>JAJHZJ010000318.1:6922142-8177142 GCA_023548195.1 Bettongia penicillata ogilbyi | reverse complement strand
GGAGCCATTGTCAATAATATTACTACTAACAATAACTTTTCTAGTATTTTATGGTTCTAAAGTACTCTACCAACATTATCTAATTTTAACCTTATGACAATCCTATAAATGAAGTAACCTATAGCCCATAGGTAAAGCTCTAGGTTTACACAAATCAGGTCTAATCTTGGGGGTATCTCACAAATATCCTGTTTTGGATTTGTTCCTCTGCCCACTGTTTCCCCTGTGGATATCAGAATTTGGCTTATTTTGCTCCTATTCAGCATTTCTTCTGAATGCATCAAAAATAGTTCACGTTAAAGTCTTTATGGAAAAGTGTTTTTTAAAAAAAGCTCACAACTCCCATGAAAGTGCCCAGGGTAGCAATGCAATGAATACAGATCACTTTTATTTAATCCAACAAAACAGTAAGAACATAGTCTTAAATTTAATATTTAGCTTTAGTTGTGGGGTTTTTGGAGCCAAAAACAACTCTACTCTCTTCTCCAAAGGTAATCCATCTTTCCCAGAGAGTTCTATGGTCCTTAAGACTCATTGGGCTACTCTGTACTGACATTTGTCCTACAAGGGTGAAGCACTAGAAAATTGGCCCTTTTTTCCACTAGACCTTAAGAGTGTGCATTATTCATAAGAAGGGTATGATACCTGCTGACTCTTCTACATTATGGCTTTATCCCTTGTTGCTTTTAGACTCTGTTCTTGAATTAGACTTGGCCAGAGATGACAATAAATGGAGGTAAATTGAAATGGCAAAGATCTTCAAGATAAGCAGACAAGCCACGTGATAATTCTTCTCCTAAGAGTATAGCCTTCCTTTCCTGAGATCACATTTTTCCCTAGAAGAGTATAGTGAATGTTCAAGTTTCCCTTCTAGGAAATGGAATCTGAGCTTCTATATTTTAGATTTTCTCAGCTTTGGTTCCCTCCACCTATCTCAAACTTCCTTTTTTAAAGGCCCAGTACAAAGGTATAATCCAAGGGTGCTTAAATGGATCTAATATCAGTACCTAGGAAAAAAGTCCATCAAGAACACAGTATCAGCACAATGGGATACAACGGAAGGAGTGCAATATTTGTAGTAATAAGATTTGAACTCAACCTCTTCTTTACTACCTTTGTGACTTTGAGTAAGTCACTTAATCTCTCCGGGTATCGTTTTCCACATCTTCAAAATGAGGGGGTGGGACTAAATGACTTCTAAGTACCGGCCTGACTGTAAATCTATTATCATATGTAAGAACAAGCTTTCAAAAGTATTATCAGTGGCATCTTCAGTATCAGAATGAGGATTTTATTCCCAAGCCTCATTAATTTTCCCCAGCTCCTCCTCCTCTAGGCAGGTAATATTTTATAGATGAGGAGAGTAAATCTCAAGTAGGTTAAGTGAAATCCAGACATTCAAGCCCATTGTTCGGATCCCAAATTCTAAGTGGGTGGCCATAGCCAAAGAATGTATCACCTAGTGGTGAACCTACTGTGGAAGAACTTCCTTTTAGCTCTGCTAAGTTTGTCCTTGAGTGGCTGACAGTCATTCTTCATAACTGTACTCAGAACTTTTCTAAATTGGTAAAGACTGTACTCCACTGGCATAACTTGGAGGAGACAAAACTATAATTATTAAATTAGGAAACCTCATGACTTTCACTAAATTCCATACCCCTGGAGCAATAAGCAAATGTGTGTCTGTTCATCTTATTAAATTATTTTTATTGGCACATTAACTCATTAAAACTCTCTACTAATGCCTGGAGGGTTATAAACCATATCCTTGAAGGAAGTTCCCATGCAAATTTAAATCTTCAACTATTTTTATATTATCAAAAAGAGAAAATTAAACCTTTAAAAATTAATTACATTGCAAATGAGAAAGCATAAAGGGAACATAGTCTAGTGGAAAGAGTACTAGATCTAGTTTAAAAGCTGTAGCTTCTAATTCTGACTCTGTCAATAACTAGCTGTATTTCCTTTGTCAAGTCACTTAAGCTCTGAACCTTAGGCTACGTATTTATGAAATGAGTGGATAAATGAGGTGATCCGTAAGGGCTCTTTTAGTTTTCAGACTCTATGACTCAATAAGAATTCACTTCCTGGGTTGACATGTCCTTGGATGAGAGTAGCTTCTGATATAGATGGAAAAATTTGGCACAAAAATTAAATAATTCTTTGGTATTAGGTGAAGCAAAAGTGGTATGTTCATGTATGTATAACATCTATAAAACTATTATGCATGTGTTTATGTATATATGTATACACACATGTATAATATGTACACACATGTATATATAGAGGAAGGCTGATAGAAACAGGATAATTGCTGAAGTAGCAGCTGGATAACAACAAAAAACTATTTACAGAATAGCACTGCATTTGTAAGCTTATTTTGTATGTAATAAAATGCTAGGTGAATGTAGTGTTACTATTAATATCAATAATGGTTTATTTTTAAGGGAGTGACGATTGTATGTTGTCATGGAAAAGTTATATATATGCTAAAAGAAATGTAACCTTCATGGAAAACTAATTTAATGGGGAATTTAAGTGCATATAGAAATTTAGTATTTCCATATTGTATTCTGTAGGTATATACCACATATACATACATACATACATGTGTGTTATATGTATGTATATTATACATAAAATAATCTCATCAATTTAAACCTTTAAAGGCCCTCTAAGAGGCCATTTGGGGCAGCTAAGTGATGCAATGAATAACATGCTGGGCCTGGAGTCAAGAAGACTTCTCTTTATAAGTTCAAATCCATCCTCAGACACATATTAGCTGCATGACCTTAGGCAAGTCAATTAACCCTGTTTGCCTCATTTTCTCATCTCTAAAATGAGGTAGAGAAAGAAATGGCAAACCAATCCAGTATTCTCATCAAAAGGGGTCACAAAGAATTTGGCACAACTAAAAAATTACTCAACAGTAAGAAGTCATTTAGGCTAACCTCTCCGTTTATAAATAAGGAAACTGAGACTGAAACTGAAACTGAAAGAAGATTAATGATTTCCACAATGGCACCTATGAATGGCTGGTAGATGGACACATATCCTGAAAAGGAAGCAATATTGTCTTTTGAGTAATAACCATCAAAGTTTTAGACTAAAATGAATACTCAAAGAAAGCTCCTGTGTTAACTTGTACTGATTGTACAGTCTTTTGGGCTCCCTGTAGAAGAAATTGATGCCTTTTAATCTTCCCCAAATGTTATTGACTTCTGCCGCTTTGCTTTTCTTTGGTCAAGCATACAGATGAAAAGGGGATGGTTACATTATCCCCCTTTTGAGAGAAATGTGGTCCTGGTCCCTTCTCCCTATGAAGTCGATGTTTATGAGGCTCTGCTGGCACAACACTTAGAACCACAGTGCTATTTCCATAAATAGCCATTGTTGCTATTCACTTGCTACTTCAGTAAACACCTGGTTCCTACCAACTCATCAGACCCTTGTTACTAGTTTATTTTTTCGTAGTCAGCTCAGGGTGGGACAACCTGAACAAAATATCTTATTATGAGTTTCAGAGACAGAATCAGCATTAAGCAGAGCTTTGGGGGTTAGCAGATCTTAACTTCTGCCTCCCCTACTCCACTAAAAGCAAAAGAGAAAAATAATAGCTGGTCATCTCACAGACCAAGAAGCAAGTGTGCATAACACAGGTTCTCTAGGTGCCTAAAGGAAGAAAGGATCCAACCCTCCATCCCAAACATTCCCCTAATCCTATCAGGCAACCTGTATGACTTCTCTCCAATGGAGAGAGCCAATACACAAAAGCATCTTCTCACTCTAGGGAAATTTGGGGCAGATCTTATCATAGCCTTCTCACTCCAAGGCCAGTGTGTCCCTACCTCCATCCTCACTTTACCTCACCAGCTTTTAGGCAAAGAAAAAGGAACAGAAGAGAAAGCTATTTACCCCATGCAGAACTGATTCCTTTTGAAGCTGTGAAATAATCACGGTCTTTTCCTAACATTCCCAGGTCCTGCTTCTATCTCTACTGTGTCTATTCCTTCTTAATCTTAGGTGAAAGAGTACCGGGAACTACCAATTAGAAGAGCAAGATGCCACAGTTCCAGGAACTGGAGACCATATAAGAGTTTGTCATTATCACAATCCTAAGGAAAAGCCTGGGTAACCTAGCACAGCAGGGGACCAGTCCAGCAGCAGATTGTCTTGCAACAAGGAAACTACTTATCCAGTTGCTATGCCCCATTCAAAAGAGAACTCCTTAAAGTGAATGCTCTGTAGCAACTGCTTTAAAGTTTGAGTCTATTCCCTACGGTGATCAATGTGGTATATGGGATGATGTGCCCCCAACATGGGGGACATTTTGTATATCAGATCTCATTATGCTTTTTCAGTAACAGTAAAAAGTCAATAGTCAATAACAATATTACTATATGCCAGGCACCCCGCCCTCAAGGAATTCACAATGTAATAGGGAAGACAACAAGCAAATATGTACAAATGTTGTACAAATATGTACAACAAGCAAGCAAATATATACAGGATAACTAGAAAACAATAGGAGAGGGAAGGTACTAGAATTAAGAGGGATTGTGAAAGACTTCCTGTATTTTAGTGGGAACTTACAGAAAAAGAAATCCAAGAGGCAAAGACGAGGAGGGAGAACATTCAAGGCATAGGGTAGAGTCAGAGAAAATGCCTTGAGCCAAGAAATGGATGGAGGATGGTTTGGAGTGAAGAGAGACTTGAGACAGGAAGAACCAGCAGTGGGCTTTGTCAATAGTACAAGTATGAGATAATTAGGGCCTGCAAGTAGAGTAGAGGCAATATCAGAAGAGAGATGGGATATATTCAAGAGATCATACAAAGGTGAAATCTACAGGCTTTGGCAACATATTGAATATGGAGAGTGAAAGATAGCGAGGAGTCCAAGATGGCTCCTAGGTCATAAGCCAAAAGACCCAGGAGGATGGTATTGCCCTTTGTGTGTGTGTTCATCCTTCATTGCTGAAGAAGACCATGCCATCAGAAAAATAATGACATGACTTGCACTTGACTTTATTTTGAGTGAAGGACGGCTGTGCAGGACACCAGCCTCACTTCCTCCAGAGCCATCTGAATCCAGTGACCAGATATTCATCAGGATGACTGGAGATGACCCAGGATGAGGCATTCAGGGTTAAGTGACTTGCCCAAGGTCACACAGCTAGTGAGTGTCAAGTGTCTGAGGTGAGATTTGAACTCAGCTCCTCCTAACTCCTGCACTGGTGCTCCATCCACTGCACCACCTAGCTACCCTGTGATATTGACCTCTACAGTAATAGAGAAGGTTGAGTCAGGGTTTTATGCATAGCAGAGCAACTCCTTTGCTAAGACCTTTTAAAACCATGGCAAATGATGATCTCGCCAAGGGATATAGAATAGAGGGAGGGAAAAACAGAAGACCCAGGGCAAAATCATGTGGGTCACCTATGATTAGAGGGGGTGCTTTGAATGAGGATCATTCAAAGGAGACTGAGGAGCAATAGCTAGGAGTAGATAGATGGGAGGAGAACCAGAAGAGAAAAAACCTAGAGATTATCCAGGAGTAGATGGTGATCAACCTTATCAATATTAATTTCTTAATGATATCTAACTGGTTAAATTTATATTGGGGGAAAATACACTATAATGGGTGCTCAAGGCCAAAGCATTAAAAAGACACCTCAATTCCTCAGAGTTCTAGAGTCAGCCAATGGTCCTCTTTAAGTGCAAAGTGGGAAAAGGATCCCCCAAGAGCCAATTTACTGTAGACTTCCATAGTCCATGCTGAAACATCTATTTCCCATATCTGTGTTCTGTACCACCATGTACTGCCAATTTCTATTTCTCCCTGCCTCCTGGGGAAATCCATCAGACAGGCTTGAAGGAGGACCTATCTCCTCCCTATAAAATCTACGACCAGGTCTAATTCAGGAAATTCCCTTGATTTTAGGTAATAATGGACCCAGGTGTCAAACAAATCAACTTGAAGTGATCAGATCTCTGCAGAACCTTGGCAAGAAGCCTCTTTCTGGATCATCATTTACGTTTTTCCTCCTCTTATCATAGCCTGAAGGTTAATGTTGCAGGGCTTTCCAGCAAACTCTGAGGTTGAATCAATAATTCTCCTGGCTCCCGTTGCTATCACTTCATAGTATCTTATTCCAGTCTTCCCTCCTGTGAGTTAAAACTCTAAAAGTAAAGGCTTATTGATTTACAAATTACTTCCTCTATCTGACTTTGGCAAAACATCCTTTAAGTCCCCAAACTCTCTTTATAACCCAAGAGAGTCACTAAGAAGCTGATTCACACTAAAATGAAAATTACTAATAAGACTCAGAGTACTATCCCTCTCAGGCATTCTTTTAGCATTCTACCAAGAAACAATATCCTAAGAAAAGCAATGAAGCTGAACAATGGAATTACTGGCAAATATGGAGAAGTATTGAAAGAGCACTGGCTTTGAGTCAGAAATCTCAGGTTCAAGTATCACTTCTGCTACAATACCCACTATGTGATCTGAAATATCCGAGTCCCAGTTTCCTCATCTGAAAAACCAGGATAATAATACTTGGTCTTACTTAGTCCATAGGGTTGCTGTAAGGGTCATTTATAGGAGATACTTTATAAATAAAAAAGCACTATGGACATGAAAGATAGTAGTAGCAGCAAGATAATATTGGTAGCAGAAGTAGTTTTTGTAGCAGGTTTTCCCAGAATCCTTGACATCAGACTTCCTAGGAAATCATTTCTTCTACCAACTGGTAAAACTGACTTTTTTTTCCTCCTAAGTAAAGAAGATCTCTATTTATATAAACTTTGAATAATGTAGACTAGCAAACAGTTGCTTGTAGTGATCTCGATTAACATAAGAAATATGTTACTAAGCTATATCTTTATAACTACATGAAATTTCACCAAATTCATTCTAGCATACACTTGAATTTCTCATGCCCCCTTTGCTTATCCCTGGCATTAGATGATGCATACTCTTAGGAATCTGCACAATAATATGAGCAATATGAGCATATCATCTGCATTGCATTCCTTTGACCTCTTTTGCACACTTGGAATGTCGATCTGGTTTATTGAATAATCCTCTTAAGGAGGTTGTCTGTGATTATCTAACTTGTCTCCCATTCATTTGTAACATCCCCTCTGGGTAACTCCCCTCAACTTCATGCCTTAGATTGAACCCTAGGTAAGAGGAGGAGGTGGTTACTCAACAAAACACAGCATCAGTGGGAAAAGTGGACCTACAAGTAGAGTACATTAGTGGAGAGATACACACAGAGGGAACACACATGACACAGGCAATTCATATCCCTAGTAGTGAAAGTCCCTGGAATCCTTTTCTATCCCACAATGTTTCTCATGCTAGTCTTGAACAATATCGGTACTGAACAGGTCATCCAGGATAACTCCCTTGGCTTATTCCTTTATGCAACTCAATTCCAAATACCCAGTGCCTTCTTTTTGATGGGTAGAACTCACATTCTTCAAAGCTGTATCCTGGCTTGACTCAAGGGCCCAATCCCTACAGGGCTTGGCATTTTCTACTAGGACAGAAAGTCCACAGAAAGACTCCATGGCTGATTGGTGGATGAGAGGAGTTGGGGGAGGAGTAGAAAGAAATCCCCTCACCACCTACTCCAATAAGAGAAGCACTATTCCTTCTCAAGAGCTGAGTTCTTCTTCCATAAATGGCTCTCTTCTCAACAGCCAGAGTACATAACTGTTTCTTGCCTCTACTATCTCCAGAGAATGTGTCTTGCTTTTTAAAAGGTCTTCCTGAGGTGCAGTTATCTTCCTTTTAATTCCATCAAGCTTAACTGAAGAAATACTTTACCTCTTGTAAAGGAGAAACAACATAGATACTTCTTTCCACTTGTTTGGTACCTTAATAACTCATTTTCTCCATTACATGACCTTTACCTTCAGTAATTTTATCAGTGGGGCTTGAAGAAAAAATTCATCAGGAGTGATGAATTTTTCTCTCTCTTGATTAGAGAGAGAAAAATTTTTTTGAGGAATTCTTCAGAATACTTAATATCCTGATTTAAAGTTTTATTTTCAACTATGAAATGGTAGTATTGCTTTCATCCCTCACTTTGCTTTAGCCATATCATTCTTATGATTTTCCTTAAGAAATAGTATTCGCGTTAGTAATAAAGTGAACCAGTTGGAAGGAATTTACTGATTATCCATCTCTGTGTTCTTTCTCAAGGTAAGGGATCCTTGTCTGCAGTAAGCCAACATTCTTTTCTAAATGGTACCAGGATAAGAAGTAACTACCCTTGGAAATTTCTGAGGTGATTAATCACTTAACATAATGATTCCTGTTGTTTATACGACTCAGGGAAACATATCCCATATATGACTTTTATATGTATTGAGCAACTACCAAGAAATGAAAAATGAATAATTCACAGACCAGCAAGTGGACATGATTAATCAAAAATGAGTTCTTCCTTTACCACTTCAACACTTTTTTCAAGTCACCAAACATTAATTTGGCACCTATTAAGTGCCAGGCACTATGTTAGGTGCTAGAGATAAAAGAATAATTATAGATTCCATCCTCATGTCTCAAAACATTTAATTACACAACATATTTTTATGTATTTTTTTCTTCTGATTCTATCAAGAACCTTGTGAATTCAGTAATATGAAAATCATACCCATTTACAGATAAAAGAAACTGAAGTACAGCATGCTTGTATGACCTCCCATTGGTCAAACAGCCAATAAATGAGGAAACTAGGTGACACAGTAGATGGTGTTGGACTTAGAGTCAAGAAGACCTGAGTTCAAACCCTGCCTCAAATACTTGTGTGACTCTAGGCAAGTCACAACTTTTCTCAGCCTTAATTTTCTTATTTATAAAGATGGGGTAATATATCTTCTACCTCACAAAGTTATTGTAAAGATCAAATGAGATAACATGTATGGTGCTTTGAAAACCTTTCAGCTACCTAAATGGAGTCTCCAACTTCAAATTCCTCTCTTGAATTCTACAATTAACACAGAAGAACGTCAAATACTTCAGGAATTTTAGTGATTTTTGGCAAAGTAGAATTCAACTGAAGCATTTCACTAGTAAAAATCTTCAGTTGCTTTAAATGTAAATCAATGTGTGTGTGTCCAAGTGTGTTGGCCCTTTGTCCAGAGCTATACTACGTCATTACTGTTCTAATCAAAAAGTGACCAGAGGAATAGCTTTACTGACCTTTTAAGCTTAATGATAAAGATTCTGCCTCTAGGTAACCAGTTGTTTAACCCATCATCCAGGTCTTTCTGATGAGAACATTTTTTTCTCTGTAGCGTCCTTAATTTTTCCTATGTTTAATGAAAAGTCAAAGAATGACCAGAAATTTGACTGGACTAGATGGCTCCAAAGATGTTTGTAGTTATTATGAGCTGTTCTTAATTATTCGGGATCTAGTTAGTCTGTCTGCTCATTTTTAAAGAGGAGGTTATGTTAGCTGACTGTGAACAGCAAGCCAAGATGGGCTCCAAACCATGAAATCATTTGCCTAGTAAGAAAAAGTGGGAGAATTCAGTGGCACAGTCTCAGTATTGCATCCCCGAGCTTCCTATGTTCATTTACATCCAAGGATCATAAAAAATTATAAATTAAGAAGTGGAAGAGACTATAGAACCCAGCAAGTCCAAACATGTTATAGATAAGGAAACTGTGATCCACAGAGAGGTCCCTGATGACTAAGGATACTGGCAAAGCTAGAATTTGAACCCAAGTTCTCAGATTTCAGATTTAGTGTTTTCACCTTATCCCATCATCTCTCAGTTTCTAATAGGTTTGTAACAACTGAAATAAAACATCTTCTTCAGTCTTCCCCATCTCCTCTATGGAGCCAAAAGAGGAGGAAGCTAGGGTGAAGGGAACAGGAGACCTAGGACATTGGGTAGGTCCAGCCTATTAAACTTCAGAGTGAGAAGGTAATAGGAAAAGCAAGTATGTAGTTGTGTGATGAAATTCCATTGAAACATTGAAATGTATCAAGGATAGGAAAGGTAGACATACTTATTTTTTCTATTAGGTGGAAGTTGAGCCAAAGTCTGATTGGATAAACCAAATATACCTACATCCTTAAACTAACAAAGAGAAAGGGGAGAGAAGTAACCAGCTTTCTGAGAGACTATTGTCTGGTGTTGAGTAGAACACAAAACACTGGAGTGAGCATGTTACTGAGAGCACTTGGCCCTCATTATTGTATGGGGTCAAGTACTCCATCGGCAGTAGTTAAATAACAAATAAAAATAAGTTGAAACCCAAGAAATATTTATTATGATAAATGGGAATTCAAAAACAAAATGGAAAACATTCCCTGACCTCAAGCTTATAAATTATTCTCTCCATTAACATAGACATTACCACAAGCAAATTATCTTCTGATAATTTTTTAAAATATTTTTTAAAAATTTAACTTTAAATTTAAAATTTAACTTTAAATTTAAAATTTTAAAAAAATTGACTTTTTTTAAAAAGTTAAATCACTTTCCCTAGGGATTTGTTGATATGTCTCAGTTCACCTCATTGACAGCACACTCTCTTGCATTTCTGTATCTATCAGAGTACCTAAATATGCTACTAGGTATGAAGTATCTATATTCTAATTGATTAGCTACTAAAGCTTGATATATAGACATATATATATATATATATATATATATATATATATATATATATATATATAAAATCTTCAGGATAAAATCCCATAAATTTTGGATGCTGAAATCTCCCAATAGTATTGAGATTTATGGGCTAGGTTTCTTTTTAAGGACCATGATTTAAACCCCAATCACTCTGACTTTCACTGATTGGCCAACAATAGGTCCCAGGCCAAGCCTCATTTGGTCATTATGTTTATTTTGCATCTTCAGAGTGAGTGTAAATTGTGTAAAAAGGGTCTTCCTTTCCTAGATTGATTTTTTTTAAGTAGATAAAAACATCCATTCTTTGCCTCATTTCTTACCTACCCTTAATCACTGAATGGATGTTGCCTCAGACAAACTGAAACCTGAAAAAGACTTTAAGCTTAAAAAAACTAAGGTCTCCCATTGCATCAGGACCTCCTCTGGTCATCCTGATTTATATCTTGCCACTGGACTAAGATGACTTTGGAGGAAAGAGTGAGGCTGGTGACTTTGCACAGCCCTCTCTCACTTAAATTCAATTCACTTGCAAGTCATAGCATCACTTTCTTGATGTTATGGTCTTCTTCAAGAATGAAGGACAAACAAAAACCATTACATGTTTGCACAAATTCAGCTGACAGCATTAATATTAAAGATATGACATAGTGCATAGAATGCTATATTTGGAA
The DNA here is from genome assembly GCA_023548195.1 of Bettongia penicillata ogilbyi. NCBI lineage: Eukaryota > Metazoa > Chordata > Mammalia > Diprotodontia > Potoroidae > Bettongia > Bettongia penicillata. The sequence goes on along the minus strand of JAJHZJ010000318.1, from coordinate 8,165,806 downwards.
TCAGGAAAACCTGGGTTCAAATCTCATACTAACCAGTTGTGTGACCATAGTTATTTCACGACATAGTGAGTTTTTGGCAACTAAGAAAATAAATTGTCAACACTATGTGGCAGGAGTTTACATTCCAGCATAGTCGCTGTTCCTTGATACGCTAGCATTGATCACCTTTTTGTTTCCAATTCAATTGACTTCATTTCTTCACACTTTGTTAAATCTCTGAACCTTAGAAGAGGTTAATCTTTTTCTATCTTGTTACAAAGAGAACTGTGATTACATTTTTAAGATAATAATACTTCACTACATTTATTCCCTTCAAAATATTTTATTCAGAGAGTATTTGGAAATTTTGCCACTTTTTAAATACTTTTCTTCTGAGCTTCTCAAAGGGTTTAAGAGAGATCAATCAAGTAACCTCATTATAACACAGTTAAATACAGTAGTCAAATGATCCTTGGAGTAACTTTTATAGGCTGAGAAATAGAAGTGTCCCGCTAAATGAGTTAAGTGATTTGCCCTAAATCTCACAAGCAATATGTCTGAAGACAAATTAGATTAGTGAGGATCACAAAAGTACAATTATACTTCTCCCAGTTCTCCACATCCAGTACCCTACAGCTCAGTCCACAGAGAGATCTTTTAAAGACTATCCTGGCATAACTAAAACAGTCAGGTTATAATATCTGGTTTCTAAAACCAATACAAAAGAGATGGTAGACACATTTTATCACCTTTTCTTCACTTAATTTTCCTAATGTGTTCTAGTATTTGGAGACATCTCATGGTTTAGTAGGGAAAATGACTGATTTCAAATCTTGGTACTAATATGAATTTGTGTGAGCATGAGCAAATTCAGTAACTTCCCTGAGCCTCATTTAATCTTCTAGGGTAAGACAACATATATAGAAATATATAGAAATGATAGGGAAGGGCATTTTTATATGCGAAGTTTCGATGGAGATGTAGAATTGTTGATTGACATGTTTTTTCCAAAAGTAATAATAGTGTTGATTCAATGACTGTTCACATAGCAAAAACTGGGAAATGTATGTGTTTGGAGGAGGAGGGAAGATATATCCACCACAAGTAACATGGTAGGAAGATTTCTAGAAAGAAATATAATTTGAGACCAACTAGATCTCAAGAGAACATCTTCCCAAAAGTGAACGTCTTTACTCCTCCAGATCAGTCTTCGGAGGTCTTGAAGAGAATGTGCACCATTCATATAGCAGGAGACAGGGCTAGCCAATGGATAATCTGAGTGTTGTACTGGTACCCAGAAAATGGAGGAAAATGGGAGAGAAAGGCTTACAGCACAATAGGTAGACACTGCGCAGTCTCAAGAAAAATATGAAAAAGAAGAATATAGAATGAGAAGGTTTGGGTAGAATTTCATCTGTACTACTTTGGGAAATATCCACATCAGTGAGATCATGGGACCATTGTACCACTGAAGTACTGATTGATGAATTTTAGTAGAAATTTAGAATAAATATCCATTGGTTGTAATAACTACGTTCAGCAATTGATACTTTGTCAACCAAGTTGGAAGTATGTGCTACTATAAGATAATGATCACTATATCAGCTCTTCCATCTCACTAGGTCTAGTATTTGCTACTAGCCCTGCTCAGCATAAGATATGAGATTCATTTTAACATGGAATATTTTGCTGATAAAGTGAATGTTCTCATTAAGAGTTAGCATAAAGGTCTCTCTACAAATGGGTCCAATAGACAGCCACTGGGACAGTTGGAGGACAGCTAGGTAGCACAGTGGGTAGAGCACTGGGCCTGGAGTCAGGAAGACCTAAGTTAAAACCCAGTCTCAGACACTGAGTGACCCTGGGCAAGTCACTTCATCCAATTTGCCTCAGTTACCTCATCTGTAAAATGAGCTGAACAAGAAAATGGCAAACCAGTCCAGTATTTTTGTCAAGAAAATCCCAAATGGGAAAACAAAGAGTCCACACAACTGTAATTACTGAAGAGCAAGAAGACAGATGTGATTTGATGGGATTTACAAAGCAAGATTATCAACTCCACATCATTTTATGACTCCTTTCCCCACTATAGTCTCATTCTTTTCCATCTTCATGACTTTTTAATCTCCAAAATAAAGATTAAAAAAAGATGATCACTCTTATTACAAGGACATCAGAAAGGTACATTGGAATAGAATGGACATTGGCTTAGGAAGGAAATCAGAATACCTGAGAACTGGCTCTGTAATCAACTGCCTATCTCTTTATCTCATTAGGCCTCAGTTTCTTGATCTCTAAGTTGAAGGGAATGAACCACATCATAAAGGGAGGATGAGTGGTGAGACAACATTTTTTTCCTAAATTCTCTTGCTGCCTGGTGAACTATAGACTACTAGCCATTGCTATTTAGATTGTAATTGATGACAGAAATCAAGATGCTCCATGCTTTGCATCCTACAGGATTATGAGATATTGTGACTTTCATTTGAGTCACTTAAAATTTTAAAAGCATGATTTGATGTCATAGAAAGAGCACTGAAACTGGAATTGGAGAAAGGGGAGGAGGAGGAAGGCAGGGCTCTGTGGCTTATGACCTAGCCTTCAGTCAGACACTTCAATTATCTGAGCCTCAGTTTCCTTAACTACAAAACAAGGGAGCTGGAAGGAATGACACTGAGGTCATTTCCAGCTCTATTTCCTATAAGACTTATTGCTTTGCTGTGTTGATGATTGTTTATAATCCTGCAATAAGAAAACTTTCTAACAATTCTGGAAATTAATAGCTTATTTTAAGAATTAGACTAAGCACATATACATATACATATATACATATATATATACACACACATGTGTGTGGTGTAACACATCGATTAATGAAGAATCGTGCTTTCTAATGGCATGCTTTGTCATCAAAAATTTTATTAGCAAAAATAGAAATGCTATCAGAACCATAGTGATTCATTCCATTATATAATTTCCTCTTCCAAAAGTCAGCAGGATACTTATTCCTTCTTTCTTTCCCCTCAAAAGGAAACTGATTTTCCCTGCTTCTTGATCTGTGAGATAAACCCTCCTTAGCCCTACCTCCATCCACTCATCCAGGACATTCCCCAGCCCTGTGACAGAGCTACATGAACTTGGCCTAGGTTTGCACCTCTCTCATTACCAAAACCACTGAGTTTTGCAAACTTCCCCCGATCTGGGTCTTGGCCTTGCCCTAATTCTCTATAGCTTGTATCATTGTCTCTGAATCCTCAGATGTTATCATCCCAGGAGAATAGAACCTCTCTTCAATTCCTCATTGCCTAAGAAGCATTTATTGAAGGGAATTTTCTTCGTAGTTTGGTGTCATTGTTCTCCAACTATTAATGTACATAGAGCAGAGGTTGTTTGTACCAGCATGTCCTGGGGGATATTCCTGGGGCCTTCCAAGAATCACTCAGAATGTTTTATCCCTTCACTCCCTACCCTACCCCACAGTTGTGCAGGTGTGTTGCTCCACAATCTATGCATCTATAAAATGAATAAAAAGTAAGACTTATAGTCAAGAAGACCTTAGTTCAAATCCTGCCTTAGGCACTAACTAGGCTCTGTAACACCAGCATAGTTTATCGCTCCAGGAGTCTTGGATCTTCAACTGTAAAAATAGGGATGATAACAACAGCACTTCATAGGTTTTTGTGAGCATTAAATGAGCTATTGCATGAAAAATATTTTGCAAACCTCAAAAAATTATACAAATAGTAACTATTACCATTTTTATTACTACTCTTGGAAGAGGTTATTATGTAGATACCTAGTTCACGAGCTGCTATAATTGCTTTAATTTTCTTCACTTTGGGAGTCCTCAGAATGATTAGCATCAGGTCTTGAGTTTTTGGAGAAAAAAAAGGCTTCATGACAAATAAATTAAAAGAACACAAAATATTTCTTCTACAAAATGTTCTGATAGTGACTGAAAGGGGGCTTATTATGGTGTGGATTGATTCCTGGGCATTTTTTGTTCGTAGGAAGGTTTTCTGAGCCAGAAATAAAAGTAGAACAGCAATTGTGATCTTTTTGCTGGATGCTGGGTGGCTCAGTGTCCTCCATGCAATGTATTTATTTCACAAGGTAATTAATTTTCTTCTTATAGGGAAAGGAGATTTTTTGCCCTAAGTTTGTTGCAAATGATGCAAATTATGCAGAAGTTATAGATTCACCTGTATGTGTAAGCTTAGAGGAGGCATTTAAAATTCTTGAGTCTCAGATACTCGATGTCTTAGGCCAGCAGTTCTGAAACTTTTTGGTTTATATTCTAAAATATTAAAAAAAACCTCCCCCCACAAAAGAGTTTTTCTTTATATGGGTTTTATCTATTGATATTTATCATATTAGAAATTAAAATATGAAAATAATTTTGACCTTGCAGGCTCCTTGAGATGGACTCAGGGACCCTCGAGAGGCCATGGACCACACTTTGAGAACCATTGCCTTGGGTATTGTGGCAATTTAAATTGTCCAACCTACGATAAAAGAGACTGAGGCAGAGCTCTGAGTCAATGATACTTTATTAAAGAGCATATTGCCCCCTCTAATGAAGAGAACTTCAGAGCTTCCTCTTGATTTGAGATGCCCCCATCTTCCTGGACCTTGTATTTATAGAGTTTGATACCTAAATATGCAGAAGAGGTATGGTAAAATACAGAATCCCTTGGTTGATATATGACACTTAAACTAAAATAAGCAAAAATAATCTGTCAGCAGGGTGATGATTTGGGTGAATTAAGGATACCTCCATTGACTAGGTGGTCATAAGATGGAGGGGTTCCCAAGACATATCCAGGAACTATATGAATACAATTGCAAAACACTTTTCATACAAATACAGTTAGAGCTAATTAACTGGAAAAAATATCAGTTACTCATAGTAGACTGAGATAATATAATAAAAATGACAATTCTACCTAAATTAATTTACTTAGTGTTGTGCCAATCAAAATACCAAAAAAAAATAGTTTATAGAACTAGAAAAAAAAACAATATTTATCTGAAAAAACACAGCATCATGTCAAGAGAATTAACGAAAAGAAATGCAAGAGAAAGTGGCCTAGCCATACCAGATGTAAAACTATTATAAAGGAGCAAACATCAAAGCTATTTGGTGTTGGCTAATAAACAGAGTGGTGGATCAGTGGAATAGGTTAAGTACACAAGACACAGTAATCAATGACTATAGAAATCTACTGTTTGATAAACACAAAGGCTCCAGTTTCTAAGATAAAAAGTCATTATTTGGCAAAAACTGTTGGGAAAACTGGAAAATAGTATGGTAGAAAATAGGCATAGACCAACATATTAAACCATATACTAAGATGAGGCCAAAATGGGCACATGATTTAGACATAGGTAGTGAGATTATGAGCAAATTAGGAAAGCATGGAATGGCATATTTGTCAGAGCTTTGGAGAAGGGAAGAATTTATGACCAAACAAGAGATAGAGAATATTACAATAAAAATGAATGTTTGATTATATTAAATTAAAAAGGCTTGTATAAACAAAGTCAATGCAACCAAGATTAAGAAGGAAGAAAAAATCTAGGAAACAATTTTTACAAGGAGTATCTCTGATAAAGGCCTCATTTCTAAAATATAGAGAGAACTGAATCACATATATAAGAATACAAGTCATTCCCCAATTGATAAATGGTCAAAGGATATCAACAGGCAGTTTTCAGATAAAGAAATCAAAGCTATCTTAGTCATATGAAAAAAAAATGCTCTAAATCCCTAGAGGAATACAAATCAAAAGAATTCTGAGATACCACATCACACCCATCAGATTAGCTAGCTTGACAGAACAGAAAAATGATAAATGTTGTAGAGGTGTGGGAAAACTGAAACACATTTTTGGTGGAGTTCTGAACTGATCCAACCATTCTGGAGAACAGTTTGGAACTATGTGCAAAGGGCTATAAAACTGTACATACCCTTCGAACCAGCAATGTATCTACTAAGTCTGTATCCTAAAGAGGTCATTAAAAAAAGGAAAAGAACCCACAAAATATTTACAGCAGGTTTTTTTGTTTTTGTGTGTGTGTGTGATGGTAAAGAATTGGAAATTGGGGGAATGTCCATCAATCAGGCAATGGTTGAACAACTTGTGGTATGAGAATGAATTGGAATACTATTGTTCTATATGAAATGATGAGCAGACAGATTTCAGAAAAATATGGAAAGACTTACATGAACTGATACTGAGTGAATTGAGCAGAACCAGGAGAACATTATAAACACTAACAGCCACATTGTGTGATGACCAACTTTGATAGTCTTAGCACTTCTCAGCAATACAATGATCTAAGACAATTCCAAAAGGCTTATGATGAAAAATGCTATCCATATCCAAAGAGGGAACTATGGAGCCCGAATGCAGCTCAAAGAATTCTATTTTCTCTTTTTTTTCTTTCTCATGATTTTTCCCTTTTATTCTGATTCTTCTTTCACAACATGAGTAATGTGAAAATATGTGTAATATTATTATACATATATAGACTATATCATCAAGATTGCCTGCTGAAGGGGGAGAGGAAGAAGGGAAAAGTTCTGAACTTAAAATCTCATAAAAGTGAATGTTGAAAATTAAAAATTAATTAATTAATTTTTTAGAAAAGAGATGGATGGGCTCCTCATTAGATTAGGCAGGAGGAGATGGTACAAGCTATATATACTTTTCAAGAACATATCAGGGAGACTTTCTGTACCATGCTTGGTTTGATCATTGAACCTAAACAAAAAAGGATGGACATATCTTGTGGTTGTGCAAGTGGGCTCCATAGTTGTTAAGCAAGTAATGAGTAGTACATTAAAATTTGAGGCCTATTATAGGGCCCTTCTATTACAATCTATATTCCTATATGACAAAGTATGGATCAATACATTGCTTATTCTTATACCAATTATTAGGTGATTAACTAGATATGTATTACTAAATGAATATATTAAAATAAATACTAACAATCATTTTCCTTATAAAATCATACTGGACTCACTAATACTGATTAGAGTTTGAATAGAGATCCTCAATGAATCATTTCTCTCAGCATCTCTCTGAACTTATAAATAACTGAAAAGCTTCCAGTCCTCATTGGAAAAAGGATTTGGTTTATCCAAGAATTTTCTCTCTTCTGGACCCTCCTACCTTAAGAGTGATTACCAATAGTAACTGTTGCTGTTTCCCTCCCAGCCTGATATCTTTCTTTTTCTTTGCCTCATTAAAGGGGCCATGCCCTGGCTATTTCTTAAACAGGTCTATTCACTGAATGAGCACTACCTCACCCTAAGGGAGTACTGATAGGCTTTGGCCTAAAGGGGTCAAGGTCTCCCAGTGCATCCTGGGTCATCTCCAGTCATCCTGATAAATATCTGGTCACTGGATTCAGATGGCTGTGCAGGAGAAGTGAGGCTGGTGACGTGCACAGCCCTCCCTCACTCAAAACAAAGTCAAGTGCAAGTCATGTCATCATTTCTCTGATGGCATGGTCTTCTTTGGCAACGAAGGATGAGCACAACAGCAATAATGATATGGATATAATCACGGGCATAGTCCTGCTACCCTAATAAGTTAAACATGATATGCCTAAATTACTTCATGATTGTAAGATACTCATCTGAGCAAATTGACAGAACTCTTTCAAGACTCTCAGGTTCTTGTGTTACTGTGGTCTGAAAGAGTTAAGTGCATTTCCAAAAAACCTAAGCTTATGCATCCAGAGAAGCCTGCTTACCATACATATCCTATTATTCACATGTGATCTTTCATCTGGAAAATGTCATTAAAATTGCATTATCTTGGTCATTCTTATAAGTTCTGGTACCAAAACAATTAATTCAGATGTTGAAAGGCAAATGAAGAAAGGCAGTGATATTACTTGGCCTTTCCACTTAGTATTCAATTAAGGATAAATCTTTATTATTGTCTTATTTTCTGTTTCAAGCCTGAATTCAAAAGGCGATCCAGTGGTATCAACAATGTCCTCTACGTGCAGAAAGATGTGAGTTTATTACATCATCTTCTTCTTCTCGGTTGGGGCTGTAAAGTAATAGAGAACCTTAGGTAAAAGATGGTAGTACTGATTCAAATGGCCTGGGAGTATGAGGAAAATCTCTTTGCCGTCACAGAAAAAAGATCACCATATTCTCTCTTCTAAGCTTCCAGTATTTTTGGCCTCCAGTTTGGCCTCCAATTCCTGCCATATATTTGTGTACAAAACTTTGGTGAATTTTTTTCTTTTCTTTTCTCTTTTCTTCCTTTTTTCTTTTTGGCAAATCAGCAAATCTTAAGGCATGGTCAGTCACTAAGCTAATACCTCAAATAATGAAAATTCCCATATATTCTCTCAAGGGATGAGCAGTTTGTGTTTACCAACAAGGATATGATAATTCACTTATCAAATGTCTATCTTTATTAGGGTTCATGACAGTCAAATTTTTGAAGTTTGTGGAACTGAATGGAAAGCAATGCATCTCTTACAATTGCCAGATGTTACCATTGCAATGAAAGAGAGCAATGAATACTGAAGACATCCAGGTCCCTCAGGCAAGAGTGCCTGTTATAGCTGATATCATAATAAACTTTTTAGGGGAAAAAAATATAAAGTTATAGGCAAACCCAGATGTTGTGAAAATCTAAGTTTTCATACTATTTAACAAATTTATTAAGCACCTACTATATGTATAATGTGCTTTTACTAGGTACCATTTTCATCTTTACTAAAAGTGAAAGAGAATTTTTAAAATTACTCTCAAATTAAATCATCTTCATGCTGAATACATTCAACAGAATTCACTGTGTACAATTTGTCAAAGAATGCCAACCTCACTCCAGGCTTGCTGTATGTTTTGGAAAATAATAAACATAACGCCTAGATTCCCACTCCACAGATCTTCATTACAGCCATCTGCCAGTATTCAGTTCATCTTCACAATTTCATATCTGCTGCCACATCAAATAAATTCTACCCAGAACCACTGTTTAGGCAACTTTCAATGATATGAGCAATGGAAAAAGAAAGAATACCAAATTAAGTTATGCACACAATATTTTCACATTTACATTATTTATTCATTCAACAAACATTGATTAAAAGTGCCTTCAATATATATACTGACAGCTCCTGATTGTGTTTAGTTCCACTATGAGGAATTGCCTTACAGTTGAAACTGCCTAATAATGAGGATGTTTGGATATTTCAGCAAAGAAAAGAATTGGTAGATAGGACCCTAAATAGACTTTCCCTATTCCATCACCTCCCGGCAAATTAAGCTCCACTGTAAATAATGTTATTGCCAGCTTCCATATTTTTGGAATGCTCGCTCGTGTAATTTCCATTATTGCCCTTCCTAACTCCATTTAAAATATCAAATAGCTGTTAGCATCAATGTTAATTTAATCTTAATAATAATAAAAGTCATGAGCATGCCACAATCATTGTTGGAGATCTGCCCAAGAATATGCAAAGCAGGGTGAGAAATTCAATTTGGCATGGGGGAATCTATAATGTGAATTAAAACATTCAGGGGTACTCAGATGAAAGGCAACCAGTGTAGGACTCCAAAGGCTAGGAGTATAGGAAACAAAATTAAATCTCTTGTTCTTCCCTTGTTCTCAAGGACACAAGCAGGGAATGGAGAGTTGTTTGTCTATTGATCTGATGGCCTTTGGGCTCCTTTTCCAAAAAGACGCAGGGGATCAAGCACATGGTGGCAATTTGAAGGATTTGGATTCTAGTCCAGATTATGCCACTAAGAAGCTACGTCGTTTTGTTTCCAGGGGCTCTGTTTCTTCATCTATAAAATGAGAATCTCTGATAAAATAATCACTATGTTTCCTCAACACTCTGTATCCTGATTCTAGAAACAGAACAGGATAGTCCTTTAGGTCTTCCTAAGGAAGAAACGTATAAATAGAACCAATCATTATTCCTAACCAGCTCTGCCAAGGAAAAATATATTGTGGCAATTTCAAATATTTAGAGTTCAGTTATGATTGAATGTGTAAGTCCCTTGAGTGAAGGGAATGTTTAATTTTTGTCTTTGTCACCCTAGTCCCTAATACAATGCCTGGTGCATAGATTAGGCCCCTAATGTTTATTGATTGATCACTTGAATTAAAGACTCATTGCACCTAATTCTCTATACAGATAAAAATAAATTTCTCAAGTAAACCTCTTAGAAAACATTAAAATATCTTGTTGAATTAGCCTTAAAAAGAGACACTCTAAATTTGTAAAGGTTTTTAATTTCTGTCAAAAAATGCCAAAAGATGTCCTACCTAAGTCCTACCTCCTCTGAGACGCCATAAAGAAGAATAAATGGCAGAAGTGGTAATCTAGATGCATTGTACCCAAGAAAGTTGTTGACAGCCACTCAGGTAGGAAGAGAATTTCCTGCCTGTTACCAAGAGACAGAAGCCAGTGGAACTGCTCTACCTCTGCTCCTTTACAAAAGATACAAAGGAGTATCTCTGAGTCAGCATGGAACCTGAATGGCCTTGTCAACCAGCCAGTGGTGAATGAAAGCAAAATGCCCAGAGGAGTTGGCTGGGCCACAGTGAAAGAGCTAGGCCCCAAAACAAAGAATACCACTTTATTTTTCCTCTGGGTCATGAGAGAAATGATTCTGGTTTATTTCAGTGATGAACTTTCCCATCTGCTTAGGCGCTGGGTGGCACTGAGACAACACAAAACATCTTCATACTTTGCTAAAACAAGTATGTCCATTTTTTTCTTTTCAAATTGGCTTCTTATATCTTTTCTTTCTAGAGGCCCAGGTCTAGCTGTGGGTGGCTAATCAGGTTAATAGCAAAAGTGTATGACTAAGCTTGTGGTCCAGTCTATCATCTTTCATCATCAGGCTCTAACTGCATTTCAAATTTAAAAGTTTAACAAAAGTTCAAGAAATTTGTTTTCTGCTGAGCAGTGCTGGTGTGGCTGCTTGAGACTTTATGAATGTCAAATAAATTGCTGCCATTTCACAATTACCCTAACCTTTGTAACTCCCTCTCCTAAAAATCACTGTAGGTAAAAGTATCTGTGGTTCTTTTAAATTGTCATTTTTAAAATGACCTTCATGTTTTAAAATGATATGAAAGAAGGAGAAAAATATACTTGAGTGTTATGTTCCTGTCAGGGCACAATGTCAGACTAAGAAACCAGATTTGAAGCTTTTCTGGATCATTAACTGCATCAATCTTGCTTCCTAACAAGGAATAATATGATAAATGTCATAGATGGGAAAATAAATGAAAAGTTCAGCTGATTTAACCTTGAGCAGTTAAGTCAAACATTTAAAAGTGAATTTAAATTTAAAATAAAAAAGAGATAAATTATGCTTTAATAAAATAGCTTAAACTGACAAAATGTGAGGAAAACGTGGAAAGAGAAACTTTCATAACAATTCCTAGAAATTAATTTTAAAATATTTAGCCACAAGGGAGGCAGCAGGGCATAACAGATAGAGGGAGAGCCTTGGAATTAGAAAGATCTAAGTTCAAGTACTGTTTCTGACACATACTAGCTATCTGTCGGGGAAGCACATGACCTCTCAGCACACAAGTAACTTTCTGTAAGTTACAGATGAGTTGCAATCTTCACTGAAAAACAATATAGGAGTTTCCTCCACAGACAAAACCACAGGCCACTAAGAAAAAAAGTTAAAATGAAAGAAAATGATGTATGACCACCATATTCTAGTGGAGGTTCTTGTTTTATTTAATATGACTCAAGAAGCATTTATTAAGCATCTTCTATCTGAACTCCCTACAAACAGTCTCACCCCTGACCAACCCATTTTCCACACAGTGCCAAAATAATAGCCGTAAGGCACAGATCTTCATAACATTTCCCTTCTCAAAAACCATTAACAGCTCCCTGTTGCCTCTAGGTCAAGGGATCCTCAAACTTCCAAGGGGTGTGTGGATAGATTGATGGGTCTGTGAATTTGGACTGGAAAAATTAAATCTTTATTTCAATATAAATGGTTTTCTTTTAAATCTGTGTATTTGATTTTAAGCATTGAAAAAAAAATTTTTCTGAGAAAAGCTACATTTGCTTCACCAGGCTGCCTGAAGGGTCCATTACTCAAAAAAAAAAAAAAAAAAAAAAATGAAGAGTGGCTACTCTAAGCTAAGACATTGAGTTTTAAGACTTTCCATGACTTGTCCCTGACCCAACTATTCAACCTCATTATACTTTGTTCTCCTCACTCCTCTCTGTATTATGTTCAAACTGAATTTTTCTGCCACCTCCCACCTCTACACATATCCTGGGGCCATCCTCTCAAGCCTGAAATGTACTTCCACTTCATCTCTGCCTTTTAGATTTTTTCTCATTCCAAATGGCTCCATTCAAGTGTTACTTCCTCTGTGAAACCTTCCCGGACTTCCTCTCCCATTGAAATTATTCTCTCTTGTTCATCCTTGCAATACACTGTAATCTAACTCATATTATATTTAGTTGTTTACAGGTTATATATTCTCAGTAGATTGTAAGTTACCTTTAGGACATGGACTATGTTGTCTTCACTTTTGTATTCCTAGAAGCTGGCACAATTTCTCAATACACAGTAGGAGTTTAATAAATGTGGAAATTAAAGATGGCTACCTGAACAAGAGACAGGCTGCTTAGTTCCCCCACTCCTATTTCATCAAAGCCTTGAACTTCAGACCAATTGTAATAATGACCATGAAATCTATTGAGAAACTACAATGATATCTTCCACTCCAAAACTGCACAAAAATTTAGCCAGAAGCTCATGGACAATAGAGAAGTGGAGAAGGACTACCTCTAGCCATGCAAACTCCAGCACAACCAGTAACTAGACACTTGTAGCCTTCAAGACTCTGTGAAGGGAGGAAATGAGGAGAAGACTTCCCCAAGAAAGACTCAGCATAGTCAGAAAGCCCAAGGAAAATGAACTTTGAAGAGCCAGGGAATGACAGTAGGCAGTCAGGGCTAGGCAAACTGGTGAGTGCTACCATACACAGAGCAGGATAGCCCAAATTCGAAACTCTGAGATTCCTAACACTCAGATAAAAACTGAGAAAAATAAAATTAAATACAATGATTAGGAATATATCCACATTTGTTGTGTATCCATATCTTCTGCACCATTATGGAGAGATAAACTAGTGTAGGAGATAAAAAGAAATCTTAAGAGACTCAAATTTTCCCATGGAGAAGATGAAGAGTTGCCAATAAAATTCCCTGAAGTGAGTTTCAGAATTTCCCCACTGAACATCTGACAAAATAAATCACATTTGAAACTATAGTTCTGGACCCAGAGGGAAGGTGGCCAGAAGAATAGCAAATAAATAAAGCAGCTGTTAACTAGCAAAATCCAGAAAAGTTTTATACCTTTTACTTGGTCATATAATTTGCATTTTTTTAATTTTTTCTTGGATTATTCTGAGTTTGTTTGCTGAGTTAAGAATAACAATACTCTCAGACCATGCCTGGGTTTCTTCTGTGCCTTTACAACTCACAAAAAATGGCAAGAAATTGAAGTGAAAGCATCATCTTTGGTTATATGAGAGAGTAGTCAGAGTTTCCAGCAATACTTAAAGCCTACTTCCTTTTGTAGTTTTTTAGAGGCAATGAGGGTTAAGTAACTTACCCAGAGTCACACAATTAGTAAGTGTCTGAGGCTGGATTTGAACCCAAGGTACTCCTGACTCTAGGGCCAGTGCTCTATCCACTGTACCACCTAGCTGCCCCTTCAATCTACTTTATGATGTAATATGCAAGGCATATGAAATGGGACAAAATGGAAGACTATAAGGAGTTTGGTGTTTTGGGTTTTTTTTCAAATTTATTTGTTTGCTTTCAATTTTCAACAATCACTTCCATGAGTTTTAAATTTTCTACCCTGGCAAGGCAGCATGCAATTTTACATGGGCTCTACATATACATTCTTAATAAACACATTAGTCATGTCGCATAGAAGAATTAAGATGAATAGGAAACGCCATGAGAAAAACAAAATAAAGCATAATGAAAGAGAAAATAGTCTGTTTCATTCTGCCTTCTGACTCTAGTTCTTTCTCTGGATGTGAATGGCATTTTGCATCACAAGTTCTTTGGAAATATCTTAGGTCCTTGCCTTGCTGTGAACTGTGGCTGTTATGATATTCTCCTGGTTCTACTCACTTCACTCAGTATAAATTCATATAAGTCTATCCAGGTATTTCTGAAGTCTGCCAGTTTGTCATTTCTTATAGCACATTACATTCATATACCACAATTTGTTCAGCCATTTCCCAATCTATGGACATTCTCTCAATTTCCAGTTTTGGGCCGCCACAAACAGAGCTGCTATAAATATTTTTGTATCTGTGGGTCTTTTTCCCATTTTTATGATCTCTTTAGGATACAGTCCTAGAAATGATATTGCTAGGACAGAGGCTATGCACATATATATAGCCCTTTGGTCATAGTTCCAAATTGCTCTCCAGAGTGCTTCGATCAGCTCACAGCTCCACTAACAATGAATTAGTCTTCCAACTCTTCCCCATCTTCTCCAGCATTTATCATTTTCCTGTTTTGTTATGTTAGCCAGTCTGATAGGCATGATGTGATACTTCAGAGTAGTTTTGATTTGCATCTCTCTAATCAATAGTGCTTTAGAGCATTTTATGATTGTAGATAGATTTAATTTCTTCCTCAGAAAACTACCTGTTCATATCATCTGACCATTTATCAGTTAAGGAATGACCTGTATTCTGGTAAATTTGACTCTGTTGTCCATATATTTTAGAAATGAGAGGGAGGAGCCAAGATGGCAGAGTAGAAAGATTCACATATGTGAGCTCCTAACCCACAGCCCATAAAATAACTGTAAAAAAGAACTCCCAACAAATTCTGGAGCAGCGGAAGTCACAGAACAATGGAGTGGAGGAGACTTCTGTTCCAGGCACCAAAGGTCCATCACATACCGGACCCAGAGCAGAGCCCAGCCCTGCCTTGGCAAAGCAGCACCAAGAGGAGCAGATCCAAGCAGGCTTCAGGGACAAAATCTCCAGTGGCTGTGCAGGTCCCTCCGTCCACAGGTGCAAAGGTCAATGTGGGAGGCTGTTTGGGTGACTGAGAGGGGAGCAGGGTGTCTCCATAACTGAGGCCCACTCAGGAGGCAGCAGCAGAGGCAGCAGAGGACAGGGCTCCCAAAGCAGGAAGGAGTTTGGATCCATTGTTGAAGGTCTCTGCAAAAACCTCCTGAGGGAACTGAGGCCCTGTGAGCCCTGCCCTCATGCAAGCAATTGAACTTAATCTCACACTGAATAGCAGCCCTTCCCCCACCTGAGCACCTGAACTTAATCTCACACTGAATAGTAGCCCCACCACTGCCTAAAGCCCTGAGGCTGGGAAGCAGAATTTGAATCTCAGACCCCAAGCACTAGCTGGGTGGATCTGGAAGTGAGGCAGGGGTGGAGGGGATCTTAACAGTCAAGTAACTGACTGGGAAAATGCCCAGAAAAGGGGAAAAAATAAGACCATAGAAGGTTACTTTCTTGGTGAATAGATATCTCCTCCCATCCTTTTGGATGAGGAAGAACAATGCTTACCATCAGGGAAAGACATAGAAGTCAATGCTTCTGTATCCCAAACATCCACAATAAATATTCAATGGGCTCAGGCCATGGAAGAGCTCAAAAAGGATTTTGAAAATCAAGGGAGAGGGGTGGAGGAAAAACTGGGAAGAGAAATGAGAGAGATGCAAGAAATGCAAGAATAGCAGGTCAACACCTTGCTAAAGGAGACCCAAAAAAAAATGCTGAAGAAAAATAACACCTTGAAAAATAAGCTAACTCAATTGGCAAAAGAGGTTCAAAAAGCCAATGAGGAGAAGAATGCCTTCAAAAGCAGAATTAGCCAAATGGAAAAACAGGTTCAAAAGCTGACTGAAGAAAATAGTTCTCTCAAAATTAGAATGGAACAGATGGAAGCTAATGACTTTATGAGAAACCAAGAAATCATAAAACAAAACCAAAAGAATAGAAAAATGGAAGATAATATGAAATATCTCATTGTAAAAACAACTGACCTAGAAAATAGATCCAGGAGAGACAACTTAAAAATTATGGGACTACCTGAAAGCCATGATCAAAAAAAAGAGCCTAGACATCATCTTTCATGAAATTATCAAGGAAAACTGCCTTGATGTTATAGAACCAGAGGACAAGATAATGATTCAAGGAATCCACCGATCACTGCCTGAAAGAGATCCAAAAAGAGAAACTCCTAGGAACACTGTGGCCAAATTCCAGAGTTCCCAGGTCAAGGAGAAAATATTGCAAACAGCTAGAAAGAAACAGTTCAAGTATTGTGGAAACACAATCAGGATAACACAAGATCTAGCAGCTTCTACATTAAGGGATCAAAGGGCAGGGAATATGACATTCCAGAAGTCAAAGGAACTAGGACTAAAACCAAAAATCACCTACCCAGCAAAACTAAGTATAATACTTTAGGGGAAAAAAATGTCATCCAATGAAATAGAGGACTTTCAAGCATTCTTTTTTTTCCAGGTCAGTTGTTTTTCCCATGAGATATTTCACATTCTCTTCCATTTTTTCATTCTTTTGGTTTTGTTTGGTGATTTCTTGGTTTCTCATAAAGTCATTAGACTCCATCTGTTCCATTCTAATTTTGAGAGAACTATTATCTTCAGTGAGCTTTTGAACCTCTTTTTCCATTTGGCTAATTTTGCTTTTGAAAGCATTCTTCTCCTCATTGGCTTTTTGAACCTCTTTTGCCAATTGAGTGAGCCTATTTTTCAAGGTGTTATTTTCTTCAGCATTTTTTTGGGTCTCCTTTACCAAGGTATTGACCCGTTTTTCATACTTTTCTTGCATCTCTCTCATTTCTCTTCCCAGTTTTTCCTCCACCTGTCTAACTTGCTTTTCAAAATCCTTTTTGAGCTCTTCCAAGGCCTGAGCCCACCCGACATCCCCCTGGGATGTCTGGGGTACTGAGGCCCCGCCCTCCACATCTTTCCCTGATGGCAAGAATATGTCCTCGTCCTCATCAGATCCGAAAGTCGGGATCATTTGCATCTGTTCGAAAAAACTCTCTATAGTCTTATTTTTCTTCCCTTTTCTAGGCATTTTCCCAGCCAGTTACTTGACTTCTGAGATTCCTGTCCACCCCCACCTAGATCCACCCAGCTAGTGCTTGGGCTCTGAGATTCAAATGGGCTTTCCGCACTGCACCGCTGCTAATCAATGTGAGCTTTAGTTCTGGTGCTGGGGTGGGGGCAGGGCCGCCTCCCAGTCTCAGCTCCCTCAGGGGCTTTATGCAGAGACCTTCAGAAATGGAGCAAGTGGAGCAGGGCCGTCTCCCAGGCTCAGCTCCCTCCGGGGGTTTATGCAGAGACTTTCAGTAATGAAGATCCTACCTGCTGCTGGGGGAGTCCCGGGCTGCGGCTGCAGCTGCTGCCTCCACTGCCACCCCCACCGCTGCCTCCGCCTCCGCCCCGCCTCTGCCTCTGTTGCTTCCTCCCGAGGGGGCCTGAGTCATGGAGACACCCCGCTCTCCTCTTCCAGCCCAGTCGTCTCTCTCACTGACCCGTAGCTTCTGTGGGCAGAGGGACTTTCCCAGCCGCCGGAGCTTCCGTCCCTGAAGCCTGCTCGGATCAGCTTCTCTGGGGCCGCGGCCAGGGCAGCGCTGGGGTGGGGTCCGCTTTCCGGGGCGCAACGGACCCTGGGGACGGCTCACCAGGGCTCCCTGGAACTTAAATCTCTTCCACTCTGTTTCTGCACACCTTTCAGTGATCCAGAACTTCTAGGGAACTCTTCTTACATTAAATATATGGGCTGTGGGTTCAGAGCTTGTAAACGTGCCTCTTTCTACTCCACCATCTTGGCTCCGCCCCCTTTCAAGCATTCTTGATGAAAAGACCAGAGCTGAAAAGAAAATTTGACTTTCAAACACAAGAATGAAAAGAAGCATGAAAAAGTAAACAGCAAAGAGAAGTTATAAGGGATTTAATAAAGTTGAACTGTTTACATTCCTATATGCAAAGACAATATTTGTAACTCTTGAAACTTTTCAGTATCTGGGTAGTTGGTGGGATTACACACACACACACACACATACACATGTGCATGCACACACAGAGACAGAGAGCACAGAGTGAATTGAATAGGATGGGATCATATCTTTAAAAAATGAAGTTAAGCAGTGAGAGAGAAATGTATTGCAAGAGAGGGAGAAATGTAATGGAGCAAATTATCTCTCATAGAAGAGGCAGGTAGAAGACTTTTTAGTGGAGGGAAAAGGAAGGGAGCTGAGAGAAAAGCATGAAATTTGCTCTCATCACATTTGACTAAAAGAAGGAATAAAATGCACACTCATTTTGGTATGAAAACCTATCTTACAATACAGAAACGTGGGGGAGAAGGAGATAAGCAAGGGGCGGGGGATGATGATAGGGAGGGCAATGGGAGGAGAGAGCAATTTGAAGTCAACACTCTTGGGGAGAGACAGGATCAAAAGAGAGAATAGAAGCAATGGGGGGCAGGATAGGATGGAGGGAAGTATAGTTAGTCTTACACAACACGACTATTATTGAAGTCATTTGCAAAACTACATAGATATGGCCTATATTGAATTGCCGGCCTTCCTAAAGGGAATGGGTGGGGAGGGAGGGATGGGGAGAATTTGGAACTCAAAGCTTTAGGAACAACTGTTGAGTATTGTTCTTGCTACTAGGAATAAGAAACACAGGTAATGAGGAAAAGAAAGTTATCTGGCCCTACAGGACAAAAGAGAAGATGGGGACAAGGAAAGGGAGGGATGATAGAAGAGAGAGCAGATTGGTGATAGGGAAAATTAAAATGCTTGGTGTATTGGGGTGGGGCGAGGGGACAAATGGGGAGAAAATTTGGAACCCAAAATTTTGTGAAAATGAATGTAAAAAGTTAAATAAATAAATTTAATAAAAAGAAAAAAAAAAGAAATGAGGTCTTTATCACAGATACTAGTTGTAAAAATTCTTTCCCAGTTTTCTCCTTCCCTCCTAATCTTGGTTGCATCCACTTCATTTGTGCAATATGCTCAATTTGTTGTAATTAAAATTATCCATTTTGCAAATCACAATGTTCTGTATCTCTTGTTAGGTCATAATCCATTCTCCATAAATCTGACATATAAACTATTCTTTGCTCCCCTAATTTGTTCATAGAACCAGCCTTTATACTTAGATTGTATACCCTTTGGATTTCATTCTAGTTTACAGTGTCAAGCATTGGTCTATGCCCAGTTTCTGCCATACTATTTTCCAGTTTTCTCAGCAGTTTTTGTCAAACAGTGAGTCCTTATCCCAGAAGCTGGAGTCCTTGAGTTTATCAAACAGTAGATTATTATAATCATTGACTACTGTGTCTTGTGTACTTAATCTATTCCACTGATCTTGTCATCTGTTTTTCAGCCAGTACCAAGTGGTTTTCATGATTGCTGCCTTGTAATACAATTTGAAATCTGGTATGGCTAGACCACCTTCACTAGCATTTTTTTTTTCATTAATTCCCTTGATATTCTGGACCTTTTGTTTTTTCCAGATGACTTCTGATATTGGGGTTTTTTCCTAGCTCTGTAAAATAATTTTTGGTAGTTTGTTTGGTATAGTACTGAATAAGTAAATTAATTTAGGTAGAATTATTATTTTTATTATATTATCTCAACCTACCCACAAGCTACTGACGTTTTTCCAATTATTTAGATCTGACTTTATTTGTGTGAAAAGTATTTTGTAATTGTGTTCATATAGTCCCTGTCTCCCAAATATTTTATAGTATCTACTATAACTTTAAACGGGATTTCTTTTTCTATTTCTTGCTGTTGGGCTTTGTTACTAATATATATATAAATGCAGATGATTTATGTGGCTTTATTTTGTATTCTGCTACTTTGCCAGTTCTTTATTATTTCAAGCAGTTTTTTGCTTGATTCTCTAGGATTCTCTAAGTATATCATCACATCATCTGCAAAGAGTGATAACTTAGTTTCTTCTTTGCCTATTCTAATTCTTTCAATTTCTTTTTCTTCTCTTATTGCTACAGTTAACTTTTCTAGTACTATATTTAATAACAGTGGGGATAATGGATATCCTTGTTTCACACCTGATCTTATTGGAAATGCATCTAGCTTATCCCCATTATATAGAATACTTGCTAATGCTCATTATTTTATGGGAGGCTCCATTTATTCCTGTGTTCTCCAACGTTTTCAGGAGTAGGTGTTGCATTTTGTCAAAAGTTTTTTTCTGCAGCTGTGGAGATAATCATGTGGTTTCTGTTGGTTTTATTGTTGATGTTATTAATTGTGCTGATACTTTTCCTAATATTGAACCAGACCTGCATTCTTGGTATAAAATCCTACCTGATCAAAGTGTGTTATACTCATGATACATTGCTATAATCTTTTTGCTAATATATTATTTAAAATTTGACGTCTGTATTCATTAGGGAAATTGATCTATAATTTTCTTTCTCTGTTTTGGCTCTTCTTCGTTTAGTTATCAGCACCATATTTGTATCATAGAAAGAATTTGGTAGGACTCCATCTTTGTCAATTTTCCAAAATAGTCTATGTAGTTTTAGGATTAACTGTTCTTTGAATGTTTGATAGAATTCACTTGTAAATCCATCTGTACATGGAGATTTTTTCCTAGGAAGTTTATTGATGGCTTGTTCAATTTCTTTTACTGAGATGGTATTATTTAAGTATTTTACTTCCTTTTCTGTTAATCTTGGCAATTTATATTTTTTAAATATTCATTTATTTCACTAAGATTATCAAATTTATTGATGCAGTTGAATAAAAATCATTTCTAATTATAGTTTTAATTTTTTCTTCATTAGAAATGAATTCACCCTTTTCATTTTTGATACTGGTAATTTGATTTTCTTTTTTTTTTATCAGGTTGACCAAAGGGTTATCAATTTTATTGGGTTTTTCTATGATTTGTTGTTTGACCCACTCATTCTTTGGGAATAAATTATTTAATTGACAATTAATTTTTGGTTTATCTTTTCTTGACCCTTTATTACATACAATTTTTATTGCATCATGATGTGAGAAGGATGCATTGACTATTTCTGCCTCCCTGAACTGTATTTTAAGGTTTTTATGCCCCAATATATGGTCAAGTTTTGTGTGTGTGGTCAAGTTTTGTGTCACTGAGAAGAAGGTATATTCCTTTCTGTTCTCCAGAGGTGTAGATTATCTACCTTTTTCAGAATTCTATTCACCTCCTTAACTTCTTTCTTTTTTATTTTGAGGTTACATTTGTCAAATTCAGAAAGAGGGAGGACAAGGGCCCCCACTAGTATAGTTTTGCCATTGATTTCTTCCTGTAATTCCCTTAACTTCTCCACTAAGTATTTGAATGCTACACCACTTGGTGCATATATGTTTGGTAATGATATTACTTCATTGTCTATGGTGCCTTTTAGAAGGATTTTGTTTCCTTCCTTATCTCTTTTGATTAGATCTGCTCCAGCCTTTTACCTTTGCCCTGTGTACCTCCCCCTGTTTCAAAAGTATTTCTAGTAAAAAAAAAATTGTAGGAGTATAGTTTTTAATCCATTCTGCTATCTGCCTCTGTTTTATGAGAGAGTTCATCCCATTCACATTCATAGTTAAGATTACTATGTGTCTTTCTCTCCATCCTATTCCCCTCTCATTTATGCTTTTATTTCTCCCTTCTTCTACTGAAAAGGTTTATGTTTGACCATCACCTCCCTCAGTCTTCCCTCCCTTCTAATCACTCTCTCCCTTTTCTTTCCCCTTTCCCTTCCTACTGTCTTTAGTGCAAGTTAGATCTCTATACTTAACTGAGAATGTTATTCCCTCCTTGAACCAAATCCAATGAGAGGAAAGCTCAAACAATGCTCATTCCCCTCCCTTCTTTCCCTCTACTATAATATGTTTTGCGCCTCTTTATGTGATGTAATTTACCCTTTTCTGCCTCCTCCTTTCTTCTTCTCTCTCTACACCACTTAATTAGCTTTTTATAATCACATCAGTTAATTTGTATCCACACCCTCTATCTATGTATATCTCTTTTAAATGTTGTAATAAATATACAATTCTCAAGATTAACAAGTATCATCCTCCCAAATAGGAATGTAACCAGTTTGCCCATATTGAATAGCAATTTTTTTCTTTTTTTTTCTCCCCATGTTTACCTTTTTATGCCTCTCTTGGGTCTTCTATTTGAAGACAAAATTTTCTATTGAGCTCTAGTCTTTTCATCAGGAAGTTTGGGAAATTCTTTATTTCATTGAATGTCCATCTTCTTGCCTGAAAGTTTATGCTTGATTTCACTGGGTAGTTAATCCTTAGTTGTAGCCCAAGCTCCTTTGCCTTATGGAATGTCATATTCTAATCCCTCTGACCTTTTAATGTAGAAACTGAAAGGTCTTGTATAATCCTGACTGTAGTTCCTCGATATTTGAATTGTTTCTTTCTAGCTGTTTGAAGTGTTTTCTCCTTGATCTGATAATTCTTGAATTTGGCAATGATATTCCTTGGTGTTTTTAAACTGGAATCTCTTTCAGGAAGTGATCAGTGGGGTTCTTTTGATAACTATTTTGCCCTCTGGATATAAGACCTCAAGGCAGTTTTCCTGAATGATTTCTTAGAAGATCTTGTCTAGGCTCTTTTTTCCATCATGGCTTTCTGGTAGACCAATATTTTTAGATTTTCTCTCCCGGGTCTATTTTCCACATCATTTTTTTTCAATGAGATGTTTTACATTTTCTTCTATTTTTTCATTCCTTAGATTTTGTTTGACTGGTTTGTGGTGTGTCATGGAGTCATTAGTTTCTACTTGCTCAATTCTAATTTTTAACTAATTGTTTTCTTCAGTTAGCTTTTGTGTTTCCTTTTTTAAAGAGTTGTTTTCTCCAGTTAGGTTTTGTATCTCCTTATTCATTTAGCCAATTTTACTCTTTAAGGATCTGAATGTATTTTTAAAATCATTGGTCAATTTTTCTTCTACTTCTTTAATTTAACTTTTAAAATTCATATTGAGCTCTTCCAAGCATGCTCTTTGTGCTTGAAACCAGTTCACACTTCCTTTTGAGGTTTCATATGTAGTCCAGTGTTAATTCTGTCCTCTTCTTAATTCATATTTTGTTTTTCCCTTTACCCATAATAGGATTCTTTGATCTTTGGTTTTCTAATTTGCTTCTTGTTCATGGTGATTGCCTTTTTTCCTGGCTTTTGAACTGGATCTCTCCTTCTGGGGCACAGGAGGCTCTGTGTCACGTTTCTTGTGCTAGGAGCTAGGGTCCTGCTTACTGACTTTGTGTTCTGTGACCTCTGTTTCTTTCAACTAGAAGCTATATAATGCTGCAGTTTATCTGGTGCTGAGCTCTCAGAAGTTCAAGTAGGTGACTTTCAAACATTTAATCTCTGGGCTGATAGCAGGAGTAACTGCTGCAGCTGTCATGGTCACTGAGCTTCTCTCTCACTCAGTTCTGCTCAACTCTTGTGCTGAGCAGTTCAGGAATCTACCACTCTAAAATTCATTCAGATTTACTTCTTAGAGATTTCTGAGGCAATCTGTGGATGAACACAGTTGGGTCCCTGCTTCCATTCCACCATCTTGGTTCTGCCCTCTCCTATAAGGAGTTTTTGGTGAAATTAAGACAGAGTGAATTATAAGATATGAAAGTAGAAAATACTATAAGAGGAAGTCTCAAAGATCGCTCATTTGGGACATGGTAGACAGACATCTAGGAGATGGGTGAGATGAGATAATATCTAGCATAAAGGCCATAAGAGGGAAGTTAGGATGCAACACATTGTTTATATAGGTATATATTTAGGTAAGATGCTGCGGTAAAAAGATAAATTAGAAAGGGAACATCCTAAATGAAGTCTCTATTTATAATGCAATCTAAATGATTTGCATCTTCTTAGACATCTTCTTATGTTATATGTGATCAGAGACTTATAGGGATGCTCACTTCCACTCAGTCATAGATTGAGTCAGGCATAACAAAACCTTATTTCTGAATGTTGTCCCATTAAAATCCTTGTCTGATGGCTCACCAAGGCTTGAAGGTACTCCTAGAATCTCAAAGGCTATTCTGGAAGAGATAAACTCTGATAGAAACTGGAAAAACTTTGACACAGACCCAGCTGTCCAAGGAACAAACTGATTATGTTGGGAGAAATCCATCATTAAGTCAGCCACAGGATGAATTTTTCAGCAACTTTCAAAGACCATCTGCCTACCCATAAAAGAATCTTCACTTTTGTCAGCACTGAAACGACCTACACTGAGGAAGTCATGGTTCCTTGAAGTATTGAAGAAAGTCTCTACCTATGACTCATACCAAGAGATCCTTGTGTGACATCAAACAACAGTTGCTCAGGTCTGGAGGGTAATTTGGCAGTTAACAAATATGTGGAAATAACCATGACCATGACTAGAAATCTTCTGGACTAGAAATACAGGTTGTGTAGTGGTTGAAGGAATGGAATCCTTAGAATAGGGTGAAGAAATGGAGAAGGGGAAAAGCATACTTGGGAATGATTATTAATAGTATGACTGAAGCAAACTGTATGCTTTTTAGCAGAACATGATATCTTAGAGAATCTCTATCCTGTAAGTAGGGAAATCACTACAACATTCAGACTACTACTTACCAAGGGACATGATCCTATAGGAACTGTACTTGTTAGTGCTTCAACTGACTTCCTCTCAGAATTCTCCAGCTTAATAATGTCCTTTCTAAAATGTGATGCCTTGAACTAAACACAAAATCTCAAATATGGTCTGACCAGGGTAGGATAATCACATACTTATTGTTGAAACTGATGCCTCTCAATGCAGCCCAAAACTACAATGGTTTTTTGGTTGAGATTCATATTGAGTTAACCATCTACTGAAACTCTCAACACTTGAGTAACAAGGAATTTGGTACTATATATATGGGCCCTCATCAAATCAAATTTCAGAATCTAATACTTTCATCTACCTTTTCATATGGATGGTAAGAAGATATTATTTGAGATGCATAGTTGAAGGAAAGGGCATGTACATATTTTAATTTTTCTTCATCCTTTCTATTAAAAACTGAGAGGAAAATAATATACATATATAATGATGGCAAAGGAGCAGGAACATCAGTGCCTAACAAGAATGCAACATATCTAATAGGAATGAGGAAGGAAAGATAAATGATGGAGTTTTTAGATATAAATATGCGAGGAATACATAATTATACTTGAAACAGAGAATTCATAAAAGGAGGTAAGTTTGAATAAACTATGAACTACACATCTTTGAGAAGTTGAGTTGTAATATAGAAAGCAGTTCAAAGTAAACTTCACACACACAATCTCTAATGCTTAAAAAAAGTCTGAAAAATTCCTAAACTCAGGATCTGTGATTTCATTGGATTAGGAAATACCCAGTATGGAAACTGGCTCCATGGGGGCCAATAAGTAAGTGGTTTGTAACTTGTCTTAAAAAATTACCTGGGTTATTGAAAGTTTAAATAACTTGCTCATATAAGCAAGGTTAGTGTAGGTTAGGAGTAAACCTGGAATGTTAAGGCCTGCCCTATGATTACCATAGCAAGCTAAGTCTCTCTGAGAAAAAGATAAATGAATCTATCTGTCTATAGACATAAATATATATTAGATGGTAATACCAATTCATAGATATCCTAAAACATACACAAATATAAAACATTATAAATATTTGGACTCCAAAGACAAGAGAGACAAAAGAAAGTGGCCTCCCTTCCTCATAATTTTCTTTTTAATCAGTAGAATCACTAAAAGTTTCTATGAAAAACTATTCCAAATAGAAAACAGAAAAATTGGTAATACTCAAATGATGAGTGTATGGTAGACAGTATACAATTTTCTTATCAAATCTATTGCAAGAACTTCATACTCTTATCTGATCTACTTACCAGCATGACTAATTGATTTCCAAACTAATTGAGCAAAATTAGATTTTATAGCAATGCATCCAACAATCTACTCTGTTCAATCTCTACCAAATTGAAATTAAAGCAGGTGAAAGGATCTTGGAGACTCCTAGGAATGAATATGTCCACTTCAATCTCTAATTTAATCATGGATAATTATACAAAATTGTTTTATTGAATTTTTAAAGTTTTATTACATAGGTCAACTTTCCAAATGTTATGGCTAGCAAAGATCTGGATAATTAAGCTACTTATATTATCTAAAATTTACTTCTTTCAAACCATGACATTAAAGATATCAAATTCAGTTACATTAACTAGATGGTATGTTAAAAAAAAGAAAAGAAAATCATAATTTTATTTAGGGCACCAAATAATAGAAGACATATGAATTGTAGACATCATTACAGAATCTATCTTGAGACTAAAGGAGATAAATAACACATGAAATGAGACAGTCAAAGAATCCCTAATGTACAAGTGATTTCTCTTTTCAGGAATTAGTATGGCAACACCAAAAGAAAAGAATAGATTTGGATAGTACCGAATTGAATCTACTGTAAATAATTTATACATATATGTGTGTGTACATATATACACATATATAAACATGTATATATGTGAGATATATAGAGAGATATCTGAAGGAGAAAGAAGTCAACATTAAGATGTCACTGAGCCATTCTCCAAAAGATAGGAAGTCAAAAAATTAAAAGAAATAGTTTTCAGATAAAGAAATACAATCAGCCAGCTGAAGAAAAAAAAGCTTCCAATATCTAATAAGCAGAGAAACAAAAATCAAAACAATATTTCACCCCCCACCATTAAGCTAACAAAGATGCTAAAAAATTAAAAAGGTCATTGGTAAAGTAGCTGTAGGATAGCCATGTTAATTCATGGCTAGGGAAGCAAGGAAGGGGTAGCACTATTGTGGAAAACAATTTTGAATTGTGCAAGAAAAGCTACTAAAATGTTCATAGACTTTGAACTAGAGATTCCACTATCAGAATTATACCCTAAGGGGGAAAATGATAACAATAAAAGACTCATGAACAAAAATATTCATAACAGCATTCTTTGTGATAACAAGAAGCCAGAAACAAAAATGTGCCAAAAGATCAAGAAATGGATTCACAAACTATGTTATCTGAATGTATTGGAATATTACTGTGCTGGAAGGGATGATGAATATAAAAATTTCTGAGAAATGTGGGAAAATTCATACGAAATGATTTAGTGTGAAGAAAACAGAGCCAAAATAATATAATATATCAGGACTACAACATTGTAAATAAAGATAATATCAAAGAGACAACAAAACTCTGGCCAAATAGTCATACTAACAGAGTTAAAGTATACATAGTTTCTGTGAACAGTCAATAAATTATGAAAGGAGGAAGTACTGTGCACTATCAGTCTTAGTCATGCCACTGAGCAGTTTTGCGAAATTATTTTTAGGAAATGTGTCTGAAGAGAGGAAGGATTGTTTGAGTGTTTGTTGGAAAGCATCTGTTATGTCAAAATGAAATGAACCAGTGAAAATATTTTTTTCCTAAATTTCATCAGTTTCATGCTTCCATTCAGGAGTCCCCTTTTGCAAACAGAGAACATTCATTGACTTTGTCACTCTCATCAAATGACTAGAAATAATTCAATGGTCATTAGGAAAAAATAGAAATAGGGAAAATTAAGTATATTCACACACTGTATTTTCAGTATTTACAAATTAGGCAGTTGATCCAGTTTTACTGAAATGATTGAGGCCATTCAATGTTAATTCCCTCAGCTCAACACCTGGAATAGTTCCTTGGCTGTAACGGACTATTAAGAAATGTTTGTTGAATTCCTCTAAAACTCTCAATAGTATCATTCATTTGCTCCTTCTCTACAATCTCAAAGGAAAACATGACCTTTCTCCTTGCAAAGAATCACCCTCCCAACTGTCCTCAGTGTCATGATCTACTTTCTCTGTGACCTAGTTCTATCATTAACCTAAATCTGTCATGAATATTCACTCCTGCTCCTTCTCTAGCTCTTTTCAAAAGAATAAAAGACTCTGAGAGCCCAACTAACCAAGACCATACCTTGCCAAGAATCTCCTCTACATGAGCATTAACAAGTTGTCATCCAAGATCCATTTGAAAATATCCAGTAAGAAAGATTCTACTACCACCTAGGACAGCCCATTCTTCTTGTAGATAATTATTTTCAGATTTTTTTTCCTTTCATTAAATCTAAATTCACCACTTCAAAACTTGTATGCATTCCAGAACATATTGTTCTGTCATACAGGATCAGAAAAATAAATAAATAAATCTAAGCTCTCTTCCACATGACAACCCTTCCAATACATGAAAATATCTATCTTGTCCTTCCTAAGTCTACTTTCTCTAAACTAAACATCTCTAGTTCCTTCACCATCATTGTTTGCCTTCCTCTGAACATTCTCCAGCTTATCAAAGTTTTTCCCAAAATGTGGCTTCCAGATCTGAGCATAATTTTCTAGATGTTATCTGACCAATATAGTGGAATTATCACTTCCAACTTTCTGGACGCTATACCTACCCTACTAAAACAAAAGATACCATCAACTTTTCTAGCTGCTATATCACATTGTTGATTTATATCAACCTTGAAATCTACTCCCCATCTTATATTTGTGGATGTGATTTTTTTAATCCTAGTGTAAAGTTTTATATTTTTTCGTAATGAATTTCATCACTTTATATTTGGCCAAACAGTTTAACTTGCCAAAAAACTTTTTGAATCCTGTCATCCAACATATTAATTATCTCTCCCAGTTTCTCCTAGTATCATTTAAAATTTGATAAGGATACTATCCATGTGGTTAAGTCATTGATGATATTGCTATCAATGGTAAGCAACATGAAGTCAAACACAACCTTGGCAGACTCCAGTAGAGCCTTCCTTTCAAGTTGCATCAAACCATTGCTCACTACTTAAATATTTTTTGTATGTTTGTTTGTTTTGTATGTCTGTTTGGTTTTTGGAGTCAGTCAAGGTTAAGTGATTGGCTCGGGTCACTTACAGCTAGTAAGTTTCTAAAGCCAGATTTTAACTCAGGTCCTCTCTGACTCCAGGGCCAGAGTGCTATCCACTGTGCCACCTAACTGCCCCCAATTTTGAATCCATTAAACTGTACTATCATCCAAGCAACACCAACTCTCTTTTCTACAAGAAGAGTATGAAAGACTATAAAAACATTGTGCTACAATATAAATAAACTGCATCTCCAGAAGTACCCTGATCTAACCTATTTAAAAAGACTAGGGGGGAGGGGGAGGATATAAAGTGGTTTGGGTATGACCTGGAGATGAAAGCCAAGCTGACACTTTGTGATCTCTACTTTTTTTATTAAATGTTCAGTCCTTTCACATCCATCTCATACTCCACAATCTTCCAGAAGTCATGACTACCTGATCAGAAACCATATCTGTCCATTTTCCAGCACCTCAAGATGGAGTTTATCCACACTTGATGACTTAAAATCATTGAAATCATATAGATGTCCTCTTAGCATCTCATCATTCCTCTTGGATTTCAACTCCTTATTAATGTTTTTTTTTTTTGCTTTCTTTTTACCAAACCAAGAGAATGCTCTGCTTGAGAGAAATCAGTAGCAAAATAATGCTGAATATTTTTTCTTCTCATTAGATATGATTTACCCTTCATCTTCTCACATATCATATGATTCCATTAGATTATAAGTCCTTAAGAGCAGGAACTGTCTTTTGCCTCTGTGTATCTCCACTGCTTAGTGTAGTGTCTGGTATATAGGCACTTAATAAATATTTACTATTTGATTGATCATCCATTATCATTACTCCTATCCAATTCTGTTAACAATTCTGCCTTTTCTTTGCTCCCAGAATAGCTTTACAAAATGGAAATAAATTTGTCATTCTTAGATTTTACCTTTACCTGGGCTTAGGTACTGTTGACAGCAAATTTATGAGACTAGTCCATGATTTTGGTATGCATTCTTAATTGTGTGCCCTAGATTTCATTTTCTATGTCTTTTTAAGATCTGAGTTGGGGGATGAGGTACTTGGGGAATTGCATCCACCTCTCTATGCAGTTATATATAATGTATATGTTTCCCCTCTTATTTCCCCATCAAAATTATTTGGTTTTGTCTTAGAATTTTATTCTTGCAAACTTCCTTTCAGTTCTGGCCCAATGTCCACAGTAAAATTTGAGGCTACCAAATACTACCTATCCTTTCTCTGAATCCCTTAACATTTTTTCTCCAAAAATCTGGAGGGCATATCATCATCTGTATAATTTTCTTTTTCTTCTCTTTCATGAATTATATTAAATGGATGTAACTTGACCTTAATATACCCATCCTTTCTAATTGAGAAGTCAGTTTCTTCCTTAATTAGAATCTATTCTAGAATAGAAATTAATTTCTTTTTGTTGTTATGGGTGTTCAGTCATTTCAATCATTTCTGTCTCATAGTGATGCCATATAGGGTTTTCTAGGCAAAGATAGTGATGTGGTTTGCCAAGGTCAAGTTGTTTACCCAGGGTCACATAGCTAATAAGTGTCTGAGGTCATATTTGAATTCAAGAAGGTGAGTCTTCTTGTCTCCAGGCCTAGTACTCTGTCCACTGTGCCACTCAGCAGTCCATTCCTACATCTCTTGAAAATATGATTAAAGTTCATCCAGAATTTATTGATTATTCTCTATTACAAATAATAATGGTGATGAGAATAATAAGACCTTATGTAGTACTTTAATGTTTTCAAAGTATTTTACACATATTATCTGATTTGATCCTCACTGCAAAGTAGGTGCTATTATTAACCCCGTTTTACACATACAGAACCTGAAGATGACAGAGGTTGAATGACTTGCCCAGGAATACATAGTGCATGAGATAGGATTTGAACTCATATCTCCGGGATTCCAAGTATAACACTTCATCTACCGTGGCAGTTCACTTCCAGTTTTCGTCAGAGAGCTACATAAGATATTTAACAAATTGAAGGTGTCTATCACTACAGGATGAGGCTTCTATACCAGGTTTGTAATCAGTTTCTCAAAATTTCTATTTATTTTCTCTTATCGAAGAAGTCCACTGCATACTTCATCATAACAATGCTTGTTTCTCTCTCTGTGTTTAATAATAATAATGATGATGATAACAACAGCAATAACTTTATATAGTGATTTAAAGTTTGCCAAGTAATTTACATATGCTATCTCATTTAATTCTCAAAAAAACACTTCTTCACTCAAATATACTTTCCCTCCAATTTCTGATGTTTTTTCACATGACTCTATCTTTTTAAAATGCAAAACTAAGAATGTCATGGCACATGTTTGTAATTCCTGTGAGACAGGTAAAGAAAGGGGAGGTTTTGTTTAAAAAAAAGGAGCTTAAAACTCCTGATCCTCATTTAGGTTAAAGCAGACTGGTTTCCCCACAGTAAGTCCAGCACCAATGTATTGAGTCCTTAGTAATAGGGGGCCACCAGGATACTTAGGAGGGGTGATTTAGTCCAGGCATAAAACAGAGCAGGTCAAAGTTTCTGTACTAATCAGCAGTGGGATTGGGTCCATCAGCAACCACTGCATTTCCAGCCTAGCTGAGGTAGGAAAACTCATTCTTCAAAAACAGAAAGCAATGGTAACAAAGGTGATAATGATAACAATAATAAAAATATGTAAAACTATTCCCTCAATTTTTTAATCTAGTCTCTTTTCAAAAGTAGAGTATACCCTTTTTTTCCTCGTACTAATTTATGCAATAAATTGTACTAAAATACTAAAATAGTACTAAAATACTAAAAAAGTACTAAAATAAATCCTTGTACTAAAATCTTTAGTGGAGCCAAAATGTCAGAGTACAAGGACAGACCTGTAGAAGCTCCCCTTCATAGCCCATAAAATATCTGTAAAAAATGACTCTAAACAAATTCTAGAGGAGCAGAAGCTAAAAACAACAACAGAGTGAAAGAGATTTGCAGCCCAAGACAGCCTGAAAGACCAACAGGAAAGGTCTATCACACCAGGCATGGGGCAGGGCACAGCCCAGCCTTGGCCATGGCATGGTAGGGACAGAATCAGAACAGCCTTCGAGGGGTTTCCAGATTGCTCAACCCACAAATGCCAAAGATAGCTTCAAAGGTCAATGAGAAAATTCTTTTGCCTGGGTGAGAAGGGAACAGGATCTGGCCCACCAACAGTAGCAAGTACAGCAGCAACATCCATTTTTGGAATCCTCAACCTAAATCTACTGGGGAAATTGAGCAGCTGATCTGAATCTCAGCCCTGAGTGGCTCTCCAAGGTTGAGGAAAAGTGCTGGTGTGGTGGAGATGGAGGTGGTTGTGGGGAGGGAATTATACTCACAGATCTTGGGAAGAACAGAGTACCTGTGGTTGCTCACAGACAAGAGTGCAGGCCAGGAGAGGAGTAAACTCATCTCCCTTGATAGTGCCACCTTGGAGGAACTGAGAACTTACAGGTCCCCAGAGTATACCCTCCTCTTGACAAAGCACTCAAAAGTCAAGTAACTGACTGGGAAAATGCCCATAAAAGGGAAAAGAGCAAGACTACAGAAGGCTATTTTCTTGGTGAACAAGTGTTTTCTTCCACCCTTTTGGATGAGGAAGAACAATGCACACCATCAGAGGAAGACCTAAAAGTCAAGGCTTCTGTATCTAAAAACTCCAAAATAAATATGCAATGATCTCAGGCCATGGGAGAGCTCAAAAAAGATTTTGAAAATCAAGTAAGAGAGGTAGAGGAAAAATTGAGAAGAGAAATAAGAGCAATGCAAAACACTCGTGTAAAGTGAGTCAACAGCTTGCAAAAGGAGAACCATAAACATTCTGAACAAAATAACATTTTTAAAAATAGGCAAACTCAATTGGCAAAAAAATTCCAAAAAGTCAATGAGGAGAAAAATGCTTTAAAAAGCAGAATTAGCCAAATGGAAAAGGAGGTTCAAAAGCTCACTGAAGAAAATAGTTCTTTAAAAATTAGAATAGAGCAGGTGGAAGCTAATGACTTTATGAGAAACCAAAAAATTACAAAACAAAACCAAAAGAATGAAAAAATAGAAGATAATGTGAAATATCTCATTGGAAAAACAACTGACTTGGAAAATATATCTAGGAGAGACAATTTAAAAATTAAGGGACTACCTGAAAGTCATGATCAAAAAAAGAGCCTAGACATCATCTTTCATGAAATTATTAAGAAAAACTGCCCTGATATTCTAGAACCAGAGGGTCAAATAAATATTAAAAGAACCCACCAATTGCCTCCTGAAAGAGATATGAAAAGAGAAAATCCTAGGAATATTGCCAGGCTAGCCTAGACAAATTCCAGAGTTCCCATGTCAAGGAGAAAATATTGCAAGCAGCTAGAAAAAAATAGTTCAAGCATTGTGGAAATACAATTAGGATAACACAAGATCTAGCAGCTTCTACGTTAAGGGATCCAAGTGCTTGGTATATGATATTCCAGAAATCAAAGGAACTAGGACTAAAACCAAGAATCACCTACCCAGCAAAACTGAGTATAATACTTCAGGGGTAAAAATGGTCTTTCAATAAAATAGAGACTTTTAAGCATTCTTGATGAAAAGACCAGACCTGAAAAGAAAATTTGACTTTCAAACTCAAGAATCAAAGGAAGCATGAAAAGGTAAACAGGAAAGAGAAATCATAAGGGAATTACTAAAGTTGAACTGTTTACACATTTCTACATGAAAAGATAATATTTGTAACTCTTGAAACTTTTCTCAGTATTTGAGAGATGTTTTATATACATATATGTGTGTGTATGTGTGTGTGTGTCTGTATGTGAGTGTGTCTGTATATACATATATATAGACAAAGAGCACAGAGTGAGTTGAATAGGAAGGGATGATATCTAAAAAAATAAAATCAAGGGGTGAGAGGAATATATTGGGAGGAGAAGGGAAGAAATGGAATGGGGCAGGTTATCCCTCATGAAAGAGGCAAGAAAAAGTTTTTTCAATGAGTGGAAAAGGGGGGATGTGAGAGGGAAAAAGTAAAGCTTACTCTCTTCACATTTGGCTTAAGGAGGGAATAACATACACACTCAATTTGGTATGAAAATCTATCTTACACTACAGGAAAGTAGGGGAGAAAAGGATAAGGGGGGTAGAGGGATAATAGAAGGGAGGGTAAATGAGTGAATGGAGTAATTAGAAGTAAACACTTTTGGGGAGAGACAAGGTCAAAAGTGAGAATAGAATAAATAGGAGGCAGGATAGGGTGGAGGGAAATATAGTTTAGTCTTATACAACATGACTATTATGGAAGTCTTTTGCAAAACTACACATATATAGCCTATATTGAATTGCTTGCCTTCTCAGTGGGGAGGGTGGGGAGGGAGGAAGGGAAAGAAGTTGGGACTCAAAGTTGTAGGAATGAAAGTTGAGAATTGTTTTTCCATGCAACTGGGAAATAAGAAATACAGGAAATGGGATATAAAAATCTATCTTGCCCTACAAGAAAAGAGAGAAGATGAGGATAAGGGAAGGGAGGGGTGTGATAGAAGCAAGGGAAGATTGAGGGAAGGGCTGATCAGAATGCATGGAGCTTTGGGGGGAGGGGAGAAATGGGGAGAAAATTTGGAACTCATAATTTTGTGGAAATGAATGTTGAAAATTAAAAATAAATAATAAACTTAAAAAAAAATAAAATCTTTAGTTTACTCCGTATTATCCATACTTTGGATATGGATATTGATTTGTATGTGGATATTTAAGACCATGAGTTTTACTACTGGCTAACTTCTAGTATAGGATATTGTTATCAGTGGATATTTAAAATATTTGAAAATGGATTTGTATGTAGATATTTAAGACCATGAGTTTTACTACTGGCTGACTTTTAGTATAGGATATTGTTATCAGTGAATATTTAAGATATTTGGATATGGGTGTGTGGATGCTTAAGATCATGAGTTTTACTACTGGCTAACTTCTAGTACTGGATATTGTTATCAGTGAATTAATGAGCCTTCTTTCTGCTAGTCTTTCTGTCTCATATCTGTAATATGTAGATAGTATATATATTATGTAAATATGTAAATTTGCATGTATTTACATAAGCATATACACATGAATATTTGCATAATATGAATGTTTATATAAATATGTGCATAGGTATATATACATATATATTTGTATTTCTATACATATACACATATGGACATATGCATGTATTTACATGCACTTGCATATACCAATATACAAATATTGATATACATCTATAAGCAGTTGTACTCTTTTTTGTTGTTACTTTCATTTTTTTTTTTTGACAAAAATAACAACCCTTAGACTACAAAGATTCAAATAAAAATAGTTGTTAGTGGACTAATATCCAAGATAAGTAAGAAGATGTTAAGACAGCATTTAATTGCTCTTGATGAGTTCAAGTCAACTGGCCCAAACGAACCACATTCTCTGGAACTGGAAGAACTGGTGGAAGTGATCACTGAGTCACTATCAGGGATCTTCGAGTACTCGTGGAAACCAGGAGGGATGCCAAAAGACTTTCTCCTCCCATGATACCTTTCCACAGCCTGACTCCATGCCTAAAATGCAGTCCCTCCTCTCCTCTAACTCTTCAGAACCTTAGCTTTCTCCAAGGTTTTGGTGCCACTGCCTCCTAGAGCAAATCTTTCCCAATTCCCCTTGATTGTTAGTACCCTCTCCTTCTTCAAATTGTCTTGATTTATTTGTTTTCTACCTCCCTCAGTACAATGTTAAATTTCTCTCCCATTCTGCATGATTTCTCAGAAATTACCAATTATAGTTTTGTAATCACATCTAAAAAACTCAGTACATTCAAATGCAATTCATTCTAAGCCTCTGTTGTCTCTAGTAAATTTAAGATTCCTTTCAAAGAAAAAGAATTGTATTAGACAGAGTACTGGAATGGGAGGAAATGTTGGTTCAAATCCTGATTCAGCCACTCTGTGTGAGACTGTGTGAGTGTGTCTATGTGAGCGTATGGGGGGCAGGAGGTGGTGTAACCATGGTCATATCCCATAACTTCTCTGATCTTCAGTTTTCTCAAGCTGTACAGTGTGAATTATAATACTTATACTACCTACCTCACAGGGTTATTATGAGAGGAAAGCTTTGTACACTGCAGATGGAAATAAGCAGGTATACTAAAAGGATTATAGGGGAAATATGAACATCTGCATCAACTGGTCTTAATTTCTATCTCAGGACTGATCAAACTACATGTACTATGCAACCTATCTCTAAAGAGGCCAGATCTTTTTTTTTTCTTCATGTAATTTGATGTCAAAATAAGAGGCTTCTTTACCTTGGAAAATTACTGTGCATACACTTGTATCCCCTACTATTTCATTGCTTGTATGTGGTCTTCAGGAAAATACAGGTAGTTAGACAACACAAGTGAATGGACAAGAGTAGCATAGTCCAGAATACCCTGGGCAAGTCGCTTAACTTCTTTTTGGTTCAGTTTCTTCATCTATAAAATGGGGATGATTAAAACACCTTCATCCTGTGGTTTTTGTGAAGAGAAAATGAGAAAATATTTGTAAAGACTTTACAGACATTAAAGTCATATATGTGTGTATGTAAATGTGTATATATACATATATACATACATATGTATATGTATACATGTATACATATATGCATATAATGTATGTAATATAAGTATATCAGCTATTATTGTTATTAATGTAAATAAAGCTCTGTCTATGTAAAATATTCAATTTGATGATAATGATCTTTTGGACCAAACAGTAACCTCTTCCTAAAGCCAGGTCTTATAACATCCATTCGGATTTTCCCCCACTCTTATTTTCATGCCTATGGCAGAATTATCAGTAATTAACCTCTTTCTGTGAAATCCTTGAGCAAATTAGTAGTTTACATCCAGTTAACCAGGTTCTTCGGTACAAACCCTAGTACTATGATGTATTCATCTTAGATGTTCAGAAAATCCTTCTTGGGAGATACCTGTTGATTAAGAATGTGATTTTGAAAGCCCTGCCAGAAATAAAAAAAGCTTTTTTTCTCCTTTCATGTCTTCCTGCTCTGGTCCTGAAAACAGAGATTAAAATAAAAGTAACTATCTAACACCATAATTAGTACAATCATAGCACTTCATAGATTCTGCACTGATCCCTAACATAAATGTAGCCCTCACAGATTTTAGCTGAACACAAGTGCTTAGCAATTTGAAAGGACTATCACTCAGATAGGGTACTTGTGTCAAGTACCTTCCCAACCTAAGCAGTTGTCATGGTTTCATAAGAATCAGCTGTCTGGACCTGTAAAGATGTTAAAGGAATATAATCTGTAACCCAGAAACTATGACATTTTTCAGGAATTGTTAAAATGAAAGATGAGGTTGATGCCATCTGAGATCCATTGTTATTTGGTTCTTTCCAGCTGACTGAATTATATTATTAGAAATGGGCCATTTTCACATTTAGTAATAAGAGGGTCTTTTTTAGAAAAATCCCAAGAGAATTTCTCCCTTCTTGGAAAGACCATCTTATCCGATCTAGTTGGTATACTTAGTAGAAATCTAGTTAGTTGAATAAATGGAAAAGGCTGGTCCAGATATATTGCTATCTATCCTTGTTTTGGCCTGTATTTAAGCAGAGCATGAGTTCAGAATTGTAAAGGATATATAAAAAATTTTTCCAGAAAATCAATTCTTGAATTGCAAAATAATATCTAAATACAATTGGGAATATAGTCAAATACATATTGTATTACATACAATACATACACAAAAATACATAGTCAAAAGCACATTGATCTTCTATAGCAGTTTGAGAGCATTTTTGTTAACCAAACTCTCCTTTACAACCACAGTAACAATCAGCATAATGTTTAACTGCAAACTGTTCTCCCTGCCTTTATTACCATGTTCAAGAATGTAAGGACCAGCCCAGTGGGGAGCTCTCTCTCAGGCCTTGGCTTGGACCTTTGGATCCCATTAACAATATTAGACCTCACACATGGAGAACAAGAGCATCTTGAAACTGAGGCAAAGCTTACTTCATACTAAAAGCATTGTGTATACTTCAGGCAAGTACCAGGGATTCTTCCCAAGACCTGGCCATTAAGAAGGGTCAAATCCTGCTACAGTGTAACTCCTAGTATATTCTGCCAAAAGGTTATCTAGGACTGAAATTAACAAAAGACCTAAAACCAGTCAGAGGCTAAATTGGGATAACAATAGAGATTATTAGTAGAATTCTACCCAGAAATTGAGGAATTCGAGAGATATGTGTTTGGATCAATCTAAAAAGAGAAAACTCAAAAAAGAGTAAGACTATGTCACTGTCCACCTATTTTTGACCACTCTAAGCTCAAACAGATCATGTTTCTGCTTCAGGACTTCTCAATAACCACAACATTTGATTTGTGGCCCCCACTTTAAATCCTCTTCCTCTGCCCTGTGAAATATCAAAATTTGACTTTTTAGCTCTTCTTTAAAGAAATACATACATTTCCCTTTGCAAGTGTCAGATTGTCCAATATTTTTACACATAGAAAGGGTTTTATTTAGTTCAACAACAACACAAAGTACTGGAAGGACTCATGCCTAAGCCCATAGGCACTCATGAAAAAATAGTCCCCTGATTCTTAGTGTACCCTACTTCCCTCTCCCAGAGAGATCCCAGGTACAATTTATGACACCTACCCAGTAAAATCTCTTCATCTGCAATTTAGGTGCTCCAAACTGCCTTTTTTCTCTTCCTGTGTAGAGACACTTTTCATAAAGATCTCATAATTATAAGAAAGAAAAAGAATGAGTAAATCGTTGTTAATTAACTTTTGGGGATCCTTCTTATGGTGGGAAGATCATGTGTGAACTTTTTTTCCAATTCTTTGGAATCTCCCCTTCTTTCTACATGTCACTTCCCACATGAACTTCTGTATGCATTTTGTCAGGTATAACCATACTTCTAAATTTCTTAAGAATTGTTGCAGTCTCAGAAACTCATCATAGCTAAATATTCAAGTGCCTACTATGTGCAGGATATTGTGCTAGGTACTAGGAATACAAAAATAATGTATCTATCTCTAACCTCAAGGAGTTTACATTCTATTGGGCAAATGTTATGACCTAGTAGCCAATGTAGTAGGTGATGATTTCAAAGGGCAATAGAAAAATGTATGGTAGATACAAGAAAATCTCATCTTTTTACCTATGATAGCCTGCATGCAAGAATTTTCATAAAATATTTCAACTAGGAAACAGATGATCAAAAAAGGAGGTGGATTGTTCATATAGTGAGAATAAAAATAGCTGAGCAATGTACTAGAATCCAAAGAATCTTACAGGCATAGGTAGCACATTGGACAGATCTTCTATGGAGGATTTGGAGGAGAATAAGAACAATAACTGCAGAAGATGAACAATGGTATAGAGGTTGTGATGTACTGTGTTGGGAGGGTGTATACACAGAAATGAGATCCCAGATTCACTGAGGTTTTAACATATGGAAGGGATATATCCAGGAAGCTAAAAGAGCAAACTAGAATGCAATGGAGATGTTTAAAATGAAAGATGCTAAAAGCCCCGGAATAAATGGATATACAATCAAAATACAAAAAGTCACCTCATTAAAGAGTATGAGAAGGAAGTGAGATCAGATAAAAACTATGGTTAAAGGGAGAGTTATTAACCAAACAAGGACAGCATCAATTATCATAAAAGTCAAAGTAGACCCTTTTCATTACTTAGAATTTTAAAAGTTTCTGAAGAAATAATGAAAGAAATGAGTGCAAAAAAATTGCATCAAAAACAATAAAAGATTGCACTCCATTGCTTTTTTTTTAATGATCCTCCACTTTAATTCTTCAGTCTTTAGGATTAAATGACTTAAGGCCATATACAAAAGAAGTTAGTTTCAAAAAATGTGCCTTTGTTTGAGAAAGAAGGTTGAGATCATTAACAGAACTTTGTAATTTCCCAAAGGAAACTTAGCCTGCTCCCCTCGTCCCTCACTTCAGGTTCTCACTCAGTGTCCATTTACAACATCTGTCCAAGAGTTTATACTCTGATGAATGCTCTATAGGTCTGAAGAATCGGCATAATTTATTCATAAATCCCCTCTGTGTGGATGATTAGACCCCATTCTTCCAGTCTTCCTACTTTTCAAGCCAGTGATAAAAGCCTCTTTGGCTGTTCCACAAACAAGATACTTCGTATCTTGGCTCTGGGGATTCTATCTTCCCATCCTGGAATGTTCTTTCTCCTCCACTTCATTTCAGTCATATCTGACCCTTCATGACCCCATTTGGAGTTTTCTTGACAAAGATACTAGAGCAGTTTGCATTTCCTTCTCCAGTTCATTTTATGGATGAGGAAACTGAGGTAAACAGGATTAAGTGACTTGCCCAGGATCACAGAGCTAATAAGTATCTGAAGCTGGATTTGAACTCAGGTCTTCCTAATTTCAGACCCAGTGCACCATTTGACTATTTTAAGTCCCGACTAAAATCCCACTTCCTACAGGAAGCCTTCTCCAACTTCTCTTAATTCCAATTCCTTCCTTATTTTTATTATTTCCTATTTTCTTCCTATTATTTCTAAACATAGTGCTTTGTATATATTTGTTTGAATGCTATGTTCCCCATTAGATCATAAGCTTCTTATAAGGACTATCTTTTGCCTTTTTGTATCACAGTGCTTAGCACAGTACTTGGCACATAGCATATTCTTAGTAAATCTTTTAAAACATAAACAATTTCATGTTTTTATGATGTTGTTTTGTTCTTCCCATATCTCACACCTTCAAATTATTTTCTTAAAGTATTCATCCTTTGAATCCAGCAATACCACTGCTAGGTTTGTATTCCAAAGAGATCATAAAAAAAGGGAAAAGAACCCACATGTACAAAAGTATTCATAGCAACTCTTTTGGTGGTAGCAAAGAATTGGAATTTGAGGGAATGCCCATCAATTGAGGAATGGCTGAACAAGTTGTGGCATATGAATGTAATGGAATACTATTGTGCTATAAGAAATGATAAGCAGGCAGACCAGAAAAACCTGACTTACATGAACTGATTCTGAGTGAAGTGAGAAGAACCAGGAGAACATCGTACACAGTAACAGCAACAATGTGTGATGACCAATTGTGATAGACTTAGCTCTTCTCAGTAGTGCAATAATCTAAGACAATTCCAAAAGACTCGTGATGAAATATGCGATCCATGACCAGGGAAAGAACTGTGAAGTTTGAATCCAAATTGAAGCATACTATTTTCACTTTTCCTTTTTACTTCTTTTTTCTTTCTTTCTTTCCCCTTTTGTCCTGATTCTTCTTCCATAACATGACTAATGTGGAAATATGTTTAATATGATTGTGTAGGTATTGACTATATCAGATTTCATGCATCTTGCAGAGGAGAGGGTGGAGGAAAGGGGAAAAAATTGGAATTCAAAATCTTGTAAAAGTGAATGTTGAAAACTAAAAACAAATGAATAATTGATTCAATTTTTTAAAGTATTCATGATATATAAGCATGAGGTATTTATGGAGTCTGAAAATCTTTGGCTTCCCTTTCCCTCACTCCTGAACTATATTTCCAACATCTTTTTCAACATCATTACCTACACCTATTTTTCACTGAAGTCACTGAATTGTAAATTATATGCTGATTTAATTTGGAAGGGTTTATCAAGTTCTTCGTAGTATTTCTCTACTTTATCCAAACTGGCTTTCTCTTTGCTCTTCACACATGATCTCCCATCTTCCATCTCTATGACTTTGTAAGTTTTTTTATTGCAAAGACTAATAATATTTGTATTCCCATCACCTAGTTCAGAGCTTTACACAAAACAGGTGCTAAAATAAAAAGGACTTTAATTACTTACTATAAAGTAATACCATTAAATCACTGTATTCAACTCTATTGTTGAATTTTGATTGCTTCTCTCACATGGATAAGGTAAATATATGTGAATTTTTTCTGCTGGGTGAACAACAGGTCCTAAATATGAATGAATCACCATCCAGTACTAACTTTGTCTCCCAATTTTCACATCCTCATTAGAGGTCATTGAAAGAGGTCAGACTGAATTTTTGCTAATTTTAACTCCCAAGAGTATATATGATATCTTGGGATTATAAGTCTATACCTCATTAATATTCTACACACACACAAAAAAAAAAATAAAGTGCAATGGATTCTGTACTTTGGAATTCAATTAAAATTCAATTCTCAATACTTAAGTGCCAAGTAAACCTGTGATTTAAAAAAAAAAAACTATTTCTGTCAGCAATTTTTATCACCTGCCAGGTGGTTATGGCTTTAGTTAAAACAGACATATGTCACTGTCATTTTTCCATTTTATTCTAGCTCAGTTAGATGAAGAGAGAGAACAAAAATATACTTAATCCCTCCAAATTACTACTGTCTTACCCCCTTAACTTTAAAAGATCCATATGGGCCTCAATAAACTAGGTTTCTCAAAATTAAAGAAGTATTAGCAGTATACACAGTAGACTTTGATATAGAATGCCCTGGATTTGACTCCCAGCTCTGTCATTATCAACTGTATGATCATGCGCAAAACACAGGCCCCCTATGCCTCAACTTTCTCATCTATAAAATAGAGATAATAAATAATAAACTTTTATTATCTCATGGAGCAATTTTGAAGAAAATAGAGTCAAGTCTTGCCTCTAAGGTATACTAACTGTATAACCTTGGGTCAGTCTCTCAGTACAACCTCTCAACAGCAATCTCTCAGTGCTCTCAAGGCAATTCTAAGGTTATAATTTGTATATCAGTTGCTTATGAGCTTTGGTAAAGAAAGTTAATACACAGAGAATCTATACCTAAAAAAAATGTTGCCAAAATTCAATCTTCCGCAAACTATACAAATGCAATTTTACAATAAAATAATGAACTATCTGGTTTTAAATTTTTTCCTAGGTATTTCTAGGTAAGGGAAGGGAAGAGCTGTGTAATAACAGTCTCCCCACAAAAAAATTAATCAGGTTCTTCATGTCATGGACAATTGGACACAAGGATTAAAAATACATTGAAAACTACTTTTAAAAATAAGTCAATAGACCAGTGAAAAACAATAATTCTGCTATTCTTTCTATTTATAGAAAATGGAAACAATTTCCTGTGATTTACTTTTAGTTGTTCTAAATGATTTCAATGTATTTAAGAGTGACAGGGTACTCAAATCACTGGTATATTGCATAAATACCATTTTAAACATCTTTGTTAAATGAAATTCTAAAGAGACAAGAAGCTATGAATTCCTCCATAATAAAAGTGGCTCAGTGGATAGAGTGCCAGGCATAGAGTCAGGAAGAGTCACATTTCTGAGTTCAAATCTGGCTTCAGAGTCTTACTACTAGCTGTGTGACCCTGAACAAATCACTTAATCTTGTTTCAGTTTCCTCATCTGTAAAATGACCTGGAGAAGAAAATGGCAAAGTACTCCAGTATCTTCACCAAGGAAACCCCAAATGGTATTACAAAGTTGCTCAGGACTGAAACAATTAAACAACTATAATAAAGAAGTTTCCGTAAAGAATTTATTGTATCCATGCCAACAAATCAGTTTTGATGGACTACCAGACAGGACACAAAAATAGCTTCATCATGTAGAACTGGAAGATCTGGTGGTTTTCATTAAAAATAAGATTGCATCTCAATTTCTAAAAAAGTCTCTTTTATGAACTAGAATCCTATATTGAAAAAGGTAGAACATGCCAAGCATACATAAGAGACAGTAAGGAAGCCTCATATCAAGTTGAAGTCTTAGTACCGAGAGTGTTAAGTGAGCAAGTTCGACCACCTGAAAGTAAGGTTGGAAGCAGCAGATACTTACAGCACGTCAGTCATTTACCTAGTTCTAATGGTAGAGTAGAAGTCTGATATAATGCCAAAAAACCAGACAGGAATGAGAAAGTAGCATGAGTTCTAATCCCTCCTTGATGATAAATCCCTTAATTTCCCTTTGTTTCATATGTATAAATGAGTGGGTTATACTAGATAGCCTCTGATGTCCCTTCTTCCCCTCTTTATTCTGTCTCTATTCTCTATCTCTTAAATTATCTCCAATTTATTCTGCATACATTTTATTTGTATATAGTTTTGTTTTGGTTTGATTTGCTATTTGTGGTTTTTCTGTAAATTTTCTTCCCCTCCCTTCCCCATTAGACTGTGAGACTCTTGAGAAGAGCCTGATTTTGTTTTTGTTTGGAAGATGCAGGAAGGTGGCTTTTCTTCTTATCTCTAGTGTTTAGTACAACGCCTGGTAAATA
This sequence comes from Bettongia penicillata ogilbyi, assembly GCA_023548195.1. NCBI lineage: Eukaryota > Metazoa > Chordata > Mammalia > Diprotodontia > Potoroidae > Bettongia > Bettongia penicillata. The sequence goes on along the minus strand of JAJHZJ010000318.1, from coordinate 8,121,515 downwards.
GTAAAGAAAGCCTTGATAAATGTTTGTTGACTTGATCATTCTGTCTATTACTGCTTCTTTAGCTCTCTATATCTGTCACTGTGTATCATATATGCAAGATATATGTAACACTGACCTCCCTGGCCCTTATTGCCTGAAAGCTAAGAATGTTACATTTCTCCCCTCCTTCAGAATATTCCTGTACCCTTAAAGGGATTCAGGGTGTCTAGGCTCTCTGTACTTGGAAATTCGCCATTGTTATTCTCTGTGTTATAAAGAGTGGTCCCCTCTACCCCAGTTCCATTTAGCCACTAAGAGTTATATTAGCTTTTCAAGGGAATATTTACTCTAAGCATAATCACTAATATACAAATTTACTGCCCCAACATGGTAGGCATAATCTCCTTTTTCACACCACTTCAGTCTCTGTGGAGGGAAAGGAAATTGGCTCATACCTTAGCTCATTTCTAATTGGGCACATATAAATGAGGGATAATGAGCTATATATAAGGATCTCTATGGGCTACATATTGATTTACTTTTAACATGTAATATTATCTATGTTTTGTTTTATTTTTATTTGTTGTGGCAAATATTTCCTATTTATATTTTAATCTGGTTTGGGCCACTCAGAAATATGGGTCCCCCTAGAGATGGAGCCAAGATAACAAAGTGAAGGCAAAGACTCTCCTGAGCTCTCCCTAAACCTTCCCAAATACCTTTAAATAATAATTCTAAACAAATTCTAGAGTACCAGAACCCACAAAAAAGTAGTGAAACAAATTTCCAATCCAAGACAGCTTGGAAGGTCAACAGGAAAAGTCTGTTACACCAAGGTGAGAGGAGAACACAGTCCAGTATAAGTTGCAGCAGTGCACAACGGACACCCAAACCAGGAGCAGATCTCAGGAGCTGCTGAATCAGTAGTTGCATCCAGAGCTCTCAGCCCATAGACAATAAGGTGGTTGAACAACTGGTAAGAAGGACATTACAGGGATCTCTTTGCGTTGCCCAAGCTTGGATCCAGGTCGAGATCTGGGTGGTAGTCACAATGTGAGGAGGAAGACTAGCACACCAGACCTTGTAGCCACAGTGGCATGGAGAACTTTCTCACAATTCCAGGGTAGAAAAGTGTTTGTGACTACACACAGGCCAGAGCACAGGCCAGGAGAGTAGTAAACACCACTGCTTAGATTGTAACACATTGGAAAAACTGAAAACTTACAGGTCCCTAGACGTATCTCTGAAAACAGTTGCATAAAGCCCCTGAAGCTTAGAACTGTGCACCCTCAACACCAGAAGCAGTTCTACTATAACAAAGAGTTGAAAGTCAAATAATAGCCTGGGGAAATGTGCAAACAATAGAAAAAAAAATTGACCATAGAGAGTTATAGTGACAAGGAAGATCAAAACACAAAATTAGAAGAAAAAAACAAAGTCAAAGATCCTACATCCAAAGACTCCGAAAAAAGAAAAAATATGAATTGGTCTCAGGCCATGAGAGGGATCAAAAAGAAAATCAAGTAAGAGAGATAGAGGAAAAATTGGGAACAGAAATGAGATTGATGCAAGAAAATAATGAAAAATGAATCAACAGTTTAGTAAAGAGATAAAAGTAATACTGAAGAAAATAACACATTAAAAAATATTTTGTTAAAATAGATCAAATGGTAAAAGAGGTATAAAAAGCCAATGAGGAGAAGAATGCCTTAAAAAGCAGAATTAACCAAATGGAAAAAGAGGCACACAAACTCACTGAAGAAAAAAACTCCTCAAAAAGTAGAATTTGTCAAATGGAAAAGGGGGTAGAAAAGCTCACTGAAGAAAATAATTACTTAAAAATTAGAATTGAGCAAATGGAAGCCAATGCCTGAATGAGACATCAAGAAACAATAAAACAAAACCATAATAATGAAAAAATAGAAGACAATGTGAAATATTCCATTGGAAAAACAACTGACCAGGAAAAGAGATCCAGGAGAGATCATTTTAAAAATATTGAACTACCTGAAAACCGTAATTAAAACAAGAGCCTAGACATAATATTTTAAGAAATTATCAAGCAGCGGGGTGGAGACAGGATGGTGGAGTAGAAAGACAGCCTGTAAAAGCTCCTCTACATAGCCCACAAAATATCTGTAAAGAATGACTCTAAGCAAATTCTAGAGCAGCAGAAGCCATAAAACAACAGAGTGAAAGAGATTTCCATCCCAAGACAGCCTGGAAGGTCGACAGGAAAGGTCTATCACACTGGGCAAGGAATGGAGCATAGCACAGCTTGCGATGTGTGGTACAGCAGCAACAGGATCCAAAACAGGCTTCAGGGATCCCTTGTCAGCAGCAGCAGTGCCCAGACTGCTCAACCCACAAATGCCAAAGACAGCTTCAAAGGTCAGTGAGAAAGCTCCTTCACACAGGAGAAGAGACCACTGGCAACAGCCACTGCAGTAGCAGTGTCCACTTTTGGATGCCTCAGCTTGAAGCTAAGAGGCTGATCTAAATCTCAGCCCTGAATGGCGGCCCTGGGATGAGGAGGAGTGCTGGCATGGTGGAGCTGGAGGCAATTGTGAAGAGGGAATTCCACAAGCAGATTCTGGGCAGAAAAGTTTTTGCTTGCTCCCAGATCAGTGCACAGGCCAAGAGAGGAGTAAACTCCTCTCCTTTGATTGTGCCACCTTGGAGGAACTGAGAACTTACAGGCCCCCAGAGTATACCCTCCTCTTGACAAAGCACTCAAAAGTCAATTAACTGACTAGAAAAAATGCCCAAAAAAGAGAAAAAGTAAGACTATAGAAGGTTAATTTCTTGGTGAACATGTATTTTTCTTTCATCCTTTTGGATGAGGAAGAACAATGCATACCATCAGAGGAAGACCTAAAAGTCAAGGTTTCTGCATCCAAAACCTCCAAAATAAACATGCAATGGTCTTAGGCCATGGAAGAGCTCAAAAAGAATTTTGAAAATCAAGTAAGAGAGATAGAGGGAAAACTGGGAAGAAAAATGAGAGCAATGCAGGAAAATCATGAAAAGCAAGTCAACAGCTTGCTAAAGGAGACCCAAAAAAGTTCTGAAGGAAATAACACCTTTTAAAATATACTAACTCAAGTGGCAAAAGAAGTCCAAAAAGCCGATGAGGAGAAGAATGCTTTCAAAAGCAGAATCAGGCAAATGGAAAAGGAGATTCAAAAGCTCACTGAACAAAATAGTTCTTTAAAAATTAGAATGGAACAGGTGGAAGCTAACGACTTTATGAGAAATCAAGATATTACAAAACAAAACCAAAAGAATGAAAAAATAGAAGATAATGTGAAATCTCATTGGAAAAGCAACTGACCTGGAAAATAGATCCAGGAGAGACAATTTAAAAACTATGGGACTATCTGAAAGCCATGATCCAAAAAAAGAGCCTAGACATCATCTTTCATGAACTTATCAAGGAAAACTGCCTTCTATAATCAGATGGCAAAATAAATAATGAAAGAATCTACTGATCACCTCCTGAAAGAGATCCCAAAAAGAGAAATTTCTAGGAATATTGTAGCCAAATTCCAGAGTTCTCAGGTCAAGGAGGAAATATAGCAAGCAGCTACAAAGAAACAATTCAATTGTGGAAATACAATCAGGATAACACAAGATCTAGAAACTTCTACATTAAGGAATTTAAAGCTTTGGAATATGATATTCCAGAAGTCAAAGGAACTAGGATTAAAACCAAGTATCATCTACCTAGCAAAACTGAGTATAATACTGCAGGAGAAAAAATAGTCATTCAATGAAATAGAGAGCTTGCAAGCATTCTTGATGGAAAGACAAGAATTGAGTAGAAAATTTGACTTTCAAACACAAGAATCAAGAGAAGCATGAAAAGGCAAACAGGAAAGAGAAATCATAAGGAACTTTCTAAAGTTGAACTATTTGCATTCCTACATGGAAAGAGAATATTTGTAATTCTTGAGACTTTTCTCAGTATTTGGGTAGTTGGAAGGATTACACACACACACACACAGCACAGATTGAGTTGAATAAGAAGGGGTGATATCTAAAAAAATAAAAGTAAGGGGTGAGAGAGAAATATATTGGAAGGAGAAAGGGAAAATGGAATGGGGTAAATTATCTCTCATAAAAGAGGCAAGAAAAAGCTTTTTCAATGGAGGAGAAAACGGAAGAGGTGAGAGGGCAAAAAATAAAGCTTACTCTCTTCACATTTGGCCTAGGGAGGGAATAACACGATCACTCAACTTGGTATGAAAATCTATCTTACACTAGAGGAAATTAGGGGAGAAGGGGAGAAGTGGGGAGGATGATAGAAGAGAAGGCAAATGGGAGGAGGGAGTAATTAGAAGGAAACACTTTTCAGGAGGTACAAGGTCAAAAGAGAGAATAGAATAAATGGCGAGGCAGGATAAGATGGAGGGAAATATAGTTAGTTGTATACAACACGACTATGACAGCAGTCCTTTGAAAAACTCCACATGTATAGCCTATATTGAATTGCTTGCCTTCTCAATGGGGATGGATGGAGAGGGAGGAAGAGAGAGAAGTTGGAATTCAAAATTTTAGGAATAAATGTTGAGAATTGTTTTTGCATACAAGTGAGAAATAAGAAATACAACTAATGGGGTATAGAAATCTATCTTAACCTACAAAAAAAAAGAGAGAAGATGAGGTGCAATAGAAAGGAGGGTATATTGAGGGACAGAGTAATCATTATGGGGTGGAGGAGAGATAGGGAGGAAATTTGGAACTCAAAATTTTGCGGAAATGAATTATGAAAACTAAAAATAAATTAATTAAAACCAAAAAAAAAAAAAAAAGGAAGAGAAATTATCAAGGAAAACTGCCCTGATATTCTAGAACCAGAATGCAAACTAGAAATTGAAAAAATCTACCAGTCACCTCCTGAAAGAGATACCAAAATGAAGACTCCCAGGAATATTATGGCCAATTTCCAGAGCTCCCAGGTCAAGAAGAATAAGTTGCAAGCAGCCAGAAAGAAACAATTCAAGTGTCATAAAGCCACAGTCAGAATAACACCAGTTTTAGTACCTTCTACATTAAAGGATCAGGGGACTTGATATATGATATTCCGAAGGGCAAAGGAGCTGGAATTACCTTCAAGAATCACCCACCCAGCAAAACAGAGTATAAATCTTCAGGGAAAAAAATGAATATGTAATGAAATGAAGAATTTATAATCATTCCTCATGAAAAGACCAGAACCTTATAGAAAATTTGACTTTCAAATACAAGACTCAACAGAAGTATAAAAAAGTAAACAGAAAAGCGAAGTCATACAGTACTTTTTAAGGTTAAACTGTTTACATTCCTACATGGAAAAGATGATACTTGTAACTCCTAAAAACTTTCTCATTATTCAGGCAGTCAGAAGGTTTGTGTGTATGTGTGTGTGTGTGTGTGCACATACACATATAGGCTGAGGGCACAGATGTGAGTTGAATATGATGGGATGATGCTTAAAAAAATAAAATTAAGGGATGAGAGAGGAATGTACTGGGAGAAAGGGAAAGACAGAGGTAGAATGGGGTAAATTTCCTCACATAAAGGAAGCAAGAAAAAGTTTTTACAGTGGAGGGGAAGAGAAAGGAGGTGGGGGAGTAAGTGAATATTATTCTCATCAGAATTGACTCAAAGAGGGAATGGCATATACACTCCATTGGCTATAGAAATCTGTCTTACTCTGAAGGACAGTAGGAAAAAAAGGGGATAAGAGAAGAGGGAGGGAGTGATACAATGGAGGGCAGATTGGGGAATGGGTAGTCAGAAGCAAAAACTTTTGAGAAGGGATATGATGAAAGGAGAGATAATAGAATAAATGGGAGAGAGAGAGAATAGGATAGAGCAATAGTAGCAGTTAGCATTAGTAACTGTAGAAAAAAATTTGAAGCAAGTTTCTCTGATAAAGGTCTAATTTCTCAAACATATAGAGAACTGAGTCAAATCTATAAAAATAAGAGCTGTTCCCCACTTGATAAATGATCAAAAGACAGAAACCATTTTCAGGTGAAGTAATCAAAGCTCTTTACCCATGTGAAAAAAATGCTCTAAATCACTATTGATTAGAAAAATGCAAATTAAAACATTTCTGAGTTACTACCCCATACCTATTAGATCTGCTAATAGGACAGAAAAAGGGAAATGATTAATGTTGGAGAGGATGTGGGGAAAATGAGACATTAATACATTGCTGGTGGAGTTGTGAACTGCTTCAACTATTCTGTAGAGCAATTTGGAACTATGCCCAAAAGGTATAAAAGCATACATACCCTTTTATCTAGCAATACCACTGTGAGGTCTGTATCCCAAATGAGATCAAAAATGGAAGGGAAAAGGACCTATATGTACAAAAGTATTTATAGCAGCTCTTTTCCAGTGGCAAAGAACTGGAAATTGAGAGGAAGACCATCAATTGGGGAATGGCTGAACAATTATGGTACATGATTATGATGGAATACTATTGTATTATAAGAAATGATGAACTGGATGCTCTCAGAAAAACTTGGAAAGATTTATATGAGTTTTTGTAAAGTGAAATGTACTGTGTACAAATTAACAACAGTATTATAATATGATCAGCTGTGAAAGATTTAACCTGTTTCAGCAACACAATAATCCAAGACAACTTTGAAGGACTTATGATAAAAAAGTTATCTGTCCTCAGAGAAAGAACTGATGGTGTCTGAAGTATCACTTTTACTTTCTTGAAGTTTTGAAACATATTTTTTACTTTATTTTTCTTGAGGGTTTTTGTTTGTCCACATTTTCTTTCACAACATGACTATTATGGAAACGTTTTGCATGACTAGATATGTATAACATACTGAATTACTTCCCTTCTCAATGAGGGACTGAGTGGTGAGCAAGGAAGGGAGAGCATTTGGTACTCAAAGTTTTTTTAAAATGTTAAAAATGGTTTTTACATGCAACTGGGGAAAAATAGAATGCTAAATAAAGGAAAAGAAGAAAGAAGCAACAAAAAGAAAGAAAGAAAGAAGAAAAAAGGAAGGAAGGAAGGAAGGAAGGAAGGAAGGAAGGAAGGAAGGAAGGAAGGAAGGAAGGAAGGAAGGAAGGAAGGAAGGAAGGAAGGAAGGAAGGAAGGAAGGAAGGAAAGAAGGAAGGAAGGAAGAGAAAGAATTTGGACCCCCAGTGTGTGTTTGACATTTCTACTATAGAGTGGAGTTCCAGTTCCAAGCAAAACCTACCGCAGGCTCAAGTCTCAGGCACCCTGGCTTCTCAAGGTTTCCCTGCCAGATTAGCTGATTTCAGCATCCCAACTGGAATCCTGAGTCTAACATCATCATGAACTTCCAGTCCAGTGCCTACACCTAAAACTGTGAAGGACAAACAACACAGAGTTGAAATAAACACTTCCAAGACTATTTGTTAGAACTCAGATTAAAAAGAAGGATCATAAGAAGGAAATTCTTTCCTCTCATCATTTTAGTTCATGATAATGGTATTACAGGTGAATAGTCATCTTCACCCTCTGTGTGCAGCAAAATAGAGACTGTAAAAGAGATCACAATCTAGAAAGTGAGTGATTTTTTCACTTACCAGTTTTAGAGACATAGTCTTTTCAGATCTATTCCATTCATGCAGCCTATGAAAGGAAGTTACTGCCCAACCCATGTGGTAGGGGGTACAGAGTACTTCCATTTTAAGTGCCTTCCTAACATAGAGATCTATGCTATCCATGCCTGTATGCATATATACATATGTATGTATGATGTGGATATGGATATGAAGATATATGAGTACACACATTGTATATGCATGTATATGTATATAGGCACATGTGGGTAGGTATATATATATGTATATATACATATATAGCCATACCTATATAAACATATGATGTACATATCTCTCTATATATATCCCTTTTTTCATTTTTCAGAGGCCTAGATGTGGAGATTTCTAATTAGTTTATAATTAACAAAGGATAAAAAAATCCAACTCACCTTTCTTATATCTAAATAACATGAATATTTATTAAACATTTTATTAAATTATTAATTTATTGTTATAAATTATAATTTATTACATGCTTTACATGAAGCCTTCCAAAACTATCCTATTGTCAGGCTCCATGCTGGCATGAAATTGATCATGGATTCTCGGAGGCAATGCCAGAAGAGTTCAAACTCTGGTTGATTGCATCAACCTGGTAAGTCTTCAAATATGAAATGACAATAGACTCTTTCTGTTCCCCAAAGCCAGCCCAGGTAGTTATATAGAGGCTCAAAATAAAGCAGATTTGCCATCAGGTTGGGAATATCATTGGCTAAAGCAAGCTATCTAATAGACAAAAATACAAAATGGTCTTCATTCGTCAATAACCCCTCACATTTCCATAATGACAGTGGCAGTAAGAGAAAATGGGAAAGTGACTAAAATCACATAGTTCTTAAATCACTTACACATGTGCATTTTGTCATTGGTCATCTTAGTGTGTGATCTTTTCCTAGTGACCAAGATATTGATGATAACCAAGACCAGAGAAACAGCTCAACCTCATTCTGAAGCAAATTCTCAGAATAAATGAAATCCAAAAATGTAAAAGAAGTTGCATCTAAATTTAAGAGACAATATAGGGTTCTCTATGGAGAGGAAAATGAAAGAATTGACTGAGTTGCTTTCATCACATACCTAAAGACAATAAAAAACTAAAGTAATATAAGAAATGATAACTGCCTTCCCTATGGCATCGGTTATCACTTCTCCATCTTGAGCAGTGGTCCAATTCCTTCTCTTCTTATCTTTATCCATGGAATAGTTACAAGCAAATAAAAGAAAGAGCTCTCACAGATTATTGAAGTCCCCTATCACTAGAAGATTATGCCTCTAGAACAGGCTTGAGATCTCTTCCCAAAAGTCCTTTTCTAAACCCTCTTTTGGTCCAGTGGTGGTCCATAGAACACTATAATGACAACATTGCATCAGTTGCAACCTCTGTTCATATCCATACATATTCTCTCCACTACTATTTTTCACAAAAGTATGGCTTTTTAATATACGGTGGCTTCTTATCTCAGTCTTTTAACCTATTCTGCTTCTCCCAGAGTTGTTTTCTAATCATGGACTTCATCACCAAGCTTCAGTGATATCTAGGCAAAAATTTGCTTCTTGTTTTCCTCAGGATCTCCTATGAACTTCAGAGCGTCTTAAACTGTTATTCTCTTTCTACATAGTAGCTACTTTGTATGATATCTAGGTTAACGAATAAACATGAGCAATTTTCTCCTTCCCCCTTCTTTTTTTTAAATGTTTTTTCAACAAATTCAAAAAATTTTTAATTAAGCATCTACTCTCTGTTAGGTGCAAGGGATACAAAGATGAAATAGGACCCAGTCATAGCCCTCAAGGAGTTTATAGTTCATTGGAGGGGCTGTGGGAGTAGGGGGTGGGGTGACAGAGGTATAGACAAATTACTAGGATACAAGAAAGAGTGCCAGCTTTGGAATCAGAAAGACTGGGTTTATTTCTCAACTCAGATTTATTAGCTGTGTGACCATAGACCAATCATTTAATAACTCTAAACCTCAGTTTCATCATCGGTTTCAAAGAGATAATAATAATTGTAGTACCTACTTTATGGGGCTATTTTAGTGCTCAAATGAATTAATGCAGGTAAAGTGGTTCTCAAGCTTGAAAATACTTTGTAAATGCCAGTTATTTTTCCAGTACTTAGCACAGTATCTATCACATAGAAGATGTTTAATAAATGTTTATTGGATGAAGGAAACAATGAATTCATTAATTAACGAGCTGATGAAGGGTTACAGATAAGGAGAAGTCCAAAAAAAAATTGCTATGAGAAATTTAAGGAGGAAGATTTCACTTTCAATTCAAGAACAAAAGGGAGCTTTGTGACAAGTGGAACCTGAGTTGAGCCTTCAAGAATGGGAGGTATACCAGCTGGTAGAAATGAAGAGGATCATTTCCAGTAGTGGAAGACATTGAAATTGAAAGTTTGAAAAAAAAATGAAAATAAATAAAAATTTAAAAAAAGAAATTGAAAGTTTGTTGCTGTTGCTGCTGCTACTGCTTGGTCTGTTTTCTCAAAGAGGACCATATCATCAGGAAGGTGATGCCATGACTTGCAAGTGAATTGGATTACAGTGAAGGAGGGCTATGCAATGTCACCAGCCTCACTTTTCCCTCCAAAGTCTCTGTATCCAGTGGCAAGATATAAATCAGGAGGACTGTAAATGGTCCCCTCTGAAGATGAAGAAAAGGTAAGAATGGGAAGTAGTGAGTCCTTCAATTTGTCTAGAATATTCCATATATGAAGGGTCCCAATGTGAGATAAATATGGAGTAATAAGTGGAAACCTGACTGCAGCAGATCTGAAATGCTAGGACAAACATTTAGACTTAATTTGGTAGCCATTGAGAACTCACCAGAAACTTCTGAGTTAAGGAGTCTTTTGATGAGAGCAGAGCATTAGCAAGATTACTTTGGCATCTGTATGAAGGAAAAAGGGACTCCAGAAAGGGCAAGCAGTGTGATCCAAGGGAAAGAATACTGAATTTGAAGTAAGATGACCTGTACTAGAATCTTGACTCTTCCGCCTACTCCCTATGTGAGATTACATATAATTTCCTCTCTGAGCCTTGTCTCCTCATTGCAAAATGAAGCAGGTGACCAACCTTAAAGGACTTTTCCATTTTTAAATCTATGATCCTATGATAGACTCATTATAAGTCTGTGACTGTATTTCAGGCGTGAGATAATTAAGTTAGACAGCTAGATGAGATAGAGAGATGACAAGTGCATAATGTGAGATTTCATTGAATCTGTGATTTAATCAAGGTGGATACTACCTCTTAAACAACAAAGACTGAAGTCCATCCTGTTTGACTAATGTACACATTTCAGTATAAATTTCCAGAAGGAGTCCATCCATTGTGCTGAAAAATACAAATCCTGAATAATAAAATATGCGCATTTATTGGGGTTAACTGGAAACAATCAGCATTTATTATGCTCCTACAATGTGCTAGGTAACATACTGGGGCCTAGGGATACCAAGACAAAAATGAAACATTTTCTGTATTCAAGGACCTGCCATTCTATCAGTAATGCATCTCCTATTTCATAACTGTGCAAAAGGATGCTCCTTTGCCTCTGTATCTAACAAAACATACCGGTTAAGTTCTATGTGATACACCTTAATAAAAAATACAGATATTAATTAAGTCTCAAAGTCTAAAATATGTAGCCTGAAAAATCATGCAGATAAACCTAACAATGACATTTGGAAAAAAACAAACTTCACAGTGTTGTTTTAGCTCTTCCATCAAAAGTAGAAAATCCTCTGTGAACCTCCCCTAATATATAAAATCCTTCTGAATTTTATGTTTTGTTATGTTTGTAGTATGGGTTATATCTATGGACTTAAACAATAGAAGTCAAAAAACATAAGCTAAAAAACAAGTAATAAAATAGAAAACTTTAAAAGATATAACCTGAATCACCAAATCATGTTGTATTTATTGAGTACCTACTGTGTGCATAGAACTGCAAGATTTATAAGATAGATATAAGAATTATCTACCCTCAAGGAGCTTTTAATCAAATAGGTATAATGACAAAGTAGGCAAAAAACTATAATAAAAGGCAAAGATTAGATGTTGCCATAAAAAGAGTTATAAATTGTTACCGGTGTTGAGGAAGAGAATGATCACATCCATTTAAGAGGGAATCAGAGGGTTTCATCAAAAAGCAAGCAGTGAAAACTGACTTCTCTTGAAGGACCAGTAGGTTGCAATGAGCATAAATGGTAGCAGAAAGAGAAGAATTATAGGACGATAGATTTAGAGCTAGAAGGAAAGTTTGAAACCTAATCCAGCTCTCTTGTTTTATAAATGAGAAACCGAAGAATGGAAACAAGCACTTAATAAGTGCCTACTATGTGACAGCTAAATGGTGCAGTGGATACAGTGTCAGGCCTGGAAATCAGGAAAACTCATCTTCCTGACTTCAAATCTGGAGTTGGACATTTACTAGCTGTGTGACCCCGAGCAAGTCACTTAACCCTGTTTGTCTCAGTTTCCTCATCCGTAAAATGAGCTGGAGAAGGAACATTAATAGAAATATAGCCTTTCCCTCAATTATAAATGTAGGTAACAACATGCAGATATCTGTAGACTTCCCCAGACAGCCAAGAGAATACGACATTAAAATGACTGAGAAATCCTGCTCTAGATTTCTAGACACCAGAAAGATACAGGTATATCTCAGAGGTATTGCAGATCTAGTTCCAGACCACCACAATAAAGCAAATGTCTCACTAAAGCAAGTCACTAGAATTTTTTGCTTCATTAGAGCCCATAAAAGTTTTGTTTACACAATACTATAATTTATTAAGTATACAATAGTGCTATCTCTAAAAACAAAAATCTCCATAATTTAACTAAAACTGCTTTATTGCTATAAAAAAATGTTAACCATCCTCTGACCCTTCAGCAAGTCGAAATCTTTTTGCTGGTGGAGGATCAAGCCTCAGTGTTGATGGCTGCTAACTGATCAAAATGATGATTACTGAAGGTTGGGGTAGCTTTGACAATTTCTTAAAATAAGACAACAGTTACATTTATCATATTCATTTATTCTTCCTTTCACAAAAGATTTTTCTGGGGTTTTCTTTGCAAAAACACTGATTTCCTTCTCCGTCTCATTTTATAGATGAGGAAACTGAGGCAAACAGGATTAAGTGACTTGTCGAGGGTCACACAGATAATTAGTGTCTTAGACCAGATTTGAACTCAGAAAATAAGTCTTTCTGACTCTGGACCCAGCACTCTATCCACTGTGCCACCTAGGTTTTCTGATTTAACTGAGATTTATATAAATGGAAAATATTACTCACAATAATTTCTGTTCCTTCAAGAAGACATATTCAAAGAGAACATTCTTGATTTTTCCCTGATTACTTAAGTATTTGTTTCAAATCAATCAAGGGTAATAGCAATTTTTTGTTATTAGTAACGTTAGAAACAAGCAAGAATTCTACTTGGCCATGAGTGAATTTAGGAAAAAAAAGATTTTTTTTCATATCGTTTTCAAGTGGGTAACTTGGCCGCCAAGCCCTTGTGAAGGAGAACCTGGCACAAGCACACATATAGTTAGACGGGCAGGGTATGGGGAGGGAAAAGGAAGAAAGGAGGCCCTTCTCCTTCTATGCTCTACACTCCAGTTGTAAACAAGGAGTAAGAGCTCTCCAAAAACAAAGAAGTTATGTAGATTATCAGACTTCAAGTCTGAAATCAAGGCAATTGAAGGAGGCTGTTGCTATGTGCCATATTCTCTTCTACCTTCCACAATCAGGAAAAAACCAGCAAAAAACTTTCTAATTTTTTCATGTGTAATAATTATGAGAATTCCTCCTCATTGAGCTCCTACAAAGATCCCCCTTTATAAAAGTCAGATAAAATTCCAACTCACAAATCTGGACGTACAAACTCTCTGAGAAGTGTACGTGAAGGTTGCTTAGCAACTCTATTCTGTTCTTCCATGAAATGATTAGTGCATAGAAGACTTAAAATCTGAATGGAAGAGTTCCCTTTGGCCTCCATATTGAAGCACCAGCCTCTCAGGTCATAGGTTCTTGGGGGAAAACTGAAATCAACATCCACAATATCCAGGAGTATGCTGAAGGCTATGGTTAAATTTTCAGGGTGACATTTAAACCTGAGAAATCTGCATTCATTTCAGATCAGGTCTTGATTTTTTTTTTTGTTGATTATCTAGACTTAAGAAAGTGTTATGAATATAGATTAAATTTAAAGTGTGTTCATAATTTTTTTTCCTTAAAGAACCCAATTGTTAATCATTTACCAACACACACCTCTGTATTGCTCAACAGGAGCTCAGCAGAAGGTTCAAGGGCATGAAGTCATCACAGGGCTGGTAGACTAATAAATCAATTAAAAATTATAATAATAGATGTTTACATAACACTTTTAGGTTTGGAAAATATTTAAAAACTCCTGAAAATATCCCATTCCTCAATAATTAATTGTTAATTTAGGAGTCAAATTGTTATATAAAGGTGGGGCTTTAAGTATGTTACATATGCTTGAAAAGGCAGATGGAAATTTAATTTATCTTGTTAATGTCTATTTACTACTACCCAGGCTGACATTTTGAAAAACCAGAAGAATGGGAGAGGGGGAAAGAAGGACAGGTAGATCACAGGTGTATTGCCTAAGAGACCTGGGGACAAGAAATCCAGGGTTCATTAATCTAGAATACATGGGGCCAGCCTGTGAACAATTCTGAAGTGATGTGTGAAAGAAGAAATTGTGAGAAAAGAGAAATTACCAACTAGCTTAATGATGCAGGACACATGAGGAATTGCAGTTTAAACTAAAAATAACTAAGGTAGCTTCTTGTACGATCAATGGGAATTAGAGATTTCAATATCCTTACAGGAAGAAAATTTCAGTGACTTGCATATAGTCTATAGAATGCATATACTTCAGTCAAGGCCTGTAAGCCACTTTCTGTTGGGGTCCAGGAGTTCTAGGAACCCCGAAATTTAATGACAAATGGCATGAGTCCTGCCTCAAATTAATTTGACCGAAACCTTCTTTCAATCAGAATCAAGGTTATTAAAACACCAGTTAGGGTGGGTGAGATTTTAAAAATTCACAGTATTGACCAGATTTTAAGAATCTGAGAGATCAAATGGGGACAAGATGGACACTTATATACAATAGTCAAGGAGTGAGTCTAGATGGGATCAAGGGTGGGAAGTAGTCCTGGAGATTCAGAGCTAACAGACAATTAAGGGTTGGGCTAGCTTAGAGGTAACAGAGAATTGGAGATTTGATGTAGGACCACAATGAAAGGCCAGTTGAAAGGATTACTGGGATGGGTCAATGCCTCAGGCAAAAACCAGAAAGCTGGCCACGAGAGAAAATTATAGGAAACGTTGCAGAGAAGTGGGGGAAGTTTCCAGGTCCCATGCTCTGTCACTTCTATGCTCAGAGTCTCAAAATACAGGCTAATCTTCATCCTAAACCATTGAGTATGACATCTCTACCCTCCAGACTATCTGTAGGAATATACTGTTGCATTTAAAAAAAAGAGAGTAAGTTTTCAATGAGAAGACAAAGAAGAAAAATGATACAAGCAGTATAGTAAGTATAAAATGCCTTGAATTGAAGTCAGAAGATCTAGCTTCAACCCTACCTAAGACACTGACTACTTGGATTACATCTCTTACCTTCTCTGGGCCTCAGTTTCTCCATTTGAAAAATCAAGTGGTTGGACTAGACAATTTCTAAGGTGCCTTCCAACCCTGCATCTATGATCCTACTATCCAAAAGGCAGAGGGCATATTGACCAATGTCACACAGAGTGGAAAGGAAAGTAGTATCACTGAACCTCTGGAGCTAAGAAGTACATGTAAGGTTCTTTCCGAAGAAAAGGGAACTAGAATTTGTGGAAAGGGAAAAGCTACTCATCTTCTAAGAAACAATAATGTGGCTCCACAGGTGCTGTCAGATATCATCCAATAACTGTCAAAGGAAAAAGAGAGGAGTATTGATGGTTTGGGACTCCCTCCTGAGGAGTGCTGAGACCTATCAACCTGATCAGGAAACAGTTAAAGCTCTGTATTCACACAGCATGCATCTAATACAGAAAATTTCCCAAAACTTGTCAAAAGCATGATTATTATCAGTTTTTAAGTTATCCCACAGAATTACAGGATCTCACCATCTGTTCCACCACTACAGCCTCTGGAGTTGTGGACCATTAACACCACTATTCCATCTGCCCTGCAAATAAACCCTCCTGCATGTGCTTTACACCACTAGAAATTTCCTTCCTTGGGAGTCATGACTGTCTTGCTTTTTAAATCTCTAATCGCAACATTAACACAAGGCTTAGCACACAATAAAAGGTAAATAAATGCATTTTTCATTTGTTCATTCATTTGTAAGATTCTTTGACTCTGTGAGGATTTTGTTTTCTTTTAATTTTACTTTATTTTTGGTCAGAGTTAAGAACCTGATTTTTCAAATATCAAAGGAAAAAGGACAATTTCTCATCACAGGAGTAGGAGAAGGTAAAGTGGAGTCAATGTGTGAAGTGGAAAGATCTTTGGATTTGAAGACCTAGGCATAAGTAAATTATGATTCTCCCAAAATGTCACAGAGGTAAGAATCTGTGCCTCATCTTGGCCTCCAGATGAGTGGTTAAACAAGTCCTCCCTACAGGGGCCACAATAACTACCACACTGTCACTCTCACCCTGCCTGGTGAAGATGCTATTGGTATTTCCTCTGTAATTAAAATAATCAGAAGAAATAATAATTACTATGAAGTTACCTTGTCACAGTAAAGGGATATAGTACTTCCTGTTTTAAATTGTGGGATTTTCCCAAACTATGTTTAGCCTAATTCCTATAAAACTTGTTGAGTAAATTATTCAATATCTAGTTTCTGTTGCATCAAGGATAATCAAAGGAACTTTAGCTTTCCTGAACTCCCAAAGGAGTTGAATGGGTCTTCTAACTCCCTGGGAGCTGCCGCAGCACAGCCAGAACAGCAAGGCTAAAGCCCAGGAGAGAGTGCTATATCCTGCCTGTAGGGCAGATGGGGTGGATGGTTGCCCAGCACATTTCTCTTGCTATTAGTGATTTGGAAAAATGTTTCATATGGTTGGCAATTCTTTAGAGAAGTTTGTTTCTGTCTTTTGGTCACATACACTAGAAAATAACTCATTCAGATGAGGTCTTTGAGAGCATTGGATATATTCTCTGCAGAGGATTTATGACAAGATATGGAGAGAAAGTATGCAGAAAATGAGGATAAATTGTGAACCATACTGGTAGAGGGAGCATTCTTATAATTATTTAAGAATTTGCAATACATAGTCTTTTGATTGAATTAGACAACTGCGGGAATCCCTTGACTGGCCTAACTTATAGACCTGGGCAGGCCTGGCTATCCTGAAATTATCACAACCTGCTTTGTGCCTCAGGTATAGACAGATGAGAGTTTAACTGAACAAAAAAAATAATAAACATATGTATTCTTGAATTCTTTTTTTTTGGATGTGTTTATACCACGAGAGGATTTGTATATTGTCAATAAGCTATGTAGTTAGATTCAAGGCATATGAGAAACTATGCTTCTGCTCTTTGAGATCTAAAATGAGATGAACTCAACAAACATGTTATCTATGACTTTATCAAACCAGTGATAATTTTATTTTAAAATATTTTATTAACAATTTTTATTTCAATTAATAATTAATCTTTATTTAAATTTAATAATTGTTACTTTATGTATTCTTTATAATTATATAAAATAAAAAATTATGAATAATTAATATTAATTTAAAATAATATTTTAAAGTTTTTCACTGGAGTGGCGATAACATTGAAATAGTAATTGATGGGGTACTTGGGTGCATCTGCTTGGGTCCCAATTCTAAAGTCACTTTTCTCTTTAAAAATCACATTTCTCTCTAGCCTCAAAAACACTATACCAGGCAATTTGTCCCCAGACCAAGGACACAGCCTGCCCCAGCAACAACCATTATCTCCCTTCCTGCTACAATAGCCAGCTGTACCTATAGAATTAATTAGTCTGAACCAGCTGTGTGCACTGGGTCATTATGACATTTACTACTCACTGAACAATCATATGTGTCCTAGACTAGGACATATGTATACTCCCTTACATTTATCTTGTCTAGCAAGACATTGATGAGAGTAACCTGGTATTTCTGAGCCAACCCTGACAGTTGACTTAGTGATGTTTCAGGCCTAAAACCATACCTTCAGGTAGCCCCCCTTTGGGCTATTTCCCTGATGAATTTTGGGTAAAATACCTGTGCAGTAGATACCAAAAGTGCATGTTCTTTTAAGAACTGACCACTGCTTAACCATTCCCTAATCCCACCCCAGAACACCTAGTTAGCATATTTGGCACATGCTTTACTGTGGAATATCCTATATAAACTTTGCCTATACCCCTCTAAGGTTACAGGTTCCCTAAGAACTCTTGCCCACTGAAAAGTATAATAAATCTTTACCTTGACCTCAATAACGCTTGAGTCCACTAATTCCTTCCAGGCAGCCCATCCCTAGTACCATGGTCTTTTTGGGGGTCTCACCATCACCCCCGTCCAGTCATCATCTGTAACGATGACACTTTGAGTTTGCTATTTAGCCAATTCTGAATTCATCTAATAACTAAGTATCTTTAGAGCCACAATCTCTTCACCTAATCCATAGGAATAGCAGGAGATACTTTGTCAGAAGTTGGGATAAAACTTGGATGAGCTATTAAGAATTCTTACGATCCATATACTGTTCTTTCATTCATTGATTCTAGTATGACCAGGACAATGACTTGCAATTATTGTAGATTTAACCCTGGAATCCCACATAACACTTTTTCCTTACCTCTTAGTGGGCTTCCTGACAGGAAATTGCTCTTCCAGTTTTAACTCACTCTACAACAGATCAACAGGCATTTGCCTAACATTTTTAAAACCCAGTAAACTCTCTTGCTCCTTAGAAACCCTCAGTTCAATTATTTCCTTGAACAAATCTTCCTGAACGCAAATGGTACCTTAATAAAAATGTGTATCAGAATTGAAAACAGTTTTTTTGAGTTTTTTGCCTTTGACCCAGAGATTCTGGGAAGTTCAATCATTTTCTTGTTGGTTACTCACAATAGCCATAAAAGAATGCAAAACTCAGTCTCAGAAAGCAACCCTTTCTCTATTTGTTTTATACTGGTCTGATTCTTCTGATAACTTGAAATTTATAATATACCTGAATCTAATCAATCTTTCTAGAGAATCTTTCCCATGTCAGTTGCATTCATTGTACCCAGTTGGTTTGGTTGAATTTTCTGTCCACTTGACAGTGCTGACCATCTCCTTCCTAGGTTTTCATAATCTCTCTTGATTCTCCTTCTCTCTCACCTCTCATTTTCAGTCTCCTTTGCTGATTCATCATCCATGTACCACACTTTCTGTGAAGATATTCCTCTAGGCTCTACTCTAGCCTCTCTCTCTCTCTCCCTCTCTCTCTCTCTCTCTCTCTGTCTCTGTCTCTGTCTCTCTCTCCCCCCCTCCCTCTCACTCTCTCTCTCTCTTCCTCTCTCTCTCTCTCCCTCTCTCTCTCTCTCTCTTTCTCTCTCTCTCTTTCTCTCCTCTCTTTATCTCTCTCTTTCTCTTTCTCTCCTCTCTCTCCTCCCTCTCAGTGATCTCATTAGTTCACGTAGGTTCATCTGTCATCTCTATGAAGATGATGCCAAAAACTACATACCTAGCCTTTACCTTTCCTGTATGAGGAAATCAATTGTCCGATGGACATCTTCAAATGGAAATTCTGTAGGCATCTCAAAACCACTGTGCTATTAAACAGATTTCACTATCCTCCATCTCAAATCAACCTCCTTCCTAACCTTCCATTTACTGTTAAGGGTATAAGTATCCTTCTAGCCACCCAGGTTCCTAACTTCAGTCATAGGTGGCTCTTACTTCCCTCTCACCAACACCATCTAACTGGTGACAATGTTCAGAGAGTCCCTCTTCTCAACATATTTCACCTCCTTCCCCATCTTTCTAATCACATAATTACCACACTAGTTTGAGCCTTCTTCCCCTATCACCTAGACTATTACAATACCCTTCTATCCGATTTCCCAGGAGTCATTCTATCCCCTTTCTATTCAGTCATCTACATAGATACCAAATCGATATTCCCCTACTTAGGGAAACTAGATCACCATTACAAAAACCTTTGATATTTAAAGCCTTTTACAGTCTGGTTTCATTCTATTTTTCCAGTAGTTTAACATTATTCCTCCTTATGCACTCTACATTCTGACCAAACTGACCTAGTTAATGTTCCTTCTCCTACTCCCATGACTCTGCCCAAGCCACCTTCATGCTTGGAATGTGTGACTTCCCCTCCTCCATCTTTTAGAATCCTTAGGTCCCTTTAATCCATTACTCAAATGCTAAATGAGGCTTTTACAGATCTCCAGTTATTAGCAGTCTCCCCATCCCAAATGACTTTATATTTATTTTCTACATATATTTTATCTACATATCTGTGTGTACAACATACATTGCTTGAAAATAGGGACTATTTCATTTTTGTTTCTTTATACAAAGTGCCTAACATAGTGTTTGGCAAGTAGAAAGATAATAATAAATGTTGAATGTTGAATTTAATTGAATTAAATCAGTTGGTTAGAGGTAGTATGAAAGGGTGAAAAGAGAACTCGCACTCAGAGTCAGGAAAGCCTGAGTTTATGAGCCAGTCTAACCTAAGTAGGCTGTTCTGTCCTGCCCAGATCACTTAACCTCTCAATGCCCTCAACAACTCTCTAAGACTCTAAATGAATTAGTAGGTATTGACCTGAGTTAATGAACACAGTTTCCTAGCCTCAGAATTTTCTATACCAGTGAAATCACAAATCCAGTCTCTATTCCTCTCCCCATCCCTAAATTAGTCAATGCAGTTGTAGCTTTCTTTTTTAAGTCAACTTATCCTAGTAATTAGGCAAACTTTTTGACATAAGTAGGTGGTTCAATCCAAGCTGGGAGCAGAGGAGACAGAAACCAAATTGGGAGGTAAAGGTAAACCAAAATGATAGGCATCTCTGGTCCTCCAGTGTGCAAGGTATTAAAACAAGAAGGAAGACTAGCTGATCAGTGTTTCAAGGCCAGGAAGATTGTATTATACCAAGACACCAGGTGCCATGAAGTTGACTTTTTCTAACTCAACCTGATTCCCCATATCACTGGGCCTCTAATTTTTATGACTATGTTCCTCACCACTGCCCAGTGCTCGCATGTCATCTAGGGCATGGGTCAGATCTACTGAGTTCCCTCTTTTTTAAAAAAAATAGTTTGTTTAGTTTTAGTTTTCAACATCCATTTACACAAGATTTTGAGTTCCAAATTTCTCCCCATCTCTCCTCTCCACCCACCCCAAAAGAGCATGTATTCTGATTGCCCCTTCCCCCAATTTGCCCTCCCTTTTATCATACCCCTTCCTTCTCTTATCCCTATCCCCTTTATTTTCTTGTAGGGCAAGATAGAGTTCTATCTTATTTCCCAGCTGCATGTAAAAATAATTTTTAACATTTGTTTTTAAAACTTTGAGTTCCAACTCTCTCCCTTCCTCCTTCCCTACTCATCCCCACTGAGAAGGAAAGCAAGTTGATATATGTTATACATTATAGTTATGCAAAAGACTTCCATAAAAGTCATGTTGTGGAAGACTAACTATATTTCCCTCCGTCCTATCCTGGCCCCTATTTATTCTATTCTCTCTTTTGATCCTATTCCTCCTCAAAAAAGTTTACTTCTAATTACCCCCTCCTACCATTTACCCTCCCTTCTATGATCCTCTCCCCATTTTTATTCCCTTCTTCTCTACTTTATTGAAGTGTAAGACAAATTTTCATAGCAAAGTGAGTGTGCATGTTAACCCCCCCTTAAGTCAAATATGATGAGAGTAAGGTTCACTTTTCCCCTCTTATCTTCCCCCTCTTCTCTTCCATTGAAAAAGGTTTCTTTGCTCTTTTATGTGAAAGATAATTTGTCCCATTCTATTTCTCTCTCCTCTCAATGTATTCATCTCTCACTTCTTAATTTTATTTTTTAGGTACCATTTTTTCCTATTCAACTCACCCTGTGCCCTCTGTCTATATGGATATAATCCCTCCAACAACCTGAATAATGAGAAAAGTCTCAAGAGTTACAAATATTATCTTTCCATGTAGGAATGTAAACAGTTCAGCTTTAGTAAGTCCCTTATGATTTCTCTTTTCTGTTCACCTTTTCATGTTTCTCTTTATACTTGTGTTTGGAAGTCAGATTTTCCATTCAGCTCTGTTCTTTTCATCAAGAGTGCTTGAAAGTCCTCTATTTCATTGAATGACCATTTTTTCCTCTGAAGTATTATACTCAGTTTTGCTGGGTAGGTGATTCTTGGTTTTAATTCTAGTTCTTTTGACTTCTGGAATATCATATCCCAAGTTCTTTAGTTCCTTAATGTAGAAGTTGCTAGATCTTGTGTTATCCTGATTGTATTTCCACAATACTCATATTGTTTCTTTCTGGCTGCTTGCAATATTTTCTCCTTGATCTGGGAGCTCTGAAATTTGACTATAATATTCCTAGGAGTTTTCCTTTTGGAATCCTTTTCAGGAGGTGATTGGTGGATTCTTCCAATATTTATTTTGTCCTCTGGTTCTAGAATATCAGGGCAGTTTTCCTTGATAATTTCTTGAAAGATGATGTCTAGACTCTTTTTTTGATCATGGATTTTGGGTAGTCCCATAATTTTTAAATTGTCTCTTCTGGATCTCTTTTCCAGGTCAGTTGTTTTTCCAGTGAGATATTTCACATTGTCTGCTATTTTTTCATTCCTTTGGTTTGGTTTTATAATTTCTTGATTTTTCATAAAATCATTAGCTTCCATCTGCTCCTTTCTAATCTTTAAAAGAATTACTTTCTTCATTGAGCTTTTGGACCTCTACCCAATTCTGCTTTTAGGGCATTCTTCTCTTCATTGGTTTTTTGGATCTCTTTTGTCATTTGGGTTAGTCTGTTTTTTACAGTGTTATTTTCTTCAGTATTTTTTAGGTCTCCTTTAGCAAGCAGTTGACTTGTTTTTCATAATTTTCTCACATCACCCTCATTTCTCTTCCCAGTTTTTACTGTACTTCTCTTACTTAATTTTCAAAATCCTTTCTGAGCTCTTCTATGGCCTGAGATCAATTCACATTTTTCTTGGATGCTTTGGATGTAGGAGCTTTGACTTTGTTGTCTTCTGTTGGTCTTCCTTGTCACCCAAGTAAGATTCTATAGTCTGATTCTTTTTCCAGTTTTTGTTCATTTCCCAAACCTGATGTTTGAGCTCTTTGTCAAGGTAAATCTCTGCTTCCAGTGGGGGTGAGGGGGTACTATCAGCTACTGTATTCCTCCACAATCTGTGGGCCCAGAGTTCCAGAAGCAGCCACTGCTGCTGTCCCTGCTGCTGCTGTAACTTCTATGGGTTCCTCCACCCCCTTCCCCCTCTTCCCCTTGGGGGACTGGAGCCAGACCACTCCACTCTCCCACAGTGGTCCCATAGGCTTTTTCTGCTGACCTTCCAATTTGTTCTCAGAATTTTGGGGTCATGAAGTCTGAAAACCACTACAGGTGCCTGAGATTCAGTCCCCCTGAGGCCTACTCAGGTCCCATCTGTGCTGGTGGGGCCCATGCTGGACTCTACCCTGCCCCCACTATGGAGATAAGTACTTCCCCTTGACCCTCCAGGCTGTCTTGGGCTAGAGATTTGCTTCACTCTGTCATTCTGTGGGTTCTGCAGCCTAAGCTCCCTCTTGACTCATACTCATTTGGTTATTGACTCAAATAGAAAGGGAACAATTATGAGAACAGATTATTTTTGAATTCAAAGGAATCTGTAGGCCTCTTCATACCACACATAAGCACCCCGCCCAAGCACATCCATTCTGCCTACATCTAGGATCATAATTCTCATCAACACACTCCCCCAAATAGGAAAATCACATAGAAGAGGTGAGAAAACATCAGAAATCTATGGTGTCTGGACATGGGATGAATGATATGTTAATGCTATATCATATCCAAAATCATTTCAGGGTGTTAGGAAAAAGAGATATTTGTATTTTCAATGTAAAGAGATTCATGGAAGCTACACATTTCTAAAAAGGTTGTGACAAATCGAAAATAAACTCTGGGGAAAAATTACTATCTCTTTGGGATTGAGAATTTGAAATAACAAAATCATGAAACATAAATTATTCCTACTTCCATTCATTATTCTCTCAGTACTATAGCTAAAATAACTTGTTTAGTATCTCTTTTCAAATGATTTCTGTTATGTTGGCACTTGTAACCCACAGAAGCCAAATTTACCTTGCCAAAAGGACTTTAACTTGAAATCTCTCTGCCATGATAAATTCTCATGCCTGACATATTAAACTCATGAATATTTTAGAATGCTTGTTTATTAAAAATAAGTGAGATATCACTGAAAAATAACTTTAGTGTACTTGTGAATAAAATTATTAGATATAACTGGATATATCCATAGAAATGCATTCCTCTCTTGTTGAGTTATTACCTATTAAGAGTCCTCAAAAGACTGAGAGGAATATGTGACATCCTGTCCTTTGCACATAGAATGAATAATTTTCCATAAGTACTCATGCCTAACTGCCCATGTAGGGTTTCAGACTTCCTTCATAAAAGTAGTCAGTGGAAGTGCATAGAAACAATTTCATCTGCTACTTGTAAAAGTGTTTCTTCAAATATTTCCTGGAGTAAGCCCTCTAGCATTATGTTGTCAAACACAAGACACTATATTTGTTTAGCAATTGCCAGTAAATGAGATGCTTGGAAAAGTATCAGATAACTTTATTTTGTTTTAGAAATGTAAGGTGTTGTTTTTAAATTCTACTGTTGAAAAGGATCTTAGAGGTCATCTAGTCTACCCTCTTATTTTAGGTGAGGAAACTGAGGTTCTAGAGTTTAAGTGACTTGACCAATGTCCTTCAGAGTAGTAGACCTGAGATTTGAATTCAGGTTCTGGAACTTCAAGTACAGTTCTTTTTCCACTGTACTATACTGAATTCTGATTATTTTACTGAGTCAGAAATATTTTACTCATATATGACTCGAGTGCCAAAATCCCCCAAAAGATGCAGCCCTAGATGATCTGAATGGCTTTTATTTTCTTACACTGTAAGAATATGCAATAGACAAATGAGCAAAGCCTATTTAAAACGGATATAACCTTACTGATAAAGTTTATAAAAACTTCATTTATTTGAAAAAAATAAGTTCACAGGTATTATGACAATATGCTCAAGAAATAATTAGTCAACTCAAATGACTACATCTAGGTATTTCTACATAAGATAGGGCCTAGTTGTGGATTCACACTGTGTCAAGTAATTTGTTCATGATCAGTTATGGAAGCTTAAAGATATCTTTTGGCACTCTGGAGGGTTTATTTCTTTTTATTTTTAGGAGAGTTGGCAGAATGTGTGATTATTGTTTTAATCTAATGAAATGTAATTTTCTTTTTTAGAACTGGAACCAAAATCAGAGTTCAGTTTTTAGTTTTTCCAACTGCAAGCTGATTTAGCCGTCTGATAAAAAACAGTTAATATTTTTCCTGGATACCTGGTTCATTCAGAATGCTCTTTTTCTTATACATGTACAAGCCTTTTACCTAAATATATTCCTAAAACCCATGGATTTTGCTATGGTAGCTCACTATTTCAAGTCTTTGCTAGGGAGCCAAAGCACTTACTCAGAGTCAAAGAATAACTCAGCTACTGAAATTTTAAATTATGTCAGATCCAGGGCTCACAGAGAAAAGAACAAGCACAGAGGAAGAATGGTAGAGTTCTCAAAAGTATAAGTATTCAGGAATATAACAAAGGAAACTTTCAATTAGAAAGAATACAGCCCTTCAGTTCCCTCCTCCACCTCTCAAAACTATTACATCCTCAAACTTGATTATTTCTAAAGTTGATTAAAAACAGGAAATTAGGATTCTGAGAGGCTAAAATGAGGGAATGTAAATTCTAGATGTAACTAGGGCCTCAAAGCTCATTTGCATGGAATTCTCCTTATTGAAAGTGATTAATTATTCAAAGCACTTGGACTTGCATGAGGGGCAGAGTAATCAATCTACCTACCAATCAGGAGGGTTCCATGCATAAGTATGAAGAATAGCTTATAGAAATGCACAAAGGTAGGCATTAGAATCCCCAATTCAACTACTAGCCTAGTTTGGTTGAAATATAGCATATGGGAAGGGGAATAATATGAATTAACCCTGAAAAGGAAGGCTAGACTGAGATTATCTAAGACTTTACATACCAGGCTTGATGCAGTTTGGGGTGCTGAGAACCCCAACATGCAGGTGAGAGGGGGTCTGCCTAGAAAAAATTCAACCACTCAAGCCTTATTTCAGTCAGAGGAGCAAGGTTTTATTGTAACATCAGTTAGGCAAGATTCCTAGTAAATCCAAAAATTTGATGAGGATAGGACTGATACTTGTGTACATAAAAGACTGTGAGAAGATCTGGATGGGTTTAAGGAGTGGTAAATAGCCTGCGGTGGGCCAGGTAAAGACAATAAAAGGAGTTAAGTGCTCAGAGAGCTACAGTGAAAGGGCAGTTTAAAGAATTATTGAGTATCTAGGTAGAAATGTTTAGAAAAGTTCAGGGGCCAGTCGTGTTAATAGTCTTTTCCTTTTAGGAGTCCACCACAAATCTGATAACCCCATCACACTGATCAGTGACTTTTGCATTTTGTTCTAAAGAACAAATTATGATTTACATAGATTTTAAGAAATGTGTAGATGATGAATTGACGGCTCAGTGCTGGATCTGAAGGCAGGAAGACATATTCCTGAGTTCAAAAAATCTGGCCTCAGATACTTACTAGCTATATGTCCCTGGGCAAGCCCCTTAACCCTGTTTACCTCAGTTACTCATCTGTAAAATGAGCTGGAGAAGGAAATGGCAAATAACTCCAATATCTTTCCCAAAAGATCCCCAAATGGAGTCACAAACAGTTGAACATGACAGAAAATGACTAAAAAACAATGAAAAAAAGAGGATGGGTTGGAAAAGGGAGAATCTAGAAGCAGAGAAAGTAGCTAAAAAATAATATTATAGTAGTATAGGCAAGGAGCAATAAGAGACTTCACTAGTATTATGGTCACATGAGTGGATGATTGGAAGTGTAACCCTGCTTTGAGAGGCAATCCCAAGAAGCACAGCACCAGATGTTTTAAAGAGGAATTCTAAGAAAGTGTGTAAGTAGGTGACTGGGATTAGGCTGTGGAGCATTCTGAGAAAAGGTAGTAGTGAAGAGAGTCATAATTGAAAATGGGGGTGGGGTGGGCACAAAGGGATAAAACGCAGACTATTAATATGAGTGACTGCAAGGATAATACCCTTGACAGAAATATGAAAGTTTGAAGAAGATAAGTTTAAATTAGGGGAAAGGTAATGAGTTCCATTTTCAAGATGTCAAAAGAACATTTAAGTGGAGAAGTTTAGTAGATAATAAAGCAACACTGAAATTCAAAAGAGAAACTAGAATTATATAGTTAGAGATCTGGACATGATCTGCATAAGAAAGATAATTAAACCTAATCCAGCTGGAGACATCATGAAGAAAGAATGTGTCGAAAGCAAGATAAGTGAATTAAGAAAAAGTCTTGAGGAATACCCATACTTAGGCACTGAATGACATAACAGCAAGGACTCCGTACACAGGAGTGCCTGCTGTAAAGATTCTAGGATCTGATTTTCTGAAAAGAAAGCAACTTTTGAGGGGTCAACAATCTACTTTAATCAAGCACATATATCATTCACTTAGTTCAAGGGGAAAAGTCAGCACCTTGAACTTCAGAGAAAATACGAACAGAGGAACAAAGATCGACAAGGCTCCCAATTATCTGACTGTAAGCAATACATACATCACAGATCCAGAGACAGATCCAACTTTGTGACCATACATACATAGTTACCAGAGAGAAAAACACCAACATCTGGGTTTTCAAAGCTGGGGGTCTCTTTAGTGGCTCCCCAGAGTCTCATCTGGCCAAACAAATACTTCCAATGAGTAAGTCCCAAAGTAAATCCTCACCTCAGAGTATTTATATACTTTTCAGAGATGGAGTGCAGGACCCTCTGATTCAGTGCTTCAATAGAAATTAACAAAAGGTATTGAGGTGTATTAATGGGCAAGGAAAATCTTTAACTCTCCCCCGCCCCAGACACCATTTACCTTAAACTGCCATTACAAATGATGAACCCACAAAGTAGCTTAGGAAGAAACAATCACTCAAGTAGAAGCAGGGCAGATAGCAGTATCATTGAAAGAGAGGAAGGAGTAAATATTCGGCTTCACTCTCTCCTCAAGAGCCATCAAAGTCTTCTGGCAAGACAAAAGTCAAGATGACTGGTAATGGCCTGAATACAGGGGATAACATTTATGTCTTAGATATCTGACTAAGCTCTAAGTGCTCCACAGCACCTGCTTCAGCTGCCTTCTTTGTCCATTGGAATAAATTGTTTTCATCTGCCCATTCCACCAGGGAAACTTTCATATGCTTCAAGTGGGGAACCTGCGGCCTCAAGGCCACATGTGGCCTTCTAGGTCCTTGGATGTAGCTTTTTGACTTTGTTAAAGAGAGGATATAGTATTTGATGATGGGAGTCACTGAAGTTTATTGGGTGTGGAAGTGATATCATCAGACCAGTGCTTAGGAAAATCCCGTTGGTTTGGATGGACTGAATGAACTGAAATAGGGTAAGATGTGTGGCATACAGACCAACCATGGCATGCCATGGCTATGGCAATAGTCTACATATGAAATGATAAAGATGTGCCTGAAAGCAATGGCAGTATCAGAGGAAAGAAGACAACATACTTTAGAGATATTACAAAAGTGACCAGTACACTTTGGCAAAAATGGAATGCAAGGTTGTTGTGTTTGTGAAGAAGACAATGACCTCAGGAAGATGATCATGTAACTTGCAGTTGACTTTGATATGAGTGAGGGAGGACTGTGCAAGATCACCAGCCTCACTTTCTCTTCCTGAGCCATCTGGATCCAGTGGCTAGATATTCATCAGGACAACTGGAGATGTCCCAGAGTGCAAGATAGTGAAGAATTGAGATTGACACCTAAGTTGTGAGCCTGGTTGGCTGGAAAGATGGTGGTGCCCTTAACCATAATAGGGAAGTTTGGAAGGGGGTAGGGTTTAGGGGAAATATTTGGGGGAAAGACAAGTTTTGGACATGATGAGTTTATAATGTCTACTGGACATCCAGTTCAAGATGTCTGAAAGTAGTTGAAGATAGGAGATTGGAGGTCAGCAAGAGGTTAGGGCAGGATAAGTGATGTGAGAACTGACAGTATAGAGATAGCAATTAAATCCATGGGAGTTAATGAGATCAAAAAGTAATACAGAGGGAAGATAGAAGAGGACAAATTGATGTACCTCAAGTAAAGTGCTAAAATTTCTTTTCCCTCTCTTATAATGTTATCTTGATTAGAATTCTGGAGTCAATATTTTTGCACAATTATAAAGTTTTCTTCTGATAAATATCCACCTGCAATTGATATCTCCCTCTAATCAACTGAAAGGGATTCTTGAAGGGAATAGCATAATGTTTTCATGTCTATCCTCTGAATTCACAATATCTATTTTATGTTATTGTTATTTAGATACATATCTCATTCTCCTTCTAGACTGTAAGTCTTTAAAGGGAAGTGTTGTGACTTATTTACCTCTGTGTCTACACAACACCTAGAACAACGTTCACATGTTAACAGTTCAATTTACAGTGGTCAAAAATGAAGGAGTCTGAATAATATTCCACAATAAAAATGAGAGAAGTAAATCTGAACACGAGACATAAAATTTAGAGTTGAGATGGATCTTAAATACTGTCTCAAGCAACCTTTTCATTGTAAAAAATGAGACAACTGAGGTCTCGAGGTTGAGTAGTTTTTCCCAAGATCCCATTTTAAAACTGGGATTCAAAGACTAGTTCTCTGTCTTCACATCCAGCGTTCTTTCCACTATAGCACATCTCTAATTTTATAAGGATGTTTATTCCCCTTCCTTTGTCAATGTTCTGCACTTTTTTGTTTGTTTCTGTGGTTGAGTTTTTTTTTTAATGGAAAACTTCCAAACTGCCAAATGGTATTATTCCATGTCCCAGATTTCATCTCCTTTCAATTGTGTAAGTTTTACAAGGAAGTGTATTTAGAGTTTCCCTTTATTTGGGAACATAAATCTTTCCCAGCACCCGTAATAGTTTAAAGCAGATATAATCCATTAGAATGACAGATTACATCAATTTAAATTGTTGTATAGCTTATTGTTACCCATATGCCACTAGGCCTCAAGTCCAAATCTGCCAATCAAAGCTTAATGACTTCCATCTATAGACCTCTGTTACTTGACAGAAACAAATTATAGTTCACCCATGTGACATTCTATTAGACTATCACTCACAATATTATACTTGACTATTTTATTACTTTTTTACTGCAATATTGAAAGTTGAATCTGCCCAGCAGCAATAGTAAAACCACTTGTCACAGTATTAAGCCATTTGGGACACTTTTTAATGACCTAGCAATGTTAATAGGAAAGGGGCATAACTCAGGATAGAACTCTGTCAAAAAAAAAAATAATGTTCCCTGGGGCAAGAAAGTTCAAGGAGACAAAACATCTTACACCAGCATTTACAGTGTTCCTCTGTAGTCTCTTAACCAGGATAGGCCCCAGATTGAATCCTCAGTTTTGAAATCCCTACTAGGACTTCTTTACCTATATCTATGACTTTTATTCACACCTCTATAACCTCTGCTCCCATCTTCACTTTGATCCTTAGATTTAATGTTCCCAAGAACTCCAGGTGGATATTCATAACATCTACCCATGGCTTCTATCCTACTGTCTTTCCCCAGGAGGATTCTACCATGAGGCCTATTGATTTCCTTGATTCACTGGGAGAAGTCACCCCCAACTCTTCATGTCCTTAGTGTCAGGTCTCTGAGACTCTGCGAGTGCAAGAGCCATTTGTGTAGATCTCTACAGTACTAGTTGTATCCTATCCTTTCAGGAAGCAAGTAAGTGACTTCAGTTGATGAAGTAAACTTCTATGATTACCTGTTGCACAATGAAGGCCCCAGAAACCTGTAACCTAAAACTCAAAAGACAGAGAAACTCTTAAGGTTTGGGGGCCAATGGAAATTGTCAATGAATTGTCATTCCCAGAAATAATACTACAATTAGAAATATCCTTCTTTAAATTGCATGAACAATTTTAATGGGATAACCAAATATCTACATTACTAGGGACTATTATAACAACACTTGAAGACAATCAACTAAAATAATAGACTAACTTTTCATAAAATAGTGATCTTCCATAACTTTTCACTTATCTCCATCTCCTCTTCCTTCTTTTCTAAACTTGCTTCCCTGTGTATTTACTGTTATTGGCCAATTCTTTTCCCAGAAATACAAAACTGTTCAGCATATCAGAAAGTAATAAGTAAACCCTTAGTTGTATTATACCACATACTATATTCATAATATTTTTAATAGGATGTCTTTAAAAAGAGATAATGCATGAATATTTCTCTAGGTTTTTCATTCAGGTCAAAGATGATTCCAATGCAGCGGGTTTAGTCCATGTGTATTAATTAGCTTTGATACTTAAGAAGCACAACAAAAGGACTCTTCTGATAACTCATTGAGTACAGGAGATGACACTGGGTTCTTGATCACTCTGATAGAGAATTATTGGTTCTAGTGAGTTTGTCCTTAGCCACCCTCCATATCACTTGAACAAAGCATCTTTTATTTCCAAAGACTGAACCTATCTATGTAGCCCTCTAAGACTTTCTTTCAAGTTTATATCTTTTTCCAAAAAGAATAAAACACGTAAATAATGACTATAAATTTTAAACCAATATTAAAACTCTCATTATATATTGTAGGGTTAAATTTGTATGAGAAATATAGCCCATAGTCCTGTAAATACAGTAAATTTGTTTAAAAAATTTACTTGAAAATTCCTAATACCTATAATATACAAATAAATAAAAGAACATACAATATACTACATAAAATATGTTATATAATGTTCTTAGAATAAATCTGACCTTAGACTGAAAGGGCCAGGGTCTCACATTGCATCCTGGGCCATCTCCAGTCGTCCAGATGAACATCAGGCCACTGGACCCAGATGGCTCAGGAGAAGAAAGTGAGGTTGGTGACCTTGCACAGCCCTCCCTCACTCAAATCAAAGTCAGCCTCAAGTCATGTCATCATTTTGATGTCATAGTCCTCTTCAAGAATGAAAGAAAACCACAATAATTTAAAATAATTTTCTATCATTTGATTTATGAATGATCTTTCATTTATTCATCTGACAGACATGTATTAAGTGTTTATTAAATATACAGGACGATGATAGAGTCTGAGGGAAACACCAAATTTAGATACAACTCTGTCTTATTCTCAAGGATTAAATAAATCCAGTTAAGATATAATACAGAAAAAAAATGTTTCTTGTATAGGTAAAGTACAGTTATATTTTCTTATTCAGGATAAAAAGAGTAAGTATTTGAAAGTCAAAAGTTTTGGCCTTAATTCTGGAAAACCTAGATGGCAAAGTGGATAGATATGGATCTGGAATCAGGTGCTAAAAATTCCAACAAACAAATCTATAGTATTTTCTAATTTCCCTGTTCTCTAACCTCTTATGAGGTCATAGGTTTGAATTACAAAGCACTTCATAAAACAAAAACTGGCCCTTAAACAGACTTTCTTGAAAAGACTACACATTTTCTCTCTCAACCATAATTACAGATCCAAAAAGGAAAGTGGTAATCACAAGAGAATTGCATTAAAATGTGGCTTTCTCTAAACAAGGAATCTTAGGATTTCAAACTGAGAGGCAACTTGGAGATCATAAAATCCAACCCCTTCATTCTACAGATGTAGAAGCTAAAGTCTAGAGGGGTTAAGTTACAAAGTGGCAGTTAATTAGTGACCAAACCAGAAAACTCCCTAAATGGTCCTTCATGAATCCAAGCATAGGGATATATGGAACTGTGCAGTGAATGTTATCAAGTTTAAGAGGTCTCATCTAAGGCTGCACAATGGTAAAGGAACAGCTAAGAGAGCTTGATGCCCACTGGGCTTCTCCAAATGCTACAGTACCTTGCCTGTGGGCTTGAATATTTATTTGATTTTTTAAAAATCATGCCAAACTTTCAATACTCTAATTGACTCTGAACTGTTCCAAACTATCCCTGAATTCTTCTAATCTCTATAGGAGATGAAACTGTAGAGTTTAGAGTCTCTCTATTTCTGTCAATCACAGTCTTCAAAGAAGGAAACCAATAGAAAATTAATGAGTGGCACTAAATATCCCCATATAGTTATGCTGAGAACTTAAAAAGAACTCTCTAGAACTCTGTGTAGCAAAGAGAAGGAGGTAAGTATAAAATTTATCCCCAAGACAACCCAGCTGGCAACCTATTACATTTGTACAATCATAGAGTGAATAAGCAAAGGAGACTTTATTTAGGGTAGTGTCTTGTAATTTTACTTTGAGAGCTCTGGGTTAAATTTAACCAGAACCATGTATATGTCCAGGGCAGCCTTAGTGCTCCTTTTATTTCCTCACAAGTCAGAAAGAAGGAAGAATGCTTATCATGTCTCCAGGGGTAAACAATTCAAATTGGAGTGACTATAAGTGAAAAACACCTATTAGAAAGGAATTGTGAAGCTTCTGTCTTTGGTTCCTATTTGCATTAATATTGGAGGTTCAAGCAATGAAAGATAAGTGGAAAATCCAGAAAAATTCAAAGGACATAATTAATGTCACACAAGTGTCTCTGTGTCTGTGAAGGTTATCATAGTTTTTAAAAGTATTTTATCCTCTGTGGGCTATATAGTTAAAGCTTTTTCCAAGTGGTTTTTATGTTTTCTATTGACCTACCATGACCTTGACAGCTCTGCTCTGATTCCAAATATTAGGCAAATCTAAGTATGAATTTATAGGTGCTTCAGACAGGTTGAAGGGGTCAGTGTCAAATAACTGAGGTACTTAAGTCCTTCAGTATATCTGTTTCTTTTTGCCATTAATGCATCAAATGCTGGGGCTATAAATGGGAAAAATACAATTCCTACTAAAAAAGATTACATTCTCATAGGAGAGGCAACAAGTATGTATATAAATATATACAACATAAGTATAATGTGAATAAATATGTTTGTATTTATTGTATTTAAGTGACAAAGTAAAACAAGTACCAACAGACTTAAGAACTTCAGCACCACATATGCATGTCTACACATAATGTAGTTAAATACAAGGTAGTTTGGGATAGAGGGTACCAGGAAAGGCTTCATGAAAAAGATGGTGTTTGAGCTACATCTTAAAAAAAAGAGAACTCATTGAGGTAGAAGACAGGAGGAAGTGCATTCCAGACATGTAATCTGCCCAGTACACAGACAAGATGGAAGACTGAATGGTAAATGTAAGGTATAGGAAGACGGTTATTATTCATGTAACTAAGTTAAATTCAATAAACATTTAATAAATGGAAATGGCAGGATCTGTGTCTTGCTTCATCAATATATCCCCAGCATCAGGTACACTGGATTTCATTATTTCAAGGAATGTATGATCTCATTGGTATGGATGCTAGTGTGGATCTTTCTTCCCCTTGTGCAAATCACAATATAGCCACGCATTCTCATTCTGGGCAACTGGTGGCCAAAACATTCCATGAATCTTCCATACAAGCTCTCCCCAGTATTCTGAAGGTTTTCATCTTGTTCTTATGATAATTCATTCTTGCCACTACAGCACTCAGACTGCCACCCTCTAATTCCTCAGCCTTGATATGTGACTAGTTAAATTCAATAAGCATTTTCCCGATATTGGGGACAAAGACTAAATGACAAGCAGTTCCTACCCCCAAGGAACTGACCTTTTACGGATGTCTTTGAAGGAAGTAATAGCTATTGAGAATAACAAGATTCATTTCTAATTGTGACATTTAAAAAGTTTGAGAAATAGTTTCTGGGTAATTAATAATTTTATTAATTATGCTAGTGGATAGTTAATAAAAGGAGTCAGTGGCACTCTGGAATGGCAAAGGCCCCTCATGGAATCCACTCAATGCTTATATGCCCTTGGAAGAGTGGGTATTCCTGAGAGTGGCAATCAGTTCTGATTGGTTAACAATTAATGAGAATGAATATTGTAATGAGAGGTAAACCCATTCTAATGAGGGAAAGGGGGAACAGGAGTGTGATCACTCTGGCTCCCAGACCACTCCCGGCCTCTCCAATCTAGACATAGAATCTACCTCCACCCAAACCTGAGTAGAACACAATGAGCCAGAATTCACTTTAGACTAAATTCTTTGTAATATTCTCTAGCTGGGGGCGGGGGGGGGGGGGGGGCAGGTTGCAATTCCAAGATTTCATCCCATCATCCTAATCTCCAAATGAAGAAGGAAACAAATCCTGGTTCTTCCCAATACTAACAATTGGATATTTAATAATGTTTTCTCTCATAACACAATCAGATTCATTTGTAACAGGTACTTATATGTTAGTTGTAACAAATTAACTGTTTGTTCACATGGACTATTTGTTCCTGACCTGCGGTACAGCATTCTGAGCTTGGATTGGCCTGATCAGCAACAGTTGGACTCATGGTAACTTGATTCTAACATAGTGATGTCATTTGGTCCTCTTTGAGAATAAGGAAATTAACCAAGAAATAGACAACAGTTAAACCACAAAGGCAGGGATGCTACTTTGTTGTATCTTTGTCTCTGAGTTAAACATATGTCCTTAAGAGACGTTTGTCCAATTTAAGTGATTTTTATAGTGGGTGCTTAATAAATATTTTTAACTAAGTTGAATTATAGTAATAATATCCAGCATTTGTGCAGCTTTGTGGTTTATAAAACACTCTACACATGTTAACGCAATTGATTCATGCAACAACCCAATAATGTAGGTGCCATTATTTTCCTCAGTTTTTACAGATGAGTAAATTGAGGCACAGAGAGGTTAAATTACTTGCAAGGGTCACACAGCCAGTAAGTGACTAAGACAGTACTGAAAAAGGTATTCCTGATTCCAAGTCCTATGTACTATGCACTGTGCCATCTAGCTGCTGAATAAGTATAAGGATAACTGAAATAATAGAAATTTTGGTGTTATAAGTGTGTAGAATAGATCAAGAAGAAAGAGATTCCATATAGCTGGAGGGATGCGGGAATGTTTCATGGAGAAGGTAGCATTTGAAGTTTATTCTAGTAATGCTTATAACAAAGGCTTTATCATATTTCTTGAACTTTCTTGGTTAAAAAAATTACTAGAGAAGTGAAATATGTACTAGAACTAAATCTCTCATTATCAATGGTTTCTGATTTACTCAAAGATACTATCACAAGCAGTTATTTTTTTTTTAAATAGCCTCATTTCATTCTGAAAGTCTAACATAAAATCTTGATACTCCATTGGATCTATGATTCCATTGATGGAGATGTTATCTCTACCAGTACAAATCATAGTTCATATCTATACCTGATCTTCCTGTACTATCATGTCTATTCTCTTCCCACCAGCCATAAATCTACCGTAATTGGCCCACCAGCATAATGAGCTATTTCTGTTCACTCTTTTGTACTGCTTGGAACACTTTGCTATCCATTAGTTATCCCATATAATTAGGTTTCAAACTGGTCCAACTTTTTTTTGTCAACATACATTTCTCTGATAACATTCTGTTCACTGCTTCTTCTGAGTAATTCCTCATTTGCAACTTGTTGTAACTTTCTGGCACCCACCACACATCTCTCCATTGCATTTTGGAGGTGTTTGCACCTCAACTTCAGATGTTTGCACATGAATTGTTAAAACCTCAGAGATATACAAAGTCAACAGAAGAATGTCAAAATTAAGATCATAGGCTTTTTTTCAGGGTCATTAAAAAAAAATGGTGCAAATTCCCAAAAGGTAATTCAACTGCCTAGTCTCATCATATTAAACAGTAATATTATAAAAGTAGTAGAGACAAAAGAAATATTGCATAGAGTCTTTAAAAATGTAATCATTAAGTGGGTTCTTTTGCACATTTTAATATACTACTTCTTTTGAAATTATGCTTATGTAGATATTAAAAATTATAATTTTTAAATAGGTGAAATTTGCCTTTCCTTCCTTCTTATCTTTATAGTAGGCACTTTCCTCCTTTAGTGGTATCTCTTTTCCAACCCTGACCTAGGAAATAGTAGTGTTTTCCACTTATAAAACTTACAGAAGAACTTACATGAAACTTCTTCACCCTAAAGTATAAATGACAGATGACTCAAAATTCAAATTCTTTCCAGTGGTATTTGTATTAAAAGAAGAGTGAAATAATATTGGTGAACTTAAAAGCATCAAAATGAAAAAAGTATTTTGGATGAAGCAATCTTTCCTGGTTCCTCTGCAATTATACCATATAGAAAATTATCTTTTAGATTTTTTCAAATAAAAGTAAACTAGAATTATCATAATTTTATTGTTTTAATAAGAGGGAGGTTGTACTTGACTACTTCATAAGTGATTTGAAAGTACAAATTGGCATAGATAAGAAAAATATTTATCATAAAGATATTCATTAGATATATATTTTTTTATTCCTTTTAGGATAGTACTTTGTACTCTGAATTCACATAGTAGACAATAGATGATTGAATAATTTTTATATAAAACAACTTGGAATTTGTTGGATGACTGGGTTTTTTTTAGAATGTGAAGGACTGATTGTACCCCACTATAAAATATGGCTGCTTTCAAATTTCATAGGCACATATTACCAACAACAAACTCATTATCATCCAGTGTGTCAATTCATATATTTTAATAACCCTTTTAAAAGATTTCCTCTTTCAGTTCTTCGACATGCTATTAAAAAATAAATAAGCACAGATGTCTATGTTAAAGCAATTAACTCAATAAAGTTCATAAGGATTCTGAGCAATGACTTTTTAATGATTATATCTTTCCCATAGAAATATATTAAGAATTAAATCTCAACTATGATTTTAAGCTCTACTGTACAATACAATAGGAGCTCCTGTTCAAGTGACTTTACTTTACTTGAATCATTTACATTAAGAAATTCATCTCTTTATCAGTATAGCCTACAGAAATCCAAAGAATTACTTTTAAAATGCTGTCAACTAAACTCCCCAAACTAAAATAAAAATTAAATTGAACAGACCAGGTAGACTGTGCTAATATAGAAACCCGGCAAATATATTCATACAGAGTGTCCCTGGAGATTCTCGCAGCTTTTCCCAATGGAGACAAGTTTGTAAACATATCTAAATTCTCCCCAGCCTATAAACTATGATAGATGGTTGTTATTATGTACTGTTATGAAACTGGAAAATTCAAGTGTCTTAAAGAAGATTCATGTAGTATAAGGTAATGGCTTCACTTGTAACTTTTCTCTCTGTGATTTTCTGGAGGTATATTAAAATATGTCTGTGACTAGCATTTACAACCCTTAAGTGCCTCTTTTCTGTCAGCTTGATCACTACACATTAATATATCACTTTCAGATCTACTTCATCCCACTTAAATCTTTTACATTAATGAAAGTTTTATTTATACATGGGAAGAGCTTTACTTGAAATCTGCCAGTAGTTGCACTCTAGCTATAAACATCCCAGATGGAGAATGGCAACTTTGGAATGGCTCCAAGTGAATTAACAAAGATGGATGCCAACGTCAAGTATTGTGATTATGAAACTGAAATGGACAATGAAGATCCACTTAAACTGTATTTTCAACAAATATGTATTGAGTGCTTATTTGCAAGGCACTCTACTATATGTGGTATTATTGTTTATTAATTTTTAAAAGTTATTTAATTTATTTTTAGTTTTCAATATTCACTTTTATAAGATTTTGAGTTCTAAATTTTTCTCTCTCCCTCTCCTCCCCTCCCTCTACGACAGCATGCAATTTGATATAGGCTATACATGTACAATCATATTAAACACATTTCCACATTAGTTATGTTGTGAAAGAAGAATCAGAACAAAAGGGAAAAACCACAAGAAAGAAAAAAAGAGAGAGAAAAAATAGTATACTTCAATCTGCATTCAGCTTGCTAGCTCTTTCACTGGATGTAGATAGCAATTTCCATCATGAGTCTTTTGGAATTGCCTTAGATCATTGCATTGCTGAGAAGAGCCAAGTCTACCAAAGTTGGTCATTGCAAAATGATGTTGTTACTGTGTACAATATTCTCCTAGTTCTGCTTATTACATTCAGCATCAGTTCATCTAAGTCTTTCCAGGATTTTTCTGACATCTACCCACTCATCATTCCTTATGGAACAATAGGATTCCATTACATCCATATACCACAATTTGTTCAGCCATTTCCCAATTGATGGGCATCCCCTCAAATTCCAATTCTTTGCCACTACAAAAAGAGTTGCTATAAATATTTTTGTACATGTGGGTCCTTTCCCCTTTTTAATGATATTTTTGACCACTCATTGTTTTTGCTTCTTTCCAAGTCAAATATTCCTAGGGCATCTTGTATAATCTTTTCTCTGTACTTCCTGTCCTGTATTATTACCATGATCTGCACCAAAGATGATTTTATTAATTAACTGCACTATATATGACTACTAAAATTTAAGCTCCATTGGTAACAGTGAATCTTGAGAGAAGAGCGGGATTTCTATCAGAAAAGATAGGAATAGAAGAGAGCATTTTAATCCCAGAATTTACGATAATCAAAGGCACACTATTTCTAGAATGCAT
Organism: Bettongia penicillata ogilbyi; assembly: GCA_023548195.1. Lineage (NCBI taxonomy): Eukaryota > Metazoa > Chordata > Mammalia > Diprotodontia > Potoroidae > Bettongia > Bettongia penicillata. Next base: position 8,082,070 of record JAJHZJ010000318.1, on the reverse strand, counting down.
TTGGAGATGGAAAAGATCACTACATAATGCAATCTCAGACCCACTGGTTCCATGGTGAGAGTATTATCATTCTAACTAACCATTGTTCCATCAGTTACCTATATCAGTTACATACAGTCATATGGTATTGTTAGGAGGTAATTTGGGTTCCCCAGAATCTGTGCTGCTTCTGAGTTAGCATTTAACTGATCCTAGGTCCCAGTGGGGGAGGGTCTTAGGTATAGAATGAATTAGCAAGAGGGATCCTTCTTCCCAAACCAGGGCTCAGCCAAGTTCCCATATCTCATCTTGGCTATGATTTCTAGAAGAGTGGTACATTGGACACAGTGCTTGAATCAGAGTCAGGAAAATCTGCCTCAGACACTTAGCTGCAGAGCCCTGGGCAAGTCACTTTACTTCCCTCCACCTCAGTTTCTTCATGTATGAAATGGAAGTAATAATAGCATTTACATCACAGAGCTATTATGAAGATCAAAAAGGATGACATAGGTAAAGTGTCTGCAAATCTGATGGCAATGAGTTGGTCTTGAAGTGCTATCACAAATTCCTCTTTCCAAAAGCAAATCCATATACTTCAGCTGTTTATTCAATGTTTCTTTGGTGTCATTAATAGAGAGCCTCAGAGTCAAGAAGACATGGGCTCAAATCTTGCCTCTCACACATACTGACTATATGACCTTGGACAAGTTTGTTAACTTCTCAGTGTTTTAGGAGACTATGACTATGAGTTACAAAGAAGTAGAATGGCATTTCTACTTTCTACTGAGGTTGTTTCCTCACCAGGGATTTCCCTAATCTAGTGAAATCCCAGGTCTAATCTCTGTCCCCTTATTAATCAACATACTTCAGACTGAGTTTAAGTGAGCATCACCCATGAAGGACTTCTGATTCCACTCTTGTATCAAAATATCTAAATAATATCCAATCAGAAATAAGCCACTTTTTGTTATGTTTGATTAATGCTATGTACCTATTATCAGTCTTTACTATTATTAGTTCAATTAAGTGATTTCTGTTTATTCCAAAAATATTTCTTTAGATTTTTTTTTAAGATGCTTATTCTGTGCTCTGTCCTCTTCCTCTTTTTTTGATGCAGAAGGAGAAGTTGCCTTAGGGTGATGGACTCCATGTATTGTAAATAATGGATAGATTTTTTTATTAAGGAATTTTCCTAAACTAATATGGTTCATTTTTCCATCCAAAAGATTTCCATTAAGACTTAGATTATAGAAGTGTAAATAGCTTTGTATATGTTCTTCCTGGTCAGCTATAATTTCAGAAGATCAGCAAGTATTTTATCACATTCAGTCACAGCCTTCTTTCTTAACATATCCATGTATGATATGGATTAACTGGAAGAAACAATTATTTGTATGTTAACATATCTTGCCTTGGAAAAGATAATATTAGCTATATACACACACATACATATATAGTTTTGTAAATATTTAAGTGCCAGATAATTTTTAGTTATTATTGTTAGTACTGATATTAGCACTGTCTTCTTCTACTATTTCAATGGGATCTTCAGATTCAAGTTCAAGATCTTCCATCTCTATACTTTTTTTTTCAGCTACCAAGGTAGCTCTTTATTATTTCAGAAATAAACATCTCTATACTTTTGGTATACGCTGAGACTCACTGAGTCCAAATAACATTTTATCATTAAAAAAAGAGTTCAGAAGACAAAGGATCTGTTTAATTTGTTTTTGGTAGAGTCATCCAACTTGATATCTATCATTTATACACCTGAGATGGTTAATAAGCTATTTTGGTTTGACTTCTTCATTAATTTGAAAATCACACTTAGTTCTATCCCAGAGTGATGATAATGGATTTCAGCTAGGTAGAACCATAAAGGAAAGCCATTTCCCTGCAAAAATGTCCTTGTCATTATTATGTTGAAGGCAAAATCCACCAAAATAATAAAGCACAGTCTTCCATGTCAATATTAAATACTATAGTGTCCTCACTATGTTGGGGCTTATTTTAGATATAAATAAGCTATGAGCACAAGAGCTGAGTTGTTTTTAATCTTTTAAATTACTTTTTGATACATCTTTTTTTCTCTTTGGTCAATATATTGTTTTCTTATAATGTTTATGTATTTATCTTACACAAGCTGTGAATGCTTTGCATAAAGCACATAAACACATAATTGATCTAACTTTGAGATGTCATTGATCTTTGCAGTTTTTGGTAATAGATATATGATTCCTTCCATTAAGAAGGGTGAGATCAGGTTCATGTCTGAGAGGAAGGTGGTAAAGTGCTTCACTAGTCATTATTGCTCCACTGTGATGTGTTTGAGTCAACAATTACTGATTTTATGCAGCTTTGCTGCTTTCCAGTTTTTCAACAAAGCTAGAGATTTGATATAAATGTTCTCATTCATTACCTTAATGGTACTAGCTTGACGTGCCCTATGTTTTCATTATGTTGGGCTTCATTTGTCATGTAGACAAATGGACTGGGAGTGGAAGACTCTCAGGGTTTCTGGTAAAAGAGAAATAACTACTATTTAGTAATTACATTTTTTAATTAAAGGGACCATCCCTTGAATAGTTACTTAAAGAAGCCTGTTCATTGAATGGGTGTATCTCACTCAAAGTGAGAATGTGATAACACCTTAGTCTAAAACAGCCAGGGTCTAGCACAGGATGAATATCAGGCCACTGAACCCAGATGGCTCAGGAGAAGAAAGTGAGGTTGGTGACCTTGCACAGCCCTCCCTCACTCAAATCAAAGTCAACTGCAAGTCATGTCGTCATCTTGATGTCATGGTCCTCTTAGAGAATGAAGGACAAATATAATCTGTTTTTTCTCTTCTCTTCTCCTCTCTTCTCCTTTCCTCTCCTTTCTCCTCTTCTCCTCTCCTTTTCTTTCCTCTCCTCTCTTGCTGAAAAACCAAGGAAATTGGGAAATGTGGAGATATGCAAGCACATCTGAAAATGGAGGAGACACAGAGACTCAACAAGTTTATCACATAATTTAGAAGTCAGTTGAAGAAAGATAGCTTTATATTTCTGGTCTTAAATCAAAAAACTACAGAGAGGAATCAGAAACAGCATGACACTTATGTTTGTCTGTATGAACTCCAGACAGGAGGGGATAAAGTCTTGCTACCAAATTATTGTGTCCAAGAAAAAAACACAAAATTGTAGATTAATGTAGGATCTACTCTCCTTATCAAGAAATTGAAAGATTAGACAATTTTCCAATATACAAAATAGTCACAGAAAACAGTCTGGGCACAGCAGAGATGTATTTTATAACTACCTGCTGTCCATAGGGGAATTAGTTTTTCAACTAAAATGATCTATTTTTAAAACTGTATGCTGCACTTGATTGATGTCTATGTGCTTGTTTGTGTTGTAGCAGTAATCACCCAACAATCTGAGGGATGGAGGAACATATGGCAATGAAAATCAGGGAGGTGGCTAGAGGACTTGCTTCCCCTACCAACCCTGCACCAGAAATGAGAAATGCCTTCTCTCCTCTCCTTTTTCCCGCCAAATCAAAATAAGTGTTTGAGTAGATAGATGGTTGGACCTGAAGTCAGGAAGATATGAGTTCAAATCTAACTTTAGATACTTTCTAGCTATGTGATCCTGGGCAAGTCACTTAATCTCTATCTGCCTTGATTTCTCAATATGGAAAAAGAGATAATAATAGTACCTACTTCACAGGATTTTCATGATGATCAAATGAGGTAATTAATTTATAAAAGTGCTTCCTTAGCACAGGCACTATATAAATGCTTACTCCCTTCCTAACTCCCACCCATCCTTTCATGCTGATCTTTTATCCCACTTGACTTACTCAATAAATCCTTCCCCAAACACCCTGGTCCACACTGACCTCTCACTTCTCTGAACCCCTAAAACATTGAGACACTAGATCACATATGTCAGAGCTTAATCATAGGCTGTCTCTTAATGTTCTCTAACTAGATCATGAACTTATCTCCCCATGAGACAGTTCATACCTCAAGAAGCTTGTAATACTTCTTTTTCCCTTACAGTACTTAGCAGGAAGCAAGCATTTAATAAATACTTGTTAGATTGAATTGTCCATTAATAAAATTGCTATTCATGAAAAAAGAGTCAAAGTTTATATGCTGCAAAGGTAGGAAAAATGGTTAAGTAAATGAGAAGATGAGAGTTTAGAAGATAAATGAGTACTGTAACCATACATATGATTGAAATATTATCTTCTCTTTTTTTCTTCACTTCTTATCCCATCTATTTTCTTAACCAATTTTTTCTCATTAAGTTATATAGTCGCTAGTGCCAAGAGGCTAAAATAGATTATTTGTTTATGTCATCCAAGCCCCAAAGCCCATTGGTAAGAGATTCCCTTTTCATTGGTGATCAATGCCCCATAACAATACGAAGAGCCAGGTGGAATTGGTGAGAGTGGAAGAAAAGAGAAATCTGTTCCCTTTAGTTTCTTCAGATATTTTTTCTGGTTTCCAGCTTCAAGATTGAAGATGAACCATTTCAACCTTTTTTTCAAGTCACTGAGGAAGAAAAAGACTCTGGGAAGAAGTCAACATTGCATCCCTATTCCCAGGTTACTACACAAGAGTCTTTGGGGAATTTCCCCTTGGATGAAAACTGGGACTTTATCTCTTGGTTAAGCTGAGATACCTCATTCTCAATGGGAAATATCCTTCAATCTATATTGTCTGGAATATATTCCAGGATTTCTGATTTCTGTTTTGTTATCAACTTAGATTAAAGGGTTTCTTTTCTATTTGTTATGTGTATTCATCGTGGAACTAGTATTTGGTGGGAAGAGAATCCAGTCTTGGATACGAATCTTTTCTCATTAAAAAACCAGTAATCAGGAATTTAGCTCGAACCTGAAAACTATACCCCATAAACTAATAATATTTAAGGGGGCAAATATATCTAATTCTAGCCCAGCATTCCTTTTCTCTAAGGAAAGCAGAATGGCCAGCCTCTAGACCTAATCTCCTGCTTCCCCTCTGGCACAAATTAAAGTCTTCCTTGCAGAAGGATAGGTAGAGGAGATGCTAGATATATTATTTTTGGCCCACCCCCCACCAAAAAATCCACACACAGGACAGCTCATGCTACCTTTAAAAGCAGATTCTTATTTTCAGTCTCATTGGAAATCTCACTGAAACTTCTAAAAGTAATGAGAAAGAGGTTAATTGTCACAGAATAATATATACTATATATATATATATGTAATTTACTTCCTAAATGCCATAGATCAGTTAATATATATTTATCAAGTATGATTTTGAGCACTTCACTAGAGAATTTGTTTATTCTTTAGTCTAATGTTATACAGATATTTTATTATATGAAAAGATGACATTGAATAAATCTAAATGGTTGAAATCTCATTTCAATAAACTGATGATAAAAAAAGTTAAAGACACTTTTGGTTTTCAAGCTCAATTAAAATCACTCAGACAAATTATGTAATCTTATTTGTCCTCAAGGCCGAAGTACTGTAACTTCCTTTTGGTTGTCAGTGTCCCAGTTTTACTATTATTTGTACTTTTGTTTCCTTTCATGTTAAACCTTCTTTGAGTTCATTCTCCTATTTTTTTTCCTGGTTTATTTTTCTTATAGCTGTTTCACAGCTATAAATATCTTAAAAACTTATGCTCAAATACAGGCAACTCTCAATTATCCGTGGGTAATTTCTCCACCTTGTGAACTCTCAGCAGTAAGTTGTTAGCCAGGAAATGAAAACTAAATTTAACATTATTCTAAACAAAACTTGATTTGAAATGTAAATATGCTGGGAAAGGGGTGATGGGTAGGAATCACATGTTTCAAAATTATTCTCCTAGTCCCCTCTTACCTAATGTTTGAATTATTCATGTCAGATCCCTTAGACTAGATAATTCAAAGGACTAATTTCTTTAAAATTCTAGAAAATGTATAAATCTTGATTGGATATTAGAAATCTTCTCAAAAAAGCTGTTTAATTACATTTGGCATAAAGAAAAGGTCAATTATTTCTTAATCTCTATGGTAATATGTACTTGCCTGCTGACTCTAGGACCCCCTTTTATTCTTTTCTATACTACTTCCTCAGTCTTTTCCCCAACCAAAAGTTCAGCTAAGAATATTCTATGCTTAGAATAATGTTATCTTTTAGAAATCACTTACTTGGGCCATAGGCTTCTAATACACAAATGTGAACATCATTTTCATTTGTTTACATAGTATGAAGTCCTGAAAAGATAACTGAACCCTTAGGAATCAGAGGACCTATCTATGTGGTCTTAGACAAATCTCTTAACCTCTGTGAGCCTCAGTATCTTGATCTCCGGAATCAGAGTGTTGGACTCAATGACCTCTAACATCATAGAATTATAGATTTAGAGGTGAACGGGAATTTAGAGGCCATCAAGTTCAACTTTCTAATTTTATAGCTGAGAAAACCAGGTCCTAGAAAGATTGACAGCCCTAAGCATATAGCTAAGTCTCTTTCAACTCTAAAATCTATGATCCGATAATTCTGTGATACTCTGGAATATGTTTTTTTAAAATACTTATCTGCTAACATTTTAAAAAGAGAATGTTATGATTTCATAAGTGTCAGGAGGAAATGACTATAAACTGGCAGGCGAGGCACATGCAAAGATGACTACTGGCATATGTGATTTCTATTTACAGTCACTGGCAAATTAGCAGAAGCAGTGTGGAGAAGGACAATGCATTGCATTCATTGTCCCCTTCCCAGTGTCAATCTGCCAAGTGTAGGAGGGTAATGTTGCCAACCCTCTTTTCTCACTGGCCTGAGTCATTCATATAGATATCATTTGGACAGCTCCAGAGTGAGTGGATAGTAACATAAATGGAGAAAAGTTGGAGAAGGAGAAATATAAGGGAAAGCCAAAGGATCAAATTTTTGGAAAAGGAGCCCAGACTAGGGAAGCTATCATCAAGAAATCCACTTCAGTTTTCTCTAGATCCTTGATGGTGTTTACTAGTAGTTAGGGGCTACTAGGTGACTCAGTGAATAAAGCCTCAGGCCTGGAGTCAGAAAGATGAGTCTTCCTGAATTCAAATCCAGCCTCAGACACTTAGTAGCTGAGTGACTTTGGGCAAGTCACTTAATCCAGCTTGCCACCATTTCCTTATCAGTAAAATGAGCTAGAGAAGGAAATAGCAAACCACTATCTTTGACAAGAAAATCCCAACAGGGATCTGGAAGAGTTGGACCTGAAACTGAAACTAGTAGTTCAAGGGTCACTTAGATTAGGGATCATGGAAGTGTGTAGACTCTGTTTTCCAGTCTACTTGACTCCTATATATTTGTTGGTCCCCTTCAGACCTTCCTAACACTGACTTGAACTGAATTCATAAAGTTAATATAAAGCCAAATAAGTAGAGGTGAACCTATTGAACAAAACTGTGAACTTGGTCTTTGGCATTTCCATCATCTCTTTTTTCTAGTGTTCTTGTTCCTTATATGATGACTCCCACCACTAGCTCAGATATCAAATAGCCTAATGCTTTCTTACCCTTATCAAAATTTCTTCAAAGGAAAGAAGGCAACATTATGCAGCAGAAAACACTGGAAGCCCTGCATTCTAGTCCTGGCTTTGTCACTAAGGAGATTTTGACCATGGACATTTAATAATGTAATTTATCTGTGTCTCAGTTTCCACAACTGTAAATTGAGGCAGTTGAACTATGTAACTTTTAAGGTCTCTTCTAACTCTAATAGTCTACGGTCAGATAAATTACTCATACTAAAATATAAATAGCTGCTAAAACTCAAAGCATTGTGGAAAGCATGTCTGATTTGAAGTCAGAAAACCTGGGGTTGTATCCCAGCTCTGGCTTACTACCTTTTACCAAATCAATCACTATCTCTAGAACTCAGTTTCCTCATCTCTAAAAGGAGGGAGAAAGTTGCTCTAGATGGCCTCTAAGGTCCCCTCTAGTTTCTAATCACTAATCATATGATTTTATGTTCAAAATAATTCCCTTTAGGAGTATTTTCATTTTAAAAGTCATCATCAGGGACAGTTATCTAAACTAGGCAGCAGGAGAGGGTTCTTGGGGACTTAGGACATAGAAAACTTTTGGCAAGTTCCTTGAATTCCTATAAAGCTCCTACCAGGGTAGTGCTTTCTAGAATCCTGCCCTTGACTCTAATTGTGTGACCATGAACAAGTCCCTTGAACCTGTCTCTTCACCTGTAAATGGAGAGAATACCTGTAGTACTTGTCTCACAGGGTAATTGTGATGATAAATGAGATAGTACATACAAAGTACTGCAAACTTTAAAGCATTAGATAAATGTCAGTTACTGGAAGAAGAAGAAAAAGAATCATTTCTGACTAGGAAAACTTCATGGAGGAAGTGGCATTTAAGCTGGCCCTTAAAGGAAGTTTAGGATTCTAACTAGGTAAAAACGGAAAAAGGAGGGCTTTCCAGGCACAGTGACAAACTGGACTAAAACTTTGAATGAATGAAAGGAAATCTCCAGGCTAGGGATCAAAGGAAAATCAGATGAGAGTGGAATCTGGACCTTTCCATATTAGGAAACTCCTTTCTTGGTCAATAGTTTCTCTTTATAACCTACCTACCTACTATCTAGCTAGTTAGCTGCGTGTGTGTGAGTGTGTGTGTGTGTGTGTGTGTGTGTGTATCTTAGTCTCTAAGTAGCTCAGGACCTAGAACTCTGCTCACAAACTCTCCATTTTGCCTATCCTTTGACCTCTAGTTCTCAACACCTTGGAATCTTAATGCTACCTTTTCTGCTTATCTTTAATATAATGGGATTGCTAATCCTTTTTTCCCCAACATTCCTTTCTAGTACACAAATAATATTGAGTTTAAAAACAAATATTCCTAAAGAAAAAAATGAAACAAAATTGCATGCAATAGTCATTACAAAGGCAGTGGTAATCAGAAGTGTTTATTTATATATACACATACACACATATATATGTATACACACATATACGGGTGTGTGTGTGTGTGTGTGTGTGTGTGTGTGTGTGTGTGTACGAAGCTAGCCTGCATGCCTGGAATGTCTTCCCAAGTTTACTTTATCCTATCTAACTCAAGTCTCATAGCTGTCATTATTCTCCAGTTCTCAGAAAACAATTCCTGTCCTCAGAACTCTGTCAGTCTGCTGTCACTTTGGCTGACTGGAAATTGGCACTTTAACTAGAGAACATGTTCCCCTCTAGGTTCAACAAATTTAATAAATTTTAAATGGTTTGTGCTACTACACCCTCAGAATACAAAAATGAAAAGTGAGGCAGTTCCTAATGGAGGCATAGCCCCTTACATAATTAGGGGATAAATATACTGGCTTGACTCAGAACAGCATTCATTTATTTTACAACCTAAATCTGAATCTAATCCAATTAGAAAGTCAAGATCATTGGTCAATACAATTTATACATGCCTATCAATAGCTAAGTAATCTTTATCGTTACTCATCTAGAATATATGGGGGTGGGGGGAGGGACTGAGGGGAGGGAAAGGGTAGGAACACTGAATCATCAAATCAAAAATATTATAGTCACCTTGAAACCCGAATTGACAAAATAACCCTTTCCTTCCATGATGAATCAGTTTGAAGAATGGCACATAGGGCCAGGAGCAGAATTAGAGGATGCTGAAAGCGTGGCATGCAGGTTGTGGAGATCCCCACTACCTGAATAAAGAGTTTATCCTAAGATATCCAGGTGGAGATTTTCATGAGGCAATTGGAAATACTAGTTTGAAGTTCAGGAAAGAATTTCAGAGCTGTAAATGTGGGGGGTAATCTGGGATGGGGGTGGGGAATGGGAACTGATAAGATTGGTAAAAGAAAATGTAGAAAATTAAGAAGGACAGAACTTAAACCATCAAGAAATAGAGAAGTCAATCACTTAAGGAGAGCTAGAAGATATAGTAAGAAGATGCAATAAGAAGTGTAGCATGAGGAAATGTATGTTGTTCTATGAAGAAGGCAAGATGGAAAAGAGTATTGAGGATCAAGGAATGGTCAGTGATGTTAGATGCTACAGAAAGGTCAAAAAGTGATAAAGCCTGAGGAAAACTATTTGGATTAGGCAATAAAGTGATCTTTCAGAGCAGTCAGCAAAACATAGTGGGGATAAATACCAGTCTTTAAGGAGCTGAGGGGTGGTGTGAGGGCAAATGGAATAGACTACTGTTTGGAAAAGAGGAATCAGAAGAGTCCATGAAAGCTTTTTTGTTTTTGGAGAGGTCTGGGCACGTTATGAAGACTTGGGGGGGGGGGGGGGTGAGGAGGGAAGGCGGGGAAGTAGCCTGTGGAAAGAGGAACCTTTAAGGATAAAGATCAAAAGAGACGTTGAATACTTGCCTTGGCCTCTCAAAAAGTAGCTGATATTTTCTTCCCTTTTAAAATTCAAGTGTTTCCTACACAAACTATACCTGGTAACTTCTCTCAATATGACAGAGTAGAAAAGGTGAGGTAGAGGGTTTGCTCATGTACATGCACTGGGTGGACCAGATAGGAGAAGGAAGTTGAAAAGGCTTATTTAGGGCGCAAGAAGGGCAGAATTGCCAAAGGGAACTATTTACAAGGTGGGCTATCCCAAAACTGAAGGAGGGGTCCCAGTCCTACAGACTCCTCCATTTCTGGGACCCAGGACTGGGTAAAGGAACGTGCTAAATCCCCCTTACTTACACAAGGTAACTGCACCTAGTTTCTATCTAGCTCTGATCAGAGCTGGAGGGAATAGCAGCCGGAGACGCAGACTTCATCGGGGAGAGGGGGACTGCTGGAGGAGTCTCAAGGGGAAGGAGGCATTCTGGGTCGGAGAGGCAAAGCACAGTGTGTCTAGGTGGGGCTGTGTCGGGAGGGGAGTCAGCTACGAGTCAGCCCATGTGTTTACCTTGTTCACAGGAAGCTGTAGGGTAAAAGAGGAGGGGAAGAAGAGTGAGTGAGTGTCCCTGCTTAGAGCTGCCTGTCAGTCACCAGCTGTTCAGCTCTAGAGAGCAGACCTAGTCTTTGAGTCTCCAGGGCCAGAGCGCTAGACTGGGGCTGACACTGCGGAAGGTAGCTGGGCATCCAGGAAAGCAGAGTGGCAAGTCCCCCAAAGCCTACACCTTCCGTCTACACTTTCCCCCTGCCTGGACCTAGAAGCCAGGGAATAGCACCCACACACATACACACACGCTCACACACCACACACACACACACACACACACACTCCCCACTCTCCCCGAGCTTTTCCTGGCCCCTCCTCCTCCTGTCCCTGCTGGTGCACTGCCTTCGCCTTCTCTCCTCTCCTCTTCACCCCACCTGGGGGCGGCTCTGCTCCAGGGGGAGAGGTCAGCGTGCCTCTCCCCCCTCTGCGCCCCCGCCACCCCTTCGCCTGTGGATGCGGTAGCCCCTGGAAGCAGCCGGAGGGAGCGAGGCGAGCTGAAGACCCGGTGCGTGAACAACAGGGGTAGTAGGGGCTAGGGGACCTCCAGGGCCCTTTGTTTCCTTGCTCATCTTTCCCTGGCCCTAGGCGGGGTGAGGGGGCGGGAAACTGGCCAGTGGGGCGAAATAGTGAGAAAGCTCTCTTCGACCTCCCTCGTCTTCCCTTTCAAAGGGATGGGGGCAGAGGGAGGAAGCGATATAGCTCTGGAGATCTTCCGAGCGCGGATTTCCAGTAGGGAGCGGGGCGGCAGAGAAGGACCATTTGCCCAAGTCGGGGGGAAGGTGAAATTGTCCCAGCGGTGTGTGAGCGGAGACCGATACCTGAGCAGCAGCAGCGCAGGTGGAACGGCTTGGAACGGGCACCTCCACCACCCCGCTTCCCCGGGGCTGCAGGGTCCGGGCAGGTGCCGGCCCAGCCCCGAGACGTTTCCTGCGTGGTCTCTGCCCCTGACCACACCGAGAGTCCTTTCTCTGGATAAAAGGTGTTTTGTAGGAGGCAGGCCGACTTTTCTTCACGTAGGTGTGGCGGCAGCTGCTCCAGCTGGAGGAAGGGTCTCCTGTCGTCCGACCATGCTGGGACGTCGGGCGGGAGGGTGGGTTTGCTTGCCTTCGGGGTGGATTTACCAAGTGTCACTTTGGGGGAGGACCGGTGTCCCCTGGCCTGACCCTGCCTTTGGAAGCTTCTCGCGGGGGAGGGGTTTAGTGGAGTCTGGTGGTTGGCAAAGGTTTAAGGGATGTTGCCTTTCACTGCTACAAAAGAGATTCCTAGCAAGAAACAATGTATCCGAGTGTTTTGTTGGTTTCTGTCTATTTATTTATTTAATTGCAAACCTGTGCTGCCCGTTCCTCCAAGTTCAGAGTTTCAGTTAAGGAGCCGCAGCCTGGGTTTCTTGTGTAGCTTCCGGTTTCAGATTATGGCGTGTTCTCACTGCTCCGCTGATCAGTTACCAAACTTCTCTCTGGCCCAGGAGCTTAGTAACTGGAACTCTGGAGTAAACCCTTTCCTCCCGCTCTCGGCCAGTGCCCCTGCTGCCCTCGCAGGCATCCGCGACCTCTACCTCTGCTGCTTTCCACACCTGCAGTACCGACTCTAGGGGCGACTTTCCCTAGGACTCCTGACGTGGAAACTTTTTCACTAGTGATTCGCCCTCTCTCCCTCCCCCCCTCCCCCTGCCCCGATTTCTTTTGGTCTTATTCAACCTAGTCCCTGGCATCCGTGAGTCAAAAAATAGCTTCCCAAGGGTGTGCCTGTTTTTTGTTTTTCCGTTCCTGTCTCTGACAGTTCTTGGGTTTCTGTAGATTCCCAAGAAATCCATTTGCTTGCGTTTCAGTCATTCTACTTTCACAAAGGTGTTGTAAAGGTGTTGTGTAGGTGTTGTAAAGACTTGGTGGCAGTACCCTGTCAGGGCCTAGTGTAATAGAGTTTTTTAGAAAGCTAGATGAGGAGGCGGAAATTGAAGTCCTTGAATATTGTTGGAATTTATTATAACGCTGGAAGGACGAATTCTCATTCTTCCTCTATTTTGCTGTTACATTATGAGAATCCACATGTTCATTTTTTTCCTTGAAGTGTGTGTGTGTGTGCGCGCGCGTGTGTGTGCGCGTAATTTTTTAAAGTTGAAATGTGCCCCAGAAGGACTGTGAACTCCAGGTGATTTTATCGTTGTTCAGTCGTTTCTGAATCTTTATGACTCCGTTTAGGGTTTTCTTGGCAAAGATACTGGAGTGGTTAGCTATTTCCTTCTCCAGCTCTTTTTATAGATGAGGAAACTGAGGAAAACAAGGGTTATGTGACTTGCCCAGTCACAACAGCTAGTGTCTGAGACCGCATTTGAACTCACTTCCTGACTCCAGGCCTGGCACTCTCCACTGCGCCACCTAGCCGCAGGGGAACCCGGTGTAATAACGAGATAATAGGTTTGAGAGCTGGAAGACCCGAGGCTTATCACCACCACTACCCCAACTTTCCCACCCTCCCCCCACCTTGTGCATTTGTATAACGTTGAACAAGTTTATTCATTTTTATGGACATAGGCTTTCTCTTCAGTAAATAAAGGAAATTCGACTACATGACCTACAACAGACCCATAGATAGAGTGGAAAGAGCTCTAGAGCCCAGGGTTCCGAAGACTGCTTTTACCACGGGGTTGTGAGATTGGAAAAATCACTTTACTTTTCTGGACAGCAGTTTCTTTATCTACAAAATAAGGACATTGGACTAGATTGTGTCTTAAGTACCTTCATTTTCTATTGGTTTAAATATTAGGGTTTCTAGATTAAAAATTCTGTGATTTCTATAAATGGCTGTCTCTAACAAAGTGGTATAACCCAGAAAATAGAGGTGCAAAGTTAAAATAAATCATCTTTAAATAAAGGTTTAATTTACCAGAATGCTCAGAGAATGTATTGTTCTCAATTCAACAGTCATTGCAGCATATATTTAATTTTAACTATTGTTGAAAAAATGTCTGCATTAGTCCATTTTCTTCAGCAAATAGGGAAACTGAAAATAAGTCTTTCTTTGATGACTTTGATGATAATTCTGAACACCAGCTACCATTAGACAGTTTTGTTGCTTTTGTCAGAAAGAAGACAACTTGACAAGCTAACATACTGGGGATTTAAATTTTTAAAAAATTCTCTTGGCACCTGCTACCTGTTTTTATTTTCCACTGGGATAGGTTAGTTACTTTCATACAGTGGGTGATTAATAAATGTTTGTAGAGTTGAATTGTTATGAATATTAATTTTGGCATATTGTCACATATAGTTTCTTTTCCAGAATGATGAAACTAATAGTCTGATACTATTTTATAGCTTTATTATTCTAAAGGATGCCCCTTTTATCTACCAGAATAGTTAATAAAGAAGAAAAAATATTTCAATTACTGTAGAATCATTTCTAACATATAGCCATTAGACATTAAAATATAAGGAGCTATGCTTTTATTGGTCAATTACAACACTCACGGAAATAGGCCTGAATACCACAAAAGCTGTCTTTTAATGGAGCAATAAAACACATCTTGGAGACTAAACGTCATCATTGAACAACGATGCCAAATGAGGAATCAAATAAATTCTATGTATATATGATTAAAAATAACCCTCAGACAGGAAGGAGTGATTACTAAAGATTAATATCATAGTTTTTTAAAAGAATTGTGAATTCTATTACTTTTAAACATTTTAAAATGATTGTCTTAATTTCTTAAGGGATGAGATTTGTGAGTACTAACTACTAAATTCTCTATAGGGTGCCAATATAAATAATAAATTGCTATGTCAACACTATAATTTTATAAACTCTTGAGACCCTTAAGAGAATGAAATATATAGCACTGATGAAGTCAGGAAGAAATAAAGAAATTAGCAGGTATTGTAAGGAAGCAGATTATTAAAGGAATAACGTAAATCACTAACGCCTGAGACAAGGCCAAAACCTTTGAGGATGAGAGTTTTCTATCTCTTAATCTCAGTTCATAATCATTAGATTAATACTATAGAAAAAAGGAAAGAAAATGAATGGACAGATGTCTTGATTAAAAAAAAAAGATCGTGTCATAAAGAAATGAATAATAGCTAAAAATGAAAAGGGCCATGGTGGGCATAGGAGGGAAATACAAACCACTAAATAACTATGCTAGATCCTATTCAGTTGTATCTCTGTAGTAACTCTGTAGGGTACTTTGAGAAAACCAAGAACACTGATCTACCCAGTTTCTAAGAGGAAATAAACACTTTGTGGGCCACCATTTTCTTTTTGTTTTAGCTATAGCTTCCTTTGATTCCCACCATAACAACAAATGTGAGTCCCTTGAGTATCATTATATTTTAAAAAGCAATCAACATACTACTGACTAATTCACTCAAACCCTTGAGAGACCCAACAAACTATGCAAGTGGTGGGAGACGTCTATACTAGATATCATTATTAAACATCTACAATGAGCCCTTTCTTACTCCAGGCATAAGGCAGTCCATGAACACAGCCTGAAAATAGACCCTTTGTTCATTTCCTATTAGTTACCCATCCAGTAGAGCTGACTTGGAAGGAAGGGATTATGATCTTTGATCCATTTTTACATCTCACTCAGAATAGTAAAAATTTAGTCAATCTCTACCCATGTAGGAGGAACAGGGAATCATTTTCCTAAGGATTGGTACTGATTGGAAAGACTGGCAGAACAGGGGAAGGTAAATCAGTTGAGTACCACACAAAAGTGGAGGAAAAGACTTTTTAAAAATAGAAGGTACTTTGAAGATAGGTATTATGGATTTTTTTGACATTGTATCTTTTAGGCTTCTGGTTATTAGATCAAGTTACCATTGCCTTTTGACATACTTAGTTTTTCAATCTGTTTTGTACATGGAAGATGACTTGGTATCTTGTTTTAAAATGGAGAAGTTTACTATTGAAATAAAGACTTATTCCCATATAAATTTAATTTATTTGTTTCTGAAGAAATAGTAGGTTCGTGAATCATAGAAATATGTTTTTTACTTAAATTTATTGGAGGGAGGTTTACCAAGACTTGTTTTGGTTTGGTTCCCATTATCTGTCAATCCTATTATGAGTTAAATATACCAAAACTTCGATTATAAAAACAACCTTGAAATGATAGTTCCAAAAGTTATTTTTAAGTACTGATGAATGCTTTTTTTAAAGTACTGTTTCATTCATCAGCAGGCCTTATCCCTTCAAAAGATTACAGACTAATAGTTTTCTATGTCAAAAGACCTTGCAGAACCTAAAATATTGAGCTAACTCTTTAAAAGTATGTGGAGACAAGCTATATCTATATTTGTTTGTTTTCATAAATGTTCAGATCCCTAAAGATAGTTCCCAGTTCTTCTTTTAAATGTTCGTATTAAACCTTCAAAAATTCAATTCTTGTATCCCCAGCTCCTATCGCAGTGATTGGCAAATAATAGATGCTTAATAAGTACTTACTGTATGACTGATTGATATCATAGTCATAAGAGAAATTATTCTTAGAAACTTTTATTTCTATGATTATGGAGCAGTAGCTAGAGTGCTTGTCCTGGGCCCCAGGAAGACCTGAGTTAAAATTTGGCCTTAAACATTGCTAAATGTGAGTCATTTAACTTCTGTTTGTGTCAGTTTCCTCATCTATAAAATAAGGATAATAATAACACCTACCTTCTGAGGTACTGTGAGAATCCAATGAGATGATAATAGTAAAGTGTTTAGCAGAGTTCCTAGACCATAGTAGGTGTTAAATAAATATTAGCTATTATTATTTTTGATGTAACGATCTCTTAACAACAGTCTGAGACATTTGTTCTCCACTTTGGCATAAAAAAGAGTTTCCTGACTTAGAGGGAATTCTGTTTTGGGGAGGAGGGAGAGAAAATTTACCTTTAAGAAAGAAAGAAAGAAGGAAAATAAAAATAGGAAATTATGAAAGCAGTTCTGTAAAATGCCAATCGAGACTGAAACTGATCCAAATGATCAATGTCTTTGACATTAAATGATTTCAGACGAGTGGTATTTTCTAGAAATGTATATCTGAACCATTAGCTTAATGTAAATAGATTGTGGCAGGGGAGTTATCTGTAGTTGTAACTGATTGGTTCTTCTTACTGGAAGTGTGTTTCCAGTTAAAGTTCTTTGTGGGTAATGTGCATTTCTTCTTATATATGTCATCATCATTAGTAAGACTATAAAACTGAATCTTACTTCAATTAAATGATTTTCAACAATGACTTGTTGAAGCGTTGTTAACAAACTAAATCCAGTTTACACATCTAGATTCTTCCAGTATGAATTATACTCGAGATTGTTCAGAGGCCTTTGACACTTCCTAACAAATATAAAGTCATCTGTTTGGCATTTAAAGGACTTCACAGCATGGCCCCTTCCTACTTTTAGAGTGTTTTTACATATTGTTTCTCCCTGCTACTCCCTCTACTCTAAGATCAAGCTACACTGTCCAAGGTGATATTCACAGCCCAAAACTCATCTTCCATTTCTGTGGCCTGGCTCTCCATACTCCCCCATGCCTGGAATGCACCTCTACCTTGGAAGTTTCCCGGGCTTTTTTCAAGAACCAGTTCAGATCCCACTTGTTTTTCAGGAAGCCTTTCCTATTCCCCGCCATCTGCTAGCACCTTCCCCTTTCAAATTACTTTCATGTACACTGTATGTGATTAATATGTACCTTGGTTATTTGTGTGTTATTTCCATCTCTACAATATAATATTTTCAAGGGCAGAGACTGCTGTTGCATTTCACGGTATCTTCCCAGTTTAGCAGATTACCTGGTACATAGCAAATACTTAATAAATACCATTTACCTTGCTTTGTGTAATACCACAAAAAAAAAAAAAAAGCATTGACATTAGGAGAATTCAAGTTAAAAATTAGAGGCATTTCCATTTCCTTCTATCCAGCTGGAATTTTCCACCAAAAAAGAAAAAAAAACCAAAAACCCCTATATAAAATACAAGTTTTCAATAATCCCACAAGAAAATGACAAGAATAAAAGCTTTCTAGTTATCATGCATTCCTTATATGGAAGACATAAAAGACATTATAATTGCCGACTTGTGTTTATCAGATCTGTCTTCTTACGTGACATGTATTGCACTCTAATATAGGTTGACATTTTACTCTCAATTACAATTTCCAGTTGTCAACATTTGGAAGTCATAACCTTCGTGTTTAAAATTAGGATTGTCTAATTTTTATTGTAGGCTTGAATTTCACTGCATTATCTATTAGCAATCCTCCTTTTAATGTGCTTTGATTTGTTAGTATGTGAATTGTTGCAATAACTGAGTGAGATAATTCAAATTGAAGCTAAGCATAGAATAATTTTACCAAGTGATGTAGATTTGTTAAATATAACTTTTTTTTCTCATGAGTAAGATGATCTTAGTACAGAGCAGCTAGGTGGTATAGTGAATAGAGCACTGGGTCAGGAGGAGTCAGGAAGACCTAAGTTCAAATAGGGCCTCACTTACTAGCTGTGTGACCCTGAGCAAGTCACTTAACCCTGTTTCCTCATCTATAAAATGAGTTGGAGAAATAGCAAACTACTCCAGTAAACCCCCAAAAGAAATCACAAAGAGTCTGACACAACTGAACAGTGATGAAACAATGAGTAAAGACATACTAAATCCTAAATAGGACATTGACTAACAAACTCAGTGTCAGGAAGTGTTTTCTGTTTCAAAGATCTACCCGCAATGGTTTGGAAGGAAAATTTCATAATAAATCTCATGACTAGGGAGGAAGGGGGCCCTTGAGGGGAGGGAATCAGAAGGGAAAGAGATAGAAAGATGTGATTAAATAATCTGAAGAAGTTTAATAACATGGACATAACATGTGTCTAGATGACACAACAGGTTTTTAAAGAGAACAAGAAATTTCAATCTTATCTAGCTTCATGTCATATCTTGATTATTTAAGTAAACAAGTAACCATTGCGTGGATGCATGTGTGACCTTTCCCATGTACTCAGATTTGCAGAAACACTAAAGAAACAGTACTACCTTACTGTGTTGTGGCATTAATGGAAGGCGAACCCTGGATGAGCTAGCATCCTTCTGAGAACCTTTCTAGTCTGAATCCTTTCCTCTCCTAATGGAAATAGAATTCACTCCCCAAAACAGCTTTCAAAAGCAATCTAATATGAAAAGTAAATATTCCCAGTGCTTCAAAACCAAATAATGATATAATAACAGTCTTCCCACAACATGTCCAAATAAACCTGCATTAAAAAGATAAAACCCAGGGAAAAAATAACTTCCAGCTATAGATTAAACTTTGTTTTTTTGTCAACTAGACCTACATTCCCACTACGTCTATAACTTTTTTAGGGATATGTACATGTTGTTCAGTCATTTCAGTGATATCTGACTCTTTGCGACCCCCCATTTGGGGTTTTCTTGGTAAAGATACTGGAGTGGTTTGGCATTCCCTTCTCCAGTTCATTTTATAGATGAGGAAACCAAGGCAAACAGGGTTGAGTGACATGCCCAGGGTCTCACAGCTATTAAGTATCTGAGACCTGATTTAAACTCAGGTATTTCTGATTTCAGGCCTGGTGCACTTAATCCTAGCTGCCCTATTTGTACAAGAGGTGGACCTAAACAAAGACAGATAGGAAAGGGTGGATAGGAATGATCTTTGCTCTGAACCTTCTATTTCTATTAATGCAGAAGCAGGAGGACCACTTGGCAAAAAGGATATAGCCTAGAGAAAATCCATATTGGATTAAAGTTGTCAAAGCTTTCTTTGACCCCAAAATGCTAGGTTTTTTTGGAAATTGAATTTGCCTTCATCAGGATGATTGGGTAAGGGATTAAACTAAATGACTTTTTAAGATCTTTTCCATTTCTAAGATTCTGTGGTTCTTTTTCTGTTACTTAAGGGTTGATCAGGCAGTGTGAAAACAGGTACATAAGCAAAAATAACTAATTCAATTTAATTTTCTGAATAGAGCAAAACCTAATGGTCAGCAAAACAAAAAGTCTCATTTAGTTAACTGATCTATTTTAAGCAAAAGTTGAAATCAAATGATAGTATTGACTTAATTGTTAAGATGCCATAGATGCACCCATACTGACTATTATTTTGCCCTCTGAACTACTAGTTTGGCAGCATCTCCCTATTTTTCCAACAATATATTACAAAATTGACATTCAGTTGTAAGGCTTCAGGAGAATTGAATTATGGAAACTTTTTTTAAACAAAGATAACAGAAATTTTATTTCAAATAAGTATTAAAATTTCTTTCCATTTTTTCTGTCAAGGAAAAAAATTATAGCTTAATAATATTTTTCAATTGTAAATCAGAAATTTTTTGGTTCTTTGCCACATGACTTGTTTTTCTTAATTGTTTTCTAAAACCAAAGAATAATATTTTTCTTCCTGATTTTTCTTTTACCTAAAAAATGATATTTTTCATTCCCTTAAGAATGCAAATTATGATTCTGGTAACATATGTTTTAGCTATCTTTTATAGGCCTTAAGTAGATTCTATCTAGATATTTCATGTTTACTTTTTTTTAGCTAATATTACTCTCAGAGAAAAAAAATATGTAGAAAGATCTGATTAGGCTTATCTTTTAAACTTCAATACGATCTGAGCTTAGCATAGCTATTGAATTTGAGAGGAAAGATGCTTCATAAATTCCAAAGTTAATGTCCAGTGGAAACTTATTTGGGCGGTGTAAATTATCATCTCTTAAAACTATTCATTCACAATATACAATTTGTATTTAAATAAAATTTCTGGTTCCTTTCCAACCTTATGTCTATTTTCTTACAGGTACCATGTACTCTAGAAACATTGGACTGCTCAAAATTTCCTTAGGGTTTTTATATCTCATTCTATTCCTTCAGCCTGGAATGACCTATCCCTCTCCTCTCTTTCTTTTTTACTCTCACTTTCCTCCATCTCTATACACCTAAATCCTATCCATCCTTTAAAAACCAAATGCCACTTCTTTCATAAAATCTTCTGTGCTTTCTTCCTTCTTCCACCTTTTCTCAAACTACAAGTAATTTCTCTCCTCTGACCTTCCTCACCACTTTCTTTCTATGTAGGGCTTGCTATACTCTGCTTCATGTTTGTAACTTCGAAAAATTGTCATCATCCCTAGGTGACAGGTTAAGTCCTTGCATCTTTTTATCTCCTAGTGCACTTCTGGTTGTAGCTTGTGTATAATATGGTAGAAATTCAGTATTTATTTATTGAATGAAGGAAAATATTCAGCAAAATTTGTTATGCTCATATCTTTACTGGTAATTATTTTTCTAAAACTTACACTTCACAAATGATAAGAGAGATGGCTAATTAGACATACCAGCATCCTGCTGACCATCAGGCCTATTCAGAACTGACCAGTAATTTAACAAAATTAACAAAGGAAATGCTTATATCTTTTATAATTTAGTTTTCAGTATATTTGTTTTTATTTTATTTGTTATGATTTGTTGTTTTTTGTCAGTAATGCGCTTGGTAGTGACAATGTAGTAAAAGGATAGACTATTAATCTTGCAACTCAAGAACTTGGGCCCAAGCCCTACCTCAGATACTTACTGACGTTTTGACCAAAAATCATTTAACCGTTCAGACCCCGGAGACAGCTCTTGAAGATTAGACGTTACAAATAAGTTGCTGATTTGTAGCAGAGAATGCAATTTTTACTCCAGCAATCCCAAATTCCAGTGGTTCGCCCCCTGAAAAATCAGGAAAGCTTAGATTTGATTTTTCTAAAATCGTATTGATTTCTAAAGCATAAATATAAATTTTCATTGTCTTTCTGTGGGTACAAGTTATATTCTCTTATTAGGAGCAATGCAAAAGGTTTTAAATCAACGTATTATTTTACATTGCAGTGGTTTTTTGGGAAAGATGATCTCTTTTTTTATTTCATCTTATTTTCATATGGCAAGTCTTAATTTGAAGAGGATAGGTCTATTACTTTCCAAAAGATAATTAATTCTATTCTTCCCAGGGTGACAGGTGAAAAATTCTTATGTTGAAGAGTAGGTAGATTATAAAAGAGAATACACATATGATTTCCAGGTGAACAGACCTGGCAAATTTGTTTTCTACAAGTCTAGGGATATCATTTTCGAAGCCACAGTATTTCAGAAGGACATCATTCGAGTGGTACTAGAGATAGAATAGAAAATGATTGTCAAAGTGTGATTTGAGGGCCTCAAGGCCTTCCCAAAAGGGAAGGCAGGAGAAATAAGCATTTCTATATGAACCAGGTACGCTGCTAAGCACATTTTACAACAACTTTGGGAGGTATGTGCTATTACTATCCCCATTTTACAATTGAGGAAATTGAGGCAAGTAGACCTAGGGGCACATAGCTAATCAGTGTCTGAATTCAAATTTGAACTCAGGTCTACCTGATTCCAGGCTCGGAAATCATCTATTTTGCCACCAGCTGCCAAAACCCTTTAAGAGAATGAGGCCAAAACTCTTTTTGTAATATTATTAAGACATTAATTTCTAGCATAGTTAAATACCAATCCATATTTTAAAAAAAAGATTCTTTGGGAGATCCTCTGAAATTTTTAAGAATGTGAAGGGGTCCTTAGACCAAAGTTTGGGAACCAATGGAATGGGGAGGGGGAAGAACTTAGATCTCTTATTTTATTGATAGGGGGAACTCCCAAGAAATTTTTACTTCAATGCACATCAGTACTGTGTCTGCAATTTAAGAGTACTAAGGAGTTTTACCCAGAGCACTGAGAGGTTAGGAAGTGGCCCAGGTCACAGGACCAACAATGTATAAAAGGCCAGACTTGAACCCATCCTTCCCTGGCTTTAACTCTGGCTCTCTGTCTGCTGTGCTAGACTATTTCTCAAATGTCAGTGGATATATAAAAAGTAAAATGTTTTAGCAACTCCTCCTTAAAGCAGAGGCTTTTAACCTGCTAGGGGCCTGGCCGGGGGCGGGGGGGGGGGGAGGGGCGCAGTGAGGAGAAGAGGCTATACTTGGTTATTTTTTAACTTGTTTTCTAAAAAAATATTTTGATCAATTTATTTCATTGTAATTGGTTTCCTTTGCAATCCTATACACACACACACACTCACACAATTTTCCCTCATTTAAAAATATTATTCTGAGAAAGGGTTCATATACATGATCAAACTGCTATGAGACAGAAAGGTTTAGGAACTCCCCACCACCTAGGTCCCCCATCTTGATCCATATTAAACTTGATACCAGAAGATTCCAAATGCAATAGAAATTACACCAGCTGGTGAGCAAAACAGCACCAGTTTTTAATCTTTCATTTGAGTATTATACAATAATATGAATAAAAGCATTAGCTGCCCTTAAGCCTCAGAATTTAATATACTGGCTTTCTTAATGAGGAGCAAGCATAGATTTGGAAAGCTTTGTTTTGATTTTGGTGAGTTTTATCCTGTAGTATTTTTTAATCTTGTCCATAGTAGATTTTGGACGTTTGCCACTGTGGATCAAATTTACTTGAGAAGAGAAGAAAACTTGACAACTTATATTTAAATAGAACTTTAAGATTTATGAAATGCTTTCTTTACAAAGCATATAAAGAAGAGCTGAGACTCAAAGATGTTAGGTGACTTCCCTAAGGTCATACAGATTATCACCATGGGCACTCAAACCTACATTTCCTGATTTTGAGTCTAAGGCTTTTTTTATTGGCAGAACCATGTAACTTTTAAAATCTGATCAGTTTTTGCAGGTGGATAATTATGATACTTTTTTCTAAAAACTCAATGTTTTCCTAAAATGCCGATTCCATGCTGCCACCCCTCTCTTAACCCCCTCTCCCTCTCAGTAAAATCCAGGGGCTTTCTTTTGCCTCCTAGAAGAAATTAAAAATGCTGTGTTTGGCATTCAAAGGTCTTCATAACCTGGCCCCTTCCTACCTTTCTAGTCTAATTATACTCTGCTCCCACATACACCTACCCTTTGATCCAAAGACACAGTCAGCCTGGCAATTCCATGACAAAGACACTCAATCTGTCAGCTTCTGTAGTTTTTTCTGGTTGTCCCCCATGCTTGGAATACTCTCCCTCCCCAACTCTTCCTTCTGACCTCCTTGACTTCCTTTAAAGCTCAGTTAAAATCCTACCTTCTACAGGAAAACTTCCCCAACCCCTCTTAATTCCACTGCCTTCCTCTGCTAATTATTTCCCAGTTTTCATGTATATAGTTTACTTTGCTTTCATATTGCTTTCATATTGTCTCCACTAAAGACTCCTTGAGGATCTGGATTGTCATTTGCTTCTTTTCGGACTCTCAGCATTTAGCAGAATACCTGGCAGATTGTAGATGGTTAACGTATGTTTACTGATTGACGTTTTCTTCAATTTAATCTCAGGATTATCTAGTCCAGTGGTGTCAAACTCAAATAGCAATGGTGGCCCCCAAATCATACCTAAAGATCCCCATATGCCACGTATTGACTTAGTTTTAAAATGTAATACTATCTTCATTTTGTCATGTTTTCTTTCATTTTTATTAATTTTGTTAAATATTTCCCAATTACATTTTAATCTGGTTCAGATAGCATTCTGGAGTGTTGCGTTTGACACCTCTGATATAGTCTGATGTATTCATTTTACATTTGAAACTGAGAGGCAGAAAGTTTGAATGATTTGATCAAGGTCATGGGACTAGTAAGTAGCAGAGATACTCTGGTTCTCAATCCCATGTCCTTTCCATTTTGCCACACTGTAATCAGGGACTCCTCCCACTTAACTTTGCTTAAGTGGTTTCAGAAACTTGCCAAAGTAATTGATAACCTCTTTTAGACTAAAGATGTGACAATCATTAGCCTATTGGTAGTATTCTAATGGATAGAATGGCCTGAACTGGGGCAAATGAAATCCAAATGGTTTTGACCAAAGAAGTTCTGTCTCTTTGTCAGGAGTTTTGTTTATATTGGGGGAGGGGGCAAGGTAAAGGGTGGGGAAGCAAGGGTGTATTTAGATGAGTCAATGGAGATATTTTGTAAGAGTTTTACTATAGAAAATATTCATATAAGATGTGTAATTTCTTTACCTAGTACTCTTCATAGTTAGAGGTAGAGGAAAGGTGTGAGATTGGTGATAGAAATGGTATAATTAAAAGATTTGATTGCTCTATTACTTTTGCCATTCTGAATGGCATGAAAAGGAAACTAGGAATTTCAGTCTTTTCCTCAATCTAGGAAAAGTTCTTGACCTATGAGCTGGGCTTTGAAGGATAAGAAGGAAATCAACAAATGTGAAATGGATAGTCATTCCATAGAAGGTAAAAGTATGATGAGAAAACACAGGATAGGGTCAGAGTAATCCGGTTTGGTTATCGCATAGCCTATGTAAGGGAAAGTAGTGAAGCTGGAAAGGTCTGGTGGAGGCAGATTGCGGAGGACGTGGAGTACTAAAAAAACCAGTGTTTTAGAAATAGCACTAGATTTCAGAGGTCCACAACCTGAATTTGGGCTTGTCTCCACTACCCGTATAACCTTGGGCAAATCACTTAATCTTCTTCAGCCTCAGTTGTCTCCTCTGAAAAATGAGAGAACTGTGTTTAGATGACCTCTAAAACATCTTCCAATGTGGACAGGGAGCGTCTGATACATTCCTCAGTCTAGAGTGTAATCAAGTCTCACTATCTTCTGAAACTTTATGAAAAAAAAGAAAAAGTCAAACTTGGTGATCCTTCCTGTGCCTCAAATCTCTGCTTCAAGTTAGAGCATTGCAGTCTTTACTCAAGTAGGGCAGGCTGTTGAAGAGGCATTTCATTGCTTATTTCTAGAGGATAAGGCATAAGCCAGAATGTGCACATCTATGTCCAATTTATCCTAGTTTCCTTTTTTTTTCTTAGACCACTTCTTGTCCTTGGTATACCTCATATCCAGTCTAGGATATTGCTCCAGTCCTGAAACTTTGCTGCTAATTTGCAAACTGACAGTACATAATTATTGCAATCTGATTTTAAAAAATCTTATGCTTTTCAAACCCCTGAAATGGTGTTTGAGGTCTTGTTAGTCAATTCCCATCCCTTAAGTGAAGCTTAAAATTTTGGAGCTGAAAGGGATCTTTGTAGTGCAGATCACCTAACTGTGCTGATAAATAAGGTGAGGGAGAGGGGAAATGAAAGCCTGAGAACCAAAGAAAGTTAAGAGGACAAACTAAAACTCCCATATCCCATCTCCCAGGCTCATGTTTTTTCTATTAGACTCAGCTCTTTTACTATGGAATGTCTTTTCTTCATTGAGAGGGAAAATTCACTGCCAACTTGAATCATGAGACTGAAAGACCATCTTTGAAAAGCAGGAGTCATTAATAAAAATCTCTTTCAAAAAATTATACTTCATAATAGAGCCACAGTATTTTTTACATGTATTATGGAAATTACCCATCTTAAGCTATGTATTTATGCATTTTTTTCCTCATTTTGTTTTGTTTCTTTTTCGCTCAGACTTATGATTTCATTATTGTGTAGGAAACTCCTGTTAGTACCCAATGGATCCTCTTCTGCATTTTCTAGTTTTGGGGAATTGCCAAGGACAAGTGACAGGTTAAGTGACTTGCACAGAAACATACAGTATGTGTCAGACAGGATTTGAAACCAGATAGTACTAATTCTGAGGCTGCCTCTCTCTTCACTAAGCCATACTGTCTTTCTATACTTTCACTCTAAGTCTAGCATTTTCACACTGAACTCTTGAAGAAAAAATCACATATTTCTTAAGATTGATTCCTAGTAGTCCAACTTTGAAAGAGAACTGAAGTTATTCAGCCTGAACTTGCCTTGTGTAAATTATTCTGTTCCTAAGATACATTTACTCTTCTGGACCACTGGGTACCATTCTGCAAATCGTTATATGTAGTGTATTAATTAAATGACATCAATAAATTAATTAAATGGAGAACTGAAAAGTTAGTGCAGTACAATTTACTTTTATCACTAGCAACCTTATCTTATTCTCTTTTTGAAATTTTGGTCCTTGTTTTTTCATTCTTCCCTTAGTCACCTTAGAAAGGGACTTTTAAAAACATGATAATAATCAAATTTAGAGTTGAAAATACCTTAGAGATGATTTATCCCAACCTTTTCCATTTTAGAGCTTTTTAAAGAATTTTAATATTTTAAAGGGGCAACTAGGTGTTACAATGTATAGAGCACTGGGCTTTGAATCAGTAAGCTTTTCATCTTTCTGAGTTCAAACCTAGCCTCAGACACTCATTAGCTGTGTGACTCTGGGCAAGTCACTTAACTCTGCCTCATCTATAAAATGAGCTGTGAAAAGGAAATGGCAAACCATTCCAGTATATTTGCCAAGAAAACTCCAAATGAGTTCAAGAGCTCAACTCAAGAGACTCACCATCAACAATATTTAAAAGTTTCCTACACAAATGATTTTGTTTCCATCATCTGGAACTGGAATATCTAGAACTAGAAAGGGTAACGATATAAAACAGGCCTGCATAACATATGGCCCTCGGGCCAGATTTCAGGTGACCTTCGAGAAATATAGGGTTGCCACTGCACACTTTTCTGTTTGCCACGTGACCGAAAGCATCCAACCATTGTCAGTCTGTCTGTAGTCTAACCTATCTTTGGCCCAAAGAAGTTTAGACTACTTTAATTTTGGTCTCTGCTTACTGCCAAGTTCTGTAGGTCTGATATAAAAGATGACCTAAGGTATCTTCTCCTCTACTTCTTATATCACAGAGGAGAAAGCCGAAACCCAGGAACTTGGCAGAGTAAGAATTTGAACAGAGGGCCTCAGATTCTAGGGATAGGGCTCTTTCCACTTTGCCTTTACCTTTGCTCTGACTTTTAGGTGGGAAAAAATACAGATGAGAACAGAGACTAGACCTGTGATTTCTTTGATACTGGGAAACTCCCAAATACAGGAACTCCTTCCACCAATACAAGTCAATGCCTACTCCATGACTCAGAATCCGTTGCCTGCAGCACTTAGGAGGTTTGAGACTTGCCTAGAGTCACACTACTGGTATGTGGGAGAGGTAGAACTGGTATCCAGTACTTGGCTTCAAAGTTAGCTCTCTTTTTCCTATGCCACGCTCACTCTTGGAAGTGGGGGAGACTGGAGGGAGTAATCTTCTTTCTCCTAGAAAATTTTTGTCTACATTCTTAGGAAATAATAGAATGTTCATAAAAGTATGAACTTTGAAAGGCAATAAGTATTACCTTTGGATGAATCTTTTTTCTTTTAACTAAATTCAAGGCTCAGAAGGCTGAAAAACAGTTTGACATGAAACAGATACCGCATCATCTTTTCTTTTGCCACCTCGTCTTTTCATTTTATTTCAAGAACAGTCAGTTAGAAAACAAGGATTTGTTAAATGTTTACTATATGCTTAGCATTGTGTTATGTCATGGGGATACAAAGAACTTAAAAAAATGTCCTTGCCCTCAAGAAGCATACGTTATAATGAAGAAGACAACAGGTAAATAACCAGTTACAAACAAGATATGTTATTTTGAATAAGTGGAAGGTAATCACAGAGGGGAAAGCAGTGGTAGCCAGGACTGGGAGAGGCCTCCCTCAAAAGTGGGTCTCATGCTGCTTCTTGAAGTCAGAGAAATTACAAGGCAGAGGTACATTCCAGGCATGGGAGTCCACCAGAGCAAAGGCAAAGAAATGAAATATACTGTTTGTGAAACTACAGATAGGCCACAGTGTAAGAAGCCTGGAAAGGCAGGAAGGAGGCACACTGAGGCCTTTAAATGCCCAGCAAGGGACTTTATATTCAGTCCTGGAAGTTATTAAGGAGCCCCTCTTGAAGTCACTGAACAAGTGAGTAGATTAGTATGGTTAGACCCAGGTTTTAGATTTAGATTTAGAAAAATCCCCCCAGAATGAACTGGAGGGGATCGAAACTTGTAGTAGCCCAGGTAAAAGGTAATAAAGTCTTAAACTTGAATTGCGGTGTGAGTGGAAAGATGGGGACACATTCAAGAGATGAAGAGGTGGTAGAAATTCCAAGATTTGGCTAGTGGAGTGAGATGAGTGTGTAATACTAAAGTTATAAGTTTTTTTGAGGTAACCACAGAAGTCTTAAGGTATGGTGGGTTTGTACTGGGACCTGTCCATTTAATTCTCTTATCCACACTATCTGTTGTGATTTATAGCACCCATTCAAAGGCTACTGGTGAGGGTTGAAGTATGTCTGGAACCTTAGCACATGGTTCAAACTATTATTGTGCTCTTTGATTAGAATCTGAAAACTGTAGACTAAGAGTTTCACAATTCAAATGTACAGTCTATTTCCTGGGATATGGATTTTATTCCAACCAGGCAGAACAAAAGAGGAATTTTAGTCCCCAGGGGACATTTGAACTTATGGCCCTGAAAGCTGACTTCTATGTTTATTATTTAGTGTTCATTGTAATCCACTGTACATTGTAATCCACTATTAATGTTGATATTAAAACAACAACAATGACAGCAGAAACACCATAAAATCTTGATAATATATTGCCAAAAAAAAAAAAATCCTCCAACATGGATAGAAAGCAAAGATCTTGAGGAATTTATGTGTTGCATCAGAAGTGGACTCATTGAAGGTATACACAGTTACATAAACTTCCTTCAGGTATTTCCATCTCCAGCTCTAGCTGTGAAGAATGCCTGAAGTACTTGTGTCTTGTCTAATTATGCAGTGTCACCATCCAGCGTCATAGGTAGGCATGACTCCCCATTGCTCATAATAAGACATAAATTACTGCCGATGAAATGGCATGTTTGGCGGAACACAGAGAGGAAACAAGCACATGCTCTGGATTGTTAAAATTATTCTGCCATAATAGTGTGCCTAATCTAACAACAGCTAATTATCCCCCAAACACCTTGAGATCTATTTTTACCATCTCCAGTCTATATGCAGATAAGGGTGACCTTTGCCAAAAACTACACAGTAAGTCTATGAGAGCCAGGACAAGGAGGCAAAAGTACTTCTTGTGTTGTCTTTTGCCCTTTAGTATTTCCTCTCTAGGGTAGTCCTTATCAGCTTAAAAAAAACAGCTTAAAGCTGGTTTGCCTTTCACTTTATCAACTGCTGGTCTCCTAGATTGCACAACTGCCAACTTCACAGTTGCTGGGAATTTTCTGTAGCTTACAAAATCTAATCAGATGTGTACCCTCATTAGTCACAGCATCTCTTTAGGAAGTTTGACTATAAAGCAATGAGATTGATAGTAAATTTTCCTGTGTATCTAGTTGAATTCAGTTTTTCCACACGTTCAGAAAAGTCCATGGAGAAATAAATATGTTGGTACCTGATTGCACTGTATGATAGACCAGAAAGATAGTTTTTGACACTCCCTTGTAATTTATACCATGCAAATCAGAGTCCCTTTCTGATGAACTTCACAATGGTGAAAATTATACCAGATCAGAGGATTTTTTTTTGCCAATACATTATCAAGATTTTATGATGTTTCTGTTGCTTGTTGTTCTAATGTCAACATTAATAGAATTGCAGCTGATCCTATGCGATTTTTCCCCTGAGAAAATGCTTCATTGGTAGCTTGGAACAGTAATTTCAAAAACCATATCACAGATAAGAGAGCAATAGATGGCAGTTACTCTCAGCCTTATAATAACACCTTCATTATGTTCAAAGCCAACTCATGCTTTTAGTGATAAGTGCAAGGGAGATCAATCAAATGTTTACAAGGTTCCTTCCAGTTCTTTTTCAGGGATTCTGATTTTTTTCTGTAAATTCATAGGGTGTTTTGGAATAGTAGATGTTTTAATCAGGTGATTCATAAAGTTCCTTCCAACTCTTTTTTTCCCTGTAATTTCATTATTTTCTCTATGATTTTTTAAATTGTTTTTGAAAATGTTCCATCCTGGTATCTGTTTTCCTCCAAATAAGAAATGGAGCCACTTACAATCAGGAGAATCTGTGTACAACTTGGAGGGTGGTTAACTCTAGCACTACTTATGCTCAGGATCCTTGAAGAATTTTTTTCCTAAACCAGACCAACAGAGATGAATGCAGACAAGTTTTAGGAAGTTCCCCCAGCTCAAAAAGGCGACCAGTTGTTCAGGGTCAATTCCAGTGTTAAGGATTCCTGGGGACCAAGGTGTTCCTAATTGTGTTGGAGAATCTGATCCTAGGAGGGAGGATTCAGACTAAAATAGAATTGTAACATGCCCTGAAAGAGGCAGGGTATAACCTAGTGTTAGCATCTTTTACCTGCCCTGAAAGAGGCAGGGTATAACCTAGTGTTAGCATCTTTTACCTGCCCTGAAAGAGGCAGGGTATAACCTAGTGTTAGCATCTTTTACCTACCCTGAAAGAGGCAGGGTATAACCTAGTGTTAGCATCTTTTACCTGCCCTGAAAGAGGCAGGGTATACCTAGTGTTAGCATCTTTTACCTGCCCTGAAAGAGGCAGGGTATAACCTAGTGTTAGCATCTTTTACCTGAAACTGCAGAAGGCACCCCTCCATCAACGTAAATCTGAACTTGTTGGTGCCTGTTGGTATCATTTGCCTCATCATTAATTTGTCAGTCTTAACCGCTCACTCACCTCGCCCCAGTGCACACTGAACATTCCTGGTGCCGCTGTAATACCTGCAGAAGTCTTGTAAGTTCAAATCCTTCATGTTTTAGTAGTGACTAAGAGAAAGAGAGGAAGTAAGGAGACAAGGGCAATTAAACTTGAAAGATGTGAGGGATAACTCAGGTAGCTAGAAAGAAGGAGAAGTGTCACTAGATTCCACAATGCTAACACTAATCAAAAAAGGTAGTTAAGTGGCACAGTGGATAGGGTGATGGACCTGGAGTCAGAAGACTCAGTTTCTTGAGTTCAAATTTGACCTCAGACACTTACTAGCTGTGTGACCTTGAGCAAGTCACTTCACCCTGTTTGCCTCAGTTTCCTCATCTGTAAAATGAGCTGGAAAAGGAGATGGTAAAGCACTCCAGTATCTTTACCAAGAGAACCACATAATGGCGTCATGAAGAGTCTGATGTGACTGAGCAACAAGAACAGTAACATTAATCAAACATGGATAATTTTCTATTTAGATATACAATGAATACAGTGAAGAAGAAGATTAGGTGTCGAGTCAAAATGAATATATAGCTGTAAGGGTTGCAGAATGAAAAAAGCAAAAAGTTCAGCTGATAATTTGTCAGAAAAATTCAGAAGAGCAGATATGGTTTTATTGTTGTAATGTGTTGTATTTTTTGTTTCTGTGATATAGAAAGTGAGGGAAAGGATAGTCCGTACCATGTTGCTGTTACAGCAATGCCAAAATGTTTTGAGGCTATCCAACTGAATACCAGTTTTCTAAACTCTGTATTAAAATATTCTAACATTCAGTAATATGATTTGAATTTGTGATGAATTCTGAAGTAAAGCAATTCCAGAAGATGATGTCAACTTTCTTCCTGCTTTTGTGACTTTAAACATAAAAGAAAAATTTGATACCCACCCTTTTCTCCACTAACCACCACCCTTATTCCTTCTATTTTCAGTTAGTTTAGGGTAGCATGTCAGAAGGTAAAGGAAGAGAGTCCAAGAAGGAAGTGATTGTGATTGATTTGTTTAGACCATTCATAGTCATGGCTTTCCTACAGTCCAATAGCTGGTCCCTCAAAGATGTCACTCCAGAGCAGCTTCTTAGGAACACAAACATAATCGAGTTATCAAATATCCACAGTTAGGGAAAATATGAACAGTTTCTTTCCAAATATAGAAAAGTATTGTAGTGGAAGGGCAAAAGCTTAAATTTAGACAGATGTCACTGTCTTCCTGTATGCTTAAGAAACTCTGTTAAAAGGATTTGTGCTTGTAAGAGAAAATCCATTTGGTACCTTTCTGCAGTGAGAATATAGAAAAGGACCCATTCGTATTGCTTTTACCAAGGACAGCAGAAGAGAAACAAAAGTAATCCATAGAGATAAATGACTGGTAAAACACCAAACCAGGTGTAAAGTACATGTTTACAAAAGTACCAACTGTCAGTTGGGATGAGGAAATGCATCATAGGAGTTGTGATTCTTGGATTGAACATAAATTATGAACAGTAAGAGCTCAGACAAGATTTATTAACATTCATTATGTCTAGGAACTATGACTGTCCATGGGTTAGATGGAAAAGTCTCTCCAAGTTACATTTCAGCATCATTATTTCATGGTCAAGCCTGCTCCTAAATTGGTCAATAGCAACTGCCATTTGAAAAGTAAACTAATATACTCATATCATGGCTTACATGCACATAGTAGAGCAGTATCATCATCTCCAAATAACACTGCAGCAAACCTAAAATTCTCAACCCTGTATGAGTTGCTTCTACATGAGCGTTTTCATTGCATCCAGAAGTTTACTGTTAAAATGCACAAATGTGGGCAACTAGGTGGCCTAGTGGATAGAGCACTGGCCCTGCAGTCAGGAGAATCTGAGTTAAAATCTGGCCTCAGACACTTACTAGCTGTGTGACCTTGGGCAAGTTACTTAACCTTGATTGTCTCCCCCCAAAATTTAATAAAATGCACAAATGTTGCCTGTGGAGGGAGAGGAAAGGATCAAGTAACCAAGAATTTTTGAAAGCAGAAATTATTACTTAAAACAAATGTATCATTGTTCATTTGTTTTCTGGTTGTGTCTGATTCTTTGGGACCCCATTTGGAATTTTCTTGGCAAAATACTGGAGTGGTTTGCCATTTTCTTCTCCCACTCATTTTATAGATGAAGAAACTAAGGCAGACAGGGTTTAGGGACTTGCACAGGTAGTCAGTGTCTGAGGCCTCAAGCATTTGGAATGTGTCCTCCTGGTTTCTGAAATCAGAACACACTCCATGTGTGAAGAAAGTAACAGCAATTATGCATCTTACTTTTCTCATCTGTGAAATGAAATGTTTGGACTAGATAATATCTAAAGTCCTTTTTAGTTCTAAATCCGGGAATCTTAGATATCTGCCTAGCAAAGGGTAGATTTACGTTCACCTAAGAATAGTAAAAAGCAGCACTGAAGAAAAATCCCAACTCAAACCATGGTTTTGCCTCAGGTTCCATCAATCTTCAACAGAATTTTAAATGTTTACTGCAAATTTTAGAAGCCCCGCTATAGAAGCACTATTTCCCACTTCCCTAGATCTCAGTTATTTTTCTGATAGCCATTGATTTTTCTGTGGTGCAGAAGTACAACTCTGAACATTTCAGTCATTGAGAGAGGAATTAAGAAACTCGTTGATTGGTCATGTCATTATATCCTTTTCTTGGTACCTGTCAGCTCTTCAATTCCCTATTCATTCACACCTCTGGCAATAGAGGAGAAAGGATGGAGAAAGGATTTGAAATTTAAATTCATCCATTTTGTTACTTAGTGGCAACTCTTAAAAAAAAACTGAGGAGAGACTTAAAAAAAAGCCAACTAAAAAAGGGTTTGGGGACGATTTATGCTGAGATTATGCATGCTGCCCTTTTCTATCATTATATGAGTATTTCAGATTGATCTGTAAATGTGCTATTGGCAACAATAATATTTTTTAATAATCCTAAAATTAAACCAGACCTTGGCAGGCTTCCTCAATCAGTTCCAGTTCTTTTTCACTTCAGAAGATAAACATTACCAGCAGGAGATACTGAGGCAGGAAATTGCTCAATCCACATGGAAGAACAATGCTGACATGAATTGGCAGCTAACAGAATCTCCAAGGCTTAATGTCAGCCAGGATTTTTTGTTTCATTTTGTTATTGAGTTATAATCAAGGGTGCCTGGTAATATAAACCAAAAAATGTCTGCTTCGTTTCTGATGCATGCATTGCTTTTGTGGAATATGGCAACTGTTAATTATTTTCAAAGGCTTAGGAGGAGGGATTGTGTTCATATAAATTCAGCAGTATAGTCTTGGGCATATAGCCCAGTTCTTCAAGCACATGTTCATATGCAATCTGAGCCATAAAAGTGAATCATTTTTAGCACTAATTTGTTTATAATCAGTACGAAATAGAAGCTTTCTTTTGCTAGGATTGCTTAAAACTCATACCGGTCACATTTTTAAAAGGAAAGACGTGGGACTAAGGAAGAGAGATAAGATTTGGACCTCTTCATTTTGTTGTTAAAAGTTTAAAATAGAAAGAAATTGCCAGTACATTTTTGTGGGGAAAAAATTTTAAGTCACATTAGTTCAAAGAGCTGTAATAAACCAATATGTATTTATTTATAAACCACTTGGTTTCTTTACTAGGCTTCCTAACTTTCTGATTGCTCTTTCCTCATCTCTTTCTTCAGCTCTCAGTCTTGTTCCGGCAGGTTCAGAGTTGGTTTTCTCTTGATTTTTTTCTCTATATATTTATTCTCTTGCTTTACAATCCCTATTTGGATGAATTCCAAATCTTGATATAAAGTTTTACCCTTCTAATAACAAGACATACATAATTTAATAATGATGTTGTTTGTCATTCAGTTGTTTCAATTGTGTCTGACTCTTTGTAATCCCATTTTGGGTTTTCTTGGCAAAATATTGGAGTGGTTTGCCATTTCTTTCTCCAGACCTTTTCACAATTTAGGGAACTGAGGAAAAGAGGGTGGAGGACTTGCCCAACCATGGTCATACAGTTAGTCAATATATGAGGCCAGATTTGAACTCATGAAGTTGAGTCTTCCTGACTCCAGGCCTGGAATTCTATCCACTGTGCCACCTAGCTTCCCTGTAGTTTAATAATACGTTCTAAAAAAACCACAGTATGCAAATTAGGGTGTTTTCAAAGGACTTCCGTAATGGCATACCTCTGTAGTTATTAATTTCTCTATTTGAAACATACTACTTACCTCTAGGCAAAAGTTGGATAATTTGTTGAGTTTCGTAACAACAAAAAAAGAACTACGTGGAAATATTTGAAGCTTTATGTAAACATTAGATATATTCTAAGTAAGCAAATTTCATATTAATATAAGGAAAAACATTCTAAACAACAGAGACATTCACAAGTAAAATGGGTTGCTTTTTGTCACTAGATGCATTTACAGAGGCTGAGTAACTATTTTTCAGCAATATTATAGATGAGATTCTTGTATCTGGTGGGAAGTTGAACTATATGACTTATCAAGGGATCTTCCAATACTAGAATTAGCTCTGTGATTCAGTGATGTCTCCCCTGATCTTTCCCTTCTATTTCCAACCATTTTCTTCAGATCTCTACCTGGATGTCCAATCCAAAAAGTCAAAATAGGGTGCATCTTTCCTCCAGACCTATCTTCTTTCTGACTCGCCTGTTTCCGTTCATCAAATGGCTACCCTTTCTTTAAACCTTCGAGCCATCCCTGACTCTCCCGGTTCCTCACATTTCCACATTCCGGTTATTGTCCTTCATTCTCAAAGAGGACCAAAGTGACATCACTATATTAGAGTCAAGTTCCAGTGTGTCCAGTCGTGGCTGATCAGACCAGTACAAGTTCCACCACAGGTCAGGTACAAATAGTACCTGTGAACATTTGGGGTGGAGTCTCTAAATTTGCACTTCTCACATTTCTTTTGAACTACTCCAATTCTGCTTTGCTCATAGAGCACAGTACCTTCTCTGATGATGGCATACCACGCTGGGCAGTCCTGTGCCAGTGTCTCCCATGTCACACAATCATTTCCATTGTTCTTAACAGTATCCTTATATCACTCTTTGAGACTACCATGTGAGTGTTTGCCCTGAATACATTCTCCATAGTCTTTTTGGCAAGCATACATTGGCATTTGAATAATGTGGCCAGCCCATCATGCTTGCACTCTCTGCAGTACAGTTTGAATGCTTGGCAGTTTAGTTTGAGAAAGGACTTCAGGGTCTTCTGTCTTATCTTGTCAGGTGATCTTTAGAATCTTCCTAAGACAATTTAAATGGAAGCCATTCAGTTTCCTGGCATTGTGCTGGCATACTATCCAGGTTTCAAAGGCATACAATAGTGAGGTCAGCACAACGACTCTGTAGACCTTTAGTGTGGTAGTCAGTCTAATACCTCTTCTCTGCCACACTTTCCTTCGGAGCCTTCCAGACACTGAGCTAGCTGTGACTATGCATGTGTCAACCTCATTATCAATGTGTACATCCTTGGAAAGTATACTGCCCTTTGGCCTGGGCTACCTAAGTAGGATTGAGTTATAGCACACAGTTTATTCATACCTGCTGCTTCATCACTTGCCAATCCTCACAGGGCTTTGAGATAGGTAAAAATGGTAAAATAGTACAAGTGATGTCTTTTGATTAGTGATTCAAGTGAGGCAGAGTTGCACAGTTATCAGCCTCACTCTTTCTTCCAGAGTTATCACAGTCCAGTGGCAAGACAGAGTCAAAATGGCTAGTGATGGCTTGAGATGCAGCGGACAACCTTGGCCTCTTTGATGGTTAGCCAAGCTCTAAGTACGCCACAGCACCTGCTTTAGCTGCCTTCATGGCCTTTGGAACAAACTGTTTCCATATGCCAGTTTCACCAGGGGAATTCATGCTTGGGGTAGACACACCCCAAACTCACTGATGGGTTTGATACCCCTTGGTTTCCTTCCACCTAGTTTAGCCCATCTGCAAAAATGGTCTGCCAGGGTGTGGCCACTGTGCATGCTACAGCTTTTTGGAGCCATCAGTGAGAGATAGGTGCATCAGGTGGATACCAAAGGTGGAAAGCAGCACTGAAAAGGGCTTGGCAACCCTCACACTAGAGGTACTAGCCTTCCCTGAACACATCCTATACCCCATTCTCACATGTGGTAATAACTAGATGTTTGCTACCTCCGTAGTCTTTCACCAATTCATTCCATCTTTCCAGTGACATGGATTTTATTCAAGATTTTATTATCTCCTGCCTAGACAATCGCAAGTCTCTTCACTGATCCTTTTGTCTCTTTCCTTTCAATTGAAAAATATGCCTATTAAATGAATCTTCACAAAGTTTGATAGCCAGATCACATTGCTAAGACAATCAGAAATGTTTAGTATTTCTCAATTGCCTCATAAATAAAGTCAAAATCAAAGGTGAGAAAACTTTTTTTGTGTTAGGAAGCTAAAAGTTTCCTCACGTTTCCTATTCTGTGCTTTAGCTATCATAAACAATAGAAATGGTACTTTCACTGTAAGAGAAATATTGCAGTCAATCTGTATGCCACATCCAGGATGCATTCCTTTATCCCTAATGAGGATCTTAACTTCCTTCAAAGTTCAACTCCTGCCATTTCTTCCATGAAATCTTCCTTGATGCCCCTAAGTGCTAATGTTCCCTCTTTCCTCAGTTTTCCTTGTATTATATTTACTTACATGCATGTTTTCTCTCCTTAGTATCCTACAAGCTCCTTGAGAGCACAGATTATATCACTTGTGTCTTTATAACCCTAGCACCTAGCACAATAACCTGTACATAGTAGGTATTATTAAATTTGATTATAGAATTAATTATATTTCCACTGTAATATACATGTAACATCATTTCACAATTAATTAGATTTTTAAAAATTATAAAGTAAAATATGATTTTTAAATTTTGAACAAGAATGTTACACTCCCTCCTTTCTGTTAAATTTTAAATAAAGTATGAAGTAAATAATATAATGATATTTTATATATGTTTGTTATGAATGAAAAACTTAATATTTGCTTCTAATATTTCTGTTTCCAACTTCATTTTGTCTTACAAGTAGTCATCTATCATGTGCTATACAAAGCAAATTATGATTCAGATGATGTGCAAAAATATACAATAGGGTTCTTATATTACATAAGACCTACTTTAAATTGAGCACTTTTGCTGAGATTCATGTTACTGAACTGCAATGGCAAAGTGAAAAAAAAAGTTATTAATTAGGCTCCCAGGATATCAGAATCAGTGGATACTACTACTAGCCTATATTCATTGTTATAAGAATTGTAACTCAGTTTTCATTTGTTTAGATTAGAATGATAATAAGTTAAGGGCCTTGAGATGTAGTGTGTGGCTTGGTTCTCTTATATTTAACGCTATCAACATCTTATTGGCACCATTAACCTCTTCCTTGTCACTGTTTCCTCTGATTATTCATAATATGCTTCTGTATTCTGGTTCTCCTCAGATTAGTCAGATGCTCCCTATTCATCTTGTTTGCTGGTTCTTTATCCATTACTAAATGTAATAGATAAAAGAACCTAGTTGTAGGATAGAACTGGAAAGGACTTCAAATAATCCATACTCCCCTCATTTTACAGTTGAAGAAATGAAGGACCATGGAGTTGAAGTGACTTTCCCATGGTCACACAAATAGTAAACATTGGATAATTAATTTGAACTGAGGCTCTGGCTTCAGGGCCAGTGTCATTTCTACTGGACCACAGTGTACCAAATATGACCTGATGAGACCTCTCTGGAACTCATCAGTATTATTAGAACATCCACAAATCACTAGCTTCTTTGACTCCGTGTCACACTATTGACTGAGTGGGAACTTTATTTTCTACATACGCTCTGTGCTGTTTTCATTTCAGTCTCCTACTTTAATTAAAATAAGGCAAGCAAGCAGAGCTAAATCAAGCCAGCCCTTCAGAACTTCAGTTTGGTGTCTGCTTAATGAAAGCATAGGGCTTGTTTTGATTCACCCAATGTAAACAAAATTCATTACAACATTGAAGCAATCTATTTCTGAAGAAATAGAAATCACTTTGTTTCAAAATCGGCATTTCTTCCCTGTGACCCTTAGGTTCTTCATTTAGAAGCACTAGACGTAATTTTCTCTTCCATTGTAGTAGCACAGAAGAGGAAGTAATTGTGGCTCATTTCTACATTTTGCTGCTAATAGTCACAAATGACCCTAAATGGTTTTCTCTGGAAAGTTTTCCAAATACAGCGCCATACCTAATACAGTCTGGAGATGCCATCAGCATTTGCAGTTTTTATAGATCTCTAATTATTGTGTGTATGCTTTAAGACAGAAAACTCAATTTTCATTTCTTTTGTACCTTCCAGGGCTGTATCATATATTGCATTAAGCATACAATAAATGCTTTTTTCAATTAATAATAAATGTATGAATAAATGAGAATGGAGTTCTATCATTTAAAAAGACAATTTACCAGAAGTGTTCATGAGGACAATTATCACCTGATAGCATGAAGAATGAATGGGGTTTTCAAGATCAAATGTGGAGTGTTAGCATTAAATAATATCTGTGCATTGGATGGTATAAAAAATAGAAGATTGCTGAAGCATGAATTAAATAAAATAATGCTTTGCACATAATAAGAACTTAGCATTTGTTGAATTTCATATTTATTTAGAAACAAATCCTATCATTTGA
Source organism: Bettongia penicillata ogilbyi (assembly GCA_023548195.1). Taxonomy (NCBI): domain Eukaryota; kingdom Metazoa; phylum Chordata; class Mammalia; order Diprotodontia; family Potoroidae; genus Bettongia; species Bettongia penicillata. The sequence continues at coordinate 8,041,880 of JAJHZJ010000318.1, read as the reverse complement.
AAGCTATTTTTATACAATTCATACCACTTATTTAATTTTTCAGTTCAGTTCCAGTCTTTTATTATCTTGTAAGACCTTTGATTCTTCATATTTGCTTTTATGGCCTATGTATCTTTCTGTATCTCTTTTTATATATTGTTGGTTGAATTAAGTCTATACCATCTTCCCTTGAGATCATAAGATTCTTAAGGACGGAAGTTTATGACTTCCTTTTCTTTGGTTTCATTGTATAGTTCAGGCGCTATGGTGGGTGCCAATGGGATTTTGAGGTGATTTTTTTTCCTTTTATTCCTCTGGTAGATTGTAAACACAGTAGATACAGGTCTCTGGAGACTGCACATGAGGTTTACCAGACTTAATCAGTATTGCATGTTGACTGAATGTTCTTATAAGCACACAAATTAAGAAGAATAAGCATGTAGAATACTATCAAAGTCATTTTTTAAAAATTACATAAATAAGTGATGTTCGCTCACCATTTCTATATAATAAAATTATATAACCCATCTGTAGTATATCATTATTTTGTAAGAGTTATTTAACATAAGTTTCCAGTCAGATATTTGTGTGAATACTAAAAATAGTTTTAAAAAGTAAAAGCATTGTATGTAGCAGATCATCATATCCACAGGTATACAAATGTATTTTATTATGTTTGTAAGGATTTTATTTGCTTTTCAGATATGCAATCTAAGGTTATTCTAGTGCAACAGCATAAGTATCTATTATGTAAAATACTCTAACCCTGCCAGGAAAATTAACCTAAGAAAGGTAAAAAAAAATACTTCTAAAATGAAATAAACAGAGAAGCTCTTATAGGAGATTAGCTTTGGATTTAAAATGACTTCAGCCAACTCCATTGTCATGAAGGCATCATCTCTAATCTTTGGACCATTATAGTAAAACTATGATCACCTATGGTTAACAGACAGATTTTAGGAAGTTGGTGATACATATAAATATCTATATCCTGAGATTCAAGAGTCAGGGAGGCATAGCAAATAGAACAGTGACCTCAGAGGCAGGAAGACCTGCATTCAAGTCTTACCTCTGGCTTACTGGTTATATTACCTTTGTAGAATCATTTACCTTGTCAGTCCCTCAGATAACCCTCTAAGACTGTAAATTTTAGAGAAAGTATTAACTTGAAGTGGTAGATGGATTTTCTCTGTAGGAGGTCTTTTAACCAAAGAAATTTACATGTCTGGTTTTACCCATCTACCAATGGAAGAAACAAATAAAACTCAAGTATATAACCCTTAAATATAGGTATAATTACAGTTTTTAAAATCACCAGGCTCCCTGTTAAAAAACAGTTTAAGGAGCACCTAAGAGTGTGGTCTGTATACCTATAATTTGAAGCTTCAAGCTGGCAACAAATTATGCTGTGAGTATTATCAATGATAATTCACATTTAAATGATTACAAAGTGCTTTCTTCCCAACAGATCCATGATATGGACAGTACATATAGCATTGTCTTCATCAGGTTCAGCTAGGTGTTTCAGGGGATAGAGCACTGGGTCTGGAATCAGGAAAACCTATATTCAAACCTGACCTCAGACATTTACCAGCTGCAGGACTCCCTGTTTATCTCAATTCCTGCATCTATAAAATGTGGATAATAATAGCATCTACCTCCTAGAGTTGTTGTGAGCATCAAATGAAATAATTATAAAGCATTTAATACAGTGCTTGACACTTAGTAAGCACTGTATAAATGTTAACTATAATTGTTGTTACTATTTGACAAATGAGGAACCTGAAACTCATAGAGGTTGTGACTAACTTGTCCCATGGTTAGTAAGTTACACCAAGTCAAATACAGTACTGTGTGAAAGTAGCTTTTGAAAGAAGAAATTAAATCCACTGAGTCATGTGGTCATAAGGGCATTTGTGACAATGTGGTTGTCTTCACACAAGTGAATTGCTCTCTGTGCAGATTGTATCTTTAAAAATACCAACGTTTTCAGGGGTCAGAATCTGGGTTCTTCAGAAAGACTAACAAGTTCCTCGTAGATTGCTCTAAGCAAACCAAGCAAACCATCTTTCCTTAGGATAAGACTAAATCCGATTGGTAAAATCTTATAATCGTTGGCCTTGAGAACAAATTTTCAGGATGGTTAAGACTAGACAAAGGGGTTCTTAATCTGAGATCTATGAATTTATTGTATTTTCTATTATTAAAATTGTATTTTAATATAATTGATTTTCTTTGTAATTTTGTGTATTTTATTTTATACATTTCAAAATGGGTTTCTGAAAAGGAATTCAGTCTGATAAAAGGGTCCATGATAGGCAAATACATCTTTAACAATCCCAGGGTTTGGGGTATATTTTAACATTGTAGATAGGCAATGCTACTCACTAAGGTCCCTTACTTTTAAACCGTTTAATTCTAGTTCTATGAAATCTAAAAACCAGAATCGCAGAATACTCCTTACTGTGGGTAACATCCTTCCTAAAGAAGGTGCTTAGAGCCCAATGATGTATGTACTAACTGCTCTATGGGACAACAACTGAGACTTAAAAGGATGGTAGAAGAAGAGTGAATAGTTTTTAGCATTTCTTCCACTTGCAATGAAACAAAAAAAGGCAGGAGATAGAACAATGAGAAACTTTCTGTTTTAAAAATCCATCCAAAAATAGTTAACATTTATATATAACTTTAAGGTTTTCAAAGCACTTCCAGCCCTACATACTACATACCGTCTAATCTCTCTGATCCCACCCCTCTGTGGCTGACTGCCATTCGAGAAAGTCACAACCATGCTGATTGGATCCACTACAGATTTTTATGATCTAAGTAAAATAAAGATTCTTTCCAAAGTGAATTTCAGAAATTGAAGAATATTTGTGTTCCAACAGTAAGCTATTATCAAGACAGTGTGTTATAGTGGAAATGAGACTAGTTTGTAGTCAAAGGCCCTTGGTTCAAATATTGCCAATGCAACTTAGCACCTCTGCTATCTTGGGCAAATAGCCTCCTGACCTCTGTTTCTTTCCAGTCTCTTCCAACCGTAGAACTATGATCTAATGTTTCGGCAACGATGCCTGAATATGAAGTGACCCATCCTACAGCCTCTGCTTGTTTTTGAGCAAATTGTGAACCCTATGAAATCTCTTACCCTTTCAGATTCTTTTCCCCACCCCCGACTCTTGTGGTTTCTCTCCCTAACAGTAGGGGTCTACCAACTCCATGTTCTAGTGGGACTACCAAAAACAGGAAACATCTGATATCACTTAAACCATTCACAGGCTGGGGTTCAAACTCATTCATATTAGTATCTTAACTTTCCTAAATGTTGGTATTTTTAAGACTTTCATTTCTAATTATAGAATAAAAGGTTTTCTCTCCTGTATAAATAGTTTGGTGACAGTGAGAGGTTCTGAGAGATTCTTGTCCCTGAAATTATTCCACTTCTGTGGTTGGCCCAGATGACAAATATGTTTTAGATTTCTTAGGGTATATGAGAACTTTGATCAGAAGGAACCACAGAGTATGTGGTTTGACCTCCTTCCTTTCCTCCCTTCCTCTTTGTTTAAACCATCCTTTTTTCTCATCTTTCTGTCACAAGACCTCCATTCTCTGGAGAGTCATTGTATTCTCTTCCTTCCCCTTTGCCTCTGCTGTTCATCCAAGTTTCTTTTTTTCCTCTTTAGCAAGGTGATCCTGCTGTCATTCTAGGGCAGGTATGGTCCTGAGTTGCTTCTGTGTCAAACCCTAGGATCACTGGGGAGAAGAAATATATCAACTGATTGGGAAAGAACTAAATGGAAAAGAGTTAGAAGACCAGAAATCATATCTGTAGAACTAGGAAACCTCAGCCTTGGGTTGGTAGGTGGAAAATTATTCAGCCTTTGGAGAGTAAGATCTCAGGACATTCACCTTTTAGATTGTATGAGAGAAGGAATCATTGAATCTAATTCAACAAACATTTGTTTAATAATGCCCACTGTAAGTTTAGAAAAGTGGATAATCCCTCACTGAACTTGAAGTGTGATAGAGGGAAGTGTTTACATGTGCATATGTAGTCCCTGGGAGCTCCTACTACCTTACAGGATTGTCTCTTTAAGGCAGGATTACCCTTGGTTAAAGGTACCCTGTGATTATATATTTATTTTCTTTTATTATTTTTACAATTAATTCAAAGTTAATGCATTTGATAAAATAAAAGGAAAAGTAGCAATAAAACATTTTCCTCATAAACATAAGGTACCATCTCCCACAAATACACTGTTAGAGGAAAGAGCAGATATAGCATAAGGAGACCTGTGTAAACACATGGTCAAGACATGCCCATAGAAGGGTAAACATATAGGGAACACATTGTGAAGAGAGAGCACATACCTCAAACATAGAGTGGACACCCATATCTTCCAGTAATGTCATTATGCTACATTTACTGGGGCTAAAGTCTCTGCCATGCATGAGGACATAGGGTCTAACCTCTATTGGGTCTTGCCCCATGCTGGTCTTTCATGGATGATGTTTGATGGTGCTCACTGTGGTCTGTAACCGTTGCCATATGTGGCTCCCCAGATAGGAATTTGTAGAGTTTTTCTCTATTTCTAGCTTCTGGTTTCAGGTTGCACACTTAATTCAGGTGCCATCTCTTTGCCTTAACAGAAGTTGATGGTTGTGCCATCACTCAGTATAAATTTCAAAGGGTTGGGTGGTTTTTTTGTTTGTTTGTTTGCTTGCTATAAAATTAAGAAAAATATTCTTAGAAGTTTTTCTTATGGTCCTAGCTGCAATAATTACTTTCTCTCTGAAAGGGAATTCCTAACCCAAAGAGTCAAGCTGTTTGGAGCACAGAACTGTTTCATCTAACTAGTGCATTATAGGATTAATCTCAATTTTTTTTTTAACTGAAACTTCCTACCCACTAAAGGTAGTGATCTTCCAAAATCCTGACTCTGACTTATGATTAGAAATTCCATGTCACTCTGAGATTAATAGCTGATTGCTGAGCTATACCTAGTAAATGTCAGTTTTGAATCTGCTTTTCCAACAAACTGCCAAGGGCTCTCAGGTTTCAACGTCCCTCAGTTTTCTCAATCTTACAATGCTTTTGGCAGTGAGGTGGCACAGTGGATAGAGCGCTGGACCCAAGTTAGGAAGACCTGAGTTCAAATTCAACTTCGTACACTTATTAGCTGTATGATGCTGGGCAAATCCCTTAACCCTCCTTTGCGTCAGTATCTTCATCAGAATGAGAAAATAAGCTGGAAAAGGAAATGTGAAGCCACTCTGGCATCATTGACAGTTAAATCCCAAATGGAATCACCAAGATTCAGACATGAACAACAAAACACCAATAAAATGCCAACAAAAACACCAATAAAAAAGATGATTTTGGTGTCTCATGCAAATGAATGGAAGAGGGAAAAATCAGAAACAAAACCGTGCACAGTCACCAAAGCTATTTCCTTCCTCCTGACATTGTTGCCTTTAATACAATCAACAGCAAAACTGATTATACATAACTTTAATATATACTCATATGTATGCATATATTAGAAAACTTCCAATCTGTGGAACTATGTTAGGACCAACAGAGAAGTAACTTGAAAAAGAAGTATCATGATGATAGTGATTCCATTTAGACATATCAAGTATCAGTGGGAGGTACAATGTTGATGTTGATTAGAAAATTGGAGAAAGAAATAGTCAAAGTGACAGAAACTTCAAATTATAGCTGTATGTCTTGAAAAGATATTATTCTGAATATAGTCCATTTTCCACTCCCCCCAAAACAGCAACAAGGAATCTGGCTTGCACAAAAAATGAAGATAGTTTAAGCACAAGGTGTTATTTATCTCACTTATTAGTAAAAGAATAAAGTGAAAAAGATATGGAGGAATTAATGGGCTAAAAGCCCAATATGAGCAAAAAATGTACTGTGAAAATTCCCTCAGACTCCTCCCCCCAAAAAAATCCCAACTAATTCTATTCTAATGCTACATGGAAAAAACCATAGTGTCCAGAATAAGGGAAGTTATAGATTCCCTTTTCAGATGCCATCTTGAGTACTGGGTGACATTCTGGGTGGTATATTCTAGAAAACACATTGATAAGCTGGACTGTCTGTAGAAGAGGGCAATGAGGATGATAATAAAATGAAAAACATGTCACATGAGGATCTCTTTATGGAAATGGTGATTTTTGGTTTGTAGAAGGACATGATAATTATCTGAAGTCTGAAGAATTGTCATATGGATTGACTTATTCTGCTTGATCTCAGAGAACAGAGCAATGGGAGGAAATGCAGAGAGGCAGACTGATGCTAAATGGTAATTTCCTATTAGTTAAAGCTGTCCAAAAGTAGGATAAATTGCTTCAGGAAACTATACCATTGTTAAGGTCTTAAAATTTAAAAAAAAATTTTCAATTACATATTTCCTTTTTTTCTTCTTTCTACTACTCCTTCACTCCCATCTTCTGCACATTGGCGAAGAAAAGAAAAGAGGGTTAACACTGGATAGGAACCTTTGTAAATTATGTACAGTCAATTAAAACATACTTCCATGTTAGGTTTGTCCAAAAGAAATGTATGCCACATTCTGCATCTTGAATCTATCATCACTCCGTTAGGAGTTGTCTAGCATGGTTCATCATTTTTCCTTTGGACTCGTGGTTGGTCATAATACCGATCCAAATTCTAAAGTCTTTCACAAGGTCTTTTTCTTTACAATATTGTTGTGAGTTTATAAAGTATCCTAATTTTGCTCATTTCACTCTACTTGAGTTCATGCTACTCTCTCTTTGTTTTTCAGAAACCATCCCAAAGTATTCAACTACATCCGTATATCATGTGTTCAACTGTAACCCCAGTTGATAAGCACTCCTTAGTTCCCAGTTCTTTGCCCCAATAAAAAGAAATTCTATAAATATTTTTGTACTTAGGGAGCCTTTTCTTTTCTACTATGATCTCTTTACGGGATGTCTAGTAAGGGATGATTGGGTAAAAGTGTATGCAGTTTAGTGACCTTGGGAATTATTGCAGATTGCTTTCCAAAATGACTGCACCAGTTAATAGCTTCACCAACAGTGAATCAATATGTTTTTTTCTGCAAAAATTCTTATATTTGTCATTTTCCTTTCTTTGTTACTTTTGTCAGTCTGATAGATGTGAGTTGGAATCTTGGAATCACTTTAATTTGCATTCCTCTGATTATTGAAGAATTGTTTTCATATCTGTAATCATAGCTTGGATTTTTTCCTTTGAAAAGTGGTTGTTCATAGTATCATGTCACATCACATCACATCACATATCATATCATATTATATCATATCATATATATATTTATTTATCACTTGGGGAATGGCACTTAATGTCTTTAAGCAGAGGCTGTATGACTGATTGATTGTTGCTGATAACGTAGATGAAGTTTTTGGTCAGTTACAGGCAGCAGTGTACTGGTAAGCCAGCTCTCAAATATAAATATATATATATATATATATATATATATATATATATACACATATATATAATATGAAGCACTTTTAAGTTTAATTTGCATTTTCTCCATTACTTTCTTGAGTTTAGATAATCCACAAAACAACCAATCAAGCCCTGATTTTTAGCATTTGTAGATTTCTAAGGTATAAATACACTGAAATTCAAATGTGACCTTGAACAAGTCACTTAGCCTCTATCTGCCTCAGTTCCCTCATATGTAAAATGGGAATAGTAATAATGTCTTACCTCCCAGGGTTGTTGTAAGGATTACAGGAGTTAATATTTGTTAAAAGCTTTTCAAACCTTAAAACACAATACAGATGCTTGCTGTTATTGTTAGAGTTGATCATCTCACAACTTTAAAATATTATAAGGAATATTGATCCTGACTGCAGAAAATCTTAAGCAGCTTCTTGAGATTTGCAGAAACAAAGTGATCCCTTCTCTTATTCTGTGCAATTTGAAGTACCCCGTCTTGACAGAAACATGTCTCTACTCCTACTCCTATATTTTCTATGGAGATATACTAGAAGATTACTACTTCTGGATAACAATTAACTTCCTATTTTCAGTACTCTACATTCAGTGAAACAGCAAGTCATGCTTCCGTCATCCAGGCTGAAGTTATTTTTAATTCTATAATGTTAAGGGTGCATTAAGGTAAACTCCATTATTTTCATTTGGAATCTGGTGAATCAGTCTATATATTACACCTAGCAACTAAGCACTAGCTATTATGTATACACCTCCAATACTTGAATATCCCATTGCATAGTGGATCTCTGAGCACGTTGGTGTATGTATTTCCTCTGCTGATACAGATTACAATGCATCCATGTCTGCCTATTTTGGAAGGGAGGGAAGGAGATTGGGGATGCACCAGATGTCTTCTGAGGCTCCTTCTAAGCTTTTATACCTTTTTTTGTACCTCTTATCCATGCCCTTCTATCAAGGTCAGCCCAGGGAATCCATTCAAGCTGCTAGAGGACTTTCTTCAGTTCCCTTAATGTAGTAGAGTGATACTGAAGCATAAATACTGTTCAGTGGTTATCCCTCACTCTTGCCACATGACCCACCCATCTTCTTTTCAACCTTATACTTCTTTGATTATATACTTTAACCTCCTTCTCCTTCAAAATCCCTTGCTTGTCATGTGATGCATCCCTGCTCATACCCACCACATGGTTCTCCATTATCATGAGGCAGGTCCTCTTTCATAATTTTTTAATTTTTTCCCCTGTTACAGATAATAGTTTTAACCTATAAAGCTATTGTCCATAACAGAGAATCAGAATTGGAAAACTTGTAATACTCCTGTTTATTAGTACTATTTGTTAATAATTGTCATTTATTATTGTCAGTTATAATAAAAATAATAGCTAGCACAATTCCGTGCTTAAAGCACTTTACATGGGCTATTTCATTTGATCCTCATTACAGTCCTATGAAGAATGTGCTCCTATCATTACTAATTTATACTTTTAGCATTAGAAAGAGAAAGAGTACAAGATCATGAAGAAGAGGGCATGAGGGCCAAATTTGCCATTTAGTACCTGTAAGGGCAGGGCACCTCATTTCTCTGAACCTCAGTTCCCTCATTTGTACAAAGGAGATCATAATATGTGCATTACCTCCCTGAATTATGATAAAGAAAATGCTTTTTATATATGTATATATGTTAGTTTTTTCCTAAGTACATATAAAAACAATTTTTAACATTCATTTTTTAAAAATTTTGAGTTTCAAATTCTCTACATTCCTCCCTCCTATCCCCCAACCTGAGAAAGTAAGCAATCTGATAAAAGTTATACATGTGCAATAATGTAAAATATACTTCCATATTAGTCATTTTGTGGAAGAAACTTCAAAAGGAAGGAAGGAAGGATAGAAGGAAGAAAAAAAGTTTGCTTTGATCTTTATTCAGATACCATCAGTTCTTTCACAGGAGGCATATAGCATTATCATGAGTCTTTCTGGTCTTGTATCATTGTATTGTTGAGAATTGCTAAGTTCATTGTACAATATTGTTGTTACTGTGTACAGTGTTCTGCTTCTGCTTATTTCATTCTAAATCATTTCATATAAGTCTTTCCAGGTTTTTCTGAAATCATCCTGCTTGCTATTTCTTGTACCATAATCTACTCCATTGCAGTCACATACCACAACTCTTCAGCTATTCCCCAATTAACGATCATCTCCTCAGTTTCCTATTTTTAGCCACCACAAAAAGAGCTGCTGTAAATATTTTCGTACAAATAGATCCTCCCCTCCTTTTTTTATGTCTTTGGGATACAGACCTTGTATTGCTGGATCAGAGGGTACACACAGTTTTATATAGCCCTTTTGGCATAGTTCCAAATCGTTCTCCACAATGGCTGGATCAGGAAAATGCTTTGTTGTTTGTAAAGAGAAACATAAATGTGAGCTATCTTCACTTAACCATTGTTTAAGGACTTCTGTCTTTATTACAGGCATTATTTGGCTGCACATCTGGAAATTTATGATAATTTGGACAGAAATGATATTAATTTTTATTAAATAAACCCTTCATTCATAGCACAAGTTATGCAAATAATATCATAAGGATTTCTGCCTTCCTAGAAAATATCAATGAGGTGATATTTTCTCAAAGTGAAACTGTTATAAATGATATTTAATCTCCTAGCTGATGACTCTCAAATCCTGGACAAATGGGAGAATGAGTGGTTTTCCAGAGATGGGCACCTCCTACCACAGCAAAACTCTAAATTAACAAACTCGAAACTCAGAGAGCTCTCCAATGACCAGCAAATAGGGAAGGAACCCTCTATAGGGTAATTTCGAAAAAAAGAAATAACTGACGGGTAATTCAACAAACTATTGATCCAGAGCACTCATGGTTCTAAGACTCCCCTGTTTCCAAAGCCCATGCTGCCATTTGGTGGTACCCCTATAACATTAATAATTACTGCAATTTTTAGCCATATAGCTTTTGAAGTTAATCCCTTTTCAGTATCCCAGGGTGTCCTCGCTTCCATGGCAGGTGGAAATTCCATTACTTAGGGTAATTTTGCTTCTTCCTGCCACCTAATTCCACTCCTATATCCTCCCCTCTTGCTGACCAAGGACAATTCCTTATTCCATCTATGTGGCATATTCAGTTTTGGAGTTAATTTGATGACAGTGTCCCAGTAGAAACTCTAATAGCAGAGTAAAATGAGGCTCATGAAGAATCAGTCATCCAAAAACAGGAGTTTTTAGTAACATGAATACAGATAAGAAACAAGAAATGTCATTACAAGATGACACTGATTAAGATATCTCCAGAGTAATGGTTTCAAACTCATATAGAAATGGGAGCCAGTATTCCTTGCAGCTAGGTGGCAAGGTAAATAGAGTGCTAGAGCTGGAGTCAGGAAACCTGAGTTCAAATCTTCCCTCAGACACATAGTAGCTGTGTATCCCTGGGCAAGACACTAAACCCCATTTGCCTCAGTTTCCTTATCTGTAAAATGAACTGGAGAAAGAAATGGCAAACTATTCCAGTCTGTTTACCAAGAAAACCCAAGTAGGGTCACAAAGAATTGGACACCACGGAAATGAGAGAGCAATAACATTCTTTACAAAAGAATTACTACAAGCTACATATTGACTTAGTTTTAAAATGTAATGTTATCTGTTTTATTGCATTTTTGTTTGGTTGGTTTTTTTTGTAAAATATTTCCCAGTTACATTTTAATCTGATTCTGGCCATGTTGAAGGCAATGTTTTTGATGCCTCTGCTATCGAGTACTCTTATAACACTTTTCGGTTAACCAAAACAAATACAGATGTCCATTTTGGGGGATGTTCCAGTGATCTTGGTGATCAAGCCCCTGGAGACCTAAGTAGGAAGTACTCTACTTGAATGTTATCCACTTTTTTTCTCTTCTTAGGGAAGCTAGGAATCCACTGACTGATTCTCCATTATCTAGTCATTGTGTGGGACTTCAGAAACATGATATTTTGCTCTCAACCATATCAAAAGCATTGCCTCAAACAGATAAATGGCATATCAAGCCATGACAGTATGAGGGATCCATGAGCCAGAAATCCTTCCACAGTACTGTAACTTGGGAGATTTTTTTAGCACTGTCAAGACAGAGAAGTTTTCAAACAGTTATATCACCAAGGCAATATTCACAGCATGGAGGGTGACTATGAATATTCTGGCATAGTTCTGAATCACAAAGTATAACAGTTTTCATATAGAAGGCAGAAGAAAAACATTTATTCAGACACTAGAAAGCCAAATCCCAACACCGGAAAACCAAATCTGTCATAGTAACAAAGAAGTCAATACACATTATCACTGAAGGGAACAAAGCCATTTCCAAGCCTTCCCCCCTCTCCTGGGACCTCCCCACAAACAAGACTCACAAGACTAGCTGTGGCTGCTTATGTCCTCTCTCCTCTGCCCCAACCACTCTCACCAACTTCTTCCCAGTCCTGCTGCAGCTCCGCCTCTTCTAGTTCTACCCTTCCTGCTCTACCCCTTCCTATTCTACCTGTTCAGCAAGCTTCTCCCACCACAGGCTTCATGTGACTCAAACTTCCATGCGACCCAGGAAGGTCATATGGACCTATTAATGAATGGGAAAGATGTCCCCATTTAAATTACCATTATACCTGCAGATGTCTGATAGCTTAAGTCGGATGTCACCCCCTGTCTGATGTGCGCTGTCACCCTTGGACTTGGCATCGACCAAGCTCCAGATGTGAGCTGAGGAACTGTCCCTCGAATGGGACCTCTTGGGGCAGGGACAGCTCTATGTCCAATTTCAGCAGGAAGCAGCTATGGAAGAAGAGACCTTTGTCCCTTACCCCAAGGGATTTGGGGCTCCATTCTTTTGAGGGGGAGTAACAGGGTTCTTGTGTGCAAGCCCCACCCTGAGAATTGTTTTATATGCTTATTTTCTATTATCCCTGTTAAAGTCCTGTTGATTCCAGTTGCCCCACATACCTGTGTAATGAATATGAAAGATTTTGGGGCTGAATGCAATGGTAATTTAAATGGAAATATCTTTCCCATTCATGAATAGGCTTCTGTGACCTGCCTGGGTTACATGGAAGCCTAAGTCACATGAGTTTGAGTCACATGAAGCCTGTGTTTGGAGGAGCTTGCTGAACGGATGGAGCAGGAAAAGTAGAAATGGAAGAGGTGGAGCTAGAGCAGAGCTGAGAGGAAGTTGGTCAGACTAGTCAGAACTTAGAAACATGGAGGAAGTAGGTAGCTGACTGTGGGTGAGAGAAAGGCATTTTGCTTAAGGGAGGCTATCTGTGGGAAGATCTGATAATATGTATAGACTTCTTGGTTACTAAGATGGATTTCTTTGTTGCTATGATGGATTTGGCTTTCTGATATTTAAGTAAATATTTTTCTTCTGCCTGTTATATGGAGATTTTGCTATACTTTGTGATTCAGAACTACACTGGCATAGTCACCATCAGTGCTGTGAATATTACCTTGGTAATACAATAGACCTTGAGAAGTATGCATTTAAATAATAGTCATTGGTGCCTTAATTTTAGCCATTTGGATTTACCTTAACCAGACTCTGAAAAAGAACCCACAGGAACTGATTAAGGGAGAACTGTGAAAGATAATATAACAGCAAAATTCTTCCACATATTGAATGCAAATCAGGAAATCCAAAGAGAAACATTAATAAGTTCCTTCTTTGCCCCACTACTGCATCAGAAGATCCAGAACTCCCTCCAAGAAAAGCCAACATTAGCTCAGGTGAACAGGTCAGAAGTCACAGCAAGGGAAGTTCTGGGAGACAGTGGAAGAGGGTGGGGTGAAATAAAATCCTGCAGCAGGGTTTTCCTGACGAGAAATTATGGAGGGCTGACCAGGAACACTGAAATGTACCAGTTCTCTGAGCTCAGATGTATCAGGTGAGGCAGAAGCCTGTGGCAAGAGCCAAAGAAATTAAGGAAAGCACCAGATGGGGCCTCACCACCACATCCAAGAGTTTAGGAGGAGGCAGAGTTAGCCCTGGCACAAAACCCCAAAGCAAGAATCTAGAATGCAGACATGAACAAACAAAAGAAAACATTGAACAATATGAAAAAAATAAAATCAATCAAGACACAGCTACAGGGTAAACTTAGAAGCACAAAGTAACTCCACAGTTACCACAATCACATCCTCAGAGGGGAAGAAACAATGCCTGACTACAAGGACTCTAAGAGTACATATAGGGATAGGGAATGTGATTTCATGCATGTAGAGTACTCAGAAATGAGGAAACTATCCACCAGTGCTGGTTAACAATGGCTTTTTCCGAGCATTGAGAGATTAAACGACTTTCCCTGAGTCATGTAGCCAGTCTGCATTAGAGACAGGACTAGAATCCAGGTCTTGCTGCCCCCAAGATGGGTTCTTTATCTGCTAGGTGAAATCAAGTAATTTTACAAGTGAAATTATAAATGAAGAGCTCTAATGGGGGAAAAAAATGAAGAATAAATGACTTAGAATGAAAGATAGAAAAAACTAGTCAAGAAATGAAGTCACTGAAAATTGTTTATACTTAATAGAACTCAGTCACTCCCTTAGACAAAAAATATTATAACGAGATTCAAAGATGTAAAAAATGAAGGGAAATAAAATTTGCAATTCTCATGTGCAATCGTATTTTTATTATACTACGTTATGGAAATGCTTGTTTTGTCCCATAAATTTAAAATAAAATATAAGAGTAATGGGAAATTTAAAAACATCATTTAAAAACAACTAATCTGGAAAAAAAATCAAGGACAGATCTTTAAGATTCATCAGACTTCCTAAAAATGATGACCAAATAAAAGCATGGCAATCATATTTCAAGAAAGACACAATAAGCAATGAAATATACTTAACATAAATATTGTATGACACTTAAGTACTTGAAGAAAAGTTATATCCACCAAAGGTAGAAATAGGCAGTAAAATGATTATTGTGAGGGACCTTAGTGTATCCTTCCCAAAGCTAGAAATCTAACAAAAAAAACCCCCAAAATATATAAACATAAAAGGAATTAAATCCCTGAATAGAATTTTAGAAAAGTTTGAAATAATAGATTCTAAAGAGGGAGATCATCTCAGGGGAAGAGACTAGCAGCAGGCAGTGAGGGGCCTGTAGAATGGCCTCCTGTAGAATGGCTTGGGAAGAGTCTTGCAGGAAGCCAGGGAAACTGGGAGAGCCCAGGAAAGCCTGGCAGCCAGTGCAAATGCATACAGTCAGGAGACGGAGTTCCGTGTGTGAGGAATACTAGGTAGGCTAGAGCAGAAGTATTGTATTAGAGAGGATGCTATCATAAGCAAGCTAGAAATATAGAAAGAAACTGGATTATGATGAGCTTTAAATGAAAAACAGAGGACTTAATGTTTAATCCTGGAGGTAATAGGGAACCAGGGGAGCTCATTAAACAGGGAGGATGACATTTTCAGAATGCACTTTAGGAAAATCACTTTGACAGCTAGCAGAGGCCCAAAGACCAAGCAGAAGGAAAGTCACTAATTTAGGTGGGAGGTGATGAGAGCCTGGACAAGGATGGTAATTACGTGATAGAAGAGAAGGGAACATTTGAGTGATCTTGTGAAGGTAAAAATAGCAAGATATTTACAAGAAATTTTATATGTAGAATAAATGCAAATAATCATTTGAGAGGACTGGGAGGATGGTGTTTCCATCAATACTAAGGGAAAAATTTGGGAAAATGAAGGGTTTTGGGGGTGAGGGGGGGAGATAATGAGTTCTCTTTTGGAGCGTTGAATTTGAGATGCTTACTGAACGTTCAGTTTGAAATATCCAAAAGACAGTTTGTGATAAAGGACTGGAGCTCAGGAGAGAGATTAAGTCTGAATATAACCACCTAGGAATCTAGGTGGCACAATGGATAGGGCACTGAACCTGGAGTCTGGAAGACCTGAATTCAAATCCAATCTCAGACACTTAGTAGCTGTGTGACCTTGAGGAGTCACTCAACTTCTGTTTGTTCCTCATCTGTGAATGGGAATAATAATAGTATCTACTTCTCAGGGTTGTTGTGGAGACCAGATGACATAATATTTGTAAAGTATTTAGGGTAATACCTGGCACACAGTGGATTCTATATAAATGCTACTTATTATCATTATTAAGATCTGGGAATTACCTACATAGAGATAATAGTTGGGAGCTGGCAAGGTTACCAGGAGAGAAAATATAAATGAAGAGGGCCCAAGACAGAGCCTTAGGGTTCACTTCCAGCTTGGAGTCAGAAAAATGGATTACGATTCCACAAAGGAAACTGAGAAGAAGCAAACAAAGAATCAAGAAAAATGTCACAAAAACCAAGAGAGGAGAAATTATCCAGGAGAAGAAAGTGATTTACAGTGTCAAAATCTTCAGAGAGCGTAAATAAGATGATGTTGAGGGAAAAGCCATTAGATTTGACAATTAAGGGATCACTGGTAAATTTGAAGTAGGTTTGGTTGAATGATGATGAGTTTGGAAGCCAAACTTCAGAGGGTTTTGAAGCTAATGAGAGGAGAGGAAGTGAAAGTACTTAGTGTAGATGACTGTCTCAAAGATGCCCTTCACCTTCTGAAATTTTCTAAGGCTTTCATTTATACAATAAAAACAGAAGGCATATTCAACAATCTTAAGACCTGGTTTATCTCAGACCCTCTCTTTATCCATTGTATGATTACATATAAACATATTATGATAAAATATAATTATAGAAACTATACATCAACATTACTGTAGAAGTGCTTCCCTTCCTCACATGCTTCCCTCCCCCCATGCTACTTCTAATGAAAGTTGACCACATCAGAAAAGAATGTCACCATATTGGTGGAATTTCTTGTAGTAAAAGCCACGTTTGAGATATGGAGGCACCATATTGATGGAGTACAGTGACCCATCATCATCCTTACCAACCATAAAGACCCAGAACTTTTTCAAAAGCTTGACCAATTAAATTCGCCATATATTATTTTTTAGTTAAGTTCAATTTCACCAGCTACTCTATTCTAGGATATTCAAATCTGCAGGCAGATTTAGACACCCAGTGGCTCAGCCATCCTGTGTGGCTTTTTTCGCAGACTATTTATTAATCTTCTCTCCCTCCCTTGTGCATTAAAGTCTTAAAGCTATTTACCCCAGAAATGATTCACATTTGTACTATGAGTTCTCTGATTACTAGGACAGCTTCAGTGAGTCATTCTGTGCATTTATCAGATTTACTTTTTCAATCTGATTAGTTTCAAAACCTGATGATCTATAACCATTGAGATCATTTTGTCCAGCAGATGGTTTTTCTCAGCTTGCTGCAATAATCAGCTTCTAGTGTTGAGTTCTTAGCTGGTAACATCTCATTATTGTGACTACTGAGCTAAGAAAAGTGTTCAATTTTAATTAAATCATTTGTTAATGATTTGTAATAATTACCAGAAAATGAGTACCATAGGAAACTTGCATTCCTGTTTCTGCTATACCTATAAATTGTTGTAGGACGTTCAACAACTTATTGGATATTTCTGGGCCTTAGATTCTCATTCTAAAACGAGCATTTTTTGTAGACTAAACAGTGAACTAGGGACCCTGATGGGGAGGTTGTCAGGGGAGTTATTGCAAGGAGTCCTTAAATCTATTTTGAGGTATGTGTACCAAGCTCTGTCATTTTGATCTTCCTTAGTTCCAATAAAATATTTATCCTTTGATCTCAAAGAAGATCAGTGACACCAGGAGGGTGATTCTTGACCCCCAAGTGAATTGGATTTGAGTGAGGTAGGGCTGTGCAAAGTCACCAGCCTCACTCCTTCCTCCAGAGTCTTTGGAATCCGTTGGCAAGACATAGGTCAAGACAATTGGTGATGGTCCCTTTATCTAGACTAAATCAATAATGTCTCACCCATATTTTTCATATGTATACAGATACTATTGTGATTACTGAAACATTCTTTTAAGAGTACTTCCCAAAGATTATGTTATGCATTGGACAGAGCTCTGGCTCAGGACTCTGAAGTACTGGCTTCAAATACAGGGTCTAATATTAAGAACTATGTGACCTTGTGTAAAACACTTAACTTCCCTGGGTCTCATTTTCACCTTCTGTAAAATTATGGTGTTACATTAAATTACTTCCAAAGTCCCTTTAAGATCTAAATCTAGGGTTCTACATAGTAGCTTTCTGTCTTCATATATTTTCTCAATCAAATCATAGTAAAAGTGCCGCTGTGTTGGAATCTGAAAATGTTTTGACATTAAAAGAGACACATCATACTTTTAAAGGTTAAAAGCCACTACCCTAGAGGCTCTGTCTCTTCATTCCCTACTAAGTCTAATTTTCCATGATTCCATGAATGCATGGTTATATAGGAAATGTTACAGGCAAGAAGGGGATTCTCACTGGGATGGAATAACGTCAAGTCTTAAAGGCTCCCATGCATCAAATTGTTCTACCATTTTCTTATTTTTTTTAAATTTTCCTTCCACCAGAGAAATTATTTCATTAAGATTTGAGTTCAACTCTAAGATAACCTCCCATGACTCATGAATTCACAGAATATCTCTCTTTTTTCTTCTATTTTCAGCATCTGGGAGTCTATGTGTAGTATAAGTAAGTTTCCCATTTTACTAAGAAGTGACTAGATTATCTAGAAAAGCAGCTGAACAGAAGAGATACAACTTGGGAGTTGGGAAGAATTGGGTTCATCCCTCACCTCAGACATTTAATAACTGTGTGATGGGTGAAAGTCAATTTACTTTTTCTATGAGTCTCATTTTCCTAATCTGTAAAATAAGATAATGACTGTAAAATACTTTTCAAACTTTAAGTGCTAAATAAATATAAATTGCTATTTGTATTATTTTATCTAATAAGTCTTATAAGTCATCATAGGGCTTGATGACATGTATGTATTTATAAAAACCAATATAAATAGCCCATTTTTCTTGGAGGAAATATTCTCTCTCTCCATGGAACATAGAAACAGAGCCAGAGCCAATCATTTCCGTAGCTAAAACAGAAAGCCACTTTTGTGTTGAGATTTGAGGAACATTTAAATATCCCCATGCCCCAAAATACCTCCTTCTATCAGCTTCCCACTTCATTCACTGTTTGGCTCAAGGCATTAAAGAAGACCTCTGTTAAAGCAAAAATGTTCTTTGGGAAGGGACAACACATTAACATGGTAGTGTGACATTTACAGAATTTTTGATTTGGAAGGAGGTTTAGAAGTCATCTAGTCTAAGCCCTTCATTTTACAAAGAAGGAAACTGAGGTCTAGGAAGTTAGGCAAGTTTGGCTAGTGTGCTGTGGGAAGGATAATGTGAGATAAGTTTGGAAAGATAGCCTGGAGCCAGAAGGTAAAGGGCAGGGGTGGGGGGCCAGCAGCCTCATGGCCACATGTGGCCCTCTATGTCTTCAAGTGTGGCCTTTTGACTGAACCCGAACTTCACAGAACAAATCCCCTTAATAAAAAAATTTCTTCTTTAAACTTGGACTCAATCAAAAGTCTGCACTTGAGGACCTAGAAGGCCACATATGGCCTGCAGACTGGCCACTCCTGGTAAAGAATTTTAAGTGCTGGAGGAATTTGTTTTTTTATCCTAGATGCAATAGGAAAACACTGAAGCTTCTTAAGGAGGGGAGTAATCTGGTCAGATAAGCACTTTAGGAACTTTAATTTGCAGTTTGTGGAGATGGGTTGGAAAAGTGACAGACCTGAAATGTGGAGACCAGTTAGATTATTGGAATAGTTCGGGTGAGAAGTGATAATAGAATGAACTAAGGTAGTGGTTATATGAGTACACAGAATGAGACATAAGATATATAAGAGATGCAGTGAAGGTAAAAATCACCAAGCCTTGGAGAATACATAGGAGAAATAAGAGAAAGTGAAGAATTAAGGATGATTCCCCAACAGAGAGCCCGGGGGACTGGAAGGAAGGTGGTATCCTCAACAGAAAAACGAGTGTGCTTTGAGGGAGATAAATGGCTGTTTTGGACATGCTGACTTGAGATCCCAATGGGACATTCAGCGAAGGCTGTCCAGCAGGCCTTTGGAGTTATAGACTACAGGATAATATAACAAAGGAGGCTGAGAAGGATCCATCTGGTAGGTAGAAGTAGAGTTAGGGCATTATGGGATCTTGAAAATCCAGGAGAGTAATAGAATATGCTGGAGGAAGGAGTGGTTATCTATGCAAAAAAAAAAACTGCAGGGAGATCAAGAAGGATGAGAACTGGGAAAAGGCTACTGAATTTTACAATTAGATAATTTTGGTAGCCTTACCCTTAGCAGAGCAGTTTCTTTTCTTTTTTCTTAACACACTCAAGCCTCAGTTGTTATTTGAACAGGGTTAATGTTTCCCCTCATCCCCCAATGTTTCAAAAGTCATTGTAATAAGAGAACAACTGCTCCTTCTGCCTGATAAAAAGGTTTGCTAAGCACTGGTTTGTGTAGTAAAAGGAGCGGGTACAAACGTTAAACTGACCAAAAAAACTGTTCTTATTTACCCTGAGACAATGCTACAGACTTTTGTACCAGTTTCAAAAACTACTTGCTGATTAAATTTACATAGACAGACATATAAATAGATGTAGAATAAGAACTAAAAGTCAACATTTGTTGTTTTCACATCATTTGCTGGGAAAATGATAAAAATGTAATTTTGACTAATTGTACATTTGTTATAGAGTCCTTGCTAAAGGAATCATAAAAATAGCTTTCATAATTTAAAAAAAAATCTCTTATTTATATTGAATTTGGTTTTACTCTCAAGTCTGTAAGTTCAGAGTAAATGTACTGATTAAGCAGGATTCTGATCCATTCCTGAGGGCTTGGAAATCTTGAATTTAGTTATTCCCAGTGGTGTGCCAAGAGAACCTAACCACTATTTATTTAGCCTCCAGTTGTTAATATCCCAGAGCTTTGCAACTTAGGTTGACCCCATTAACCAATCAAAACTAAAGATTGATTAGGCCCTTCAAGAATCAGGGCTGCCTCAGCCATGTACAGATGCGGTAGCTCACCAATTCCCTGTACAAAGCTTTGCTGCTGCACAGATGTATCTAGGCTGTGTTTTGTTTTGTTTTTAATCAACTAGACAAAGTGTCAGACCAGGGGTACTGGGGTGCAACCATAAATCTGTGATTGGAAAGGGCACACCAGCCCAGTGCTGACATCCTGGAAACTATCGATTCTGCTCGGATTTAGAATGGGGAAAGGGACATTTTCATAATATAGAAGGGAGATGTGCAATAAAGAAAAGTACACTGAAAGGTAGCTTAAAAACCAGATTAAAATTAAATTGCCACTCAGAAGCAAGGAGAATTCCATTTGCTTCTCCCCTTCCGACCGCCCCAGTCAACCGCATCTCTTGTGTTCAATGAGTTGACACAAGCAATCTCATTTTAGTCAAGTCAGTTGATGAGTACCTACTGTGTGCTGTGCACTGTATGAAACCTTAGGGATAAGCATGGTTGGGGTGGGAAACCAACTTAGCCTGGAGAAAAGAAGACATGGGGTGGGCAGGATAGATTTGATAAATGATTTCAAAGATGTAAAGAGTTATACTATGAAAGAGCAATTTGATTTTTTCGGCTTGGTGCCAGAGGGCAGAATTAGGAGCAATGGATGGAAGGTACAAGAAGAAAGTTCAGCTCAGTTTAAAGAGAAATTTTATTTTTCTAAATTAATTTATTTGTTTTCAGTTTTCTGCAATCACTTCCATAAATCTTAGATTTTTCCTTCTCCCTTCCCCCTTCTTCCCCCTTCCTCCCCGCTCCCTCCCCAAGATGGTGTGCAATCTTGTATGAGTTCTACACATGCATTCGTACTAAATACATTTTCACTATAGTTATGTTGCATGGAAGAATTAAAATTAATGGAAGAAACCATGAGAAAAACCTAACCAAACCAAAACACAAGAGAAAATAGTCTGCTTCATTCTGTGATCCAATTCCATAGTTCCTTCTCTGGATGTCGAAGGCATTTTGCCTCAAGAGTCCATTGGAAATTTTTTACATCCTTGCATTGCTGTGAAGGGCTAAGTCTACCAGAAAATTTCTTCGCACACTGTGGTTGTTACTGTGTACAAAGTTCTCCTGGTTCTGGTCCTTTCACTCAGCATCAGATCATATAAGTCCTTCCAGGCCTCTGAAATCCTCCTGTTCATCATTTCTTATAGCTCAATAGTATTCCATTACATTCATATACCACAATTTGTTCAGCCATTTCCTAGTTGATGGGTATCCCCTCAATTTCCAGTTCTTGGTCCGCTATACATACTTTTGTACATGTGGGATCCTTTCCCATTTTTATGATCTCTTTGGGATACAGTCCTAGAAGTGATATTGCTGGGTCAAAGGGTTTGCATGTTTTTGTAGCCCAGTGGAAATTTTTATCACTCCCTTGAAATGACTGCCTAATGCACTAGCAGTGAACTCTACCTGTGCAGGCATTTAAATGAAGACTGGATAACCATTTTTAAAGATGCTGTGAATAGTATTCTTACTTTAGTTAAGGACTGGACTATTTAAACACTACGGTATTGATGTTTTCCCCCAAAGCTGAGATTCTTTTGTAGTGAAGACACCATGACCCAGTCAGCTTCATCTTCCCCCTCAGGGTTCTAAGGTATCCCCGAGGAGTTGGGCTATCTCATCATTACTGTGATCAGCTTGAGCCCCCACCAACTGAACTCCTTGTACTCTTAGGAGCCAGTGTTATTTGTTATTGTTTCAGTTATGTCTGATTCTTTGTGACCCCATTTGGGGTTCTCCTGGCAAAGATACCGGAGTGGTTTGCTATTTTCTTCTCCAGCTCATTTTATTGATAAGGAAACATTTGGGGTGAAGGGAAACATTAACCCTATTCAAATAATAACTGAGGCTTGAGTGCAAAGGAAAGGGAAGGGAAGAGAAGAGAAGGGAAGGAAAGGGAAAGAAGGGAACAGCTCTTGTAAAGACCTCAGTAAGGGCCAGTTGAGAGAGGTATATACATTCCTGTATGCATTACCCAAGTCCCAAATAATTCCCCCACTCACTGACCAGTTCCCACTTGCTTTATAGGGTAACAGACAAAGAAGGCATATTGCCAGCAATAGCCTCATGGGTTAACTTTAGCAATATCATCGTTTGGTGCAAGCTTAGTAAATATTACCTTATGCCACCCCTTATCTCACTGCACCGTCTCAATAGGACTGCCTATCACTGTGATTCTAGGATCCTTGGGGCTATTCTGGAAGTTATTATCTAACACCAGGAAACTAGAGGTTGCCATGGCCATGGATCCTGAGAAACTAAACTTTAAGAAGGATAACAAAATCCTCATTACAGACAGACATTTACTTCAAAGATGAAACAATAACAAAAGTCCATTTCCCTTCATCTTGGAGTCACATTTTCTCCTGCATTGGCTAGTCTGTGGACAGCAAGCTTAGATTTAACTCAGTGCCTATTGAGCACTGGTCTCACCAAGTTCATATCCAAAGGTACTACTGGATGCTGCCAGACGAGTCCCTGTCTCAGTTATCACTGAAATGGACCCTCCAAAGTCACTCCTAAGATCATTTCTTGCTCCTCACGTCATTGATGATGAGCTGACTTCAAAACCTGGGCACTGGGAAACCAGGACAAAACTCACCCTTCACCTAAGATGAAGAAAACAAGCAGTAAGTCAGGCAAAGAACCTAGATCTATATTCTCAGGGCCCATTACCTCTGAAGGGGAAAGGTCTAAGACCTCTCCCCTTTCACAGCACAGACTTCCATCAGTGAAGTGAGTGAAGGAGTCAAAGGGATCCACCAAGATCAAAAAGTTAAACAGAAAATGAGCTGAAAAAAATGGCTGAAGACAACAAAGGTCTTTTTTGAAGAAGTCCCCTGTATCAGCTCTGTAGCCATTTGGAAAGTCTTCTAACCACACGGTTAACTGATTAGTTACAGAATGTCACTTTCAGACACGTCATCATGACTCTCCCCAAAGCAGGCTCCCAAGCCTCCTCCATATGAGGAAACGCCTTCAGAGATGGCTCTATGCAAATACCAGCCTCCTTTATACTTTCAGTACCTGAAATTGACTAGCTAGATACCTGGTAGCTAAATGGAGCAGTGGATGGAGTGCTGGAGCTGCAGTCAGCATGAGTTCAAATCTGACCTCAGATGCTTATAACACTGATCAAGTCACTTAACCCCTGTCTGCCTTTGTTTCCTTAGGTCATCTATGAAAGGATAATAATAGCATCTATCCCCTAGGGTTGTTTGAGAATAAATCAAAATAATATTTATAAAGTACTTTGCGAATCTCAAAGCACTATAGAAATAATGGCTATTATTATTATTATTGGAAAACTCTAGGATGGAATTAGGTTTTTGACAGAATGAAGAATTAGATTCTGCCTGAGGGTGATGGGTGGGAAGATACCTGTCCTGTGGGGTGGCCCTGAGACTCTAGCCAGAAAGCTTTATTAGGGCATTGAATACCTGGGAAAAGGGGCCAAACTAAATTAGGGGGCAGGGAAAGGAAGATAAAGTGCCCTAAATACAGATTTCAGCTAAGTCACAGTTTTTGTCCAAAGATAAGCTTTTTAAAACTTGACATGCCTACAAAAGGACAGCCATCAGCATGACGCTTTCTTTAGGCAGTGTTTATATTGGCATCTCAACAACAGCTGGTACATAGGATTCCTATTCATGTTTTCTGATAATGGAGAAACAGTTTAGGCTCCAGGAGGGGGAAAAATTTTTTTTCTTTGAAAGAAGCTGCACTTACAAGAAAACGTATTCTGTTTTCTCAGCCCAAAAGGTAGCATTTATTACTATGATAAAAACATGCAATGATTTATGTTAGAACTCTATTTCTTAGTGGAGGGGAATAACAAAATTTCTAAATTATCTTTAAAAACTAATAACCTGGACCAAGGGCTAGGCTGTTGATAGGAAAATTTAGGAAAATACACTGATATGGTAGTGATTATTTTAGTTGACATGCAGTTAGAAATTCAAAAATAGGTGTTAGAATGTTGCTAAAATGCTATTTGTGAGGCTGATGTCTGACTGAGATCACCTCAGTCAAAATGGACAGACTTTGCCTTCAAACCAGCTGTTACCTCTTCTCCCAAATTGTGAGCATTCGTTACTGTCCTCCTGAGTAAGTCTGATTTCTTGATATTCTTATGTTTAAGATGTAGAATCTTTTATAAAACTTAACCATTCCTTATATTTTATTACCTTTTTTAGAAAAGTTCTGGGTACTTTCATAATATTATGTCATTGATCTTCATTACAACATATTTGACTATATGATCTGTATGATCTTGAAGATATTTTTGTAAGTGACTGTTTCATTTTTGTACATAGGGAGAAAAGATAGGCTAACTTTCCAGTTAATGAAGTTAGGTGTTGAATTTAGCCACCAAACTTAGCCCTCCATCCCTTAGAGCAATCATTTTTTAAATTTTATTTTATTAATATGTTGAAAAATATATATTATGTAGAGGTGAATCACAGAAAAATCATAAATGAAAAACAAGACATTAAATGAAAAAATTTACACGAGCTGATATAATTTGAAAAAGCTTATTGTCTAACTACATTGTAATATTTGGTGACAAATTACACATTTTTATAGAGTGAATGGCATCTATAGACTTTAACAAAAAAAAACAACTTGTTTTCACCTGAAAAATTTTCTTAATTGGTTCAAGGGCAAAATACAGTATAGTGGCAATTCAGTATAGAAATTAAGTAGTTTATGATTTTTTAAAAAGCAATTACAACTGTGGTGTTGTAAATTTCTATTTAACAAAGACTGAAAATTGTATTTAATTGGATTATTTAAAGATGTGTAGAGAATAATGACATTTTACCAAAATGGTCTCCAGCTTATGGGGTGGGGGGGGGGGGAAGGGAGAGAGAGAGAGAGAGAGAAAGAGTGTGTGTGTGACTAAATACTTCCTATGTCAGATTACCTTCCATCTCCTCTCTATATAAAACTTATTAATACCTAGTACATATGTTGTTTCCTCCATTAGAAGTTATATTCCTTGAAGATGGGGATTAAGGCTTGTTTTGCCTTTCTTTTTATTCATGTCTCTTGACATAGTACCTGGCATAAAGTAAACATTTAAGAAATGCTTGTTAATGGACAACAGCTATACTTATATGCAAACAAATGGATATAATGATAGTAGTAAATAATAGGTAACACTTATATGGTGCCTACCATACTTTTATCTTCACAACTTATCTTCTATCTTACTAATTCCATCTTCACAACAGCCTCGGGAGGTAGGTACTATCATTATCCTCATTTTACATTTCAGGGAATGAGGCGAACAGAGGCTAAGTGACTTGCCCATGGTCATGCAGCTAGTAAGTGTTTGAGGCTGGATTTGAACACAGATCTTCTTGAGTCCAGGGCCAGACCTCTATCCCACTACACCATATAGTTAATGGGTATATATAGACAGGGTCCTGTTTTTGTCATAGCTTATGAATTTAAATCACAGTTGTATCCAGATTTTTTTTGTTTCACACTATAGGTTTTTAAACTAAAGGCTTATTTTTTTCTTCCTTTCAGCCTTTGACTAGCTGAGTGACTCAAGATGGGAAACCACGTAGGAAAGAGAGAACTAACATCTGAGAAGCCTAATAAGGTAAAAAGTGATACTTGTAGAGTTTCAGTGCTCTATAATGTCATTGATGAATACACATCCAAGATTATAACTCTTCTACATCTTCTCATCTGATTTTTTTGTCCATGTTTGGCCATAAATACTCCATCTACTCATGAAAGGCTACCTTAAATGTGGGTAGGTTTCAGTGTAGCTATCACTTGGATTCATTCTTTCATTCAGTCTTTCAATCCAAGTCCATACCATCATTCATATTCTTGTTTTGTACTTCTTGAATACAGTAAATTAACTTACCTTAAAAATGAAGTCCATTTCTAAAATTTCATGTGCCATTTCTGGAAATTCAAATCACCAACTTAATAATCAGCTTTTGCTTTGGACTTTGACCACTTGACTTGAAGCCAGAAGATTTGATTTTGAATACTGACTTCCACTTACTAACAGTAAACTTTGGGGGAAAAAAAACACTTTAATTCTCTGAACGTGTTTCTCTATTTGTGAAATGGAGGTTTGAGTTTTGAGGAAAATGCTTTACAGCCTGTATGGTATCTGTAAATGTGACCATTTCAAAATCTCTATAAATAAGAGATTTAAGGAATAGGTCCTAACTATTACATCACTTCACTGACGGTTGGCTGGCACAGGTGAGATCTGAGACCTCACATATGTTGGTGTTGAATCATTTCAGTTGTATCTGATTATTCATGACACCATTTAGGGTTTTCTTGCGAACATACTATAGTGGTCTGTCATTTCCTTTTCCAGCTCATTTTACAGATGAGGAAACTAATGCCAAAAAACGGTTAACTTGTTCAGGGTCACACAACTAGCAGATGTCTGAGGCCAGATTTGAATTCAGAAAGATGAGTCTTCCTTGAGGAAGACTCTTCCTTTTACCTTGAGGCCTGGTACCCTCCCTAGCAGCCTGATCTCACATGCAATAAATCAATAATCATGCATTTCAGTAGGCAGAATATGGCTTTATAGACCATAAGGGACTTTTAAAGAGGTCACTGTCATGTTTTAGAAATCCAATCCAATTTTGGCATGAAGAAGATTAAGGCTGCTAATCTGCCAATCAAGCTCTCCCCGTATAGGAGATAGAAAACTGTACTGGGAAGTCAAAGAACCTAGATTAAAATGTTATTTCTGCTACCTTCTACATGTGTAATCTTGGACAAATCAATTTGTCATCTTGAGGCCTCAGTTTCTTCATCTGTAAAATTAAAAGGTTGGATTAGTTAATATCTAAGGTCCTTCCTGTTCTAAATAATTTTTCCTGTAATCTACCTTTAGTAAGTTCATATTGTCCTTATATAAGAATATTCTTACACTCTATTGCACACATGCTGCCTAAGAAAGTCATTGAACTATAAACTCTCATAATAGACCCAAAGATTAATGAGTTTTCTATCTGAAAACACTAGCCTAAACCTACTTTCCACACTCCATACTCAGCTATCTTTTGTCTCTTCCCATTCAATAATTCACATTATTCCCTCAGTGGGATATGTGACATCAGTACACACCAGTTTCACATTCCTTACAAGGTTTGGACCCCAGTGGAAATTTAATCTAACCATTCTTTCTTACATGGGGGAATATATTCTGGAAGCTTAAGTCTTTGGGCAAAGTGAATTTAACAGCTTTTGAGGTTTTTCTTTAGAACTACACTGAGCCAATAACATCAGTAGCTGTCTCTTCTGTAGAAATTCTTATGCATTTGTTCACTGGCTTGTTTACTAGACAACTTGTTTCTGGCACAGAATATATCAGTCTCTAGCAATGCCTTTATCTCAGTACATCTATTGACACAGATATTTTCTAATTTTGTCCTTTGATTTTTTTATTTCAATTGTGTTAACTCCTTTATCAACCCACATTTGAGTGCTGATTGCCAGTGATTAATCTTAGCGACATCATGCGTACTTGTTTAATTTATAACTACCACAGTAGGGCATTAGATGATGATATATTAATTTATTTAATGAGTTAGAATACTTTGGCCACCATCAACCAAGTTTTATATAGCAAATTATATATGTGCATGTGTGTATGTATATATTGTATACATATATATGCATATATGTAAATATCCAGTTTTTATTTTCAGTGACCAGCTATGCAAATAACCCCCATATGCCCTTCATCCTTACCAAACAGTTTGCATTTCTTTAGATATTATCCAAAGCCATGTTTCCATATTTTTTGCAGAACTGTTATAGATAATGTAACAATGACCATTTTTTGTTTATAACTCTAAATTTGATGTTGGGGCAAAGCTCCCTCTCTCTTTATACACATACACACTGTTTTTCTGTCTGGTTTGTTACACTGTACATTAATAAATCTTGTTGTCTTGCTAGCATATAACTCATAATTTTTACTAATATTTGTAGATTGTAGTCATACATGACTAAAAAAACTTTTCTTAATTTAATCAGCTGAAAATAACATGTATGTGTTATTAATAACTTATGTCCTGCTTTCTCTTTTATCATGAAGTAATCTTTTCATTGTTTATAATTAACTCTAAAATATAAAATATTTTTGACTCTAATGCCAAATGTCACTAAACTCTGTGCCACAGATATTATATTTTTAACAAACATTTACCAAGTGCCTTCTACATGCAACAAACTATACTAATTACTTTACAAATATTATTTCATTTGATTCTCACAACAACCCTGTGAGGTGGGTGCCATTATTATCCACATTTTAGGGATAAGGAAACTGAGACAGAGATTAAGTGACTTGGTCACACAACTAGTAACTGTATTTAAACTCAGGTCTTCCTGACTCTAGGTCCAGTATTCTTTACACTGTGAAATCTGCCTGCCTGATAAGCATAAATCTACTACAAGTGAATTTATATAATGCTATTTTTACTATTTGTATGAACTTGCATATGAACCTCAATCTTCTATCGCTGAATTTGACAATCATTTATAGTTTACAAAGCTATGTTTTAGAGCTGAGGATGGCAAATGGCAAATTATGTAATTTTCATCCTCATGTTTTATCTTAAAGTCATTAAGAGTGCTTTCTAGTTTCTGATTAATGGATTTAAAAGTAAGTAAAATAAGAGAGGATTGAATGGTTCTCACTGAAATCACCTTCATTTTAAATGCACTGTTCTTTAATTGAGAATTTCCTTCCCTTTCACTTTTAAAAGAAGATGCAATTTTATATCTGAAAATTTTCTGGCAAATGTGTGTGGCACTAGACTATAGTCTTTTTGTAAGCATTTTAGCTCATCCTATGTTATTGCTAATGAACTCGTTAGTAGTAATTTCTTTAATAATATTAAGAACTAGTAATTCCTAAGATTATAAATTATACGTATTTTTGGTAAACATAATTCATGCTGTGTTATTGCTAATAAGCTAATTATTAAGAGTAGCATTTATAATCCTAAGAACCAAATAATACTTAAAACCTCTATAATTAATAAATTATATCTTTATATGTATGCATACATTTGTGTGTATACCTATACCTACATATATGTATGTATTTATATATTTCACCTTGGTATTTGCCCTTAGAAGTATTTTTTATTAAAAATGAAAGTAAAGGGAGAAGTTATATTCAGAAAGATACAGGATATTGGACATTTTGTGGCATTTAAAATCCTAAAGTGACTAATATGAGGCTCCTATTATTAAAAATCTCTGAGCAGCTTACCTGTTGTCTTCCTGTTATTTGGCTGTAATGAAACATTGTTTGTCAATTTAATGATGTCTAAGTAACTTCTTTAAACTATTAGAAAGTTTCCAAATTTCATATATCAACAATAAAAACAATAAATTTCTGTTTGTACTATGGAGTATAATGGCTTTTTAGGAGAGAGCTAGCAGTATTAGTAATATTGAGTCATCTGCTCTGTTTTAGGGCTTACCAGGAAAATCAGATGCTCCATGTACAAAATGAATACAAATTTATCATATCACTTTAGGATACTTTCTTGCACCCTTCCAAAGAAAACATTAAATAACAAACCATACAAAATATTTCTTGGACATGAGATCCCATAAGAGTTTGTTCATTTTGATTTCCAAAATCAAAAGAAGTGTTATTTGAGTTTCAGATTTGATATTTTGGTGTTCTGTTTTAACAAAATGAATAATGTTTTGGAAAATGAACCTATAATTTAGCCAATATACTGGACATGTCCTAGGAAAAATTCAGAGGAATTTGTCTTTGGCTCCCCTTGTGTCTCTTTTCAGTATCTTTTTCTTTCTTAGTGTTCTCTTTCCAGCATTTTCTTCAACCCTGAGCTTCCTCTGTCTTCCTTTTGTTTCATTTCATGTCCCTGTGTCCTTAATACTCTTCATTCTCAAAAAAAATTCGGTCATTAGAGAAGGTTCTCCTGCCAATTACTTAACTTTCATTGTGAATGTTATAAGCTTAAGTCAGTGTGTTATTTCAAGGGTATTTCCACATTAGGGGTTTTATGTCTGATTGGAAAATGAAAAACTATTGCCTGTTTAGGGGATTTCAACAACACTACGCAAGAAAGAAAAAAGTTTCCTTATATTTGAAAATAGGAGCTTCCTCAAGGCCCTGAAATCACATCATATAGGTGGTTTCCTACTGTACCTATATGTAAAATGGAATCTTCTGAGTAGCTTCCCCAGTAAGATTGATATGAAACTAGGAAAGTTCGCTAAAGAAGAGACATTTTGATTGACTTTTAAGAATTGTTCTAGTACAGGAAGGTACTCCAGATTTTTATTAGAGGTCATATAGGATCAGAGTTTGATAGTTAAAAAGGACCCTAGAAATCCAATCTCCTGATTTTACAAATAAGGAAATTGAGAACCAGAGAACTTACGTGATTTACCCAAGGTCTCATGCATAACACATTTTTTGAAATAACCCATCTCTCTGTCTCTGTCTCTCCATCTTTCTGTCTGTAATTGTCTCTCTGTCCTGTCTCAGCCTTTTTCTATCTCTCTATTTCTGTTTCTGTCTTCTCTGTCTCTGTGTATCTCTTTGTGTTTTTTTATCTGTCTCTTTTTTTCTCTCCTCTTCCTCTTTTCTCTTCTTTTGAATTTTCTCCTTGAATTTTCTCATCCCATCTTGTAGATTCAGTTTTCATCTAGTGGCAATGTGGCATAGTGGAAAGAGCCCTTAGAATTAAAATTAGTGAACAAATCTTTAAATGCTGCCACAGCCTCTTACTATTTAAATTACTTTGGCCAAACATGTCACTTAACCTCTCTGAGCCTCAGTTTACTAATTTGTAAAATGAGAGAATTGAACCAGATGATCTTTTAAACTCTCCTATGACACTAAATCTGTGAACCTCTCAAGTGACACAGATGCCTTCCAAATCTATATCTCAGACCCAATCTGTTCCCTGAGCACCAGAGCCATGTTTATAACTTAAGGGCATTTTCACTTGGATATCTCTGTCTTTAATTCAACATATCCAAAACTAAACTTTACTGTAATTTCCCAAATTATGTTCCCTCCTGCTAACCTCAGTAGTTCTATAGGTAATACCTACTAAGATTTAACTCCTCATTTTGCAGCTGAGTGGAGTAGAGGTTCAGTTTAAATGATTTGCCCAGGGTCACACAACTAGTATTTGAAGCATGATAGAGAACTTTAGAAACCCTATATTTTCACTTACAATGTTCCCCAATCCTAAAAGTTTGTCATTTCCATCCCATTTCACTCAGTGATTTTCTCCCTTTCCAACAAAGCTCAATTCAGATGTAGCCTCCTCTGGGAATCCTTTTCTAATGCCCTGGGTCAGTAATGACACTGCCTTCCTCAGACCTTTCATAGGCTCTTTCCTGCAGCTCTCTTACACATTACTCCTGTATTATTTTGTGTTATAGTTTATAGAAGAGTCATATCCACCTACTAGACTATTAACTCCATGATGACAAAAGTTCTGTTGTATCCAGTCTTTTTTATTACCCCCAAGGACCTATATCTTAGGGAACTACCAATAGTAGTTTCTTAATAAACATGTATCATATTTTAAATTAAGCAACTACAAGAAGACATATTTAACAGATTAATCAGAAGTGTTTTTTCCTAATCCTGATGATAGTGATAAAAAATTTCGGAATATTAAGGGGACTTGAGACCAGTTTATTGGAGTGATTGTCCTTTTCTGATTTCCATATTTTTCGCTCTTCTAGTACTACAGAGAAATCTACATTTATATCTCATTTTGCTCTTCTACAACTTCTAAAAGCATAATGTGACTGGATTTAGTCCTTTTCCAGTTTTTCCACTTTTTTAAGAATAAAAAACTAATCTGAAAATTCCTTGACAGTAAGTCCTTCTATTTTCTTTTGCCTTTAACCAGGCTGAGATAATAGTTTTGTTGGTTTAAATAGAGTGAAGACAAAATTCAACATAGCTAAGTAAGGAAAGCCTCATTTTCTTATCAGTTACACACTCAAACATTGGACAGTGTATGAAAATGCAAGGTTATTGATGGTTTTCAATCTATATCTTAGAAGGAATATTCATATTAACAAGATCACAGATCCAGGAAGTATTGAAGTATACATTTTTAAAGGAGGAATTAAATAAGCTAGCATTCCTGTCCGTGATCACTTAACCTTTTTAAAGTTCTTTATATTTGTGGTTTAAGATAAAGTTCAAGTTCTTATTTATATGGTTAATTTTTCTATATTTAATTTATGTTTTCATTACATATAGTTAATTTTATTTATATTTTCATCTATTTATAAAAGGGGGCAAGAAACCTTTATACTTTCAATAAATATCTATCATTGATGCATTAACATCTAACTCCAAAGAATGGGAGATTTATGAACTGAATTAAGTGATTTGATTTTAAAATTGTAAATTTTAACAATTTGTGCTAAAATTGGAGGTAATTATTTAATTCAGTTCAATTCAATCAATATTTATTAAGTACCTATTGGGAATAAGGTATTGCGTTAAGTGATTGAAATAGAAAAAAAAAATTTTTTTAAAGACTCAGCTACTGCCTTCAAAAAGCTTGCAATCTAATAGGTAAGATAAGTCATGAACAAAAGTGTGATAAAATGCAATAGGACAAGATATCCATACAATGTGGTATGAGGAAATTTGAGGAAAGAGAGATGACTCTCAGCTGAGGAGATCTGAGAGCTTTTCATAGAAAAAACAAAGCCTAAAGAGATTTTCATTCACAGGGATGTTAAAGAATCACATTTCAGATTTTGAGAACAACCTGGGTTAATGTGTGGAAGAGGGAGAGTGAATGCTGCAATCGTGCAAGAGCTAATAGTCCAATCTGGCTGGAATGTTTAGAGTGTGTTTAGAGAAATAATGTGAAATAAATTTAGAAAGGTAGTTTGGAAATAAATGACGATAGACTTTAAATGTCAGGCTAACAGATTTGTATTTTATTTCATAGACACTGTTGGCAGGTTTTCTGACAAGGCAAATAGCATAGTCATATATGTACATTAGAAAGATAATTTTTTTTTTACTGGAAACTTTTTTATTTTAGATGGGAGTGTTCTAATAGGATATATTTTATATGTTTCCAATTTTGTGGTAAACATCCAAAGCTTCATAGTGTAGAGCAAGTTGGACACAGGCCTTCTTCCGTCTATCAGATTGGATCAGGGTATCAACCTTGGTTGTATCCACATTGTACAACTTCTTTCTCACTTGCTTGAGTTGATGCTTGTTGGCCTTGATAGACCAGGGCATTGTTATCCTAAGTCTTCTTCCAAGCAGACTCAATGGTCAAGGGAAACTTGATGATGCCATAGTGACGAAGGGGCACTTTTCCAAGGGTTATCAGGCTGCCTCTGAAGCCTTAACTAGTCTGGGGTCACCAGAAGGTAGGTGACATTGAGATCTTCTTTTTCTGGCTGTGTTCACTCTTCAACTGAAAAACGACACCCTTCAGCACGCCTTCTTGACCTTCAAGGCCTTTGACTTGGCTTCTGTCTTGGGAAAGATATCTTCAGGAAAAGCCAATTTTGTATTTTAAAATAAGCAATCCTTATCTACATCTAACCAGTTTTTCCAAAAACAAACCTGATTTATATAATTAAGTGGTAACATTTCAGATGCCAATTTTAACTAAGAAGTATTTTAGTGTATCAGAGGAACTTCTGGACTTAGAACACCTAGTCTATCTAATTCATTCATTTAAACAAATTAATACACACTGGTAAAAAAAAATCAGTTATTAATTAACCATCCTAACTCTCCGGAGTGAGAAACTTGACTTTTTGCTTTGAAACTTGCATTTCTGAAGACATGGTGGTATTAAGTGTTTTGATAACCCTATTTCATCATTCATTTATCCACTTTATATTTAGCTTTTCCTATGTAACAGAAATATATTCTGGGAAGCTGAATAGACTCTCTCTCTCTCTCTCTCTCTCTCTCTCTTTTTCTCTCTCTCCTCTCACTCTCCTCTTTTTCTCTCTCTCTGTCCCCTCATTAGAATGGGTTCAGTCCCTCCTTGTAATATTCATTCGCTCATTAACTGTTAACCAATCAGAGTTAATTGCCACCTTTAGGAACACCCTCTTTCAAGGGCATATAAGTCATAAGTCTCTTCAACTTTAATATTTGGCTATTAATATGAGAGAAATAACTATTTCTCTTAACCATTCACATGTATGTAGAGAGCATTTTAAAATTTATCAAGAATTTACTTTTTCTCATTTAATCTCCACAGAAACCTTAATCCAATTTTATAGACATGGCAACTCAGGTCAAAGAGTTTAGATGACTTGCCTAGAGGTAGATGACACAAGACCCAAGTTCAAATCTAGTCTCAGACACTTACTAGCCCTGTGAGTCTGGATAAGTCACTTAACCTCAGTTTCCTCAGCTGTAAAATGGAGAGTAATAGCCCCTACCTCCAGGGTTATTGTGAGAATCAAATGAGATAATCATTGTAAAGCACTTAGCACAGTGCCCGGCACATAGTGAGTACTCTATTTGTATTTCAGTTGTGCTGGACTCTTTGTGACCTCATTTGGGGTTTTCTGGGCACAGACATTGGAACGGTTTGCCCTTTCTCCAACTCATTTTACAGATGAAAAAACTGAGGCAAAGAGGGTTGAGTGACTTGCCCAGGGTCACACAGCTAGTGTCTGAGGCTCAGTTTGAACTCAGGATGATGAGTCTTCCTGATTCCAGTGTTCTATCCACTGTGCCACGTAGCTGCCCAAGCACCGTATAAATGTGAACTATTATTATTAGCTATTATTGTCATAGACAAGTGTTGGAGGTTGGATTTGGATGTTCCTGGCTCAAAGTTCAGCACTCTTTCATAAGATTTAGTGCTCTAAGGGATCGTAGAGGTCATCTAGAGGGGAAAGGAAAGAAGAGGAACAAACATTTATGAAGTGCCTATCTCATTTGATCTTTGTAAAGTTCTGTGAGGTAGGTGCTATACCTCATTTTATAGATGAGGAAACTGAAATAAATAGGTTAAGTGACTTGTCCAAGGTCACATGGCTAGTAAGTATCTAAGGCTGGTTGAACTCAGCTCTTTCTGACTCCCTGCCCAATGCTCTAAGAGGTCATTTAGTTTAAATCTCTTATTTTTCAGAAAAGGAAACTTAAGTCACAAATGAGTGATTTGTCCAAATTTACATAAAGAGTAAGTGACAAAAAAAACATGATTTTAACCCATCAACTGGCTCCAATCCCAGCATTTTTTTTCATATCACCACATTGTCTCCCATGGCATTTATTGAGGTAGTGCAGGGGATAGAACACTGGACATGAAGTTATTAATAAGACCTTGGTTCAAATGCAGCCTCATATACCTACTGTGTGACCCTGAGCAAGTCACTTAACCTTTGTCCATCTCAAGTCCCTCACCTGTAAAATGAATGGGAATAGTAATAACTCCTACCTCCCAGGGTTGTTGTAAGGATAAAATAATATTTGTAAAGCACTTTGCAAATCTCAAAGCATTATGTAACTGCAAGCTATTAATATCAGATTATTTCTCTGTTTATCTCTGCCAGATTCTATATTCTTCTGGTTCTTCTCAACCAATGGTTTTAATATTTGATACTTTCTACTCATTTCAAAGCCATTTGGGAAATTGCATTGTGCTTTCGATGACCCAAAATTTCTCCCTGAAACAAAAGCCCATCATTTTATTAACATCATTATTCTTTTGCAACATGGTTGTGGATCATGGAATACGACAGTCTCTGAGGAGTGGATGTGATGAGTCACCCCAGATCAATGGGGAGACACATGGTAGGCATAAATAGATTGCAGTGTGTTACCAGGGTTGAATTGGAAACAGAAGGCAACTCAGAAGATACCATCCAAGAAATGCATGACTAGGAAAGGAGGGTAGTCACCTGGTTATACAGCAAGGGGAAGAAAGAACAGATGGAAAACCCAAATGCTACACTGGTACCCAGATCTAGAAGAAGCCTCTAATATAATGCACGGAGGACAGAAACAAGAGTCTCACAGACTGTAACTGGAGGATGTGCAGCACATCAGTGATCTCCCGATCCGCTGAAGAATACATACAGAGCTTTCTGTAGCTTTAAACTGTAGTAAGACTTTTAAGACACCCTGTATAAGTGTGAATTATCAAGCTCACAAATTAATGGGTTGACAAGACATATATAAGCTTTAAAAAAAATAAAACATGGAGTTGATTAGGATGCTAATGATTTTTTTGACTACCTGTGATTTCGGTGGTGTAGGAGAACTCTTGAATGAGGAAACTCCTTCTATTAATGCAGATCAACTCTTGATCTATAGTATAAAGAGAGTTGTCTGGAGCACTGAGAGTTTGATCAGTCATACAGAAAGTATATGTGAGAGGCAGGACTTGATTGACTCAATGTCTTCTGCTCCCTATGTGCTATCCCATATACGTAGAAAACATAATAGTTCAGAAGACTTCTACAGTCTTCCAAATGTACACATTTTTTCCTCTTCAGTCCAGATGAGAGTAAGGTTCCAATATTACCAACCCTCCTCGTCCACTGCCTTCCTCTGTATTAGTTCTTCCTTTCATACCCCATTTTTATAATATAATTGCTCCCTTTGACCTTTTCCCACCCAATTTTGTTTATTTAGAATCACTCCATCATACACAACTCAGCCCCAACCTTTCTTTCAAACTACCTTAGTAATGATGACAGTTTTAAGAATCCTGATATAATAAGTAATTTGACCTTAACGAGTGCCTTATAATTTGTCTTTAATGTTTTCTTTATATTTCTTCTGGATCTTTTATATCAAATGTTCCGTAGTATTCTGATCTTTTTGTTACAGATATGTAAAAGTCTTTCAGTTTATCAAATGTCCACTTTTTTCCATTCGGTATTACTCAACTTTGCTAGATAACTTATCCCAGCTCTTTTGCTCTTCAAAATATAATGTTCTAAGACCTGTGGTCTTTTAGAGTAGAAACTGTAGAGTCTTGTGAGATTCCTGCTCTTTTTCTTCAGTGTTTACATGTTTTTTTTCCTTGTTGCTTATATTTTTTTCCTTAACCTGGGAATTTTGAAGCTTGGCTATGACATTCCTGTAAGTTTTCCTGCTGGGATTTCTTTCAGGTGGTGAATGGATTTTTTTTTTTTTTTTTGTATTTCTGCTTTATCCTTTTGTTCTATGGACATGTTTGTTTTGTTACATGAATTGAAAATTTAAAAAGAAAAAGAAAGATAATAGTGTGCAGTCTCAATTATATAGTCTCAACTGGTGATCACTTAAGTTCAGTAAGTATGTATTAATTGTCTACTATGTTTGGGACACATAAATGAAGTTAACTCTGCCAGTGCTTAGCACATGCCTGGTACATAGAAAGTGCTTAATAAATGCTTATTGACTGACTGCTCTCAAAAAGCTAGCACTCTAGTCTAGAGATGAGGCACATTCAAATAATGATCATCTAAGTTAGAATATTATTTTTTCCCAAATTTATTAATTTGTTTTCAGTTTTCAACAATCACTTCAGTACGTTCCAAATTTTCTCCTCCTCTCTCCCCAAGATAGCATGCAAGCTTACATGGGCTCTACACATACCTTCCTATTAAACACGTTTTCACATTAGTCATGTTGTGTAGAAGAATTAAACCGAATGGGAGAAACCATGAGAAAGACAAAACAGAACATAACAAAAGAGAAAATAGTCTGCTTCATTCTGTGTTCCAATTCTATAGTTCTTTCTCTGGATGTGCATGGTATTTTGCATTATGAGTCCTTTGGAAATGTTTTTAGGTCCTTGTGTTGCTGTGAAGGCTAAGTCTATCAAAAACAGTCCTCATACACTGTAGTTGTTACTGTGTGTAATGTTCTCCTGGTTCTGCTCACTTCACTCAACATCAGTTCATAAAATCTTTCCAGGTATTTCTGAAGTCCTCCTCATTTCTTATAGCATAATAGTATTCCAATACATTCATATGCCACAACTTGTGCAACCATTCCCCACATTGATGGACATTCTCTTGATTTCCACTTCTTGGCCACCACAAACAGAGCTGCTGTAAATATTTTTGTACATGTGGGTCCTTTTCCCATTTTTATGATCTCTGTGG
Organism: Bettongia penicillata ogilbyi; assembly: GCA_023548195.1. Classification (NCBI taxonomy): domain Eukaryota; kingdom Metazoa; phylum Chordata; class Mammalia; order Diprotodontia; family Potoroidae; genus Bettongia; species Bettongia penicillata. The sequence goes on along the minus strand of JAJHZJ010000318.1, from coordinate 8,003,242 downwards.
GATGCAGCTGTAGAACTAGTATTGCTGGGTCAAAGGGTCTGCACATTTTTATAGCCCTTTGGCATAACTGCTCTCCAGAAAGGTTGAATCAGCTCACAGCTCCACCAACAATGAATTAGTGTTCCAACTCTCCCACATCTTCTCCAGCGTTTATAATTTTCCTGTTTTTCATGTAAGTCAATCTGATAGGTGTGATGTGGTACCTCAGAGTTGGTTTGATTTACAACTCTCTAATCAATAGTGATTTAGAGCATTTTTTCATCTGACTATGGATAGCTTTAATTTCTTCCTCTGAAAACTGTCTGTTAATATCCTTTGACCAAGTTAGAACATCATTAAGAGCATAGGAGATGTCAAACAGTGGCCTGAGATATTCTATATATATATATATATATATATATATATATATATATATATATATATATATATATATATACACATATATATATTACTTCTAATGGGGGAAGAGGGAAGGTAGAGAATGTTTCTTGGAGAAGCTAGAAGGAAGAAAAGAATATCAATAGACAGAAATGAAAGAGAGACCATTCCCTATGAATATCATCAGAAGAAAGAATCTGGAGCCAATAAAGCAAAAAATTTATTTTTTCCAAAATGTCCAGTAATTGTGTTGAAGAAACAAGCTTTCAATTTTTCACATCATTCCCTGATTAATGATTGATAAAAATGGTCATAGTGATTTATCTCCCTGAGATTCTTTTAGTTGAATAAATAAGAGCAGAAGGAAGTGTGCCAGTCAAAATGGAAAATGCCAAGTGGAGAAGAGAAAAAAAATTTACAGATGAAAAGTTTCCAATGAGAAATGAATGAAGACTAAAACAAGAGAAAATTAATAGTGATTTGAATTGATTGGGCAAAGGAAGCTTTATGTGAAGTTTATTCTTGGACAATTTATTTAAAAAGAATCAACAGCTGTTCATTTCTAGTAGTTGTGAGGATACAACAAACATGTATTTAGATTAACCTATCTTATTCCCCTTAGAAGAAATAACATTGATGTTAATAATCTATTCAACAAACATTAAGTGCCTGCTGTATGCAAGGGTGTACCTTAGGTATGTGGCATACACAAAGTACATGCATTTTAGTTATGATCTGGGGAGGGCAGAGAGAGATGCAAAAATCAAGCAGAGGACTGAGAAATCTGAGGAGGACGAGATTTGCTTATCTCTTGACAAATGGAGAGTTCTCAATTCAGTAAACAAGTTATGTCTAAACAGTTCACTTCACAGTGGGTTGTTTGAAGCTCAGTATTCATTAGACCAGAAAGTGTTACACATATGATAGTTGGGGTTCCCCAAGTTCATGAAATTAAGATTACTCTTGCTTCTTGGTTAAATTCTGGGTCTTGGGAGGAAGAAGGCATGTAATACAAGGGAAAAAAAGGAGGAAGAATGAGAGAATTTTATCTCATTTTCTAGGTCACAGTGTCACTGTCCTTAGGAAAAAAAAATGTGATATGTACACATTTTCTTTGTCATCCTCCTATCCATCTCCACATTTCAGGAAGGGTATTGCTAATTGGAGGGTGCCCCTAGAAGACAACTTGCATGGTAAAGCACCTTGGGCACATGCCATACATAGAAGGACCAACTGAAGCCACTGTAGTTGATTAAATTAGGGGAGTTATATTTGTGCTTAAGAAACACTGATTTGGTCTCATTGTGTTGGATGGAGGATATATGAATCAAGAAGCTAATTAGCAGGCTGTTGCAATATGTGAGGTGAAAGATGATGAGTTCCTGAACTGAGGTGGTTATCTGGGTAAGTGGAAGAAGTCAGATGTGAGAGAAGTTACGAAGCTATAAATGGCAAGATTGGCAAATGTGGGATATGAGGGGTGAGGGAGTGAGAAATTGAGTATAATGTCAAGTCATTAACAATACTGGAAAGATATTTATGCCTTTGGCAGAAATGGGGAAGTTCGGAGTCGGAGGAATATTGAACTCAATTTTGGATATTTATTTTGAAATGTCTAGTGGGCAATTGATGAATGTAATGCTAAGGAGATTAAAGATCTTCCCCACTTATTAACGGGCCTGCCTATTAAGGGGAGATTTGCAGGAAGGCCCCTATCTTTTGTTAATGAGACACTAGTTCTCAAGGGTTGTGATTCCCTCTGACTCTGAAAAATGTATAAATACTCTGAGATGAGGTGTTACTTTGGGATTCACTCATTGGAAATGTGTTTGGCCAGAGGAGACTCTGGGCAGCCACTAAGGAGCCCCCCATCCCCCTTTGAAAACCCAGATGTTGGTTCTTCTCTCTCTGATAACTATGATCAGACAGTTGGATCTATTTGTTGATCTGTGATGTATGTATTGCTTATGGTCTGATAGTTAGAAGCTCTGTCTGTTAGTCTTTATTGCTCTATTTGTATTTTCTCTGAAGTTCAGAGTGCTAATTTATTCCCCTAAACTAAGTGAATGATACATGTGCTTGATTAAAGTAGATTATTGACCCCTCAAAAGTTGCCTTTCCTTTTAAAAAAGTAGATCAAAGAACCTGGGATACTAGGCCCTCCTCTGCATGTCAGGGTGCTTGCTTTTACAACGATGAAGGGCTAGAACTCAGAGGAGAAACTGGAGCCAGATAAATAAATGGATCTGAAAGTCATCTCCATAGAGATGGTAGCTAAACCTTTGGGAGCTGAGAAAGTTACTGAGAGTAAAGAGGAAAAAGGGAAGAGGGTGTGAATCAGAACCTCAGCAAACACCCACAATTTGGGGGCAAGATATGGCTGATGATCCTCCAAAGGAAACTGAGGAGTGGTCACACAGGTAAAGGTAGTACCAGCAAGTAGTGGTGTCATGAAGACCCAAAGAAGAGAGAGTATCCAGGAGGAGATGGTGGTCAACCATGTCAAATGCAGCAAATAAATGGATACCATGTAGGACTTAGAGAATTGTATTTCTGTATAATTGGTTTCCGTTCAATCCTATGTACTTTTATTTTATACGCTTAAAAAACATTATTCTGAGAAGGGATATATAGGCTTCACTGCACTTCTAAAGTATACTTCCATGTCAGCAGTACCTGGGATAGAATATGCCTAGGTAATAACCCTAAATTTATACTTTTACTCTTTTCTCTTTTGTCCTAAAGTTTGGGGATGTAATAGGGACACAGAGACTAATGCAGAGGAAATTCACATGCATACATTGAGTATAATGCCAAGTCCAGTAACAGTACTGGAAAGATGTTTATGCCTTTGACAGAAATATTGACAGAATATTACTCATTTTGTGTCAGCCAATCTACCATTTTAGATGTTCATAATGTCAGGAGAAAAGCCTGTCTAATCTTTTCTCATGTTGTATGAAGAAAAAATATGTTGTTTTAATGCATCTTTTCTTAACTTTTTATCATGGGCCCAATAATAGAAAGTTTGAACAGAATAGTTCGCCTGGGAAACAATTTTAAACAAGGAGGGCTGTGAAACAGCCATTATTTTAGTTCTAATAGGAAGTAGGAGGGGATGATACAACCACAGCATAGCAACATAGCAGCTATTATCTGCAGAAAAAATTCTCTTCCTTTCACATAACTTTTGATATCTTGACTTTTACAGCAAGTCTGGCAGCAGTTTACATCCTGTAATAATGTTGTCATATCTACCTGGAATGGATTTTGTGAAAAGCTGAAGTCATTTTTGCCTTCTGTACACTAATACCTGGTTAATGACCAAACTAAATATTAAAAGGGCAATGCTGAATGGCAGCTCAGTAATATGGCTACATTTCCTTGTCACTGGAATTTACACAGGTACCTAAAAATAATGGGAGAAAAAAAACAAGAGTGCTTAGCTGACAAAAATCAAAAACATCCTGAAAACTTGCAGTTAGGTGTCTGTGAGTTCATTGCACCAGTATTTAGATCAGTTGGTTTAGGCTCGTGAGATATTTAAGCTATGTGTCAGAGACGTGACCTCAGAGAACAGTGACATTTAAAAGATTTGATTATCTCTGTAGAGTCACAATGGACCTAGTAATATGTATTAGCATATATGAGTTAGTATTAAAACATATATTCTGACTTGACTCTTTCTATAGACGTGATTAAAATCATAACCTGAGATATGTGACATAAACCTAAAACTATAGACAATTCACTCTATAATTCTATCAATAGTCAATAAAAAAATTCCCACTTTGAGAAGCATTTTTAGTTTATATTAAAGTTCCTAACAGCTTAACCATAAAATATTGCTGATACTTTTTCATCACTATGTTTTATTTCCATGTGGCCAAGTTTTCAGCTCAGAAATGATAGGGATGGAATCATAAATTTACATTATTTCCTCCCATTATTAGAATATTATAAAGATATTTAAATCTCTTAGTTTTATTTTTATATCATTAATTTTCAGCACTTAGATATGGTAACATTCTAAGAGAGATTTAATTTTCTGCTAACGATTACATATTCAGCACTTATTTTTTTCATTAGATTATCTTTTAAAATATGCTGCCATCATCATATCCTTTTTATAGAACAGCACAGTTACTGAAAACTTAAGTTATTTTCCCACAGCAACAGAGAGATAAAATCAGAATTACTTAGGTAGAGAGAGATTTTGAAGCCTGAATTACCTGCATAATTGTAGCTATGAGGCTTGACCAGATAACCTTCAAAGGTCTTAGAGCTGGGGCCTGAAATTACCAGTACTTCTGTTAAATCATTAATAATAGCTAGCAAGGCTGGCTTTTGCATGATACTTTTAGGTTTGCAAGGCACTTTTCATATGTTATTTCATTATGTCCTCACCCAACCCTGGTGGGTAGGTATTACTATCGTAGATACTACTATCGTTCCCTTATTTTACAGATAAGGAACCTGAGATGGAGGGAGGTTACATAATTTGCATGGGGTCACCCAGCTGGTAAATGTCTAAGGCAGTTTTTGAACTCCCGCATCTCTAGCACTATGTCTATTGTGCTGCCTCAATGGGTGTTTATTAAGTACTTACCTTATACTCAAAACTACATTGAATTTTATTGATTGTTTTGCTTTTAAGTAGAAGATAATTCACTAGTTGTCAAAATAAGATTTACATAGTTCTACTAAAAAGAACTCATTCCATCTATTAAAAATTCTTCAGCTATTTTCTTGATATTTTTCCTTCTCATTTGCACTAACTGCCCATTAAGAATACTAGGTCATTTGATTACACCTATGTTTTCTCCAGACATTTTGAAATCTGCTTTTCCAAGTGTAGGGCACATATCAGATTATACCCGGCTGCCTCTCCTCCATCACAAATGTTAGGATGAAATAGTCATTTGCCTCCGATTTTCCTATTGCTCCTTTGTCTTCCTATATTTCCATATCTTAAACTACAGATAAATGACTAAGCTGGTTTTGATATTTTTTTTAAAATAGTATTGTCTTCTCCTTGTTTTTGATGAAATGTAATTGGTCTTTCCTTTCCTCATCTCTCTCATTTTCTAATTCATTCTCCACATCCTCCAACCAAATAATCTTTCTAAATTATAGATCTTACTCAGCTTGTCACTCGTCTGCTAAAAATCGTCATTAGCTCCCTGGTTTATCCTGAATGAGAATAGAACTCTTCAGCCTAGTGTTTCAGGCTGTCCTCCACACTCTGACTCCAACCTTATTTCTGACCTTATTTCACATTACCCTCCCCCTACCTTTGAGCACAGTATGTTCCAGCCAAACTGTTTCCCAAATTCAAATTTCCATTTTTCCCCTCTGTTCATTCACACAAACTATCACCTGTGCCACTAACACTCCTTCCTCATCTCAGTCTTTTAGAAAACTTGTTTTCTCTCAAGGTTTCTGCTTAGGTGCCAGTTTCTCCATGGAAGTTTCTCCCTTTCCCTGATTGTGCATGTTCTCATTCTCCTCATTGTCTTCTCTTCTCTTCTTCTTCTCTTCTCTTCTCTTCTCTTCTCTTCTCTTCTTCTTCTCTTCTCTTCTCTTCTCTTCTCTTCTCGTCTCTTCTCGTCTCTTCTCTCTCTTCTCTTCTCTTCTCTTCTCTTCTCTTCTCTTCTCTTCTCTTCTCTTCTCTTCTCTTCTCTTCTCTTCTCTTCTCTTCTCTTCTCTTCTCTTCTCTCTCTCCTTTCCATTATAGTAACTGAAGTACATGCTGTGCCTCACCAATGTAAAAGTAAAAATCTTTGCAGGTGGAGATTCTAGTTGTTTTCTTTGTATCTCCAGTGCTTAGCCCATTACCTTTCACCTCTTAGGTGTTTACTGAATCGCTGTCCGATTAAAGAACTAGAAAACAGTACAAGGTTGAACGCATTCAACTGTGTGATGGTATGTTGTCTACAATAAGTTTTACTTAACCCACCTACCCATGTCTTCCTATCTTCTAGAACTTTTATGTGTTAACTCTTCCATTTTAACAACCTATTCATTGTACAGTGAAACACAGACCATCAGTCATCATTCAGTGTGGACATGGATTCATAAAAACAAGGTGGTATTATATAAGCACAGCATGAATGAGACAATACCTATGTATGTAGTTCTAATTAAAAATAAGCCAGTGAGCTATTATTTGGAATATACAAAGGATTCTGTGGATCCTTGGTCATATATAAATTGGCATCCTTTAACCCTTTTAATGTTGGAATTATTAATTAGTCTAATTCTCCATGTTTAGAAAGGAAACCTTGGCCAATAGCTCTGATTATCTGGAGTTTTCTGAAGAAACAGTACAGAGTTGTCCTCTGATGATTGTATTGTTTGGCAGTAATACTTGAGGTAGTTTAATAAAAATTATAAGGCATGCCAGTCAGGATGCTCATATCAAGTAGTCTGTAAACTTCAGTGGAAAGACTCTCTCACAAAATTTAATGAAGAAGCCAATGCCCAGTGAAGAATTTAAGTTAAAAAAAAACCCTTAACATGCACCATTGAGATAGCTACTGTGCTTCTAAACGTTCCTGAGTTCTGGTAACTGCAGGAAACTGAAGAGAATGATATTTATGTGGTCATTTTTGTTATAGACTGCTTTTCCAGGAGGTACTATAGTAGAAAGTGGAAACTTGGTTTTGGAAGCTCTGAATTTCAGTTTCAGATGTTGCCTGTAGCACTTTCTGTGTGTATGACTTTGAGGCACAACACTTTACCCCTCCGAATCTCCATTTTCCCAACAATAAAATGAAGTTAATAATACTTGTACTGCCTCCCAAGGCCATGGTGACACAAACATTTTATAAACCTATAATAGATGTGTATGTGTCTATACATATGGAGTTGTTATTTTTATTACTCACAGTGACCATAAAAAAGGTAGAACTTTGTTAGATATTGAATTTAAGTCATTCATTAGCTTGGTCATCCATAGACCTCAGAAATCTGACAGCTAGGAAGCACAGTGGATAGAATATCAGGTCTAGAGTCCTGAAGATCTGAATTCAAATCCAGCCTCAGGCACTTAGGAGCCAAGTGACCTTGGGCAAGTCATTTAAGCCTATTTGCCTCAATTTCCTCATCTGTAAAATAAACTGGAAAAGGAAATGGCAGACTACTCCAATATCTTTCCCAAGAAAATCCCAAATGAGGTCATGAAGAGTCACACACAACTGACCCATATAACCTCAGAATAGCATAAGATCCATCCAAATGTTTTAAAACTTCTAAGAAAACTTTATTGCATCTAAGTATCTGTAATGTTAATGTAAGATTAATGGTGGGTGGGGGAAAGAGTTAAAGATCTTCCCCACCCATTAATAGGCCTCAATACCTTTTGTTAATTTCTATTGAGGCACTGGGTCACAAGGGCCCTGCCCTCCAGCTCTGAAAAGTGTATAAATATTCTGAGGTGAGGTTTTACCTTGGGGCTTACTCATATGAAGTGTTTATTTGGCCAGATGAGACTTTGGACAGCTGCTAAGGAGAACCCCACTCTTTGAAAACCCCATTTGTTGGTTCTTCTCTCTCTCTGGTAATTATGTATGTATGTAATGGTCAGACAGTTGGATCTGTCTGTTGATCTGTGATGTATGTATTGCTTATGGTTAGACAGTTTGAAGCCTTGTCTATTGGCTGTTCTTTATTTCTATGTTTGTATTTTCTCTGAAGTTCAGGGTGCTGACTTTTTCCCCTGAACTAAGTGAGTGACATATGTGCTTGATTAAAGTAGGTTGTTGACCCCTCAAAAGTTGCTTTCCTTTCAGAAAAGCAGATCTAAGAACCTGCACAGTAGACCCTCTTGTGTATGCCAGGGTCCTTGCTGATTCAGTGTTCAATTCAGTTCACTTCAAGGAACCTTTAAATACTTTCTGTATCTAAGGTGTTATAATATAAATAGGGATATTTAGCTAAATTGATAAGTTTGTGATGTCATTGATGTGGGTACTCAATGCAGACCATAACCCATCCATGCCTTCTCATATAATCTGGCATCACTAGATGCCTATTAGTCATTTTGAGCTACATGCTCCCTAGTCATATTCTCCATGTCCTTCTGTAAATCCTCAACCTTTGAAATCAAGGTCTTACTTTAAATATCTTGACTGTTGCATGGTTGTCAGTGATCATTTGAGGAGTCCATTGGTTATCTTTCACTATGTCTATGTGACATGTCCACCTCCTCATTTTCTGGTTATGTATCTCTTAAATTATATCTTTTAAGCAACTTCTGTGTAATTATTCATAATATCCTACAATATGCTCACTTTGATCATGTACAGCTCTGCATTTTGCATGACCTATAATTTTAATTCTTCAAAGACTGTGGTATTTAGATATTGTTACATATTGTGTTTAAGCTGTTCATTAGTTTGGTCATCCATAGACCTCAGAATCAGACAGCTTGGAAGCACAATAGATAGAGGCCACAGCAGGCCTAGGGTCAGGATGTGACTGTGTAGACTGTGGTATTCCATAGCTTGTAGCCATATAGTACCACATGATGATCAAAAGATGGGCCTTTGTTCGTTAAAATTTTAAAATTTAAAATTTCCCAGATCAATACAACTCACTCTCCTATTCAGCTCCAGACCCAGTATGTTATTCCTACATGTTATTGTCTAAGATATCTATATTGATTAATCTAAGCTGTCCATGCAGTGCTTATCGTAGTCTGCACATTAGGCATTCCTTATCCACTTATTGTCTCCTGAGTGGCTCGTTAATCTAAACTCTTTTTAAATATTACAACTCTCATGTAGGAGGCTCTACAGTGCTCTGGGGTTTGGTGCAATCAACACAATGTCATCCATACACTGGAGTGTCAGGAGGTCATTACCATTCATAGGGGATCTCCCACTTCAATGTTTACTTTGTGCTGGATATCCTATATGGCACTGGCAAATATGTTTGTTGATCATATATCTCACTTGATGTTAATAATCAGGTAGTAAAAAAATAATCTCATGACATCACTCAAGGCTTCTTATAGGAGTTTACAAGGAAACAAAACTGTTGAAAGAGAGACTTAAAGGTTTAAAAACTTTCTTTGTGAATTAAATTTTTTAGTAGTCAATAAGTGAAATAGAATCTTCTGTTCTTTATTCTTTTCAGTCAATTATATGACTGTAAAAGATGTGTTCCGGTATAGGATATTTAATTTGTGAAAGTCATTTCATTAAGGATGCCTTTGACACATGTATAGATTTTTCTCATAAAGATGTTAGAAAGATGAGAAATAAAACATGTAGGTCATTAGATGCTTATATTTTCCCAATCACCTTTTTAACATAAAAATAAGGTCTATGATGTTGTTTCAGATCATTTGTTATCACTCTCTCCTCTTTCAGATATCTTAAATTTAATCATTCATTGACCTCTAGGTAATTTTTTCCTACAGTATATCTTTGTCTTTTTAACTTCCTCATTTAGCACATTAGGAATTGTGATGGTATAGATCAAATGAGGCCCTATAGTTATTGATGAAGAAAAAAATTATTGATTATCTTTGGAAATCTTTTCCATGTTTCCCCATAATCCATGTCACACCCCTAACTATGAGTGTTGAAGTTCTACTTTGGGCTCTCTTCTCTTTTCAATCCAAATTCTTTTGTTTGGCTACCTCATGGGTTTTCAGATGACTTCTTGAATAATACATACATACATACATACATACATATATATATATGAGTTATATATGAGTTCTAGTTTGAGTTCTAGTTCCACATACATTTTGGACATTTCAAATTGGATTATTATCAAACTCAACATTTCCAAAACAAAACTCATGATATTTCCCAACTTCTATCTCACCCATTAAAAAACATATCTTCTGAACTCAAAATTTTAACCCCAATCCTGCCAGTTCACCCAGGTTCACAATTTCATTGCTATCCTTGACTCTTCTCTCTCCCTTACTCCACATATCCAATCAGATGCCTGCTCATTCATACTTCCAAATCTGTCCACATGTTACCTCATATCGGCTCATACTACCACTCTGTTTCAGGCCCTGATCATTTCTTGTCTGGACTAACGAAAATGCCTCTTAATTGGTCTGTTGGCCTCAATTGTCTTGACATTCCAGTCCATAGAGCTGCTGAAGTGATTTCCCAAAGGGCAGGTCTATTTCCCTCCTTCAACACACATGCCCAGTGAGTTCCAGTGGTCACCTATTACCTCCAGAATCAATCCAATTCAATAGACATTTATGAAGTGCCTACTATATGCCAGGCACTGTGCTAAGCACTGGAGATAGAATTAATAAAAAAGAAAGATCATCCTTGCCCTCAAAGAGCTTATGATCTAATAAAAACTCCACTATTTGTCATTTAAAACTCTTCATGACTGAGCCCCATCTTACTTTTCCAGGCTTTTTCTGCAACATTCCCTTCTATGTACTCTGCAGTTAGGCGTATTGGCTTTCTACCTGTTCCTCATTTACCATGTGATGTTTCATCTCCTATTTCCATGCTGTTGCTCATCTATGCCTAGAATGCACTCTCTCTTCACTTCTGCCTCTTGGAATTCCTGGTTTTCTTTGACTGAGCTCCAGGACTAGCTCCTTCAGGAGACCTTTCCTGTACTCATAGCAATAAGGGACATCATTTCATGGGACATACTTGACCATCTCACATGGTAGTACTCAAAGGTAAGCATGTGTAAAGAGCCCACCATGAAGATAAATATATGAACATGCATATCAGAAGATGAACATATAGAAGACTTTTATGAAGAACTTAGTATCCTCCAAATTCTGTTCTATTGGGGGTTGAGAGAGTAAATGTAATATATAATCATATAAATAAATACAAAGTAATTAGAGGAGGGAAAGACCACTCATTATTGTGAGGGATCGGAGAAAATGTTCGGCAGAAGAAAGATAAGAATTCTGAGAGGTATAGATGAGAGGCTATGGCAAAGCCGAGAGGAAAAACAATGCTATGAAAAATGAATGAATATCTAATTATTCCATTTCTGAAACTAAAAATTAACTTACATACGACTTTTGGATGGCCAAAAAGAATAACTTACAAATAGCTAGTTTAAATCATGGCTTTATTAGGTTTAGGTTTTGCAATATTTAACAAATATTGTTAACATTTAACAATAGGAGCTTTCTGTATAATGTATTCCCAGCTTACTTGGTGAGTTTAATTGTGTTCATCCCAATGACAGCAGTATTTTCCTGCTGTTGGGGAATTTCTAATTTATCAGAGCGCAGAATAGTATGTTCAAAATAGCTAATCTCTTGCTGATTAAGTTGCAAGTCTCAATTTTGTGTAAGAGTGACAGTGAAGCTCTTTTAATCAATCCCAAAAAATTTATTCTTTCCACCATTTTACTAATATAAGGAGTGTTCTGATTCACTGACTAGGATTGCAGTCTAGAGGAAACAGAGAATTAACCCAGATATGTTTCACTTGACCAATGGGAACCCTTTAACTTTTATAAATCTGAAGTAGAAACAAGCTTATTTTGAGAGTATATTTATTACAACCACAGGTTGAGATTAGAAAACTGACAATATCTCAGTGACCCTTGCATGGGAAATGCTATGTTGGTACAAAACAGGGAAGCAATGCCTGTAGAATAGACTGAATTAACAGGAAGGCGAGAGGGGCAAAAATAGTAAAGAATAGGTATATATGAAAGCCAGAGCCCTCCTTGTCTGTTGTGAGTCCCCAGAGTTCGTGACTGTGCCCTTCTCTCCTACCCATCTGCCAGAGTTGAAGAGATTGAAACCCTGCCTTCTCTCCCTACTTCTGGGGACTTCTACAATATCTTGGACAAAAACTAGATGGTCATCATCAAAGCCTTTGCCCAGCAGCTACTCTCCATTCCCAGCCCATTTCTCACCCAGCTAAGGGAACTCAAGGCTCAGAAGAGCCTGGAAGCTTAGGAGTCAGTAGTACTCAATGATATAGGGAAAGTTGAGTGTCATACTGTCAGTATAATTTCAGTTACTTTGTGAGTGAAAGGTATTAATGGGCTGGACTGGCCACCTAATCATAATTTAAAGTATTACTTCCATAGAAAAATATATGTCAGATTCCAAAGTCCAACAGACTTAAAAATTACCTTAATTATTAATTAATTATCAGCTAAAGATGAAGATCATTCTAATAAAAATATAGAAACAACATAATTTTTCTCAAATGTCATATGTCAGACATCTAGGTCAACAAGTTTGGCCTATTGTACTTACTGATTGGATCCAAGGGTAGTCACTTGGCTCATTATATTTATTGTTGAAGGAAATGATTGATTTCATGAAATAAGTAGCTTGTTTCTCCAATGAATGTCTTGTATAACATATTGCTATTTAACTGGACTCAGAAAGTCTCCCATTTCTTCATTTATTATTGTAGTAATTACTTAGTTCCTTTCCACTCATTTCATTTATGAGAACTGGAATTTGGAAGGGAAGGAAAAGATCTTCCACTCTCTTCAGAAGCCAGAGCTGAATAGAAATTATTGGCTGAATTTGAAGTCAGAAACACTGTCAAAGGCACTGGATGTGTGACCCCCCAACAAGTCATTTAACTTGCATAGCTGTACAATCCAATGGAAAAAAAGTCTTGGATTTGGATTTAGAGATGCACGACTTAAAATCCCAATATTGCTTCATACTACCCAGGTAATTTGGAATAAGTCACTGGAACCTCTTGGCCTCAATATTCTCATCTATAAAATGAGGGGGTGTAAGAAGGCTGGTTCTGGGATTGGAGGTCCTGGGATCAAATCTTGCCTTTGTTGACTGCTGATTACACCTGTGTGACCTTGGAAAAGTCACTTAAACTCTCTGGTCCTTAGTTTCTTCATGTAAAATTAGGGTGTTGGATTTTACGATCTCCAAGGTTCTTTCCAGTTCTGAATCTATGATTTGGACTAGCCAATTTCTGATGTCCCTTCTTACTCTTAATTCTCTCATCCTCTGATCTTATTAAAGTTTCAATTTCTTCATCTGTTAAGATGGGAATAATGATGCCTTTGGTAACTATCTCACAGGGATATAGTGAGGTTCAAGAGATAATTTACATAAAGGGTTTTGCAAACTTGAAAATACTACATAAATGTCAGTTATTATATTTCATTTAATAGATACAGTGCTTGAAACATAATAAATGGTTGTTGACTAATAGTCAATACTGTAACAATGCAATTACAACAGTTGCAAAGTGATTTGCCCCCTTGTGATGTATGTAGACTTACCTACATAAAAATAGTTTACCATAGACATTATGGAGACGACTTGATGAGTCTAGTAAGGAAAATATTGGTTTAACAATTGGAAATCACTAAGGGAGAAGTCAGGGTACAATTCCTTTTTAATGAGACTGAATCAATTAGCTTCTTATTGAAATAGTTGCAGTAATAACTATCTTATGGCACTTATGGGACTGCTAGATAGCATATCTCTTGATTAAGTTTTATTCTTTTCTAAGTGAGGTAAGGTTGCATATGTGTGTGTGTGTGTGTATGTATATATGTGTATATATATATATATATATATATATATATATATATATATATATATATATATATATATATATATATATATTGCCACAACAAACTAGATAGAAGACCAAGAATTGTTTTAACATTGGGTGCTGAACCCAGTATTTCTAGTTCACATCCACTTGACTTCATTCTGTCAATGAACTCTCATCAGCCACACTGACCAAAATTTGCCGCCCTAGTTCATCACTGGCCCAAGTCAAAATGTTTATGTTGCTGTTCAATCGTTTCAGTCATGTCTTCGTGACCCCATGTGAGGTTTTCTTGGCAAAGATACTGGAGTGGTTTGCCATTTCCTTCTCCACCTCGTTTTACAGATGAGGAAACTGAGGCAAATGGAGTTAAGTTACTTGCCCAGGCTAACATGGCCAATAAGTGTCTGAGGTCAGATCTGAACTTCGGTCTTCCTGACTCCAGGTCTGGCTTTCTATCCATTGCACCACCTAGCTGCCTCCAAATGCCTATATATCAATTCAAAATGTAGACATTGACTTTATTACTGAATGTGGAAGAAAACACCATGGTTTTACAATTGCATAATTGAAAATAACACTAAGTTATTTTTCTCATTTGTTGCTACCTTAGTTCCATATGGACAGTTCACTGAATTGACATTTTACATTTAATATTGTAAAAGGTTCAAGTATATTGCAGTAATTATAGTCTCTTCAGAAGGTAATTTCATTTCTTACCTTTAAAGATGAAACATATCCACTCAGTTTGAAATATATTTGCTTGTTTTTTATTCTTGAATATTTTTGGATGTCTGGAAAATTCTGTTAGATTAGTTTGGTGGTAGTTGGTCCTAAAAATTAATATTTTTTTTTAAAAGTTATCTCATCAGTTGAGAGATTTTTTTTAATGAATGACATCTTGTTTATTACATGTGTCCTGGTTTCTAAGTTAAGCAGACATAGATTTTGATATGTTAGAATAAATCTATAAAATTGTATTGCGGTATCTTGACATTTGTGTATGGCATGTTATTGTTTTTTGACTTCCAGTACATAGAGACTTCATATATGTGATTATATTCCCATACATACCCAGAATTCCACACTCTGATAATTATGGTGTTACCATTATTATAATTATAATAGCTTAATTGCCTTAATTTAATGATGATATGTTTAAGCTAAAGTTTGAATGAAACATTATTAATTTGATTGAACTTTAATATGTCCTTTTATGTTTGAAAATATTATCTTTACTATTTTGGATACTCAAATTAATGTCAGCATATATTATGCATGAGCAAGCACACATTATTATTGAAATAAACAAAGCAATTAGGTAGTGATGCTACCAAAGCATAATGACTCAAGTACTTATCAGCATAGGTTATTCAGAGGTACATAGCTTAGTCCTGAAGCATTTCTAGATTGAATTAAGGCATTCAACAAGATACTGATGTTATAAAACCACTTTAGAGAAAGTTCAAAATCTTATGTCAATATCATTTTCTGTTGTCCTGGTAGGAAAGCAGACTCTATTTGACCTCAGTAAGTAATTTACTCACAAAAGAAGTTGGTCAGAGTATAGGAGCAGCCAGCTGTCTAGTAGTTCATTCTTAGACAGTGGTTTCACCAAAGGTATCTGTGCATAGGGTTGTGAAAGTGCCCATGGGCAGTAATAGAGCGGGCTCCTAAGGACTGACCTCCCTCAAGACGCAGATTTCCAGGCAAGTAGTTTTATGCTCTAGCTGTCTGAGTGCTCACTCCTCATTCCCACTTTGACTGACTTCTTTGTATCATGATACTGTGATTTCACTTTCTGTTCTCCCTCTGTGGTTCTCCTCCTACAAGCTCTAATTAGGCGTCATGGTTCTTCTTTCAGCCCAAATCTCCAAGTGTGACATGGATTATAGAGAGGATCCATTATTTCTGGACTGGCTGATATCCTCTGTATTGCCCCTTGGAGATTTGATGGCATTCTCTGATCCAGAACAACTTGGCCAGTGTATGTTAATTTCATTCGGTATCTAAAAAGTTAAGCAATGAATAGAAATAGCTATAAGGAGGAGGTGTGTTTATTGAGTACAATGGAATTAGGAGGAGGAATGTTTTGTTAAGAGTGGAAAGTTACTTTCTTCTTCTGTAATAGAGTTTTGTGAAGTGCTACCCACCAGTATTATGCTTATAATTAGGGGAAAAAATAAGCACTAGGTTTTTAATACTTTTAGGACAGAGATTCGGTCATGTGGTTCATTATTTTCCTTCCTTTCTTCCTTGTCTAATCAAGGGGGAAAGTGAGGAGTCTGGGAAGTGTGTGTTAGCACCCAGCTATTTGAAAGCTGTCAGTGAAGGAACTAACTCCTATTTTCAGTAAAAGAAGAACATTATTATTATATAGCTAACAGGGGCAGGGAACCTATGCCATGAGGCCACATGTGGCCTTCTAGTTTCTTGAGTGAGGCCCTTTGACTGAGTCCAAGTTTTCCTGAACAAATCCTTGTATTAGAGGATTTGTTTTATGAAGTTTGGATTCAGTCAAAGGGCACTTGAGGACCTAGAGGGCCACATGTTGCAATGAGGCTACAGGTTCCCCACCTCTGATAGAGTGTAGAGTATTATACTAAGTGTTAGAGAGAGAGATAACAAAGTTTTGTTAAGACTTAGTCCTGCCCTGAGGCTTAACTAATCTGCTGGAGGAAGAGGGGATGACAGATAACTGTATACACATGATTATTTGATGAAAGCATTATTTAAAGTTCCTTTAAAAAAAAAAAGTAACGTTTATGGTCCATTTGAGAAAACTTGTATTATTGTCTGGGAGAGATCCAGGATGGTTTCAGCTAGGAGGTGAAATTTCCCTGAACTGAAACACCTATGAGAGCCTTGTGGGGACTTTTGATGCTAAAATGGCCTTAAGTCATTAAGCCAGATTTCAAATCTAGGAAGCTGGCTTCAACAGAAGAATCAGGATGAATTATTTAAAAAGCATTCTGTGGCTGAACAAGCTGTGCTATAAATTGTGATGGAATATTGTGCTGTATGAAATGATGAACTCGAGGACCTTGGAAAAAACCTGCATAGACTTGCTTGAAATAATGAAGAGTGAAGAGAATGTTGTATGCAGTATAACAGCAATATTGTTTTAAGAACAACTTTTAGTAAATAAGTTATTTTGACTGTTAGATACCCAAATTAACTACAAAGGACATGTGATCATATCATAGTTTTCCTATGCTATGTGCATCCAGAGAAAGAACTGATAAATAGAAATACATATAGAATGGTTTTATATATATATGTGTGTGTGTGTGTGTTTATATGTATGTATATATTTGTATTATACACATATTTGTGTCTAATGGTAACCATATCTCCATATCTGGGGCAGGCAGGTGTAGGGGAAGAAAAAAAGGAAAAAAAGAAATTTACATGATAGCTTTATTATATATTTAAAAGGATAGTAAGTTGCACACAATAGATTTGCAGTCTCATATGTATTCACCTTTTTTATTATGCTGTGCCATGGAAATGTTTGTTTTCTTCCAGAAGTTAAAATTTTAAAAAGTTGAAAGCATTCCAATAAAGTCTGGGAATAGTATCATGAGTACAGTAAATTGTGACAGGAAAAGCCATGGACAATGGAGAAGGGTATTAAATTGTATTTTAGACTTCAAAAAACTTGTTTCTCATATGTATCCTCTTTTCAAGAGAGTATCTAGTAACATTAAGTCCAGCTGTTTTAATAAAACTATATTGTTTTTAAAAGGGAAGAAAAGATACCTTTCACAATGTCAAGTAAAATATGATATAGGAGTAAATGCTCAGGCACATGGTCATTTCCTTCAGTTGAACAAATGTTTATTTAGAAGGTCCTGTGGTTCAATGACAGTGCTATGCCCTGGAGACACAAATAGAAAAATGAAAACAATCTCTGCCTCAAGAAACTTACGTTCTACTTGGGAGGAAAGAAGAAATGATAACATTTGCGCAAGTAGATGCAAAATCTTTATAAAGTAAATCCAAAGTGATATGGGGGTAGGGGTATTAACTACTGGGAAGATAAAGAAAGATCTTATATAAGAACTTAAGTTAGAGGTTACAAAAAGAGGTTATTCTAAGCATGGGAGCCAGTCTGTGCAAAGGCATGGAGATGAGAGATTGAATATCCTGGTGTCAGGGAACACCAATAGGCAAGTTGTTAACTGAGTTCTATTATGCATACTAACCAGCAGATTTTGAAAATTATTTTAGAAGTAGTAATGAACCACTTAAGTTTCTTGACTAAGAGAGTGATATGGTAAGGTGTGTGCTTTAGGAATATTAATTCACAGCTATGTGGAAAGTGGATTGCAGAGAGCAAAGAGGTAGGGAAACCAATTAGGAAGCTATTATAATGGTCTAGACAAGAATCTATAAGGGCCTGAACTGAAAAAACAGTTGTGTGAGCAGACAGAAGAAGGCGCATATGAGGAATGTAGTAGAGGTGGAATTGACAAGACTTAACTAATTGAATGTGTGCAAGGTGAATGAGAGTACAGAACCACAGTCATGAACATGACCGCTCAGTGGGAGGTACATTTCTACTATTTGCCAGTATAGCTCCTGAGTCTCCATCAGTGTTCTTCCCATTTAAACAAATCAGCCACGGATGATGCCATTAACTCTTAAACATGAAAAATATACTAAGCAAGACAAAAGCAATGATCAGGACAATATATACTCAGTGGAAAGCAAAAGAGGAAGAATCAAAGTATACTAATCCCCCTTTCACACAAATCTAGGTTATATTCTATCAATCTGTACTGTATTTGTACATACTAGGGGAAAGTGAATACTTGTGAGGAGATAAACCCATGTATCTGGGACAGTTCACAACTCTGAGCTTCAGGTATACATATTCTTGGTTGCTTTTACAATAGTATCTGTCCACGTATCATGTATTCTAGCCTCCCTTTTTAAAGTTCCAGGTGTCTTCTAAACCTCAAATCAGAAGCTATGTTCTTTGAGTTTGGATTCAGTGAACTCACTGGTCACCAGAAATGTGACCTATCATTTATTCTATCTCCTTGCTTCCTTTTTGATTTTCTCAAGGGATTAATCCCTGTCTCATTAAGGGATGACAAGATTTGGCCAAATATTTAGAGTTAGTCGAACATTTCATTATCTGTCACTTTTTTTGTGATGAAGTCCAGCTGTCTTACATATTCATGTCATTCATGTTTTTGAAGCTGTTTCCCATTCACATTATTCTATCATTTCCACTAGTGTATGTCTGCTCTCCACATAAATACTGAATGCCTTGGTAGGAGAATGTGACCTAGGTTTACATGTGATGGTAAAGTATTTATCACATATGGTTTTACTTTGATATATTTTTGCTAAGATGTGAGGAAAATGCTGCCATTAATATTTTGATATATCTTTAGAATTTTCTTTCTGTCTTTGAGTTCCATAGATTGTACGTCAAAGGATATAAAGAATTTCTTTATTTGCTATAAATAGGACTGGACTGATCAAACCATCTGTGCCAGATTAACTTTCTGTGTATGTGCTGCATAATTAACCTATCAGTTAACCATAATTAACCACAATTAATATATCAATAGATAGCAGAAATAATCAGTAAAAGAAGGTTGGATTTGATTCTGCAGTGAAAGCTAATAAACACAGTTAAATAAGGAACCTAAATAGTTTACTAATAATGAATTTTAATTGTTGTGGATATGTGATAGTTTATAACTAAAATCTTAAACATTTTTATTTTTATTTGTCTTCCCTGTCTGCAATTATTATCACATTGCAAAAATAGCTTACAAACTAATATGCTTTTAAAAAGAGCAAAAATAAAAAGGTCATTTTCAAAACTATTGGAATTTTTTACTTAAGAAAATAGCAAGGGAACTCCCAGTGAAGGAACTCCATCTACCCAGGCAGATCAGCATCTACTCTGCAACCTATAGTCTTACCTTGGGCCCTGAGAGGTTAAATGAGTTATTCAAGGTCACACAGGACTACAGGCCAGATCTTTCTGACTCCAAGGCCAACTTTCTATTCACTATGCTATGTTGCCTCTAGAGGGGATCCTTTTCTGGGTATGGGTTGGACCAGTAGCCTCTAGGGTCCCTTCCAACCCTGATATCCCACAACTGTGTATAGCCAAGGGGAAGAGAGAAAGGGTCAAATGGGACCGACCCCTTTGGGGGATATCCAAGTTTAAGTGATGAAAGAAAAGTGAGTAGCATGAAAAGCAGACAGAGCAGGAACTTTTAGAGAGATAGAAAATGAACCCTGAGAGTGCAAAGTCATAAACAAGGGAGGAGATGGATGGTTGGTGCTACAGAGAGGAAGAGACAAAGAAAAGGTCTTTAGATTTATTGAAAGCGAATCCCGGGATCTCAAGAGGTGGAAATGACCGGAGTTGGAGTTCTTCTAGTTCAACCAAATACAAGCAGGAATCCACTCCACAACATTCCTACCAGTGACCATTTAACCTTATCTCAAGACCTCTTTTGAGGGGGAACTCATTACTTCCAGAAAGAGTTCATGTCTGTCTCTGGCTCTCTCTCTCTCTTTTTTTTAAATAAACATTTTCTTCCATCAAACTTAAAAAAAAAAGAAAAAAGAAAAGAAAATAGCATAGTAAAGTACCCAGAACTAGTAATACTGATATCTCCTCTACCCTTCAATATTTGCAAATAGAGCTCAGTTCCTGTTACACTTAATAAATATTTGATGAAATTTAATATAAGAAAAGCTCTGCATTTTTTAAGTGCCCAAGTTATCAAAGAATGTGTTTTCTAGTCCTCTTTTCTTGTAACTATCAAAAAAGGTCAGTCTACCCAAAAAAAAAAAACCCTCAAAATCCCAAATTGACTAGAAGGAAAGTAAGGTAGGGACTTCTTGAAGGTAGGGACAGTTTCTTGGCTGTCTCTGTATCCCATTTGCTTCACAGAGAGTTCCATATGTAGTTGATATTTAATGCTTACTGACGTATTGAAGATCCCACATTTCAACAAATAATTTCATTTTGTGTTATTAAAAACTAATGTCTGAGGTCCTCAAAATTCAATCAGTAACATTACTCATTTTATCTAGAAATTTAAGTCAGTGTAGCACAGAATTTTGAATAAATAAATAAACCCATCAAAATGCTATTCTTCCACTTATGTAGTCAGATAGGTTCTCACTTATCCATTTTGCTATCCACATGGGTGCTAAGAGCAGTAAAGAGTTTTTTTTTTAGTTTTGATACAGGTTCTCCTTCAGTTCCACTTTTGTGAAAATGAGCAAATATTCATTTATATTCTCCACTCAAAATTTTGAAATCTTGTAATAGCTAAGTGTTAACTTTCACAACAAGGGTGAATTTATTTTTTCCTAATTCATTACACTCCAACTTTTCCCATATTATCTATTTTCTGAATTGTATTTGCTTGGTTTGAAGGTCTACAAAAGGTATCTCTACGAGAAAATGTAGAGGCAGCTAGATAGTTCAGTGGCCAGAGAATTGGGTCTGGGGTCAGGAAGACCCAGATTCAAATCCAGCCCCAGACAATCACTAGCTGTGTGACTCTGAGCAAATCACATAATCTCCACCAAAATCTACTGGAGAAGGAAATGGCAAGCTGTTCCAGTATCTTTGCCAAGGAAACCCCATAGACAGTATGGGTGTGCTATAGTCCATAGGATCACAAAGAGCCACACACCACTGAATGCCAGTGTGAAAACATATAGCTACAGTGCAGTTCAGGAACTCGATTCCCATTTGACACTCTCTCTACGGTATTTTGTTCAGACAGTTTGAGACTTGTCCCTTCCTAACGATCTTTCTAAACTAAGCCTGATTTCTCCATAGGGAAAGGGAGATCCCCTTGAGATTACAAACTTGCCTTGTTCAAGTTTTCCTCTGTGTGGCCTACTTTAATCCCGAAAGCTTTCAGATTTTTTTTCCCTGTCACCATTTTGATTCTTGATCCAGACTAGCTGACAACACTAGTAGCATTATGAACTTTCATTTTAAAAAATAAAAAAATTCTTTTTTTTTCACTCAGTATAAATGTATGCTGTGGAATGGGCCAACTGTCCTTATGTTTATTGCCCTACTTTTTATTATTTTGCAAGTTTATCCCTCAGGGAGTTCTTCACAGCTCCAGTGACAGAAAAGTTACTGAAACTTTGGTCTTCCAAAAATTAGGACTGAATTGCACATAACTGACATTTCTTTCTGCAATCATATATGAATTTTTAAATTTAATTTTAACAGTATAGATATTGAGTGAGCAAAGGGGAAAGAAATGTGTTTTATCATCTGTATAAAGTGTAAAAAAGACTTGAATTTTACGCTGTCAGCACCAAGTGGTAAAACCTATCCTTTCCTATAAGCCTAGGTCTGAAGAATCCTATAAATCCCTAGTCCATTCTCCCATCTTTCCCCTTTTAAAATTAGACCACATGTAAACGATCCTAAATAATATGAGTTTTGTATAAGAAAGACAGCGTTTTTCTTTAGCAGCCTATTTTATTATTCTCCTGGCAGTGAGGTGGTTAATATGTTCATTCTCCCTTATCTCCAAACCTCAGTGCCTTGTGCTACTACTTATGCTCCTTTTCTATCTGCAGTGGAATGGAAGAGCTCTGAATCATCCTCTGTGTAATAATTGATCAGAGCTCTCCCCCTCCTACTTCTTCCCCTTTGGCCACATCCCCTCTCCTTAGCTGCTGTAACTGCAGAAACCCTGCTCTCAATTTCACAAAATATATGGCCCAAGGCAAAATCCTCTCTGCCCCTTGTTCACAGTGAACTAGACACTATTTTGCCATTAATATTTGAAAATATTATCTCCCCAGCTAAATAAATCCTTTGAATTTCTTCATAGACCTTTATGCTTCACATTTTAATCACCACAGAAGCCTCTCCATGTTTTATTCCTATCTCTCAAGTTCTTGAGTTGACAGCAGTTCAGTGTATTTTAATAAGTAGCCAGATAAATGCAGAATATAATAGGTACTCCCACATGCCGTGATCCTGTTTGTAAACACTGATCCTTTGCTTACTTTTGTATCTAAGTTATGTTACTGACTCATCTCATGCACTTTTACAAACTTGTGTTTGGGGAAGCAGTTTTGAAAGAAGCCCTAGGCAAGTCGGGACCTCTTTTTCACTGGAGAGTCCATAAACACACCCATGTTCTGTTCTCCTGGCAACAAATCATAGCATAAACAACCACCCTCAGAGTGGAGCTGTGGGCAAATTTAGAGAATAGTTACTTCTATGTAGCCCTTAAGTCTTAACTACTTCCTAGCTGTAGTGGTTAGTACTCGCTGTTTCCAGATAAACAGTTCATAACTTCAGGTTGTGATGTTTAAAAACTTGGAGAGACATAATTTCTGGGTAATATCATTTTAATAATATTGCTACATTTTAATAAAAAGCAGTCAGTGGCACTTTCAAATGCCAAAGATCTTCATAGTGGTGAGTTTGCTTGCACCTTACATACTTTGAAACAATGGGTCTTCCACAGGGTGGCAATCAACTCTGATTGGTCAAGAGTTAAGGAGAGAATGCATTTTACAATGAGAAGTGGGCTTACTCCAAGGAGGGACCAAGAGTGACATCATGTCACTCTTAGGCAAAGGGACTATATCTGTACTATATCTACACTTAAGTCACCCAATCCCAAGTAGAACACAATGGTCTTCCTCACCATAGATTAAATTCCTTGAAAGATTGTGTAGGTTCTCACCAAGATTGGGGAGAGTTAATTCACTCTCATTATCAGTAATATCTTACAAGGGACTGAACTTTAAAATGAGGACTATAGAAAAAGGGGAAACTCTAGATCTCCTCCAAATCACTGGCTATTAGTAATTATTTCTTTCCAGGTGCTATTCTAAGTCCAAAGTATAAAGGAGACAAGCTTGGTGCCTCAGTGGATGGAGAACTAGACTTAGAATCAGGAAGACCTAAGTTTAAATTTGGCCTCAGACACTTGCTACCTGTGTGACCCTGGTCACATCCCTTAACCTCTGTTTGCCTTTATTCACTGGAGAAGGAAATGGCAAATCACTCCAGTATCTTTGCCAAGAAAACACCAAAAGGAGTACAAAATGTCAGACATGACCGAAAACTGAACAAGTATCAAGTAAATCCTGGATCATTAGATTTTTAGGCAATGGATATCACCACATAATGCATGCTACATAAATGATGCCAAAGAGGGAGAAGACAAGGGTACATAAACCTGGGATCCTAGGGTGTGCTTCGTAGGGTATAATTTAACTTAGGGAAAATTGTAGCTTATCTTCAACAAATCTTATTTTCAAATTCTTTTTGACATTTTACACAGGAGTTATCAACAATGAAGTTAAGTAGAATAGGTTGTTTAAAAAAATGGAAGTAATAGCACTACAGGGCTATTATCTACAGGAATTACTAAAGAGAAGAGTTAAATAAGTTTATTCCTTTGCTGCTACTGCTACCCTTTTTGTTTTTTCTCAGAACTATAGCTTAACAGGCACTGAAAGACCTATGCTTTAATATAAAAGTCTTTAATTGCCTGTGCCCTACCATAGATATTATAAATCAGAACCTAAAGAAAATCAGAGAGAATTAAGGCAGTTTGTGTTGTCTAATTGTAAGGAGGGACGCTACCTACTAATAGTTTAGGATGAAGAACCAGAAGAATTATAGATTCAGAATTAAAAGGGACATTACTGGCCACTCAGTCCAACCCCCCTCATTTTACAGTCAAAGAAACAGGCCCAGAGAAGTTCATATGATTTGCCCAAGGCAGCAGAACCAGGATTTTAACCTATCTCGTTTGACTCCTGGTCCAGCAATTTTCTTCTCCTCCAGGCTATTATAGCTGAGCTTAGTAGAGTCATATTAGAAAAAAATGGTTTTCCATCTTCTCCTAAATTAGGTCTTTACCATGCAAATGCATCATTTAGTTTGACAGGGGGCACAGCTATAGAATATGTAATGCCTCTGTAATAAACTGCAGGTTATAAAACACATTATAAAAGTAACGGGTCATGATTTTGGTTTAAATTGATGGTTTTACATTATCCATCCCAAGACTGGTTTCCATTAGTGCATATAACCAAGATGTGAATACATATGAAGAAGAATGATTAAATGGAATAATGGTGGCATGAGTATTCAGATTAAAAAATGAATCTGCCAAGCAGACTTTTATAGATGTAGGTTAAAAACATTATATACATATATATATATATATATATATATATATATATATATATATATATATATATAATGTGTCTTTATTAAATGTACAATTTTACTTGCATATATGCAAATAAAATGGGGGAAATATGCTTACATGAAATGTAATTACCTTTCTCTTATCTAATGCTATATCATAACAGCTATATAATTAAAATAATTAATTTTTAATTAAAACACTGATCTTCCAAGTTGATGCCTGGTTTCACTCTAAGGCCAAATTTCAAATAATTTGTCTGCCATAAATCTTTTTTAGAAAAAAAAAATTTCTTATGCTGTACAAGTTTTAAACAAAAGTAAATTTGGCCAACAAGATATTAAGTTCCTTAGGGACGGAAACTATTTTGTGTTTTTTGTCTTTGTATTTATAGCATCTCAGCAAATAGATTTTGATTCTTTTTTGTTGCTAATTTCTCTAAGTCCTTCTAGAAAATGAAATTTGTAGTCCTTGATCAGTTATCTAGCACTAGGTTTATGTTATTTCCACAGAAGGGTCCATTTGCATGTTTTACTTCTGGTATTTCTCCTTAATATACTTAATTTTTCTCTACTGTTCATAAAGCAAGGAAGGAAATTCCAATTAGATCTGACCAGAAAATCTCAAGAGCAAAATTATTTATGCTGTGGTCATGATTAGAAAGATATACGAGGAATTGGCACAAATAAAAAAGAACCAAGACACGAAAGTGGTGAAAGGGTATCAATAGTTTTGAAAAGGAGAAACACCCACAGTAAACAATAGAATTAAAGTAGTCTTCCAAACCATCAAAAATAGTAATAACAAAAGTCACATGAAAACAACTCTGAGGTTTTACCTCACTTTTATCAAATTGGAAAAGATAATTTTAAAATGGAAGTTGTTTAATACCTTCAAGGCTTTAGAAAGCTAAGGGTACTAACATATTCTCAGGGAAGTTTCAGGTCTTCCTTACTCCAACTTTAGGGCTTTAACCACTGTATCACAGTGCCTGTTAATATATCACAATTTATTCAGTTATTATAAATGCAACCTTTGTGGGATTGAGTTCCTTGTGGTAATTACCTAGTAGTGGAATTGTTCTATCAAGGGGAATTGAGAATTTAATAACTTTTCATAATAAACTATTTTTCTTTTTTTGCCCCCTACCTATCCCCAGGTCCAGCACAGCCTTGCATTAATGAGTGTTTACTTGACATTGAATTGAATTATTTACATTGTACCCATCTATTGTTTTATATGTTTGCTTATCAAGAACAAGGTCTCCCTAACTTGGCTAATTTTGTGAGGTCACAGAAACTTCCCAACTTCACACCAGTTGGAAACAACCTTAGAGGCTGTCTAGTCTATCACCCTTCCTTTATAGATGAGAAAACTGAGGCCCAGGGAGGTTAGGTAAGTTGCCTATGGTCAGTCAGATAGCAAGTAGCTGAGTTGCATTTGAAGCCAAGACTCTTTAACTCTAAAACTCTTGTTCTTTTCATTATAACTGCACATGTAGATATTTTTTTAATGTTTGTCAGTTCCTTTCCTATGAATTATAAAACATATTGTTCCTCTTTTCTGGTCATGACTAATATTTTCAATAACTACTGCATGAAAGTGTGGGGCCAGTCAAAGCATGAGATATGACCACTAGCAATGTGTTCTGTACACAGTGGGGACTGAGTCAATGCTACAACCAAAGAAAAGGCTTTCTTACGATCACAAATCCAGAGTTAGCTCCAAGGACTTCAGAGACCATAGAGTATAATTCCTTCATTTTAAAGATGAGGAAACTGATGCCCAAGAAGGTTAAGGGACTTGTTAATAGTCACACAAGTAGAAAGCACCAGTGGTGTTATTTGAACCCAGTGTCCTCTCACTTCAGAGATAATACACTTCCTTCTTCACTGTACTAGTCTGCCTGTTTTTGATAGTCATTTTTGCTGAAATTAAAGAGCTGTCCTTCCTTTCAGTTCTATCTAGTTAGAAGCTCTTCAGAAGGTTATATAATTTCATTAGAATAAGGTAAATGCAAGAAAAAAAAATAAAGAAAAATCCAGTAAAGAAGGAGACTTAAATCAGCAGTATAATCCAAAATGGTCTCTTCAGGCCAGAGGTTTCTGAATCCTAGCCAGTATTATCCAGTTTAGCACTTCATAAGACCACGTCTTTTATTGTTCAGTGTTCTTAAGTGTGATTTCCTCAAACATATTATCAACTTGAGGACAGGAATTATGGCTGGGACGTATTCTACATTCAATATTGTATAGGTGGAAGTCTATTGTTCAGTTATGTCCAACTCTTTGTGATTCCAAAGATTATTGTTATGTCCAAGGGTAGCTAAGTGGTGAAGGAAAAAAGAGTACCGGCCTTGGACTCAGAAGAACCTGAGTTTAAATCTGGCCTTACACACTAGCTGTGTGACACTGGGCAAATCACTTAACTCTGATTGCCTCCCCTTCCGGAAAAAAGTAGAAAATTACTCCTCAATTTATCTAAGCATTGAAAATAGTTTAAAATAGTCATGACAGGAATAATACATCTTACCTTCACTGAACTCAGAACCTAGAACTATAGCCCACCTCACTTATCTTATATTTCTGAGCCTTTTACCAGGCACTTATCAGGTACTGAGTTGAATGATACAATCATCTTTAGGAATATACATCACTTCTAAATTCTTAGCTTCAAAGTATTATATGGCAAACATTCCAACCTGCCATTTTTTATGTTGGTAGGAAAGTAAGAGACAAGAAAAGTCACTTCGGCTATTAAGCAGTTGAGTAGATTACCTAATATTATGTCATCTGTTTTGTCCATGAGGCTTAACTATGCCATTTCCCTCTTTTTAAAAATAGATAAAAGGGAAGTGGTTGTGTGCTTGATTTCTTTAAATCCTTCTACTATTTTTTCTATACCTTTTAAATTAAAGATAATGTTAGCCAAAGTTGCTAAATTCAAAAATCATAGATTGATTTTGCAAATTAGAATGCTGAGCTCTAGAAAAATTAAGTGTCTCTTCCAGCATTGCACAGCTAATTAGTGGGAGTCGGAATTTGAACTAATATATCCCAACTCCAAATCTAGGACTCTTTCTATCATATCACAGAAAAAACAATTTTACTAATGTAAACCCTTCAGGGTCAGAGTTCTATTAAAAAAGCATTTTTGGATCTGATTATTAAATTAAAGTAGGGGTTCATAACATTTTTAAGTTGTAGACCCCTTTAGCCAGCTTCTGATAAAGTCACAGGGTCCCTTCTCAGAATAATATTTTGAAATGTATAAGATACAGTACAAAGGATTGTAAAGGAAACCAATTATACTGAAATATATTTTATCAAAATATTTTTAAAAGTCATGGGCTCCAAGTTTAAATCTCACAAACTGATCTCTAGATTACAGACAGCTTGGAGTAGTAGGAAGAAAAATGGATTCCTTCCAAGGGTATTGACAATATGTAACAATACTTATAGCACGATGATCCATGTTTGACAGTGGCTTTATGGATGTAGGTAGATCATAAAACCTTTTGGGTCTTTATTTTTCAATTACATATGGATACAACATTAGTTTTATTAACCAATCACAGGATCCTGGTGAGAAAAGCATTTTGTAAAAAGTTAAGTTTTATATAGAGGTGAGTTATTCTTACTGAGGTCATATTTTAGTTCTAGAACTTTGTGATCTTTAAATTGTTTAGATAAAAAGAACCTTCCAAGGAGTTTAAAGGTCTAGTATGCAAAAGTTTAAATAATTATCCTTATGTTTTTAAATCCTATTTTATAGCCTATGCCTTCCTTTAAGGAAAAAGTATCTTATAAGCAATATAATGGGAATAACCATGTAGGAACAATGAAAAGATAGGATATGTAATTTTTAAAAATCATGTTTTCAACTAATCTGATGATCTTAGGTTATCTGACCTTGACTTGTTCTCCAGATTATGTGTGTGTGTGTGTATATGTATGTCTATACATACATACATATACATACATCTCTCTTTTTATATATATACACACAGAAATGTGTGTGTGTATACTACAATTCTCTTCTGACTTTTTTCAGTCATTTGATTTTGTTTTAAAATGACTTGTTTCATAGAATGATCATTTTCTGTTTGGCCCATTCAGAATTTCAGGTAATTGAATGCTTGGGTAAAGCTTCCTCCCAACTCTTCTAGCTGTTAAATCTCCTTTCCAGTCATTCCTCTCTAGTTGTTATTTCATCTAACATTATATTTGTAACTCAATGTATTTCTTCTGCATACTGTTGTAGTCCTTATACCCTGGATGTTAAGTCAAGATACCTGTATCTGTGCTGTCTACATATATAAATATGGCTTTGTAGGTAAGATAGATAGATCGGATAGATAGTGAAGTCTGGTCAAACTTTGCAGAGAGTAGGAGGAGGGCCTGCATCTGTGCTTCCAACAGCCTTGTTTTCAGGGGGAGAGGGTAGGGAGGGAATTGGGGAAGGGAGGTGGGCAGTTAGAATATAAGACTACTGGAAGATGGAGGATCTTTCCTATCTCAGATTGGGGTGTTAGGCTGTAATCATATCTCCGTGACACTCCTAAAATATCTACAATCATGGAGTATGATGTTTAGGAGCTCAGAACAAAAACTTCTTCCCTAGTGGCTCTTAAGGGAGGACAGAGACCCTTAGCTTACACTCACGAGGCTTGTTCTTTCCTATCAAATACTAGTTATGCAAAAAGATCACCTAGTTATCCCAAGCAAAATAACAAGTAGAAATGAGAGTTCTCCAGCTACATCAAACATAGAATCAGAGATAGAAAATTGGGTGGGGCCAGCCATATGAAGGGGAGGCTTACTTAACAGATAGGACAGCCCAGCATCAGACTAAGGACAAGCCCCCTGCTACACTGAGATGTCTCTCTGTGGAAGATTTATGAAAAGTTCCTGACAAGTGTTACATGATCATCTGCATGCAGCATTGGAGAAGGCTCCCTTATTAATGAGACAGTAGACTCATTGAGGATCAAAAAAAGATACTTGAGAGACTAAGAACTTGATAACTTTGCCAAGCAAAAAAAAAAACAAAAACAAATGGTGAAATCATCCCTGCTTAGATTGAAATTTATTATGCTTACCTCAAGTAAGATAAAAAGTAACACATAATACTAGCTAGCATTTACATAAAGTTTTAAGTTTGGGGATGCACTTAACATGTTATCTCATTTGGTTCTTGTAACATCCCTGTAAGATAAATGCCATCAATATCCCCATTTTTCAGATGAGGAAATTGAGACTGAGAGGAAGTCAAGTGACTTACCCAGGACCACACATCTAGTAAGTGTTTGAGACAGGATTTGTACTTTAGTCTTTTCTGAATCCAAGATCAGCTTATTGTATCACATAGTTGCCTAAGTTAGAAAGGTGTTAATTATTCAAACTTAACCTTAACTTACTTGACCATCATCTCTGTCTATCATTTAACTAATTGTAAGAGGGCATATTTACATATACTTTCAGTGGTTGGCATGAAACCATCTATGCCTTCTTTAATTTGTGTACCCCGTCTAGCCTTTTTACAAATTAAAAAATTCAGTTAAAAGCCTCGCTGCTACAGAAAATCTTGCTGAGGCAAAATTCCCTTCTATTACGAAAAGATATTGTCAGTGGAGTACAACATACAGTAGCATCACTGTTCTGCTACAGAGAGTAGGTCACTGCAACATCTTACTAGTGTGCCCCAAAATTACAAGAATAATGACTCATATGGGGTAATTTCTTTGCTATATTTTTAAAAGATGACAATGCATATTCTACGCTATCTGAACAATGTAAGAGAAAGCTGGTGGCACAGTAGGTAGAGATCTTAGCCTAAAGTCAGGAAGATTTGAGTTTAAAAGGACTACAAACACTGTGTGACCCTGGGCAGATATTTCTTTTAACTTGTCTGCCTCAGTTTCCTTACCTGTAAAATAAGTTAATAATAGCACCTACCTTGCTTGGTTGCTGTGAGGATCAAATGGGATAGTTTTTATAAAAGTACTGTGTAGGAAGCACAATATCTGTATACACATATTCATGCACATGTATAATTATTTTATCTTATAATTATTCCCTTCTCTTCTCCCTGAATTCTACAAGATGACTGGGTTTAGCTTTAACCTAACAGGTATTTAAGCTGCTTTAATCTTGATACCAGTTTCCAATGACTTAAAAATTTGTCATTATTTCAGTTTTAGTGAAACTAGAAGCAGCTAATGCTAACATTTTTATAAAGGTGTAACAGTGAAATTAGGTGATACAGACTTTTGTAACTACCTTAGTAGAATAATATCTAATGCTATAGTTTTAATGATTCCAGTTATCCAGTTATAATTCTAATTCTCATTGTAAAATCCTGGAGACTAAGTTATTTGAATAGATCTGTGATGTATCACATCTGTGAAGGATCAGTATGGGTATTCTGCCCATCTATGCAGATTATAACCTGTTTGTGCCTCTTCATCCTGTTGTATTTTACCCCTATTCTCCCATAGATATTTCACTTAGTATCTACCCAGTGCGTTGGAGGTCTAGGTCTTTCAATACTTCTTGGGTACCTGTATAGCACCTAGGCGCTCTGTCTTCCCCGCCTCATTCGTGCTACATAACTGCTTCTTTTCTGGTCATATCTTTCCTATAACAATATCTGTCACTCAATTTCTTGTACATAAATTAAAATCGAAAATATTTAGCATTATATTTGAGTCACTAACAGTTTATTTCATCAAAGATTGCGATGTTTCAAGATTCATCAATATATAACATCACTGGGATAACATTTGCATTAGAAAGAGAGATGGGAGGTTGTGCTGTTTTTATTTTGTTTGTTTTGTTTGCCAGTGAGTAACTTCAATTAATTACAAGAACTGTGTGCAACTTTCCAAATGCAATCTTTTTTCTTCTGTCCAACTTTGAGCATAACTTATGTGTTGTCTGTCCCAAATAACTTATATTATTTTTCTAGTTGAATGGATTCTCCTTCCAACTATACGTCACAGTCTGTCCAATGGACACTTTTCATCCATTTGCTTTTTCCTATCTGGATTGGTAAGCCAATCCTTTTTGAGTAATCATGTATATCATTGAAGAAGTGCTATGATGTTGTCCATCTTAGCAGTCTGCAAGCAGAAACATCTGGAAGACCTCTGTATCCCTAGGAAATGCCTCTTTTCCATTTTGACCATCTGCAGAAGTCTTTCATAATGATGGTGAATAACTTTATTCCATTAGAATAAACTCTATTCCATTAGAATAGAAAGTTTATTCCATTACATCCATTAGGATGTAATCTCACTGAGGTTAGAGATTATTTCATTCTCTGTAGTTGTATTCCTAGCACCTAGCACAGTACCTGTAACTTAATAAATGCTTCATGTTTGACTGGTTGTTTTATATCTCTTTAATCTTAGCAATCCAAATTGAAGTTATTGCTGAGGTTGCGTTGATCCAAACCCCATTTCCCATCCAGAGCCATCCTTTCCCTTACTCTCATACAGCTCAATCCACCCACCCCATGCCCCCAAGACCCAAAGAAATTCCTTCCACTGTGCCCTCTGGCATGCCTATTCCATAGTGAACAAACTTGCCTTCATTTTAAATCTTCTCCTCTCCCACTCCTTTCATTTTCTCTCAGTCACTGAAATTTCCCTCCCCTTCCCTGGCTCCCCACTGATAACAGTGTCCTGGTCATTTTTTCTTGTATAACTGCATTTTTATTCATTCCTTTTGGCTCACTGGTGCAGGTGTGGGCATTGGAATACTACTAGTTCCCAACTTATTCTCCTCCTACTATCATCACTCATTAACCTTTTCTATTTTGAGGCTCTTACATCTTTCAGCTATTCAAAATCCTGATAATTATTATCTGCAGATCTACAGGACACTCCCCTTCCTTCCTCAACTTGTTCACCACCTGGCTCACAGTCTTTCTCTTCTCAACTCCTGCCTTCATACCAGAACTTCGACATACATACTGACTGTCCCTCAAACATTCTCATTCTTCAACTACCAGCTTCTCATAACTCATATCCCACCTCAGCCACATACAAAGATGGTTATGTTTTTAATCTTGCCATCACCCACAAATATACCACCTCCATGTTTTAAAACTCTGAAATCCCCTCCTTCAACCACCATTTATGGGCATTCCACCTTTCCCTTTGCGTTCTCATGACAAACCCAACTTTTTGTCCATGCCATGACCTCCAATCCCTTGACTCCTTAAACATGTTTACCCTTTCCGTATCTGCTTTATCGATTTACTATTCCGATCGTCCATCCTCTAAGCTCCCATGTCTCCTTCTCTCTGTACCCTCTCAACTGAGAGCCTAGCCTCATATTTTACTGAAAAAGATAGAGGCCATTCCCCAAGAGTTCCCTCTTCTGCCCTCTTCCTCATCTCATGTTACTCAGGTCATTGAAGAGGTGACCCTTTGCCAAGACAAATGCCCTTACATACACAAATGACCTTCTCCATCCTATCTCCTCCAACAAATGGCCCCCTCTGTCATCCCCACTGTCACTTATTTTCAGTATGTCCCTATTTACTCCCTTATTCCTCACTACCTATAAATATTGCCATGTCTCCCCTGTCCTCACAAAACCTCACTAGATCCTTCCATCCTCACTAATTATCATTTCATGTTTCTTCTGTCCTTTGTAGCTAAACTCCTTGAGAAAACCATATATAATAGGTACCTCCACTTCCTCTCA
The DNA here is from genome assembly GCA_023548195.1 of Bettongia penicillata ogilbyi. Lineage (NCBI taxonomy): Eukaryota > Metazoa > Chordata > Mammalia > Diprotodontia > Potoroidae > Bettongia > Bettongia penicillata. Next base: position 7,969,423 of record JAJHZJ010000318.1, on the reverse strand, counting down.
ATTTCTTTTTAACTTTCTACAATCCAGCTTCTGACTTGATCATTCACCTGAAACTCTATCTCTAAAGTTACCAATGATCACCAACCTCCAAATCCAATGGTCTCTTCTCAATCCTCATTCTTCTTTACCTCTCTGTAGTCTTTAGCACTGTAGACTATTTTTTTCTCTTTAATAATCCTTTCTCTCTAGGTTTTTGGGACACCTACCATTTCATTTCTAATTCTCTCCCTACCTATTTGATCACTTCTCAGTCTTTTTTACTGGATCTCCTTCCAGGCTATGGCTGCTCAGCATTGGTGTCCCCCAAAGCTCTGTCCTGGGCCCTTTTTTTCTTTTTTGCTTGATGATCCCATCAGCTTCCATGGATTTAATTACTATCTCTGTGCTAATGATTCTCAGATCTGTGCTATTCCAGTCTCTCTGCCGACCTCCTGTTTTGCATGTCTAACTACCTTTCAGACATCTCAGGCAGAATGTCTAGTTGACATCTTAAACACAACACATCTAAAACTGAACTCATGTGTCTCCTCACATCCTTCTCCCCTGCAATCTTACCCATTACTGTTAAAGGCATCATTCTCTGAGTCCTCCAAGCTTGCAACCCAGGGTTCATTCTCAACTTTTCAGTATCTCTCCCCTCAACAGTATCCAGTCTGTTGCCAGGTCATGCCTACACTATAGCCCAGAAGTTGGGTCTAACTGCCATATGTCTCTCTCCACCTTAGTCCTATCCTCCATTCAGCCAACAAAATGATTTTCCTAAAGTACCAGTCTGACTATATCATCTCCATATTCAATAAATTCCAATGGCTCCCAATCACCTCCAAGATCAGAAAAAAAATCCTATTTGGTATTCAAAGTCCTTCATAACCTAGCCCCCCCACTACTTTTCCAGTCTTCTCACACCTTACTCTCCCCTCCCCCACATGCTCTTCAGTCCAATGACCCTGACACTCTGCCTCACCATTCCAGACATTTCTCAGACAGCCCCCATCCCTGGAATGCTCTCACTCCTTGTCTTCACTTCCTTGCCTTGCCCAGTCCCTCTTAATTCCAGTGCCTCCCTCTGTTCGTTATTTCCTCTTTTTCCTATATCTACCTTGTTTGTACATATTTATTTGTTGCCTCCTCTGTTAGAGTATGAGCTCCTCGGGGCTGTGTTTTGCCTTTCTTTGTATCCCCAGTGCTCAGCACACTACCTGGTACACAGCTGATGCTTAATAAATGCTTTTTGACTGATTAAGTGATAAAGGAATTTCGTATGATTTTAATGTGTGCATTATCCTTCTTATTGGAGGAGATGCTTTAAGGTGGCATTTTATTCTACTGAATTGAATCCTTCTTTGTAATCAACAAACGAACATGATAGGGACTTGCTTTCTCTGCACCCTTTCAGTTAATTGTGTGGTGAGAGAGAGGGTCTGCTGAAGAATGTTGCTCATGAAAGTCTGCCTGTTCTGTCCTTTTTTATCAATTATACCCTCGGTACATGAATAAATTACACTCTTGTCTACTTTGAAAGATGAGAAAATAAGTAATGTTATCTATGCTTATTTCCCATTCTTTTGGTAACTTTTCCCCAAATTATCTTGCCGAGTAGTCCCTCAGTACCTTCAGTTTCTTCCTCTTCAGCACAGATGTCCCCTGTGGAAACTCTCTTCAGTCCAGCTGCTCTTCCCAACTTTGTTTTCCAAAGTGTTATTTCTACTTACTCAATTTGCATATTGGGAACCGAGGCATGAAAGTCCGAATGAGATGGTTTCGGTTTCACCAGCGATGACTAGAAATTATTATAGAAACACTGGTAAAATGATTCCTTTTCCAATTTTTTTCTACCAGTTTCATCTTTGAATGCTTGGGGGATTCTATGGTTTATTTGGGTTTAACCCCCAAACAAAATCAGTTTTCAGTTATTTTTAATGGCATATGCTGGATAGCCTTTTATTAAAGAAGAAGAGTATGCCTCAAAATCTAACAAATGATGATGTTTCCAAAAATAGCAAGGATTATTGGCCCAAGGCATTTGGACATTTTTCACACACTGCATATTTTCTACTTTGAGTCAGCACTTTGTAAATGCCCCCTTTTCTCAGAAAATTTAGCATCTACTGTTTTGATAGTGTGTTTCTCATCTAATATAAGCCATCCTGCTAATAACATTGCTCTAGGAAGGGATTTGGAAGGAACAATGGAGGCTTCCTTCTCATCCATTAACTTTTAGCATCTTCAAGCAATTGATAATTGAATAGGATGGCTAACCCTCCAGATGACTTTGTTCAAAAGACATATTGAAAGAGGACTGGCAAGCATGTCAGCTTTCAGAGATATTCCTTGCTTCAGGCAAATAATCAGAATGCTCAGAAATAATTAAGTTAATAATTAAGTCCTAACAGTAACTCTAAAGATATAGAGAGATAAGCATTCTTGAAAATAGAAATGGAGTTAGATTCTCTTTCCCTAGGACTCGTTGGGCCTCAGCAGGTCTCCCAGGACCCATGAGGCCATGTAACCCTCTTGTCACCAGACCAAAGAGAGACTAGTGTCACTTGTTCCTCTGCCCAGAAGAGAAAAGATGAAGAATTAAAGGCAGAAATACAAGATGACTACTATTCCACCTATCAGAAAAGACTGATGGCAAAAGGGATACCTAGAAGTATCCTTCACTTCTGTCCTAGTCCCAGTCACCTACTCCTTAGTATCTCTGTCCTTAAAGTTAGCAGGCAAAAATTGTAAATTCTGTATTTCAAGTTCTGTGTCATATCTGAGAAGTAATGGGGGTGGGGGTTTTCCTTTTAAGGGACTGGTGACTTAAATTAAGAAGGTTCAACCCATTGAAAGAAAGATGCCTCCTGGATTAGATCACATAATTTAACTGCTACCTCCTACTTGTTCTGGCTGAAACTGATTAGGGGAATTAGATTAGTGCTCTACTCACCACCACTACCTTCACCATTCCAAACAGGGAGAAAGTAAGCAAGTACCAGTTCAAAATTAAAATATTGCTAAAGAAGCACACTATGCAGGCAGGTTGCTAGCAACCTTTAGGTCAGCAGTTTATACCTGCATAGAGGCTTATCCTAAATTACTGGAACTCTAGGTGCAATTTTTTTAAATAATTGGAAAGGAAAACTGAGCTTCTCTCCTACTGGGACAGTAACTCAAATGAAATACTGTATGGGTTGTGAAGGAATGCTTTGAAGTAGTGAGCCATATCTCCTGGAAGACTGGGGATGGTTATTGTTGTTTACCTTTCCATCTTGAAGAGGGCTTGTGACATCAGGAGGCTAATATCTTGGCTTGCAAGGGAATTGGATTTAAATGAGGCAGAGCTGTGCAAAGTCATCAGTCCTAATCCCTCCTAAATCATTGGAGTCCAGTGGCAAGACATGGGGTCAGGATGACTGCAGATGGCCTCAGATGCAGTAAGACACCTTGGCCTTTTTAAACCAAGGTCTTTCCAGGTCTCAGTGATGGTCAAGCATGTAAGCAAAAGAAATAGCTCTTTGGTTTCTTTTGTCCTAATTATTTACAGGGAATCCACCAAGTCTGTGTGAAAAATTAAAAAAAAAATTGAGTTTCCTAACTATTTTTGGATTTTCATTTAAATGTGCATTTACCTCATTACTCTCTGTTTTTCTGTTTTACCCTTCTGAAGGCACCAGAAACTTATTTGAATCAAATTTTCTTAGTACTTCGGAGTATGTCATAAGTTTCTGTAAATTCTTCCTCAACAAAGCATAGTGGATTTCAGTGCTCTTCAAACTATGCAATTTTGCCTTCCATCAAAGGACTTGACCACTGTTTTCATTGGTGTAGGAAACGCCAATGTGCAGCAACTCCATCTGCCAAAGATCAGCACTTTTTCCACAACTTAATAGTCTTAGAGTAGCGGTGGGGAACCTGCAGCCTTGAGACCACATGTGGCCCACTAAGGCTCTTTGAATCCAAACTTCACAGAACAAATCCTCTTAATAAAAGAATTTGTTTTGTAAAATGGGGACTCAGTCAAAAGGCTCCACCTAAGGACCTGGAAAGCCACGAGTAACCTTGAGGCCACAGGTTCCCCACTCCTCTCTTAGAGAGTTGCCTAAAGCAGCTTGGTTCCAATCACATAGTCAGTATAAACCAGAGGCAAAACTTGCAACAAATCTTTGTGACTCCATAGCAAATTCTCTGTCTACTACACTAAAATATCTCTTTCAGTCACATTATAAGGTAACCAGTAGTCCAGTACTAACTCAATTAGGCTGCCTGGGTTTGGATTAATTTTTAAATGTCCGATTCACAGGACAAGTGAGACATTAATTTTCTGGTTTTCAAAAGATTTGTTGTTGTCACTGTTTCAGTTATATCTGACTCAAAGTGACCCCTTTTGGGGTTCTCTTTGTCAAAGATACTGGAGTGGTCTTCCATTTCCTTCTGCATCTCATTCTACAGATCTGACAAACAGGGTTAAGTGACTTGCCCAGGGTCACACAGCTAATAAGTATGTGAACCCAGATTCAAACTCAGATTTGAACCATATTGAATGACTAATGTGAGAGCTGTTTTATTTAGACACAGAGAATGCATGGACATCTTGTTTTATGCTCATTCCTCATCCCTGAAAAGATAATTTTTATTGCAAAAACTGGTTTAGACCTAGTAGGCTACTTACAGGCTTCCTGTAGAATTTGATGATATACACATACACACACACACACACAACTTAAAAGAAACCATGATAGATCTGAAATGAGGAAAAGAATTTTAAATCTAGTTTGACTGTTACCATGGACAAATCATTTAATGCCTTCTGAGCAGTGGCTAGCAGAGTATCTAATACATAGCAGGCACTTAATGGATGTGTATTGCTGTATTGAGCCTTAATAATAATACCTGCAATACCGATTCACAGTGGTAGTGTGGGATTCAAGCTTAAATGTCAGTTATTGTGTCACAGTCATAATCCTGCAAGCCATATTTCTTCCCCTTTCCCCAATTTGACTGAAAAAAGTATTCTGTGGGTAATAAAAATGCTTCACAGTTTTCAGAATTTCATCCTGGCTCTTTTCCCAGTTACTGACAATAACTTATGCTTAGGGAATTTGAATTTAATCACTAAAATATTATCTGGATAAACATGTAGGGTCTACTTACTGCCATATTAAGAATATCATATGTCATTTTTCTGGCATTATCTTTCTATATAGATTGTGAATAATCGTACATTCACTATTCATATTGATTAATCCATGCTATGATAATAAAACATGAGAAAAGCTCCCACTAGATTGGGCTGAGACTCTGGCAAATTTATATGAAGTTAGTGACAAAAGTCATATATAGGAGAGGTAAGAATTACATCATGGGAAGGAATATAAACATCGCTGAGAGCACAAATCTATGACAGTATTTAAGTATGAATGATTGATAGGATGCCAGTTTATACTCACGAGTAAATTACAGAAGAGAGTGTTCAGTTGGCATATGTTTTTTGTCATCATGCAACATATTTTCACAACCGATAAGTTGTGACTTCTGACATGGAGCCTCTGACTAGTACATATTTGAGTGATGTCATTAGAAAATCTGATCTTCATCCTTCATGATTAGTTATACTGAGCCAGACCTCAGCTATGGCAGAGGCAGCAGGTCTCCTGATTCAGAAGTGATAATGTAATGCAATTCAATAAATGAGTCAGTATATTACCTGAATTAGGTATAAACTGATTGACATATCTACTTATCCTCTGGGAAAAAAATGAAAAGATCCAGGAAAACTTGGGATCATCATTAAGTATCACTGAGTATTTACATTCAAGTTTTAGGGGAAAAATATTTATCTTGATTTCCTCAAAGTCACATAAATATTAACTGTGTTACAATTACGGCACCATAATTTCTGAAACAGAAATTGAGAGCTTAATTTGCCTCCATTCCTCAGAGTATGGAAGCCTTCCCAGATGATGATCCTGATTACAGGGACTTGTACCATCTGTGGTTACACCTACCAAGTATAAGATCAAAAAACAATCTTTACAGTTTCTTGGTCCTCTCTGATGTCCCCTGACAGGCATTCACCAAATATAGCTTTCTATTTTCCACCTACTACTAAATCCTCTTTTCAGACTCTGATTACCTGATGCCTAATAATGTGACATCCTTTTTCCTTTTACACAAATTTTTTCCCTTAACTAGTTTGTACGCTGCTAGACATCATGTATACTACGTATACCTCTTGATATTACTCACAGCAAACTCCCCATTGCCATCCACACAAAATGTAAATGACTGGAGTAACCGACCTTCAAGCTCCTTCTCCTCTACAAGATAATACTTTTCTCTATCACATATTTCAGCCTCACCTCCACCTTTTATTCTTATGATTAAGTTTACCTTTTTGCTTCTCTTTACTTTTAGTCATATCTTTTTCACTTCCAAGTCTATTTCCAAGTTATTTCACATATAATTTGAGAAAGAACCACCCTTCTCTCTAGTGAACTAAATCATTTCCCTCCTTTCATTAACTATTCAGTTTCCTGAAGAATTTTTTGGATTAACATCATTGACTGAACCTAGTACCCTATGATTCTCTAACCTGCCAGCAGAGGCCCCCACTCTTATCTTTATTGTAGCTAGCAATATATATTGCCTGAACAATGATTAACACCCTTTTTTGGTCTTTTACAGCCCTCTCCTAGAAGCTGTATTTATTGCATGCTGCCATCCCCCAATTAGACTTTAACATCTTCATGGTCAGGGGGTGCCTAACCTGGGCAGTAGATTTTTCAGTCTCATATTGTGAACTACTGCATCTCATATACTTCTCAAACACCCCTACAATATGAATACTAGTTTTATCAGTCTGCCTTAAGAAATCTCTTCCTCCAGTTACTTGATTTTTACATCCTTTCCTAAAAGTTTCCTTCCTTGTTTTCGTCTCCTTTCCTTCCTGTCATTTGCCAGTGAACAGACTGTTTCCAGATGACTCAAAAATAAAAGCAAACCATTCCTTTGATCTGATCATTCTAACCATTTGCCTACACACTGTAATGAAAGAATTTTGCCAAGATAAAAATATCATATGTTGGTATGATGAAAAAAAGAACGTAAAAGTACATGGCAGCACAAAATGCCTTTCTCCTATTAGGAAAAATGTGCAGTCCCAATGGTGGTAAAGACTACTGCATACAGAAAAAAAAAAAAGCAAATCTATATTAAATTTTGCAATACATCTGCTTTTCCCTTCACTCTATTAATTGAATATACTGAGGAAATGTCAGAATGACTTATAATGGAAAGGATCAAGTGAATCTCAGAGGAATTAGTATATTTGTGTTTATTTATAGAATGGTTCTAATTATTGCTATGGGCTCTGTAAGGCATTTATAAATGAACTTGATTATCCCCATCCCAGGGAGTCTCTTATATCCTCCTCATATTATTTTAGGTAATTTTGTGTTCATGCAAATGAAAGAGACCGTTTAATTCTCCCAGGAACCACATATAATTTATATCCTGAGAAAGCCCCAGAGATCCAGAGTCAGGTAATAGCCTCCCTCCCCCCAGAAGTATATGTTCCCTTTACTTAATGTCATGGAATCTTTGCACTGGAATATATTTTTGAGGTTTTCTTTCCTCATCTTCCTCTGAGGACAAGAATCATGTCTATACCATGCCTGGCAGATCCAGTCTCAATACTTCTGGTGATGGAGAGCTCACATTTAACTCTTCCTAAGGTCACAGAATACATTTTTGGAGGTGTACTTTTTATCATGTCTTTCTTATATTACAGCAAATGTTTTGTCCTTTTAATTTCTACCCATTGGTCCTGATTCTGTCCTATGAAGGCATATTAGAATAGGTCTAATCCTTCTAGATGGCGCTGCTACAGATATTTGAGGCGAGATATTCTGTTGTCCTTACATTTTCTGGAAATATTGGTGCAGTCCCTTGGTAAGCTGGAATGTACCCAGAGGAAGACAAACAGGATAGTGGATGACTCAAGGATCATGCTACATTAGTTAAAGGAAATGGAGATATTTTGCCTAGAGGAGAGAAAACCAAGGGGGAGACATGACAGCTGCCTTCACGCGTTTGAAGGGTTATCAGACGGAAGCAACAGTAGACTTGTTCTGCTAGGTGCAGGGAAATAGAATGAGAAGCAATGGGTAGAAGATCCAGAGACACAAATGTGGGCTTGATGCACTTACTCCAAGGGAAAAACTTTTAATAATTAGAGTTATCCATAAATAAAATTGACTCCTTTGGGGGGTAGGGGACAGTATTGCTGAAAATGGTTAAGCAAAGACTAGATCAGGGTTGGGGAACCTGTGGCCTCAAGGCCCTCTAGGTCCTCAAGGGTGGCCCTTTGACTGAATCCAAACTTCATAGAACAAATTCCCTTAATAAAAGATTTGTTCTGTAGAACTTGGACTCAGTCAAAAGGCCACACCCAAGGACCTAGAAGCCCCAGGTTACTCATCCCTGGGCTGGATAACCATACTTTTGTCAGTATATTTGTCAAAGTGTCTCCTTTAGATCCAAGAAAACGATAATAATAAACGATAGCAATAGTTGGTATTTACAGAATTTTTGCTTTGGGACAACTAGATGGCCCAGTGGATAGAATGCCAGTCCTAGGGTCATGAAGACTCACTTTCCTGAGTTCAAATCTGGCTGGCCTTAGACATTTATTAGCCATGTGACCCCAGGCAAGTCACTAATCCTGTTTGCCTCAGTTTCCTCATCTGTAAAATGAACTGGAGAAGGAAGTAGCAAACCATTCCATATCTCTGCCAAGAAAACCTCAGATGAGGTCACAGATTCTCCCATGACTGAACTGAGTATAGTGCTTTAGGGCTGCAAAATGCTTTACAATTATTAGTTCATTTGATTCTCACAACAACCTGGGCAGATACCTGCTGTTATTAACCCTATTTTACAGATGTGGAAACTGAGGCAGACAGAGGTCAAATTATATACCCAGAGGCACACAGATAGCAAACATCTGAGGCTGGATTTGAACTCATGTCTTCCTCACTCCAGTCAATAAATATTTATTATGTGTCTACCATGTGCTAGGCACTATACACAGTTCTGGCCTAATACTCTATCCATTGTATCACCATAGCTTCCTAAGTATGAACTAAGTAACCTTAGAGGTCCCCTCCAACTCTGAGATTCTGCAAAAATATATCACATGGGGAATAAAATGCGGTATTGACCCCTGTGGCAGGAATTACGCATCGAAAGGAGTAAAAATGCTGTTTTCTTACTATAAGAATATTCAAAGGGTGATTGGTAGTCTTAGTTTTTATATCAGAACATATAACTAGATTAATATTTGGATTAGTTTAGGGAAGTTAGGATAGAATAGTTTTGTTAATTAAAGGGGTCTGGAGGTATTCCCACATATAGCTGATATTTCTTTCTTCTTCCAAAGAATAAACAAAATGATTAAGTTCTTAAAGGACATCTTCCTTAAATGATAGGGTTTCTAGTTCTTTTTCCATGCAGCTGTCCTCTCCTGAATGTGTTGCAGCTTGATAATATCCCTCTTAAAATGTAGTACCCCAAACTTAGCATAAGCATTCATTTCAACACTTTGGTTTATTTGACACTTTGGTCTGTGGGAAGATGACTGTACCCTTAAACAAAAAAAGGAAATTGTGGAGAAGGAGGGGCTTTAGGATAGAACATAATGAGATCTATTTTGGATATATTGACTTTAAAATGCTGATAGAACATACAGGTAGATATGTCCAGGGTATTAGAGTTCTCGTGAGAGGTAATGGCAAGGATATTTTAAAAAAATGAATTACTTTTCTAAGCATTTATCTTTCCTCCTGCCTCCTTATACACCCCTAAGCAGGGAACCACAGACCCGTGTGCTACAGAGAACTTCAAGGTTAGTAAAGCACTTTACAAATAGTATCTCATTTAATCCTCACAATAACTCTGCAAGGTTAGGTGCTATTATTATCCCCATTTTATAGATGAGGGAACTGAGGCACAGAGAGGCAAAGTGACTTACCCAGGGTTATACAGGTAGTAAAGAGTCTAAGGCAAACTCAAGTTTTCCCGATTGTGGGTCCAATGGTCTGTCTATCCATTGTGCCAACTAGCTGCTTAGCAACTCCGTATCTGTGGGAACTGGATAACAGGATTCCTTCAACCTAGTGTTTCTAAATCCTATTTTCTATGTCGTAGCAATAGCTTTCTAATCTTTCAGTTACTGCTACTCTGGTCTTTTCTAAAACCTTCAATTGCTCCCGATTGTATGCTGACTAAACCATCTGTTCTCCCTAATTTGGTTTTAAGATCTTCCACATCGCCTGCTTCATCTGCCTTCTTGGCTGTTGGAACAAATTGTTCTCATCTACCCATTCCACCAAGGGGAGGCTTCACATGCTTGGGGTGGACACCCCTTTAACTCACCAACAGGATTGATACTCCTTGGTTACCTCAACCTGGTTTTGCCTGTTTACTGGGATGTGATCACTGTGCATGCCCCAGCTTCTTGGAGCCACAGGAGAGAGTTGGGGGGAACAGGTGGACACCAGAGGTGCAAAACAGTCCTGAAAAGGGCTCAGCAGCCTTCACACCAGAGGTACTAATCTTCCCTGAAGATTCTAAGTATCTCGTGAATTTTGAGGGTCAGTATTATAAACTGCTGTTAGAAAGCTAAGTGAGGCCATTTTAAAGGACAAGCATTTAATCATTTGTTTATATGAAGGCTATTAATCAACCAGCATTTACTGAGCACCTACTGTATGCCAGGAACTATGCTACGTGCTGAGGATACAAAAAGAGACAAAATATAGTCCTTGCCTACAAGCAGTTTGTAATCTAATGGAGAGACAACATGCAAACAAATGTATGTATACATACATATGTGTATATATATATATATGTGTGTGTATATATATATGCCAGCAGACCACATACAGGAAAAAATAAATAATGAGGGAAGGGGCTGAAATTAGAAAAGTTTTGGGGAAAACTTCCAGCAAAAGATGAGATTTTAGTTTATTAGCAGGATACTTCATCCGTCTCTAAGAAGGCAGCATTTCATGCCATCAAAAGTAAAGTACAAGCAAAGCAGAGGAAATTCAGTTTTATACTGATAGTAACAATCCAAAGTGCTTTAATGATGCTGTGAAGGCTATTTATGGGCCGGAGACCTATGATGCATCTTACCTTCTCAGTAGTGATGGAGTCACATTGAGATAGCATCATAGAGAGACAGACTGAATGCTTCTGTAGTGGTTCTCCACAGACCATCATCCATCAATGTTGAGACCATTGGTCATTTACCTCAGGTTGAAATCAGTCCCTCCTTTGCTGAAGAAGAGGTTTTGAGGGCCATTAGACTCCTTTCTTGTGGCAAAGTACCTGGTGCTGATTCTGTTCCAGCTGAGATTTACAAGCTAGGGGGACCATTGTTCATAAAGAGTGGACTGAAATATTCCAAGTTATATGTCATGAGGAAGTTATTTCCCCAGGAATTTAGAGATGCCTCCACTGTCCATCTTTAAAAAGGTAAAATAAATAGATTGTACTGCAACAATCATGGCGGGGAGCCTCTGTCTTAGTCGTTGCTGGCGAGATTCTCACTAGAGTCTTCCTTAAAAGGCTGATACTTCACCTGGAAAATGGTATATACCTGAGAGCCAGTGTGGCTTCAGAAAGGACCAAGGAACAGTCAATGTGGTGTTTTCTGGCCAACAACTCCAGGAGAAATGCCAGGAGCAGAACAGAAGTCTGTACACAATGTTTGTAGATCTGATCAAGGCCTTTGATACTTGTAGTCATGAGGGCTTATGGAAAATTATGTCAAAATTTGGTTGCCCAGAGAAGTTCATCTGTATTGTACGTTAATTTCATGATGGCGTGTTTGTCCAGGTTCTGGATAGAGGACAATGGTCTTGTGCCTTCCCAGTTACCGGTGGAGTGAAACAGGGCTGTGTACTTGCTCCCATGCTTTTTAGCACGATGTTTTCAGCCATGCTGTCAAATGCTTTCAATGAGGATGAACACAGCATAAAGTCAGCTACTGCACTGATGGTAAGTTCTTCAGTTTGAAAAGACTACAAGCCAAGACCAAAATGGAGGGAGTGTCAGTGCATGATTTTCTGTTTGCAGATGATTGTGCACTCAGTGCAGCCTCTGAAGTTGAGATGCAACAAAGTATGGATCAATTTCTCTGCTGCTTGCTCTGATTTTAGTCTAACAACACCAAGAAAGCACAGGTACTCCATCAGCTGCCACCATGCCATTCATATGTGGAACCATCAGTTATAATAAATAGAGAAGTTTTGAATCCTGTGCATAAGTTCACTTACCTTGGTAGTACTTTCCAGGGATGTACACATTGACAATGAGGTTGACACACACATTGCTAGAGCTAGCTCAGTGTTTGGGAGGCTCTGAAGAAAAGTTTGGGAGAGAAGAGGTATTAAACTGACTACCAAACTGAAGGTCTACAGACCTGTTGTGTTGACCTCATTGTGTGCCTGTGAAACATGGACAGTCTACTAGCCCCATGCCAGGAAACTGAATTGCTTCCATTTAATTTGTCTTAGGAAGATTCTGATGAAAAAAAAAAGATTCTGAAGATCACCTGGCAGGATAAGATACCAGACACTGAGGTCATTTCTCAAACTCACATGCTGCCAAGCATTCAAACTCTGCTTCAAAGAGTACAACTCTGATGGGCCAGCCATGTTGATCACATGCAAAACATATGCTTTCCAAAAAGACTATTTTATGGAGAACTCACAGACGGCAAGTGTTTACATGGTGGTCAGAAGAAGCGATAAAAGGACACTCTCAAGGTCTCTTTTAAGAACTTTTGGATTGATTATGTGACATGAGAGACATTGGTACAGGACCACCCAACATGGCATGTCCACATTAGAGAAGGTGCTATGCTCTATGAGTAAAGCAGAATTGAAGGAGCTCAAAGGAAATACAGGCTACACAAATTTAAAGACTCCACCCCAAGTATTCACATGAACCATTTGTGCCCAACCTGTGGTTGAGCATTCTAAACTCATATTGATCTGGTCAGCCACAGTTAAGACACACTGAAACTTGACTCTACCATAGTGATGCCATTTTCAACCTCTTTGAGAAGAAGGAACAACAGCCAACCAAGACCTTCCACAATCTGACCCAAACCTACTTTTATTTCCTTATCCAAAGGATAACCTACTGCTTCCCTTCACATAATCTCAGTGTTGGCCAAACTATATTTTACTATGCCATTTAGTTCAAAAAGGAGTATGCTTGCTTTCTACCTTCCCTTTTTAAAATTTTCTGGCATTCAAGGCTCAAGTCAGATGGCTACCTCTTCAAAAAAGGTTTCCTGACCTCCCTTTCTTTCCCCTCAACATATAGGACCCTGCCAGAATTAATCTCCCCATCCTCTGATCTATCGTAATATTATCTTCTTCCATGCACTTACCATAATATAATTTATATCAGATTAATAGAGTGAATGTCAATAGCTAAAAGGAAACTCCAAGGTCATTTAGTGTGACTTTTCTTCACATCCCTGTTTCCTCTCCTCATTAGTTTGTACTGTTTTGTGTGTCAAGGAGAGACCTTGCCATCTACATCTCCAATCAGCCTTAGTAACTACCTCAGGGCCTTGCATTTCATTGACACAAAAAGTATTTGGTGAAATGGACTCAGTGATACAGATCATCAGATGCTGATAATGGATGCTGCCCAATGCCTAAAATTATCCTCTATGAAAAAAATCTGAGAATTGAGAGTAGGGTTCAGGTGATGCCGTTCTTATTTGCTTTCCCATTTTCCTCTGTCACATTATCCCACTCACCTCTATGTTGGGACCGACTTCGATTGCCCTGTGCCTCCTCAGAATATTTTTTGCTTTGGTTTGATTTTTTTTAATTACTTCTTCCCTCCTTTGCTTTCTAATAAACCAAAATGATGTTAGGCATTTCTCAAGCCCCACCACTGTCTCCTCAGATGAGGAACCAGGTTATCTGGAAATGCCCTCAGGCAGGAAGACAGTAGTAATCTACAACCTGAGGTTTCTTGGCACAGTTCTCTCCAGGTCTTAATCTCCTGGATCTCAGATGGAACTTTAGTCCTTTGTGTATCCCTCCTAAATGGTGCATCTGTCCCTCTTTCCCTCTTGTCTTTCATCTCACCTAATGAATGAAATGAATGAAAATTAATTAACCAGTTTTCCTGTCTCTAACCTAATTTTACTTTACTTTGCTACTTCACAGGGTCATAGAGTTAGAGCTGGAAAACCCCCTGTAGGTTATTAAACACACCCACTCATTTCACAGTAAAAGAAACAAGATCAAAATAGGGTAAGTAATTTGAGCAAGGTACATACATATACAATACATGCATACACAGTAGTTAAAAAACTGAATTGGGGTTTGACCCTTCGTCCCCTGACTTTAAATTCCACATATTTATATAGCAGCCTTTTCCCCTTTAGCTAGACTGTTACAGTGGCTAGAACACTAAGCCTGTAGTCAAAAAGAACCTAAGTTCAAATCTGGCCTCAAACATTTACAAGCCACACAGCAGGGGGCAAGTCAGTTAACTTTCTGCTTGCCTCAGTTGCCTTGTATGTAAAATTGAAATAATAATAGCACCTATTTCATTGAGTTGTTATGAATATCAAAGGAGGTATTAATTGTAAAAAATGTTTAGCTTAGTGCTTGGCACATTGCTGGCATTATGTAAATGCCTATTCCCTTTTCTTTCCCATTATGTAAATGAGATGATTTTATTTCTGTAGACATATTTTAGTATATCTTGCTATTGATAGAGCACTGTGATATAGTAGAAAAATGACCAGATGTAGAATCAGAGGAACTCAGTTTGTTTGGAAGTGCCAGCTGGAACATTAACTAGCTCCGTGACCACAGGCAAGTCAGTGAACCTGTCTGAGCCCTAATTCCCACATTTTAAAATGGAGATAATGTTTTCACCACCTCAATCCACCAGCTCATCAACAAATAGTTATTAAGTGCCTACCATGTACTCATCAATATGCTCAGCACTAGGGACACAAAAATAAAATTGAAGAAGCCTGTGCTTTCAGGAGATTTTCATTTTTAGGAGAATCAATATGCATGCATATATGAAATATGTACTGAGTAAAAACAAAGTAATTTCAGGGAGGAGGCACTGCCATTTGGAGAGATTATGGACATTCTTATGTAGGAGGTGGTGTCTGATCTAAGTTTTGAAGGAAGCTAGAAGTGCTAAGGGGGAAGGTTAAAGAGGAAATGCATTCCTGACATAAGGAGGGTGAACCAGGACAAAGACATGGAAATGGGAAGTGGGATGTCATATGTGATAAACAGCAAAAAAACAGTGACTGGATCATAGAGTGTATGCAGGGAAATAATTTATCATCAGATTGGAAAGATTGGGTCCAAGTGAGGTTGTAAAGGACTCAAAATACCAAACAAAAGAACTTCCATCTGACTCCAGAGGCTAGTGAGTTTGCTGGAGTTTATTGAGCAGGAGTGACTTGGTCAACCCTGTGCTTTAGGACTATCATGTTGGCTATTCCATGGAAGATATACTGGAAAGGGGAGACACTTGAAGAAGGGAAACCAATTATGAGACTATTGCAAATCCAAGAAAGAGATGATGAAGACCTTAATGAGCATGGTAGATACATGAATGGAGAGAAGGGAATGGACGAGAGGGATATTGTACAGACAAAAATCCGTAAGATTTGGTAACTGATTAGATATATGGGGTGAGGGAAAGTGAGCAATTGAGAATGTATCCCAAGATATAACCAGAGTAATGATGGTGGTACCCTGGATAGAAACTGGGAAATGTGGAATAGGATTGGGTGCAGGGGAGAGGTAATGTTCTATTCTGAACATATTTAATTTGAGATGTGTGTATGTATATGTATATATGTGTGTACATACACACATCTCAAATGTTTACCTACAGATCGGAGTCAGATCATAGATGATAATACAGTAAATGGATTTTGAGATGGCACAGTCAGGCAGGTAGGAGATCCAAGAAAAAAGTAGAATCACAAAAATCCAGAGAAGAGAATAAATGAAGGAGAAGAATGTGGTCCACAGTGTCAGATGCCACAGAGAAGGCAGGAAGGATGAGGAATGATAAAAGGCCTTTGGATCCGGCAGTTAAGGCATGGTTAGTAACTGGATGGAAGGGTTTCAATAGATTGATGGGGTCATGAACCAAAGTTGAAAGGTTTGTGACCAAGAGGACCATGAGTGAGAAGAAAGGAAAAGGAAGCAAAGAATATATGCAGGTTTTTCTGCTTTGGCTGTGAATGTGATAAAACATAGGATGATTGAGTACATAGAGAGTTTTTAAAGGACAGAGAATTTATATTTATAGGCGTAAAGGACAGGTACCATAGAGACTGAAAACTGGGAGTGGGGGAAGGTGCAAAATGATGATGGTCGTTTTTATGACATCGAAACTAGCTTTTGCCTTGGTGACTTTTACTGAAATCTTGAGTGCAGCACTTCACTACTGAGATGCAGGGTTTCTAACAACGTGAGTTTCTTCTACTCCTCAAGTTCTAATGTCTCCTGCTAAGTACTTTATAGTGCCATGAGAGATGGTTAAATAATCTTTTGAAGCCATACCTTTTAATTTTAAACCATCTATAGAAAACTATCATAGAAGCTCAAATTTAGAGATTAAAAAAAAACCATGCACTTATTTAAAGTGAATTTTTAGTGCCCTTTCAACTTTCCAGATGATTTACCCTTGTCACCTGGGAGGTATCCTGGCATAGTCTAGTGAACACCAGTAGATGTATCTTGCTCCTCCATCTCCACAGAGCTCTTTTTTGCGAGATAAGACCTTGATTGGACATCGGGCCAATGTGGGCAAAGTTTTGGAGAGAACTGATTAGGACCTAAGATCTTTAGTTATTTCATGCCCTGAATATCTCTCTGAGAGTAAATAGCTTCTTAGTGATGGCTGTGGCTCTGGAGCTCCATCACTTGATCAGATGTTTCATTTACTTTGCGTTGGCTGTAAAATTATGCTTTCATGTGTATACACAGTAAGGATGGGTCATAGAGGTCACACATCAGACATTATGAAACAGATCACAGCAGTAATCACTTAAAAGACCTCAACCCCCACATTCCCCACCCCCACTTAGAAATCTACCACTAGGCATCATACAGTATTAGACCTCATTTTAAGGATGTTGAGACAGACTCAGAGAAACTGTGTGAGCTAAAAGTCACATACTTGGCAAAAAAAAAAAAAGCAGAGCTGGAATTAACTTGAACTCAAGTCTCATGACTTGAAACTCGATATTCCATCTACTTAACTGCCATCATGTTTCTCAAAAGGAAACTCCAATCATGTGGCCCACTCCAAAAATAGATGAAATACTGCTGGATAATTGAACTTTGACTGTATTCAGAAAGTTTTCTTCCCCTTTGTCTCTGAAAGTTAAATCATAGTTAAACACATTTGTTTTAATTTTGAATCCAGCATTTTGCACTGGGGAAATGTTTTGTTTGTATAAACATTAGTAGTTCAGAAGATGACTGCATTGGACAAATGCTTTTTAAAAGCAAGTGTTATGTTTACCACATTGTGCTCCAACAAACATTTGGATTTCCGTTGGTCATTGATTCACTGAGGAAACTAGTTTTTCAGTTTTTTTCATATGTCATAATTTATCACTACCTGCATTGAATGGTTTGTGTTTCAAGAATGTGTAAAATGTTGACAGTCCAAGTATTAGAATTAGAAGTAGGGAAGTGAGAAGTTGAAAAAAGAAGGGAAATGTCCCTCAGTATCAGGAGTTTAGTACGGACTTACTGCTTTCCATCAGATAGGACGCTGGACTGAGAGTCAAGAACAAAGTTGAAATATTGCCTTAGATACTTACTAGCTGGTTTATTGACTTAACTTTCTTGTGCCTTGCTTTCCTCATCTAGGAAATAAAGAGGGTGGACTTAATGGCCTCTACCATACCTTCTTACTCTAAATTTATAAGATAGATAAACATGGTTTGTCCTAGACCCATTTGAGTAACATATCATTATTATTGATATTTCTAAAACCACAGGTCTGACTATATCCATCCATTGCTTAGGTTGCATGATGCTAAGGACAGAAACTAGTGGAAAAGCCAGTGCCTCCACTATCCAGACCTTTCCTTCTACATACCCACCTTTAGTATGTGTATCTGCCACCAACAAAACCTCATTAGTCATCTTTTATTTAGTTATATGGAGAACAGAAGTTCTATCTTATAACTAGTATAACATTTAAATAGTTTTAGGGTGTGAAAGGAGCTATCCTCAGGACTTTCTGAGGTTGTTGGTATAAATATCTCCACTTTACAGAGTTATTATATTCTTTACACATAATCACTCTGCTGATCTGAGGATGGATAATTTGATAATTTGATGATTTACAGCAAGAGAGAGAAGACATAGTAGAGAATATATGTAGTTTCCTGACATCACATATACACCCCCCCCAAAACAAGAACCCAAGATCCTTGCTGGTTACATGTGGCAAAGACATACAACAAGCACAATAGAATATCTTGTATGTGTATTATATGATCTGTATTTGTCTTTCTCCTTATTTCTTTCCTTCCTTCCTTTTTTAAATTGTCTTCCTTCTCTCATTTCCTCCTGCTTGTGAACTGAAATATCCACAACTCCTCTACCTCTTTCTGCTTTGCTAGAGGTCACTCAGAAGCAGGTAGGTAGCTCAGTGGATACTGCACGGAGCCTGGAGTCAGAAAGAGCTGAGTTCAAATGTGGCCTCCAATACTCACAACCAATGTGACACTGGGCAAGTCACGTAGCCTGTTTTGCCTTAATCTACTGGAGAACGAAATGGGAAACCACTCTAATACCTTTGCCAAAAACATCCAGTATGGGGTCACAAAGAGTTAGATTGAACAAGAAAAACAGGGGTCACTCAGAGGATGAAGCTGATAGAAGGTCGCAGACATCAGGTAACCCCGTCAGGTAACACAAATGCTCAGAAGAGCTACAATATGCACATACAACAGGCCTCGAGACCACAGGTATCCCTCTACATCCTCAAGTGCAGCCCTTTGACTACAGTTGAGGACCTAGAGGGACATATGTGGCCACAAGCCACAGGTTCCCCACCCCTGACCAAGTATACCTAAATATTTGCTTTATTGAAGAGGCAGCTACTGTAAAAGAGCACCTCATCTGGTATTGTAGCACCTGGATGTCAATCCTGTTTCTGAGACTTGCTACCTGTGACCTTGAATGAGTAATAACTTCTTTAACCTTCACCTTCTTCCATTTTAAATCAGGATTTTGGAGTAGTTGTCCTCTATGATTTTTGCAGAAGGATGTGGACAGGTTATCACACAGAATAAAGCATCACTGGGTTTTGAGTTTCACTTCATGAGAGTAAAAGATCACAAAGCCAGCAAGTCAAGGATCTCAAGACATGACTTTTTGTTACAGGATGCTGAACCGAATGTGGGGCAAACAGAAAACAAGAGAACCATTGCAACCCAAGAACTTCCTCAGGAAACCCCAGAAGACAATGATGTGTTTGGTATGTACTCCAAGAACCAGAAAATGGAAGGAATCTTTTGAATAAATGCACACATTATGTGTGTATTTGCATATACTCTCATTTATTATGCATTTAGAAATATATGATATCGTATTTAGAAAGACATGAGAATACTATGTGTAAAGTAGTATACATTCCCAAAGAAAGTCATAGCTGCAGTAATCAAGATAGCTAATACAACATACTTGGAGTCTTCTTTTTGTGGTAGATGTAATTCTGTTTCTCCAAGCATGATTGTTTTTAATATAGGGATTTGTTGGTGGTTGAGAAAGACTAACACCTCCCATGAAAATGAGCAAATGAAGTAAAAATACCAAAGAATGCTTAACAGGTAAATTCTTTTTCCCCCATAGTAAAAAGAATTTGTATAGTTCTAAAAATCTAAGACTTTTAGGTGTTATCCATGGAAACAGGTTAGAGGCTAAAGTCATTAAAATCTGCTTTTCTTAAACCAACTTCAGTCTGATTGGTTGAATATCTACATGTTACCTTCCTGCTGGGCAAATGCCCTAGAAACCTGCCATCTTGTACTTATTGCTTGTTTATAAAATTCTTCTTTAGTACTCAATTTCTTACCAGCCCAGATTAAGATGGGAAATCTGCTTGTATCTCTTCTTCCTCTTCCATTGCTTTGTTTCTTCCCTGCCCATCCGTCCTTTTCCTGCATAAGACTTTTGTTCAATTTTTCCTTATTTAAGACACCTGGAAAAATAAACACTGACCCAAAGACCCAAAGCCAGAATAAAATGCACATGACTCTAAGAGAAATCAGATAGTGAATGTAAAACAAATACAAAACAAATCTGCATGATTTTTATTTGCTTTTTACTTGCATCTGTAGTAACCTGGTTAACAATTCTGAAAACAATTTGCTATGTGTGGACTTATGTTCTTGTACTCCAGAAGCTGTGGATTTAATGAGAAGAGAGCTAGAGTTAGGAGAGCTTTAGCTTCAGATTCCATCTCCAAAAGGTACTTATTGGTTGGGATAAGGAAGGACGTTTCTGAGCTTAAGTTTTCTCAGCTGTAAAATGGAAACAAAAATGCCTGCTGTACCTACCTCCCTGCAATGTTGTGAAGATCCATTGAGATCATTGGAATAAAGTGCTCTACAAACCTTTAAGAGCTATAGAAATCAGCTATTATTAGTGATATGACAAAGGAAAGGTGAAGGAAGGAGAAAAGTCTGAGAGTTATTACAGTGTTTGTACCGGTAAAGAGCAGCAGGGTCAAATCAGACTTTGTGAACTGAATGGAATGTCTATAGACTCCATGAACTTTAAAATCAACTCTATTTATAATTTATATTTCTCTAATTTTTTTTAATTCTTATCTATACCAACTGCTTGGAGATTAACTTTTATGATATTCCTGTAAGTTTATGAAGAAGCATCAGTACAGGAGATGTATGTGTGTGTGTGTGTGTGCGTGTGTGTGTATACACATATATAGATATATCATTCAGCTTTTAGGCATTATGAGTGTAAGTGATTTTATAATAATTTTTGCCAACTTCTCATCCTTCATGGAAATTGATAATAGAGTACTGGCACTTAGAAGGTATGAAGACTGTTCCAGAGCACAGTGTAGCACATAGTAGGTGTTCAACGAATGTTTACTGACTATTGACTGTCTAACGGAATGGATCTGAAGCATGGATTCTGTTCTAATATAATTGGCTTTGCATTCATTTAGAAAGATGAAATAGTGGTTGGTAGGCCTCCAAATAGTCTTTAACCTTTCTGGGATGAACATTCAAGACATAGGATCTCACAGAGACAGCTAAGTAGCGCAATGAATAGAACACTGGACTTGAAATTAGTTAAGCTGTGACCTCACCAGCTGTGAGGCTTTGGACAGATCTCTGCTTGTCTAAGCGCCTCATCTCTAATAATAAGCACCTGTCTCATAGGGCGATTGTGATCATCCCATGAGATAACAGCTGTAAAGAGTTTTCTTTGCAAACCTTAAAGCGCTTTAGAAATGTTTGAGATTAGATATTATCATCCATATCAGAGTATACAAATAAACTTTAAAATTGGGCCTGAGAGTATTTAAGACACATTTGTTCTTCCGGATAAACAACACCACAAGCTTGCTTCTAGCATTTCTTATGCTACTGTAAGTTCTTAGGAGGGAAAGCAAATTGAAATGCTCTTTAAGTTACCCCAAATTAAACAGCATTTTTCTCCTTCACCAGTAAACTACCATAGACCCCACCTAGCTTATGCATGACTGAGAATGACTTAGAACAGAAGGAAAACTTGTGGGGCTTCTGTAATCCTAGGTATATGCATTTCATGTGACTTGACATAACCCCTCTCTCTGTTAATACACCACATTCCTTCTAGGTGTCCAGGCTTGGAGTCATTTTTGAACCTACCCATTTTGAGCTAGAAGAGGGGAAAGAGGGAATAAATATTTTTTATTAAGCTATATGCTAGGCACAGTGCTAAGAACTTTACAAAATAACTAAAATAGCTAACATTTATATAGCACTTACTATATGCTAAGAAAGCACTATGCTAAATTTAGCACTTTACAATTATTATCTTGTTTGACACTCACAACCACCCTGGGAGTGTTGCATTACTGAGAGATATATAGCAATATCTATAGGTGTGTATGTATGTGTGTGTGAAATGTTTATATGTACATATGCACAAATATATCTTACAAGAACCCTGGGATATAGGTGCTATTACACCCACTTTACAATTGAGGAAACTGAGTCAGGCAGAGGTTAAGTGACATAGTCAGGGTCTCTCAGTTCATAGGAAACATTAGTTCAACTGTTTCATTTTGAGATGATGCATCTGAGATGATGAACCCAGACAGCAAAGCAGAGTTTGCCTGGGATTTGAATTGAGGACCTCTGCTTCCAAATTCACTTTTTTTCTATTATGCTGTACTGTCTCCGGGCAGCTAGGTGGCACGATGGATAGAGTATCAGGTTTGAAGTCAAGATGACTTGAGTTCAAATTCAGCCTCAGATACTTGCTTAGCCGTGAGACCCTGGGCACATCACTTAGCTTCTGGTTGCCATGATCCACTGGAGAGTGAAAAGGCAAACCTATATTTGCTAAGGAAACAAGGAATTAGATGTGACTGAAGAAGGAGGGAGGGAAAATATAAACATCCTTAGAATGAAGTGATAATAATTATTCTTATATATTTGTGATAGGTTTATAAATACCAAAACAGAGAATACT
Organism: Bettongia penicillata ogilbyi; assembly: GCA_023548195.1. NCBI lineage: Eukaryota > Metazoa > Chordata > Mammalia > Diprotodontia > Potoroidae > Bettongia > Bettongia penicillata. The sequence goes on along the minus strand of JAJHZJ010000318.1, from coordinate 7,946,615 downwards.
GTGCTGTATGAGCAAGAGGCAGAGAAAAGTTCTCGATCAGGACAAAAAAATATAAAATGCTAACAAGATGAATTAGTAAAAAATTAACTCTGGGATACTGAGACACATAATGAATATCTGAATTCAAGATCTGTGCAACCAGATCAGGAAGCCTTCCTATGTGACCTTGTGATAGCCAAAGCAATTCAGTTGATGATGCATTTATTTTTAAATTTTCTATTATATTTCTTATAGTTGTAGCTATTTTTTAGAACCACTTATAGCTAACTTATTTCTGAGATTCCCTGCCTAAAAATGTTGCATTTATACCATGATATTGTTTTGAATTATTGGAACAAAAGAAAGAAAAAGTGTGGCTCCTTCAAGGAGCCTAGGGAATATAATTTTTACCAAATTTTGTAGAGTTATATTATTTTGCTGTAATTTGGCTACCTTGTTTAACACACCCAAATCCTTGCAACTTTGGAAAGTAGGTAGTACAAAATATTTATTCTAAGGGGACAAAAGGATATTTGCCACCATACTTCCCAATTTGATTTGTATAATTGCAAGATTTTTAATATTTTGTACTTCAACCATTTATTTCCTCCATGTTCTACAGTCATTTTAATCAACTAAAGAAAAGCTAGGAGCAAATAGATGAGCTCTATCTGGTCCCCCTCATGCCCCTGACTAATAGTATGACTTTGGAAACTTGCTTATCTCTCATTTCACATCTGCAAAATGAAAAGAGTGGAGAAGATCCTTTCTAAGGCTCCTTTAAGACATTATTCTGAAACTCTATGATTCTAAGTAATGCTAACCTAAACAATTCTCTGGTAACTCCTAAAATTACATTTGTAGAAATGTCAAATTATCCAACAGGGGGCACCACTGGTCTCTTCAAAAATATCTGTGAAATTTACTCAAAATAGTTACCAACTTTTCTTTCAAAGCTGAGAACTAAAAGAATGGGTTAATTATGTTTTGTGTCTCACATATTGAACACCAGTGTTCCCATTTAAATTCCATGCTAATCGTACAAAAAACATCTCTGCAATTCTGGTACGAAGGAAAGAACACAAGAATTGGGGGATTTAGAAGGTTCCTGACAATTCCTACCTGTGTAACTTTAGACAAGTGGGCCTCAGTTTCTTCATCTAAAAAGTGTGGAATTTGGACTAGATATCTTCTGAGGTCTCTTCCAGCTCTACATCTATGAGCTTATGATCCAACACTCTCCATGGATCATTCACAGGTTCTACAAGGGCAAAAGTGCAGTTAAAGCAGTTATGAAATATTTTATCATATCATTATTCTGGAACAATGAGAATGTAATTATCTACTTTTATGTTTAAACACAGTGTACACTTGGGGAGCACAGCTTACAATCCAATAATTTTTCATAGTTTAAGACAATTTTGGTTGGAACTGATTAAGAACAAATTCATTACGTGCATGCTAAGTTGAGTTCTCCTATCACACAGCATGCTGAAATATATCAACTTACTGTGTTGCTTACATCCTGAGCTGGAAGGAAGAGAGAGAGAGAGAGAGAGAGAGAGAGAGAGAGAGAGAGAGAGAGAGAGAGAGGGGGAGAGGGAGAGAGGGGGAGAGAGAGAGAGAGAGAGAGAGGGAGAGAGAGAGAGAGAGAGAGAGAGAGAGAGAGAGAGAGAGAGAAGGAGAGAGAGAGAGAGAGAGAGAAGGAGAGAGAGAGAGAGCATAAACTTTCACAACAAACAGTAATACCTTTTTTGCACAACAGAAGGAACGCAAAAAATAATTTTACTATTTATCATTTAACATTTAATCACTGCTTTTACAGAGTTCTATGGAACAGACAAGTATAACTCTATTTTTTTAGTAGTAGGGCAACTGTGCTTTAAAAAAAAAAGCACTGTGTGTCTCATCACTCTAAGGGATGAAAATCCTGAGTCAGCCGAGATGGTGCCATTCAGATAGACATCACTAGACTACACCCAGTATCCATGTCTACTCCCCAAATCCTCATACATGCTGCCTGTGGACTCCAGGACTAATAATGACACCCAGAAATTCCTACCACACACCACATATGCACACACCCCATGCGCCGTAATGATGATGGTCAAAAACGCAGAGACACAGGCACAAGCACAACCAGGGAGTGCCAAACTAGCCTCAGCTGGTTCATTGCCAGAATGCAATCCTTACTTTCCCACCCTAAAGCTTTTACTCTTTGCAACGTCCTCCGATACTTACAGATGCTGTTTCATCACCAAGTAAATTGATTTGATCCAAGAAATACCCTAACAGTTCTTTCCTTTCGGTTCCTTTAGTTACCCCTTGTTTCAGTGCTCATTCTTTTGAATAGTTTCCCTTACAGAGTATGAAATATCACTTGTGCCCTCCTTCACTTTCATTCCTGCTAGTATTCTATCCTCCCCACTGCACTGCCAGAAAAGTAAACTAGGAATGATGTTAATGTTTATTTTATAATACATTCTAAGATATTTCAAAACATGTGTCATTCTAGGCTTTCTGAACAAGGCAGCAATTGATTCTTGAAAATCAAACTTCATTTAGCAGATCATTTTCAGAAGTTACAAATACTTTGACTTTCACTCAGATATAAATTGAGATCAGATTTGAGAGTACAAAGTTATGGTATATTTGTCTTAATGAGCTTTGCTATTTCTCAGTATCCTACCATATCTAAAGCTTGAGAGTTAAATGTGTCAATAGCCCTATCAGTAAAACAGCAAACAGGACAGTGAAATGTACAACTAGATATAATTCCCTCATTGATTAATTAATTATGTCTTTCTAAAGAATTATGCCTTAATGATCAGTCTGTATCTCAGAGAACAGATGATGAAGTATATTTCCTTGCCAGTGGGTCACTTTGCCTATTGATTTTGCAAAGTTATGTTTTGTTTTGTGCTGTTCAATAAGAGTTGGTGGATTGTTATACCAGAAAACAGGTGATATACAGCAAAATACACTCAAAAAGTTTCATGCCAGATTTGGATCAGAAATTGGAGAAGGAAGGGATGATAGTACATAGAGGACAATAATAAACGTTTTTAGAAATAAAGGCAGGTAGTATGGTGCAAAGCAGACTGGGCTTGATGTCAGAGGACTTGGCTTGAAAACGTAGTTGTCACAAATCCCAGATCTGTGAAAGGGACATAATAAGACTTACAATACCAGCTTCACAGGGTTGTATAGGATTCAAAAAGGTATGTGATCTTTTTAAAATAACTTACCCAAATGCAAACTCAAATAGTCTCATGAATTTCTTTTTCTGTGGAAATATCTCCAAAATTATATTGATGTGAGTACTCCCTTAATGGATGAATACTGCAACCCTTTGTACATCCATAGCATCCTCTTCCTCCTTATCAGCAGCATTAATAATGTTAAGAATATGTTACATTTATTCACAACTTTTGTAAAACTTGTCTATGTTGTTTCACTTGATCTTTGAAGTAACCTTCTGGGTGAGGTAAGTACTACAGGTACTATTATTATCCCTATTTTATATGTTAGTAAACTGAGGATCAGAGGGGGTAAGCAGCTTGTTTATATATTATGAATCAGGGCTGACCATGCTAGTCTTCTAGTAGTTTAGGTCTAAGATTGGACAAAAATGAGACACTTGTAGTGCATCTAATGGTTAGCAAAAAGATATTTGCCTAGCCATAGCAAAGGAAGGATATTTAACACGGATTTTCAGTGAGAATACCATATTAATTCAGATGCATGTGGCTCCCCAACCTTTCAGTTGTCCATGGTGGCCCACCAGTCAAGCATTCATGAATAACTAGAGCATCTCTTGACTTTTTGTACTCAGGTGGCCAGAAAGCCTTTAGTCCCCAAGCTAATTATGCCTAAAGGATGGTTTCAATACCTTTTAAGAAAAAAGAACTAGATCAGCCTACATGGTAAAGAACTCATAGATCTTATGCCTACCAGACCTCAGCAGATTTTTTAATAAGTTGCTTAGGCAAAAAAAGAAATCATTATTTGGAATTGAGCCTTATAGGGAAGAGCCTCTACAATCTTGTTTCCTTAATAAATCATAGAAGGCATCAAAAATTACATGCCTACATCTCTCCAGTACAACCTACCAAGACTTAAGCTCTTTGGCATGGCGTTCAAGAACCTAAGGTCACACTTGGTATAGCATGGTATCTATGGGAAAACATGTTTTGGGGTCCAAATGACTGACAGCACAGTGTTTAACATAACTCCTGGCACAAAGAAGGGGCTTAATAAATGTTCATTGATTGACTTAAAAATAAAGTTTCAGATACATTTCATTCATAAATTGGGGGTTAAATGTTTAGTTTTAGCTGCTTCATTTTGCCTCAGACAAAATTACAGTATGCCAAAAGTTGAACACTCATTCTTGGAAAGCTTTCATACTGCTAAATTTGATTTTTCAAGTGTATATCAAGTAAATCTATAAAACAATACCTATTTCTAGAAGTAAGGGGAAGTATCTTCACAGTGATGCTTTAGTGTTAAAATGAACATTTTTTTTCCAGGCTCATGGTTTCTTCAGTGTCAAAAACTCCTACCAAGGAACTTCCTCTTTCTTTGTAGATTTATACCCTCTCTGAAACTTTTAGTCTTAAGAGGTTTACCTCAGAAACTAAAAGGTTAAGTGACTTGCCCAGAATCATGCAGCTCAAAGGTATCCAAGATGGGACTTGAATCGAGGGCCTTCCTGACTCAGAGGCCAGTTCTCTATCCACAACACCGAAGTTTCACTCAAACGAAGACGTAAGCAACTTAAAATAAAATGTGATGTTTCTTCCCTTTCCTTTTTTATTTGTTTTAAGAACAAGGAAAAGAGAAGTGAAAAGGACTATTTTTGACTCCCACATTGGTGCTTATGTAGAAATATCCTGGCAGTGACAAGCATACAGCTCATTAGAGCCTTGTCTTTCTCCCAGCCCAGCACTCTCAGAATGCTGTCTTTTATATTAGCATGCTGAGCTCCACCACCACTCACATCTCCTTTCTTGTGCCCTCGTTCCTTCACATGGACATTTTCTGCATCATTCTACTGTATTAGTCATTGAGTTGTGGAAGCTATTTGCTCATTTCTTTTATATCATAACATGCAATGAAACCTCACCTATGACCATTCCTTAACAGTAGATTTTCTCCTTGTTTGGCCTTGCTCCATGACAGCTTCCCAAAAAAATCCACCTCTTTGAGAGAAGAAGCATCATCTTAGCACACAGTAACAATGGATCATAGCCAAAAATTGCTAAAGTTGAGATCCATCATACATTACATGAAGGAAAGTCCTCTAGAGATCTGTCAACATATATAAAAGATGAATCTTTTCATAAGAAAGCCTGCTAGCTTGGGAAATGTAGCTAGAGACAAGGAAAGAAAGACTGAGGGTGCGAAAAGAATCCAAGACTATCTAGCCCAAACCATAATTGATCAGAAACTCCCTTAAAAACGTCGCGCACAAGTGGTCATCCAACTTCTGCCTAAAAACATCCAGGAATGGGCTACTCACTTCTTCCTGAAACAATATCCTGCTTTTAGGCAGCTGTATACTTTTCATAGAAGGTGCAGGTAGAGAAAGCATAAGCTGAAAAAGAAGGAAAGAAAGCACTATTGGTAGTACCAATTAAAAATAGTAAACAGAGAATAGGAGAAGGAGTAAATAGAGAATAAGAAAAGGAGTAAAACTGAACTGGTAATGAGGTTAGAGTAAGTATTGATAAACAAGCAAAACAAAAGAACCGGGAAATCCAAAAATCATTCTATGGTATAGATGATAAGTACTCCAGCAAAGTGGAGAGGAAAGAAACATAAAAGTATTGTGAAAGGTTAAAACAGAAAATAGACATCTCTACATGACTGGAAATATATATATATATGTGTATATATATATACACATATATATATATATGCAAAAGAAAATGTTGAAGGATCTATATAGTATTGATTCACTTAATTAGAACGTATGATATAAGGATCCCCAGATCTTGAGTGCTGGAGGAGGAATGTCATATAATATACCAGTCTAAATTAAACCATGTTTATATGAATGGTTTAAATAGGGGGAAAAATCTGAGACCATCCAGAGATGATCTTAGTATGTTTCAAAAAGACAAAAGAAATTTTTATGGGAAACATGCAATTGGCTCAGAGCTTAGTTTTGGAATGGTGGTTTTGGTTCTTCCTCTAGCCATTTTTGAGCCTGGAGTGTTTGATTTTACTTCCTTCTTTAAATTTCTCTTTAGTCTGGGAGAGGGTCTTGCAGACTTCTGCATTCTAAAGATTTTGAGTTCCTCCAGCTCCAGCCTTGAAGCCTTCCAAGAGCCTTGAGCTTTTACTTTACAGGTAGTTGCCCTTTGTAGTTCTGAGCTTTAAAGAACTTCCCTGCTCTCTCTCTCTATGTGGAATCACTGTGGCGAGGAGTCCTTAGTTCTTATGGATAGTTCAGTTGACTTTCCAATCTGTTGTAACTAGCTTTCTCTCTAGGTACTCCATCTTTCCCCAGGCTTCTCCGAAGGAAGTCCTGTGAATCAAAAAATACCAGTGGAAAAGAAAAATGCCTAGACACATTCTCTCATTATCAGATAGAAGATTCGAGTTATAAGAGATCAGAGCTTATATTGCAGATGGAGAACTAAAGCCCAAACAGGTGAGGGGATGGTTCAGGGGTGCAGAGGTAGAAGTAAGTAGCAGAGCTTGGATGTGAACCTAATTCTTCTGACTCCCAAACAAGATCTCTTTCAGTTGTACTACACTATCTCACATAGAAATCTACACAGGTTTTTTTGGCTGCATGCCATGAATAGGGAGACTGGTGAAACTGGCTTCAGTGTGTAAAATGAGCTTGCAACAGAATTTTACATGTATGCAGGATATTTTGACTAGTACTATGTTACTGAGGCTTTCTTTGTCCATAACCACTTTCCATAAAATCAGCAGTAATGAGGGCTTAGCCACTGAGAGTCTGTTCCTTGGAGCAGGCATGATAAGCTCCATCAGCTGCTGAACTAAACTGAAGCTATAGTGAACTGGCTTCTGGAAGGAGGTGATAATGCAGAATGGAGGGGCCCAACCCTCCACTTCAAAGCAAGTGAAAATATTCTGTGACTATTTGGCATCCATTTAATGAGGGGCAAGAAAAGCCTTTTGACAGGAATATCTACCAGAACTGAATGTGCATTCTCCTAAGACTGGGCCTCCATTGCCAGGTCCTAGGTTTTGATCTAGCTGGTAGGTTAAACCTATAATATTCAAATTCAGTATTTCCAACTCAATATTCTGCTTAAATACTGAAATGACTTACTTAAGTGCTTTCTTTCAAGTGAAATAGGTGAGTTCCCTAAGTACATTGCATTCAGGCTAAGTTAACTAGAAGATTTCACATCCAAATATGGCATTTAGCTTCCATAGTATATGAATATTATATTGTTGAAGCCCTAACAGGCTGACATCTGGTTTTAAAAAAAACAAATGCAGTGGGAGAGGGGAAAATCCATTCTTTACCCTCATGTTTTCCTTATTCCCATTAAAATTTATACTACCTGATATCTATGATTTGCATTTTATCCAACTTGGGAAGAAGACATGAAGCACTGGCCTTGCTTTAGATGTTCTTTGTATCAGAAATTGCCAAGACCATGTATAAGAGGTATGCGTCTTGGGTAAGTTATTCTGTGTGCTCACTACTCCCACTGCCAGTCTTCTCCCCAAAGGTAGCACCCACAGCAGCAACAAAACATTCCTATCCAAGTGAAATCGGATGAAAATATATAGCAAGAGCAGTAGTCATGAAGTCCCAAAAGAGCAAAGTGATGAATATGTGTGTAAAGGAGAAAAACCATGAAGTCAGCAAGGAGATGCTATGGCATGGCTTTATGGATATGAAACCTCGTGTTTCTTTTAGCTCTAGCATCTGACTCCCCAACTCATATATAAGACTGTATCCTGGAAGTGCTAAGCCTTACAAATCAAGGGCCCATGAATACATCCTATTTGTCTACAGTTTCTTGAGAGCAGAGTTTGTCATGTCTCTCTTTGAAGTCTTAGCATTTAGCACACACTTTTGCACATAGTAGGCATTTTAAAATATTGGGCTCAGTTGAATTCATCATAGTACCAAGCAATAAGCATTTATGAAGCACTTACTGAATACCAGGCCTATACTAATTAAGCAAAAAGAAAGGCAGTCCTTTCTCCCCAAGGAGATTACATTCCAATGAAGGAAGATAGTACATAAAAGGGAGCTGAAATACAGTGAGGAGGGAAAGGGGATGATCTAAGCGGAGGGAATGAAATATGGCTGTCTTGAGCCTGTACGCAAAATGGACATTCCAGAAGGAAATCACCAAAAGGAGAAGGGATCTGGCAACTTATCAAGCCTTCAATAAATGTGTATTCATGGATTGGTTGGTTGGTTGACTAGCATGGCATGTTGGAGGGGTATTCCAGGGGGATTAGTCAGCTAAGTCATGGTGGCAAAGTAGAGAACCAGAAGCACAACTAGGATGGGAATGAACCAAGCGACTGCTGTAGGCATTGGAAGACACTAGAGATGGTGAAATAAGTGAGAGAACTATCTAGTTCACTGTGAACAACAGCATCGTTTATCATGATTAATGAAACTTTCATGAACTTGAAATTTGTTTCTTTCTGCATCCCTTTATCGATCCTAATCCTTCAAAGTGCAACATATTACTTAAAGTTATTCCAGGTCATCATGTCCACAGAAGGACCAGTGAATAGTTTGTAAAAAAAACAAAGAGAATACACAATCTTAAAATAGTACAAATAACAGATGTGATGGGTTTTAGCCAGTGGTTAGCAACAAGTACTAGCATTCAATCAAGCGTTAGTCAGAATATTCCTTACAAGCTGAAGTCTATCTCTGTTTTACCCCTTTGTCTTGGTCATTATGGCTCTAATTCTGTTGCTATCTAGGTCCACTGTATCTTGGATCCATTATTTCAAAGAGCAAGCCAGTTCATATTGCAGCTTTCTGCCCAATCCCAGCCCCCAAACCTTTGTCATTTGTGTTTTCTGATTCATACATGATAGGTAACTGTGAGATTGTCAAGGGAGGTTAAAGGAATCTTGAAAGCAATCTAAGCTTCTTCCTTATTAGGTTTCATCCTATGATAAATAGCACGGATTAGTCCTTTTGAATCTTTCTACCTTCCTAATGAAGCATCTTTTTCTTTCTCTTCTTCAAATTATTTTTCTTGCTTTAAGGATAGCCACCAGCATTCTCACTATTATCTTTTTCCTCAAAAAAAATTTTAATAAAGGAAAAATGAAAATTGTGCTCCTATAGCCACCTGATTATTGAACATGTCCTCTGACTCACTTATCCTTAATGAAGTGCCACTCCATTGATCTAGGTGTGTTTTAGGTATTTCTTGCATAATTGTATGACTCCTAACAAGCTATAGGAGGCTTCACCAGTAAGTGGTAGGTGGATTTTGTAAATGGAAAATGGGATGTGGCATCCCTTTTATCAGATTTAATTTCACAATCAGGGAGGTAAGAGGCAGTTTAGAGATACAAACATCACTTACTGTAATGCAGTCTGGGTAGATGGGTATAATTTAGGTCCATCAAAACTGGAGTATTTCATTAGGTTGAGCTAATATCAGTTACTTTATTTTGACACTTACAGTTTCTGGGGGGAGATGGGCTTGATATAAGAGGGAGATATTTCAGCAAAGGAGATATAAATCTTTCAACAAAGGAAAAATAAATATTCCATTATTGCATTTTACTTGAAGGTTTATGTGTGTTTTGGGGAAAGGCATAGAAATTTCTGATAAAAATGCTTTTTGACCTAGATCTTAATGACCTTGTACTCATCCACAGAGCTAATATGGTGTAGGAAGCACTGCAAGTAAACATTTAACACACAGGTACCAAAAACAACTGGGATTTAGAATTAGAAAACCTTACTTTTGGAAGAGAAAAAAGCAGGGGAAACTTCATTTGGAGTATTTAAGATTCTGTGGTTTGGCCTTAATGCAATAGCAGTAAGTAAGTTCTATGGGAAATCTTGTTCATGTTCTTAATTTCCTTTTGATGAAAACAAACACATCTATAACCAGAGGAATATTTTAAAAGAGGAAGGAGGTATACTGTTGACTCTATTGACACTATAGTTGAAAACTATTATTGAGAAAAGTGTTGATGTTTTCGAGGCCGTGATAGAAGCTGAGACATTTATGTATACAGTCATAGAGCAAGATAATCAGTAACTCATTTCATCTAAAATGAACTCTCCCTACAACAGCAAATTATGTCTATGAAGTAAAAACAAAGTGTAGTTCTGGTTTGACTTACAAGTGTGATGTTGGCAGACAACACTTATGCTTTAAAAGTAAAATTTAAAAGGCTTTTAGCATTCTCACTAAGGAAAAAATAAAATTTGTCTTCTGAAGATTTGCATGGTGCAGGATGACCAAGTGGGTGTGTTTTTCCTTTAAGAATGGCTGTTAGATATAATTATATCGAATGTTGGTGTTGGTTGCCGTATAGAGTTCCTTATATTGGGTTCCTAGCAGGACTTCTTCATTTTTTGTGTCATGGGCCCTTTTAGAAGTCTGGTGAAACCTATAGATCCTTTCTCAGAATCATATTTTCAAATGTACAAAATCAAACTTAGAAAATTATGGAGGATATCAATTTTATTGAAACACAGTTATCAGTTTTTTAAATTTCAGACTCCAGATCAAGAACCCTTACTTGAAAATAAGGTTCCCAATTCCAATTTCTCAACAGTACTTATGAAATCTTGTAAGCCTTCCCCCATGGTTTACTTCACTTTAATTTTAAATAATATGGATATAAAATCACAAAGCATCTCTAGAAGCCAAGGGAAGGGAGGAAGATTGAATATCAGGAGAAATATCATGGAGGGAAGGCAATATGAGCACTTGAAAATCTCATAAAACATCTTTGGTGAGGGTGAAGGGAACATTAGAGGAAATGCCAACTAGGACTAAACTACCAAGAAGGTGGCTGAAAAATATAATAAATGATAAATTGTTATAACTCCCTGAAGATTGAGAACCCATATTCTGAAAACTATTGTGTCATCTTAGTAACTGTCAAATCTGAGTAATAAGGAATCTGTGTTCATTGAGATGGTACGGTGGATAGACTCCTAGACCTAGAGTGAGGGAAACCTGAGTTCAGATGCCCTCTCAGATACTCAAAAAGTAGTGTGAGTTACTTTATCATTTTAAGTCCCATTTTCTGCAACTGTAAAATTGGAGTAATAATAGCACCTCCCTCTCAGGGCTGTTTTGAGTGTCAAATGAGATAATGTTTGTTAAGGGCTTAGTACAGTGCCTGCCTTAGGGTCACACAGTTAATAAGTGTCTGAGATGAGATTTGAACTGAGAAAGATGAATTGTCCTGACTCTAGGTCCAGCTCTCTATCCACTGTGCCACCTAGCTGCCCCTGTACCACTTAGCTGCCCTGCCTGGCACATAGTAAGAACTTCATAAATGCTTGTTTCCTTTCTTCCTTCCTTCTTTATACTTATTATCAGTCCTTGGATTCATGCATCTAGTGCCCTATGCTTTTCCTTTTCCTCTTTCCTAGCAAAATATGCTGGCCAAGAGGTAATATGTTTAGCAAATATCCATCATGATTTGTAAGTAATTCACAAGTTGGGAAAAGGTTTTCATAAATTAATGATGTTTTGTAGTATCTGAAAATTTGTGGAGTCAAGAAATGAATAAAATCATAAAGCTTATATTATCAATTAGCAGAATTATTTTTTTTGGTTCTGCTTAAATCAAGAGATGTTCCATGCTTAACAATTTTAAATCAATGCTTGTTTCCATAGCAACACATATTCTTGGTTTCAGTAGTTTAAAATGAACAACATTTTTCAGAACATGAATATTTTAAAATAAATCTCTGCACAAAAAATACAAAAATTAATGATCTAGAAAAAAATTTCTTAAGCATCTGAAGATCTTGTCACCTAAAACCAAAAATAAAAAGATTTGTAAACTATATAAATATGCCCTTGAAAGTTATTTAGTTGGGTAACAAATCAAGACTTTTGTTGAGCTAACTTGTATGATTTTGGTGTTTTGATTTTTTTAACTATAAAGTTTATGAATTGAATTGAATGATCCTCAGTAATTCCTTCCAGCTTTTAATGCTCTATGGCTCTAACCCATCAGTCAACAAGCACTTATGAAGGATTGCTGTATGCCAGACAGGGCAGGTAGGTGGCAGAGGGGCAGCTTGGTGGCACCATGGATAGAGTGCTGAGCCAAGAGTCAGGAAGACCTAATCTTCTTGAAGACCTAATCAAATCTGGCCTCAGACACTAGCTGTGTGACCCTGAGCAAGTCACTTAACCTTATTTGCTTCAGTTCTTCATCTATAAAATGAGCTAAAGAAAAAAATGGCAAATCACTCCAGTATCTTTGCCAAGAAAACCAAAATGGGGTCATAAAGAGTTAGACATGACTGATCAACAATATGCCAGGCACTTCCGTAAGCTAATTTTATGCCAGAGAAGTATATCCGTACTCTAACTAGAAGTTCGAAATTAAAACTCACAATTAAGCAAAGGTAAAAGATAGCACTTAAACTTTTATCTTTAATTTTTCAACATCAGCGGCAGGAATATTTCTGGGTGTTATTGCTTAACGGTTCCAATCTAGGAGATTGTTAAACCTTTATCTTGCCAATTAATCTGTTGCCTAGAAATTCCCCAAAAATAGTTCTGCTTTTTTAAATAGCACTAGTTTTTTATTTAGTCACCTTCTAATGAACATATAATCAGAGAAAGAGGGATAGATTTGAAGGTAAAATAATGATTTCAGTTTCGAATATGTTACTTGGTGGATAGAGCATTAGACCAGGGGTCAGGAAGATATGAGTTGTGATTCAGTCAGATGCTACTAGCTGTGTGATCCTGGTCAAGTCACTTAACTTTTGTTTGGCTCAGTCTCCTCACCTGTAAAACGGAAATAATAATACCTACATCCCAGGGCTGCTGTGAGAATCAAATGAAATAATAATTATAAACCATTTAGTCTAGTGCCTGGTACTTTTTAAGTACCATATAAATGTTAGCTATTATTATTAAAATGGCTTTGCAAGGTTCACACAATGAATCTTGAAATTGCAGTAGAAAAGGTACCAAGGTTTTCATTTTAAGGTAAAATCTTCAAAGATGACCTCTAAAAAATGATGCCTTTCTTTTTATTTCTGGTATTAGCTTGATAACATGATAAAATATTATGATAATAACTGCCTTTATTATCAGGACAAATGATGTCCAAAACATTTCCTTAATGAGAAAAATAAGTATATTTAGTACTGAATTGCAATAATGTTTCTAAGCATGGCATATCCAACTGAAATTAAAGGAAGGAGTTTGCTTTCAATCAAATCTTTGTACACTGTATCTTTTCATCTTTTCTCCTTTCCCATTGACTTCATTAAACTATCTTTTGTGGGAAAGAAGTTCTTCATCACAATATTTTCTCTGACCAAACATCTAAATATTTCTCTAGAAGTTACATGATAAAAAAAATTTGAAGGGAGAAATTTTATAGCTTTTTTTTTTTCATTAAAAAATAGCAGTAACTGCCAGTAGCTGGTACAAGGGCTGATACTGTGTGGGTAGTTTCTCCATCTTAGAATGCCATTACTGAAAAGCAGACATTGTGCCAAGATCCATCCATCAGTGCTGCCGTGTTATACAGTTTGTCACCATTGTTCTGCACGGTGCCCTGAGTCACATTTAGTACTATGGTACAGATTTGCAACTGTTCCAGGAAAAAAGACATTCAGAAATAACTGCCTTGTTAATATTTTTAAAAACTTTTTATGTGCTTATATATACTTTATATAAAATATGTTTATATTTTAAAATTTCATGTTATATGCACATATATATGTGCTACATTAGAAATTATAGCTAGTAATATCAATGCTTCTGTGTAAAATTAACTGGAGCAACTCTAGCTTTTTTTTTTTAAAAAAGACTACAGTTTCTGATTTTAATTTTTTTTACAAGGTCAAGATAAAAAGATGTCTCTAAAGACTTCCAATAATCAATATAGGTACCTGTGGTACAGAGGAAAGAACACTTGAATTAGGAGCCAGAGGTCATGGGTTCAAAATTCTACATCTGCCACTTATTGCCCTTATGATACTGGGCAAGTCACTTCCTCTTTTGTACCTCAGTGTAGTAAATTGAGGGGGGCAAAAAGTATACTAGATGAGCACTGAGGTTCTTTCCTGCTTAAAAACTATGATTGTAGAGTCCTATATATTTTTGGATATTTAACCTGGAAAAGATTAGGGTTGGTGGGGAACAGGATGTAATTGTGGTTTTCAAAAGTTTTAAAGGTTGTCATATGGAAGATGGATTGGACTTACTCTGTTTGGCCTTAGAGGAGAGAACTATAACAAATGGGATGTTATAGCTGGATCTCATGATTGAGAGGGCTTGGACTGTAGGACTTCCTTATGGCTGTAAGGTTCTGTAGTTCTACAAAATGAAAATAGTCTTCAGGAAGCAGTATGGCTTAACTGTTTCAGAATTATAGACATCAAACTCTGAGAGTTATTTATGCAAAGAAAGGATTTTAAAAGCCCCATATTTTAATCTTTTTAAGCAAATCATTGAGATCATTATCATGTTACTGTTACTCTTGATAGTAAAGTTGTTAAACAATCAATTACCCATTCTTTTCCCTAAGTTTTTCAGAAATGGCAAATTCTCATTTTTCTTCATTCTCTTTTAACATTACTTCCATGGTAACTCTCGTATTGTTTTGATTTTGATGCTTTTGAAATAAAAATGTGTCACTCAGTGCCCTGTGCCAGCTTCATCATCTCAAAGTTGGTTTGGGGGGCATTCCCTTTCTAGCTTCCAGAAATACTCTGTTTGATTTCTAAGTTTTTATTTGTTATTAACATGAGATCTCTAAGTGATTCCAAAGAGGCCCCTGGACACAACATGAATCTAAATTTTCCCACAGTTGCTTCTCTCTCAACAAGAGCATACATTTATCTTCTGAGCTTTAAATGGTAGGACTACTCATTGTAATCTTGGAACCAACGATGGAAGTGATCTTTTGATCTTTCCTCATATTTCTAAGCACTCATTCTCAGCATGCCTTAAAGTTCTCATTAAGGCCCGAAATTCACAACAATCTGAACATTCTTACAAGTGCATTAAAATTTGAATTATTTATATAGCTTTCTAGGAGCTTTTTTTCCAAAATATTAACTAATCACATTTCTGTTCTCAGAGCTTTAATATAGGATTATGGGTTTAGAACTGAAAAATCTAATGCCCTCACTTTACAGATGAGGAAGGAAAGTAGGGCCCAGAGGAGATTGGTGATTTGCCCAGGGATTTTAACCTGTGTCCCCTGATTCCAACTCAAGAGCCCTTTCCACTCCACTAGGCTCCTTAAACAAGATGCAACATGTTCTTGGTGCAAGCTATTTACAGGACAGCTGTGTGGATTTGTTCTTGATTCAAAATGAATGGGGAAAAATTCTAAATTTGTTAAAAGATCATTAAACGAGTTTTAAATATACATATTTGTCATATAAAGTGAGATATATAAATGTGTAATCGCTCAAATTGTACACACTCAGAAATACCAAACAAACTAGATGTTGGTAAAAGTTTCTTATATTTTACAGTTTTCTATTCATAATGCTATCTTTGGGCAAAATTCTATGATAATTTTCAATATATGCATATTTATAATTTTTCATTGGGAAAAGAATAAGTATATTGAATTTAATAAGCATTGAGCTTTCTTGGGGCTTCTAACTAAATTTTTTTTAAAATCACAGCTCTTTTCTAATCATGTTATTTCTACTTCAAACTAAATTGTTCTTCATAAATGCCTTAGGGTTCAATCCAGGATATAATTTTTTTGTACAAAGTCTTGCCTTAATTTTTATGCAGATGATACAGATTTTATTAGTCACTCTCTATCCTGGCCGTTTGGTTGATTCATTGGACTGTCTTGTAACCATAGTAATTGGTTTTTAGAATTTCTTAAAGCACATTCTGATACAAGCTGTTATCTTTAAATGCTTTTAATACTTAATTTGCATTTGTTTCAACTGGGAGGTTGAATATTGATTAAAATATTTGTCTTCCATTAGTTTCGAGTTTATGGGAAATATGTAAATGAAGTAAATTAGATTGTTAAAATTACTTGTTGTTATTTGCCTTTGCCAATGTTTATACTTTAAAAATGGAAGTTTGTAAAAATTATCAAGTTAACACTATTTTTAAAATGAGAAGTTCTTGGATGACTTTTATTAGGCTGCCTATTATCAATTTATGGTAGATCTGTTCTAACTAATGCATCAGATGTACCCAGGAGGCCTCATGTCAGCATAGTACCTTTATTCGGAGACTTTCTCAGAGAATCTCTAGGAGACTAAAGGGGAAATAAGAGATACTCTGTTTAATCAGGGTAACTGAGGAAGAGACAGGTTGCCCTCAAGCCAAAAATTAAAATGCCTCAAATATCTTGATTTTAGATCCCATATTACTTTTGGCAGACCATGAGACCTTCGAGGGAAAGCCATATAGTGATTAGTTACATCCAAGCCAAAGATTCTGAATTGAACTCAGAATTTTTTAGGGGATGGAACTGTCTCTGTAGGCTCCCACTGATCTTTATTTTCAGGTCCTAATCCTCATGACTTTGTGCAAACACATTTCTTTCTGAAAACTGGGGGAACTAAGAGACAGGAATTTTGCCAACATGGAAATGGAGCTATTATCTCACTATAAATAGTAAACACAAATAATATGGAGTCATATCAAATATAATATCTATCAAGGTAAGTAATCTTGGGAGGGAAACTATTCTTTTTTAGATAGGATACTAAAATCTTGAGAAGTCAATTGACTTGTCTGGTGCCTCTTGGAAAACTGGTTAAGCAGACAATAGTAGCACTCAGGGCTTCTGGATAATCCAGGGTTTTTAGCAGTTGCACATATAGAGCTCCCTAGGAGGCTGTAGCAAGTGCAGAGGTGGAGGTCACAGCTGTTACAAGTTCACTGGAGCTCAGAAGAGCTAGCCTCAATCTGTCAATATATGTGACTTCTAGACACAGCATGATTACCACTCTCAAGCATCTTCTTTGTCAAAAATCATTCATCATGTACCCAGCTTTGTCCTGCATGTTGCCAGACACCAGATAAATAAATCAAGTTAAAGATATATTGAGAATAACGTCAACTGTGATGGGGGTCCCTCAGTCTACTGGCAAATATTGACTCTGTAAAAAGCATTCATAGGTAGGTTTGCTCTGATCCTCCTACCCCCACGCCTATCTTTCTGCTAGCTACTTGGAATCTTTCTTAGACTTTTAAATCAGAATTTAGGATTAGTTCAGGAAGCAGAAGCATGCCACGAATGAAGCAGATCACAATCACCAAGGTAGCTAGCTGCCTTCACTACTTGGGGTGAGCGCCTGGAACACTGAGCATGAAGCTAAACCAAAACCAAACCATACCAAAAAAGAAAAAGAGGACTAACAAGCATAATTTCAAGATCAGGGAAATCAGCACAATTCCTGAAAGAAAAGTAGGGAATATGGTTCCCATCAGGCCCTCCTTAACCACCTCCTCTCCTAAGGTTCTTCCTGAAGAACTACTTAGGATGCTTAGTAAGAGCACAAATTGTTGCAGAATACTGATAGAGAAAAGTGAGCCCCGTTTTGAAAACATTGTGATACTTGAATTATTTTCAACACTCTTTGAAATGCAGCTTAGAGTCATAGGATCGCAGACCAAGAGTTGAAGGAACCTTAGAGGTCACAGAGACCAGCAGCCTCAAATAACTTAGGAAGAAACTACGGGCCAAAAAAGTCACATAGTAAGCGAAGGAGCTGGAATTTAAACCCAGGTCTTCTGATTTCAAAGTCAGTGCCCATTCCACTGTATCAAACTGTTTCTCTGTGCAGGAATTAAAATAAGCAGAGTATGCTCTGTTATTGGCCAGTGACCAAACTGGATACAAATTACTCTCCTGGGATGAAGCTGAAACCCATTATAGATTTGGGAGTGAGTTTAAAATGCTACAAAATATTCATCAATGTCCCATTGACCATTTCTATTTTCTTTTAAGAAAGGTGGAGCATTTCGGGCATATTAAAAATTTTCCACATCAGTTTCCCATTTTTCTTTCCATCTTACCCACTGCCAATTAGATGCATGCCTTCCTCCTTTCTCTATAGAAAAACCATTACACACGTGCAAAGTTTGCTAAGTGATAAAGAATATTACTCCCATGGAATAGTCATTACTTTTTAACTTAAATTTTTTAATAATTTGTTAAAATAAAGGCAAGTTCACATAATGAAGACCTAGTGGACTGATCCTTTTCGATGTAATGTGTTCTTCCATGTTTAATGTATGTAGAATACATTTCTAAGCACTGAAAGGATGCTGAGGTTCCTTTACGGGAGACAGGTAAACTGGTTTCCATCAGTAACATGTCAAAGGTTTCCATCAGTAACATGTCAACTTTCACAGTTGTTTATTTGGTTGTTTGTTCTTGTCATGTCTGAATACGCAGGATAGAATTTTGCATTCAGTCCCTTCATGTGTAAAATGGGTTTGGGGGAGAGGGGAAAGAGTGAACTAAATGATGTCTAAGCTGCCTTTGGGATCCATATCCTATGTTCCTATGCATCAGTTTTTAAATTTTTGTAGGTGTTTTTTTTAAAGAACTATATTAGTAAAAGTTTTGCAATATGGCTAAATTTACAGTCTATAAAACTTTTGGGGGCGGGGGGAAATTCAGTCAATATTTGAATAGTCAGAATTTTCAGTTTTCAGTTCCCTTGTAGGATCATAGATTTGGAGCTGGAAAGGACCTCTAGGGGCCATCTGGTTCAACTATCTCATTTTGTAAGTGAGTGAACAGACCCAAGAGGTAAAACTACTTGCCTCAGTTCACACAGGAAGCAAGTAGCAGTGCTGGGGTTTGAACCCAGGCCCTCTAATTCAACATCCATATTAGTTTCCACTATATCATGTGGCATCTGCCAAAAACTAATGTTGGCATGGTCAGCATTTTTTTCCCAGAAAAATAAAATTAAGTAAATTATACTGGATCAAGTGAGAAGAAAGGGAGGATTAAATCCAAGAATGACAAGGATACAAAGCAAAAAGTATTTTAGATCAATAAAAATCTAAGCAAAAATTGGCAAGAGTATAGAATAGTATCTCCCCCCCACACACTCAGATTCCAAAAGTTAACTAATAATTTAAACTTAAGTATATGAAGTTTAACTCTGTTGAGTAATTTGGCATTCAATTCTTTGGCATCAAAATCAGAAATGGGAGACATTTGGAATACCCTTTCCCACTATTTTCCCACATCTTTCTCTCATGTATTTCCTTTCCTATATTAAATATTGTATTTTGCCACTGTCATTCCAGTTCATGGCAAACCACAAATGTCCTTATTTCCAAATATACCTCAGCTTTTAAAAATCAACTCATAAGGGTCATATTCAGATGAGAAAACTCATATTCAGGGAGATGAAAATTATTTTCCCAAGGTCACACAGAAAATAAATAGTAGATCCAGAATGTTCATTAGCTGTTTAGACTCTGCTCAAGTCACGTAACCTCCCTGACCCTCAGTTTCCTCATAGCTAACTAAAATGAAGCAGTTAGACCCAAAAGCCTCTATTGTCCTTTTTAACTTAAATCTACAATTCTATGGTCTTTGGATTTTAGTGTTCTTTCCCTGGATACCTTTTCACTACCTCTTATCTTCTGTCCCAGGAGCCAAGACCCCACTCCCTAAGCTATGCGGAGCTACCACTCTGTGCTAGGTGTTTGTAGATAAACAGAGAAGGGCTGAGTAAAGGCTTTAAACATTTTACAAATCTAATCCACAATATACTTTCACTTGCAAAGTGCTAGACAGCTTTCCACGTATTGTTTGATCCTTGCATGCTTTCTTACAGTCCTCCTTCCTCCACACACACAATTAATATAATTTGATTTTCACAATAAAGAGTGAGGTTCTATCTCTGTGGGGAAACAATGCAAATTATTAAATCTTAATTAACTCGTTATGAAGATTCAAGGCTCTGTATTTTTTTCTCTCGAGGAGAAAGAGGTGATAGCCAGAAAGTCCTAAGAGACTAAGTGGTAAGAAAGAGGAACTGGGGAAGCAAATGAGTTTTTAATTGAGAAATTTTAAAAATGGGGGAAGTTGTGCTGCTACTAGTAATCATTTGTACTTCCCCAGTAGATAGAGCACTCACTTAGATTCAAGAAGACCTTGAATTCAAATCCAGACTCAGTTACTTAGGAACCATATGACCCGGTGCAAGGTACTTAACTTCCATCATAGTTTCCCCAGCTGTAAAATGGATATAACAAACTTGGCCTTGGCCACCTCCTTTTCTTTTTCCCCTCTCCTCCCTCCTCCAAACCTGCCTTTTCCCATCTCTTTCTCTATCCCTTTCTTCCTTGATATACACTTTTCACATCAACACTGTGGGTGAGTATTGGTGAATAAGAAAGTTTTCATTGAGAATAGAAAACTTAGTAATGACAGTCTTCAGGATAATTATAACATTTTACATCAAAAGTTGCTTGGATAGATGACAGCCACTGCTGATATATGTAAACTACATGCAACTGTATTTTCATTGTAGCCCAAAGAAAAGTACTCACAAAGATTACAGGCTTAAAGTGAGCAAAGCTTAATTCCCCATCCCCTAGAACTCTTCAGTTGTAATCTTCAAAGTTTCACCATTACCATGGCTACTTGGATCAAACTGACTTTTCTTTGGCCAAAGAAATGGGATTTTCTTTTCCTTGGAAGCTTTTCTTGGCTTCTCGGTACATCAAAGCAAAACAAGCACCTATTACTACATCATATGCGTTCTCTAAGGAACGAAAAGTAAGACATCAGAATATATAAGGGAGGGCGGAGCATGTCATACCTGAAGCTGCCCAGAGTGCATACTCTGTTCAGCCTTTTATTGCCCTCCATGAGAGGATATTATTCTTAGACAGATTCTGAATCCCATTTAGAAATAAAGTTGATTGCTACAATTGGCCTTTGTGAGCCTGCTGTGTGTACTGTCCATTATTGAGGGAAAGAATGAATGCCTCCTTTGCCGGGCTGGCAGTACCAGCAGTTCAGGACTTCTCTTGTCTGAGATCTCAATGCCTATCCTCCATTTTTATCCCTGCCCCTCCTGTGAAGAGATTCAAGGTATAGAAAGTTGTATCTGTATGATTTTTTTTCATGCAAGAATGACCAATTGAAAATGGAATTGCAGTTTTCTTGCCCAAAGCTCTGAAACAATAAAAGTTGTGACAGGCTTGTCCTTACTTTTTATCTAAAAGGAAGCTGATTCCATGGTGAGCCATGGTGAGTGGAATGACTACCTAAACTAACAATTCCGTATTTTTAGGATACAAGTGTCAGAACAGACACAATCAAACACATTTATAGTCACCGATAGACATTTCTCAGAAGGACATCAGCAGGAGAGTTTGGGGAAAGTTAAAGAAAATGTAACTGTCAGAGTTGCGGTGAAAAAATTTGGGCCTGAATGTGTTTTAATTCACAATTCAGTTTGGCATTTGGTCAGTCAGTCAGCAAACATTTATTACATTTGCAAATGAATTATTGCAGTCCTTTATTAAGCCCCAGCTCCACCAGCATTGTGAATGAGGCATTATTTTCAAAATTATTGATTTCAAGGAAGAATTTATAGTTTAAAGTAAAAGATATGCAGGTAAACATTTGGAATTGCAGAAATTATCTAAAGCTATAGCCATTTTCTAGATATAGTATCATAAAATCATAGCTTTAGAGACCATTTAGTTCAGCCCCCTCACTTTAGTGTGTTCACCTTGCCCAAACTCACTTGAGGAGTAAGTTGCAGAAGGAAAATTTAAACCAAAGCCCTCTCCGCTGGAATCCTGCAGTGCTCTTTCTGCTATTCTGGATTTCCTTGAGGTTTCATCTCTTCCTTTCCAAGGTACCTTAGCGTAATTTCAATTACTTTGGATACATGTAAGCTTTGCATTCTAACAGTGTTTATAAATCTTCAGCAATGGTATTTTGGAAAGGAGGGATGAGAGGGAAACTGAAAAGCCCACTCTTACAGAGGCCAATCAAACAATTTTTCTGCCATGATTCAGTAGGTATCCCTATTTTTCAAATTCATTTAGGATTGAAAAGTAGGAGAATATGCTGGGAAAGGGGGAAGGGATGGAAAGAGGAGCAAACAGTGCCTAAGAGTGTCTCAGTATTAACCACATAGTTCATTTTACTGTGGGAGGTTCTGATGGGTGAGATATTTAGGGCAAATAAAAACTATATGTTCTGTTCTACAAAAGAGCTATTTAATGTGAAATGGGTGGGTTGATGAAATTCATTTGTGTAAAAGTTTTTCAAGAAATCTCTGGGTTGCCTGGAGAACTGCCACATGCCTCTCATAGATGCAGAATTTCTGCCATAGCAAATCCCACTGGTCATAACCATGGACCTTTTTGTTTTCCTTGCCCTCATTTCTGACCCTAAGAAAACCGTGTCAGTGACAGAAATATTCCACAAACAAGGAGAATTTACTTCAGCCCAGGCCTATACTTCCAAATTCCACTCCCTGTCCTGCTGGGGGTTCACATGGGCAGTCACCTACCTCTTCAAGGTAAATTATCCCTGTACTTTGTAATGAGAAGTGCCAGTCACTCTGTAATTAGATATCTATAACCATACCGAAGAACTTAACGGTTTTCTTTTCTTTCCTTTTATTTATTCATTGTCTGCGTGTATCAGTTATATAAAGTAGATATCAATGAGCATTTATTATGAAGTAGCTACTAGATGCCAGGCACTGTGCTAAGTGCTAGGGATATAAGCATAAAGAAAAAAAAAAGAATCCCTACTTACAAAGAGCTTACACTTTAATAGAGACAATAAGTATACCTAAAAATAATATACCAAACATAAAGTTAATAAATACAACTATGTATAACAGTACACTATACTAGATAATACTATGCAAGTATATGCTAAATAGAACAAGTATATACAGCAATATTTGCAAGGTAGTTTGGGAGCAAAAGTGCTAGCAGTTGGGGAGATAAGGAAAGGTTTCATTGAAGAAGATGGTGCCTTAGCTGCATCTTAAAAAAAAAAAATGGAAAAACTCTTGAGCTAACGGTAAGGAGGAATTGAATTCCAGGCATGAAGGGACAGCCAATAAAAGATATGCACCCAAGACGTAATCTCATTGTACAGGAGGTGGTATAATGTCTGCTGAGGCTGGGAAGATAGGTTGGGAGCAAGTTGTTCAGGGCTTCTATTTTATCACAGAAGCAACAGGAAGCCATTGGGCATATTTACCATCTTTGTTTGGAATTCCTCGAAGATTTAAAGAAAAAAAAAAGTAAATAATAAGACTATATCTGACTCATTATAATAATACCTGACATTTATACTTGATGCTTGCCTCTTGGGATATCACTGGATGCATTAAGATGCATTAATTCTGGAGCAGCTAGATGGCACAGAGGATAGGAGTGCCAGGCACAGAGTCAGGAAGACCAGAGTTCAGATCTGACCTCAGACACTTAACTAGGTGTGTGACCCTTTATGCCTCAGTTTCCTCACTTGCAAAATGAACAGAAAATGGCAACCCATTCCAGTATCTTCACCAAGAAGACCCCAAAATGGGGCCATGAAGAGTTGGAAACAACTGAAAAACAACGAACCAACGAACAACAAAATTGGAATTCAAAGCCTCAGTTCACTAAGCCAAGTTCTTCTCATGAAGTCCTAAGATAATAGAGATTAGATCTGAAAATAACTGGAAACAAGTTCAATGCTTCGTTTTACTAATGAGGAAACAGTTCCAGGGAGGAACTCGAGGTCAGAAGGCAGTAAATAACGGTACTGGAATTCAAAACTGTGTCTGTGGCTCAAGTTCAACGTTCTTTGATGTATAATCATTTGCAAGCTGGACTGTAATATACAACAAGTTTTACAAATGTGAAATGCCTGTTATGTGTAAGATATTCTTTAGGTCAAGGAAACTCATTGTAGCATTTGGAATGAGAGTTCTCTGAAATGGAGGAGATTAAAAATAATAGGGCCCTGCTCAGTTTGTCCTACCTATTTCAGTTCCTAAGGTGCCATGAGGCTATTTAGACCCAGTGCTACGGTCTTAGTATTATGGGGGCCTTTGGACCCAGATATATCCTTATCTCTGAAGATGTAATTGGGGGAAAAGTGGGAGACCTTCTTTTCTAGTTGTAAGGTTAAGCAAAGAGCAACTGACAAAACTTACTAGCGAAATGAATTGTGCATGAATCTTCCCAAAGGATCTGACAAGTGCAAGAGGCTAGCTTTGGTCATGATTATGTTTTCCTCATTAGGGTTCTACATGTGAATATTAGCTCAGATTCCATAGGGAAAGGGGAGTAACTTCTCAATATACAAAGAATGAAGGAAGGGAAAAGATCTTAATTATTAATATGAAAGTATTTATGCATACATAATTCTGTAGCAAGCAATATCAACTAAATATTAATCAGAGTGAGAAAGTATTACAAAGTCAGAAAATTCTAAGAAGTAAACATTCTTATACATATCATAGACATATGCTTTTAGGAACCATAAGTTAGATACTAGAAATTAATCACAGCAGTTACCGATCACCATGTCCTACAAAACCTGATAGGAGCTGAGGCACATATGAAAAGGAATATGGCCCTATCCTTGCCCTCAAGGAGTTTGCAAACTAGTAATGTCATCTTGACTTGCATATTATAGTAATAGCTCCCTCAGCAGCATTCGCTGACCATCAGAAGTTTCACCCACAGTAGCTCACTTCTGAATTCCTTTCCAGTCTTAGCACACCTTGCATGTTATAGAAGCCTATAAATGTTTCTTGGATTAAATTGAATATCACAGTTAAAAATGATCTTTCTCTGAAGTTGAGATCTCTTTTCACTGTAATGTGCACAGTGGCATCCGGTCCATTTTCACTTAGTATGAAGTTAATTAATATGGGGCAGTGGAAAGAGCACTGGATTTAAAATTTGAGAGATGTCAGTAGGGCTCCGGATTTATATACTTATGTAACTCTTGGCAAATACATTCACCAGTCTTGTCCTCCATTTTCTCACCAATTAAATGATAGTTTTGCCTATGATCTCTAAGGTCTTTTCTAATCCTACATCTTATTATACTATTTGTAGGCACTTTAAATGTTCATCAAATAGGTGGCTTTTGTCCTGTGATGGCTAACTAGTAAGGTGCATTCTTAGTAATCCTGGATATGAAACCACTCTCTAAAAGACTATTTAGTCTTTATCCAACATGACTATGCAACAATAGCAACGGATTCTTATTTGCTTTTACAGTGAGCATCCCATTTGTCATTAACCTGAAAATGGGATCCTATTATTACACAATTAAAAATCTAACTTCTTCCATTATTCATTGAAGTTGAATAGGGAAATATTAGTTTCTAGGAAATAAAGTTGTCACATATAGAAAGATGGTATCTGATATTTTCCATTTGACTCTTTTTCTAAGCACTCTCAGAAGATATATTATCTTAACTTGAGACACTTTATGTGCTACATTTTACCTCATTAAGTGTCTAGAAAACCTGGACAGCAAGTCAACATTATTTGCTCCGGATTCATTCCAGAAGCTTCTCTTTAGCTGCAGATCCTCTTTTCTTGGCCCTGATTGTACTTTTTCATGGAAATCCAGGCTCTGCTGGTGTGTTCAGAGGAAGAGGGTGATTGTAACTGTCCAGGCCATAGTCTACCTGTCTTAGGTAGGATGACAAATTAATGAAATGATGAACACTCAGAACTTTGATTTACATTGTAGTCAGCAGAAAGTTAGAGCTAGATGGTTAGAACTCATCTCATCCAACATCCTCATTTTGTAGACAAAAAGACTGAATCCCAGAGGGATAAAGTGACTAATCAGGGCAAGATTCAGACACAGCTCTTTTAACTAAATCCAACCTCTATCATATACTCCCCTTCTCACTTACTGAGGGTCTTTTGACCATCAAAAGTGCCTTTTAAAAATTATTTAATTTGATTCTCTGTTACTTGTTTCTGTTCATTAGTTTCTTCAATGCTATGTGATGCTATCAACCTAGATAATGAAGACTTTAATATCCCAGTAGGCTTCATTTGTATTACACATTGTTTCCCTTTTTTTATGTGAAAGATGTAAGTAACTAAATGTATGTTGTGCTCACTTAAGCTCCAAAGAATGTTAGAGTCCTTCAGAGCCTTTTTTTATTTGTCTATTAGGATTCGCCTTTTTTTTTTAAACTGATCTGTTACAAAAGATTTGGATCCAATTCTGGACAAAAGAGGCTGTTTAAGATAAAAGAATTTTGAAATGAGAGCATAAAAGTACATATTTTCAATACTTTGAGCCCAAGCATTTTTATGATTTTATGGATTTCCTGTATAACTTCCCCTCTTCTGCCTAACTTCCTGCCTAAGGAGTTAGAAATGTTTCTATTAGCCTGACTAAAACTAATATGTCAATATTACAGTCTTGAACTCTTACTTTAGACCATGGATCTAGATATTTTTGAAAGTACTATTTATCCATCAGGAATGAAAATTCCATAATTTCCTAGATGTGGGGATTTT
This sequence comes from Bettongia penicillata ogilbyi, assembly GCA_023548195.1. NCBI lineage: Eukaryota > Metazoa > Chordata > Mammalia > Diprotodontia > Potoroidae > Bettongia > Bettongia penicillata. The sequence continues at coordinate 7,919,928 of JAJHZJ010000318.1, read as the reverse complement.
ATTTATGCAATCTGTGAGAACTTAGGGAAGTTTTAGCTTGCCAAGACTTAATAAAGTTTTGACTTGTCCTTGGTCACACACATCTAGCAAGTATCAGAGATGGAATTTGTACCTGAATCTTCCTCACTGTGATCTCCCTAAATATGAGCGACTGAGTAGTAAATAGAATTCTGAAGTTGCTATACTTCTCATTTTTTAGACATTACTTTCAATAGTAAACAAGTTCCAGTTGCCTTGTTTTACGAATAAAAATCCTAAAATAACTGTCAGAACTCTTGCCCAATGTAGTACAAATGTAACCTAGTGTATAATTCAGTCTTCTGAGTTCATAATTCTAGGCTCCAGTAATTGGATTTCATTGTCCACTATTGAATGTGCAATAATTTTTTTAACTTTAACTTTGCCTTTATTATTTAAATTAAAAAGAAATTGTCTGTCGAATGATACATGGCAGTGCACTCAATGTTAATAGCTCATCTTCCTTTGTCAATTTGATAAATGGTGATTGTATTCAAATAATGAACCAGTACTTCTTCCATCATCCATGCCAAATAGAATTTGCCCAATATCTAAATTAAATCAGGCCTCAGAGAGGAAACAGGGTTCTACTTCTCCATCCCTTCGCTTTCTTTTGAGTTTTCATGGGAATGTGCATTTGTAGAGCCCTAAAGAAGTTTGCGTTTGTAGCATCACAGATTTAAGTACCACAAGTGTAATGACCTCATTTGAGCCATTTTATTCCCTGGACTTTATTTTAAGAATTACTACTCTAAGGCAATTAATAAATGGGAGAGAAGGCACCAGCTTCTATTGATAGAATGAATTTCCTCACCTAAGAGTTCTCTATACCAGTAAAGTCACAGATCTAGTCCCTATCTCCATGGAAGCTTTTGTAACTTATCTAGAAGGTTTAATGTTGTGCTATTAAGTCAAATGCTTTCTTAAAATCAACAGCAGTAGGTATAGCAGGATCTTACATTCTCTTCACATAGTAGGAACTTGATATGTGACTGTTGATCTGTTCAATTAAAAGAAACATTTATTAGGTACCTACTATGTGCAGGCCCTAGGGAGATAGGGAGTGATGTGGAAGGAAAAAGAAATCCAACATGATCTCTAAATTATTTGAGGTAGGAGAAAACATTTTCAGCTGGATAGCTGTGAGGAAACTATATACAGCATGTGGCACCTGAGATGCGCTTAGGAATTTTGAAAGGAAGAAGTGAAAAGAAAGACTTGGGAGACTGCAAAACCCTCTATCTTCAACCCCAATATGCATTCAGTGATCTTAAGTGGTGTTAAATTATGGAACACTGATACCAGAAGTCTCAACGCTGCAAGGGACCAAAGGTCAGTGGAAAGATACACAATGAATGTAAGCTTTCTGAAGCATGTGAGCAGCCCTTACTTGTGTGTTGTAAATGGTGTAAAAGAAATCCAGCTTCGTGATGCTTTAATGAACCATAATACGTTATCACAGAGTTTGTAATCTATGTAGTCTGGTACCTTTGACACCTCAAACAATACAAAATTCATGTATCACACAGATATACATATATGTTTTCATTTATGCATATACCCCCACAAAGTAATTGCAATGATTACCGGTCTTGCTTGTAGTTCATGTCTAGGAAATTGTGGGGTTTGGTCATTCAATTTAATAGAATGACGTGTTCTATGGATGAAATTCTTTCATTTGTTTATATTGTAATCCAAATTTGCTTAACTGGATTGCCAGGTACTAAATAACTATAGAAAAATAATTATTGCCTATTGATCTGAAAGTCCAGCCATCTTGACCATCCAAGCTAACCAAAATTAGTAGAAAATAAGCTCTAGGAAGCTAATTGTCACAAAATTCATGTGTCTTATATAATTGCCTTTAGTCTCTGAAGGAGATAATTCTTCATGAAATAAAGCAGCAAAGTAGAAACAAGAAAAGCCATTGTGAAAACAGTTCAAAATAATACAGTTATATCACAAGTACAAAATTCTAAAACTAAGTACAAAATATTAATAACATGCACACACAGAGACATTTGTTTATGTATTTATAAAATTAGTAAGCACTGTATATATGTATTGTGGGAAGGGAGAGAGATAGAGTGAGTGCTGTTAGTACTTATCACCTTACTTGCAGATATGGAAATAAGGCTCAATGACATTAAATAACTTGGCCAGGACACACAGCTAGTAAATTTCTGAAGCAGGATTTACACTCAGATCTCTCTGACTAGAAGATGATCACCTACTGTGCTGTGCTATGCTATGCTATACTATAAAAACCTAAGAGAAAAACTACAGCTTAAGAGTATATATACAACAATGGGGACCTTGAATGCATCATTTTATTTTAGTAGTGGCTCTTAACCCTTTTTGTGATGTGGACCCTTTTGGCAGTCTTAGAACTGTTAGGTTAGATTCACTCTATTATACATAATTCCACAGTTGATATTCATATGAATGATACATTCTTCAAGAAAAGGGTTAAATTATGTTGGGTATACTTATGGAAAAGGCAAGGAATTGTGTGATACATTTTACAAAAATGTCCATCTCTATCCACAACAGTAAAAATTACTTAGTGCTTTATGTATAAAAAAAGAAAACACTTCTTTGGAAAATTCATTTATATGGAACACTTAATTCCCCAAAATTGTCAGATAAGGCATTCCTTGGGATAAAAATAACATTTAAGTAGGGGATTACTCCATTTGTTTATTAAAATTGTAGAAATTGGAGGTAGGCATGCGATCCTCATTTTCTGATGATAGTAGAAGGATGAGAAATGACAAGTTTTGGTAAACAACCATTAATATAGAAAACTTTACACTTCTAAACTGCTGGAAGGTATCATCCATTTCCAAAGTGCTAAAAATATGTATCAGAGTACATTTCAAGATTCCTATATGAGCCTTTCACTGAAATAAACACAAACTTGCACATCATGTAGAAAATGAATCAGTGGGGCAGGCCCCCTACACCATGCCCTGTCATGCCCTTGGTTGACCAGGATTTACATGTAAATATACTGAGACTACTCATCTGGCAAATAGGTTTATTGCACTGGATTGCTTCCTTTCTTCCAAGAAAGTAAGTTAATTGCAAATCTTAAAGCTCTACATAAATGCCAAGTCTCAATTCTTATTCTTGTCACTATTTCCCAGTTTTTTTCTAACCGTTTGCTTTATTTTACAGACAGTCACATGGTTTGGTAGGAGAAGGGCAGGAGGAAGAGGATGAGGTTGGGGAGATTCATATTTTTCCTATTCTTAACCTCTGTCTGCCTCAGTTTTCTCAACAAAACAATGGGATGATGACAAAATTTGTTGTTGTGAGGATCAAAAGCAATGACATTTGTAAAGCACTTACCACAGCCCCTAACACATGGTAGGGTGCTTACTAAAGGTATTCTTTCCTCCCCCACTTAGGTAGCTAGGTGGCACAGTGGATAGAATGATGGACCTACAGTGAGGATACACCTAAGTTCAAATCTAGCCTCAAATTCTTTCTAGCTGTGTGACCCTAGGATAAATCATTTAAACTCTCTATGCCTCAGCTCCCTCATCTGTAAAAAAGGGACAATAATGGCATGTACCTACCAGAGTTGTTATAATAATAAAATAAGACAATATTTTTATAATGCTTTGTGAACCTCAAAGCACTACATAAATGTGAGCTATTTTTATTATCCTAATCCACATATAATTCGTTTAGTGATTTCTTAATCTTCTAACATTAACCAATCACTGTGACCCTCAAATATGTATAAAATTCTTCAGGCAATTTGATTTTTTTTTTGTTTTTTGACAGAGGTGTCATCTCTGTGCTCTTTTTTAGGTAAAGTCATACCCCATCCTGAAAAGAGATTGAAGAATCATAAAACTGACAGAAGGGATTCACTTTGAGAGCTCATCTATTCCAATAAAACCATAAAAAGAGTTGGACATAATATAGGTGCTGGCTAATTTCAATAATGTCATGATTTTATGAATAGAAGAGATCAGTGGCATTCTTGAATGCCAATGACCCCTTATGTTGACAGACTCCCCAGTTTGTATACCCTTGGAAGAGTGGGTGTTCCTGACAGTGGCAGTTAGCTTTGATTGGTTAACAATTAGTGAGAGAATGAATATTATGAGAGGTGGGCTATATAACAATGAGGATCTTGGGGGGTATGTGGCTTGGATCACTTAAGTCTTGGTCAAAGAGACTTATCAATTTCCATATTGCCTGTCTGTTTTATCAATTTTCATATCATAAAAGAAAAAATACACATTTTCCTAGACCTGTGTGAGTAAACACAATGAGCAAGAATCCATTCTTTTGCTGTCTTTGATTGGATCTTAGCCTGGGTAAGTCTTTGCCCAAGATTTCCCACACTGGTTGGCTTCTGGATGAGGAAGTAGCAAAGGGGCAAAAATCTTGGTCCTAATTCAGAAATTAGTTGTTAACTACAAGAGAGAAGCAATCATTTCTCTCAAAAGACACCTTAGAGTTTGTTCATTTAGTTTGTTCATTTTGCCAAGTGAAGAAACTGAAGCCAGGAGAAGGTAAGTAAATTACCTAAGATCACCCCCACCTTAATGGATGAGCTGAGAGACTAGAATCCAGGGCTCAAGATTCTCTTTTCAACCCTGCCTTCAGTTTGGAACACACGTAAGCATGCGCATACATCCATGCAGAATCAATGATTATGGGCTCCCCCAAAATATTGAGTACTGAAGGCTAGCAATATGGAGACCTGCTGGGGAATATAGAATCATCATTCTGGAAACTCCACAGATATTAGGAAGAATGAGCAAGGACTCATGGAAATATTACAATATATTATCATACTTTCCATTTTCCATTATTCAGTATGCATTTATTGAGTACTTACTGTTTTCCTGGCACTATGGCAAGCAAAAGTAATATGGAACACAATCCCTAACTTCATGGAGCTTATAGTCTTTTGGCATAAAATAATCAAAGAACTGTTAAATACTAAACAGTGTGGTATTGACTGTAATTACAAAATAAAGATTCGGGAAAAGAAAAGATCAATATGTACTGGAGGAGTAGGAGGAAAAGGATTCTTAGACTAGCAAAGTATTGAAGGCAAGTAGGACTTAAGAAAGAAATCAATGGATAGAACTGCATACATTTATAGTTTGCAGTTCTTTTGAAAACTTTTTACCCCCGAAAGTACATTTTTTCCTTCACATTTTTAAAATAAACTTAGGAACAATAAATTGTGAAGCAAAAATTCATAGTGCACATGCCAGGAAATACATCCTTCTGTTTCTATGTTTGAATTCACATTTATATGACAATAATTGGATTTTGGAGGGGAAAGGGAAAATGCATAATCATTTTTTAAACTACTATCAACATTCTTTTTAGAGTATATGTTTACTACACCTAAATGTTTACCACACCTGAAAAGGTCATTAGAATTGATGCCAAGAAAGAACTTGATTTGAATTCTGTTCCCAGCACTTTCTAGCTAGTTAACTACAGGTAAGTCATAGCCTCTCTGAGTCTCAGTTCAGTCATCGGTAAAAGGAGAATAACAGTACTTAAATTCTGATATTGTAGGAATCAAATATGGTAATGTATGTAAAATGCTTTACAAACATTAAAGCACAATACATGTCAGTCACTGCTATTATGTAAAGTTAAACTAATTGCCATATTTCAAGGATTCTGAAGTACATGGTGAATTATCTTGGCATGTCCATATTACAATAAAACCATATTTTCCAACTCTTGGTAGAGTATGAATCTGTAAAAACTAGGTTATAAAATCATTTTACCACTCAGAAATAAAATGAAATGACCTGTATAGCCTGCTATTTTACAAAGAAGAGATATCCTAGTGACATCATCATAAACTACTGTTAGGGTAATTTTAAAAAAAATCTCACTGTCATACCATAATTTTTCTACCCTACATTTGTCAATTCCCCATCCCATTTTGTACAATGACTGTTCTAAGTCTTTCTCCTTAAGCCCCCAAATCCACATTTCTACTTCTCAAAACTTCTCAGTATCATTATCTATTCTTTATTCCATCCAAACTTTTGGTTAAAAGTAATTCTTCTGCTTACTAAGGGTAATGCCCATACCAGCCAAATCTATGAAAACACTTGTCATGTCCTCAATGACTAATATTTCCCAGGTTAAAACAACTCCATTTCCTTTAACCAATCCTTAAATGACATGGCCTTAAAGTCCTTCCCTATTTTAGTTGTCCCCCTCTGAACATTATGCAGCTTATCAATATCTTTTCTGGATCCAGAGTTGAACACAGAGCTTCAGAAGAGGTCTGTTCAGAACACAATGTTTGTTGTTGTGTTATTTCAGGCATGTCTGACTCTCTGTGACCCCATTTGGGGTATTCTTAGCAAAGACAATGGGATGGTTTGCCATTTCCTTCTGCAGTTCATTTTACAGTTAGGGAAACTGAGGCAAACAAGGTGAAGTGGCTTGCCTACAGTCATACAGCTAGTAAGTGTCTGAGACCAGATATGAACTTATCTTCCTGACTCCAGGGCAAGCACTCTATCCACGGTGCCACCTAGATGCCCAGCACAGAGAACAGTAGGACTCTCATGGACTAGTTTCTGGATGTGATGCCTCTTACAATGCAGAACAAGGTTACATTCACTAGTTTTACTGCCACATTATGCTGCTCACTCATATTTGCATTATAGTCCTATAAAAACCAAGCTGGAGATATACTGAGTTGATATCAAACCATTAACAGTTACTATTTGATTGTAGCCATATTTTGTCTGATCTTTATCTCTCCATCTTTTCCACAAGGACAGTGTTAAGTCACTTTATCAAATGTTCTGCTAAAGTCTAGGTAAACTGTATGTACAAACTTTCCCTGATTTTGCTAATTTAGTAATCCTGTCAAAAAAGGGTATAAGTTTATATAAGTTGCTTTCCCGTTGATTATAGAGACAGAGGCCCTGAAAATAAAGTTACTTGACAGAGGACACCAAGGTAGCTGCTTCTAAGCAGGGGGGGTCATTTCAACTTATTAGATTTACTACAGTAGTAGGATACAACAATAATCTCCATGATCCCATTCAACCCTAAAATTTTCAGATGCTGAAAAATCAGAGTGAGGTTTGTGCTTTAATTCAATTGCTAACAGAGGGATTTTGTGTAGATTTTGTGTTTTAAGGAGAGTTTAAGATTAAGATGGAATCCTAGGGTCTTTGCAACTGAATTTTGAGAAAATTTTCACTCTCTGTTGTACTTACTATCTCTTAGAGCTCCTAATTCACCAAATACTCAAAACCCAAATCTGATCACAGGTCACTATAAATCATACTGCTTTTATTCCTCTAGAACAAAGGGACAAAATAGAACGGTTTTCCTCCTTTTCAGTGGCTTTAAGAAAGCAACAGACATTGGAGCACATGACTGGTAATGTAATCCATCTGTACTATTTTTAAAATAATCATGTGCTCAGAAGCAACACATATTGAGGTGGAAGTGGGCATGTGTGTTTAAAGACATAGACAAGGAATGTCTTATTCTCTTTTTGCACTGTAATATTTACTGTAGGGTAGATTTAGTATCAAAGTTAAAATTGCAATTTTATAATCCCCAAAAGACACATGCAATGATTTAGACTTTGCAGTATACAGCTAACATGTTAAGAGAGAAGCGACTTTTGTGGCACAAATGCCCTTCTTTGTTACTTACAAATAACTATATTCAAGGACACAAAGCCCAACTGTTGCAAAAATATTAGTATGCAGATGCTCTTGTGTTTTGTTAATGCATTTGATTAAGCACAATGTATTCATTGTTTTCCTTTTGCATTTTGCATTAATTTATATTATGGCACACAGTATAAAACACAGCTAGTGATTCACATGTTTTTCACTATTTCTCTTGCTTCTACCACCCATAAGGGCCATTTCCATCATGTAAAAGGGAGTTAAGAACTATCAATTACAATATGTCATTCTGCATTAAGTCCATGATTATTTTACATTATCACATTTAGTGAATATTCAGTAATGTGAAAGATATGCTAACAAAAATAAGATATATTTCATAAAAATGTTGGTAGGTTTTAGTCAGCAATGATCACAGTTTATCTAAAACTGTGATATCAAACTATCCCTTTTCCCTCCATCTCTTTTTCTCCACAGTCTTCTTGAGCTTAATGACAAATTCCTACGTCATATGAGATGAGGTTGATACTCGAAAGCAGTTTTTTTTAAATAGAACATAAAATTTGGATTCAGATTTCTGGGTTGCTATTGTTTACCAAACAATTTTTGAGCGATGGCATGTGTTACCAGCTGAAGTGTCTGGTGTAAATATGCAACATCTCTTTGAAAATCCTAATTTGCATTGAAAATGGAGTTTTAAATATCAGGAAGCAATATATTTTGTCCTTGTATGGACTCTTTCCCCATATGATTTGTCCAAGCCATTTGGAATTTTTTATCTTTCATATAGACAAATAGATAAATGATACAACGTGTACCTCAGCACTTAACCTGGGCAAAATACACAGACAAATGAAGAACTGGCTAATTACAAAATAATTTAGGGAAGAAGAAAAATCTAGTATTGATATTTAAAAACCCCTGTGTTTTACTTGAATTTTTCATTTTAATTATTCACAATTCTAGCCTGTTATTTCATCTCTACCCATGTATATAAAAATCGACTAATTAATCGATATTTATTGTTGTTAGCTATGGCTCTTGTGGAAGTTGTAAAGATGTTAAATGATGTGGTACTTTGTGTTAGAAACATATTGTGTATGTATAAAATCAGTTAATGAGCAAGTACTTAGTAAGCACCTACTCCAAGCTAAGCAGTATGCAGGGTGCTGCAGATACTATGACAAAAATAGAAAAAGTCCCTACCCTCAAGGAGTTTATATTCTTTTTTTTTAATTATTTTATTTGTTTTCAGTGTTTGACAATCACTTCCATATATCTTAGATTCTTTTCTCCTCCTTCCTCCTTATTCCCTGCTTCCTCCCTTCTCTCTCCCTAAGAAGGCATAAAATCTTTCATAAGTTCTACACGTGCTTTCCTATTAAATACATGTTGCATAGAAGAATTAAAATGAATGAGAGAAACCATAAAACAAAACAAAACATAATACAAAAGAACATGGTCTACTTCTATCTGCGATCCAAAGGAGTTTATATTCCATTTCATTTGATGGTCACAACCTCTCTGAAGTGATTAATGAAACTGTAAGTTTGATTTAGTTCAATTCAATTAACCAAAAGAGATTGAGGAAAAGCATTATGGTATAATGAAAAAATGCTAAACTTGGAATCCTGGGATATGAATTCAAATCTTAATTCTGCAACCTATTATCTATGAGGCCTTGGACAAGGTAACTTCTCTTGGCCTCGGTTTCCTTAACTAAAAAATGAGGAGGATATACTAGATGACCTCTAAGGTCCCTCCCAGTTCCATATCTCTGATCACATCATTAAATAACAATGATAAATATCATTTTTATATTGATTTAAAGTTTTTCAAAGCTCTTTACACACATCTCATTCAAGCTTACAACAATTTTGGGATGTAAGTACTTTATGTGTTATTTTTCTTTTACAGATGAAGAAACTCAGAGAAGCTAATTAATTTCCCCATGATCATACAGCTAACTTCAAAAGTAGAATGAGATAATAAGTTTTAAAAAGTGAGATAATGAGTTAAAAAAAAAGATAAGACTAACCTCGCTCTCAAGAAATGTATTTATTTATGGGGGAGAAAGCAACTTAATATGTATTCCCTCTGGGGCTACTTCCCCAGTTCTCACATGCCTTAGCAGACTGGATCCCCAGAGGTGGCTGACTACTTCTCCTTTCAGGGTTTTAGGAGTAATCCTGAGAGGGTGAGGTTTACTGTTGCCTATAAACTTCCATTTGAATTGTTCTTCCCCACTATGAATGAACCAGTTGACACCATTTACCTTTTTTAAAAATATGATTGCTCACCCAGAAGATGTAGCAAGGACAGAAGTTGCAATATATCCTCCAAGCCAGGGGTACACTCTCTCACTACATATAAATTCACTCCATTGGGAAAGTGAGTTCAAATTTGAAGTGTACGTTTAGAAAATACGTGGGGTCAGGGATACCCCATGTTTTATGAATGTAGGAGCCCTTTTCTTTCCTTGGAGTCTCCACCAAATTTATTTCTGGGTCTAGTCTCACCAGAGCATGAATTCTTCCCATATTTGGCTAAGCTAGCTTCTTGCATGTTGCAGACTCTTAGTTGATAGGCCAGTTTACAAATGAGGCTAGATTGGGCAGGTAACTCCTGGCTCCTCACTAGATTCAATTACTGCTGCTACCTTGGTCTCTGTTATTTGATATAGTAGCTGATGGATCTTCCAGCCTTTCAAAGCTCACAAAGTCATAATCTGAACCATTCCATCTTCAGATTCTCATTCACCTGTAATTAAGAGAGAACAAATGCACCATGCAATCATAGACACATGATAGCCAGATGAAAGAACAGCCTACTTCTCCCCCAGCTGGTGGTTTACAACAGTCCTCCTCATTTAAAAGACACCATGAAAGGGAGCAAAAGATCATCTACTTGAACTTTTTTAGGTAGTTTTTAGGTATCAGTTTAGGCTCAACCTTTCCTACATCATCATTCCTTCTGGTTCTTCAGTCAAATAGAAAACTCTTTTTATTTCACAGTACTGTCTCCTCTCACTTATGGCCAGAAGGAGCCTTTCCAAGCTATCTTATGTTGGATGAAACTGGGCAGGAAATATCATGCATGCTCAGATAACCCACCTGAGAGGAAAAATTGAAACACACTCTTAAGGACTGGACCCTTTTTGGCCATTCCCCCAATATATAGTATAATTGAAATATTAAGATCACTTAATTATTGTGTTAGTGACTAAAAGCATAATAGAGGAAAGAGAAATTAATACAAACTAGAGATTGGTGATGAATGGATGGATAGATAAATAGATTTGCTTGGTGCTTGCCATATGGAGTTTTAGCACAGAAGGTATTATTGTAGAAGTGGCTCTTAAGTTGGATGAATAAGAGTTGACCATAAATGTGGTATAAAAGATAAAAAAAGGGAAGAGTCAAGAGTGACTCTTCCAGGTCTCTAACCTGAAAGACTGAAGTGATGGTTTTACAACTACCAAAAACAAGATATTGATAAAGGGAATAAGTTTTGGTAATGTGAAGGAAATTTGAAGTGAGTTGCTTTAAGGTGGTGTTACATAATTTAAAGACTATTGGATGTGGAATCAGAAGGGATTTGGGGTGCAATCCCCCTGTGATACAGTAGCTATGATAGCAGTTACTTAACCTAAGTCACAGTTTCATCATCTTTAAAAGAGGGATAATGATATATTTTTATCTACCTAACAGTACTTTTCTTAATTGAGTTCCTTTCCTCAGTTCTCTTCCATATAGTTGCCAGAGTGATCCAATGACTTCCTATTGCCTTTAGGATAAGATAGAAACCCCTCTTCTTGGCATTTAAAGCCCTTTTGGTTCTGTTCCAGTCTACCTTTTCCCAGACTTATTATACATGTATTCCCCTCCATGCACTCTCTGGACAAGTCACAAACTTGTTTCCTTGCTATTTTTCCCATGTGACATTCCATCCCTTGCCTTTATACATTTGCGTGAGCTATTCTCTATATCTGGAAGGCATCTCCTCCTTCACTTTACCTGTTAGAATCCATAGCTTCCTTTGAAGACCAGTTCAAATGCTGCCTTCTACATGAGGCCTTTCCTAATGTCCCTCACTTCTTGTACTCCTCCCCCCAAAATTTGATGTGTATTTAATGTAAGTGCATAAAAATATATGTATAATATGTATATGCATATATACATATATAATATACCATAGTTACTTATGAGTCCACACACTCTCCCCCCCATAGATTTCTTTAGGATAGGCACTATTTCATTTTTTAACTTTGTATCCCCATTGCCCAGAACAATGCTTGACTTAATAAATGTGTATTGATTGACTGATCAAATGAAATAATATCCATAAGGAACTTTGTAATGCTGAAGGCACTGTGTAATAGTCATCTGCATTCAGTGTAGCTGTGTGGAGTTTGAAGTGATCATAGACCCTCTAACGAGAAATATAATATATTCCATTGGAAATTTAGGACTGGAATGTAGATGGAAGGCCATGATTGAAGATGTAGATTTAGGAGTCATCGCCACAAAAGCTGGAACATAGATGACTTCACAAAGGGTAGAAGGTTGGAGAGAGAAGACTAGTGGTCCAGGAATATCTGTTTTTGAAAAACCATATGATAGAATCTTGGAAGGGACCTTCAGAGTTCAACCTCTTACTCATTTCACATCTCAATAAAAATCTTTTCTACATCAAACCTGACAAGTGGTCATGTAGCCTTTGCCGGAAGACTTCAAATGAGAGAAAACCACCACCTCCCATGGCAGCCTATTTTTCCACTTTTGGAGAGGTCTAATTCTCAGGAAATTTTTCCTTATATGAAACCTAAGTCTGCCTCTACAATTTCCATTCAACACTCTTGGCTGTGCCTTCTGGACCCAAGTAGAACAAATCAATGATTCTTTCACACCACATTCCATTGCATACTTGAAAACAGCTATCTCATATTGCACACACACACCATGAACACACACATATCTTCTCTGCTCCAGTATTTAGATACTCTGCATCTCCAGTCAATAGGTCATAATTTTTAATCCCTTCACTATCATGATTCCACTCTTCTTGACCTTGCAACATATCAGTGCTCTTGCTATAATGTGGTACTTAGAACTGAACATAATACTGCAGATGAGCTATGACTAGGGGAAAATACAGTGGCACTCTCACCTCCCCAGTCTAGATACTAATTCTGTTAATGCAGCCTAAAATTGTTTTGGTTTTCTTGCATGACAATTACACGATTAACTCATATTAAGCTGCTGGTCTACCAAAACATCCGGATCTTTTTCAAATTGCTGACTAGCCATGCCTACCCTATCTTGTATTCATCAAGTTGATTTTTTAACCCAGAAATAAGATTTTATTCCATTTATCCCTATTAAATTTTCTCATTCAATTTGGCCCAATGTTCTGGCTCATCAAAATCTTTTGGAGTCTTGACTCTATCATCCAGTGTGTAATTCATCCCTCCCAAGTTTGATGACATTTTCCCGTACGGGGTCAGAAAGAGTTGGACACAACTGAAAAAAGACTAAACAATAGATTTGCATAATTCAAATCTCTCAAAAAATAAAAAATGTTAAAACAGCAGAAAAGTGAAGCCTTCATCCATCACTAAGATCCTCCACTTTATCTCTAGGGGGAAGAAGAGAAGTAATAAATAGGATAGGGTAATTAGAGGCAGAAGAAAAGAAATAAGAAAATTCAGGGTCATGGAAACCATGAGAAAAGAGACTTTCAAGAATGAGTCAGTTGTGTCACATGCCCAAGTGAGGTAAAGTAAGAAAAGAAGGGCCAAAAAAGGGGGTCTCAACTTGTTTCTATGATGTCACTGGTAACAACGTGTTAGTTGCTGAATAGCCTGGTGAATTTGAACATCAGCTTGCCCAAGTTTGGTTTTACTTTTTGATATTATTAAAATATCTTTTAGCTTATTAGAATATTTGCTAATAGTGCCATTAAGGTTAGGGGCTGAAAGAACAAATATAAGACATATTTTGCATGTTTTAGGAGTAAGAAGAAAGTAGAAAAAATTCAGCAGTAGCTATACAATGGAAGGTTTCGATTTAATCATCTTAATTTTGGCTTTCCTTCAGAAAACATAGAATAAAGGCAAATCTACCCCAGGCCTCGATGTGATAATGCACAATGAACCGATTCAAGAGAAGCAACTTTTTAAATTCAGTTACAAGTTTATGTGGAGAACATTACATAGCTCATAGGCTCATAAATTTAGATCTGGAAGGGAATTTAGAGGTCATCTGGTCCAACTGCCTCATTTACTTGTTGATAAACTGAGGTCCATAATGTACACCCAGATATTAAATGGCAAAGCTAGTATTTTATCGACACTCTAATTCCAAATCCAGCATTCTTTTGTGTTTTCAAGGTGCGTCAATGTCTTCACAATAAGTTGTTTTGAAGTGAATGAATGAATGAGTGATGTTTAGGCTCTTAATTATATCAAAATTCTAACAAGTTCTTATTTGACCATAATTTTTTATCCTTTCTATTCACTCCTCTTGAAACTGCCCTTTACCCTCATTGGATCCCTTCATCTTTCCTGTTCTCCCATTCCCTAACCCCTGCTCCTACTTCACTTCCATCCCTGCATATTCTTGACTGCATTTCAGCATTGCTGTCCCTTACACTGTTAAGTTCCCCACCCTCTGGTTCTGCCACACTACTTCCCTGCCAATCTCTAACCATTGGTAAATCCCACCATTTTCTTTTACTATTCTTGAATGTTGCCAGAAAAAAAGTCAAAAAATTTTGCCAGCTGAATCCACTAGATATTCAACTTGGCTGCCCTGGCAATCTATTCTCAAATTTCATAAACCGCACCCTGCCAACCCCCTCTCCCCACACCCACACATCTCCTTTCTCATCAAATGGCATTGTCTTCCATTTTAACTAAAAGATTGAGCCAACTGAGGGTCAGTGCGTTATTGAGAGTCAGCAGGGCATAGTGGAAAGAGTACTGGACATAGAATCAGGAGAGATTTGGTTCCAATCTGACCTCTTCACCATTTCTAGTTATATCAGTTTCCTTCTCTGTAAAATGTGAATAGTAGAGTCAGTCTCAGTTCATCGTGCAGATGAAATGAAAGAGTGTGTATGATGTGTGTATATATACATACATATATCTATATATGTATGTATGTATGTATATTATTTCTTCTCCCTCATACCTCCTTCATAACCTTCTTCCCTTCTCTCCCCTTGTGTAAGGTGGCCCTCCTCCTTGTCAAAGCTAACATTCACATTTGTCCCGCCAATCTCAGCTATCCATTGTACTTCAACTTCTTTCCTACCACTCTGTGGAAATTGCTCTCTTAAAAGTCACTAAGGATCTCTTAAAAAAAAAAAAAGAAACCAATGGACTCTTCACAGTATTCAACCTCCTTGACTTTTCTGCATCATTTGATATGGTTGAGATAGTTACTGTGCATTTAGTTAGTACATGGTTGTCAGACACTGTGCTTTGCCATGGCGATACAAAGACAAAAATGAAATATCACATGATCTCAGAGGTTTATGTTCTATCATATTTTTTTCTGTCCTGCTCCTTGATAGTGCCTCCAGACTTGGCTTCTGTGACACTGCTCTGTCCTAAGTTCAAATCCAGCCTCATACACTTACTAGCTGTGTGACCCTGGGCAAATCATGTAACCTCTATATTGCTCAATTTCCTCAGCTATGAAACAAAGAAAATGGCATCTATCTCACAGGGCTGTTGAAAGGATCAGAGGAAATAATATTTGGAAAGCACTCAGCACAGGGCCTGACACATAGTAAGCACTTAAATGTTTGTTCCTCTCCTTTAGAAACTCGACTTTTAGGGTACCACCTTCTCTATAAAACCTGTCCTCACCCCAATTAAAAATAATCTCTCCCTCCTCAAATTTCTCGTGGTACTTTTTTTGGTCTATCCCATTGTACTCATTAAATTCTCTCTGGTATCAATTCCCCCCACCCCCACTCCCAACGACTGTAAGCTGCTGCAAGAGACTGGAAAGAGGCAGAGAGTGTGATATTCTTCTTCTAGGTATCGTAGTACTTATCACAGTACCTTAACATAATAGGAAGTTAATAATATGTTAGCTGAATTACATTGGATTGATGTGTGAACACTTTGTGGCAACTAATTTACAGCCTTAAGCAATCAAAGTTGTATGAATACAAAAAGAATGTAAGTGGAGACTTTCATTCTCATCTTTGTACCCTCAGTAATGCCTGAAACAGAGTAGGTGCTTTAATACTTGTTTAATACTTGTTCTATTGGATTGAATTTCTTGAACTAAGTCATCTCTAAAAGCATTTTAATGGAATCTGAGATCATACTTTCTCAGAAAAGCATCCTCCTGTGGGATGGCATTGCTTTCTGATTATTATTAAAAGAAAATGGAATTATTTGAGGTGTTACAAGCTATAATTAGTTTGAAAACTTGCAGATAAATTATATAGACCAAAAGACATAGGAACAGAATAACAGAGTTGAGACTGACTTCTTTTCTCTAAAACCTTTGAGGAACAAGTCCTCGGGAGAAATATAGCTTTTTAAAAATGAAAAAAGTTTAAGTTGACAAATGGTGGCGCACAACTTGAAAAATCCTTGGTACTTTTGAACTATGCCAGTTAGCCCAGTTTCATGGTAAGGATTTCATGGTGATCACTAAGAATTATCAGTTCTCCTGTAAGAGAAACCAAATATTGGAATCTGAGGATACAGGAATCCCAAATATCCTCTTCCCAAGACTACATAAAAAGAGAATGGTGGGATAAATAGAAAGTTGGATATTTAACTGGGAAATTTTCAAGTGTTCAATGTGATTATCTGTTAAAGAGGCTGTCAATATATTTTTAATATGTGTGTGACTAATTTTTGAGTAATAATTATGCAACACCTTTATATAAAATTCATCAGTGTGTCTGACCTGCCTATATATGCTTATATCAGCATTCTAGAGGACACGTTTGATAACTGTTATATTTGGTCAGTTTGTTTTATTAGGAAACTGTACTGCATCTTACTCAGATTTTCACTGGTTGATTCTTAGGCCCTACTCCTGCCAAAATCCCCCAGCAGGGTACTTACTCCTAGGGCAATTTTACAAAAAGCACTTTAGGAGGTGGGGTGCAATTTCATTGCAGCAACCCATATTCTATGGATTTTGTATGAAATAACTAAGTGAAGACAAGTCAAAGAAAGCAGCATTGTTCCAACGCCCTGTTTTTCACAGGCCTGTATTCATATCTCATCCTTGTTGTTTGCAGGAGAGGCAGATGTGAACCAGAACAATGGACGCTCCTCTAAGGGCACAGCGGTGACAGACTCCAAGAGTACAGCGGACCCAAAGAATGCCTGGACCCAGGCCAACCCAGCTGACACCGTGGGTCGCCCCCATTTGATCCGCCTCTTTTCCCGAGATGCTCCAGGAAGGGAGGACAACACCTTCAAAGATCGCCCCTCAGAGTCAGATGAGCTTCAGACCATCCAGGAAGACAGCCCAGCAGCTTTGGAAGGCTCAGAGTTGATGGCTTCACAGAAAAGGTCTTCTCAGAGGCACGGATCCAAATACCTGGCAACTGCAAGTACCATGGACCATGCTAGGCATGGATTCAACCCGAAGCACAGAGACACGGGTATACTTGACTCACTGGGCAGATTCTTTGGAGGTGACAGGGATGTGCCCAGGAGGGCCTCAGGCAAGGTGAGCTCTGAGGAATAGGGGGAACCCCAACAAAATGTGTGCTCATTTGGTTGTAAATTAAAAAGCTAAGAGAAAGAAAAAAGGAAATATTTGAACTAAGTCACTACCATGGAGTAAGAATTAACTGAACCAACAGACAGTGGGTATTCATTTGGCTCTATGCAGTGCTGCTCCTGCTTTAGAAACAAAAAAATGAATTAACAGAGTAGCACAAGGAAATGTTCTTGGCTGGCTGCTTAGGGCATTTTCACTTTTTATCCAGTCCTCGCCATCATGAGGGCTGGAAATCAGGGGGTCTCAGGAAGCCTGAGAATTTTGTGACTCTCTGGTGTACAGTGGGGGACAGAATCCATGGGACAGGGGCCTTGAGCAATGCAGAAAGAAATGACTGCGAGCTTTGGGAGTTTTTGTGATTGTCTTCTACTGCCAGCATAGCCTGATGTGTGCTTTCTCATCTCCATTGCCTGTTGGAACAAATTATGACAACTTTCTTCTGATTTTGCAGTGATAAAAAAGGGATTTGGAGGAAGTATGGTGAATATATTCCTGAAATATCTGATATGTATTATGTAAACCTGCTTTTTTCTTTCTCATCTGCCTAGTGGGGAGGGGGGAGAAATGTCTGTGAGTGTAAATCTTAAGTGCATTATTCCATAAATTGAACCATCAAATTTGTGACCTTTTGTGAGTGAAAATATATATTTAGTGGACAAAACTGTATGAGAAGAAATGATCCTGTCATGTAACACAAGGAACACATAGGCAGGTAGTGTTAACCCTTACGGAGCTCCCTGTTCTTACCTATGAAGACAGGGATAAACTAAAACATCTTCAGCTGTTACTGAACTAGGGAGCTGGTTCCCATATAGCAGTTCAAATATTTTTTTAAAGTGATTTTCATTTGATTTCTGAGTTTTGGTTTGTTCTCAAAAAAGTGCCTGAGTACTGACAGCTGTCTCTTAGAATGTAACTTTTCCCATGAGTGTATATTGTGTTTATGACAGTGTTTTTTGACCTGCTTTGGGGGATTTGAAGGAATGTTAACCAAAAAATCGAATTCCTTCCTGAGTAATGACATCTCTCTTTAAAGACTATATTAGTGGTGATATAGTGGGTGGGGAGGATGGGAAAACGTCTTAGCATTACAAAGTGAAATTCCCTTCATCCTGCACTGAAAGTCTTTAAAATATGCATCAAGATTTCGAAGGTAATGCTACAGTGCTTCATCGTAATAGTGTATGCCTATTAGAAGTCCACTGTAATTGATAAAAGGTAAACATTGGACTTTTAGGTATACATGCCAGTCTCATTGTTGGAACACCAAGGCTTAAAGTACATTCATTTCTATAATAGCTCGGTTCAGTGACAAGACCACTCTAAGCATGGTGTCTGTCATCTTCTCTTTTATTTGTAAACTATACTCAGAATAACCCAACTGCTTATTGAATTCATTTTCTGGTTACTGTGCTATAGTGGCTGTTTAAGCAGGCTTTTTTCCTAGGCTTTCTTGGACCGCTTCCTTCCCCCTGCAACAGTAGTCATGATATCTGACCCATTTTTAAAGCTGATGACAATTTGCAGTGGTTTCCAAAGAACAACTCTTAAACCACAGTAGACCGCTGTGAATTCAGGCTAACTCAATTCTTGCCTTTATGTTAAGTACTGTATTCAAGGGTATCTCCAGTTTTGAAACTTATATTTTTCTTTGTAGCTCAAGGGAGCAGATAAATTGTATTTAATCCTACAAATTAAAGATTAAGCAGCTGGGTCTCATATATTAGAAAACAAATTTCATTTCTGTAGTAGTGGTTTAAGCTAGACATAAATTGTGGCTTTGTTTATAAGTCATTGTGAAAATGTACCTCAAACTGAATCTGTACATATACATTTAAGTTTTAAGCCTGTGCTGTGTGCTTATATCCGGGTGATCTTCAGTTAATTGATCATTTGAATGCTGCCAGTGTCTGAAGGAGTCATTCTCAACACAAAAGACTGCTTACTTACTTAGCAAGTATCCTGGATGAATCAAAATTTTGTAACAGATCTTTTCTTTGTACTTTAAAAAAAATCAAACATCCTTTAAAATAACTGCTTTTTAATGTTTGAAATACCAATTCTAACAATTGTAGAATGTTGGCTGTGGGTGATTTTTTTAACCATCAGCCAAGAACATCAGTACTTTGTTAGAATGTATAGCTGTAGGAACATGTAAGTTCATTAACTACACACTGTTAAACATTCAGTGGAGTATCACTGCTGAAAGTGTACAAGTACTGGCAATATTTGGTTAGACTCAATTCATATGCTCTAGAATCTTTGCTATTTTGAGTAGTGGAAAAGTAAGCCTAATACAGCTGTGCTCACAGAGCCATTGTGAGACTCTAGTGTATTTACTGCAGGTGATGAGTGGTTAGAGGCACCGTGTTTCTTGTTCTTCCTAGAAAATTAAGATCATATTATGATGTTAATGAAATTAAGATCATATTAAATATTAGTCTGATATTAAAATATTTCAGAGTCTTCAAGGCTTTCAAAAATCAAGACAACAGGAAAGGGTAGCTGTGATCACTAACCACATCGATACACTTGTAAAATGGATGGCTATAACAGCAGCAAAGCTCACTTTACACTAGAATGACAAACCACCCCACTTGTACAAGAGTTATCTATCTCAGAGGAGTTTTCAGGAGGATTGATGTTTAGTTGATTAGAAAAAAGGTCCCAATGACAAGATTTTGCACTAATGCATTGAAAAGGGGTTGGTGTGTTGGTTTTTTGTTTTGCCTAGATCTCTTCCTCTTCCACCTCCCTCCCAGTGACTATATCATGGTGCCACTTGGTGCCATGTTCCAGAACTACCCACACCGGGAACATGGAATGTACTAACAACACTTGTCCTTTGTAAGGCTAAATAGAGCTGACATTCAGGGAAAAGTGCATTACAAATTCCCTGATTAGGCGTATTCTTTTGATAAGCTGAGATGAAGCAGGTTTAACACATAACAACCCCCTTTGTTGGAAGAGAAGGGAAAAGAATGACTCTTGTTCCCTTGAGGGAAAGAGCTCTCCCATCTGCTGGAATGTTGGAACAATACAAAGAATGAGTAGGAGTTGGGGTAAAAATAAAACTTACTTGGCTTTTATATTGAAGGAGATTGCCACCTTAACTTCAGTTATTTATCCGTCTTTTTATTGTATGCCACCCATTCCAAATGCCATGCTAATTGACCTCATACTAATCAGTTCAAACATGACTAAACTTTGAAGTTTTAAATATAGAAACTGAGTTTGTTTCTTTCCTCTGAGACTAGTCAGATTAAACCATAGTTCTTGCCCTTGGATAGAAGAACACACATAGATACACAACACCACACAAATGATTAACACATCAGAATACAGGGAACACACACTCCCCATCATTTTAAGTAACCTTTTTTTCCTCATTTAAAACTATATTTGTATCAGGGTGGGAGAGAAGAAGCTTCTAAGTTGAACAAATCTTTCTGAACTCAATTTTATTTTCTTTAAAATCTCCATGTAAAGTAAGCCTCTTTCTATATCCTGTTGCTATATTGTGTCTTTGTGAACTTCAAAATATAGTATAAGAACATTTTCCCTTTTTTAAAAAATTTTGCCAATACATAGTCCAATTTTGAAAGCATCCAAATTAATTTACTTGAATTTTTTTCCTGATTTATTTCCATGTCCCACCCCATTTGGTTTTTGATTCCTTGACGGCTTACTTTCCTGTTGTAAGCCTTGTTGCGTGGAGCATTGTAGCATTTGAGAATAACTTAAAGAAGATCCATTTTGAAATTCTCAATAGATCGGTATAAATTCCCATCAGCTTATTTGTCATCTTTTTAATTTTGCTGCTTGGCAACTGGAACAACATTCATCATTTTAAAGATTTATTTTTGCTTTGGTTTTTTGGTTTGTTTGCTTTTTTGCTAATAATGGTATCATCTACTAGACTTCATTCTCCTCTCTCCTGGACAGTAGTGTGTATATGACACCTGATCGAATCCCACAATTAAATGTGCTAATGTTAGTACACAGCCCCTCAAAGCATGTGTTTGCCAGATGATTGCCATAAGAAGTCCTTTGGAAGTAACAAAGGTCTAGAATGTTATTTTATCCCCCAGTCTCGCACAGATATTTTTGAAGTTTCTTATTAAATTTTCTCATGAAGATTATAATGTCATCTTAAAGAAATTATTGATCAGTAGTTACCCCAAACTTTGGTTCAGCTGCCAGAAATTGACTTGTCTTTCTGTTACCTCAGTTGCCTATTCTTATTTAAATAGAATACAGTTAAAACAGACTTGATTGTCACTGTATTGGCTGTTTATTTGGGTATATTTGCTGTTTAAATGGCGAGCATGTAAATGATCTCTGTATTTAATGGTACTAGTTCTGTGGCCATTGTATTACAATGTGATTTTGGTTTTATCCTTTGCTTTATAATAAGCTTGTGCATTTATTAAACTGTTTAACAGAAATGGTGTACTAATTGCTTCCTTTTAAAAATCACTGGATTTGGTGTAACAGCAACAAAAAAAACATTCATTCAGGACACCGAATGACTTCCTTGGATTTGGAGTTGTATTTTTATGACCTCAAGATATGTCAGCCATTTAGAAAAAGAGAGGGGAATTTGTTGATTATAAAGGTCTAACCTCTAATGATTTCTATAAACTTAAATCTGAGTATATCACAGATTCCTTGATGCATTGTGTATTTACAGTCATCATTTTTGATTTTTGTCCACTTCAGCAATTCAGAGTATTCAGATAGTTGTCATTATGGCTGTATTTTTAACAACAACATTTTTTTCAAGCTGTTTAGTACTAATTTTGCATTATAAAATGCTGGTATTCTTGTTCTTAACATATTGCCTTGCATATTAGTGACACAATAATACTTACTGAATAATTTGGAATGAATGAATGACTTCTTGGTCCAGCTCTGTGAATAAATATTTTTCTCTAGCACAAAAGGCATTGAGAGGCAGCCTGGTGTAGTGCATAGAAAGCTAGCTTCGGAGTCAGGAAGACCTGGGTTTGAGTTCAGCCTCTGACACATACTAGCTGTGTGACCATGGGCAAATCACTTAATCTCTCAGTGACCCTAGGCAACTCTCTGAGGTTATAAATTACAGGCAATTCCATAGAATAATAAATATTGATCTGGAAGAAATCTAATAAATCACCCAATCAAGCTCCCTCATTTTACAGATGAGAAAATTGAGACCCAAATGGTTTTGAATTGCACATGATCATGCAAGTAGTAAATAGCAGATCTGGGATTTAGACTCCAGAACCTATTACTTCAAAGTCTCTTTCTCTCACTTACATTCCCAAGGAGTTTCTCTCTGTCTCTCTCTCTGTCTCTCTCTCTCTCTCTCTGTCTCTCTCTCTGTCTCTCTCAATCTCTCTCTCTGTCTCTCTCAATCTCTCTCTGTCTCTCTGTCTCTGTCTCTCTCTCTCTCTCTCTGTCTCTCTCTCTCTCTCTCTCTCTGTCTCTCTCTCTCTCTCTCTCTGTCTCTCTCTCTCTGTCTCTTTCTCTCTCTCTCTCTCTCTCTGTCTCTGTCTCTCTCTCTCTGTCTCTCTCTCTCTCTGTCTCTTTCTCTCTCTCTCTCTCTCTCTCTCTCTCTCTCTCTCTCTCTCTCTCTCTCTCTCTCTCTCTCTCTCTCTCTCTTATTGTCCAACACAGAAGATTCTTCTACATATGGAAAAGATGATTCCCAAAGTATGGTATAATAAGCCATTGCCTGGAAAGAGAGAGAGAGAGAGAGAGAGAGAGAGAGAGATTAGTCTCACTGAGGTAAAACTAGAACTAGAGATAAATCACTTAGCACTCTTAGATAATTAAGTGTTCAGCCTGGACCCATAACAAAAATAAACAATACCAAACAGCCTGGTCAGTGTCACTGATTTTTCTTCAAGGCTAATTTTTATTTCTGATTGCCCAGTTCATTATTTTTAAAAGGTAGTTACCAAAAATATTACCTTGTTGAGAAACTGAGGGAAAACTATTTAGTAATTCAATATTTTAAACTGAACTGGTTCATATATAAAACTCAGGTTTATTTCACACATTATGTATTCTCCTCAGTATATTTCCATTAATAATCATAAATTTTAGATACCTTAAAATCTACTTCCTGCAAAATCTTAAAAAGAGTGAATATGCTTTTCCGATATTATCTCATAAACCTAAGCTAAAAAAATATTATATAACACATGTTGGGAGTCTATCCTTGATACCTTCTATCATTGCTTTGGTAAGGTTTTAGTGAATGTCACAGTCTGGTATGAAAAGACAGTACAGTATAATGAAAATTTAATTTGAGAGTCAAGAATATCTGTGTGACCTTGAGCAAGTCACTTAACCTCTTTGGCCATCAGTTTCTTCATCTGTAAAATGAGGAGGTTGGATTGGATAACTTCCAAGATTCTATTCAGGTCCATACCCTGTGATTTTTCTTCTTCGTTTCCTAGTTCTACTACTAAAAAGGTGCCTGGTTTTCAGACATACCCATTTCAGACAAACTCCACAAGAAATAAAACACCTTCCTGTGAGGCAAAACAGAGATGGGACAGATTTTCATTTTTATGCCAGGCAATTTGTAGACATATGAGATTAACGAAGTCATAATCATGGGTTAGCGTCAAAGAGAAGGAGCCTGTTTCCCAGCAGTCCACTGTATCTTATCTAGCTGCCTCAGAAACAGGGGACCGGGCATGAGATTGTAGATGATCCAGCAGAGAATCATTCACATACTCTGAAATATCCTATGGCATGTAGGTCAGAATCATGTTCCCTTTAGAGAAAGATGATAACATTGTCATAACTTACTTGGTAAAGTGAAACTAGCCACTTAATTGGCTTGTTTAATCAAAAGTCTTCAATTCCCTTTTGAGTGGTATTAAGAACTGGAAATGCCTTCTTTTTACTTACTGTCGTCTCAGGAATATCCCCTATTGCTAGAGAAAACTAAGCTTTGATAAGATAATTATTATTGAAGACCTAATTATAAGAACATACCTACTAATAAATATCATTTCGGTACCCTTTCAGGAACTGTTAACACAAAATGAATGTACACGTAATTCTAGTTTTTTTTTAAAGATGTAGCAGTAGCCTCACTCACTAAGGGGAAAGAACAGTGGACTAGGATGCCCAGCTGCAGGCCTGAGTTCTAGTGATCCCTCCCAACTCTTTGTGACCATAGTCTCTTAATCTCCCCTATAAAATTAGAGATGGTAGATGAGATCAATTTCACTATATAATGTGTAATTATATAATAAATTTCACTCATTAGATCCAATACCTAAAATCTCTTGAAAAGATTAAATTTCTTTTCTCCTGCCTGGAAGGCAGGCTAGCTACTTTCCTTCAGAGATATGCTACTGTCTTACAACTAAACTATTAAGCTACCTAATTAAACTACAGTTAGCAGTTACCCTATTCTAGAAGCTTCTTCTCAATCTGATCTCTTACTATCAATAAAGTTCCTGGTGCTGTATACATGCTAGAACAGAGAAACCTGAAAAAAACAAGAAGTAAATAACATTTGGATTTATTTGAACATTCTACGTAATTTGATTTATTCATTATTTTATCCCCAGCATCTAGTTTAGGACCAGACACATGCTGATTGATTGACTGACCGATGCATAATGATAACTAATGTGAACCTGCTAGGAACTGTGTCCTTCCTCATCTCCACCACTTGGCTTCCTTGGCTCCCTTCAAGCCAGTTAAAAGCCCACCTTCTACAAGAAGCTTATCCTAATCCCCCTTAATACTGGTGCCTTCCCTCTGAGATGATGT
Organism: Bettongia penicillata ogilbyi; assembly: GCA_023548195.1. Classification (NCBI taxonomy): domain Eukaryota; kingdom Metazoa; phylum Chordata; class Mammalia; order Diprotodontia; family Potoroidae; genus Bettongia; species Bettongia penicillata. The sequence continues at coordinate 7,894,688 of JAJHZJ010000318.1, read as the reverse complement.
TCAATTTATTCTGTATACATCTTGTGGGTACATTATTGTCTTTATGTCATCTCCTCTATTAGACCGTGAGCTTCTTGAGAGCAGGGATTATCTTTTGTCTTTCTCCCACCATAGCAGATGCTTAATAAATATTAATTGGGAAGGGAAGGGTGTCAATGTTAATATAGTACCTACTATGTGCCAGGCACTGTGCTGAGTGCTTTTTACAAATACTATCTCCTTTTGTCCTCACAACAAACCTGAAATGTAGGTGTTATTATTATCCCCATTTACAGTTGAGAAAACAGGCAAACAGAGGTTAAGTGACTTACCCAAGGTCACATAGCTAGTAAGTGTTTGAGGCTGGATTTGAATTCCGTTACATTTTCCTAATTCAAGGCCAAGTATGTTATCCACTGCACCCCCTCTCTGGTAGTAGGTATTTAATAAGTTTTTGTGGAGTGATTGATTAAAGTAGGAACCAGAGAAGGCCTCTTCCCTCTCATCTTTCCTGCTACCAGTATCTGGAGGGAGGAGGGCACACAGTGTCTGGTCCTATTAACCAGATGGACAAGGATATAATCAGATTTCTGGAGGGGCCCTTGGAGTAGGAGAAGGAAATGGGAACATTGTTCTACCAAGCTTTCATCATTTCCATCCTCATTTCTTATACCAGGGCAGCTGAAGAGAATCTGGTGGTTTCTAGGTAAGGGCAAAGATAATACCTCTCCAATTAGTTTCTTATCTCACATGTCACAGGCTGGGAGGTACCAGCAAGGATCTATAGAATAGGTGATGAAGGTATCTAGCCCAGGAGACCAGAAAAGAAAGGAGTCCTAAGTATGAAAAAAATCACAGCTGGAGTGGAGATAGCCTATTCAACAAGGACTGGGGGGACCCCAAACCAGAGATTTTTCTGTAGTCACTCAGGCATTAAGTGGTAGATCCAGAATTCTAATACAAGTCTCCCTTTACTCCAACACAAACTCTTTCAACCACACCTCTCAAGTACAAAGGATCAGAGCTCTAAAGGGGGAAAAGACATCAGATGTCACCTGGTCCTATTCTCTTATTTAATAGATGAAAGCTCATAGAACCCAGGGCTACATACAGTAGCATGCTAGAAACATCAAAGATGAGATTTTAAACTTGAGTCAAACCCACTCGTCTGATCTTAGGCAAATTTTTAAAGAATAGACTTTACACTTAAAATAGTTCATTAAATGTGGGAAAACTTCAAAAGTGTTTATATATGATAATATATATGTGTGTACATATGTATTATATGTATATATATTACATATACACACACACATACACACATATATATAAAACAAAAGGAAGAAAACAAATTTATTCAGTGTCTCTTACCCCAGTCAAGGGTGGTTTTCAGTTGGAAATCCAATTTTAATGCTAATATATTTTAAGAGGAAAAGTGATCATTCTATAAACATTGTTACATATGACAGTTTTATGTTTAAAGTAATGAATTTTTTAGCTCTATAAATTTAGAAAATGTAGTCAATGTCATTTAATAAACAGAGAGAGGATTTTGAAGTTGGAGAACTTGGCTTATAGTCAGGAGATTTGGAAGTGAGACAGCACCCAGAGTTCATCTAGAACAAATGTGTCAAACTATTTGAGTTTAGACACAACCTGGTTTTCTAATCTCTTGTTAAGTCACTTAAACTCTTCGCTAATCTGTAAAATGGAGGTAATGATATCTTCCTTGCCTACTTTATAGAGTTTTTGTGAAATCCAAATAAGTTAATGCACAAAAGGCCATGATTATTCTAGCTTTCCCTACAAGTGTTGAATCTCTTATGGTTGTGACAGTTGCAATAAAATAGGCTACATCATATAATATGTAGCAATTGATTTGGAGATCTTCCCTTGTCTTTTTCTTCCCAGGGCCAACCCCTCTGTCTTTTTAGTTGCCTACTATTTTTTTTTCTGTTTTTCTTTCCTTTTACTCTCACTCTTACTCCTTTTCTTTTTGTCTCTGTCTCCCCATTTGTTTCTCTTTTTTTCTCTCTGTCTCTGTCTCTCGTTTCTTTCTTTCTGTTACTTCTCTCCTTCCCTCCTTCCCTCCCTCTCTCCCTCCCTCCCTCTCTCCCTCTCTCCCTCTCTGTCTCTCTCTCTCTCTCTCTCTCTCTCTCTCTCTCTCTCTCTCTCTCTCTCTCTCCCTATCTCTCTCTATCTCTATCTCTCTCCCTTTCTCTCTCTCTCTATTTCTCTGTCTCCATCTCTATATGTCTATCTCTTTGTGCATCAGTCTTTGTCCCTTCTCTCTCTCTCTGGTCTCTGTCTCTTTTTTTCTGCTCTCTCTTTTCTCTCTCTGTGTCTTTCACTTCTTCTCTCTTACTCTACTCTCTCTTTACCTATGAATATCTCTTTGATTACTTGCTCTCCTCTCTCTTCTCTTCTTTCCTTTTCCCTACTTTGCTAGGGTTAGTTCAGTGCTTGGAAAGAAAGAGCAGCCCCATAGTCCTTTCCTTCCAGACTTTATCAGAGTAGGTCTGAACTAGACTCAAATCCTTGACTTGATTTCCTTCCTGGCAAACTCTCTGACTAAAAGAAAACTCTTCCTCCAGCAACTAGCCCATATCAGTGGCTGATCCTTGTGCTATAAATTTGTGGTAAGTCCTTGCACACAGGAGAGTCATACCTATGATGACTATTATACCCAACTAAAAAGAAGAGAGTTGTGACTGTCTAAAAAAGAAATGCTGTACTGTGCTGTGGTTCACTGAGAAAATACTGAATTTGGAACCAAAAGACCTGGGTTTGAAACCTGGTTCCGCTACCAAGTGACAAAGAGAAGTTACTTTTTTATCTTTAGATTTCAGTGTCTTCATCTATAAAATGAAGGGGGTGGGCTAGATGATCTCTAAGCATCTTTTCTGCCTTAATACCTATGTTTCTTTAGAGAGTCTCCTTAAAAAGTCAACTTTCTTTTCTTGAAATCACGACCGCCCCCAGAATATCTAAGCTATATGTTACTGAAATGGAAGGATTGAGACAGCTTCCTACTCACAAGTTGCTCTTCCTGATCAGTGCATGTGTGTGTGTGTGTGTGTGTGTGTGCGTGTGTGTGTGTGTGTGTGTATTTTCTAAAAAGTTTCCAACTCCCCCAGTTGCAGACTCTAAAGTATAAGACAACTCTAACTGTAGTGATTGGTAACTATGTGACCTGGCTCCAGTTCAGAGGATCCTGGGGTCACACTCCTTACCAAATGGCATTAGTGAATCATAAACATACAAGCCATTAAAGAGGATAAAAAAGATTAAACACACGGGGATGTTGGGGACCAAAGCAGGAAAACCCCTTAAGAAAATGTTGAGAACTCTACTTGATGTGCAGGGAGGACCTGCCTGCCGAGATCCATGTCAGGCTATGAGGCCAACAGTGAATTAACAGCTTCAAGGCCACAAACAACAGTAATAGATGTGTTTTTTCCTCATAAAAATATGTTGATTCTAATTATTATTATTACAACAATAATAAACACATACAGCTACTGCTAAGCTAGTTTTCAGAAGAGGGTTTCCCTGGGACCTTAGCAGGTTGCATTGATTCCTACCCCAGGCCCTTGAAGTATGGGAAGGCTGTAGGCTTCCCCGTGTTCCTTCTTTTCTGAGGCTAAATTCAGGATCAAAACTGTTGGGATCTAGAAGAGACCTTAGAGATGATCCAGTTTGAACTTCCTCATTTTAAAGGTGAAGAAACTGAGGCTCGGAGAAATTAAGTCATTTGTCACTGGGCTAGAAGAGGTTTGAACTTGGGTTGTTTGACTCCAAAACCAGTTCACTTTCACTATTTACTTAAAATTTGAGTAAATTTACTTAAAATTAGAAAAGAAATTTAATCTTCTGGAACATTGGCTCATTGAATGACATCCATCTGGCTATTCTTTCTTCCTAAATAGTCCGCATGTGAGCTATGGTAGTTTTGGAAGGGATAGAAGGAGAGGAAGGACACCCTTGAGTATTTTATTTAAGAGTTCCCTTAAGTAACTAGGACTTAGCAGTAGAAGTTATAATCACCATTGCAACTTACTTCTATCAGTTTTTGGTTTTATATAGAAGTCAACTACAAAAGACTGAGAAGCATATATTTAAACACATGAAAATGGTAGCACGTTTTTCTTTCAGCAGCCAGTGGTACTGAGACAAACTTAAGAAGATGAGCTTTGAGCCAGTTCCCTAATTATGTTATCTTTCCCTTCAAATGGATAGAGATAGATAGAAAGAGGCATTGACTGTTCTTTCACAGTGAATAATGAAGACAGACTATGGGAACAAAAACTGATGGCTGACAAATCTTTGGGTCCCCAGAGGGGACTGCCCTATATTCTAGTTGACAGAAAGGTAAGTAGGATCACAGGTTTAGAGTCAAAAGGGACTCCAGGTCCCCACTAGTCTAGTACTCTCATTTTACAGATGACAACTGAAATCCAGAGAGGATAAATTACTTGCCTCAAGTCACACAACTGGTAGCTGGGATTCAAACCCAGGTCCTCTGACTCCAAATCAAGTCTTTTTTCTACAACATCATGCTGCATCTGGCAGCCTTCACCATGGGATTCATTATGTAAATATAGTGGCTACTGTGAGAAACATATTAGAAACAAAAGACATTGATATTAGAATTTGCACCTCCTGATGAGCAGGATTGAGGGTTGAGGCTAGGGAATACAGTAATAAGGAACTGGAATGCCTGGAGATGACAGGTCAAAGGTGGAACTCTAACCCCAAACTGGCACTATGCCGAAGATCAGTTACCCAGACTCCGAAACAGAACGAGTCCATCTTTTTAAATTGGACAGCCCCTCACCTCCCACTCCTTTCCAGGGTACCTTGCTTTTAGATTTCTCAGAAGGGAAGATGGAAACAAATTTTCAATCTTGTGAATTTCACTGCCAGGTTGAGCTACTGATGGTGGCAGGATAAATATGACTGGCTTTATTTCATAACATTTTCCTGAAAAATTTGTTTATAAATCCAATCACATTTTAAATTCAGTGTGGAGGGGAGTTTGCTAATTTGAGTCATCCAGTGAGAAATCCTTTTGTAAAGCAGATACTCTCTTCTCTGGATTTGCCCCCCACTGACTCAGTTTGCCTTTTGTGCAAAATCCAAATTTTGAAATTTTGACGTATTGCATTTTGTGTTTCCCATCCATTGTGCTCAAATCTTTCCTCCTTTCAGTAGCTCTTATCTCAAAGCACTGGCTTTGCTTGGGACATTTGAACTACAGTTACCCAAACTAGAATACCACTATATCCTCTCTGTGGAAATGTAACATAATCGCTATGAAAAAAGCAGGTCATGATAGCCAAGGACTTACAAAAAGACGAAAGTTGAATGGAGTTAGAAGGAAGAATACAGTAGCTGGTACCCTAAAAATGAATCTTACCCTGAAGTAACCTTGGATTCCGCATCAAACTAAATTATTATTGCTCATTTTAATGTCTATCAAATATTATGTTTTAAGGGTTCATCTCCCCAGATGAAACAATACAGAAATGAGCCACTTCAATAATTTTTAATACCTTATGAATAACTTTTAGATAACAAACAAATCACACTGTTTTCTTTAGTACTGTGAGAGAGCCAACCTACAGCTCTTAAACTTGAAAAAAGAAATCTACTCTTTGCTCTCCAATGAAAAGACTGGGAAGCAGAATGCATTTTCTTTTACCCTGTCCTTTTTATGGTGATTGAAGCTTTAGGAACTTTTCAGCAAACTTACTCTCTTATAATGGGGGTGGGGGAGGGGCTGAAGAAGGGGATACTAGTCTTGGCATTAGAGTCAGGTCAAATCTGGATTTAAGTTCCAGTTCCACCAATCATGTGATGTTGAGCCTCATTCTCTTTATCTGTCAAGTGAATCAGTTGAACTTTATAATACATTCCAATCACTTGCTACCCATGCTTTCATTCCAGACTAAGTCAATATCTATACAACAATAAACCTTTTGATGAAAAATGAAAAATTCAATCATCCATCTGTACTTTCTTTTTTTGCACAATGCCAAACATCTGGATGGTTGGCTGAATTTTTCACTTCTCAGGGAGATATTTGTCATCCTGTAGACAGACCATAGAGGTTATTAAAATTCAAGGGATACTATGGCAATATGTGCCTTTGTGAAATCACATTTTATCAGAAAATAAAAGTCTTCAGGCCTCATGCTTAAAATGCCCAATACCATCCCCCAGTCCATTTGGGCATGATATAATAAAGCATGATAATAACAATAAGAATCTCTTAATCTGGTTTCTTTCCATAGAGGAACATTTCTGCATTATTATTCCATTTTCCCAAATGTGTTTTGGTAAAATAACAACATGCTGCTTCTCCCACTGGATGGATTTGAGTGGCAGAACTTAGGGAAGTTTCTCTGAGCTCCATGCCAACATTTTCTCCTATGACTCATTGAATGTTTATCGTCCCCTAAGTAGGGCAATATTGAATAGCAATTCTATGGTTGTTTTCATATTGAATAAAGAGTAAGCCTATAATCTTTCTCCTTCCTGTTTATGAAGGACCTTTCATTGACTTTGTATATCTCCCTCCTGTTCAGCTGAGCTAGATGTACTCTTCTTTTAAAAAAATTGCTAATGTCTTTGTCCCAAACAAAACCAACCAGAGAACAAAGTAGCCACCAGTTAGCTAATTCTTCCAAGAAATTGTCCTCATCATTGTGGAATAGATACCTAGGACTAAGAAGATGAACCAAATGAATGAAACTGGACCAAATTCACTTTAAGAATTATCTTATTAATGACGGAGTAGGCAAGGGGGTTGCTGCAACAGATACTATAAATAACAAAAACTGCATGCAAGACAGCTCCTCTATAATATTCAAAGATTAATTGATAGATGACAGAATGAGAAAACATCTTGCCTGTGTGGTTCAAAAACTATGAACTTTTGGCACACAACTTCAATATGCTTTTGGCAACTATTTACCCATTCCATTCTAGCATTTCCCTTCAGAGATAAAAGACAATTTGGATGAAAGTGCAACAAGGCAACAAAGCCAGAGATCTAAGTCAACAAGACTTAGAGCTTACCAGGGTCCAGGCTACGAGCACTAAACCTCGAGGATACTCCTACAAGCATCAATTATAGACAATATTGCCCTGGCATCCTCCCAAAGATCTAATCACTAGCTCTGAATCTGGCCTTTAGAAATTCCCAGTGTACTATCCAAGAACAAGTATTCTTCAGTGATGCCAAGACCCCCAACCGAAGGCAATAAAGGAAAAGAATGCTGAGGGAGCAACTAAGGCGAAGATATAAAATGGGTGGGGGATAACATCTCTGACAGTAGAAAAGTTATATTTACCTGAATTCAGAGTTCCTGATTAGTTCATGATTGCTACTAAGAAAAAGAAGCAGGAGTACAAGGGACACAAATGGTCCCACTGAATCCAAGCATAAGCTCTGAAAACGAGTTCTGGTATGGTATACTAGATCAAAGCAGTGGCTAGAAAATATTATGCTAACAACTGAAGGTGGCATTAGATCATGAGGGCCAAATGATAAAGGCAAGAGTAGGGAACCTGCAGCCTCAAGTGCACATGTGGCCCTCTATCTAGGTCCTCAAGTACAGCCCTTTGATTGAATCCTAACTTCACAAAACAAATTCCCTTAACAAAAGAGTTTGTTCTATTAAACTTGGACACAGTCAAAAGGTTGCACCCAAGGACCACATGAGGCTACAAGTTTCCCACCCCTGGATAAAGGAGTTGATGGTAGAGAGGGGGTAAAGGTGATATCCCAATTCCCTTTCCCTCCACCTAATTTGTCCTATTTACCAAGTTCTTCTAAAACAAGGAGTATTTCTTATGTTAACTTCCATGGAAACAGCAAGGGCCATGTACATGTATATATACATCCACATATACATTTTTCCTCTCCTTTTTATATTAAAATGTGGCTGATTTAGAGGCAAGCCTTCAAATCAGTGTTTCTTGAGCATCTACCTTGTTCTGAAATGCACTCTCTCCTCACCTTTGCCTCGTTGAATCAATGGAACAGAATGGTACCACTCAGTACTACCCCCCTGAACAAAGCCTTTTCTTATTGCTGTTACTACATGTTTTCTTGAAATTACTTTGTCTCTACTTAGTATTTCTTGATTTGTGAGCTAGCAGCTTACTAGGTTTGCTTTAGGACACAGGCTACTTCATTGTGTACCACAATGCTCTGCATATAATAAGTAGCATGCATTTGATAAATGTTTATTGAAGTAACCTGTTAAACAATGGCCTTTCCTCCCCAAATGCAGATTTGCCTGATCCTGTACCAGACTGGAAGGAGGAAAAGATGGTTAGACATCATGATGGTCTAGAAATCACTAGTTCCAGCCCACCTCCCTCCCCAATCTTCCCCCAGGGCTCCATGAACTTTCATCCTTTTCTGTTCTGAATCCTGGCAGCCAGTTGTTTCTGTATATTTCCCCTGATTTAGCCCTGAAAATTATGGATTTTTCTTTTCTTTTTTTCACTTTTACTAATTCATAATGAGATAAAAAGACTTCATAAACTTTAACCAACCTACCTGCCAGTAATCTTGCCCCTCTCTGACTTCCTGAAGTCCTTATTATCTATACATTTTGGCACCTATCATCTTCTTAGGGCCATAGGATCACATATTTAGAGCTTTAAAAGACCTTAGAGGCCATATAGTCAAATTACTTAATTTTACAGATAGGGAACTGAGGTCCAGAAAAGTTAAGTGACTTGCCCAAGGTCATCCAGGTCCTCTGACTCCAGATCCAGCACTGATTACCCTGCTCCATGTTGCATCTGCTCTTGAGGCCATCTTACCAATTTTTCATACGAATGCATTTGTCCTGTCTTGCCAACTTGCTCCTTGAGGTCCAGGACCATATGACCAGATGATTCATATGATATAAGGTATTTCTCTCATTTTTACAAAAAAAAAAAGACCCAAATCTTTAGAGAAGGTATCAAAAAACAATCAGGAAATCATGAATAAGCAGATTTCCTGCCATAATTTAAATCTGTTGTACCTGGTCTGGCTTGTACAAAAAAAAAAATGGAAAAGCTACTCCTTGTCTCTCATACAGTATGAAAAGTTGTCATTTCTGCTCTCCTCAGTCCTGCTTTATCCAATTTCTCTATGATTTCCTCATAAGACGCTTTTTTAAAAAAAAACGAAAAACAAAAAAACCATCTTTTTGGTTGTTTGCTCTGAGCCCTCGGTACGATGCTTTAATTGCGGGGACCTAGACAAGGCAGTATTCTGATGATAAAGGCCTGTCCTACTAGGCCTCACTCTCATCTACAGTGCAATATGTTTCCTAGGATCTTTTTAAAACAACAACCCTGCGTTGCTAAGTCATGTTTACTTTTAAGAACAGTACGACTCTTAGATCTTTGCTTCCACAAAATCTCTCCTACCCCATCCTCCATTTTGTGTGTTTATGTGAGCTTTGTTTTACATAGAATTATAAAATTTTAGAGCTAGAAGGAAGCTCAGAGGTCCAACCTCCTTACTTTGCACAAGAGGAAACTGAAACGTGGAGGAGCTTGAGTAACTAGCCTATGGTCCCGCAGGTAAGTGGACAAGCTAAGATTGCCAGGATTCTAACCCATTCTCTTGAGTGACAGTTACTCCTTTCCACTATATACTGTGCTTTTCTCTCATTCTTTTTTCTTAAATGAGTTATCTGGGCCTTCCCAAGAATTATGACTTGGTTTGAATGGATGCCCAAAGCATATTCTTTACATATTCTTAATATAAATGCATAAATACATTCTGAAGTCAAAGTAAAATGACAGTGGGGCCGCTGGCCCTTTGAGGTTACAAATTGGCCATACTCCTCTACTGATATACATAACTGACATGTGACTTACATGTCTCAATAAATAGTAAATGATTTCTGTGTACAGAGCACTTTGCTAGGCACGGGGGAGATCTGAAATTCAGATTAGTCACAGAACCTATTTCATGGAATTTATATTCTAGTAAAGAACAAGGCCTGAGTTCAAATCCAATCTCAGACATTTCTGGACAAGTCACTTAACCTTGTTTGCCTCAGTTTCCTCATCCGTAAATGAACTGGAAAAGGAAATGGCAAACCATTCCAGTATCATAGCCAAGAAAATCCCAAAAGGGTACATGAAGAGTTGGACATGACTGAAACAACTGAAGAAATACAAGGAATAAGACAGAAACAAGTATTTATTATTTGCTTACTATATGCTTGGCACTGTACTAGGAACTAGGGATACAAGCACAAAAAAATGAAACTACCAGTCCATTCTGGAGGGGAGCCCACATCCTAACTGGAGGGACAAGTTGTTGTTGGTTGTGCCTGTCCTTCCTTCTCGAAGAGGATCACAACATCAAGATGATGGCATGACTTGCAGTTGACTTTGATTTGAGTGAGGGAGGGCTGTGCAAGGTCACCAACCTCACTTTCTTCCCCTGAGCCATCTGGGTCCAGTGGCCTGATATTCATCAGGATGACTGGAGAAGGCCCAGGATGCAATGGGATATGGAGGGACAAGTACATATGGAAAAAATATATATATATATGTATGTATATATATATATAGAGAGAGCATTAATATAAAGTGGATCAATACATATATACAAAGTTATTGATTACAGAGTAGTTTCAGAGGAAGGGTATTTGCAGTTGGACAGATCAGGAAGGGCTTCATGTAGAAGATGGTGCTTTAGTTGTGTCTTAAAGGAAGAGAGGGACTCCATCATGTGGAGGGAAGGAGGAAGTACGTTCCAGGCATGTTGTTTGGTAAATACAAAGGCACAGAGACTGGAGATGGGATATTATATATTATGTGTGTTTCATTATATAATTTACCAAAGAGTACATCATGCTTTTAGTTGGGTCTAAATTGACTCTCATATACATTCGGGATGGGGTGAGAAGGGTAAATTTTACCTGTGACTCCTCTCTGAAATTACCAGTGTCATCTGAGGATCCAAGGCACCACAAAAAGATCAGGGAAAGGAATAGCATTTGAGTTGGGTTTTCAAAGTTGGGTAGGAATTTGAAAGGCAAAAAGAGTGAAGAGAATTCATTCATGTATTTCAGTGTAACCAGATAAATCAATATCCACCTTAAAGTTTGAAAAATGGACACCTCCTTTAGCTTCCCTCCCGTCTAGATGTGATTCGTAGTGAACTTGGTGTGAGATTCTCATTGATTTCTAGAGACAGAGGAGAAGCAGGTGACTGTTTGCCCGTCTGATGGATAACATGCTGCCCTGGCTCCGTGTTTATTAAGAGAGGATTTCTAAAGGACTCATCTTCAGTAAAATAATTCTGTTAAAGAAAAAGCTCATCTCAGGCAGAGAAGGAAGTATAAATGCTAAAAGATATGAATTTCACAAGGATTTTTATGACTTTCTAACAAGTTTACAGGGAGTATTTGCTTATGATTCGATTTCCTTTGGCCATGTTCTTTGCTCTTCCCTTCTCACTCATGTACGCTCACAGACCAAGGGCAAAGAGTCTGAACAGATGGGATGAAGTTAGAAATATTACATGCATGGAAATCAAAGCTTTTTCTGTATGTGAGCTAAATCCCGAGGGAGGAGAACGAATCATCAAAGAACTTGATTTCATCTAAAACCATCAAGTTTCAAACGTTCCGCTTGGAATTTTCCTCTGTCACCTGAAGCAGGGCATCAATATTCAGAACTCCTCCTCTTTTACCTTCTGTAGGCAGGCTTCTGATCCTCATCACTGCTCTTCAAAGAAATAATGACCAAATGCTATTTCAATGGATCCTTTTATTTGCAGATTGAAATACATAAGAGTGCAGGGTGTTAGGATGAAACACTGGAGCATTGTTTCTGAAAGCAGAAGATGTGAATTCAGATCCTACCTCTAACATTCAGTCTCTGGTGTGAATACTTGCTCTCTTATGAACCTAGGCAAGTCATTTTCCCTCTGTGAGCTAACGTAGATGAACTCTAAGGTAGCTTCTAGCTCTAAATCTTATTATAATCCTGGTTCAGGAGAAGTATGTTTGCTCTGCAATCCTTAACTTCTAAATTCTACTTTCTGACCACAACTTTCCGTCCTTCAACTCTCTCCCTTATACCGGACCTACTCTTCTTTCATGTTGTATCCTCCAAGCCTTTAATCTATCTCCAGTCTCCTAATCTATTTCCATACTTAGTCATTACCACATAATCTTCCACAAAACGCCAAACTAGAATATAATCATCAGGAGGGCAGGAACTAAGTCTTATTTATTTTTATACCACTGCCAGCACTTCTCACAGTATTCTGCACCTGACAGACACTTTGAGAAAACTTTTGTTGAATTTAATTCTTGAATTAATCAATTCATGAAATTGAACTGAAATGAAGGATAGAGAGAGGAAAGGTAGAGACATAGAAAGAATAGAAAGAGAGAGAGAGAGATACATCTACTCCAGGTAAAGGCTTGTCCAATAGTACCAGTGGAAGTGTCTCCCCCAAATGTAGAAGAAACCTTGAGGCTAGACAACAAAGCTGGCTTATCTTGAAAAGACAAACGCAAAGACGCTTCAGAATAGGACTATAGATTCATGAGCCGCTGTTTTACTTCCAGCCCAGGCAAGATAGGGAGATACTGTTTCCAACAGAGGTAGAGAGTTAAAGATAAATATAAATAATAGATATTTATCCATTATATACACATGTGTATATTTACATACATACACAGACATTTTGGACTAGATTTCATGGCATGACACAGGACAAATAAGCAAAGGCATGTTACCAATCCAGTTAGAAAATTGGTTATCATTTAGATTCTCTGATACAGTATGCTACTGTTGACAGATCATAAAGTAACATTCAAATTTCAGGCAGAATCAGAAGATTCACCTGTGCATTTCTTTAGGGAATGGATGTGAGACTGCTTGTTTATAAAGAATGAAAAAAAAAATCATCCTTTTAGTTTTATTCAGCTCTGGAAGGGTCAAAGTTAAAAATAGGTGTATCATACAGAGTAAAATCTTCTCTGAAATGCAAATTCTAAACCGCCTGGACTTCACCAGAAATAGCTTACCCTCTCCCCTGGGGCATTGTATTAGAAATTGTGTTGGTCAGCAATTTTACAATTGCTGCCTCTAGAAATCATTTACTCCCAGAAATAAAATTGTGGCAAAAAAAAGACAGCACACTAGAACCAAATAATGTGGTTCTAAATAATTTATTTATTTGGTTACAACCTTAATTTTCTAGTGGTTCAGTCTAGTCTTCCAGGAAAAATGTGGAGGAGGCAGGTGGTAGAAGGGGCTAGTCTAGAAACAACCTATTAGGTGTACTCTGGAAGACTCAGAACCCTCTCAGCCTGCTTTCACCTTCCGGCCTTGGGAAGTTTGAGATGGTGATATGATATGATGTGATGTGATACTGTTTTATCCTCTGGACCCTCATATTCCGTATTTCTCATCTTTTTCACCTTCAATCCCCTCTTGATATATTTTAGACTCTTCTACACAATTCCAAAGTAATTTGAATTATTTTTAAAAGGGAAGAAAAAGATAGAAAAAGACCGACTGAACAAATCACGTTCTGCCTGTGAAAATGGAATATTATTGAATGGTTAGAAAAAGCAAGTATGAGGATTGTAAAGAAACACAAAAAGACTTATGAAATGATTCAGAGTTAGAAAGACTGACAAAAATAGCATATGCTTGGATTGCAACAGTGAGACTTAGCAAATGCAGATTATGAAGAGGGCACCAAATGTCATTATTATTATGATTTTGTTAAAAGTTTATATTTTTTTTCAAATACAACTATCTCCAAGGCTGTTGGACTCTGTGACCTGGAAGGTCCTTTCTGGGTCAGAATCTGTAATTCAGTGGGGAGGAGTCCCTTGATAAAGAGAAGAAACACACGAGTCATTTCCTCAAAACTTACGTCACTGATATAGATCAGTAACTCATCTGTAATTTAATATTGGAGTATTATTTGGGGCAGTGAGATACCGAGTAACTTGTCCATAATCCCTCAATAGTCTTGAGTTTCAGTCTTTTCATCTTGTGAGCCCCTGTACCATCCAACTATAAACCTTCCAACTCAGAGACAACGGACTGGGTCTTTTTCTTGTGCTGGAATAGACACAACTATGCCTCCCCTCCACCACAGTAAGGACAGAACAAGCTTTTCCCTCCCCTTACTCCCATGCCCAATAAGATTTGAAGATTGTAGACCTTATTCATTATAAAACAAATGGGGCCCTGAGTTTTCTCTGCAACACCTAATAATTTTATCACAAAATAAATTCCCATTTATCACGCAGTGTAGAATTTTCTGGCATTGCCTATTGAAAAAATTAAAAATACAGAATCCAAGGATCTTGGAGGTAGAAATAACCTTAGATCACACATAGTACAACCATTGCCTGCACAAGGATTCCTTTTAAAATATTCTGGCCTTTGTGAGGGAGATCCTACTACCTCCTGAGGTTGCCCATTACACCTTTGAATAGTTGTAAACATCAGGAAGAAATTTTTCTTTACATCAAGTCTACGTTTACTTCTTTACAAATTCCACCCACTTCTCTTAGCTCTGTCCTTTGGCACCAAGAATAAATCTATCCCTGGGACAACCTTTCAGAAATATAAAGACAGATATCAGGCCCTTCCTAAATCTTCTTTCCTCCAGTTGTAACACTTTGCCTCCTTTAACTGGCCCTCCTTTGGAGACATCTCACTTCTCCACTCCTTGCAATTTGGATTCTAATCCTTGCCCAGTTCTCATGTTCCTTGACCTCTGAAGCCATTGCCATTCTTCATTACTCCCTCTTCCTGTCTCTTCTTTCCTCTGTTGGCTTGTCTAACCTGGATCTCTCCTGCAGGGTTCTCCTAGCTGTCTTCATCCCCTTCACTAGTTCTTCATTTCCTCCCCGCTAAGCAAAGCAAAAAAATCAGTTCTCCCCAAGGTTCTGATTTCTGTCCTCTTCCAACTTCAACTTTTCTCTCTAACACTTTGCCTTGATGATATTTGCTCCCATGAATTAAATTAGCATTTTTGCAAAAATGACTCCTCTCCCTGTATATAACCATTTCTAGTCTTTCACCAAAATTCCAATCCTGATTCTCTAATTACTGCTAGATATCACCTAGATTTCCCATCAACTTCTCAAACTTATATACAAAACCAGCCTTATTATATACTTCAAATGTGTCCCTCCTCCAAATTTCCCTGTTCTGCTGAACATATCATCATCCTTCCCCATCATCCAAGTTAATGTCCTCCTTAGGATTACCTCGACTTTGCCAAATTCCTTATATCTAATAAACAATTGCTAAGTCCTGTTGACCTTACTTTCACAATATTCCCTCATGTCAGTTTCTTTCTCTATGTTCACACCACCCTACTTCAAAACCTTTCATTTCAACAATTACAAGCAGTCTTATAATTGATTTCCCTGTCCACAATCTTTCCTCAGTTCAGTCTGTTCTCTACATGACTACACAAACAATGTCCTAAAGCACAGGTCCGAGTAGATCACTCATCTTCCCCCAAACCTTCTGTTTCTGGTATAAAAATAAATAACTCCACTGACTTGACCCCAAGGCCATTGAAAAACTGTGTCCAATCAACCTTTCCAGACTTGTTCCATTTCAGCCAAGTGAAATGGAAATAATTTCTCCTCTATTAATTCACACAAGCTATTTCCTCATTTTTGGGATTCATTCTTTCCTGGTCTTTATCATTAAGCCAGCTAGATGTCACAGTGGATAAAGTACTGGGCCTCAAGGCAAGAAGTTCAAATCTGGCCTCAGATACTTAGGTGGGTGACCCTGAGAAAGTTGTTTTTACCCTGTTTGCCTCAGTTTCCTCATCTGCAAAATGAACTGGAGAAGGAAATGGCCAACCACACCAGTATCTTTGTCAAGAAAACCTCAAATGGCATCACGAAGAATCAGAAACACCTAAACAACAGGAAAAATCATTTAAAATGTTTATCCTCCTTCCAGACTCAAGGTAGGTACTGCATACTCCTTGAGTCTTGCCCCAGTCTCCCCAGTTATTACTATTTTCTTCTTCTTCAAATCACCTAGTACTTTTCTCTACAAGGATTTTATTCACCCCCTCTTCCTTCTAAATTTAACCTCCTTGGGGACAGAAGGAGGTTTGTTTTCATTTTTGTCTTTGTCATTGTATCCCCAGCACTAGTACAATGTATTATACATAACAGAAGTTTTATAAAAGTTTGTGGAATTAAATTGAATTCCAGTGGTAGTGATGAATTTGCACTGCTAAAACAATAGTTTAAAGCTGGAAGAGGCTGATAATTTAATCAAGCTGACTCATTTTACCAAGAGAAAAGTGGGGCCCAGAGTCTGGAGACCTGGGTTCAAATGTCAGCTATGACACATAACTGCGTGTATAACGTTTGGCAAGCTCCTTCATTTTTTCCGAACTTCAGCTTTTTAAGATGGAAATAAGAAGATACGTACTATCCACCTCTGAAGCAGGTGCTTCGGGAGTTTTTAAATACTATATCAATGTGAAAAGCCATTCATTTGTATTCTCGATTCTGTCATTCTCTTTTTCCTTTGCTTTACATGAAAAGTCAAGTCATTTATTCCTTAGAGGCATCAATGACCTACTTACACCCTTTCTTGAGTTTTTAACTATATCTTCATTTCAAAATGGTACCATTCTGTGCAAGGCTACAAATCCAGAATTCTCGAGCATAAGTTGCACAAGTCACAATCTTCCTATTGGAAATGAGATTCCCACTGCTCCAGCTGGTTTAGTTTTTTCAGATATCTATAACAATAAATTTCATAGCTCTGAACTTCTGAAAGTCAGTGTGAGGGAGCAGAAAAGGTTTGGAGAAAGAAGACTCAAGTTGAAGCCCAGCTTTTCTATTTACTACCTGTGTGATCCTGGGTCTTTCTTAATCTTAGGGCTTTATCCACAGTCTGTTTTGTTATTTAGCTGCTTGTATGTTGTTCACCCCATTAAATTAAGCTCCCTGAGAGCAGGGACTATCTTTGCCTTTCTTAATATCCTCAATGCTTGGCACGTAGTAGAATGACTTGTTAAGTGACTGCCTAAGCAATAATCTAAGACTATAAATTGCAAACATCTGCTGACAGAGGGATTGTTCTCCCCTACGAGTTACCTATACCAGTAAAATAATGGGTTTAGTCCCTATGCTGAAGTGTAAAGGATTGTTTCCTGAAGGATATAAAGAGTAATCATTTAATGATGCCATGTTAAGGATATTCTTTGTAATATCCAACCTCAAAACTTCCCATTATTGTTTTAAATCACACTAGGATTAAAGAGAAAAAATAGCCTCTCTCTGGCTCCTACTTCAATCAATCAATAAGAACTTATTAATCACTGACTTCAAGCTACCTGGTACAGTGGCTAATCCTTAAACAAAGTCTTCAAAATGGTCATAAAGTTGGGAAACCCTAAATTTAGTAGAAACTCAATAACCAAACATATCTGTGTGTATTTAATTACCAGTGCTTATCCAAATAATTAGGTGTTTATGTTTTTAAAAGTAAAGAGAAAAATTGAAACTCCATTATTATCCAATAATTTAATTTATTAATTTGTAATTAATTAAAATATATTTAATATATGTATGTATTAAATTACATTAAATTATAATCATGTATCATATAAATTAAATTTTATATTCTAGATATTACAAATAATTAAAGTTAAAATAACATATAAATTAATTTATCCAATAAATTAAAAACTTCCATAGCTAAATGAGTGATTATTTCTCTTTAATCTGTAAGAGAAAATTCAGTTTCCAGTTTTACATTTTTAACCCAGGACAGGTCACTAAAATGGAGCTCAAGGAAAGAAAATGTTTTCCTCTCATGCCTTCCCACCAACTTGTATGATCATCTACCAATTAGTCATTTTACCACAGAGATCTGTAGAAAGATGATGTAACTCCCATTATTTAAATCACATGAATCTCTCCCAGATTAATCAAGTCCTGTGGGAGTAGATCAAACTTCTTGGAAAGCCCCTATTACAATGGACTAAAGAGAGGGTACTGGTTAGCAATGTATAGAACACATTTAAAAAAAAAATTTTAGACAAATACTAAAACTTAAATACATAATAAGGAAAGAAAAAGAAATTTGATAAATTTAAATATAAAATAAGAAAAGAAAAACATGTCACATGTACAGTAGAATATAGGAGACAATTCAGAATACATAGCAATAACTTATCATTTCAAGAAAGCCTGTATATTAAATACTGTGCATTGTGTTGGGAGCTGTCCATCTTTCCCTTACTTCCTTGTAGGTTTTCTTTTGTTCTCTGATGTACACTTTTCATTTTGTTCTTTTTCCCCTTCCTTCTCTCTTCCTGCCACCGAAGGCTACAATTGAGCATGGATATATTTATATATAGGTAGGACATATTTTTGACATTATTATCTTCCCTAGGATACCCACGTTTATAAAACATGTCAAAAAAGCACCAAAGAGTAAAAGAACAATCAGATCCCAGAGTTCCGTGCCTGATTCTCCCAGGCACTGGCCTTCTTCTCAGTTTCCAAATCTATAAAATGGAGATGATAATTCCTGCCACCAGCACCTCTTACCTCACAGGGCTTCTGTCCAACAAATAGGATAATGTACATGACTTGTTATGAGCTATGAACCATAATACAAACACAAGGTGCTATGATTATAATGCATTCTGTTATCTAACATGGAGAAACAATAGAAGAATTCCGATTAAAAAGAAGATTAATATGCAGATCACATGATTATCAAACTTCGGTAAACTAGAATATAATAAAAAGCAGTTAACGCTGACGTTACCAAACACAATTTAGTCTCTCTTTTGTGATATTAGTAACATACTTTGTTATCCTCCAGATTACTATTTTGTTTGGAAGACCCTCTAGCATTGTATCTTAGCAGCATCACTTCCCCCTCTAGGCCTCAGTTTCTCTCCTCTGTAAAATGAGAAGATTGGACTAGATAAGTCTCTGAGGTCTTTTTCAGGTCTTATAGTCTATGAATATGAGACAGAGTGCTGGTCAATAGGAAGTATTGTATAAGTATAGTTCAGTTTATAGACAGATAATAGTTTACTTTAATTCACATGTGCCTTCAAAGACATTGGAACCTATTCAGGCAAATTGCAGGTTTAATCATAGCTACACTAGAGATTTAATAGAATGATTATTATTACATTGTCTTTTCCTTCTCATTCATTCAACATCATTAATTCCTTAGAAGAAGGCGGGGGGGCGGGCTATAGACCAAAAGATAGCTGAGAAGGAAGGGAAAAATAAATTGAAAACTTTACTGGACCACCTTTTGGAAACCACGAATCTATGAATATTGTCTGGACACCATGAGTGCAGAAATGGTGTGAGGGTGAGATGCCCATGATTCATATGCTTTTTCCCTTTTATTCCTTTTTTGTCTTGTGTTCTTGCTTCCTTCTTCTTCCTTTCCTTCTCTTTCCTTTTTATTTCTTCCCTTTCATTCATTTTATTTTTTACCTTTCTTCTTTCTCTTTCCCTTCTTTCTATCGGCGTTCCAAGAGTAAGATTTCAAAACTATCCTGTTCCCTCACATGAAATTGAAGAGTTCTTGGTCCTCTTCTCCCTAACGTAGAAATCCCAAGAGTAGTGGCTATTAATCTTTACTGGATGCTTTCATTTTTGAGAATTCATGAAAGGCTCATTGGATATACTGTTTTTAGTCAAATTCTATATTTTATTAAGGAGTCCCAAAGCCTTGTTCACAATTCAACTCATACTGTCCAAAGGGATTCATTTCCTTGTCATGTTAAGGGAATGTGAATCTGCCATTAGTTAAAAAGTGAAGAATTCACTTCCCCAAAGCAACTAGAGAGAAAATGAGATGAGAATCTCTTTTTGATGCTTTCTTACTTAATATAAAATAAATCAGAAAAAAAGTGGAGAAGAGCTCCCCCTCCTGGTGAGGAGCATTATTTCAGACTGAGAGCAAAACAGGGCAACTGAGAGCTTAGCTCTTATTTCCAACAGAAATCTCTTTGGATTCCTTCAACAAATGGCTCTTCTTTAAGTGGCATCATTTAAATCTTTGTAGGTTCTTATATTATGCAATCAAGGAGTTCTGTATAGGACTAAAAACTTTGGGAGCCGGGGAAAGTTGGGTTTGACTTGACCAACCCAAACGAAGGTCCCTTCCAACTCTGAAAGGCAGAAAGTTAGAGACTAGAAACTATCCAGGTCAATTCACACATCTTACATGGCAGCACATCCAGGCCCCAAATCATGAACTGCCTTGTCTAGGGTCACAAAGGTAGCAAGCAGCAGAACTGGGTTTTAAACTGAGGTTTTCTGCTTCTCTTTCCACGTAATATTCTACCTCCTCATACAATTCACTTCCAGGTTAGAAGACAGCCTCCATGACCAAAAGCCCATACAAATCTCACTCAGCAGTGAGGGTCTCTTTCTCTATCCATCAGTTGTATGAGAAGGGGATTGCATTAATTGTTCTAGAGATTCTTTCCCAGTCAATACTTTTTATGATTACTTCTATTCCGAAGATACAATTCTAGTCCTCAAAATTATCCAGATATTGAGTTTCTGTCTCCAGACTAAATTCCTCAGCTTTTTTTATTTCTTATTTTTGTTACTCTAAAGCCTATAATCTATTTAATTCCTTTGATCTTCCATCTGAGAAAAAATAATTCAACTAAACTGCTTTAGGATTTTCAGTAAAACAAAAAAAACAAAAAAAAAAGTAACCCCATATCGAGCAGAAGAAGAGGAAGCATTTAGCTAATTAAACACACCTCTCATTAAAAATGCTTAATCAGAGAATTCAAGAAGTTCTTCCTTCGAGGAAAACTTCAAAACTTTGTAAAACAGACTCGCTAAATAATGTTGATGGATTTTGTTTGTTTGTTTTGATATAGGAAACAGGCCCCCAACAAACATCCAAAGCCCCTACAATGCACACTCTCAGAAAAGTTACACAAGTCTAAGAGCCTGGGTGGCTCACCCTGCACATCACTTTCTACTTTTGTCAGTAACCAGAAAGGATGCTCCTTCCCCTTAGCCCTTTGGTATCCACATTGTCCATTGTCTTTGACTAAATTATATTACCCTTTAGTGTTGCCTTCATTTACATCACTGCAATCACTATTTATGTTCTTTTGGTTGTGCTTAAGGTGCTCACTCAGCAGTTCTTCACTTTATGCAATTTCCCCAAACTTTCTCTGAATTCTCTGTAGTTCCTTATAAGCACAAAAAGCACCCATTAAGGCAACTTCTTTCCAGCCGAAAATCAGTGATCCTGTGTACTATAATTCATTTAGTCACTTCCACAGAGCTTACTCCAAACAGCTGCATTTCAAAAAGTGATACTTTCAATTATTTCTAAGTGTTCCTTAGATGGAATTCTAACCCTGGGGAAACCTAGGAAATGGCCAAAGTGTGCCTTCGATAATTCTTTCTTCCTTTTTCCAACTCTGCCTCTCCCCTGTGTTCTCTAGGGGTCCAATCCCTTCAGTTCTGGGAAAGCAAACTGAGAAATTCCTCTCTAAGCAGCTAGAACTTTCCCTCCCAGTACAATGGGCAATTTAAAAGAGAAACCCAGAAATGGGGAAGCACTTAAAAATGATACAGGGAAAAGACTGTTGTGGAAAAAGATTCTTCAAGTCCAAAGGTGGATTGGAATGCTTGGAAAAGTGGTGTTGGGCTCCGTCTCCTTGGAGAAGTTGTCGGGTATGTTACAGGGTGGGCTTCTTTGGGGTCTGGGTTGGACTAGATGGCTTCCGAGGACCCTTCTGACTCTTCAATTTTATGACTCCGTGTTAAGTCACCCCAAGGTACAATTTCCTCTGCCTGTGCCTGCCTTAACTATGAATGGAATTCAGCCAAGCAGAAAGTCATGAATTTCTTTTCTTAGAAAGGTGCTTGACCCCCTCAAATAACTTCAACACAGTAATGTCATCTTGCCCGAATTCATTCTGAAAATGAAGCCATTCATTGCCAGGTAGGTGCTAGTTTAGGACTATTAAGGGAAGTTGAGTTATGACTTAATGGCATACCTTCAGCTAAAAAGCTTTGAAACAGGTCTGAAATAATCCCGTTGGCTGAGTTCATGCACCCTGGCAATTATCCCACAGTATTAAACATGGCACTGACAGACCTTTCTTTAAGCTGGGTATTGGGGCCAAATGAAGATGCCCCCATAATTAGTTGACATTCTTGCTCTACCAGCTAAAGGTGACTTCCTTAACTCCTCTCTTGGGTTCACCACCTCTTATTAAGGCATACAAAGGAATAAGTAGGACCTATTTGAGAGCTTGTGAAAGGGCACCAGATGGAAATGTTGCTAAATTACTATTTTAAACTCCTCAGCTACCACTTGGGGTGGTCTCTCTACAGTCTCTGCTTCCTATTTTTGGCTACAGAATGATGGTTAATATTCTCTATAGACCAAACATAAGTATGAATTAAAATATTAACAAAAAAGAACAAGAAGAATCTTTCTTATTCCAATCTGCCTACTTACATCAAGTAAAATTCTGTACAACCAAGTTCCAGTTGGGGATAGATCCATCGAGCTTACTGTAATAACATTACATCTGTGTTTCTTCCTTTTATATTCTAAGATGTTTATCTAGAGTGATATAATCAATCAACCGTATGTCTGAGGCACAATTCTGAGAGTAGGGATTGGTCAAAATTGGACAAAATAAAGAATTCTCATTCTCAAAATGTCACATTCCTGCAACCAATATTTGTTGATTACTTCCTGAACACTCAGCGCTTTGTACAATGCAGAAGTAGTACAGAGAAATGGATAGATAAAATACTGGCCTCAGTGGAAGGTCCTGGAGGTTAGTTTCAGGTCAGAAGTGGGGAAGTAGCTCAGTGCCCGAAGCAATCTTCTTAGACAATACATTGGAGAGAAGTTATATATCTTTATCCAAGGGGGGAGTTTTCATACCAATCAATTCACAGGTTTCTCATATATGCACATCTATCTAACATTAATATTTCATAATAATTACATAATAAATATATTTGGTATATTATATATTATAGCATGTATACATTCTATGCCATGTGTTATATAATATATGTGCATTATGTATTGTGTATATTTCATAATATATTACATTTATTTACTATCTACATCTATATATTTACAGGATTTTTTTATTTTACTTATGAAGAGAGTTCCTGGTGAGGAACTTCCTCTATTAATGTATAACCTTTCTGCAAATTGTTATCTTTGAGACTGATCTGAGAGGTTACATGACTTAATATGACTCAGGGTTACACAGCCAATATGTATCAGAAGCAGGACTTAAAATGTAGAGGGTTGGTGGGGGGGGTTCTCCCTGACTGAGGCCAGCTCTTCTAGCTATTATACCATTTTTTATCTGGCCAACATAAGATAAAAAGATCACTGAATCTGGGATCACAAGGCTTAGGTGTAAGTCCCAGCCCTATCATTTACCACCTCTGAGCCTCATTTTTCTCAGATGTGATGTTTCTTATACTACTAGATCGCTGGTTATTGTGAAGATCAAAAGGAATGATTCCTGTAAAGTGCAGTGTAAAAATACATAACACTAAGTGTTATGTGAAGTTAGCTGTCTTATTATTATGTAAGCATACATGCAGAACTACATATTATATATACATACATGTATATATATGTATACCCCAGAACTGTATCCTGAATTCTGACACTCAGTTTTTTAGCTAGAAGAATTGAAATAAAAGCAAGTGAAATAACAGCATTTCCACATGTACATACATTGAAAGATCAAGTTTTAGTGTGACTGCAGTAATCAGTAACCAGTCATTAACATTACAAAGCCTTCAACTAGCACTCATTTTCATGCCCCTCTGATTGATATCGTTACTAGTGATATCAAGAATCATTCTTCATGTTCATACATTATATTATTTTATTCTTTATGCAAATTTATTCTAAAGGTAGGAATACATTATTATATCAGCATTCTTTCTCCTCTCCTCCCTCCTGTCTCTCCCCCTTCTCTCCCTCTCTATGTTTTTCTCTCCCTCCCTTTCTGTCTCTGTCTCTCTATACCTCTCTCTGTTTCTCTGCCTCTCCTTTCTTTCTTTTTCTCTCATTTTTAAGATACTTGTTTACATTTCATCAAAAGCTGAGTGTGATTTAGCATGGAATGATACTACCTTGACTCAAAAGCTTGGAAATAATTTTCATTATGTAGAAAAATTGAGAATTCAGAATGCCTCTCATTTTCTTAGCCTGTCCAACATACTTTATGAGAGAATAAATTGCTTCCTTTTTAAGCATACATTAATTCTTTCAGACCACGGGGCTAGTGTTTAGTAAATAAAATCTCTGGGCATGCTTTCCAGATCCTAAGGGCTGGAGAACTTTGAAGAGAATTATTTCCCAGCAGCCCCTAGCCTCATTAGCTGAAGAGCTCTTGCTATTTTCCATGCCAGTCTGTTATCTGAAAGTTCTCGTTTCTGTAGGAGTCTTCTCTCGAGGAGGTCAAGCACGTTGAATTCAGTCTATGTAATTCCAGTCACACTCCTATGAGCTGATAATAACAGTGCCTTACATTTTTATGGTACTTCATTCTTTTTCAAAGGGTTTTCACGTACCTCATAAGAAGCCACTGAGGGAGGTAGACATGGGGCACACATTCCTTTATTGTGGCCATTTTGTTGAGTGGGAAACAAGACCCTAAAGAGGTTACTATCTTGCTAAGGAGACAAGGCTAAGGGAGGAAACAGTTCTAGAAGATAATGAGAGAGATAATTAAGCACTAAACTATGTCGTACCAGCCATACGTGTTTTAATTTAGGAGAGAGAACTAGAAGACTCAGGGAAGTCTTCAGGGAGCAAGTGGAGCTGGGCCTTTCCACATGCGCTATCTCCCTCCTGTAATCCATGCATCCTACTTCTGCCAGAACAATATTTCTTAAACATAGGTCCTGTTAGGTGGCTAACAGTTTTTAAAAGGTTTCTACGACTCCTTACTGCTTCTCAAGTTCTAACTTTTTTTCCCGATGTTCCAGACCCTCCACAATCTTGGGGCACACCCCCTTTCTTTTTAAATTTTTCTTTTTAATTTATGGAATAAAACAAGCATTTCCATAATATAGTACAATAAAAGAGATGATTGCACATGAAACTTCCAGTCTAGTGGGCACACTTCCTTTCTACCATATCTCAGCTTTTTCCCTTCCATGCACTGCATGCTTCAGCCTAACTGGGCAGCTCTCTGCACCACGCCCAAGCACTCGATTTCACATCTCTCTGCTAGCAGGAATGCAATGCTCACTCTCTCCACACTTGCCCATCTTTTCCTGCTGAGCTCCTAGTCATCCTTTAAAGTTCAGCTTGAGCACTACCTTCTTTTCAAAGCCAAGCCTTCTTTGTCAGATCCCACTTAATACTTTGGTATGTAAATCTCTCATATGCTTATTGTGTAATATTGTAGGTTATAGACACCTATTTTATCTCCCTCTCTCCAACATGCTTGCAAGGTCTTTGAAGGCTGGGACTCATTATTCTCTAAATTTTGTTTCCCATCTCCTTACCCTGTCTAGTGTAGTGCCCTGCCCACAGTAGACTTGTAATAAAGGCATGTTGACGGGTTCCATTTGAAGGACAGGCAGATGAAGGATAGGCAGACAGACAGTAGAATAGATGTTATTTCAAGTATGCAGAAAAACATTAGTGAGGTTGGAAAACCATTCCTTCTTTTAAAAATTAAAAAGAAGAGGAAAAAAGAGAAGAAAAAATTAGTGAAACTAATCAATACATTGACAAAATCCAAATATTCCACACCTGTGGATTCCACCTACCCCTACCTACTTAACCTGCAAAGGAATAGAGAAAGACATCTTCTCATATCTTTTCCTTGGGGCTAAACATATCCTTTATACCTTTGCAATGTTCACTTTCATTTGTGTGTGTTGATAATCATTGTGTACATTATTTTTCTGATTCTGTTTATTTGCCCCATCAAAGAAATAGTTGTTTGAAGAGGAATAGGAGACGTTCAATCAGGGAGAGCAAAGAATGTGAAGAGAAAGTAAGGAAAGTCCCCAGTATGTCGAGTAGACTTCCAATTGGTGAGCTTATGGGGATACAAGGACTGTTCTGCACAGCATGTGCATGCATCAACATTGTTGAAGCAAAGATGTTTATAGATGAGATCACAGATACATTTGAGTTAGGCATGGATGAAGGTTGGCATTGGAGATTTGAGAAAATCAAAATCTTGCCTGTAGCAAAACATCCATTTGAAAGAGAGCAGATCTCATAAACCTAATGTGAAAAATAAACCCATTAGGAAAAAAATGTTTTTATTGCATTTTAACACACTTAGAACAAGTAGTTTGACTATACCCCACTGAATGACGGCTATGACAAGTTAACCTGACCTTATAAGAAAGAGTCTTTCTGTTCTCCTTTTTCTCTTTTTTTCATACTTTCACATTCATAACATAATCAAGAAGCAGAAAATGTGTATTTATGTATAATTTTGAATGTGAAAGAGAGAAACCAAGCAGACTAATAATGCAAAATAGGGCATTCAAGAGAGAAATAGTTTAAAATATTACTTACATAGCACTTGA
Organism: Bettongia penicillata ogilbyi; assembly: GCA_023548195.1. Lineage (NCBI taxonomy): Eukaryota > Metazoa > Chordata > Mammalia > Diprotodontia > Potoroidae > Bettongia > Bettongia penicillata. Next base: position 7,868,073 of record JAJHZJ010000318.1, on the reverse strand, counting down.
AGGTTTGCAAAGTTCTTTGCATCTGTTATCTCACTTGATCTTCATGGAGGTAGGTGCTCTTTATTCTACAGATTTTTATTTTACATACGAGAAAACTGAGGCTCAGAGAGCTTAAGGGACTTCCCTAGGGCTGTGCAACTATATAAATATGTGGGACAGGATGTGAATTTCTGGACTTCAGGTCCTAGGCTCTATCACTTTGCCACTTAGTTGGCATTAAATGTTAATTTAGGTATGCTTTTACAAAGTTTTTTTGGTGGGTTTTTTTCCTGAACATCATTATATTTTGACTGGACCCATTATACCCAAATGGAGTATCTTCTCTTTACAGCTACAGTCTAATGGATATGTGATCTTAGAGATGTGGGCAGAGATCACAAGCCATCATGTTTTCCCATCCTTGATCATGTCCTCTTATACATCTACCACATAAAGACCACTCACTCCACTAGATCTTTAGTTCATTTTCTTGACATGGTATGGATCTTAGTGAAATGTTTATGGAATATTTATGGGTTATCCCCTGCTCCCACAGAATGGCCAGCTCACCTTTTCTTTTTTTCTGGTTTTACATTTTGTTGATTTCCTCTTCCTTGCTTTATCTTCTATAGAATTTGTATTACTAACTTCCTTGGTTATTCTCTCCCTCATAAGTATCTGAAAAGTCTTTGGAACTATTGAGTATTGAGAATTTTTATTGTTATCCACAGAACTTATGGATCCTGAAAGAGTGTAGTTTTCCCTTCTGGATTCATTCTTTTCTTGGCTGTGATGAAATGATCTCGGTTGGCGACTACCATGTGCCCCCCTTGTGACTACTGTATTTACCGAGCTAGAAAGTTATGGTTCCCAGTGATCATGAATCTGCCATGGGTCACTCATACCCAACAGTGCTTACATCTTTACCTCCTGTTAAACCAAAATGTGGCAGTTATTGTGCCAAATTGTGCAGACCCCATTATTGTTAGAGCACAAGACATCCATTTCAGTTGACCAAGGCTATTTCATGCTTTGTAACCCCTTCAGAGTTAATGGTCTGATACTTCTTTGGTTTTTACTAGTTAGTCAATGGGTAGCTCCTGGGATATTTCCTTTCATCAAAACTGACAGCCTGGATAACAGAGCGATAGCTTTGTGTGCCTTCCTTTGGCCTTAAACAGAATTGCCCTTCCTCTGATCTAACACTGAGGGCTAAGCCACTGTTTGATGCTCTAAATTATAACTTCAAAAGGCATGGGCCTACCAGAATTGTAAAGACAAGCAAATTATAGGTCAAGTTTTCAATAACATATATTGTAACATGTACACTTCTACATAATAATGGAAAAATGAATGACAATATCTACTATAAAATAGAAAAATGTGTATTATATTTGAAAAAATTGCTTGAACTTGGGGCAAAAAAAGTTTTTTTCTTTTCAGGTATTCACCTACACCTCTAAACTTGCCTATCTGTGGCTTTTCATTTATGTCCACTTTGTAGTATCTTTATGTCAAGCTTTGCATCTTGCATTTCAGGATCTACATCATGCAACAAGAGCTGGCCACTACGGCTCCCTGCCACAGAAGTCTCAGCAGAAGTCTTACGATGACAACCCTGTAGTTCACTTCTTTAAGAACATTGTAAGTGTCCTCTTTTGTGTTGGGAAAAGAAAGGCATTTGTTGGGATAAGGAATTGGCCATTAGATCTCTCTGGGGCATGACCCTTACCTTCAAAGAAAGTACTGGAACAGATGATTCTGTTGTTGGCAAACCACAAGCAGCATCAAATCCTTTTTACCTTGAGAGTCCTGGGCCCTGACTTTGAAAATGAGATAAGCATTTGAGACACATAGCAGGCAGAACTCAAAAGTTCAAGCCCCTCCTCGTTCCATTTTCCATGAACTGATCCTTCTATGTATTTGGAGAACTTCTATTTGAGACTAAACCACATAAAATAACTTGTGTTTTTAAATTTTACTTTTTAAAATTAATTTTCTGATCTGTGGACTTAAGGTAGCACAGTGTATTTCATTCTCTTGAACAGATTATTTAAGACATATTGTTTCATGATTGATTGCTATTTAAAGAATCAAGATGCCGTATGATATTCATGACACTCGCCGATCAATCAGTCAACAGGAATTTACTACACAGTTACTATGTGCCAGGCATTGTGGATACAAAGGAAAACAAAGAAACGATCCCTTCTTTCAAAAAGCTTACAATGCAACAAGCAAACATTTGTTACAGAAAAATTCCACTGTCTTACAGAAACCTATTGAAATATTTCCTTGCTTTTTATCTGAAACACTTTCTGAACAAATGTTTCTTAGGATACCTTAGAAAGTAATGTAAAGGAATCGTGTTTCTTAAAAAAAAAAAAGAAAAAGAAAAAAACCCCTCAGCCCTGTAGGTTGTTTTCAGACCTGGGGCAGCATGGCAGGAATGGTTGGGTTCTCACACCACTTGGGCATTAGGCACTTCAGGGAGCTCCCTGAAATGGTAGCAATGTGACACTTGCTTAGCAGCCCAAAGGCACTGACTCCTTGGTCTATGCTGTTCACCTTTCTCTGCATTGTCTTCCAGGTGTCACCTCGGACACCACCTGCCGGACAAGGAAAGGTAAGACATGGTCTTGGAGGGACTGTGGGAGTGGGGGTGGGGATGGAAGGAGCAAACAAAGCTGATTTTTACAAAGCCATCCTTTTTCTTTAGTCATTTCCTGGAAGTTCCTAAAGCAAGTAGGAGAGAGGCTGACTCTCTCTCTCGTCTCATCACCAGCCAGAATGTGTGGAAAGGAGTCCAGTGGCCATGTTGTGCTTGCTGGATGCTGGGCTCTCTGTGTCAGTGGGGTCTTGACAGCCTGTCTCTTCTGTGTTTGTTGACCATGTTACTGTTTCTTTCTCTTCCTGTATAGGGGAGAGGATTATCCCTCAGCAGATTTAGCTGGGTAGGTGATGACTGCATTTTCCTTTGGCTCCCTCTGCCTGTCTAGCCACTTGACTTTTCTGTTCTGGTCTTTTCAGTTGCTTAACCTATTCTGATCTTTTTTTTCCCCTGTAAGTAGCAGTTTGCTTGTGGCTGCAATCTGGGTGCTTTGCTTCTGAATGGGAAATGTGGCTTTTTCCATAGTGCCTCAACTCTTCTGCCTTAGCACCAGTGGGCCAAACCCACTTCATGCATAGCAAACCACCTTTTCTCCTTCAAGACTCCTGGAAGATTCGGCTGTTTTCCTTTTCTCTCTTTCTTTCCTTTTTTTCTTTTGTTTATTTATCATTTTTTTTGGAAAGTTGGGAGGGGTGGGAAAAAGATAAAATCAGAGTTGATTACCCAACCCTGGTTTGTCTTGTAATACAGAGCGGTAGCACCTCACTTGGCCAACTTAATCTTTTCCTCAGGCACAGGAAATGAGGGAAGTGAGTCCTGGGGTCTGGAAGAGGGCAGCAGTGTTGACAAAGAGTTTAAAACAAATGACCTTTCAGTGGAGCTTTTGAGGGAAAAAACTAATTCCACTTAGAAGAAAAAGACAGAAGAAAATTCCATTTAAAATAAGACTTTGTCTTTAAACCATTTAAACTTAAAAATCAAGTAAAAAAGTGAAATTGTAGACATCTGATGCTAAGAACCCAAGGCTCAATGAACATAAACTCTTTATCGTAGGGTTTGCCCTTTCTCTCTCATTTGCTAGAAACGACCATGACCTTATGATCTCTCATTCATTCTTCAAAGGTCTCCCAGTTGAGGCTGATACAATTCTCCACAGACGCCATTGCATTTGACTACTGTTGTACAGTAGGCTGTATTTGATTCCCATTTCACAAACTCACAGACTGTACCATTCTCCAAATAAAGCACAGGAGGGGCAGGGGTAAGAATGACTTAATGATACACTGTACTGCAGACGTAGAAATTGAATGCTTCCAGGAGGTCCTAAGTGAAAAAAAAAAACGTTTTTGAATCATCTTCCAGGACATTTTCTCTAGAATGAACCATAAGCCATGTTATTATTTAAATTTCAGGAGTCCACGGGACTGTGATTCTGTCAGCATAGGTATTCATTGTACCACGCAGCTGGTAGCTTTTGTAGGTGTTGCGCTACTGTGGCTAGAAAGCACAGTAATCCAGTGATTACCATTCTAGGGAAGAACCCCTCCAAATCTGGCTAGGCTGGACTTGGAGGACAGACATCCATTCTGTCACTGGGCTTTTCTAGTGTGGTTGGTTCTGTATGAACTGCCACATTGGAATAGTCTTTGAGAACCCAAGGTCGCCTCCAAAGCAGGAGGAAGCATAGGACTCTATGGGAAAGGACCCTCATCTTTTAGTGTTCTTAAATCTATTCTGAGCCTGATTCTCTGACCCTGGGATGTGGGTGGGGGGCCAGGGTGGGGGTGGGGGTATGCATAGCTAAGTCCTTAGCAGGCTTTATGAGGGGGTGGGAGACTCCAGTTCCCCTACAATAGGAGTGTCCAATAGAAGATTTTCTTCTCTCCACAGCAAAAGGAGTGGGACATGAGGAGCAGAAATGGGAAAATTTGGCACTGTAGGTATCCAGAAGCAGAGCTGTCCTAATCTGGCCTCATCTAAACACTTCATCAGTCCCTCAGATTGCTTCACAAATTTGCAAAGCACATAGACCCTATCTCCCAACCCCTTCCTTCCCAGAGGACTTTGCCTGTGGCAAAATCTATACCCTTTCATTGCTCAGCTTAAAACAAAAACTTGCAAAAATGTCTCTGACAAATTAGGGTTTATAAAGTTAAAAATGAAGAGGGGGGAACTTTTAAAAAAGTTAGATCAATGACCATATCATCTTGGCAAATGGAAAGGACCCCAATATACTTTTTTTTTAAGAGAGGCAGCTTAGTGTAGGGGAAAGAACCCTGGATTTGTTATTAAGATCTGGGTTCAAATCCCAACTCTGCTACTTCTTATCTATATGACCTTGGGAAAAATCAGCCTCTCTAGGTCTCAGTTTCCTCATTTGTAAGATGAAGTTGGACTAGCTCATCTTTAAGGCCCATGAGTCCTGTGGCCTCATAACTTTAGAACTGAATGAGATTTTAGAGACCATCAAGCCCAAACCCTTTATTTTATAATAAATAAAGAAACCGAGGCCCCTGGAAGTAGTGTGGTAAAAATAGAAAGAATGCTGAACTTGGACTCAAAGGATGTGGGTTTTGAAACCTGGCACTGTCATTTACTACCTAAGTGACCTTTGATAAGTCACTTTTCTAGGTTGCAGGTTCCTCATCTGTAAAGTGAGGGATATGCATAAGATACTCTCTAAGTCTCTTCCAATTCTAAATCTACAAGCCTATGAGGTCAAATGACTTGCCCAAAGTCACACAGTGCAGCAGAGCTGGGATGTCTTTTGGAATAATGTGCAGAACCCCCTCAAATCCCCAAATAGATATGTGATATCATCTGTTGTTCTATTCCCTCCACCTTCCTGACCACATTCCTTCCACAGCTGCCCATTCTGTGTGACTCTTGGCCATGTTGACTCACAAGTTTGCCACAGGGGGTCCACCCACCATGCTGGGGGCCTTCTTTTGCTTTCTTCTGACATTGCTAGGGGACTAGTGGATCACTTGGGCCATCCACCTGTCATCCCTTGCTCTCTCCACGCTACCAGCCCATCTTCTCTTTCCATCATAAGTTTCTTTGATGACAGTTTTTCCAAGTTCTTCACTCATTGTATGTTGCGGCCTGCTCACATTCACCATTTGCCTCTCCCTTGCCCAGAATGTGATATCATTTCAAATTTTTCAGACACACTAGTGTTTACATGAGTCAGGGTCATATAATACCACTCGTGGAATATCGATATTAAAGGAGTTTAAGGTTATTAAAGGAGATTTTGGAGAAATATCATTAGCAAATAAGTGCCTGATCCCTTGGAGTGAACTCTCAGGGATTCTCTCCAATGCTGTGGGAGTAATAAGAGGAAAATATCGTGAAGATATTTTCCTCAGCTATTACACACTCAGAAAAGTGAACATAAACAGCTTGCTCATCATTATCTGTGGTAAGAGGAGACAAAGATGGTACGGATAAGGGCCATTCACAAAGAATTCTAACCCTTAGTTTCCACTGCCTTCCTCTCCAGACCTTTCTAAGAGCCACAAACAATGGATCAGTTTTAAATGACCAGGAATTTCACTTCTTTTCTTCCTTTGCTTACATGCTACCTTTTGGCAGAGGTGCTAACAAACTGTAATGTGACCCAAGGAAGGCAGCAGGAGAGTGCAGGGGGAGAAGCCAGGTCTTTAGAGGATGCCCAAAGTGGAGTGGAGACATCAAGGCCACTCATTCATTCAGTCAATCATCAAGCACATATGAATAAGTGCCTACTAGCTGCACTGTGCTACTGCTGGGGGAGTCCCAAAGCTTGGGGAAAGCATAGCTCATGCCCTTGGGGAGCTTATAGTCGGATAGAGAGGCAATGAAGAAAATAACCACATTACTTTAATGTTTGTTTGTTAAAATCTCTGCATAATACCGTATGTGATATGCAGTATTCCATCTCTTGTGGGATCCTCTTTTGCCCAGTAGCTTTAAGCAGGGGTCCCAAATGTAAGCCTGAAATAGACCTGATTTGGTCTCTACTTCAGGCAGAACTTTCTCCCAGACTCGGGCCATTGTCCTGATTTTTCCCCACCTGTTAAAACCTGCTGTCAGATCCTTTAGTCACACTGTGTCTGTGAATGCAAATTTCTGATAACACCTTAGAGTATTTACATTTTAACTGGGCTGGGAGCCTCAAACTAAAGGGGTCAAAATGAATCATCAGCAGGTGGGCGGCTGGGGTGTGGGGAGGTCGTGTTCTAATGGTTTGGGGTGGTTAATCTTCCTGGGCTCTGGGAGAGAAGACATCTCCAGCCCACCAGCTAACCTGAAAGTTTTTATCTCCCTTTCCGTGTCTGCTCCATTTCCAGCCCAAGTAATACTGGTTGACAGTTTTCTTTTCCCCAAGCAAAAGTCTACCCTGGTTTCTTTCAGAGGATGGCCAGCCACCTTGTTGGGAGATTCTGACGGCCTGTGGTTCATTTTTTCCAACCTGTGCCACATGTTTCCTGATAAATTCTAGGTTGTCCAACAGAAGAGCGAGTGAGAATTTAAAAGGAGAAATACAGTCAAGTCAATTATCAATCTGGATAATAGCTCAAGAACCTAAGGTTTTAAAGGCACATTGTCTTCAGAGGAAGGCAACAGGAAATGCAAAGCAGTTTATCATTCTAACTTGAAAATGCCATCTCGCTATCCTTTTCAGTTATTCTGTTGATTTGTTTTGCTTAGCTCCGTTAACCATCATCCATCCTTCTGTGTACCAGCCTGGAGAGAGCTCATTGGTGGCAGCTGCAGGGAGGCAAGGACAGCCCTGGCCACAAGCTATCGCGCAGCGTTTTAAAGCTGTTGCTTGTTCCTATTTCATTTTTATTAACACTAGAAGCCAAACCCGAGAGCATTGTTTTTCATGTGAAAATAGCATGCAGGATAGGGTGGGGTGGAGTGGGAGGGGGCCCTACCTTCTGCAACAGGGCACAGGATTTTATGAAGGGTCATTCAGGATAAGACAGGATTATAGACAAAGCAGGGTCAGGGCTACGAGGGGTCTGGTTTTCCTAGCTTTGCTGACAACTGTATGATTTTTCATGTCAGTCAGCCTCTCTGGGTTTCCTTTCTCATCTATAGACCAGTAAGATGACTCTCTGCCCCTCTTAATCTAATAAGGATGTGCAAAGCTAAAAGGAGATAATACATAGGAGATTGATGTATACATTCTAGGGTACCTTCCCCAGTTAGCCACACGTGAGAGTGGAGCATCTTTGTACCCCTTTACCCATGCTAGATAACTTTCCTTTCCCAGTCTTGTCAATATACTTTGAGACACCTTAATCATATTTTCCCTGTGCACTTCTTTCATTTAAAAATAATACCCCCCATTTGAAGATAAAATAGGCTAGAAAATAGATGGCTCTTAGGGATATAAGTAATGAAACCTCAGGATTCATTTGTTTATACTTGTTAACACTGAGAGAATTCTTACCATTCCCAAGGTGCAAAATTGGAAATGTGCAAGGGGTCCTCCTACTTGCACCTCCAATTCCCCCAGTTTCCTCATTGAAAAAGTACCAGAAGGAATATTGCGTTCCCTCTACCATGCTACTGGCACTTCTCTCTTGGTTTTCCCTTTGCCCATACTAGATATGCTGGGCACTGAAGTTCAGGTGCCCTGAGGTCCTGAGAGGTCATTCTAGTTCAGTGACTATAAGACAAATGAAAGAAAGATTTAAAGAGGGATTTGAGCCCTATTCTGTTTGTATGGAGCCTTTTCTTCATAGGTTTACAGATTTAGAGGAAGATGGGCCCTTCAAAGTCATCTAGTCTAACACCAGAGAAGGAAACTGAGGCTCAAAGAGGTTAAATGATTTAAGTGTTCAGAATTAATTAACTCATTCATTCAACATATATTTGTTTTGCCAGTTTAGGCTTTCTGAAGGCCCAATTAGAAGCAGTCCAATCTACACAATACAGATTTACTTAAAATAACCAGGAACAAAATACCTCAAGAGTGCCCCTTTCTCTCTTCAAAGATCCTCATCTTTTGTTCTATCCAGTACCATCTTTGCAGGAATCTTTTTTTTTATTTGAACAGATTTCCTTTAACAACTTCTACCCTGACATCACATTCACATATCTCCCCCCTCACAGGTTTTAATGTGATAACAAAACATGTTTTCCTGTGATTACTGATTGATTTACATTCCTGCTGGGGGGACACCCAGGTCTGCACAACTGAACCAATTTTCATCCCCTTTCATTATCCATAGTTGCTACTGGCCCATCACCCAAGCCAACACATCCCTCCTGGAAAGGAGCCTGAGTCACCTGTTTGTCTTTCTTTGCAGGGAGCCGAAGGGCAGAAGCCAGGGTGTGGATATGGAGGAAGGGCTTCAGACTATAAATCAGCTCACAAGGGATACAAGGGTGCACACCCAGATGGCCAGGGCACTCTTTCCAAAATCTTTAAACTGGTAAAGTAAACAATTATTACAGTCCATGAAATGCAGGGCCCACAGAACAACAGTGATGTGGCTGTCTGCACAGGACATCAGTCACAGACCTGTTAGGATGTTCAAGATGTTGTATGATCCCCATATGTGCTGGGGGCCAGATTTCCCCCAGTTATCAGGGAGAAGGTGTGGTCTGTGTGTCCGAAGGGACACTAGTTCTGCAGGCCCTTGGAGGCTCTGCAGAGAGGACTTTGCCAATAAGCTAAAGTGGAGGCTGTCTCCAGACAGGACTTTGGAGTGAATTTTTCCTAGATAGTAACATAGACATTTGCATTCCAGGCTCTGACGAAAAGCTTTGCAAGGTGGCTCTCTCATCTCCAGATCCACCCTCCCTCAAAGTGCCCTTGCCACCCATGCCCTGTTCTTACACCCCTAAGCTCCTCAGGGACAGCTTCTGAGGTAGCTGCCCCTAGGACTACAAGTCTTCCTCCACTCAGTAGACTAAAATCCTATTCATCTTTCTCTGCTCATGAACAGAAAAAGTAAAGGTCACTGATATTTTAATTCACTGTGCTAGAAAAATTAAGAAAGACTTCAGGGGATTATTCTAGCTAATTTCAAGAGAAGGTAAATGTGTCCACTTTTAAATATGAAAAATCATAGAATGTAGCTAGAACAAAAGCATTGTGGTCTGATCCTGGAGGTAACCTGTGACTTTTCATTTCCATTTGGGAGGAGCTCGTCCCATTGACCTATTTTTCTGTTTTGTTATGTTTCTCCTTTTACACAACAACTTTCTCCTTTTATACAAGTTTGCTTTTTTTTCCTTTCTGGGTAGTACACATTTCCTAAATGAATGCTTCTGCTTCCTCTTCATTACACTATAAGAATAGCTACCATTTGTCACTTACTCTTAAACAAAACCAGCTCACTCCCCTGCTTTAAATTATGGTAGAGCAGTCAGGATTAAAACAAGGCTTGCATTCGATTCATTCAGTCCATGCCAACAAATACTCAGTAAGCACCTGCCTATCTTGAACTTTATTTAAAATTTAATGGTACGAAAAGTTAGACAGCCACCAAGGAAATGCTGTGTGGAAACAGTGATAAGGGCAAAGGACAGATCCAGACAAATGCCTTCAGAGATTTCGATGGTGTTGAAAGGGAAGCCTTCATGAGGAAAGGTTAAGAGAGAGAAGTACTTTAATATAGAGTGATGAGAAAGGAGTGTGCTTCAGGTATGGAAGGCCTTGCCTAATGGAGGGGGATAGAGTCACTGAAATGCGATGGGTGGGCCTCTCTAGTTCAGCTGTCCTGCATCTTAGAGGGTGAAAAGAGAAACGAGTGGAGCATGGCTGGAAAGGCAGAGAGGCTGGAACCTGAGTATAGACCACGGTTCTATGTGAGGAACCGCAGGCATTTCCACCAATGGAATGCCACAATAAACCTGCATGCTAACAATAACAAGGCAGAATGTCTTGAGGATGAGAGGCAGCATCGTATTGGCTTTGGAATAAAATCCTGTCCTGGCTCCTTACTACTTGTATGACCTTAGCCAAGTCACTTATTCCCTCTGCACCTCAGTTTCCTCATCTATTAAATGAGGGCGTTGGACTGGGTGAGCTCTAAGATCCCTAGTATCAAATCGTCAGTCCTGTGATCAGAAGGGAGATAGATACAGGGAGAAAAACAGCAAAACCCATTACACTTATGCTACATCTAGATTAGAATAAGTGCAAACATATCAGGGAAGTGTTTTCCATAGTTAAAATGGGATTACAAAAATGGAGCTAGAGGAAGTCATGGATGTTTGACCAGAACTACTTTTATGTTTATTCAGAAAAGTGGGATATCATGTTCCCTTGGTTTGCCATGGTTTAGAAAGTTTAACATCCATCTTGGGGACTTACATAACTGTGATGTTTATGTTGCACTTTAAAGTGGCAAAGTACTTTATGTATGTCATCTCATTTGATATTCACACAAACCCTATGAGGTAAGTCCTATTTTTATCCCCATTTTACAGAGATCGAGAGGTTAAGTGATTTGTCCAGGGTCCCAGAGTCACACAGCTAGTAAATGTCTGAGGCAGGATTTGAACTCAAGACTTCCTGACTCCAAATCCATTGCTATATTCACAATGCTACCTGGATGCGTGCATGCATAAATATACACATATTCTAGATACATTGTATATATGTTTGTATGCTTGACAGACAGATATATGCACATATGCATTGTGTAATACATAAATTAATGGTTGTGTATATTACACATCATATGTATTCACATGTATGTATAAACACATACATGGATGTCCTTGTAACTTTTAGTTTTAGAGCATTGTCTAGCATTCTAGAAGGTTCAGTGACTTACTCATGGTCACACTGCTAGCATATATATCAAGAAGCAGGGCTCAAGCTTGTTGTCTTGACCTCAAAGCTGGTCCTTTATCCACTAAGCAGCATTACTGCCTTTCATTAGCAAATGCTTATCCAAATGATTTGTTTACAAAAATGACCTCAGAGAGGGAATCAAAAACTCATTGTGGTCATGTCTAAAATGGAAACTGTGGAGGGAATATTTGGTACTAAAAAAAAAAAGGTTAGGGTTATAGAAACTTCACTGAAACTGATGGAACAAGGGAGTTCTGAATTAGCAAATCTGAAATAGAGACTATTTTAAAAGAATTCTAGTTTCAGAGCTTTGAAAGTAATTACAATAACTGGAACCAGCCACTGCAAAGAAATCTAAGCAAAGACCTGGGCAGCCCTGCTTTGAAGAGCCCAGATGAATTGTTTGCAATTAATACTATATGCAAATAACATGGGAAAGGGCAAGGAATATTCTCTCTGAAATCTGTTTTACACTATTAATTTGCTTAGTATATCCTTTTTTCATAGATTTAATAGAGGGAAAAAAGTCTAAGACAGAGAGAATTAAAGTAGGTTTTAATAGTAGGGAAACAATAAGAAGATTTTTATTATAGACATGCTTCTCTGGATTGATGACTGCAGGGCTTGTTCCCATTTAATAGGCATTTACCTTGGGATTCACAATGCTACCAGACTGTAGATTGAGATGGCTGAGAGTTAATGGCATTTAATACAATTTAATGTATTATCTTCTCTACCTTTTCTAATATTTTTTTCTCTTTCCCTTTTCCCCCCTCGAATGAGGCTGAGGGAAAGGAATTGGTATTTTGTCAGCTCATAGGGTTGTTTCAACGAAAGATGAATATAGGAGTCTACCATAAACTTTTAAATTAAAATATACTGTGTCCCAAATATAGGCAAGAAGGTTTCTCATTTCTATTTTGAATAGATCAGGATTTGTGCTTACATATAGAATAGGGCAGCTCAAGGCCCAGTATTTGTTCTTACAAACTCTGGGTACAGCTTGCTGAGCCCATGTTTCCTCATATTTCATATAGAGCAACCTTTTATTTCAGAAAGGTATTTCTGAGACATTCATGAGTAAATAGAAGCCCATCAAGCACTTAGAGAAAAGGCTTGTTTCAAATGTCAAGACAATTTCTTGCCAGGTACTCATAGCATTTTATCATATCTTAAGATGACATCTTTTCTTAAGAACCAAGCATCTTCCCGGTTCTCACACTTGATGATTTCAAATCCAAACTTCCTCTCACTTCCTCTCCCTAAATTACTCACCCCCTCCCTGCTTTATGAAATGGAACGTCTCCAAGGGCTAAGGAACTGCTGAAATCTGGTTATGCACATGGCTGACATCTTATGGAAAGGTTCAGATTAATTTGTCGGTTGTATTTTCAGGCTGATCTTTAAACAGAAGCAGTTTGGGATTGCAGCTGGAAAGGAATTGCAGCTTTGAAAGTAATTACAATAACTGGAACCAGCCACTGCAAAGAAATCTAAGAATTGCAGCTGGAAAGGAACATTTTAGGGAACTAATAAGGTCTGGTTCAGTTTTAATGATTCCCAATTCTAAAAAAGTAAAGGAATCATTCTTTAAAATTCAGTCTTGCATAGTATAGAACAATAAAATCTGTACATGGTTAAAATTCACAGGGTGAGATAACTCTGCCCTAATTACAGGTATTTATACTTTCCTTAAAGTCATATGCTTTAAACTAAGGTGTCCAATGACACATTTGAAAGTAAAGGCCATGAGTTGATTTTAGATTTCTGAAGAGAGCCCTAGGAGGCTAACACAAATGGAGCCTCAGAGAACTTCTGGAACACACTTTAAGCACAGCTAAACTTCACCTTTTGCAATAAATAATTATGTAACTGTTTTTTTTTTCATAATTCAACAGTAGAATTCACCATTAAAGGAATTCTCTAAAATAAATGTCTTTAAAAGGCTGCCCAAGTGGAAACACATTTTAACCCAATATAAGAAAGACTCTTGTAACAACTAGGACTGTCCAGTGACGGATGGAATGGAGGCTTTGTTAGAGAATAAGCTCCCTGTCAGTGGAGGTATTCAAACCTTTGAATGACTATTTTTTCTGGGTTTCTCCAGAAAAGATTCCAATATTGCTGAAGGTAGACCAAAGTCTAAAATACCTTCCAAAACCATGAAGTTATTGGATCCTTTTGAAATGTAATTCCTGTAGCGCAGGGGTTCTTAACACGGGGTCCATGAACTTGTTTCTTAAAATATTTAGATAACTACATTTCAACATAATTGGCTTAGCTTATAATCATATGCATTTTAAAACATCCATAGGTTTCACTAGACTGCAAAAGGGACCCACGACACAGAAAATACTGCATTAATTAATACATTTCATATTCTTGGAAAGTCTTTTCTACACTCCCTTGTTCCATAAGACTTGAACAGATTTCTTAAAGCAAGGCATACTTGTAGAGTTTTCAGGAGAAAAAAAACCATACACTTTCACATGCCTCCCCTTTTCACTCCTTCCCCCAAAAAGACTACCTCATGTAAGTTATGCAGAAACAAACCTTTTTTGTGATTGTCAGTTTCTTTCCTAGTGTATTTTTAGTGAATCCTACTCCTAATTTAAAACGATACTTTCCTCATTTTTATAACTACAAATAGTAAGGTCAACACTTGTTAAAAGCTGTTTAATTTTCTTCATGGCTGAGTGACTTCTTGCTCTCCTGTGGCCCACAATCAAAAAGAAATTTTGAAAGAACACAAGAGGTACTTAATAGGTCTAAAACTTGTTTTAAGTTTTTTGTTTTCAGTTTCCCCCATAATAACATATGGGGGAAAGAATGAACATCACAATTCAGATTCATTTAAGTATTTCATCCCAAACTTGACAAAAAGTGTCCTCTTTCTTTCCTGTGTTAAACTAAATTAGTAAAAGATGATTTCATTGTTGGGGGAGGTGTCACACAATTCTAGAAAACAGATGAAGCATCTTTCCTTTTTTTGTAGAGGGCATATACCCAAATAGCATTTCTACCACTGGGTTAGAACTAGACCAGAATCTGGTTTTGCACCCTCTTCTCAAACCAAATTTCAATGGAAAGCAAGAGAATGAATTGATAATTCTTGCCTTAACTCAAAGGCACACTGAAATGTTTCCCACTATAACTTACCTGTCCTTCAATATCAAACTGTTGAAAAAATCAGAGAAATATTTCCTAAGGACAATTGTTACTTGGTTTTTAAAATTTCACTTTTTTTGGCTATCCTTAACTTTGTGAATGGTTCTTACGGTGCTTGTGGCTACTGAACTCTTGCTTTGGTTGAGATTGGCTTGAGGACCTTAAGAGATAATTGCATCCAACGAATTACTCATAGAATAATAATCACTTATTTATGATTGTCACCAATAGAAAAAATGTAAGTCCTAGTAGTTTGTGTGGGAGTATCTAATTCCAAGGGACAACTTGCCCTGCAGGGTTTGAAAATTCATTGAGCAAGAGCCAAAGAAGGTTCAAACAGGGTTTCCCAACTAGGTGCCATCCTTCACACGGTTTCTTGATTAAGCTTTAAGCATGGTTCTGATCCCTTGCTCCCCCACTTAAAACCTTTTAATGGCTCCCTGCGGCCAAAGAAGAGAGGCCATCCTCTTTAGTCAGGAAGGTAATTAAGACCTTCCATTCTCACTCCAGGCTAACAAATGGGTCAAGATTCTCCCAAACAGTCGGTGCTTTTCGTCTTTCCTTATGTCTGCATTACCATATCCTCTTCTCTCCCTCCCCCCTTCCTGTTGAAAACCTGTCCCATTCTTCAAGTCATACCCTGCTCCATGAAGCTTTCCTTCATTCCCTAAATTGAAAATTATTCTTAATTGCTCAGAATAATTGCACTTTCTTCGTAGCTCATTTATGCATTCATGTTCTGTTTTGCATTATGTGGCTTATTTTATTTGTTAGATTGTAAACTCCTTGCAGTGATCCTGTCTCTTCCAGCTCCTTGGCACTTAAAGTGGTTGTTGAACTTGAAACACTTGTGCCAAAATTTTCAGTGGCCAATCTGTAGTTAGTAGCCATCTATTCATCCAATTATCCAACAGCTATATGCAAAGCACTGCCCTTAGCCACTGGGGTGAGATACAAAGATAACAGTTGCTATCCTCACAATCTAAAACACAAACAAAGCACGAAGTTGGCCATCAGGAAGGTCCTATATTTGTAGGCCTTCATGAAGTGGCTCTGTTGATAGATGTGTATAGACCAGAACTACTCGTCTAATCTTTGGCATTTTCTTTTCAACAGGGAGGAAGAGATAGTCGATCTGGATCGCCCATGGCTAGACGCTGAAGTTCTTCATTGTCTTTACAACATTATGTACTTGGCTTCTTAATATAACTGCCTTAAATTTTTAATAATATTTGCGTAAATTGCCTAGATAGACAAGCAATTTCTCACCTAATGTGTCTATTGAGTTGTGCGTGCAGTAAGTAGTCAGACAACATCCTACTGGCAATTTCTGGCCAACAGTTGAATGGAAAAGAAAAATTAAGAAACACAGAGTAGGTTTAAGTGCTTTTTTATGTTTTAAAATAAAGTAACAGATTCCTCAGAGTATTCATTTCACTTCAGAATGCCCCCTTCCATACCCAAAAATACACTGGTCTCCATTTTACCAAAGCTCATTCCATCAAATCTCTCCATCTTTGGATTTCTTTCTCATTGACCCCACAGAACCAAAGCTTTTGTTCCTGAGCACTGCCATTGAAGACATGCCACTGTGGAAAACACATGTGCAGAGTAGGTATGGACTGTTGATCCAAGCTTACTTTGTTTTTCTTTTAATGCCCCATTCTCTCACCTCAAAAACACTTTATTTTTCATAACAGGATTAGGCAGTCACAGAGTGGGTTTACAAATGTTGGGAGCTCCAGGTATGTGAAATGTGGGATAGGGCAGCTGTTAACAGTTTTAATGTGATAGAGAAAAGAGGGGGAAGGAAATCCTTCCAGAATTGCACTTGCTCATCACACCCAAAAAATTTGAATTCGAGAGTGTGGCAGAGAAAGGAAAAGGACGTCAAACTAGGGCTGGGCTATTGCCTCAAAACAGGAAACAGGAATTTCCCAGCAAAATGGACAACTCCATGTGGCCACTGGATGTCACTGCTGCTCCACACAGACAAAGATACCATAGTATTTCTTTAGCAGTAATAAAAACCAAAGGTAGTTTCCTGTAATAAACCCAAGAAATCTAGTTTCCTGCGATAAAACCAAGAAGTCTAGTTTCCTAAAGGAAGCCCGCTCGCTAGCTAGGAGATTTTCAGATAGTTCTGCACATCTCACAGTAGCATTGACAGTTTTCTTGTTGGCCTGGCAGTGTCAAACTGGTAAGCTGCTCTGAAACCATGAACCCAGTCCTAAGTTTTTAATGGTAGTGTATAAGCCAGTCCCCAGCTACTGTGAAAACCCAACTACTATAGTTGCCTCCTAGAAATAAACTAGAAATAATTAGACATAGATATGTAACTATCGTGAATATACTGACGTATCTACGTGTGGTCTGGAATGCACCAACCACATGTGAATTAAAAAAAAAAGCTCTTCTGAATTGCACTGTTTTCTAACTTACATAAGCCAAGTGTTTCTTAACATTAACTCTAATGTATTGATTGATCCAAATATTTTGGTTCTAGCATATCCTTTATAAGCCAGCAACAGAGCATCCATTGTTGGCATCCAGCTTTCTTTAATGTTAATGAGTATCAAGAATAGTTAATGCCCCAATGCACTGTTTTTAATTCTAGTTCACCTTTATATGTTTAGTGTACATGTAATGCAATGTCTGCTAACGTGTAGCAATGCATGAAGAGAGGGTAAGGAAAAACAGGAACAAAGTTAAGGAGGAAAAAAAAAACCTTCAAATTGTTCAGCAAAAAAATAAAAAATTACATCTTTGAGCTAGGTTGCTGGATGTATTTTCTCTCTGTAGATGTGTTTTCTCTCTGTAGCTTCACCCCCCAAAGTAAACTCTGCAACATACTTGAGTTTAAAAGTCTACACTGTGCTCAAGAGTGGAAAAATCTTAAGCTTATAAAAATGATTCAAATAAAAATAATAAACATTTAATGCTATTTGGATGAGATGTCTTATTTCATTATATCCAAGGTTTAAAAAGTGGGTACTTTAGGGCAGACTATGGGTCTTAAGAGCTGACTTTTGTAGCACCTGCCATAGTAAACACCTATACAACCTTAGGGATTCTTCTTGGATAATATTTGTTACTAGAGTAGTTTAGATAACAATGAAATAAAGACATCACTATGAGCAAAGGGGATTTAAAGGCATATTTTTTTAAAGCATCTATATAAATATTTAACTATAAAATATTTATAAATTATTATTGTCCAAACACCCATAAGGGTCATTTTGAAATGCTTTTGGGATGGAGCACTTTCATTTGTTATGTACATTGGTATTTCCAAACTTACTTTGAAATTTATTTTTTTATCCACTTTTCCTTGGAGATGAGGAATGGGAGCTATTGGTTCCTTTTTTTATAAATGGCCACTTATAGAGGAAAATGTAAAGGGTTGATTTTAAATCTATAGGTATTTACAAAACTTTGCCTTCATACAAAGGCTTGCTAACTTGAGGACCCAATTCAATTCAAGAAATATTTCCTGAGATCCTACTATGCAAATAGACCTTCTAGTAAAAGCAGAGAAGGTTATAAAAATGGATAAGATTGTGCTTGCCTTCAGAGAGGTAGAGGGAAGAATCTGAGACAACAAGTACACATATAAATACAATATAAAGCAGAATATAATTGTCTTAAGAGAAATACCACATTGTAATGGGGTCTTGGAACAGGGAAGGCTTATAACTGCTTTGGGGGTTAGGAAGAAGCAGTGAAAGCTCCATGCAGGAGGTGGCATTTTGAAGAGTGCCTTAAAAGACAGCAACATATCTCACAGCAGCAAGAACAGGTAAAGATAATAGGAGACAGTTTTTAAGACAGAAGAAGCATAACATAACAAGCCAAGACGGGGAACTTAGAAAGAGATGTGCTCAGAAGGCTTGGAGTATTTCTTTATGGCTACACTAAAAGGAGTGCACTGAGAGATGAGGGTAGAAAAAGATTGGATCTAAGATACAGAACATCCCTGAATGCCGAGTCAAAGGAATCTGGACTTAATTCTACAAATAATGGAGATTAATAAAATTTCTGAGAAGGGGAGTGGCAAATTCAGAGTTTTAAGAAGACTGATTTAACAGCAGGGGGCAACATCATTACAGGGAGAAGAATCTGGCGATATGGAGATCTTTCAAGAGGCTACTGCAGTCATCTGAGTCATGGATAATAGGACTTGAACCAGGTTAACGGTAGTGAAGATGGAAAGAAGGATGGTAGAATCCTTGAGACAGATAATAGAATGTAATCTCCATGAGGGCAAGACCTATTTTTTGTATTTTTAAGTTTTGCATCCACAAATAAAGATCATAGCAGGTGCTTAAAAATGCTTGTTGGCTGATTTAGAAGGCAGAATCAGGAGGACATCCTGACTGAATGATGAGGATAGGTGAGGTCAAAGATGACTCCAATCAATACTAAGGCCTCCATGTGTTAAAACATTCCACTTCTATTTTTTTTTGAAGGGGGAGAAATCACACAAAGCTCAATAAATTACTTTTAAAAGTTTCTATAAAGATACTTAGGTTATTAAGATATATTCAATACATTTAAAACAAATATAGCTAAGTGGTAAAATCCAGTTCTGTTATGAATCCACAATTATAATAAGATGCTTTCGTAAATAGATTAACATGAGAATGAGTGAAAAGGCAGTTATTAAGTGTTTACTAAGCGCAAAACACGACATATAAACAGAAAAGATTACTCTTAAGGAACTCATATTTAACGAGAGTAGACAATACATACATATAAAAGTTTTCAGCTTTGTCTGATGGAAAGAAGCCCATGGTCACTAAAGTGCAGCAGCAAAGTAGGTTGTAATGCATTCCACTGATAAGTCATTAGTTTCTGATATCAAACCATTGGACAGTGACAAGGATTTTGGTATCAAGAACCTATTTTCCTGGGCCTTCAGCATCAGAAGCAGTTGACTATATCTTCATGGGACCTTGCTTCCTAGGATGATGGCTTCTAAGGCAAGGCTGGAAGCAAGGTCATTAATCCGGGGAATACTGCCATTTCCAAAGCTCTTGGGATTATCTGCAGTTGTATTGGTGAGAGCAAGGCAGGTAGGCCCTTTCTTCACAATGATTGCTCCCCTCAATGACTGTCATAAGGCCCAAGTTGGAAGTGGTCTGACCATACTATTATTCCCAAGATTCTTGTATTCTGGATCCTGTGCCACCTCCATGGAGGCCTGAGGAAATGCAATGGCTGAGATAGTAGCAGCAGTCTGACCTACACATGCCACCTCCTATCTTTTCTTCAAGATGCTCTGTTGTTTGAGCTAGGCTAGCTTTCATGAAACAATGAAAAGTGAGAGAAACATCTGACATCAGCCTTCTTTGAAAACACACCTAAGGAAATCTGTATAATTTTTCCAGATAAGTTAGTTCAAAGTTATTTCCTAAAGTGAGTTGAAGGTACATGGTTAAGAAGATGAACAGACAGAAGTCCATGAATGAAAACTCTTCCCCCGGTGTCTATTAACAGATTCAGATGCTAAGACACCATGTTAACCTGAAAAAGTACTTTTTTCATCAGATTCACTGAAAAAGAAAATTCTAATTAACAACTTACCATACAGAAAATACTTATGTTCCCTCATTCAGTTCTGAATTTAAGCACCATCCTTTGCATTATCATATTACCAAGTAGATCAATTCGTTGGTGACAATGAAAGGATAGAAAGAAAAATCACAAGATGATGACTACTCATGCACATCAGATCCAGAGAGAGAGGATTGCTACAGACAATTCTGGGGAAACAAGGTAAATGAAGAACGGATGAGCTAGAAAGGGAACAATGATGGAAGGCTACAGTGTAGAAAAAAGATTAGATAAACATTTTGAGGAGTTTTGTGAGAAATACCTATATCATACTTTTTTCAACTTATAATACTTTTCTATTTGATATGGATAAACTTCCAAACTTTGAATTGGTTCCTCTTCCTTGTTCTTTCCCAACCCAAAATGCTTGTATGCAAAGGCATGTTAATTTTTGTGTCTCCATTGTACATATAGATATTAAATTCTAGCACTGAGTACTTATAATGTACAAGTATAATGTACTGTGCTAGGCACTGCAGGGGATACAAAGATGAGTGAAGACCCATTCCTGGCTCTCCAGGAACTTACAATGTAATAGGAAGGATAAGCATATAATTATACTGTAGAACGAGATGGGATGTTTCCAAAGAAGTAACAAAATACTACAGAACTTCGGAGGAAGAAAAGATTTTACGAGAAATGGGGAATTGTTGAATGTATCTAAGCAAGGGAGTAAAATGATGAGAAATGTGAATTAGGAAGAGTGAGCTGGCAGGGGTATGTGTGTAGGATGAATTGTAGCAGATGAGACAGAGGTGGGAAAACCAATAGGTGGCTACATAAATAGCCGAGGAGAATCAGTAGGGCTTAGCCTGTAGAGGTGTGTGTGTGTGTGTGTGTGTGTGTGTGTGTGTGTGTGTGAATAAAATTATCAATAGTTTGATATCAAGGGCTGTATCTTCAAGATTTAGAACCCCATATACATATTAAGGTGAATGAAGAAGGTGATATGGGACAAAAATATTCTTGGAATTAAGCTTATACTATTTTAAATGATGTGGTCATTATTGCATAGGTAGATCAAAAGCTTTATATTAGGCATTATTATTTCAAGTCAAATCAACATGTATTTATTAAGCAACTTACTATTCCTTAAGCACTATGTCAAGTGCTGGGAATACAAAGCAAAGCAAAGCAAACACAGTCCCCACCCCCAAGGGGCTCACAATTTGTGTGTGTGTGTGTATACAACATGCAAACTACTATGTACATAGTAGTCATGTGTGCATGTATGTACACATACATGTATGTATGTGATAAAAAGAGATCATGTCAGGGGGAAGGCACTAACATTGAGTACTAGGAAAGGCTTCTTACAGAGGATGAGATTTTAACTTAGATTGAAAGGAAGTGAAGTCAGGTAACAGAGGCAAGGAAGGACAATATTTTGGGCATAGAGGGGGCCAGGTAGTAAAATAACAAAGAACAGGGGTATGGTATATGTGTGAGGAACAGTTACAGTCACTGGATTGTAAAGCCCATGGAGAGGAATACAATATAAGACTTGAAAAGGTAGGAAGGGGCCAAATTTGGAAGAAGTTTAAAAGCCATTTATTGTTCCCAACACTTTGTGATTCCATTTGGAATTTTCTTGGTAAAGATACTACAGTGACTTGCCATTTCCTACTCCAGCTAATTTTACAGATGAGGAAACTGTAGGCAAGGAGGCAAGGAGGGTGAAGTGACTTGCCCAAGGTCACACAGCTAGTGTCTGAGGCTAGATTTGAATTTGACTCCAGCCTAGATCTCTATCTGCTGTGCCACCTTGCTACCCTAGTAAAAGTCATAGGGGATTTTATATTTGACTGTAAAGTCACTGAACAGTGAGTCACTGGTAATCACTGGTAATAGTAATCAGAGTAATGGCACAATTCAGGAAGATCATTTTGGTAGTTGAATAGAGGATGGGGAGAGACTTCAGACATGGGGGCCAAACAGATAAACATAGTCAAGGCATGAGGTGATAAGGACCTCACCAGGGTTCTGGAAGTGCCAGGAGTGAGGGGGAAGTATGAGAAATGGGATCAGCAGGAATTGGCAACATAACACAGCAGGTGTGAGGTACTGACATGTAACAGGTCACAAGCCTGGGTGACCAGGAACTGAAAGATGATATTATATACTTGAAACTCTTAAGTAAATCATATCTGAAATAAATTCTATTTCAGAAATTTGTGTTACATGACACAGGTTTTCCATAAATATTGATCAATGACAAAATTTGAAGGGGAAATAAAATACTTCACATTAAAATGTGAGCTCCTTAGGGGAAAGGGTTGTTTTTGCCTTTCTCTGTACCCCCAGTACTTAACACAATGTTTAGCACATACTAAATGTTTAACAGATATTTGACGATGACTTGGAGGACTCATAAGTATGCTATTAGCTAAACACTGACTTAAAAAAAATATAGAATCCATGGATTCTAGAGATGGAATGGACTTTAGCAATCTAGTCCAATACACCTCAAATAACAAACGAGGAACTTTGATTCCAAAGACAATGACTTTTTCAAAGTCAAACTGCAAGTAATAGAGGTATCTTGATTCTTCTTACAACATATGATGGATAAATCTACCACTTTCCCCAGCAGTTAAGTCTTGCTGATAGGAAGAGAAGGCAGGAGGAAACAAAATATTTATTAAACATCTTCTATGTGGCAGTCACTGTCCTAAGACCTTTACAAATATTATCTCATTTGGTTCACACAACCAGTCTGGGAAATAGGTACTATGATCATTCCTACTTTGCTGTTGAGGGAAGTGAGGAAAATAGAGGCTAACATTACTTTCCCAGAGGCACACAGCTAGGAAGTGTCTAAGGGTGGATTTGAATTTACTCTTCCTGTCTCCAGTTCTGGTGGTCTATCCACTGTCACACTTAGCCATCTTTACAGAAAAAGACTCAGCAACCAAAGAATTAACACTTTTGTTTCCATGAAGCACTCCAAGAGGCTGGTCTCACTGTACTGATTTTAAGATCCTCAGATCACGTATTTGGAATTGGAGTACACCTCAGAAGCCATCTAGTTCAATCCCTCATTTTATAGATTAGGAAACTGAGGCTCAATGAGATGAAGTTACTTTTTCAAAGTAAAAAAAAAAGAAAGTATTAGAGGATAGTTCTGAACCTAGAATTTGTATTCTTTCCACTGCACTGATCAAGGACCCTCAATATTTCATCTCAGGAAACTCAATGCTCTGTAAAAACTCATTTCAGAGTGCTTTATAAACTGCTGGCACTAGGAGCATTTTAAAAATGGAGAAAAAACAATGAGAAGAGAAGAAACATTTTTCTTTTTCCAATTAACAAAGGCATAGCCTTCAGAACACTAAGGTAAAGATAAAGGCAAAAGTTTTAAAGAGGGCAAAGCATTCAGTCAGGAATTGGAATCATGGATTGCAGAGCTGGAAGAGCATTCAAAGTCATTTAAACCAACCCACTCATTTCAGAGATAAGCCAATTGATTATTTAGACTAAATGATTCTAGAGGTTCCCTCCACTTTGCCAGAATGTGCAGTTGAGGCAAAGATGAATTCTTATTTTGACATTTCAGTTGGTTAATGAACACATGATAAACTTCTAAAGTATTTAGGATCATATATTTAAAATGTGAAGGAATCTTAGTCATTTAGTCCAACCCCCTTATCTTACAGATGAGTGAACTGAAACCCAAAGAAGCTGGTCCAAGGTCACACAAATAATAAGGGAGAGTCAGAATCTGAATTCGGGTCCTCTAACTTCAAATCTACTGCTTCTTCCACATTCAGTTCTTTAAAGAGACCCTTAAACAGTATGTATGACCACTGGAATAGTATTCCAAGGAAACCTCAACATTCCATATCCAGGTGCACTAGTGCTATCTTTATTTCCATTTTCAAGGTTTCAAAATTTAAAAATTTTTCTTCATTATCTTAAACAGATGGACATAAAAATAGAAATCACTATCAAGAAACTGTACCTTTTTGTGTCATTCAAACCCCAGAGTCTAACACACAGCCCCTAAAAATTAAGGAGTTCAAAAAGCATAGCTGACAAAATTGGATCCGTTTTATAACAATAACAATCGGGGACATAATCAGCTGTGACACTGATCTTCATTTTAGCAAACACATAGAATGCAGGTGGCTTGTTTCCACCGAGTTACCATAAGAGAGTTACGTTACCAGAACTCTCTCATTCTGGCAACTTTTATACTATGAGGAAATTTGAGTTTATCATACAGAGATGCTGACCTGGGCTTGATGTCCTTTTTTAACACAGTCTAGATTTGTTTCACTGCAGCTGAACCCAACGATGCTGCTTCATCTGTCTGAACCATTTTCCTGATAACAGTGTAGATGAGGAGGGCAGCTTGTGTTGTTTTATTTATTTTTACTTTTTTAGCTAAAAATGCCTCTTCCTAGCATTCTCCAGGTATGGTGGCACCAGGATACAGATAGTTTTAAGGTCAGTAGATTGACATTATTCTTCTGCTTAAAACAATACAATCCTCATGCCTTCCCCATATATAAGAATGTGGACTGCTGCTTTTTTTTTTCTGTTCTCATAATTCAATTTCTGAGAGATAAGAATATTCCCAATTCCAAAAAAGAAGTTCAGAAGCAAACATTTAGTATACATGAAAATACATTAAGAGTATTTCAGTAGCATATAGGACACAACAAAAAGAGAATGTCTACAAGCTTCAAGTATTGGGGGATCTTGTGTAGGGCAGCATCTGTTGTCTGTGTATAGACAAGTTTTTGCAGTTTTTGAGACTGTAAAATATGATTTAAGTCAGGCAGTTAAATTTGTTTAAAAATGCATAAAAAAGTAACTGATGGAAAACAACAAAATAATTTCCCCCTAAAGCACAAAATAATTAAATATTCAGGAGCTTTTTAATAATATAAAACACTATTTTATTTTTCAAAGCCAATACATTTGGCTTTGGGCAGACTGCTTATGCATTTCTAATACAAAACTAGATTAAATAAATATCATCTGATGTATAAATAAACCATGAAACCAATTTGAAAGTAAAAAAAGTATCTTTTCCATAATTTAAAAAATTAACTTTCTAAATTGTCTACAGTTGTTAATCACCAAGAACAGATCACTCTGCCATGGTAGAATTTGTAAAAGAATAAAACACAAATCCTGATTTCATCAATACAAAAGTCATCAAGCCATATATATAGCAATACACAAAAAAGATTATGTAGCAATGTTTGTTAAAAACTACTTGTTTCTCCTATAATTTACAGAGTAATTTTGTATTTTAATTGCTTTAAACATTTTGATTGGCCATCAATAACGAGCTATAATAAGTACTTCTGTGTATTTTCTTTGAAGGAGGGAATGAATTCAAATCTGGACAACATTAATTGAATTTTTCAGGTGATTTATCAATTCTGCCAAGATAAACAGAAGCATCTATGTCATGGATGTTTAAGGCCAGCAATCTGGCACAAAAATTCTGCTGTCCCCACCATTTAAAAAATATAGCAAATATAGATGGGCTTTAAAAGTGCAACATTTTCATTGTGCTACTAAAAGTATTGAAAGGTAAATGAAAGTGACCATAGGCACCCTAGTAGGATATCATATTAGACAAGTCAAAACCCAACCAAAACCCCTGACTTTTCTAAAATTTGGCTGTTAAAAGTCCAAGAAGTTGAAATTATATAAATATAAATTAAGTGGAAAAAAGAACAAGAACTTGGATCAAATTGTAACTTGGAGGACTTTACCTTGACAACTTCAATCCTTACATTACAGTTTCTAGGAAACTATTACTAATAATCACATCTTTGACTGACCATTTTGGCACATAACTATTGTAGAGCTAAGCTTCGGGAACATCCGTAAGCAAAATGACATGCTGTTCAAATGAATTCTCACAAAAGTGGTTCTATGTACAATTATACATTTTTGCTTATAAAAAGATGTCACTGACATAAACCTGTATGAAAATCATTTAGAATAAAAAAATGCACATTTCAAAATCACAAATGTTGCTATGAAAAAGGGTAATTCATGTGAAGAACACAAGCCCAATTTTTTCCTTCTAATCTGTACATGTATGCATGCATCTATAGCACATAAGTTCTTCCTAATAGAATTTGTAAAAGGAAAATTTTACCAACTACTGCAAATAAAATATCATTTTAAAAAAATATTATTTATACTTAAATGAATGGGGTTTGGATTAAGATTAAATTGTAGATATAGGAGTAATTAAAATTTAACTGGATTTAAAAAGAAAGATTATTAATCAGGACAAAGCTTAACTTCTCATTTTAAAAAGTTTTTCATAATTTTCAGCTTCTACCACTATAAAATTATTACTGACCAGACTGAGTACTAAATGAAATATTTTCCCAAAGAAACAATACCCCAGCTTTTAAGTTTAATACCTTTGAAATAGAATTATGTCAGGTTAACTGTGTGCTATGCATTTATTTTGCTGTTGAAGTGCCTTAAGCATAGTATTGTTAGAGATTGAAAGTGTTAACCCAATTTTTAAATGTGCTCAACTTACTAAGGAGAGTACTGGTTAGGACTGTCAAAAACTAAAAGAAAAATCAAAGTATTTGGGCAGGTATCTATTGTCCAGGTTCTCATTTGTAATATTCTATTTGTAGCTCACCTTCCAGAGAGAGAAAGAAAGAGAGGGAGGGAGATGACATTTATGTCAAAGCTTACAATGTTTACATTTAGAAGCAAAGAAAAATAGTTATGTTTAGAAACAATCTAAATTTGATTTTTCTTAAATGGAAGATCTAACTCCATATTTAATCTAAACTTATATTTAAAGAGGAAAATGGCCATATTTCTGAGTGCCTTTATTTCTGATCCACACCCAATTAAATTACATCATCTATTTTGATATGAGAAAAGGTGTTTCTTATACACTCAATCTTTGAAAACCCTGCTTATATCCAAGGAGAAAAAGTTTTCTAAAGATTTAAAAAAATATTATATTATAAAAATCAACCTTTTAAAGATTAGATTAAAATCTAAATTGTTTTACAGTCCTCATATTCCAAGGAGTTTTATTGTATATAGGAGCAGCGTTTAGTATTAGGACAACAAACCTGAAAAATTACATTCATAAGTGAACATGTGCAAATTAAGTTTTCTTGCTCATTTAAACTGGAAAAGTCACAGAATGGATGGTAGATGAATTATTCCTCTTTCAAAACCCTTCTTTCCAAACTACCATTAGACTTTAAGTTTGTCGATTAAGGCCTTCTGCATATGCCCAGGATAAAATAAGCCAACATAGTTGACTTGGATAAATAGACAGATAGGAATTGAGCAAACCCCTGTTAAAAACTCATCTGTCAATAAGTTCAATGCTAAAATAAACAAACAACTTCAATGCAAGGAATGCCCATAAAGCCACCAATATTTATCAGTATTCCTAAAGTAGTGCCATACATTGTTTCAAAGGAAAAGTGCATAAAAATACGTGTCTACCACTCAAGGGCAATTACAATTATCCAAAACAAACTGGAGTCAGGTTTAGCACTGACATTCATCGGAATCCTCAGGATTTATATAAATCCAGTACCACAAGAAGACTATTGCAGGTTTTTTTAAAAACCAAACTTTCCCCCCAAAAATATGCAATACACAAAGCAGTTTGAAAAAAAGTAATATTATTTAACATTTTCTGACTTAAATATTTTCACATAACAAAAGGTATTTTCATATCACCAACTATATTACTTATATACATATGCCAAAAGTTAACAAAAGAATCAAGATGCCCTATCAAAATAACAGTGAAATGTCTCTTCCTTCAATGACTTGAAATGATCTTGTCTCTTAGTACACACAGCCCACATAATATTTACAAACAAACAAATGTATTTCTGAAACTGAAGTAGAAATGTGGGCACATAAAAGCAATTATTTTGGGGGAAATAAAATAAAACCCAGCTTTATATTACATTACAACAAAATGAATATTCATTTATTAATAAAATGAATACAATACTGATCTAGAAGTGCTCATGTGAAGTTGAAAACTTTGATGAACTTTCTCTATAATTGGGACTAGTACTATATTTACAAAATATACTGCTCAGCCACACAGAGGCCTATATATTTGTATATATACATACATATTTATATATAGAACATATAAATAATCTTAAAAGAACAAACTACAATGAAGCAAAGAATTTTCCATCTTTGGAATGTTGAAAGGATGATTTGCACTAGACTCCAGTATAATTTGGTTATGGACATATTTATGTGGCACCTTTCAGAAAAAAATTAAGCAGTTTGCTTAGGCAGTTTCACTGAAATAAAAAATATGTTTACATACAAAGGAAAAATACTGGTGCATTTCTGGATTCTTACAGCCCACAGCAGAAACATATTAATTATCTTTTGGGGCATCCTGTGCTACAGGCGCTTCAGTGCTAAGAGTCTAGTTTAACAGGGTAGGTACCTCCTTCCTTCAAATATGGCTTGTGCTTTCTGCAAGAATCCAACTCAAGGAGCTGAATATGTATTTACAGAGTATATATGCTAATATTAATCACTTTGTTTGGACAGCTTAGTTTTGACTTGTACTTTTAGATTTACCCTATGCACTCTACTTACTTTTTTTTGCCCCAGATACTATATGCTAACTAATGATTAGTTACTTTTATTTGAGAGAGAATTGGTCCAGCCATCTCTCAGGATATCAGTTTAATTTACCATAACAGAAAAGTTATTTATTACCACTAGCCAAAATATACAGAAAGAAAATAAGGAGGGGGAGGGAACTTCACTGTGCATTGCACATTTTTTTCTGTACTTCATGCCCTTATCTTATTTTTAATATTAAGTTAGGTTCGTTCTAACAGAAAGTGTTAAGTATCAATTCTCATACTTTCCACCTATTGGCAATCTGCTAATATAATGAAATCAAACCCCAATGATAAGATCCAGTGAAAGTTTTTTTTTTTAAACAAGATATACTGGCTGTGGATTAGAAGATGAAACTGCCTGTTGCATTACCTGAGTTCGTTGATTTGTTGATCAATGAGCATAAAACAGATTACCTTTTTCCTATTTTGTCCTATAAGCTTATGAAAGACAATGATTCTTTTAAATAATGTTTGGTAACTAAAAACCACATATTTTGTCAACATTTTCAACACTTGAAGCTCCAAACAAAAAATCCAAATGCTTTTTGTTCCTTTTCAAAATTTAACTTCAGAAATTTTGTTGTTGAAAGCATTATTTCAATCATCATCGAAAGACGTTGGTTAGGCTCTGCCATTCATTTGAAGTTTCCTGACCAACCTCTTCCAAATGGAGCACACGATGGAGATCTTCCCCTTCTTGCTCTTGATGACTAGCTGATTCCTGTAAAGTACCTATAAAAGAAGAAAAAAAGAGATGAGGAAAGCATAAAATAGAAACACCTCAAAATGAAGACTAAGATAATAATATAATTATGAAAACTTCATGATCTAGTTTCCACTTTCCAACAAAACATTAAATTGTTACAGATGAATGAATGTCTTTAATGTTTATTGCTACTTTGCGAATTGATCCATATAAAAGCACCCATGAGGTAGTTAAATGTAACTATTCACTATCTAGCCTGAACAGGGAGCTTGTATTGTTACTTCAATAGCTAACCTTCAGTTAGCATTTTATGCAAATATACATACTCTCCTCTTTAATCCTCACAATCATCCTATGAAGTAAGTAAATTATCATAATTTTTATAAATGAAAAACTGTATTTCCTCCAATGCTAGGAAAGGAGACAACAAAAAAACCCACTACAAATTAGATATAAGGTAAAAAGCTTTCCATTCTCCATGAACACTCTGCAATCTTAATCACCAACAAATACATTTTGCTAAGCACTATCCCATTAAGTAGGGCAAGCTTCACTGTTTATCCCTTCTCTAAATCTTACATTTTAAGAAGTACTTGAATGGGTGATGAGTGGGAAAACTTTAAGAAGTCCTGCAGCATGAACAAATGTTAAATATACCTAATAAAAAAATTTATTTCTGTCACAGAGACCCATCAGAGGGTTCAATCATTTCTAATCACTCTAAATTCATTTCCTTTAACTGTTCCCTTTTCTTTATATTTAAACCTGGGAGGAAAAAATGTGTAGAAAGTTTTAAACTAAGATTAACCTACAAATGTAACACAAATAACACAAATGTAATAAAAAACATACCTGCTGCTGTTTCATTATCTACCAAAATAGGAGGTAGAGGAGAGTGTGAATATATATTTGAGAAATTCCATACAGTTAAGACTACAGAACAAAATCTCCAGATACAACTTCAGAAGATTTCATTCTTTTAAAGAATAATTGATTAAATGATGGTCTTATCAAAAGGAAAGAAACCTAGAATTAGACTCTTGGGGCCTCTAGATTTCTGGCATTCAGCTGTGTGTCCCTATTCTTTCACTCAAATTATTAAAATTATTATGTTCAAGGCACGTTCCAGATGAATCAAGGGAGAAGTACCGTGAAGTTGAATTAATACTATGGGGTACTATTTAATTTCAACATTTGTTAAGTACGTATTAAGCACCTTAGCAGTTTGAAGTGCTAAGATAGATAAAAAGATTAAAGCATACTTGGATCTATCCACTCTATCTTCACAGTGCTGTATGCATTTCTGTTTTTGTTCCGGGGTTTTTCAGCTGTGCCCGACTCTTCCTGACCCCACCTGGGGTTTATCTGGCAAAGATACTGGAATGATTTGCCATTTCCTTCATTTGGCAGAAAGGTTAAGTGACTGGCCCAGGGTCACACAGGTAGTAAGCATCTGAAGCCAGATTTGAACTCAAGAAGAGTTTCTGACTACAAGGCCAGCACTTGATCTACTGTGCCACCTAGCTGCAACCCTACTCAAACAAAACAAAAACGATAGGCAGTAAACTCTTAAGGTTCAAACCAAGTTTTTCAAAGCTGAGGGGCAGGGAGAAGATTGTTGTTAACGAAGCTGATTGGTGATGACAATGATGACAACAATAACAAGAACAAAAATAACTACTCACATTTTAAAAGTTTTCAGGTTTGCAATGTCTCCATGAAGTAGGTAGCAAGTATTAATATTTCCCCCCTCCCTTTTAATATAAAGAAATAAAAGGGCAGAGAGGTGAAAGAGACTGGAATGAGGGCTCCTGCTTCTACAGTCAGGACTTTTTTCTATACTATGTGAGGATATCACAGACAATGCAGTATTTAAGTTTGGCTTTAACTGAACCAATGTAGATGGAGGTAGGGCAGGGGTCAGAAAGAGGCATTCCAGATGTAGAGAAGACATCGCATTTCCTCTTGGCACAACGAAGAATGGATATTGTCAACTACTCTTTTGAATGGCTTCAACAGCTTTTGGAATATGAAATTTATTCTTACACTTTAAATCACAGTCAAGCAGGAAAAGAAAAGACCAAGAGGCTGCTGATAGGTTAGATCTGAGGTCAAGTGGGAAGAGAGGAGGGGAAGAAAAAGAAGCTCACGCACTTTGGGGAAATTAACAGATGTTCTGGTCTATCAGAGTCAGGAAATGGGTACAGCAGAGCTTCAGGATATTCAGAATAGCATACATGTAAAAGTCAACAAGGCATAATGGAGAGAGAGCTAGTTTTGCAATTAAGAAGCCCTGGGTTCAAAGTCTTGTCTCCAACACATCCCAGGTGTGTGATCACTACTAAGAAGTCACTTAACCCCTCAGTGACACCCAAGAAAACTTAAGTTTCAAATGAGTTATGAAGTTGCATCAGGTGAAAGTTTCTACACCAGGAATTCTTTTTACCAATGGAAACACAGGTACTGCTGCCCCTCAAAATTTCCCAACGTCCATAAGCCACTTCTGGTTTCCAAATACATCACAGAGCACGTAAGCTCTTCAACAGGGCTTTGTGACACAGTAGGACAAGTTGGTCAGTACAGAAAAGTCTTAGAAGGAATGTAAGTAACACACCTGGGTAAGAACCCAGCTCCTGTTTCAGCAGTGGTGCTTAGTTTAAATACCAGGCCCTGCAGCAAAATGCTCTCATCACGTGCTTGGCGCTCCTTCTTTCAGTTTTCAAAGAAATGTAGGCTAGTTAGTCTAGCCTTTCATCCACCAGTAGTCTCTGCAACCTTATTTTTTCTCTGTTTCTAATGGCATAATAAGAAAGAGAGATTTCCCTCCAGCCCGATACAGCAGGAAAGAACCTGGGACCGACATTCGAAGAGGATGTGCTCAAATCCCACCTCTAAAATCTACTTCCTCTTTGACTTTGGGGAAGTCACTGACCATTGCTGGGCCACAGTTTCTTCATCTGAAGAATGAAAGGGACAGGCTCGAGGATCTCAAAGAAGTTATTTCCAATTCTAAATTTAAGACATGTCCTATGAAGCTGGCGCTAAGATGGACAGAAGTGAACATAACAAAGACCCTGATATTCATGAAAGTTTTTTAGCCATTTTGACCTCAGTATTTTCTTCCATCAGTGCATTTCAAAATGCATTCACTTAAGAAAAAAATTAAATTAAGAATACTTACCAGTATAGCTATGTGCTCGTTTCATATGGAGTTTCATATTGCTTTTCTGTGTAAAGCCCATTGCACAGTAATCACATTTGTAAGGTCTCTCCCCTGTGTGCTTTTTCATATGTACCTGAAGTGCACTTTTCTGATTAAATGCTTTTTCACAAAGAGTACAATGAAACGGACGTTCTCCTAAGAGATGGGAAAAACATGTTTAAATTTCCTATATCACAATCCATGAAAAAATAAGAAACATTGGTTAAACAAGACTGGATGTTTTTAAAATAAAGTAGAGATGTTATTTTTAAAATAATGCTCCTTTAATGTCCCCATAAATAATAAGATAGTCCATGGTTTTATCCCAGTTAGTCCACAGCATCAAAGAGCATAAACATTTAACAGGCACTTGCTAAAAATCCGAGTAACTCAGTGGAAACTCTTTAAGGCAAGAAATGATAGTTCTATAAGTTTTCTATTTCCTGTTGCATTTAGCACCAAGTGGGGCATAAAAGGTAGGAGGCATTCAATAAATACTTCTTGTTCAGTTTAAAATGTCTCCACAGACACACCTGGTTGAATAGACAGGGCAGAATAACATTTCATGCAACCAGTATAGTTCAGATTTTATTCAATAGTCTGAGGGAGAAGAAAATAAGGCTCTGAAACAGGGAAGTGGCAGTGGAAAGGTAGGAAAAGCTAAACAAAATAATTTATAGTGAAGATATATCAGAACCTGAAAAATGACTAGGTATTAAGAATGAGGGGGAAAGGAAGTCAAAGTTGAGTCCAAGATTTTGAGCTTGGGTAACTAGAAGAATACTGGTACTACCAACTGAAATAGGAAAATTGAGAGAAGGGACCAAGGTTCTAGAGAAAATGATGGGTTAAATTTTGGAGATGTGAAGGGCAAGAAAAATATCTAGGCAGAGATATTCAGCAAGCAAATGGAAATATGGGGTTGTATATATAGATTTAGGAATCATCCACATCCATGAGTGAAATTATGGATGAATTTAACAAAGTAAATGGTATAGAAAGGGAAGATGGCCAAGAACAGAGAACACCGAGAAATACTCCAACTTTCAAAGTGGTAATAAGAGAAATGAATAAAGGATACAGAGAAGGAAGAATTGGAGGCAGGAAAACTAAAAGAGCAGTATCATTGAAAGCAAGAAAGGAGAGAAACAAGAAGGGAATAAAAAGAGATTTTAAGAAGTAATGAATTAGAACAATTTTATACTACTTAAAATCTTCATATTTGAGAACATCTACTTTCTACTTAAAACATTTTCATTATGAAGCTGAAAAGTCCCAAAGAGCTATTCTTATGTAAATTCTGCATATTAATTCTACAAATAAAATGATACTCAAAATGATTTCCAGCACTTCATCAAGAGAAGTTTTCTTGTAATTCAGCTATAAACACTGTGTGTCTCTATAAATTATTTCACAGCACTCTGGAATATTCTTCTCGTTTAGAAGAAAGCAATTTTCTCATAATTATATTGCCCATTTCATCCAAAAATAGATTTGAAATCCCTAGACAAAAACTCTTCAGATGTTTATTGGTTTCTACTTAATGAATAAATCATGGTTCAGACTATTTTAAAATCTGTTTCATGATAATATGCAAATGTATAACATACAAGCTAACAAGTTAACAACCCCAATACTGAATCCTCAAAACTGTTGACTTTCTGTGCATTCAAATAAATTTTGGTTTTAAATTCCTATTCATTAAATCATAAAATTAACAATTTTCTCTAAAAACAATTCTCTAAAAGAGGTTCACTTTCAAGATATGTATTTACTAACCAATAATGCAGGTCAACACACAAAAACTAAGGACAATTATACAGACTTTCATAGCACTTGTTTCCAAAACCAATTACAAACATTCCAAAACAGGCTACCAGTATTATTGCTTAAAAAAAAGTAAAGAAACAAGTCTACTTTTTCCAGGGATATTTTTGCTGTTCTGTATTTCTTTCCTTTATTCATCCAATTAGGCACTTACTATACAGCTTTAAGGCAGAAAGTCACAGATATAAAATATTTAATATTAATTATAGACTATCTATGTATTCTGTTGAAAGGATAAAAATAATTTTCCTTCACGTAATTTCTTTGACTTCTTTATAGTACACCATTTTCCAGTTGTCCTTTACTTTTATATTTTTTATAAATAGGAGATAGTAAAACATTCTACCTATTTGGAAACAGCTATGTGGAAATCTCAACTACTTAGAACACAGCCAAGAAACACAAAGAAAGCAAAAAAGATATCTGAAGTAGCAAAAAAAAGTTTCCAATTTTATGAGTTAAATCTGAAACAATTTCAGTTAAACAACACTTTATTGAGATGCTATAATGTCACTATGTTAGACACTGGGAGTATGAAGCTTAAAAAAATAACAGTCCTGACCTCAATGAATTTATACTCTTAGAGGCAGAACAGGCAATAATACTGTACAAAACAAACCAAAGAATACTATGATAAATGTAGAAGAGACAAAGTTGTACTCTTCTCTATAATAATCCTCCCCCCTTGCCATCCTCCAGTTTGGCTTCATCATGGTCTTCGGTTTTTCATTTATTCCTGATTTCTTAATCTATCAATCTTGTTCTTGTCTCATTTCTCAGCCTCTTCAATGATGTATTTCCTGTTTCTGTCTTTCTATCTTCTTGCATGGCTTGTCAATCTTCTCTAGCTCCTTAAACTAGGATGTTGTCACAATTCTGTCCTAGACTCTCTTCAAATCTCTCTAGGAAAATTCATCTACTCCTTTATCAGGTCTAGATCCATAGCTCATATGTCTCTTTTCCCTCCAGAGTTTAACATTATCTCTGCCGAAATGGTCCAGTTGTCACCTCAAATGCGTCATGTCTAACTTTTTTCACTTGTCTTGTCCTCTTCCCCTTTTTCTTTGAATGTCATTGTCACCTTTCCAGTCACCATTGCTTGTAACCTTGTAGCTATCTTTGATCTTTCCAATGATTCCCACACATTCTATCAGTTGCCAAATGTGCCAAGTCCTCTCATTTTTATCTTAGCAATACTTGCAGCATCTAATCCCTCCTCTCCATTTCCAATGAAACAATCCTCATATATATAGGCTTTCCTATCTTATCATCTACTTATTGTGATAGTCTTCTAATAGTACTTTCTTCATCCAGACTATCCTTCATTCAATCTACTCTCTACAACAAGGGTGTCAAACATGTGGCCAGGGGGTAAACCCATAACTCTCTGGAGTGAGTCAAAACCAGATTAAAATGTAACTGACAAATATTTAACGAAAGAAATAAAAATACAATTCAGATGTTAATAATATGTAGCTTTCTAAGATATTAATATGTGGTTTTCATTAAACTGTACATAAGGTCTCTGAGGGCCACTTTAAAGGTTAAATTGCTTTCAGTGTACCTCTTAAGAAAGAAAAGATATATAATCAAGATTTTTCTCCAAAATGGTTATAAAAAAAAGTTTAGGGTTAAACAGAATAAACCCTCAGCTATCCTTTAGGTTTCTATATTGTCAAGGTTTTGTTGTACTCATACCTTTATTTTTGGTCAGGCTTCAGTACGGCTAACCTCTAATTAACTAGATAATCTTCACTTCAAGATCTCCACTGAAATCCAATAAGCATTTTAAGCAAGCACTTACTATGTACATGGCAGTGTAACAGATGGTGGGCATACAAAAAAAAAATTAAAGTGAACAAATCAACACTGTCATCAAGTTTATATTCTACTGGAAAGATACTCAAATGTATATGTGATATTGTGCATTTGAACATTTCTTCCAATGATGCAGATCACAATCTGTTCATGCCTACCTATCCTGTGTGATTCTTATCCATTTTTAAATCTCTAGCTCCTTACAGGGACCAGACATAATGTGTTCTTGACCTGAGTCTTGAAGAAGCTACAGATTTTCAGTTAGAAATGAGGAGCAAGAATATTCCATTCCCAGGGTACAGCTATGCAAATGCAAGTAGGGAGGAGATGGATTTCTGAGACCAAAGACTAGCAAGTGGGTAAATTTGGCTGAAACACAGTGGGTGTGAAAAAGAATAACACATGATAAGCCTGGAGGATTTTGAAGACTTTAAAATGCCAAGAAAAGGGTTTTGCTTTTATCTTAGTAGTAAAGGCGTGCCATTGATTCTTCTGAAACAAAGGAGTGACATGGCCAACCTTGTGCATCAGAAAGGTTGCTTTGGCAGCTGTGTAGAAAATGGCCTACAGTGGAGACAGACTGGAAGCCAAGAGTTCAGTTAGGAAGCTGTTGTAACAGTGAAGATGAAGAGGGAATGAGGAGCTGGAAAAGAGCGATGACTATGTGAGAAAGAAGAAGGGGACAGACATGAGAGACTAGGGGTGAAGAAGATAAGTGGAATATAACTCTAAGATGATGACATCAGAATGGAAGTGCCTTTAACAGAAATTCCAAGGAGTGGATTTAAAAGGAATTTTGCCAGTTCTATGAAATGATCCTTTATTCCTCCTAGAATAAATGACCCCTGCATCCTCAAATCTCTCATGCTTCTATTTAACCTCTTACACACTCATACGTTAACTTGTATTAGTTATTTGTGTTTTATCTTTGTTATAAAGAGATTATGACAACACATTTTTATATTTTTATATCTTCTAGGGCCTTCCACACCACAAGTGCAATAACCATGAACAAAAAGTAATACTTGAACAGAATCAATTAATTGTAACATCTTTTGAGTGTATGTATGTGTATGTGTAGACCCTAAATGTTAAATTCCATTACCAAAAATAGGTATTCTAATTGTCTCTTTTGAAAAAGACTCTATAGAACTGCAAAGATAAAACCTTCATCATGCCTATTCCCTTGAAAATGCTTAACATGACAATTATCTGAAATCCTATTTTACCCAAGATCTCACTTATAAATAGGATAACATTAAGTTTGCTAATAACGTGATTATCACCTATAATTTACAAAGTACAAAGTAAAAACTAAAAAAAAAAGACCACAAACAAATTTTAAATTAATTATAACACTTGAATATTATTTTATGATTTAAAAATTGATATATAACTACTGTTGTAAGTATGCCTATATTGTAGTATCATTAGCGGTATCAAGCTTTTGTATGTACCCTGGAAATAAACTATTTAATTTAAAATCACAGAGATAATATTAAATTCTAGTAAATTACATTATTCAAAAGTTATTTCCTCCTTTCCCACTTTCCAAAATCAATGTAAAAGCAAATTAAACAAATAATTGCAATTTTGAAGCTATACGATCAAGATATAAATATCGAAACCTTTGCCTTTAAAAAAACTTGTGAAAGAACAAATTTGCTAATTACTGGGTGAAATTAATTTTCCTTTACACATTAAATACATCTATTATAAGGTTACATGTTAAACGAATATTTGCACTTTGAACTTTGTTTTCCCAATGACTAACAACTTAATTTCGGGGATCATTAAAATAAAAGGGCATGACTCTGTAATCATTAATTACCTGTGTGAATTCGGCTATGTCTTTCTAGTTGACTTGGTTTAGCAAATGCCTTTTCACAAGTGTCACACTTAAATACTCTTGGCTTCTGAGAACTTAAAGAAGGACCTGCTTGATGTGTCTGCATATGCTCCTGTTCAATAAACAAAAGAATGAGTTTTTTTGAGACTTTATGGGAAGATATAAATTTGGAATGGCAGGGGGGAAAAACAGTGGTCCCTCTCCCTCCCCAAAAGCAACAACAAAAGAATACCAACAAACTGAGAACAATGAAAGTAACTGTTATCTTTCATTACTTCTCTATTTTGCCCTATTTATTAGACTGCTTAAACCTACAGAATCTGGGTCCTTAGAAGTCATTTAGTCCAGCCTCCTCACTTGGCAGGCAGATGAGATGAACAGTGAGTCATCTGTCAATTTATGAGACTTCTTACAGTCACAGAACCTGGAAACTGAATGACACCTAAAAAAGTCATTGAGTTTAACACTTCTGTTTTACACACCAGGAAGGCATGACAGATTGAGGTGAAATCACTTATCTATTTAGTCACAAAGACAGGACTAATAAGCCGGTCTCTGGACTCTCAATTTATTCTTTTTATAATACACACCCAGGATTGACTATTACATACTTCATAACATCTTCTCTGATTCCAGCCAGTTGAAAACATTCCCCCTCTCCTCAGACTTTCCTAGATCACTTTGTATGCACTTTTCCTCTGACCTAATCACATCTTCCCATGGATTATACTTATCTGTATACAGGTTTCCTTGTGTTCCTCAATTCCCTCCCCACCACATAGTAGAATGTTAAGTTCTGTAAAGGCAGGGAACTTGACCACTTTCAATCTCTCCATTGCCTGTACCCTGCAAAGTTCCTTTGCGACTTTTTGGGGGGTGGGGAAGGGAAGGAGAGAGTGGATCCATGATTTCATTAGTGTAGTGTAGTGAACTCCTGGTACGGAAATCACCAACTGTTCAAGAACTTAAGTTTTACAGTGTTATTTGAGATCACACAGCTAAAATGTATCAGAGGCAAGACTTTCAAACCAGATGTCACTGACTCCAAGGAAAATCCTACAATCTAAAATGCTATCATCTCTCTCACCTTTCCTTATATCATGCACTTAACAAACGTTTGTTGAATTGAATTACTGCAAACTGTATAGGCTAGGGAAAGCCTTGTGGAAGGAACTGAGTATGCCATACTTAGTCTAGGTTGGTTGAAACGAAGTGGAAATTGAACTGAGTTCTGAATAATAATAATAATAAAATAAAAAATAATAATAAAAATAATAATAGGATCTGAGTAAGCAGTAAGGAGAAGGGGATTCCAAGAGGTATATATGGCAAGGACAAAAGCTTCAAGTAAGGACTGAGCATGAAATCTCTGCCAGAGCTGAGAAATGGTGCTAGGCAGTGAAGGGGATGTATCAGCAAGGTATAACCAAACCCACAAGACTAACAATGAACTATCCAAAAAACTGAAGCAAAAACGGATTAAAAATGAGAGCTGGTCAATGCACTGGGCTATTAGGAACCACTGCACTAGAGCATTAGGGCCCCAGAAATAAGTAAGAACCATAATAACCATAGCTGTGCTTTAGGGAAAGGAAGGCACCCTGAGCTCTTTGCTCTTGAGGCAGTGAGATGGTGCAGTGACCTGGAGTCAGGAAGAACTGAGTTCAAATCCAACCTCAGATACTTCCTACCTGTGTGACCTTGGCAAGTGATATAACTGCTTGAGTTTTCTCAACTGTAAATTGGGTGAGGATAATAGTATCATCTACAGGGTTGTTGTGAGGAGCTAATGACATATCTGCAAAGTGCCCAGCATACTGCAGGTGCTTAATAAATGCTCATTCCTTCCCTCACCTCACTTCCAACATTCAATCAGTTGCCAAGACACCAAATCTAAGTCTACAACATCTCCTGCATCCGTCCTGTTCTCTCTGCCAACATGGCCCTTACACTCTAACCCCTCTCACAAGACTATCTCAATAATCTCCTAACAGGGGTCATTCCTTCTGGTCTCTCAAATCAGTCTTTCACACAGATACTAAAATAATATTATGTAGGCACAGGTCTGATTATATTATTACCCTAAATCTTCAGTGGCACCTTCAGGTAATACTTTTAGTACAAAATACAAGCTTGTCATCATGGCATTTAAAACCCGCCACAATCTGGACTTATTTCTAGATTTATTTCATAGGGAGCAACAGAGACCTTCACCCCCTCAAATATTTCTACATTTCAGCCAATCTATATTATTAGCTATTTTCCAAACTTAACATTCAATTTCCAATATTCATACCATGCCTGGAATACACTCTTCTTCTTCCAGCCACTGCTTGTAATCTCTTAGCTTCCTTGAAGTGCTTTTAATGATTTCTCCCACTTTTTAGAGCTATCTCCTTCAAATTAGATACTTATTTCCTCTTAGTAGAATGCAAACTTCTCTAGGTCACAGGCTCTTTCCTTATTGTTCTAGCAATTACTCTTCCTTGAACAATTTTCTCTTTATTATTAAATCTGATGTTTGTTTCTCAACCCTTATCCTCTTCTGGCTTCTTGGCAACATTCTACACTATCAACCACCCCATCCCTCTAAGATAACTTTCTGCTCTCTTGGCATTTATGACATTGTCCTCTTTTGGAGTTGCTCCTCCTACCTAACCACTTCTTAAGACTTTTTTTTTGCTGTCTCAT
Source organism: Bettongia penicillata ogilbyi (assembly GCA_023548195.1). Classification (NCBI taxonomy): domain Eukaryota; kingdom Metazoa; phylum Chordata; class Mammalia; order Diprotodontia; family Potoroidae; genus Bettongia; species Bettongia penicillata. The sequence continues at coordinate 7,827,161 of JAJHZJ010000318.1, read as the reverse complement.
CCTCCTGATCACAGTTCCAAAGTGTGACTATGCCCCAAAGTTCTGATTTGGATTCAATGCTTTTTTCTCTTCACATTTTCTCCTTCAGTCATTTCATCCCATATGCTTCTTATCTCTATGTAGATAACTCCAAGATATACAAATCGGACCCTAAGTCCTTCTCCCCAGAGCTCCAGCCCTGCATTACCAAGACTACTTATTTAACTTTTCTAATTGGATGTCCTAAAGGCATCTCAAACTCAATATATCCAAAACAACTCATTTTTCCCCCAAATCCATGCTTCTCCTAAACTTTTCTACTTCTGTCAAGGGTACCCATTTACTTCTAGTCATCCATGTATTCAACTCCAATGTCAACTTCTACTCTTCATTCTCCCTATCCTTATATTCAATTAGCTGCCAAATCTTATTGTTTCTATCTCAATATTTTTCACATCTGTCCCTTTTCTACTGACATTTCACAATGTCATTCATGCCCTTATCACTTCTAACTTGGACATTCCAAAAGCCACCTAATTGGTCTCCCTGCCTCAAGAAACTTTTCTAATCTATCCTTGAAATAACAACCAATTATGACTTTCCTAAAACAAACCTGACCATGTCACTACCCAATGAAATCCAATGTTCTAGGAAGAAACAGAAGTTGTGCTGCTTGGCTTTTAAAGCTCTTCAAAAGCTATTTCCAACTTACATTTCAGTCTTTTTATATATTATTCACCTTCATGTGCTCTATGATTGAACCAAACTGGTCTTTCTACGGTCCCTCATATGTGACACTCCAGGATCTCCTGTCTCCATGTATTTGCACTAGTTTTTCCTAATCCTGGAATCCATTTCCTCTTCACACCTGTCTCTCAAGAATCTACAGAAGTAGATTCTTCAAAGCTCAGATCAACTATCATGTTCTACACAAACCCTTTTTCCTGATCATTCTAGCTGCTACTGTCCTTCTCCTCAAATATTATTTCTTTTGTATATCAAGTGAATGTGTACACAGTCTCTCTTGACATAATGTAAGCTTCCTTGAAGACAAAGACTGTTTTATTTTAATCCTTTTATCCCCAATGTGTAGTATGCACGTACTGTGACTACTTTATGTAATGTCTGGGACATTGAAGGCACTTAATAAATGCTTCACACACACACACACACACACACACACACACATTCTCTCTCTGTGTCTCTCCATTTAACACCAAAAGAAGAGAATTTCCATATAAAAAAACAGAAAAAGATAACTGTAAGTGAAATCTGTATTTATAATTATGCAGTTTGCTACTTAAAACAAGTTATAATAAATTTCACATTACTTTCAAAGCTGTCTTGTAATGTCTGTGACTCCTTATAATGTCTCTGTTCTCTTCTGTTCATTTTCTTTTAAATGCTTCAATGACCCTGTTTCCTCTCTTTTTTTTTCTTGGTAACATCCCTAGCCTTTTCCCAAGAAATTCCCTGACCTACAACTTGAAAAAATAAAAACAAATAAGCACAGAGAAACAAAAATACACTCTGGCCACATCTGAAAATAGTTAATACGTACTTGGTTACTGCTTCATTGAAATGAATTTTAGCATGAATGTGCAATAAATACCATTACAAGATTAAAGGCAGGGGAGCCAGTCAGAAGGCTCCTCTAATAGTATAAACTTAACTAGGACACTGCTACTAGTAATAAAAAGGAAGAAATGGATACAATAGAGACATGGACTTGAGGACTGATTTGAAGTGTGTGGTAATGAAAAGAGAAAGAAGCTAAAAAAAGCATGAACATGATGTTTCGAATCTGGAGGGATAGAAGAAGTAGAGAGGGAAGGAAGCCGGATGAAAGAGATTCAGAACAAGAGACAATAAATTCAGTTCTGCACATAACAACTGAGGAGATCTAGGGTTGATGTTTCAAAAGGCAACTGAAAATACTAGTGTGGTACGGCCTTGAAGAATAGTAGTGGCTGAGTAACACAAAGAAACTAATACTACTCTTTCGAGCAATGTGTCATGTACATACATTTATAAGGTACACATGCCTTTAAAATCACAAACACCAGACTTGAAAAATTACTTGGGCTTCTAAACTTCTAATATCTGAGGAAGAGTGTTTATTAAGCACTGTCACTGTACACTAAGCTAGGCAATATATATATATATATATGATATATATATATATATAGTTTTTAGGGAATTTATTTGCCAAAACTGCCCAAAACAAGGTTTATTAGAAAATATTCACAGAACTGTGTAATCCAAAGTTGCATTTCTCCATGATATTCATAAAGAGAACTAAAAGTGCTTCAACCAGACCAGATTATTTCTACTAGACATAACAACAGACTACGATAAAGCATTTGGAAAGCTAAACAAATTAACTTCAAGCAAATCATTTAGCTTCACAAAATAGTAACAAAATTTACATGCTGTGTATTATGTTTTGCAAAGCACTTGACATTTATTCTCTCATGTGACCTTCACAGTCTTGTGAGACAGGTCTATTATTTTTCCTATTTTAAATAGTAAGGTTGAGAGACTTGCCCAGGGTAAAAAAACTTAATAAGGAATAGAAGTAGAATGGTATTCCTGATTCCAGGGCCAGCATTTTGTTAAAAAAAAGAACAAAAAACAGTCTATATTAAAAAAAAGGTCTAGCCTAAGAAGTTCAAAAGGGTATCATCACCTTGAGCACTAATGCATGAATAACAATGTCTAAAAGTAAAGAATGAGATTCAACAATGGCTCCTACAGAAAAAGCAGAATGCAGAATTTGTAAAGTCAAAGATAAACTATCAGACTATATTTAGTATTAGTTATACTAATGCCAGTAGCCATCAATCAACAATTTATATCATCAAATAACAATTGATATCAGTCGACAAGCAAAAAGAGAATCGGAAAGGAAATCAGTCTGGCATATCATTTTCATGGGCTATAAATGTAAACAGAGCTGAATTAGGACTCCTAGGGCTTATGGAGACCTACCCACTATGATCCTGAGATGCTTACTATGGCAAACATACAAAACGACAACTCCCTTTCTTGTATCTAACTCCCTTTGCTTACTATGGCAAACATACAAAACGACATTCTACCTTTCTTGTATCTAAGATATCTTCACTTTTATATTAAAAGTCATAAATAACTGACAGGTAATTTTGCTGTATTAAGCATTCAAAATGATTATAAGTTATGCCACTGAGTATAAATCAAACCTTTTTCTCTTTTCTCTAATCCTAGACCCTTTATCAAAAAATTCCAAATAATTCTTATTCTCTTCTCTTCTTAATTACACATTACTGTCCCTGTGATAAATGATCCTGAGAAACAAGAAGGCAGACAAGTTTCTAATGGGGCAAGACTAGAGAGTACAAACTTTCTACCCCTGAAGGAGAATGGAGTTATATAGGAAATGCTTCTCCAAGTCCCTTGACCATTTTAGGTAAGAATTCCATGAAAAGTGGGGAAGAGGGAAGGTTATAGGTGACAGACAATTATCTAAGTCTGAGATATCACTACCCTGGGAGAAGAAACTTTGGAGGCCAAACAGGTAAGTATCTTTTTTCATAGAGCATTGTGTTAGGAAGGCAAAGAACGGCACCTTAGCAGGGCTTCATCATGAGTGAATGAGAGGTACGCCACAGAAAGACTGGGCATGGATGAAGGGGAGACTCAGCATGAAGGACCTGCGGAAGGACCCACACCCATCTTTTAACTGAAGGGTGGAGGAGAGCTTAAAAGGTTAAGAAATGGCACAACTGCCCATCAGTAAAGAATATACCTAGGGAACAGGAGGTTAGGTAGGAAAGAATAAGAATCTTTGCAATCTTTCCAATTATCACTCTTTTCACCTATTACTGTAGCCCTAAGGCTGTCTACTGTTTGGGTCCTTACAGTAAATCTCTATTAAAACACAAAAGGAGATGTATGATGTTTGCTGGAGAACAGAAGACAGAATGAAGAGGGCTTTGCTGACACTGCCCCAGAAGACCTCAGCTTCGTATGCGGTCTGCTGAACACTAACTCCCATTGCTGCTCCTGTCACCCCCAGCCAAACTGGCCTCATCATGTACATCAACCAACATCACCACTGACGCTCCAGGGCTGAGCTACTTTCAAGCTATTTGCAGACAAGTTTCCAAAGAAACTTCCATGTTCTGAGAATCAAGCTCTTTGGTTACAAGGGTTCCTGCTTTCACAGAATCGCTGTAGGGTTTATGAACCAAGGTGATGATTTCACATGCTACAGTGATGCAGGTGTCAAATCTATCCTCAGGGAGAAATTTCCTGATGAGAACTTCATTATGAAGCACACTAGCCTTGGCATCTTGCCTATGGCGATGGCAGGCCCCAACACAAACAACTCCCAGTTTTTATCTGTACTGTTAAGAATGATCTGTTGGTCAACAAGCATGTGGTATTTGGCCAGGTGAAAGAAACCACAAACAGAATGGAAGCCATGGAATGCTTCAGTTCCTAGGATGGCAAGACCAGAAAGAAAAGCACTACCACCAACTGTGGACAACTCTTCTAAGTGTGTGTCCATTTGTTTTTGTCTGCCCCGCTAAGCCATTCCTCTGGAGCTCTCAAATCCTGCAATTCTTATACTTTCATTTTTCCTTTTCTTCCATAAGTATGCCTAGATAGTAATACTTAAAATTACATTTGTAATTATGAAATAAAAACTAAATTATATAAAAAAGAAAGAATGGAGAAGTAAACTTCCTGTAAACTTTTCCTGAAAGAATTTCTGTTTTAGGAAATGGCTAAGAGAAGTAATGGTAGCTACTGTAATAATTTAAAGGGGGCAATAAGCAAGTTAATGCCTTTTCCCTTTGGTACTTATAGGTGGGATGCTCTGCCTTCTCCTTTTTTCACATGCTGAATTGCTACCTACTATCTAAAAGGCAAGTTACATGGCACTGCTTCCAGGAAACCTTTCTAGATCTTTACATTCACTTAGCTTCCTCTCACAAAGCCTTGTCTTTTGTAACTCTTCAATGTACCTATTATATAACATTGTATATTACAGCTATCTGTGTTGGTGTCATATCTCCCAGTTGGACTATAAGACAGTAAAGGCAGGAACAGTGTCTTTTTGACACTTTTAAAAAAAAAATCAACCTCAGCACCTAGCATAGTATAGCTCACAGTAGGTTATAATACCCATAACCTGTCACTTCTTCTCCTCTTCTCTCCACTCACAGGGCTACCATTCCTCTTCTCTCCACTCACAGGGCCACCATACCAGTACTTCATCACCTCTTCTATGGACTATTCCAACAGCCAAACTGTTCTTCCTAATTCAGACTTTTCTCCCTCTAACTCATATACATTGTTGTCAAATCAACAAAGCACACATTTTCCTCTTCCAATCTATACGCCACATGCCACTTCCCAGGTCAAGAAGCTTCAGTTGCTCCCTATTGACTCTAGGATAAAATGCAAACTTCCCTGTTTGACATCTAAAGCCCTTCATGGTCTGGTTCCACCCTGACTTTATAAAATCATTTCATGTTACTCCATGTTACACACTTTACACTGTGGCTCAGCTTACATTTCTGTTGTTTCTGTAGAAGACTTTCTTTGTCCCATCTTCATGTCTTTGCACAAGTAATCCTTTCACCCCTGAAATGCTTTCCCTGCTTGCCTCCAGTATTTGGAATCCCTAGTTCCCTTGAACATACAACTTAGGTACCATTTCATATGAATGCTCTCCTGTTCTCCCTGGTGTTAGTACTCTTTCTCTCCATAAACTATCTCATATATGGTTTGCATTTACTTGACTGTATATATGTTATTACCTCCAATGAAAACACACATGAAATAAGGGACTATTTCTTTTTCTGCCTTTGTATCCCGTGTATGTCTAGTGTAGTGTCTTGTATAAAATAAGTGTTTAAAATGTTCCTGAATTGTAATAAATAAATGTGAACCGTTTTGTTTTTGTAACCTGTCCTGAGATGAGCAGAGGGAGGCATCGTATGTCCCTTAGAAAGATCAGTGACTGCCAAACTAAATAGCAAGTATTTTTCCTCTCCACAAACCCCTAAGTCCAATTTCATGCTGGGATTGTACAGAGAAGGAGTGAATCTTTTAACCAATCTTATATAAAATTAATTTTGAATCTTTTAAAAATACATTCTTCGAGCCAAAAAACAGGATGGGAGGATAGGCAGCACAGAGAATGGAAGTGTTAAGAAGCACTCATTGAAGGATCAGATACCTATATTTATATTATACATGATAAAGAGATTCCCCAGTATACAGTCATATTCTTAAAAGATTTTGTCAGAAAAAGTTGGGGATCCAGTAAAGACTAATTTCATTAAAGAATTATGTTTTTAAGAACATTTATTGAATATACTAGGAACACATAAATACCTCATTGGGCACTCTAAAAAACATTTACAGAACTTGTATTTTGAGCACTGGTGATTATTATAATTTTCAAAAAGCATTTGAGAAATTCTTGATTCCTTAAAACATTGATTTCTTCTAGTAGGCTTTACTAACATTTCCTTTCAGGAAAAGAAAGGGAGTATTTAAAATCCTAACAAAATCACAACTAAACTACATTAAAAAAAGAGCACAATAAGGATGATGCTTAACCATTCCGAAAGAAAAAATTACCTTGAGATGGGTCGCTCGTTTGAAGGCTTTACTACAGATGGGGCAAACATGGATCCGCTCTTTGCCATGAACTTCTTTGCTGTGGTGCATTAGCATGGTCGCAGATGAGAAAGTGCGACTGCATTCAAAACACTGGTGCACTCGTCCTTCTTTTTCAGACTGACTGCTTTTATTCAGATTTGGCGAAACATCAGCCACCTGGAAAAATTTATGAAGAGAATTACTTTATATTTTTAACAAATATATTTATTCTTTGTGTACAGGTTTGCACATAGGTTATTAAAAGCAATGATATGCATGTCACTATTTCCTTTTTTTCCTACTTAGATTTAAATAGTTTAACTGACAGATATAACAACAGTAATGACAACGAAACAAACCATATGCTAATAATATCTTAAACACTCTTGCCAGCTGCATACATTTCATCAACCTACCAATGCACATAAAAGATATGGATAAATCCAGTTCAAAGTGCTCCTTAAGGAAATAAAGAACAACACATAGCTGAAGGAATATTCAGTACTTGTGGTTAGACCATGCCAATGTAATAAAAATGGAAATACTGAGAAAATTAATTTATGTATTTTAATGTTACACTAATCAAATTACCAAGGGCATACTTTATAAAATTTGATAAAATAATAAAATTCATTTGGAAAAACAAAAAAATCTAGAATATCAAGGGAAATGACAAAAAGAAGGAGAGACAGAGGAAATAGTACTTCCAGACCTCAACTTATAAAAGTAGCAGTCATCAAAACCATGTGGAATTGAGGAGGTTAAAAAAGAAAAACAGAGGTCCTGGGATAAATTGGTTCCCTTCTTACGGCATTTGAGGGTAAACAGAAGGGTAAAAGGAATATACCAGTGAAGAAGGGAGAAAGAAGGGAGTCTCATAATTGGAGCATTAGAGAATTATACATAAATGGACAAAAGGGTAAGAAGAGCAGGTATCAAAGAAACCTCATCTATGGACAAACAGATACATGTGAACAGTTCAGTGTAAAAACACATCAAAGTCAATATGTAAACAAGCAGAGATAAAGAAGTAAGGAACCTTGAGAGGCTAAACACTTAATGTCATTGATATTGCTCAAAAAAATTTTAGAAAGACTTTACTTTTCATCAGTAATTGCCACACAGACTTGAGTCAACTCCTATTTCTCCTGAATGAGGTAAATTTTATTTTTTCATATATTTTCAGATACCACCAAAAATCACACTATCACAGTATATAAACACACACACACACATATATAGAACTTATATTTATGTGTGTATATATGTGTATATACAAATGTATATGTATACATAGACACATATATGCACACATGTAAATTAATGCAGAATTAAAAAATAAAATACTACCGGTATTCTATGTCATTCACAATTTATAGGCATAACGTTGCTCCAATTAGAGTCATTTTGAAGATATGTTATTAATACATTTTAACCAGACATAAAAGGTTGTATCAGCGTATATTACTATTATCTCCACTCCTTTCCTACCACACTACTAAACTGTAAAATCCCTGAAGGCCCTGAATACTGTATTCAACAAGAATAATATTCAATATAAAGTTCAACAAAGTACAAAGAAAAATAAGACATTTTCTGCACAAAAGGAGTTTACATTCTATTGGAGGGATATAATGAAGAGAAATAATTAAGTATAACTTAAACTTCCCTCTCCCAATATCTAGCACAGTGTTCTCACATTATGTCCTTAATCAGTATTTTTTTTTATATTACATTGTACTGCTTTTACTGGACACTTGCCTAGGTGCATTCCTATCTGCTTTACTCCTCTTGCTTACTTCATTGTGGCTCCTTGGAATGTTTGCTCTCACTATTCTAACAAATATCCCTGCCTCCTCACCTCACTCAACATACCTTATTGCTCCTCAATTTAAATGAAACTCTGAATTCCTCTGGGCAGTTCATATCAGTTAAAACTCTGCACTGAAGACTATTCCTCCAGGAGGAGGATTTAATATATACCCTTACTGCCCACTGCTACATGTGGGTCATTCCTCTACCACCTTAAGTATCCTTCCTCTTCAAAGTTCATACCATGTGATGACAGCAACAAGAAGAATTTAATATTTGTATGGCACTTTTAGGATTTGCAAAGCCCTTTCCATATTTGGTTTCATCTTCACAAAAATCCTGTAAGATAAGAGCTAATTAATTAACATTTCCATTTTACAGATGCTGAGAGACTGCCTGCTCAGGTTACACAGCTAATAAGTGTCTAAGACAACATTTGAGCTCAGGTCCTCCTGACTTCAACTCCAGTGCACTATCCATTATAGAACCTACCTGTTCTGTTCTTATCCTTGGTATCATTTTTGCTACTACTCTTTTAACTTCCTCAAAGACTTTTACACTTGACTAATGATCCTGTGTATACTTTAATATTCATTTCAGACGATACTTCTAACAGTCAAATAATTCCACATCTTCATTAACTATTTTAAATAATCTGTTCTCTATCCCACCTTCAACTATACACTGTTCAAACAGCCTCACTTTTTCAGAACCATGTGACTTAAAAATAACAAATTTTGAAATTCCATTCTCTGTTCACAACCCTTTACTCTTTCCTCCAGCTCACCCAAATCACAGCAAATTTGAAAATATGAAGAAAAATGTTCTCTTCTAAGCTGCTATTTTTATTATTTCCAAGTAAGAGTAACCTTGGCTGCCAAATTCTTAAAACTAAAAATATCCTATGAGCCAGGCATCCAAAATTTAAATAAGCAGTACTAAAAAGGCCTGGGGCAGCTAAATGGCACAGTGACAGGCCTGGAGTCAGGAAGACTCTTCTTCCTGAATTCCAATCTGGTCTCAGACATTTACTGTGTGACTCTGGGCAAATCACTTAACCCTATTTGCTTCAGTTTCCTAATCTGTAAAATGAGCTGTAGAAGGAAATGGCAAACAACTCCAGTGTTTGTCCTTCGTTGCCAAGAGGACCACGCCATCAGAGAAATGATGACATGACTTGCACTTGACTTTGGTTTGAGTGAGGAAGGGCTGTGCAGGTCCCAGCTTCACTTCTCCTCCACATTATCACTGTAGGGGATACTACCATTCCCAAGCCTTCCATCCCTTTCCCCTCCCCACAGACACTCACAATCCTAGCTGCCTGCCTGCCTGCGTCCTCTCTCTCCCTCTGCTCTGACTGCTCTTACGTCTCCAGTATCTTTGCCAAGAAAACCACAGAGTCATGAAAAGTTGGACATAGCTGAAAAACAGCTAAAGAACAACACAAAAGGCCCACCTGACAGCAGGTCACGTGGCTACCTGGAGTTACAATCTTGTTGTTAGTTCAGTTAAGACGGACTCTTTAGAAAGCAGCTTTGCTCAGAACCCTGGTCTTCCATACAAGCTACGCACAAGTTCTCTTGTGGTTAATGTGGCTAGCTGTTAACACTTTCCCTTATAATTCGGAGATCAACCATCAAACCATCTTTTCTATGTATTATGACAAAAAAAGCCACCAGGAGTTAACTATCTGCAAAGTTACAAATGTCTAAGTTCACCTTACACAAGTAAGAAAAAGAATAAAGGAAAGTGAGGTTTATTCATAAAGTGATAAGAGTACCTCTTGTCTGAACTATTTCAGTACCTTCCTGTTGGTCTCCCTACCTCAAGTCTCTTCTCACTCCAGTCTATCTGCCACTCACCTTGACCAAACTGATCTTCCTAAAGTCCAGCTCTGACAATGTCACTGCCCTGGTCAGTAAAGTCCAACGCCTAACTTTTGCTTCCAGTGGCAAATATAAAATTTTCATTTGGCTTCTGAAATACTTCATAACTTGGTACCTTCATATCTTTCTTGTCTTCTTACCTTTACACTCTTCTATGTATTCTACAATTCAGTAACACTGGTCTTCTTTTCATTTCTTATATGTTTAAGTTTATACTTACTTGCCTTTCTCATATGGTTGATTTTTTTTCTATTTGTTTCTGGCCATTGTAAAGTTCTTACTTTTTCTTACTAGTTCTTGATTTTTATGTATACACTGTATTTCTATTTAGTTTTTTTACTTAACCTCTTTTCTTAAAACAGAAATTTTGTGGGGCAAAAGCTTTTTGCAAATGATGATATTAACACCTTTTAAAGGAAATTTTTAAAATATTTCTTTTTCAGATGTTAGATTGTAATGAAATTTTAAATGAAACAGTATATGTCTTTAGAGTTTTTACTAAACATGCTTGCCAAAGAATGATTTGTTTTGATTATGGCAAAGTATTTTTCCCCCTAAGGAAATATGTTACACAACTAGAACCAGAGAATTCATAATGTGCTTTTGAAGTAACTGATTTTTCTGGATATAACTTTAATGAAGCTTTTTCTAATTATTTTCTTTAATACTTCTATCACAGCACAATGAAAGTATTTGCATTCTGCAATCATTACTCTGTTTGTACCTTTTTGTCATGATGGCTTTGTGCTAAAAAGAAAACAATTTGGTACATGCAATTTATCTGTAACTGAAAATTTTACAAGGATTCGTTTAAAAATGGCTCCCAATTCAAGATCAGGGTAAGCTTTCCTTGAATCTCATATATTTCATATGCCCAATAACCAGAGTCATTTAACTATAATGAAATATCTTTTATCTTTAAATTTATGTAACTGAAATATAGTTATTAAATAGCTGTCTATTAATTTAGGATGCCTTCTCTTATATTCTACTGAGGTAATTTCTTTTTGCTATCACTTTCTGAGGAAAAACACAGCATAACATCCCCTCCTTTTCTTTATAAAGATTCTTCAAGCAGAAAGTCAAGTTGAAGAGCACTTATTAAGCACCTTTTAGGTGCCAGGCACTGTACTAAAGACTGAGGATACAAAGGATTTCCCTTTCTTCAGGGAACTCAAAGTCTAACATTCAAACAATTATGCAATCTTGAAAACAAGATATATGCAAGGGAACTACTTTCAACAGAAGGAATTAATATTTAGAAGATAGGATTCAAGTTGAGATCTGACAGGAAGAAGAGAAACCAGGAATGGCAATGAGGAAAGAGAGAATTTTAGGCACAGAGGATAAGACACGTAGTCAGGAGATCAAGCATTCTGTGAGGAGAAGAGCAAAAAAGTTAATGTTGAAGGATTCTAGAATAAGTAAGGGAGCAAAATGCAGTAAAGGACTAAAAAAGTAGGAAAGGGAAGAAAGAGAGGAAGGGATGTGTGTGTGCCATTTTTTGAAGGGCTTTAAATAGCAAACAGAGCATTTTACATTTGATCTGAGAGGTATCATGGAGCTATTATAGTTCATTATACTTTACTGAGGGTTAGGGTATGGGTTCAATGTGGTCAGGCCTGTGCTTTAGGAAGATCAATTTCACAGCTGAGTACAGGAGGGACTGGAGTTGGGAAAGACTTGAGGCAGGAAGACCAACAAGAATGCTCCTGAAATAGTACAGGTGTTAGGTGATGGGAGCCTGCGTACCAGGTAGCCACGCGAGTAAAGACATATACAAAAGATGTGAGAGTAGAAACGATTAGATTTGGCAAGAGATCAGACAGAGTGAGTAAAAGGAAAGAGCTTGAGCACGATGATAACAAGACTGAGAGCTTGGGTGACTGGGAGGATAATGGTACTCTCAACAGTGATCGGAAGCTGACAAAGGAGGAAATTTTGGGTGAAAAGATAATGAATTTGTTTTGGATATGCTGAGATTGATTTACCTATGGGACATCCATTCAGGATGGATGGCAACTGGCATCAAGACTGCCAGTCTTTAAACTGCCTTTAAGAGGCAACTGGCAACACAAAATAGAAGCTTAGGAGAAAGGTTAGGGCTAGATATATAGATCTAGAAATCATCCAAATAAAGATGATATTTGAACTAGTGGGTGCAAGAGAGATCAGTAAGTGAAACAGATTAAAGAAGAGGGTCAAAGACAGAACTTTGGGGGATACCTACATTAGCAGGTGTGACCAAGATGAAGAATTAGCAAAGAAGCCTGAGAAGAAGTTAGAAGAACCAAGAGAACCAGCAGCATCATGAAAACCAAAAGAGGAAAGAATATCTGGAAGACGGTGACTGACAGTGCCAAAGGCTGCAGAGGTCAAGAAAGGTAAAGACTGAGAAATGGAAATGGCCATGAGAACTGGCAGTTAAGAGATTAATAATAACTTTGGAGAGAGCAGTTTCAATAGAATAACAAGGATGGTGAGTAGGAAAAAAAATACACCATATATCACTGAGAAATCTGATATACAAGATACAGAGGGAACTGAGGTGAATATATAAGACCAGGAGCAATCCCCCAACAGACAGAAGAATAAATGTTATCAACAATTTTCTAAATGAGAAGTGTAAATTATCAATGACCATAGTAAATAATGTTCCAAAAATCACTAAAAAATAAAAGAAATGCAAATTAAAATAATACTAAGATTTCATCTTACACTCAGCTGATTGGCCAATGTGGGGAAAAAATGGAAAGTATGAATACTGCAAGGGCTGTGGGATGGTATCCTGTATATAGGTTGTTTGTATGTAGTTATTTGCATGTTGTTTCCTCCATTAGACTGTGAGTTTTTTGAGGGCTGCTTTTTTTTTTTTTTTTTTTTTTGGGTATCTCTAGCATTTTAGCATCATCTCTGGAATATAGTAGGCGTTTAATAAATGTTTATCGACTGACTGGCTGTGCAGGGAATATCGATGTCACTGTTGGTGGAACTGTGCATTGGTTCAGCTGTTCTTGAAAAATGATTTGGAATTAAGCAATGAAAGTTGCTAAACTGCTCAGAACTTTTGATCCCAAGATCTTTTTTTATGGCAGACAAAAATTGGAAACATTAACCGGGCAAAAGCCAAAGAAACAAGAAGAAAATACCATCCATCTTGTTGCTCTAATAAACATCTTAATTCCTAAAATGTTTCATAGAGCTCCCTCCCCACTGCGCTTCTCACACCCCCCCCACCCTAGCTGAGAATTTTGCCTCATATTTTGCTTAAAAAAACTTAACGCTTTTTCACAAAGAACTCTCTTCTTCTCCTCCTCATCTCACATGACTCAGGTGCCTTCTCCTACTATCCCCTCCTTCACGTCAGTCTCACATGAAGAGGTGGCTCCTGTCTTTGCCAAAGCAACCCCCTTCTCTATCTGCACGAGTCCATTCTGATGTTCTCCAGTGTCTGTCATCCCTCCTCTCTCACTCATCTTCAGTCTTGTCCTATCTGCTGACCACTTCCCTCCTACCTGCAAATATATCTACAGCTCTATAACTTCATCCATCCACTCTCCACTAGTTATCAGTCTCTTCATTTCCTCCTTTCTGATGACCCCATCATACACCCACATTTTGGGATGCCCCTGAATCTCAATAACACTAATATCTCACTTACTGTCAGAAGCCTTTTCCATTCCTTCCTAATATGAATGCCTTTCCTCTGAGACATCTACAATTTATCCTGTATCTATTTTGTTTGGATATATTGTTTGCATGTTCTCATCCTCATTAGATTGAGGTCACTGAGAGGAGAAACTTTTTTGTGTGTCCTCAATGCTTAACAAGCACTTAATAAATATTTATTGATTAATTAACCTTAACCCTACTGAATCTATGGTATTTAGAGATCTAAGAATTGTCAAACATAACAGTACGCTGTACCTGATAGGTGAGTTCATCAGAATTGCCTGATGTTGAATGTGGCGTGTGGCTCACTAGTATCACTTGCTGTGACCCTGTCCCACTTTGGCCAGGAAGAGAGGAATCTGTTAGTAGAGCTGGGAACTGCTGAGTCTAATAAAAGAAAAATAAGATTTCATGAGCTGTTTAGTGACTGTCAAAGTAAATAATAATTTTTAAGATATTTTAAGATATCATACATTCAGACATTCCTTAATCTTAGTGTCTTCCTTTTTAGGCTATCCTTAATTTATCCAGTATATATCATTTGTACATACACACATTAAAGATGAATCATATATTATAAGAATAGTATCATAACTTTGGAGTGAGAAGGGATACTGGAATTTATCTGGTTCACCCTCTTATTTTACAGAGGACAAAATAGACCCAGAGAGATTCACAATTTATACTTTAAAAAATTACAAAAAATACATTACTTTACAAAATAGCAAATTATTACAAAATGGAAGTGACTTTATTTATAAAGAAAACAACATTAAATGGAGTTAAAATCAGTTAACATACCTCAAAATGATATTATACTGTGGAATTTAAGTCCTAGAACTTTTAATATCTTTGACTCAAGCTCATTTTATTTTGAAAAGCTACAAGCATAGGGTCAGGAAAGTGGGAATGAGAAGTGGTTAAGAGAGTCATAGAGTTAGGAATTAAAAGGTAATGAATACTCTGGAGAACTTAGATAATAGGCACTAGAATGAGAATTATAACTGTAATGTGAAAAAATAAGCCCAAAAAGGAGATAGCAACACATATATATTTCTAGCCTCTGACTTAGAAAAAATGATTTTTTTAAAATTAATTTTATTTTCAGTGTTCTACAATCACTACCACATAATTTAGATTTTTTTTCCCCTCCCTCCCCGAGATGGCATACAATTTTATATAGGTTCTACACATACATTCCTATTACAAACATTTTCACTATAGTCTAGCTGCATAGAAGAATTAAAATTAATGGGAGAAATCATGTAACAAACCAAAACATAATACACACACAAAAAAATGATCTGCTACATTCTGCAATTGAATTCCATAGTTCTTTCTCTGGATGTGAAGGCATTTTGCCTTAAAAGACCAATGGAAATTTTTTTAAGTCCTTGCATTGCAATGAAGTTCCAAGTCTACCAGAAAAAATTCTTGCACACTATGGTCACTGCTGTGCACAAAGTTCTCCCGGTTCTGCTCCTTTCACTCAGAGTCAGTTCATATAAGTCTTTCCAGGCCTCTTTCAGTTCATCATTTCTTATAATGCAATAGCATTCCATTACATTCATATAAAATAATTTATTCAGCCATTCCCCAATTGATGGGCATCCCTTTGATTTCCAGTTTTTGGTCACCACAAAGAGTACTGCTATACATACTTTTGTACATGTGGGACCCTTTCCCATTTTTATGATCTCTTGGGGATACAGTCCTAGAAGCAATGTTGCTGGGTCAAAGGGTAGAAGAAATGATTCTTTAGAGGTATTATATCTTTTTTGAAACTTAAAAATAAAATGAAGGAAACACTACAGGTATACAGAGACACAATGGACAGAGTACTGAACTTGAATTCAGGAAGGCCTGGATTCAAACACTTACGAGATGTGTAACTCTAGGCAATCTGCTGAACTAATCTCAACACAGTACGACTAATGAAACAGACACAAAATAGGGATAACATAGTACTTAAACTCATTTTAGAATAAGAGAGCTATAGACAAGTATATGAATAGCACTGGTTATATTCAACCCTCAACAATTTATCTGTTGATTTAAAAGTTTGATTTTATCTTAATAAAGCTAGAACATTTGATGAAAATGTATAATATAGCTTTCCATGAAGTTTAATACATAGGCAGGATAAATACATATAGCTAAATAACATGTAATAATTTGTCTTGTTTCTTTATAAAAAACTGAACAGTATTTTCAAGGTGCATTTCCCTCAGTTTTTTATAGGCCCTGAACAATGCTTCATCAAGGCCAACGTCCATTCACGCTTTTAAGAGCTGCCTCTCCTAATCTCCCAACCTTTACTTCTTGGTCTAAGAACAGTAATCAAATCAACACTACCAAAGGCCAACTATTTCCTGGCTCGCCTCACTGTCCTGTAACTTCCCAGACCAGAATTCCTTTCTCTATTTTCCCCTCCAAAAAAAAAATGCTCTTTTTTTGTAAATATAAGTTTCTTAAGGGCAGAGATTATCTTTTTTGTATTTGTATCTCCAGAAATGAATACGGTGCCTGTCAGTCAAAAAAGTGTGTATTAAGCCCTCACTATGTGCATTTTCACTGGATGTCCCTCGTGTCTGGAACTGTCTCCCTCCTCATCTCCCCTCCTAGCTTCCTTCAATTCTCAGCTAATGTCCCAGCCAGAATCCTTTCAAAGTCTTCCTTAATCATAGTGTCTTCCTTCTTAGGCTATCCTTAATTTATCCTATATGTATCATTTGTACATTTTTGTTTGAATACTGCCTTCTCCACTGGGTTGTGAACTCTTTGTTTTTAATATTATTTTATATTTTTATACTTTATATTTTTCTATTTCTATTCCTGAAATCCTCTACAAGGCACTGTTCATAATGTCGGTCAACAAGTTATTTGTCAGGACCCTTGCCAAGGGCAGGGGATACAAAGAAAGGCAAAAAATAATCTATACCCAAGGAGCCTGCAGTTCAAAGGGGAAGAAAGTATGTAAACAACTACTTACAAAAAAGATATATACAAGATCAACAGAAGATTAAAAACAGTGGGAAGGCACTAGCATTAAGCTGCTACTTCAGAGAAGCCAGGAGAGAATTAAAGGGAGAGAATTGCAGGCAAGGGGACAGTTAGAGAAAATGCCTGTCTCAGAATGGAGGCAATCCTAAATTCTCGGCATTTATGTCACAGAAATCAAGGTTTTAGCAAGTACTATCTATGCTGGAAATCTTGGGATATGGCCCAAGTAATAGACACAATCTGTCTTTGAAGGATAACTCCTACCATTATGGAAAGACATGTCACCAATAGGCTTGCCAACTGGCAATGAATATTTTTGACCACGGCCAACCAAGGAATAAAATTTTAAAATGGCCTTCAATATTAAGCATTTGCCTTCTGTTTCTGAACTGATAGTGGTAAGAAAGGGGATGGAGGGTGGCAAGAATGATATTATTTTTGCGTTGTCTGTAAGTGTGCACACATTCCATGTGCCAATGGTAAGTGGAATCATCTTTGCAGATTTTTTTTTTTTTGTGCATTTTGTACATATTTTTGTGTTTCGATCACAGAGTGGGAATCCCTGCTTGCCACGGTAATCAGGCCAGGGTTGGGTAAGTAGACAATGTTTAGGGCACCTTTTCTAGCCTCCTTCCTCACACTACGAGGTGAGAAGTGAGATCCTTAAAAGACTGCTCAGACACCCAGGGGGCTGCCAAGCCCCACTGCTGCTTCTAGTAAGAAACGACCCTATGACTTGGGCCACCTGTGGGCAGGGTTGTGACTGCAGCTCGCAGCGTATCTGTACCTGCTGCCTCATCATTTGCCTGTTGCCACAGAACTTTGAGGCATAACAGTAAAATGGTATGGGTGATGGAATTTGAACTGAGCCCCAAAAAAGACTCGGCAGCCATCACACCAAAGGTACTGATCCTCCCTGAACACACCCTACACCTGGGCTCCTTAATAGTGCTAGGATGAAATACACATTTCTCTGTTTGGCATGTAAAGCCCTTTACAATCTTGATCCAATCCACCTTTCCAGTCTTCCTTCCCCATCACACTCTATAGTCTATCTACACTACATCTGTTTTGTACAGACTGCTCCTCCAGCCTTGAATGCATTCTGCCAACTATTCCACGTCTTTGAATCTCTGGAATCCTTCAAAGTTCAGTTCAAATTCCACTTTCTCCATAAACCCTTTTTGCACTTTTTTCTAGCTGCTAATCTTTTCCTCAAATTACCTTATTTTTATTGTGTATATATTTACATAGACACCTATATGTTTAAGTTGTATCCCCTAGTAAGAGTGTAAGCTCCTTTGAGGGCAGGGATTGTTTCAATATTGTTTTGTATCACCAATGCCTAGCATACATGGTGCCTGACACATAGTAGGCACTTAATAAATGCCAAGTGGATCAACTAAAGAAACAAACATGAAACCAAAATAGCCCTGTGAAATTCTGGGTGCTTCAACTGATGTCTTTCTTCCTACATTGTAGCTAATTTTTTCATTCAGTTTCTTGACACGACTCAGGATTCCCTTCTACCTTTTCAGAAACTTTGTCTTGATTTTCACATGAAGGTCTTCATCTTTTTTTTTTTTTTTTGCAAGATCAGATGCCTTTACTTGGTTGAATGAAAAATAATGAGTACAACTCAAATGATAGTGAATGAGGATGTTCACCTTGCCAGAGAAGTTTATACTCACTACCAGAGTTATTTATTTAGTAAATTCCACATTGTTCATAAAGTCAACCTAACTGCTGCAGAAAAATAAACCGTGGTTCTGAATGCCCATTTACAGCCAATTTCAACAATATGTGTGATGACGGAGACTGATTACCCATTACAGGCAACAGTATCTGGTGGTCCTCTGTTCCAAGGGTAAGAGTTTCACATTTTTAGGTTCAGGTAAAGGACTTTTCTGCATGGAATCTTGTTCATTAAAAGTTTTATCTCCCATGGGAGAATCTAGAGCTTTTTCAGATCTTGTCCACGTTCAGCGTGCCCATGTAAATGAACTTGAGAAGCTTCTGGAAGCCGTTTGATTTCACCAGACTCTGGTCTGGGAAAACATCACTGTGTGGAGCAGTCCTTGTAGACAACCCTGAAGTACTCACTGAACAAGGACAGCATGTTGCAGTGTGCTCAGAACTGCTGCTCACTGATGATCACATCGTATAGGAAGCCTGCCTTGTTCAGTCACTCCAAGAGATGCCCGCAAGTGGTGTGACAGCCAATCTTTTAGCTTTTTAAAACATTCTTAAAGTGTATTTCCTCACCTGAGGTAGCCTAGACAGTAGAGAGGCATTTACTGAGCCTTTTTAAAGCCTCTTTTAGAAGGGAGATAAGCCTATGTACAATTTGAGCATAAAAAACAGACACCTGACTGTGGCAGAACTACAAACAGAACACAATCTGTAGGTCTCTAAAAACTGCTATTTATGTTTTCTAGATTTGAGATTTTAATCTTTTGTTTTTCTTGCTAGTAGTTCCCCTATGGAATTATTATAAGAAACTACCTGTGGATGATTTGGACTGCTGAGTTATGACTCTTTCTTTAGCACCTCTAAACAATATGACAGGTTATTTAGCATTTCAAATTTAGCATTACCTCAAGAGACATACTTAACTTCTTTTCCCTTACTTCGTCTTAACTTTACCTTCTCCCGAGTCTTTCTCTTTTTGTTTCAGATCAAGTCCTTTATTTCTCCTTATTTTGCTCTCCTCCTTGTCCTTGAATCCTTCTACTTGAGTACTCTTTAACCTTCTCATCAAGTACTCTCAAATTTCTCTGCCCTAAATTCAATATCTGACTCACTTCACAATGTTAGAGGCCTCCAAATCACCACCACAATGCCTTCTTCTTCAGCTTAAGTCTTTCTCCCTTGCCCCTTCTCCTTCATTCCTTTTTGCCTTTGGAAGCTAGAAAAACTTCAATTACTATATGGTAAAGTGATTAGAGTGCTGGATTTTGAGTCAGGAAGGCCTGAGATAGAATTCTGCCTAAACAACTATGTGACTCTGGGCTAGTCATTTAACATGTTTTAGGAACAATAACAGTACCTTACACCACAGGATTGTTGTCAGGATCAAATGAGATAACATACATCTAGCTCTTTGTAAACCTATATAAATGCTAGCTATTGTTATATACAGTAATAGACTTTCAAGTTTACAGTTATTTACATTTTGTGATTTAATCTTCAGACCCTGTAGATTTCACAGGATTTGGCAACCGGGTAATTCCTGTTATGGATACAGAAGTCTTTGTCTGAGAAGCTGACTCAGAGAAGTTTACTATTCTGTTAAATCTTCTACCTTTCCTCTACTCTTTTCTAAGCTGGGTGGCCTAGGTTAGAGTATAAAAATAGTCTTCCCTGGACATGTAGGTGAAGTAGGCTGAGTGTAATTTTAATTCATAATATATGTAACTTTTATAAGATTAAGAAAGCCTAAGACTAGACTTCAAATTCAGTTCAAACAACATTTATTAAGCAATACTCTTTGCAAAGTTCTGTTAGGCTTGTAGGTAATATAATGATGAGACAGTCCCTGTCTTCATGAGGCTTATGATTATTAGGAAAAGGTGAAGACAAGTGTGTCAGCACAGCATAAATCAAAAGAAATACTATAAGAGAGTTGCTGTAACAAATAAAATGATACAAAAGGTTGGGAGGACCAGTGCTTTACGTGACCGGCGAGCTGCATTTTAGTTTGGCCTAGGTAGAATTTCAAGAGAGGTACAGCACAAAGGCAGTAGCAAGAAGCAAAGGCATACCGTAGAAGAATAGGGCAGGAAAGTGCTGGAAGATAAAGCTAAAGGTAACAGTTCAGACCATGTTGTAGAAAACAAGACTGAAGAAGTTGGACTTTACTCTACAGACAATGGAATGTCACATGATAATAACTGTCTTTGCTTTAGGAATATTGCGTGGCAAGAGTAGAGAGGGTGAGTTGGAACAGGAAGAGGCCAGATACGGGAAATCCAGTTAAAAGGCTATTGTTACAATTCAGAGGAGGGATAATGAGAATCTGAATCACAATTATTGCAGAAGAAACAAAAATAAGAATCTACTGTAGCAAGAGTCCTAAGGGCTAGTGCTCTTTAAGACTTTGGAACTGCCTAGAGGAGACAAAAGACAAGAGAAGTCAAAGATAATTTCAAGGTTTCATACTTGGATTACTTGTAGAACTACCATTTAACAAAAATAGCAAAGTCAATAAGAGAAGGTGGTTTGTATGAAGATCATTCTGAGAGGCTGGGGAGCAAGAGGGAGAATATAATTTTGGATTTGAATATGCTGATTATTAGGTCAATGGAACTATCTGGGATCATAGACATAAAGCTGGAAGGCACCTTAGAGCAGCGGTGTCAAAACTCACTATTAAACTAGATTAAAATACATTGGGAAATGTTTAACAAAATATAAAAAAAATACAACATAAATAATGTTAATTTGTGGTTTTTTAAGTTCATATGAAGGATAGCTAGGTGGCACAGTGAATGTTGTTATTATTTGTCCAACATTTTCAGAGGATCTATGACATTACAGGATAATGGTTTGACTCTTGGGTGAACTGGATTTAAGTAAGGTAGAGCAGCACAAAGTTTGTCACCCCCACTCTCCCTTCCAGAGTCATCAGAGTCCAGGTACAAGACAAAAGGCAAGGCAACTGGAAATGCTGCTTGGACAACAAGAACCAAAAATGGTATTGGCTGTTTTTGACCATTAGGAAGTCAAGAGGAATTTTATCCTATAATACTGTATAGGATCAGCATTAGTTAATAATGGTAGACTCATAAGAGCTTTCTAAAAAGCAGTTATATTCAGAGCAAAAAATATACTACAAGAAGACTGAGAAGCAAATGGGTGGAAAGGAAGTAAAAGATCATCTACTCCTCTTTAAAGGAGTTAGCCTTGGAAAGGAAGGCAACAGGCATTTATTTATTAAGTGCTTATTATATGCCAGATGATGTGTTGAAATAGCTCACTTTCGAAAGGGGAAGAAAACATATTAATAACTATGTACATACAAGATGTATACACATTCAATTGAAAGTAATCTCAGAAGGGAAGGTATCAGCAGGTGGAAGTAATAAGAAAGGCCTCAAAGGTGAAATTTGAACAGAATCTTGAAGGAAATCTGGGAAACTAAAAGAAAAAGGTAAAAGGGGAAAAAATTCTAAGCACTGGGGATAGCCAATATAAAGGCACAGATATGAAAAATGGAATGCCCTGTGTGAGGAACATCAAGCAAGCCAGTTTATCCTGCTTGTAAGAGAATAAAATATAGAACACTGGGAAGGCAGGAAGAAGTCAGGTTATTAAGAGCTTTAAATTTCATAGAGGGCTTTATATTTGAGGTAAGAGGATGTCCATGGGGTTTACTGAATAGGAGGGGGTGACATAAACAGATATGTGCTTTAGGAAAATCATTTTGGCAGCTAAACAGAAGACAGAATGAAGTGCAGAGGTAGAGTCTAATTAGGAGACTGTTGAAATAGTTGAGGTGGGAGGTGGTGAGGCACCGAACTTGAGTGGCTGCTGTTTGAGAAAAGGACATATACTTGAGAGATAATACAGTTGAGAGTAGGGCTAGCAAAATAACTTTCGTAGTAGTAAAGACCTTGCAAAATAAATCACAAAGCAATGAAAGGTATTTCTGTTTTAGCTAAAGAAAATTACATTTTTGTATGATTACTGATCAGATTTAGGGCTTAAAAGAACATTTATATATCTTCTAGCCCAATCTCATTTTGTAATGAGGAAACCAAGACCAAGAGATGTTAAGTAACTTGTTCAAAGTCATATAAGTAGTATCAAAAGCAGGATCTGAGGAGGAAAGAAGATATAAATCATTGGATTTGAAGTCAGAGAACCTGGATTCAATTCTAGACTGAACTTGTGACCTTGAACAAGTTACTTAACATTTCTGAGCCCTCTGAAATCAAGAAGAATGAATCGCAGTTCCAGTTAAGGACTCTTCAAATTCTTAAGACACTGATTTCATATTCCCCCTGGCTCTTCTCTTTTTTCATACAATCTTTGAGTGATTGCCAGTCTTGTAACCATTCTGGTTGCCTTAGTTAGACATATTACAGCTAATCAATTGTCTTTCTAGAGTGTGGTGCTTGAAAGTTCTCCAGATTTTAGTCTGAGCAAGATAGAATAAATGGAACTAGAATGCTCCATGTTCTAGATATGACAGATAACTTAGTGCAGCCTAGAAGAACATTAGCTTGTTTGATTCCTAGTAAACTTGAAGTATGATAAGTATGAAGTATGCGGTTTTTTTTAAACGCTGTACAGCTATGCTTCTTCCTGAAATATGTGACAAATTCACTTTTAATCCCAACTATATAATTTATCTTTAAACATTTCTTTTCATTAGATTCAGTCAAACTTTCTAGTCTTTTAATAGCTTTTTGAATTTTGATCTCCTCTAGACTTTGTTTCATTTGGAAATATGACAATCATGACTTTCAGGCTTTTATCTAAACCATTCATAAAAATGTTCAATGTCAGACTGCTATGGACAGTTATTTTGGGCACTGCAACAGAGACCAGCAAGAGAACTTGCAAGGTGACATTAACCCATTAATGGTCACTCATTGAGTGTACAACTAGCTCTGAATCCAGTCAGTCAATAAACATTTATTAAGCTCCTATTCTGTACTAGGCACTTTGGATATAAAAAGAGATTCAAAAAAAACCCCAAAAAACAAAAAACCAAAAAAAAAAAAACCTCCCCTCAAGGAGCTTACATTCTAATGGGAGAAATGACAAACAAACATATATACATATAAACAAACTATATACAGGATAAATAGTAAGTGGTTAACAGAAAGATGGTATTAGAATTTAGAGGGATTATGCAGGTCTCCATTTTCAGATTTCTTGGGGAATATAGGGGACTGGGTTAGGAGAAAAGATACTGAGTTCCAGTTTGAACATGTTTAGCTTAAGAGGTCTACCAGACATTCATTCTGAGATGTCTGAAAGGCAGGTGAAAATGCAAGATTAGAAATCAGCAGAGAGATAAAGGCAAAATAGCTGGAGCTGAGAGTCATCAGCACAGAGACAGTAATCAACTCCATGGAAACTGATGAGATCACCAAGTAGTGAGAGGGAGAAGATCCAGGATAGAACCCTGAGGAAGCCCTACTGTTAGAGCTTATAATCTGAATGAGGATTCGGCAAGAGATGCTGAGGAGGAATGGTCAGCTAGGTAGGAAAAGAACCAGGATAGAATGGTAGACGGAAAACCTAGAAAGAATAGAATATCAAGGAGGAGAGAGAGTGATCAACTATGTCAAAAGCTGCAGAGAAATCGAAGAGAATGAGTACTGAAAAAAGGCCATTTTTGCATGTGGCAATTAAAGAGATCA
Organism: Bettongia penicillata ogilbyi; assembly: GCA_023548195.1. Lineage (NCBI taxonomy): Eukaryota > Metazoa > Chordata > Mammalia > Diprotodontia > Potoroidae > Bettongia > Bettongia penicillata. The sequence continues at coordinate 7,802,773 of JAJHZJ010000318.1, read as the reverse complement.
TGGGTAACTTCAGAGAGAGCAGTCTCAGTGGAATGATAAATTCTGAAGCTAGATTACTGTAAAGTACTAAGAAGAAAGTGAAAGGAGAGAAAATAAGAGGCACCTGTTGTAGATGGAATTTTCAAGGAGTTTAGCCACAATGGGCAGAATATAGGATATTAGAGGAGATATATGATCAAGTGAGGATTTTTCCAAGACTGGGGAAACATGGGCATGCTTTTAGGCAGTAGGAAAAGAGCTAGCAGATGGGGAGAGACTGACAATAAGGCATAGAGGGAATGACAGAGAAAGAAATATCTTGAAGAATATATGACGGAATGAGATTCCTCGAGGAGGTGGACAGGTTAGACGTGATAGGAAGTAAGGCCTCCTAATCATGTGAGACATGGGTGAAGAAGTAAATAGTGGTAGCAGGCATCTCCGATGTGAAGTGAGAAGAGGAAGATCATGGCAAATATGATCTCAATTTTCCCTGCAAAATATGAGGCAAGATTCTCAGCTAAAAGGGGAGGGGTAAAAGGCAAGGCGAGCCAAGGGACGTTTGAGGAGGAATGAAAAAGATCTAGAAGAGCTGCTATGGTGAGTAGGGCAGGGAATTGATGAGGGAGCTCTAACAGGATTGCCTTGGAGCAGCAAGGGCCCAGCTGAGGTATGACCATCTGTGTGTGTGGCTGAGGTGGGGTACAGGACTAAATCACAGGAAGCGAGTAGGTTAGGGTGAGGAACTGAGTGGTCAGGATGTTTGAGAGACAAGCATGTTTGAATTTAGCTAAAGGCACTGTCATCCAACTTACATATCTCCACCTTATCCACAAGGACTGCATGAATGACTTTTATTAAATATTCTGCTGAAAATTAGGCATACTGTATTGTTAGCATTCTCCTAGTCTAGTCATCTCTTCAAAAAAGAATATGAGGCTAGTGTGGCATGAACTAGTCTTGATAAAGCAATTCTGATGTTTGGCCATCACTATTTCCCTTACCAAGTGTTCACAAATAATTCCTTACATTTTGCCAGGAATCAAACTCAAGTTAACAGATTTAAAATATGCAAGTTTCATCTTATCTTCTTTTTCTTCTTTTAAAACAAGATTTAACCTTTTCCAATCCTGTAACACTCTTCTATTCTCTAAAATCTTTCACAGACCAAAGGCACTTTTCTGTCTTTGGCTTTCTCTACCATCTAAATGTATACATTCCTCTAAGGTTTGGGGCTTAACTTTTCCACTGTATTCTTTCCTCTCTCAGCGAACTTTTATCCACTCCAATAGTTTCAACTATAACCTCAAGGCAGAAAGCTTCCAAATGTATATTTCTAACCTTTACTTGCTTTTTCAAAATCCACATTTCTGTTTTCCCCCTGGATGGTTCCTACATAGCTGCCCTGCTGGCAGCTAAAACACAACATATTTGAGACCAACTTCATCATATTTCCAACTCTACATCCTTCCTTCCAACCTTCCTTGCTATCACTGATTCCCGATTTTCCTATTTCTATTCCATACTTTCTACATTTATTTACTGGGGAAAGGGGAAATCAGGGCAGTAATTTCAGCACTATGGGAGGTTGGGGGAGGGGGCAGAGGAGAGAACAAATGGACTTGTTACAGAAACTCTAACAATGCGACTCATTTGTACCCTACCAGTGTTAGGTAGACTAGAAAGGTAAGAATGCTGACAGTTTTTCATGGTCACAAAGCTAGTATGTGTGAGGTGAGCTGTCCTGTATGCTACTGATGATGTAAGACTGGAGCTCAAGAGAGAGGTGAGTGCGAGGTATGCAGATGGCATAGTCACCTTCATAGAGATGACAGTTATTAATAGAAGGGTTTTGTGTTGTCTGTATATTATACCTCAAATTAAACAGAAAGCATTAGGGACTACATTTTTCTCAAACTTTGTATCTCATCATCCAGTATAGGACTCTGCCTACAGTAGGAATTTAATAAATGTTTGTTAAATTTAAATGTTGAGTTCTGCTTCTTTCCTTTTCCAATAAAATTCGAATCTGACACTTTACTGTGGTGTAAAGGTGGCTCTGTATCCTCAAAGGTTAAGATTATAGAACTGTAAGTTCCTCCAAGTCCCACCAGCATGGAAAGGCTTTGAATAGAAAGAAGTCTAATGATAGGTAATGGGTTACTCTCCAATGACTGGTATAGGAAGGTTCAGGGAGGCTCACCACCAGATTGACTGCAGGATGAAGGATTTTTTTTTGGCCACTCTAGCTTTTATAAGGGAAAAGAAGGTTTTGATAGATATCACTCAAGGAAGTGTTCATCACAAAGAAATCAGAGACCCTGAAAGAAATGAAGTGCCTTTTGTCTTTGTATGGTCTATAATCTCAACTCTGATTCTTAATGAGTAAAATATACTTGGATCCTTCATCTTTTTTATGTTTATGACAGGTTAATATACCTTCTTATATTATACAACATTGCCTCTTTTTGGTCACTTGAAATGTTGCCTATCTAGTCTTTTTTCCTTTTTATAAGAGTTCTATAAGTAGTTTCAAATATTTAAGATTGGTATAGAATTTTAAATGTAGACCTTTGAGTTCTGACACTATGTGCTCTGTAAGAGGAGAATTTATTCAGCTGCGTATTCCTCAGATATCAGTTACCTCGTACATTAGGCATGCAAAAAATTTTGTTAAATAGAATTAATGAATGAACAGATAAGCTAATATTACTTTTCCACAATTATCTTATGTCTGGTCTTTTCAAGGTATTTAGGAATAGCCATTTTTTCTTTAAGTGGGAGCAATTTTTTTTTCATTTCTTCCCTTTGATTTTCACCTGAGGGAAGATGGAACTATGTCACAGGACAACTTCTATGATATACTTAGATGTCTCTTGTGTTGCCTGTGTATTATCATATGGACTACATATGGTACTATTTTATTACTCTAGAGATGCGCTAATATTGCAAGTGATTACTTTACAAAGACATACCCATACCTATAAGACTTATTATTTCTTATGTGTGAATCAATCCACAAGTATTTATTAAATGCTTATTGTATGCCAGGCACTGTGCTAGGTACTGGAGATGCAAAGAAAAGAAAGAAACAATCACTGCCCTAAAGGAGCTTACATCCTACTAGAGTAACAATATCTACTTATAAACACATACAAAATATATAGGGATAGGTAATGGACCTGTGATTTTTTTAGGCATGGGAAATTCCTAGATAAGAAAATGCGCTGTACTGATGTAGGGTAGCAATTTCCTTGCAATTTATGATGTTAAAGAGGTGTCGATAAAGTTGTTTTCCTCTGCAATATTTACTAACTTTCTCAAGCAAGGACAGCAAAAGATTTATCCACAAAGATCTATGCAGGATTTTTTTTTTTCTTCTAACCAGTGATGAAAGAAAGGGAAGGTAATCTGAGTGAAGAGCCTCTAAGACTGTTCTCCTTAAAGCTATATTTGAAGGAAGGAGTATAATGTGAAAGATCAATTTTATTCTGCCTGAGCCCAGAAGACATCTTTAGGACAGATGAATAAGGAGAAGTTAAAAGGAGACAGATTTTAGCTCATTAAAATGAAAGATTTCCAAAAATTAGAGCTGTTCAGAAATGAAATGGACTATGTGGTGAAGTTGCTGATTCTCCACGATTGGAGGTTTTTAAGTATAACCTGTGCGATCACTTGCCAGGGAATCTTGTAGAGTAGATTTCTGCTTGGATATGAGTTAGTCTAGTTGGCCACTGAGGTTTCTTCCAATGGTCTTTGTTTCAGTTATTTTTGTTTCCTTGTAAAGGTAGGATTCCTTGGAATATCATCACTATCCATTTTAAATAGTTATCTGGCATCTGCACATTTAAGAATGTTTGTATTTTACTTTTTGAAATTTTGAGAAATCAGAATTATTATAACAGTTACATGATTTCACGTTGATGGGGTGCTCACACCCCAGCCCAAAGACCCTGTCTTTGGAGACCCTGTCTTTGGCAATAACTCCTGAATAGGCCCCAGTGGGGCAAATTATCTTCACCTGTTGTAAGAAAAAGCTGACCTCTGTAGAATTTCCCTTGCATGAACAGGACTATCTTGTTCCAGCAGAACTATCATGTACTGATTCCCACAGTTACTGTATACAATCCAGAGGTCAAGCTATAGAAGTCAGCTCCCCTAGCTATCTTGTTACAGATGTAGCAGACCAAAAAACGTATCACTTAGTAATGCATCCCCTTTGCCCCCAGGGTTTCCAGTAGTGAATGATGCCTGTACCCAAGGTACAGAAACTGTATGTTTCTTCCTGTCCTGCCCTCCATGAGCACAGCTGGCACGTAATGCAGTAAGTTTTTCCTATATAAGCTTTAGCATCACCCCCATTAGATTGCAAGTTCCCTAAGGAGCTCTATCTGCTATATTAATGTTAACAGTACATTTTTTTGTCCCTTGACTGTAAGGCGGCTTGAATCCGTAAACTGAATTCTTTCAAATGACTCTGCCCCACCCCCTGCCTAAAGGCTCTCTTCTGGGATCCTCCTGACTTCAGTGATTATCAATAGCAACTGTGGCTGTTTCCCTCCCAGCCTCAACTCTTTCTTTTCTTTGCCTCATTAAAGGGGTCATACCCTGGCTACTTCTTAAACATGCCCAAGTGAGTACCTGCATAGACCTTGGCCTAGTGCATCTTGGGTCATCATCAGTCATCCTGAGGAATTTCTGGTCACTGGATCCCGATAACTCTGCAGGACAAGTGTGGCTGAAGACCTGCACAGCCCTCCCTCACTCAAAACAAAGGCAATGCAAGTCATGTCATCATTTCTCTGATGGCATGGTCCTCTCCGAAAACGAAGGATGAACCCAACAACAACATTCAAAAAAGGCAAACTTTGTTACCCAGGTGGATGAGATTGGCTCAGTTTGGGTTTGCCAAAATCTTTTGGGAGACATTGGGAAAAAAAAGTTCAATTGTATATTACCATTTAAACTGACAGGTTTAATTGACTTGCCCAAAGTCACAGCCAGTATATGGCATTGTCCTAGGTCCCAGGTTAGCATTTTATCCACTATGTCAGGTATATATACAGAAGAAATACTTAAATACTAATAATGGATTTGAAAGAACAGTTGCATATGAAGGAAAGTAAGGAGTATGAAACTAGGTTGTAAAGGGCCATACTAAAAAGAAGGTTCAAATTTTGGGATGGGAAAGAAAGTACGTTCTGTTTTGGACTTGTTAAAGTTAAGATGCCTGTGGATCATGTGAAATTAATAAATGATTTTATTATTTTCCTCTTTCTCTCTATTCTTCCGTTTTATCTGTCACTCCTCCCGTATCACAAACAAGTAATCTTCTACAGATGCCACAGTGTAATCAGAATCTTTTTTTCTAGAATCAATCAAACACATTATCAGGTTTATCAGGCTTCCTGTCATCTTCACTGTTTGTTTTTGTTTGGTCTGACTGCTTATGAGATTATACAATTTCAGAGCTAAAAGGGATATCAGAGATCTAGAATAACCTCGTTCTTTTGCAAACGAAGAAAATGAACCTCAGAGTGTTCTATTACAAATGTAACAAATAACAGACTACAAATGCAGGCGTTCCATCTCCAAAACATATCCTCACTCCATTATATCATGTTAACCTAACTTCTTCTAACGAAAGGTGTGTGTATGTGTGTGTGTGTGTGTGTGTGTGTGTGTGTGTGTGTGTGTGTGTGTGTGTGTGTATTTCAAATACTGCTTCCAGTTTAGGAAGCATTCTGGAACCCTGAAAGTTCTGGTTAAGGTTATACTACAATAAATACAATGTTCTTTGAACTCAATTGGACAAAGAATAAAGTACTGCACATTCATCTTCCCTCAATCCTTTTTCTAGGTCTGCACTGGGTGTATCTGATTTTGGAATCTTTTGCATCTTAAGAGTTGTATGGAGGCTAATGACTTTATGAGAAACCAAGAAATCACAAAACAAAACTAAAAGAATGAAAAAATGGAAGATAATGTGAAATATCTCATTGGAAAAGCAATTGACCTGGAAAATAGATCCAGGAGAGACAATTTAAACATTTTGGGACTACCTGAAGGCTATGATCAAAAAAAGAGCCTAGACATCATCTTTCATGAAATTATCAAGGAAAACTGCCCTGAGATTCTAGAACCAGAGGGAAAAATAAGTATTCAAGGAATGCACCGATCACTGCCTGAGAGAGATCCAAAAAGAGAAACTCCTAGGAACATTGTGGCCAAATTTCAGAGTTCCCTGGTCAAGGAGAAAATATTGCAAGCACCTAGAAAGAACCAATTCAAGTATTGTGGGAATACAATCAGGATGACACAAGATCTAGCAGCTTCTACATTACGGGATCGAAGGGCATGGAATAGGATATTCCAGAAGTCAAAGGAACTAGGACTCAAACCAAGAATCACCTACCCAGCAAAACTGAGTATAATACTTCAGGGGAAAAAATGGGTCTTTCAATGAAATTGAGGACTTCCAAGCATTCTTGATGAAAAGACCAGAGCTGAAAAGAAAATTTGACTTTCCAACACAAGAATGAAGAGAAGCATGAAAAGGTAAACAGCAAAGAGAAGTCATAAGGGGCTTACTGAAGTTGAACTGTTTACACTCCTACATGGAAAGACATTATTTTTAACTCTTGAAACTTTTCAGTATCTGGGTAGTTGGTGGGATTACACACACACACACACAGACACACAGACACATAGACACACACACACAGAGCACAGAGTGAACTGAATAGGATGGGATCACATCTTAAAAAATGAAATTAAGTGGTGAGAGATATATTGGGAGGAGAAAGGGAGAAATGAATGGGGCAAATTATCTCTCATAAAAGAGGCAAGCAAAAGACTTTTTAGTGGAGGGATAAAAAGGGGAGCTGAGGGAAAAACGTGAAGTTTACTCTCATCACATTCAACTAAAGGAAGGAATAAAATGCACACTCATTTTGGTATGAAAACCTATCTTACAATACAGGAAAGTGGGGGAGAAGGGGATAAGCAGGGTTGGGGGGATGATGGAGGGGAGGGCAGTGGGAGGAGGGAGCAATTTGAAGTCAACATTCTTGGGGAGGGTCAGAATCAAAAGAAAGAATAGAAGCAATGGGGGGCAGGATAGGATGGAGGGAAATAGAGTTAGTCTTACACAACACGACTATTGTGGAAGTCATTTGCAAAACTACACAGATATGGCCTATATTGAATTGCTTGCCTTCCCAAAGGGAATGGGTGGGGAGGGAGGGATGAAGAGAAGTTGGAACTCAAAGTTTTAGGAACAACTGTCGAGGATTGTTCTTGCTACTAGGAAATAAGAAATAGAGGCATTGGGGAACAGAAAGTTATCTGGCCCTACAAGACAAAAGAGAAGATGGAGACAAGGGAAGGGAGGGATGATAGAAGAGAGGGCAGATTGGTGATAGGCGAAATTAGAATGCTCGGTGTTTTGGGGTGGGGGGAAGGGACAAATGGGGAGAAAATTTGGAACCCAAAATTTTGTGAAAATGAATGTTAAAAGTTAAATAAATAAATTAAAAAAAAGAGTTATGAAAGAAGCTGGAAGATGAAGAGGAACTGATGCTGGATAGTAGAGCAGAAGAGATGTTAAAAGCCATGGGCTTCCCTTCTCAGAATACAGTTTGATAGTTTGATTAAAAAAAGATTCCCTCTCACATGAAGAGGACCCAAGAGATAATTTATTATGTAAGAATATTCAAAACAACAGCAAACTGGCACTAACATCCCTTTATCATGCCTACTCCCTCCAGTAAGGATATTCACTTATAATATGAAATGAAGTTGTTTTTACTACCAAGTAAAACAAACTCTTAAATATGACTATATGAAGTCTCAATAATAGTCCACTGAGAAAGTTAAAGCAAAAGCAGCTATGAAATTGTACTGACCTGAGAAGTGATGTTAAGTGTAACTGCATCAAGGCCACCAGAAAGCATACCCTGAGTGTCAGCCAGAGTTAATGTGACACTAGCATCACCTCCAACTCCTGATGAAGACATTACAAGATTTTGAGTGGCTATGGTAGATGGAGACAAGGATGTTGCTGAAGGAAGGTTCCCAGGTGCAGTATTAAGGTCTATAAAAACAAAACAAAATAGAGAAAAAGGAGATCAAAATATAAGCTAGGAAAATAAAATTGTGGTATAGGAAGAATGGCTATTGGTTAAACACAATTTTGTGGCTAGAGAAAACTATGAACATTTGTCAATTATGCTGATGGAATATTGTCAGTCTTAATTTTACTAGAAGACATTTTAACTGCCTATTTTATTTTTCCCTAAGTAAATCTACAGTGCTTTCTTCAATATTTGTGGAAGATCTGTTAAAGTAAAAGACAGAATGGAACAACTTAGTCCTAGTGATTGCTGTCATCAAGAGAGGACAGAGAATTCAAGTGCAGGTTTTTTTTGTTTTTTTTGGTTATCCATGTAACTGCTGCTCAGAATTAGATTCAAAATATAATAAAATGGGATCAAATCTAATCAAATGGGCAACCTCTAGTTCCATATTTTGCATTTCTAAGGTTGACTTTTCCCAGTTATGTTATTTCTTTACACCCTTTCTTTCTCTTCTGAATGGTCAAACATAAATATAGACATCATCCAGTCCAATAAAGTTGTTTTTCTCTGTAACATTTATTAACTTTCTCTAGTAAAGACAGCAAAAGATTTATCCACAAAGATTTATGCAGCATTTTTTTTTTCTAACCAATGATGAAAGGAAGGGAAGGTAATCTTGATTGAAAATCTTCTAAGACTTCTTCATAGAGCTATTCAAAAAAAAGCAAACTTTGTTATCCAGGTGGATTGTATTGGCTCAGTAGGGGCTTGCCAACGTCTTTTGGTAGATATTGGAAAAAAAGTTTAATTTTATATTCCCATTTAAAAAAATAACTGTTTATTTTTTTAAAAGATGGAGATCTTTCCATAACCTAGTTCATCAGAAAGTAAAAATTTAAACTCAAGAAGCTATCTGCTAATTAGACAAAAAGAAAATTCCTGTTAATATTTTGCTGTGACTTGGTTATACCAGTCCAGAGAGAGCCTCCTCATATCAGTCAGGGAGCCAACAGGAAAACTAGGTTACTTACTTGTAACTGGAGTTCTCCAAATATATTGCCTCCATAGATCCACACTCTTGGAGTCTCACACTGTGCTGCACAGACCTGGAACCTTTAAAAGCAGTATAACCATTAGGAGTCTAGTGCATTGAAGCAGCCACCGGGGGCTCCAAAGATTACTACATAAGGAGACAGTAAGATCCCTCCCACCTCTCTCTTTTTCTGACAAAATGACTACAGAGGACTCCCAAGACAAACATGGGTAGGAGAATAATGAGTGTGGATTTGTGGAGGATTTATGTTTCAAGTACTCCAGTTACCGGAAAACTAGTCAACCTAATGTTCATAAAATTGCCTCCACATATCCCTACTCTTGCAAACTAGTCAGTACCAATCATTCTAGAGGTAAGTTGAAGAAGATAAAAAAATTAAAACCCTGAAAGATTGTCCTATAAAAAGCAACCTAAATTTGAGTCCAACAGAAAGACTAAGGAGAAAACTGTGACCTAAATGGCCTACCTAGACTTCTCCGTAGGCATAACATGCAAAAATATCTTTGGAAAGCTACTAAAGTGACAGTGAGGAAAGAAGCAACATGTTTCTATATTCCTTTACCAAAGCAAAAGTTGATATATTCTATCTAAAATCGATCCTATTTACAAAGAAATTCAAACATTAACAAAATTCCTCAAGAGGGTGAAAAGGCATTTTATGAAGCAAAATGTTTCCATCATTTTCATTATAAATGGCTAATCAAAAGGTTCCAGGTCTGTGCAGCATAAGAAATCTAATGAGAAAGAATCATTAAGAAGAAAGAAAGAAGGTTCTACATTCTTCTAGCTAAATCAAGTCTTCAGACAAACATTCCAATTATAAGGTTCAGATAAATATCAGAGTTCATACTTGTAGCCTTATAGGGTGATAAATACACCCTAGATCTAGTTCTAGTCTCTATAGAATTCAATTTTAAACACACACAAAAGTAACTGTAGCTCAGAACTGTTCTCTCTGACTAACAGAAACTTGGAAGAGATCATATCAAAGTTAAATCTATATGACTGGAAGTACATAATCTGATATAATTCCTATTTGTTTCTTAATATAGATTCCATAAGACCATTAGAGAAAGAGATAAAATACATTATAAAGAAAGGAAATAATTACTTTTAATATTTATTTATACAGACTTTCCTACTGGAAATACTATGTGCACAAGTCAATAAAGCCTTCTAGAACTTCCCAGAAATTTAGAAATGGACAGCTCTTAGTCACATTGCAGATGACTTGAGTGATTAAAAAACAGGAAATGTGGTAAACTCTTAGTTCAAATAAAGTAACCTTAAAAAGATTAAGTTACTTCTCTTTGGATTTTTATCTGACCCAACATTATCAAAAATTTCAGGGTCAAAATGTACAGCATTTTCAAAAACCATGCTTCTAAAACTCTGAATTGGCTTTCATCAAAAATTTAAATGATACCAATTCCAATTTTTTGAGTATTAACAAAAATCAGGGTGGAAGAAGGAGTGGCAGTATGGGATGTATGTTAGTGATGAGAATCAAATATTGACTTTTTAAAAACATGTAGATGTTCAGACACAAAATACATACACAAGTATTTCCGTTTCCAGAGAATCTGGCATACAAATACTAAACTTTCAATACTCTTCCAAATCAATTACTGTTTTGCATCACTCTAAATTATAGCATATCTTAGTACTACTCATTTAATCTATATCCAAAAAACTCTCCGTTACAGGAATTTACCCAATATATGGTCATCTTGGATTTGTCTGCAATAATGACTAACAGTATCTGCATTTTCAGGTAAAACAGGTAACAAATGTATTCCTAAACTTGTAGAAAAGGTCTAACTCCAACACCTTAATGACAGAACCCCATGGATGATGACTATCATGAAGAGAGAGTGTAAGGAAAAGTTAAGTATCTTTCCCAGGGCTGAAAGATGCAAAAAACTACTGTCATCAGGACTACTCTGTGTTTAATATTGAATGGTGTTAATGCTATTAATTTTCTATTACTTCCTGCAAAGAGGTACATGTCTAGTTTTAAGCTTTCATTGTTAATATCAACTGTTTTTGAATGGGTATTTATATAAAGTTCAACCTTCATTATCAGAAACTAATCTATACTGGAATTTGTCTTCATTTGTGTTTAAGGGGTAATGTCAATATTAGGCACTAAGAGGCACTAAATATCCACACTGAATTCCTCAAAAACTTAATACTTAATATTTATACTTAATAAATATTACCATAAAATGTTTCCTAATTCCAAAAAGAATTTCCACACCTAAATCGTAATGCTCTTCCCCTTTAAACTTTCAAATGGAACTGAAATAACTATAATTAATGATGAATCATCACTAAAATATGTGTTATAACTTTCAGTTCAAGAGAAGAATACAGAAGAGAATACTTGTTTACTACATAATAATGGCTATTGAAAGACATTTTAGAACTAAGTATTACAAAATAATAATGAGAATTACTATGTTGGTCTGGAATAATTCTTCTTAATGGAAGGACCTGTGATTACTCTGTCTAAATTATTAAATCCAACAAAAAGAGGAATCTGAAGACAAAACAATTTCTCTGCAATTAGTGCTCTAATATTTTACAAAGTGGGCAGATGCAGAGCCAGGTTATAACTTTTACTCTGATATAAATGTTTATGAATGAAAACAGAACTTTCAGTACTACTCTGGCTGGCACCAATATCTTAGCTACAACCAGCAGTGGCAGGCTACTCAAACCACCCTAACAAAGTCTTATTATCTACTAGTCAATTTGACATTAAGGAAGAAGTATATCTGACCAAGATTATCTGCCAAAATTCAGTCCAGTTCAAAGACTAAGGAAAACTGAGAACACAACTCACCTGTTCTTACCAAAATGACCCTATATTTAATGACAGTCAACATGAGAAAAACAAAACTCATGAAAACTTTTGAATAGTATTTAATCTCAGATTCTAAATTTTATCCACTGGACAAGTTCACAAAACAAAATAAGATGCTGATGTTAAATCTTATAGACTGATATGTAGAATAAATTGATAAAATATAATAAAAAATAAATCTCTTAGCCAACTTTTAAAACATCACAAGATGATAAAAAATAAAAATTCAGGAGTAAAAAGTCTGTTTGCTTTCTTTAGTCAGATATCGTTGACATAATATATTGGCTGCTTTTAGGCATTTTATTAACAATGGCTATACTGCATTAAAAGATCCTGGATCTATCCCTGCTGGTGTGAGACTCCATCAGTATATATCAGTGGGGGCAATTTTATGAAGATGCCAAGCCATCTGTACTCATACTACATTGACAGTACCCTTAAATAGAAAACTTGTGGACAGAATAAAGATCAATGTATTCACATATTTTTTTTTCCACCCATTTGTGGACCATGATAATCCCCCATTTCCAAGTAATACATTGAGCCATCAAACATCAGGATAACCAAGTGGCAGAGAAAACTACATATTCTTCTAATTAAACTTGAAATTTTCCATTTTCTGTTCCATCACTCTACCAAAAAATTATTGAATATTCCCAATAAAGTTACTACCATAAGGACTGTTACCCAGTTAACACTGATAACATCATTTGTTCTTCAATGAAACAGAGTAGAAAAACTCTAGAATCTCTTGGAGAAGTCCCCAGTGTAATATTAATGACCCATATTTTTTCCCTTCCCATCAACAAAAGATTCACATAGGGTAAAATATATCTTTACATCTTCACACACACCAAATGGTAAGTGGAAAGATGATTAAAATTTCTTTTGCGCTCAATTTATAGGAAATGGAAATTGTTATTGTACTCTCACTTCTCAAGAAATGTCATTTAAGGAGCAGGACAGTACATTATCCTTTTTGCACATTTTGCAGACCAGGTTCTTACTCCAGAATCTTTAGCAGAGCTCAGTAGTGTGGCTAGCTGCAGTTTTTACTGATCAGCAATGACTTGGAAACTAAAATTCACAGATCAATATAAGTTACTGCAAGTTATTTAGTACTAATTACTTGATTATGAATGAGGGCTTCCTAAAGTAAGATTCCAACAGAAGCTAAGACAACAGCCTCTAATTATTATGGATTAAATTATAATGAGCTCACATGAGAGCAAGTCAAACTTTTTTATTAGATTATAACAATGACTCTATGATTTAATAATAAAAAGTACTTATTCCAAATTCACAACAAATCTTAAAGATTAAAAAATGAAGTGATTAACAGAGTCATTATTATTAATAGATTAACAAAGATCATGACAAAATAAGAGAAATTATGTTATGGCAATGGAAAATAACAACAGACTATAAATTCTATAGATTCAGAATCAGGTTCCTCATCTATAAAATGAAGGGGTTAGATTAGATATATCTTTAAGAACTTTTCCTATTCTAACATTCTATGATGAGACTGATCTCTAATAAATGACTCTAAGTTAACATCTTATTTACATTTTTCTTTTGCTTCAACTGAAGTTCTGAAACCTTTAAAGAATCCTCTCAGTTACTAAGTTTAAACATTTTATATCTCAGACCTCCAACTAAGGAAAATGTTTTAAGGCTCCTCCTAGAGGCCCACCATCTCCTTTCTCCTACCTTATATTAATGGTCAGAAAGAATTCTTGCTTAGAAGGAAAAGGAGGAATGGAATGAGTTAGATGTGACACAACTAAGTTTTGTTCACCTATTCATTGTATGTATAGCTCAGGAGTTAATTAGGTAAGTTTTTACTATGGAAAGAGTTGGATGTCTATGCTGGGGAAGAATATAAGGGTAAAATTTAGAAAATGTGCAAAACTAAATAAAGACTGTTGTGAAGAGAAGCTTATAATGGAACTAAGATTGTGTAAAAATACTACAATAAGCTACTGTAATTTCTTTCATACTGCTATGAAGTTCTATGTCTTTTAATTATGCACCAGTGCTTTACTTAATTATCTTAGTTATTTAAATAATAGAGAAATAATGCAGTATTTTTATCAGTAGTACACTTCTAATCTCAGCAAAGACACTGTCCGTGTGTCCATTACTATGAGCTAAATGCCACCTAGTGGTAGCCAAAAAATAAAGTACAATGCAATGCAAATAGTCTACATCAGGGGAACTGCTGACCTAAAAGATCTCATCACTAAAAAGGAAATCTCTTCCACAGGACAGCAAAATGCTAAACTGTTACTGTTTTTATCTATTAGATTAAAATTATTCATTTTGGTTGATAAAAATTTTATTTATAAGAATTGGTTTGTAAAGTTGTAATCCTTAAGGTTAAAAAGAAGACATAATTCAACTTGTCTCATCTAACGTGTTATAAACTTGGGAAAATTGTATGTATATTTTTCAGGCTGAAAGAAAATGTAAATTATTACAGTTATTTACATATGTTTAAGAAATGAAGTATGAAATTTTGGAATGTTTCTCTTGGCTAAATCATTCCAGCATACCTGAAGAGTTTAATGTTGCGCTCTGAGAGAGAAGCTGGTCATTACTTATTGTTAATGTGGCACCAGGAGGCTGATTATTGATGGCAGGAGCTGACAATCGTATACTTCCATTTAACTCACTATTTCCATTAGTATTATGTTGAATAAGATCTTGACCTAAATAGAAATTAATTCTGTTAACTTAAAAAAAATCAGCTTTATTTGCTTAAGATTAAATGTTAAAACTATTAAGGCTCTCTAAAAACTCAGTATTCTAGTAATAGAAAAATGAAGATAAGATCTTTAAGACATTTTTCTATTGTGAGAAGAGACATCTAACTAAATAAAAAATTCTCTTTCATTGTAAATTATGCTTTCCATGTTTGTCATATTAAATGATGATATAAATAAAAACACTAACTTACAGAAAATAGGGCTAAGACTATATTTTAACTATTTTCAGATTTTGTGAATATTTGCCATATTTCCATTAAATATCAGTGAAAAGATTTTATAGTACTCTGGCATATACAAAATCTGCACGGCTCTGTATTTATGAAAACAAAATGTATTCTACAACATGAAAAAGTTTATCTTTATCAGAACTCCGCTTACTTTCAATAACAACTTATAAGATTATAACTCTATAGCACTGTATTTCACATTTAATTCTGAAGAGGATAAAAGTGTTGGCAATTGTGGCTAAATCTTTAACTTCACAATAGTGGAGAGAAAAGGGAAAAAAATTAATAACATCATTTTAGTTTCTAGTCTCAAACTTCCTTAACGCCAAAATCTTTCAAATATAAAAAACTAGCTTATGAGTTAGATCTATTCTAATAGGGTAGCATAGAAGACAATGAATCATAAAACAGGCAAAAGGCCTAGTAAATGGGAGAGTATGATAAAGACAAAAATTGGTAACACACAAAGGAAACAGACAATCCAACTAGAATATAAGCTCCTTGAGGTCAAAGACCTTGTATCCATTACAGTACTAAGCAAAGTACCCCACACATGACATGTATCGATAAATATTTGCTGATCTGATCAATCTGAATACTTTTAAAATTTATTTAATATCATTAGTTACAATTGTTTTTGTTGTTCATTAGTACCTATACTTCAAGATGCCATTTAAAAGGCAAAGCTCAAACTGTATTTTCTACAAGCCATTTATTTAGATTAAAATTAGATTTTCTTCTGCAATGTTCTATTGTTGTTAACCTGTTGTAGAGATTTATTAAAATAGAAGAAACTTCACAGAGTAGGTCAAAGTAATGGCCCATCTAGTCCACAGAATTCTTTCTCTTACAGTGCTATCTTTTGTGAAAGAACAAAACATTGTCTTCAAAGTATTGTTAGCTCATGAGTGTTAGTTTTCTTTGCTTTTAAAAAAACATGAATGTTGATAAAAGTGGGACAAAGTTTATAACTATCTATCCCCAAAGGACAAATGTTCACACAAAATGCTGTATGAGGGCAGCACCAGGCCTGGAGTCAGAAGGACCTGAGCGCAAATCTGACTTCAGACACTTGACACTTACTAGCTGTGTGAGACCCTGGGCAAGTCACTTGACCCCACTGCGTTACCAAAAACAAAACAAAGAAACACCGAAGTCTTTAAAATAAGTGTAAAGAGAATAAAAAACAAAAGACATTATATGCACTTAAATACAATTTTTGAGTAGTTAAGGAAATGTCTATGACTTTAAACACAAAATGTTAAGCTAAATAATTTTCAAGCAAATTTTAGCATCCAGGTAACCATATTGCCAAAGGTGCTTGCCCTCTAGAGATCCACCCTTTCTACCTGTATTTGATAATCTTTTATGAAGTTCTGTTTAAAATTTTTCATTTACACACATTTAAAGGTACATTCTTTCAAATATAAGAATTTATTACTTGTAACATATGCAATTTACATTATAGTTAAATTTCTAAAACTTTGAATAAAGAAATTGTTGACAGCATGAAACTATTTTATGGTATATATCCTTATTGAACAGAAAATGTTACAGGTAAGGAAATAGGTAAGTATACCTAAAATGCTGCAGATATGAAATATTGCACTGGCATAACTATAATATACTAACCAGATATGGTAAGAGTAATTTCTTGTGAAGATCCTGATGAAGTTGGAGCAGTGGAACCAGCAGCATGGGCTAAAACCTGACTGAGACTTGAATTATTAATAGTCAAGGTGATCTCATGCTGACCATTGGAAGTGGATACTAGACCCTGAGAGGTCATCACTTGAGAAAGGTCTTGTGTACCTGATTATTTAAATAAACAAATGGTTAAAGAATATATAATAACAAATATAAATAGCACTTTTCCCCTTAAGATGATTTTTCTCTCTTCTAATATCTAACTAATTTAATTAAACTTTCTGATAGTCTAGAAAGAGTGAGGAAAAAGAGGGGATAGAAAACAATTTTCAAAATAAGCAGCCCAAAAGAACAAGAAATTGTTATGAATAAATATAAACCCTATATTAATTACAGAAACTATTTAAAACAAACAATTACAATACATATATTATGTAGATATTATCCATCACTTACAAAGGATATACATAAACTGATCTTAATTTACTTAAGTTCACTTAATGAATTTCAAAAACAGAAAAGTGTTATGAGCTACTTATTTACTCACAGGACTTCCTAACAGTAATTAACAAATAATTGAAGGCAAGAATATCATACTGCCAAGCAAATGTTTCTTACCATTGTTGCTAGAGGTCAACATAGAATCTTGTTCAGATAATGGTCCTATTGTCATATTAGCAGAAGATGTCACTGTGGGCTGTAGAGATAAACTTGAAATTGGCTGGATGACAACATTGGCTGGAACAGTGCTGTCAGATGTTTGAAGGGAATTATTTTGTGTAGCCAAATTAGGTTCCCCACTTAGTTGTTGAGCAAGTATATTACTTTGCTGCAATGTCTGTTGCAAAATACTAGGATCAATCTGAAAAACAAGAGAATTTTATATAAAAAACTTCATATTTAAAATATGCTTAGATTATCTTACAATATTTAATACAAAATGATTGGCTTTTTGTCCTACCTGTAGTGTAATGTTATTAATACTAGAGGCATCAATTCCAGAAATTTGCACATTGGGTCCAACGAGATTACCAGCTAGTTGTAACTGTATGCCTTCCAGGGTGGCCAAGCTACCATCTGTCAAGGACACAGTTAAATCACCACCAGCTATCAAAAAAAGACAAACAAATATTAATAAAATGATCCTGGTCATAATTCTTAAACAGCAAACCATACCCACTCACACAACTCCCACCCCCCACTGTAATGTCTGGAGTCATAAAATGTTGCAGCAACTGATAAGAACTGATATTCAGACTTAATGATTTACAAAGTAACTTACATGTATTATTCTACCTCATGCTAGCATCATAAAGAAAGGTATACACCAAAAGATGGATGAATGTCTTTGAGTATTTGCAAGCAAAAAAGAAGAATTGCAGTAAATTTAGTGTTTTATAAACATTAACATCACATTAAAAAGTTATAAAACTAGTGCCCACAATTGTTTCAACATAATGTGAGCATTAATAATTAAATGCCTCACTGAAATTTGTTAGCTTAATTAATTAAAATATTTGTTAAGTGCTTCCTTATTATTTGACAGATGCTGTACTAGGCACTAGTGATACCATAATAATAAATAATAATAATTGCTGCCTTCAGGGAATTTATATTCTACACAGAGTAGTGGCTTCAAGGGAATAACAAAAGAGAATAAGGAAAAGCTTTCCACAGAAGACAGCAACTGAGCTGAGCCTTGAAGGAAGTAGGATAGATCTAAGGTTTAAATTCTTCAAGTGTCAGTTTATCAGTAAAACAGTGATAAGATATCTACCTTACAGGACTATAAAGAACATGCTTTGCGAATCTTAAAGATTTACATTATGTAAATGTGAGATGATATTATTAATAAAGCTGGGATTGGGGAATTTTTTTTAAACAGAAGAGTGAATGAAACAGCAGTGCAACCAAAAGTTTTCTTGTTTATCACTATTTTTTAAAAAAAAGAAAGTCAGGATGTTGACTTACATAACTTTTACACTTACATAACCATAACACTTACATACTGACTTCCTATTTGACAAAGTAAAATCCACTTCATTACAGCTGAATGAAATTGGCTAGTGTTTCACATAAAATTAGTGGTGAGAATTTTAGGTAAAAGAGTTTAGAACTGTGGAAGTCCCCAATTGATAAATGGTCAAAGGATATGAACAGGCAGTTTTCAGAGGAAGAAATTAAAGCTATCTATGGTCATATGAAAAAGTGCTCTAAATCACTACTGATTAGAGAGATGCAAATCAAAACAACTCTGAGGTACCATATCACACCTATCAGATTGGCTAACATGACAAAACAGGAAGATGATAAATGCTGGAGAACATATGGGAGAGATGGAACACTAATTCGTTGTTGGTAGAACTGTGAGCTGATCCAACCATTCTGGAGAGCAATTTGGAACTATGCCCAAAGGGCTACAAAAATGTGCATACCTTTTGAACCAGCAATGTCATTTCTAGGACTGTATCCCAAAAAGATCATAAAAATGGAAAAGGGTCCCACATGTACAAAAATATTTGTAGCAGCTCTCTTTGTAGTGGCCAAGAAGTAGAAATTGAGGTGACACCCATTAATTGGGGAACGGTTGAACAAGTTGTGGTATGTAAATGTAAAGGAATACTACTGTGCTATAAGATATGATGAACAGGAAGACTTTAGAGAGGCCTAGAAAGACTTAAATCAACTGATGCTGAGTGAAAGGAGCAGAACGAGGAGAACATTGTACACAGTAACAGCCACAGTGTTAGAGGACTGTTTCTGATGGACTTAGCCCTTCACAGCATTGCAAGGACCTAAAACATTCTCAAAGGACTCTTGAGACAAAATGCTACTCAGAGAAAGAACCATGGAATCACAACACAGAATGAAGTAGACTATTTTCTCCTGTGTTATGTTTTGTTTTGTTTTTCTCATACTTTCTCCTACTCATTTTAATTCTTATATGCAACATGACTAATGTGAAAATGTGTTTAATAAGAATGTATGAGGAGAACCCATGTAAGACTGCATGCTGTCTCAGGGAGAGAGAGGGGAAGCAGGGGAAGAAAATTTAAGACTAATGAAAGTGATTGTTGAAAACTGAAAACAAATTCATTAAGAAATAAATACCTTCAAACGTTAAAAAAAAAAAGAAATGTAAAAATTTTATAAATAAAATTTATGAAATCCACAAATGTGTGTAAATACTGAATCCATCTAAGTGTACTTTTTTGAGTAGCCATGTCCAAATCAGTAGTGATAAAAGTCAAATAAATGTAATGAATATGTAACAAAGGGAAGAGGGAGAGAGAAAACAGAAGTGGGAGGAACAGCAGAGAGAGAATTTAATTTATCCCCTTCCCAAAAGTCAGAAGGAATACCAATGAGTAGAACCTAAAGAAATTAAAAGTTTACCTGACATGGAAGCTGGGAGAATGGCCTGACCAACAAGTCCTTGCTGAAGTAAATTTTGATCAAACTGCACTGAGTTATTCATAATAAACACATTGGGGTCTGATGAAGAATTAAGGAGACTGACGGGTTGTAGGCTCTCATTTGGACTACGGGCCATGGGCTTTCTAATTTTCTTATTTTCTGGTTTATAATGACATTGTATGTGTGTTTTCCTTCGTCCAGAAGTACGAAAACGTAAATCACAATGTGGACACTTGAAAGGCTTGGCTCCTGTATGCAGACGCATATGAACTTTCAAGCTTCCTTTTGTAGAAAAGGAATTGCTGCATACATGACAACTGAAAAGCTTCTGACCTAGAAAAGCAATGGGATAAATCAGTCAGAGAGAAGCAATAAATGCTAAAACTGTGCAATGCCAAGACAGGTACAATATTTAAGTAACTGTTTATGTAAGTCAATCTTCTATTTTATGTCTGCATCTAATTTCTGTTTACTAACATATGTGTTTTTAAATGACTGACATGTTTTACACGATAGCATTTTTTTCTTTAAAATAAAGATTAAAAATAAAATAAAACATTACAACTTATCTGCTAGCCCAAAGAAGAAAACTGTGGCTGTTGGAGTCCAGTGTCAGCTTGGACTCCATCAGGGAAATGTGACAGTGGGATGGGAGGGAAGAACAAAGGTAAATTAGTATGTATGGGCAAGTTATTTAAACCCTTTGTACCCTAGCCTCCTTAGAAGTAAAATGAGAATAACAGAAACCATACTTGCCCTACACACAAGATTATTTTAAGGAAAGGACTTTGTAAAATGCAAAGCACTGTGCAAATGTCATCTATAATTACTGTGCCTGGAAATATCTTCCTTTTTCCTTGCTCATGTCAACCTAAAATTTAATTTCATGGTCATATTTAACATAATAAACAGAAATAAATCAACAATATGTAGCTTGTTCTGCACACAACAGAATTAACACAAAAGAACCAAATAAGACAACAGAAAAGAATGTTAAATGCAAGAAAACAATGATGAATAAGCTAACTGAGATGTTCCATTTGTTTTCAAATCTTACCTACTCCTTTAAAAGTGATTAGTACACCTGAAAAGTATGAACATCTTAAAAGTTACAATTCTCAAAAAAGAGCATAGTATTTACTTTTGTGTTCATTTAAAAAAAAATCCCTTTGCAGTCAAAAGGTAACAAAAAAAGTGAGGTAAAATGTAGAGGGGGTGAAAAAATACCTCACAGGACCACAAATTGGGAGCTGGAATCAACCTAAGAAGTCATTTGATCCAATCTAATCATTTTATAGATAAGAATACTGAGGCCCATAAAGGTTAAAAGACTTTCCCAAAGTCATACAAAGTGAAAGAGGCAGAATTTTAACCCAGATCCTCCTGTAATAAAATTCAAAACTCTTTCCACTACATCATGTTGACACATTTAAATAAATGCAGTGCCCTTTTAATTCTTAAGAAAGAGAAAAAGAGAATAAGTTACCACAATTACGTATTTGTTCTTCCATTTTTAAGAATTCTTTTCCCTTCCAAACAATTATTACGTTCTTTTAACCTTAAATCTCTATATAAAAGGGAATTTTCTTTGATTATTTTGTTTTTTATGGAACTCCATCCTCACACTATGAGGTAATTAATTCTTTAAAAGAATAGCTAGCTAATACGAAAATGCAAGGACACTAGTTTTCTTGAGAATTATATAAAATATATTCATCTTTGTCAAGGATTTGTTAAAAGGTCATGGTGATACTAAAATAATTTAAGCCTGTACAACAACACAGTTCAATTACCTAAATCACTTGTTAAGATCATCATATTTTCCTGTTTCTATGTATTATTTAATCTAAACCAAGCAATGTGGGGCACTGAACAGAAAGTTGGCCTCAGAGCTAACAAGAACTGGGTTAACAGACTTGATAGATACTGGCTGTGTGTTAAATCATTTAACTTCTCAGTGCATCAAGCAAATATTACGTATACTATAGAAAAGGTGCTGATTGGCATCTATAGAAGAAATTCTAACCCAATAGCTCAATACACTAATGAAATCACAGATCAATTTTTTAAAAACTTTAATCCAAACTTTGCTACTGTCAGTAATATTCTTATTTGGGGCTCATGCTTATATAATTTACTCATATTTGTATTGTTTTTCTAAGTGCTATAGATAATTATCTTGTTCAGAATACAGAGTACTCATAAAAATAATTCCCACTACTAAAATGAAACCTTTGAAAGGAAAAAGAATATCCTAGTAGATAGAGTAAAATAATTCTTCAATGCGCACACACAATGAGATAGCTTATTTACCTGTGTGTGTCTTTACATGGCAATCCAGAGTAGACTTAACTGTGAAACTTTTTCCACATTCATCACATTTATATGGCTTTTCTCCAGTATGGATTCGGACATGCCTAGACAAAAAGCATATATTTAATTCTTTCTGATGTTTGTAAACTACTTCATAAACTTAATTCAAGTATATTAAAACACAATTTCCTACAATTTAAAAGTATTTACTCATTTTCTGTAAAACAATGTTCAATTCTGCCTCTTTTTGGAAACAAATCTTAATTGTAAAACAGGAAGACTAAGCAACTTAAAGTATAAGTGTCTGTGTAAATCTTACAACTTCAATTCTTTTAAAAAAAGAAAAAGTCAAAAAAACTAAAAGAAAAATGAATAATTTTCTTAGATCTAACTATTATTTATAATTCATTCTACTATTCTGTCAATAGTTATAGATACAATTTTAACCATTTTATTGTCAAAGTTCCTTGAGTTCCAATTCATTAATCTCAATCTTTTCTTTTCATCAACCACCCAATACTGAAGCCAAACTATGAACTTCATTATCAAATGCTACACTTCTACCTGTAAGGGTCCATACTTGGTTTGCCCCTTTCCAAAAAGAGCCTCTTCACTTCTACAGTCTTATATATTACAACTCACAATGTATTTTGTAATTCAGTGACACTTATCTTGCTATCCTTGAACAAGAAACTCCATTGCCCAACTCTGAGCATTTTCATTAACTGCCTCCATATCTTAAATGTTCTCTCTTCTCAACTGTACCCCCAGGTTCCTTTAAGTTGCAGCTAAAATTCTAATTCTAATACTTTTCCTCTGGTGATGATTTCAAACTTATCATATATATATATATATATATATATATATATGTTTATATATATGCATGTATGTATATGACAATAAACATACACACATACATGTATATAGCTTGTTTGTGTATAGTTATTTGTATGTTGTTTCCCCCATTAGACTGTGAATTCCTTGAAAGCAAGGACTGTCTTCTGTCTTTCTTTGTATCCCCAAAGCTTAACTCAGTGCCTGGTACGCAGTAAGTGCTTTAAACATGTTAATTGACTGTCAACTGTCCCACTCATCCATAAACACTCACTCAGCCCTTAATTCTCACAGGGTCATCCTCTAGCTCTACCTCTTACCATCCAATAGCTCTATCTTTTCATTTAACCTTGGCCATTCACCTCCTAACTATGTAATACTTCCTTGTCCAACCCAGATTCTCATAGTCAGTCACTTCAACGATGACTTAACACCCTATACTTAGTCAATTCAACAATTCACTTAGTATTTATTTACAATAGATGCTGAGGAGGCTACAAAGATCCCTGCATTCAAACAATCTAATGAGGGAGGAAAAATAATACCTGACATTTAGGGAGTTTTAAGTTTAGCAAAAAAGTTTTCTTAGACCTCTGTAAGGTAAGCAATGTTATTATTACCATTGTTTTATAGGTGAGGAAATTGAAGCTTGAAACATAAAGCATCTTCATCAGAAAAGGAGGTAGTCTAGTCATGTAACCAGACAGAAAAATAATAAATAGGCTTGTTTAAATATGTCATGGATATCATGAAATCGTACTGCTAAATGAATAAGCCAGGAATGGCCAGTGTCAAAACTCATTCGCTCCTCAAACCCTGAGAGGCAAGTACTACAGTTATCATCACCACGATACAGAACAGGACACTTCAGATTCATTACATGTTGGATTTTCAATTAGCTTTTCATCACTGAGTTCAGAAACCTTACACTGTGGCCAAATTTTTTGTGACCCCATATGGGTTTTAAGAAGCACTGTAAAGAAGATTAAAAAAGCAACACCAATTAATTGGAAGAGAAGTCCAAGGTTCAGAAAGACTACGCCCAGTTCTTAGTTATTCAAGCAATATATGTCAGGGTAGACCTTGAGACAAAGTTATTCCTGACACCAAAGGTTAAACTCTTCCTATGACAACATGTTATCTCTTAATCAGGCTCTCCTGCCTAAGAAGGGAGCCATAAAATCTCCAGTCATCCAACTGCCAAAGCCATCCCTTATGCCCTTCCTTCCTGCCATCCATCCATCACCTCGCCCCACTATCCTTTGCAACTTTCCTCTATCCCATTCTCTGCCCATCAGAATCCTCACTTCTCCTTAAGACTCAATACAAGTTCCACCTTTTCCATGAAATCATCCCTCTCTCCCCTAATAATAAATGTCACCCCTCCTTCAGACTGCTTCAGACGTACGTATATACTATACCCCTCTAAGAGAATGTGCACTCCTGTCTGTGTGTGTGTGTGTGTGTGTGTGTGTGTGTGTGTGTGTGCTTGCTGAGTTTTGGTTCTATCTTCAATGCCCAGCATTCACTCAGTTTGCTTCCTTGCACATAGTAGGAACCTGATGTATTCAAATCTGATTATATTAAACCAAAAATAATTTCCAAACCACTCAGTACTACATTAGTATATTCATCTTCTAAATACGTTGCACTTAAAGAATGAGACATTCTAAGAGATAGAGGAAAACTGCAGAAAAAACTGGGCACAGTGTAAAGTGTGGAATGAAGAACGATACGGAATCAGTTCTGATTCTAACATGACTTCTATCTGTGACTTTGGGTAAAACACACACCTCTTACTTTATTCACCAGCAAGATTAAAAAAAAATCACTTATCTCACAAGATTTTATAAAGATCACATTAGATAGTATATATAAAGTGTTTTGTAAATGTTTAAAAGCTATATAAATATCAGCTGCTATTATTATCAACTCCAACATCTTGTCCAGGAAAGGAATCATTTCGATCATATCTGAAATATAGTCATCCAGTTTCAACCTTAATACATCAATCGACCAGAAACTCACTATCATTAATAGTTTTCTCTTCTGCTGGAAACCTGATTACTAAAATATTCTTCTTGTCCTTGAGTTTAAATCTGCCTAACTGTAACAATTACCCATTGGTCTTAGTTTTGATCTTTGGAATAGCACAAAGTCTAACTCATCTTCCACATGACAGTTTTCCAAATATCTAATTTGTGAAAATACTTTTCATGATCCCTCTAAGTGTTCTTTCTTTTCCAAGGTAAATATTCATAATTCCCTTAACCCTGACTCAGATAACATAGTAGCTAGACTTGTGATCACCATGGACACCCTTATCTGTTATACGTTGTTTTGCCTGTGATCTGGCAATTAATTATGGACTGCTTTCTAGAAGTTCTTGAAAGTAGGGCCAGGATATATTTATATTTTCAGGTGCTTATTCCTATCTTCTCCCAAACGGATTATAAATTCCTAAAGAGTACATATTGCTTCTTATTTCTCTCTATATATGCCAAAATACCCAGTATACTCCCTTGCGCACAGCAGGTGTTCATTATTTTTTTATAACTATCATTTCATAGTCTTAGTAAGGTTTTGTAATCAACAAAAAGTCAGTACTTCAAAGTTGAATTTCTAGAACTTAAATAGGAGATATTTACTGTTACAAAGAAATGAGACCATAGGACTAGCAAAAATGGTAAATAAAAGTGACCATAAATCTCTGAAACTAACTTCCTAAGCTGCATGTGGAAAGCAATGAAGGTCTTTCAACCTAATGATTTCAAGAAGAAAGTTAATGCTCTGCAAACAATGTAAGAGTAATTTGAGCAAAATGTACCTCACTAAGTCACTGGGTTTTTTAAAGCTTTTGGGACAATAGGTACAGCAATTGGCATATTTTGGCTCTGCTTCAAGTTCAGCCTGCTTATCCTTTATTTCACTAATTCGGTCTTTCTCTGCTGCAGACTGGACAAGCACTTTTTCAGAAACTGTAGCACTTTCTCGTGGTCTGATTTTTGCCAATTCTGCTGTTTCCTCTTCTGTGAAAGTGATAACCTCTGGACGTGATTTCCTAGGAGCAGTTCTTTCAGAATTTTCATCTTCTTCTTCCATGCACACAACTAAGTCAAACACACAAAAGAGAATTATCATCAAAAACATTTTAAATAGAAGTAACTTACAAGAAACGAATACCTAAGATTTAAAAATAGCAACAAAAATATACTGTTATAATAGTAATAATGATAATGATGACAACAATAATGATTATAGCCAGCTTTTATATATGTACTTTAAGGTTTGCAAAACACTTTACAAATATTATTCCATTTGATCCTAACAATGCTGGAAAACAGGAGCTATTATTGGGCACTAGGTAGTCCAATGAATACAGTGCCAGGCCTGGAGTCAGGAAGACTCAGCTTTCTGAATTCAAAGTCAGCCTCTGATATTTACTAACTACATGACCCTGGGCAAGTCACCTAACACTGTTTGCCTCAATTTCCTCATCTACAAAATGAGCTGGAGAAAGAAATGGCCATCTACTCCAGTACTTTGGACAAGAAAACCCCAAATGGGGTCCCCCAAAATTCAGACACAACTGAAAAACTTCTAAACAACAAAAGGAGCTACTATTACTCCTTTTTTCAAATGAGGAAGGTTGAATGATTTGCCTAAGGTTATACAATAAATGTCGAAGGATGGATATGAACACAGTTCTTCCTGTTTCCAGGTTCAATACTCTATTTACTAAACCCTTTAGCTGTCTAATATTGTAATATTAATAATATTTAATATTACTACTAAAGGTAGTAGTATTTGGGTTTAAACATGCGGGTTTAAAAATTAAATCACTGTAATAAGAAATCAAGTCAAAACAACTCTGATGTTTTAGGTCAGACCAAGCAAATTGGCAAAGATAACAAAAGATGGAAACAATATTGAAGGAGTTGGGGGGAGCAGATGGAGGAAAGGTACATTAACACCCTTTTGATAGAATTACTAATTGGTCCAACCATTCTGGACAGGAATTGGAATTACAGAAGTTAGTGATTTAAATGCCCATATGCTTTGAACTAGGGATTTCACTGTCAGTCATGTAACAGTCATATATCATATACTTATTGCAGCACTATAGTAGCAAGTAATTGTAAATAAAATATATTTCACTGCGAAATGGCTAAACAAGTTCTAGTGCGTAGGTGTAATGAGATATTACTGTTCTATAAGAAACAACAATTATAATGAAATCAGAAGCACTGCAAAGATTCAAATGAATGAATGTAAAGTAGGATTGATGGAAGCAGGAAAACAATATACACAATAAACACAATATACTGGAAAAAAACAGCAACATTAAAACAAATGAAACCGAATGCTATTAAAGTATGACCCAAAGAAGAAATATGAGAATGCTTTCCCCAAACATACACATTTTTTTGCATAATAGTGGGAGTAGTGAAATGTACAGTATATCAGAATTTCTTTTATATGTTAGTTAGCTTTGCAGAACTGTTTTTCCCTTTTCAAAAAATGTTATTCTTACTTCTACTGGATTATGGGTAATTTAAAATGGAGATTTAAACTCATTAATATTTAATTTCAATGACAATAAAAGATTCCTATAAAACTTATTGTTCTTATGAATTTTAAATACGTAAATGCCTTAAAGGTTCTATGATCTTAATTAAATGAGTACTCCCTCTAATAGTGTAGTATATAAACCATTAATCACTTATTTTTTTGTGCAATTCTTATCCATATCCTTCCACAAATCCTTTATAGAGGATCTACCCTAATATTGGAGAAGATGTCTTCAAACCTTTCTTGGGTATCAGTGAAGCACTCCAGCTGTCTATTTATTAAGTTCTCCCCAATATCTGACCATGCTGTCTTCTAAACAGTTAAGCAGTATAGTGAATAGTGTGCTAGACTTACAGTCAAGGAGACTCAAGGTCAAATCCTACTTCAGACACTCACTAGCTGTGAGGCCATGGAAAAAGTCACTCAACTTCTCTCTAGCTATAAAATGGGAAAAACTGTAACCTATTTCACAGAGTTACTGTGAGGTTCAAATGAAATAATACAAGTAAAGTACTTTGCGAACCTTAAATTACTTTTTAAATTTAGGTAATTATTATTTTTAAATCTTTTTTTCCAATGATAAATACTTAAAACTTATCCTATAATCCATTTCATAGATACAAGCTAACAACATACTATAACCTTATAAGGCTTAGCAAGGCAATCTCTTTGAATAACCTACAATTTTGACTCAAAAATCAGGATGGTCTATGATTAATAGTTATATGTCATCAGTAAAAAAAAGGAATGGACATGAAGAGTAGATGTAGTCTGTCCTACTCAGACTACATTTGAAGTGTGGTACACAGTTTCCTGTGCACAATATTTTAGAAATGACACTGAGAAACAACAATTTTCTAAGGCAGGAGATGAGAATGTGATTAATGAGGGACTTGAGAACATGTCACACGAGAATCCACTGAAGAAACTGAGGACCAGAACAGCGGAAAAGAAAAAATTTGGGAAAATGTTGCCAGGGGAGAGGAGGGTATTCAACTATTTGAGACGATATCATGTGGAAGAGATTTTCTACTTGGTCCCAGGTAGCAGAAATGGGAAAAATGAATTGAAATTGCAAAGATAAATTTTGAATTGATGTAAAGAAAAACTTTCTAATAATTAGTTACCAGAAAGTGGAAAGAGCCATTTTGGGAATTAGTAGGTTCCATTACACTGAAGGTACTCAAACAGAAATTAGATGACCACTTGCCTGGTATATTATTCTGCAGGGTAATTTAGGTATGAGTTGGAATAGAGAGCCTCAGAAATCCCTTCCAAAACTGAGATTATATTTTTTAAAAAAGATGGGCATCTATATCAAGGAATATACTGGAATCGCTAAAAGTGATACATAATTTTCTAAATGTCTTTCTCCTAACAGCTGATGGTCAAGTATCTGTTCAAAATACACATGTGAAATAACTCAATGGGCTTCTCATGCAACTGCATGTCAGAGTATTGACAACAGGCATTCTTTATCCATGTGTGTGCATGCATGATAAGGTCACATCACATAATACAATGAAATGCAGCTGAATGTCTCTCCTCTAGTTATTGAGTCTGTTGTACATATGGTAAGATCATACCAAGAGTCTATGAAAGATGGAAAAGGGGAAAAGATTTTGTTCACTGAGGTATAAAAATAAGGTACCTGAAGTTTGGAAGACACAAAAGGAAACAATTATGAATAGGAAGAAAACAGGTCTTGTCCAAAGAGATTACAGTATCCTAGGTCTTGATTTCTTTAGTAATATGTTACTTGCAAATAGGAGCATCTGGAAGGCTTCATCATTTAAAGGCAATTTTTACTCAATTTAGATTACACATACTATATTGATGAGCATCCAGCTTGTTTTATGCCTTAGTGAACAAAGTCATTTCTGTGTTTCCATTTATCACAAAATCCTGTATGATTATAATATGAATGTGGAAAAAAAGTAAACTACATTTTGTTTTACTAAATCAAATATTGTACTGGGAGAGTCATGAACAAACTAGGCACAGCAGTATCTTGTATTTTTGAGGAAAATTAATATCATACTGTATTATATAGTAACTAATATTACTTTGTGATCCACCTTGTCCTCACTGTCAGACCTCACTTGGAAAGCGCAGGCACTTTCAGAAGATCAGGCACTTTTGGAAGGGCATGACTGAGTAACGTGATTACCCCCAGCCCCCAAGGTATCTGCTCCTTAACCATCTGGGGCAGGGCCTCCCCAGTGAGAGCCTGGCTTCTGTTTACCCCACAGACAAAGGACCAGCTAAGCTAGGCTCAGAAGGGAGCATCATCAGCCAGCACATTTCCCCAGCAGCAAAATTAGTCCTTCTCTTCCACCACCCCCCTTCTTCCAGCCCACCTGCCCCTTCCCCCCAAAAAAAATCCCAAATGATGACATGATAGGGAGAACCTAAGAGTTCTTACCCCTTCTCCTCATTAAAATGTCTACCAACTGGGAATGCCTTGCCTTTGACAGTGAAGATCTAAATGATATAGTCAGGCAAAACATAAGGAAGACACACCTAGGTTTGAAAAGCCCTGTTGACACTCACTCTGGGTCTTTCATCATCAGACGGCAATGATCCAATTTATTGGTTACTGCCAGCCTAACAAATTGATTGATCATGCTTGGAACTCCAACTCTCAGAATTTCAAACACAACAATTCTTTAATATCTTTTAGTTACAGGTTGATGGGAAGATGTGGTTTGCTAAAGAAAATCACTTCAAGAGTCTACCCATTCTCATATTTTTTAATCAAAGTTACCTTTAATACCTATGTATTATTCTCAAGAAGACTGCTAGCAATGGGAAAGTAGGCATATGGGTTGTTCTCATCATAACCTTTTTAATCTTTTAGCTAGTTCTGTCTGTGATCTTTTCCCCCTCAGTCATTTTGGAATCTTTTCGCTCTTTTCTAAATATCTTAACAACCAATATTCAATGTCTTGAAATAGATTTTTGAGGTACATTTGGTTTGGTACAGTACTTCTTCACAACCTCATTTTCTTAAGTGCCACTTGCACGGGAATCAGGATATTAAAAGTCCAAAAGTATTAGTTCTAATGTCATCAATGATTAAAAGCAACAGAAACACTGGCAAAGGGTTCCTGAACATTTACTGGAACTCTCTGCCAAAAATAAAAGAGCTAATAAATTCCTGAGCTGTTTTTATGAAAATTTAAATTTCCAAAAGGTATAGGGGAAACAAGGAAAAGATTTTTACTTTTAATATGATTTTTCACTAAAAGAAAAAAAAATTATGTTGCTGGTACTAAAAATACATATTTTTTTCTACACTGTGGGATCTATATCACAGGGGTTATATACTTCCTGTTATTCCTTCAAAAAGTTATGGGCAATAGCACAGTAATTTATTCTTTTTACCTTACTACTGACAATAACATACCTGGATTTAAATCCTACAGTTACTAGTGGTATAACCCTAGATAATGTCATGTAACCAACCACTGGCAACTTGCTAGGATTTATCTAGTATATCAAAAATGAGTTTTAATTGCTTTGGTGGAAGGAATTTCCTGATCACTGAATTCACTCTTTTTTACATATTCATAAAACTTTGCTACAGATATTTGAAGTGGAATAGACTAAGAAAGACAGTACATTTTAAATGAATATTTATTAGACTGTCAAGAATAAAAGTTAGACTTTGGGTGCTGAATATTTCCATGAGCTAAGAAAATTAATACTCATGTTGGTAATAAGATTTTATCAAATGTTAATTTATTTGTATAAATAAGTTTGGTCTTATATTACTTAAGAACTAAGAGAATCTGTGATTAATAATAATATAACTACAATAATATGCCTACATTTGAGTAGTAAATAATAGGACTCAAAAAACCTAGTGTTATGCAGTTCACATTAGGGAATGTGAATATAAAGGTAGGAGTACCAAAATTATACCAAAGTACTCAATGCCAAAAAAAAACATCAAATAATAGTTCATTTTTCTTTAATAGGGTGAGTTTAAAAAATTACATTGGTAAATTTACTGGATATGGGTGAGCACTGAACTATTCAAGGACATGGGTTCTAGAAAAGGCAAACTGAGTGACTCTTGTGCAGAATTATTTAATTCACTGAATTTAATCAATTTCAATTGAAAGAGTATTTCTGGACAACAGTTTTCAAATGCAGAAAAAAACGAAATTCTAGGCGAGGGTGAAGTACAAATGATAAGGACTAGTAAATATGTTATTTGACAAATTTTCATCAAAGTACTTCATACTGAAAAGGAAGCAAGACGGGATAAAATTACTTGTTGATCTATTAAGCTAGAGAGAGGATAGATATAAAGTGGGAAGAAGAGTATTAGTGACATCTAGAAATTTCAGGAGACAAATTCAAGAAAGAAAGCAACAATATAACCTCAGGAGTATATAGGTAAATATATACAGTACAGTTAACAAGGAGGGTAAATTAGATATCAATGCAAAAAATGCAAATTTTGATATTGTAGAGAAACACTGGTTCTCAGGGGAAGGGATGAAACCTGTGGTTATAACAAAGGTCTGGATAAGTGGTGAGTATATTTTAGTTTAAAAATAATAATGATGATGATAGTTAGCATTTGTATAGTGCCTAGTATGTGCCAGGCACTGTGCTAAGCACTTTATAAATACTATCTCATTTGATCCTGACAACAAACCTGTAAGGTAGATGTTATTATCCCCATTTTTACAATTGAGGAAACTGAGAAAAACAGAGGTTAACTGACTTGCCCAGGATCACACAGCTGGTAAGTTTTTATCTGAGCCCAAATTTGGGATCTGTTTTGGCAAAGATATTGGAGTAGTTTGCCATTTCCTTCTCCAACTCATTTTACAGATGAGGAAATGGAGGCAAAAAGGGTTAAGTGACTTGCCCACCTTCACGTAGCTAGTATGTATCTGAGGCCACATTTGAACTCCAGGCCCAACACTATATCCACTTGGCTACCTTGCTGTCCTGTTAAAATCCTCCTGACATATTACCAACAAAAACCCAGAAGGGAAGACGTAGAAAGCAAAAATTTCATTTAAAAATAACCACAGAAAGTATAAAAAAAATTGAGACACACATACATAGTAAATGTATGAACCCTAAACAAAACATTTTTCACACAAGTAAAGACAAATATAAGCAACTAAATAAATATTAATTGCTCAAGCCAGTATAATAAAAACAATATTATCCAAATTTAATTTGCTTATGTAGTGACATACCAAACAAAAGAACCAAAAACCAAAGAAAAGCATTATAGAGCTGGAAAGAATAATAACAAAATTCACCTGGAAGAACAGAAGATCTAGAGTATCAAGAGAATCAGTGGAAACAAAAAGGGAAGGAGAAAGGAAGATGCATAGCAGTATCAGATCTCAAACTATACTACAATCAAACTATATTACAATATAGTAATCATCAAAATAATCGAGTACTGCATAAAAAATTGAATGGCTGGTCGATGAAATACATTAGGTACATAACACACAGAAGGAAATGACTGCAGTAACCTAGTGTCTGATAAACCCAAAGGTTCAAGTGATCGGGGCAAGAATTCATTATTTGAGGAAAACTGCTGAGAAACCTAGTTGATAGTGTGGCAGAAATTAGGCACTAACAGACATTTCAAACCATCTACCAAAATAAGCTCAAAATGGATACACATGATTAGAACAAGGAAGACAATCCTATCATATTTCTGGGTAAAGGAAGAGAGTTTATGACCAAATAAGGGACAGAGAAGATTGCAGACAATAAAATGATTACATAAAATTCAAAAGTTTTTGTGCAAGCAAAACCAGTGCAGTTATTAGGAAGGAAAGAGTTAATTGGGGAAAAAAAAATCTTTTTAGCAATGTTCTCTGATAAAGGTCTCATTTTCAAAATGTATAAGAAACCAAGTCAAAATTAATAAAAATCAGAAAAGATCACAATTGATAAAATGGTCAAAGGACTTGAGAGGCAGAGGCAGTTTTAAGAGGAAGAAATTAATGCTTTCGAGTCAGATGAAAAAAGGTACTAAATTACTATTTGAGAAATGCAAATTAAAATAACTCTGAGGTGTCACCTGACACCTTTCAGACTGGCCATCAAGATAGAAAAGGAAAGCAACATATTTCAGAGAGAATGTGGGAAAACAGGTACACTAATGCACTGCTGCTGGAGTACAATTTGGAACTATGCTCAAAGAGTTACAAAGCTGTGCATATCCTTTGACCCAGCAATACCACCAACTTTTTACCTCAAAGAGATCAAAGAAAATAATTCATTATGTACAATAATGTTTATAGAAGCTCTATTTGTGGTGGCAAAGAAGTGGAAGCTCAGGGGATGCACATCAATTTGGGAACAGTACATGACTGTGAGACAATACAATGATGGGGATGGTTTTAGAAAAACTTGGAAAGATTTATACAAACTGAGGCAAAGTTAAGTGATCAGAACTAGAACAATGCTCACAATAAAAGGAAGGCTGTAAAAATAATCAATTCTGAAAGACTTAGCTACTCTGCTCATTACTATGATCTATAATAATTCCAAAAGACTCATGATGAAAAAATACTATTCACTTCCACATAAAAGAACTGATAGTCTCAAAATGCAAAACTGAAGCATACTTTTTTTCTTCTTCTTTTTCTTTCTTGGAACACAGTCAATGTGGAAATACATTTTGTATGTCTTCATATGTATAATGGGTATCAATTCTTGGTGGAGAGAGGGAAAGAATTTGAAATTAAAAATAAAATTTAACAACAAACAGGAAAAAAATTGCAAATGATTTGTTAGGGGGTGAGAATAAGTGAATGATGATGCTACGCAAATTGTGGGCCTGGTTGACCGAAGATGGTGGTACCCTCCAGAGTAAAAGGAAAATTACATAGAGGAGGGAAGATAAAGAGTCCAATTTCAGATACACTGAGTTCAAGATATCTACATGGTATCTAATTTGAGATGTCTAATAGGCTGCTGAGGATGTGACACCAGAGGTCACTAAAAAGCTACCACGGCTTACTAGGCAGCAAACTGGATAGAGTGCTGGGCTTGGAGTCAGGAAGACTCATCTTCTTGAGTTCAAATTTGGCCTCAGACTCTTACTGTGTGACCCTGGGCAAGTCACTTAAGCCTGTTTGCCTTGGTTTCTTCATCTGTTAAATGGGGTCAAGAAGTAAATGGCAAACTACTCTTATGTCTTTGCCAAGAAAATCCCACATGGAGTGACAAAAAGTTGGACATGACTGAAAACAACTGAATAACAACAGAAAGTTTAAAGCTGAATGCATAAATTTGAAAATCATCAACACAGAGATGATAATTGAATTCATGAGAGTTAATGATATCACCAAGTGAAGTATAAAGGGAGGAGAGGTACACAATGGAAAGCTAGGCATAGCCTAACAGGCATCCCTTTACGAAACTCAAGGCCTCTCTGATTGGGTCAAAGGAAAAATTTGATTGGTTGAGAAAACAAGTAAGTCCTTAGGAGATCAAAGCAGCCAAAGTTCAGAGCACTTGTGCGGAATGAGAAATGATGGCAAACATTTTCACAGGACTTTAAAAATGGCATCTGAACTTACTTTAAACTCTGAGATGTTTTTAATTTCTAAGTACCTAGTATATGCTGGATGGTAGAAATGTAAAGATTTTTTTTTTAAAAACCTTATCCTCAAGAAGCTTATCATCCAAAAAAAAAGTTAAAAAGTACAATGGAAGATGGGTTAAGTCCATCTTTAATGTAGAAAGTGGAAAATCTCTGCTTTACTTTGGTAAAAGTTTTCAAAGTTCCACTATCTTTTGTGATTTCATCAACAAATAACAAAAGTAGCAGCTAGCTTTTATATGTCATTTTAAGGTTTGCAAAGAACTTTAACTCATGATGCTCACAAAAATTCAAGGTGCTATTATCATTTCCATTTTTATTACCATTATTTTATTCCTATTTTACATATGTGAAAAGTAAGAAACAGGTTAAGGAGACTTTTTTGGAGTCATATAGTTAATAAATGTCTGAGGCAGGATTCAAATTCAGGTCTTCCATACCCCACGACTCAATTCTATTCATTGTTACCACTTCAGGGCCTCTAAATAATAAAAAATGAAACAAAACAAAAACATGGCTGCAACTCAAAGAAGGGTTTGTAAATTAACAGATGAAAACATTACTAAGTTTCAGTTTTTCACATTTAGGATTTACATTTTCAACATGCTTATGTATTTAGTAGCTAAATATTATAGCAATTTAGGAATGAGTAGATTTTAATTAAAAAAAAAAATCACCTCCTCCTCCTCCTCCCTCTCCAGTTGTTGCTACTGGAGAAGAAACAGTCTGGTGCTTCTTCATATGTTTTTTACAGTGAACTGTTGTTCGGAAACTCTCCTCACAGAATGGACACTTATAAGGCTTCATGCTCATGTGAGTTGCCATATGTCTGGTGAGACTACCATTGGTGGTGAAGGATGCATTACAGATATTACAGCTGAATGCTTTTACACCTACAACAGAAACAGTATTATCAAAATCTATGCTGTTAAAAAAAAAAACTTCATTATTTTGAAAAGACCACAGAAGGTTTAAAAGCCACAATTTTCTTGCTAAACAAATGGAAGTAAAAAGGAAATTGGTTGGTTGTTTTTACCCACAGTTCCTTTTTTTTTAGGAAATGAGTTGTCGTAAGAACATAAGAAATATTACACTGGGCAGTCAGACTCTATTTTATCCACTCCAACATTCTATGACTGAGGCACCAAGGGAGAGAGATGGAACAGCAAGTTTATCCTGGTTGATTTCAACTTTCAAGGTTAGTGAACCTCTCAAATATCTTATTTCCCTCAGTAATCTATTATGCCTCTGTTACTCTTTAATTAAATTAATCAGATTCAAATTTAATTCATTTTTTAAAAAAATTACGCTTTCAGTCTAGACAATCTCTTGGCAATAATGCATTCTACAAATTTATCCATCTCTACACGGAGCTGCACTTCTGTCTGCATTAAATATGTCTCTCTTAAGCTTTAATGGATGTGATTCTTCCTCAAATTTCACAATTTGGTGAATAAATATGTTTACCTTATCCACTTAATGCCTATGTTTTTAGAATGAAATGTTTTTATAGGCTGCCCATAGAAGCACAATTCACATGGTGAAAAGAAATAGCTTACAATTAAATAAGGGAAAGGAGCAAGCATTTATATAGAGACCATATGATAGGCACTGTGTTAAGTACCTTTAACAAATATTTGATCCTCACAACAATCCTAGGAGGTAGATGTTATTATGTCCCCATTTTACTGGTGAATTGAAGCAGTCAGAGGTTAAGCAACTTGCCCAGGGTCACAAAGCTACTCTGGGTCTAAGGTTGGATTTGAACTCAGTCTTCTGACTATAAGTTTAGCACTCTGTCCATTGCCTCTTAAATTTTTACATTAATTTAAAAAAATTAAATATTTTAAATTCAATTGATGGTTAAATTATCTGGGGGTGAAGGGATAAATTACAGCAGAAGAGGCCTCTTATGTATAACTTTTCTAAGGAAAATTTTTTTCCCAAAAAAATGTGAACTGCAAAATGGAAAACCAAATATTCAAACTGTATACAGTGAAAGAAATAGCAATCTAATTAAATCTAAGTGGCATACTGAAGTACTTTTAAATAGCTTACATTTTGTTTAGTGATCACCTAACAACGTTTTTTTAAACCAGACACAATGATAGGCAGTAGTATTTAATGGAAAAAAAAAAATACTGTGCTTCAGTGTCTTTACTGCTTAGAATGCAAATGTGGTCAAGTTATTTAGCCTCTCCAGGTTAAATTTCTTCTCCTAGAAAATAAAATGATAATACCTGCCAAGTACCTCACAAGCTGTTATACATGTAAGGACTCATTAAATTATAAAATGCTAGGTATTTTAAATTTATTTAAAATATAAGGTATTATGGGATTGGAAAGGACCAAATAAATGACTTATTTCAACCCTTTATTCCACAGATGAGAGAAGTGAAGAAGAGCAAGTGAAGCGGTGCACCAAAGACCACAAAAAGAGGTTAGTAGAAGGAGACTGGACAACAAAACGGTTCTGATTTTGCTGTGCTCTTTTCATATTTTGAAGTATCATGTAAGTCTATAGGAAGTTAAAATTGTCAATATACCATAGTGCTTCACTCTTCTAAACTCTGTTTTCATAATCCATGCTGTAGTAACTGTCCTAACACTTAAGTTTGCCTTGAGTAACTAAGCCACTTTGGCTGGGAACAAACAGTTGCCTGACACTAAATCTTGCTCTATAAACATGCTCAACAGACAACATTACAACATGGTTTTTGCATACCATAGGATGAAGAAAGGTGCATATTAAAGGATTTAAAAAATAAATTCATTTTTTTAATACTTAAAAGTTATAATTTATTACTTAAGTATAGAGAAGCAAATGAACACAAAAGATAAATGACAATGTATTAGACTACAATATAAAAGAGTAAGACAAAAAAAAAGAACTTACATAATGTATAAGGAGAAAATATAGCTGTAACAGCCACAGCAATCAAGCCTCTTGTATTTTTCAACACTAAGTTAACAGTATTCCAACATTCCAAATTTATGATCTCCAAATAAAATGCAGACTTCATTACCTGTGTGTGTCTTCTCATGGGATTTGAGAACACCTGAGGAAACAAATCCACGTCCACAGAGCTTGCATTTATAGGGTTTCTCACCAGTATGTGATCGCACATGTTGTTTTAAGTGACTGGATTTCTTAAAACCTTTGTGGCAATATTCACACCTATGGTGGAAAAAATAATGAATTGATACTATGTCACTTTGTCCAGGTTTATAAAAAATAACACCTGCAAAGAGAAACAAGCCTAGAAATTATGCCAGCAATTTTTATAACATGAAAATAAAAAACCTACTATTAAAGCTACGACATGAAAGTACCATGAAAATCCTAACACATTATACAACTAGCAATCATACTATTACAGTTTATATCAAGTTATGTTTAATATTGTTTAATCTTGTATACTTTATTTGAAAATAACAATACCTTACTAACCAGAATGTCACATTCTTGGGTCATATAAAATACTCTGTTACAAGTATGAATCACAAGTAATTTTAGAATATTATACTGTTTCAGAAGAACAGAAGTGCCAGTTTATACAGACTACTGATTAATATTGCAATATAAAATAGCTAATAACTGAAGTTTTAAAAAAATACAATTTGATATATTGGGTTTTTATAGTTTTAATAAGCATATTATAATGATTTCAGGATTTTACAACTATTATACATTTTAAGTTCACATTTCAATTGTTTTTAAAATGTGAACCTAAAGATAAAAATAGGTTCTATTTAAATGACCATCATATAACATTATTTTTATGTAGTTCTAAATTTTAATTGGTCATCCTATCATTATCTAGTAACCAAAATGTCTTCTCTGACTGTAACCCAGACCATGGACATACAAAGATAATACTGCTAACATTCTTCAAAGTAATTTTTATTTATAATGAAAAAATTATATTAACTACAGATCAGTCTAAATAGAGGGGGAACTTACCCTGATGAATTCAGCTTAATAAATCGTAAGAAAATATGATATTAGGCAAAACAATGTTGCAGAAACAGTTATTTCCAAAAGAACAACGTTTATATTTATATACAAATAGTACTCAATATCCTAATGGTAAATTTACTGCTTCTCAGTACAGCTAACAATATATGCAAGGCTCGAGTACTCTCTCATTTTAACAATGACCATCTGATTTATATTCTTTGTGGTTAGTCAACAACCTTTATGTTTGGCTAAAATACATTAAGGACATGACCTTGGTTAGGGCAATGTTATGGCTGTACATGGAAAATGGTATAGAATGCCTATGGTATTTTTCATTTCCACAAAAATTTCATACATATGCATAGTGCATATGTACCTCTCTGTACAGATACAGGATATGTGTGTACATATGTGTCTATATGAACATATATACATGTATGTATAAAATTTTAAAAAAATTTATAGTGATCTGAAAAAAAAATATGAAAACAAGTTAAAATTTACCTGAATCATTCTTGAGAAACAGGAACTAAAGCAGATTTGTAGGGAAATTACTGATGGAAAATAAGTGGAAGTAATTCCAAACTGCTTTGAGCAATGGCAGTACCACTGGAATAAGTGTTTAGCCTTTCAGTTTACAAATAACACAAGTGAAGAACTTTATAAACTATGAAATACTATATAAATGGGAACTATTGCTAATATGATGAATAAAGGCTGCAGCAAAATATTTGATAGTTAAATTTAAGAGTACTGAATCTAAGGTTCAAATCTCAACTATACTGGCTGATCAACCCTGGGCATATCATAACTTCACAGTGCCCTACGTAACTTTCTAAGTCTAAATTTCTGAGAAAGTAGCAAGGTTTATTGTTAAAAAGGTGTTTCTTTATTATAACAGTGAAATTATAGATCTGAGCCAGAGTTCTGAGATGCAGTGGGCTAAGCCAAATGAATGTCCAAACAAAGTTAGTCATTATGGTGAGCCGCTGAGATTTGAGGCTGCCTAGGGAAAAGTAAATGGACTGAGGCCGGAAATGAAGCAGGTCAAATCTTCCACATTGATCAGAGTAAGACCAGCCTACTAGGAGTCCCTGCTTCCAGCCTGGGCAAGACTAGATCATCATTACTGTTATTGCCATCATGGTCATCATTATCATCACCACTACCATACAACTAGCATTTCTATAGCACTTGAAGGCTTGCAAATTTTATTAAAATATAAAACAAGTATCTCATTTGATCCTCACAACAACCACGGGAGGTAGGTGTTATTTACTCATTTTACAAATGGTTAATCTACGACAGAAAAAGGTTAAATAACAGGGTCACACCTAAATATATGAGGATGAACTTGAACTCTGGTCTTCCTGACTCCAGGGCTAGCACTTTTTCCACTATATCACCCAGGAAAGAAAGAGGAAGAAGAAAAGGAAAAGAAATCATAGATCTGGTCAAATAATTATAAACTCTGTTTTTCTTAAAGGCCATGTACTTTATAATCTTACCACATCTATATTTACTCAAATATGTATGCACACACACACACGTTATCGTATTAGGAAGACCTGAATTCAAATCCAGCTTTAGGAATTCACTAACTGTGTAAACTTGGGTAAGTCACTAACTTCTGTTTGCCTCAGTTTCCTCAACTCTAAGATGGGAATAACAAGAGCACCTACCTCACAGGGTGGTTGTGAGGATCAAATGAGGCAATATTTGTTTAGGAAAAAAAAAACACTTAGCACATACTAGGTGTTATATAAAATGCTTATTCCCTTCCCTTTCCTTCATATCCAAATACTTTGTCACTTTAGGGCCAATCTATTAGGTGATAGAATTCTCCAATATTTCAGAACCAGTCTCACTAGGTACAGGATAACTTGTCATTAAGACCATACTTAAAACCTTATTAAACTGAATTTGCCTGAACTTGCAATCTGTTGGCATACTCTTTGTGGGTCAACTCCCTGCCCTGATGAAGCATTTGTGTGTGCATGTGTGTGTTTGTACACACACACGCACACACACACACACACACACACACACACACACTGATATAAGGAACTGGATCCTCAGAGAAAGACATAGTATATACTATCTCCAAAAAAACCCCACCAATTAAATAAATATTTAACTAAGGAAAACAGTTATAGGTATACCTGTAGGCTCGCCTACTTTGATCCTCACTGTCCCTCAAGAAACTGGGGTCGCTGAGTTTGTAGTTTCCAGTTCTTCTTGTGAATGTTCTTGAATCAAACGAGTTGTCTAAAATTAAAAGGCTTAGATCAATATAAAGACAAAATCAGAAAGCAGGCCACTTAATTCCCAGTACAATATTTACTATCTGTATGTCCCAGAGCAAGTCATTCAATACCATGAATCTCAATTTTCTCATCTATAAAAAGGGGCCCTTGGGCTAGATGCTTAGGTAGATCTTCAAGCTCTAAACTTAGAATCTTTTGAAGAAAAATTAAATCATCCGCAAACAATTTCAAACAGTATGTAAATGAATCCATGAAGTAAAGTTACCATATTCTCACACAATTTAAATTTTAAGATTATCCTTCTTATATGCCTCAAGCTATACTGTGACTAAGCTCCATAAGAATGATTCTTAACATTTTCTAGTCTCTCACAACAACTAAAGAGAAGAAATTTGAGACACCAGAGTGGGGGCTTGGGGTCTGTAGGACATCCTAGGACACAGAATAAGAAAAAACCTAGAACTATTTTAGATAATTCCAGAATGGCAATATTGGCTGGCAGTAAACAACTTACAAATGAGTTGCATACTTTAAAAAGGAGGGTGGGGGTAGGGAGGTAGTTAATTGCTGTTTGCAACTTGGAACACATTTCATATAACCTTAAGCTGGGCTTTCACTTTTTTTGGAAATCCTTTTAAAGAATTATAACTTTTGACACATTTCTCACAGTGATTATTTCAAATCTTTTATTTTCTCAAGCTCTGATGCCCAAATCTGTACCTCACTGATATGGATACAAACAGTACCCTAACGGTTAATATTTAAGGGTTACTTTCCCAGGGCCGCTGAAGAGGTTTGAGGTTCATTCAGTAGCCCATCCTGTAACTTGAGATCCTGTACTTGAGGGTATCTTAATGCTCTTTTCTCCTTATCTTGAAATACCATACAACTTGTACCAAAAGAAATGCTTTTGTCTCCATTATCCTGTGTTCCCTATCCGGTCATTCATCTTTCTCATCCTGTATCATGACAATTTTTCCTTATCTTGCAAGCAACCATCTTCCTCATTTTTTTGTACGTATCCTGTCCCTAAATCTCCAATGCCCATAAGAAACTCTAAAAATTACATCATCATCCTTAACACCTCCATATAAGCATAACTCCCCCAAATAGCAAGGTCTCTCTTGGCTTTCTTGCTAGGAGACTCATACTGCTTTTCTGTCAATAAAGCTCCCAATGGCTACAGAGAAGGTCTAGAATTCTTTCACAATTGAACCAGCTCTAAATCTCAACGTTATGACAGTGTATAATCTAGTATCTGACTTTACTGAGAAGAATGAAGACATCTAAGATGAATACTCTCAATTCCCCTCTAACCAGCCAAACTTTAAAACTTCTCTGATTTTATATTTCTCCTTTCCTCCTATGTCAAATAAATATCTCAATTCTTGCTAAGGCAAATAGATCCACCTCTGCTCTGGAATCTCATTCCTTCCCACTGGACTTTTCTTTCAATTATTCTCCCTTTCTCCAAAGCATTTTCATTCTCTCCTTTAATACTAGCTCTGGTCTATGAACAAGCTCAGATCTTCCCTATCATAAAACAAAATGTAACAAAACAATTTTCGGTGCCTTCTTACCTATTTAACTTCCCATCACATTTCATTCCTCCCCATTCACTGACAAACTTCTATAAAAGTAATTTATATTCATTGTCTTCACTTCACCACCTAATTCTTCACTCACTCTTTTGAAAGAATAGCTTCTTTCTAGTACTCTGCTGAAACTGACATCTCATAAGTCATCAGTGGATTAACAGCCAAATAAACTTGTCTTTTTTTCCAGTTCCAATCTTTCATGTCTGTCACTGTTGACCACTACCCTCATCCCTTCTTAATAAACTCTTCTCCTTTGACATCAAGGTGTCCTGTTTCTCTTTCTACCTCTCCAATCTACTCTTGTTAATTGACTTCCCTTTCCTCCATTTCTCCCCTAAATGTAGGAGTCCTCCAAATTTACCCTCTTCTGCTCCCTTAATGAGAGTATGAGAACAAGAACGCAGAACATTCTGTCCCTTAATGTTCTCCATTTAAAAGGTGATTCAGTTATTACTTCTACACAGATCTCCCTAGTTTAGAACCCCAATAGAGATTAAGAACTCCAGACTTGTATTTCCACATGCTCAAAATATCTATATCATCTTTG
The DNA here is from genome assembly GCA_023548195.1 of Bettongia penicillata ogilbyi. Taxonomy (NCBI): domain Eukaryota; kingdom Metazoa; phylum Chordata; class Mammalia; order Diprotodontia; family Potoroidae; genus Bettongia; species Bettongia penicillata. The sequence continues at coordinate 7,759,033 of JAJHZJ010000318.1, read as the reverse complement.
ATTCCTTCTTCACATATAGCATATTCCCAAAGTTTATCAACTGTAAAAAATGATTATTAATAACCAATACCTTGGAGATTCAGAGCTCCCCCTTTTCCCTTCCAATCATAAGTTTAGTCTTTTAAAGAAGGTGTTATGGCTGGTCTTTAAGAGAAAAGGAGAAAAAAAAGCTTCTTAAATCCGAATCACTCTGGTTCTCATTGACTGGCAAATAATAGGTCCAGACCAAGCCCAACTTGGTCATTATTTGGGCCCTGAATGGCTCAGAATGAAAATAAATAGCAATTGTTTCTATGTTGGATAGAAATACTGAGGGTCTTTCCTTCCCAGATCTGTTTGTTTGTTTGTTTTTAAGGGATCATTCTTTGCTCCATTTCTTATTAAGCCTTAATCACTGAATAGGCTTTGCCTCAAGTCAAACTGAGACCTGTAAAGGAACTTAGCTTGAAAAGGCCAAGGATCCCTAATGTATCCTGGGCTATCTCCGGGATGGAGATGATGGCTAGATGTATATCTAGTCACTGGACCCAGATGGTTCTGGAAGTAAAAATGTGGCTGGTGACTTTGTACAACCGTCCCTCACTTAACTCCAATTCACTTGCATGTCATGGCATCACCTTCCTGATGTCAGGAAATGAAAGACAAACAGCAATGTCTATGAGTAGAAAAGGAACTGCTCACCGGAGACTGAACTGAAACTGGCCAGTTGGGTACACAGCTAACTTTCTTTCTTTATGTTTCTCTCTTTCTTTTCTTTCCCTCTGTCCACACAGAGTTTCACACCCTTACCTGCAGGTGCTCTGCCCAAAGGGAACGTGTTCTACTCAAACTTGGGTGGAGACATTCTTTTGTCTAACCCAAGGCTGGGAGTGATCTGGTAAAGCTGGGGGGGGGGGGGGGGCGTAAAAGGATAAGGGAGTGACATCGGCCCTTTTTGGGAAGGCAAACAAAATGAGAGATCAGTTTTGACTGCAGCTCCTAAGGGATGCTTACCTGCATGTTACCTAATTCTGTTTGCCTCCTTTTTTTAGACCACTCTTTAAGGCTGACATAACCTATGCAATACTTCTCATTCTAAGCCTTCTTTCTATTCCCATTAATAATATCCTAATCCAGATTTTTTACTGAAACTAAATTTATTAACTAAATTATTTCATTAGTCTCTGAACTAATATATCTATTCCTGATTTTGTTCCCTATCAAACATAATTCTTTACAATGCTTCCAGATTAAGCTTCTTTATGGAAAGATCTGACCACTTTATGCTTTTACTCAAAAATATTTTGTGATTTCCTACTGCTAAATGAATAAAATCCCAATTCCTGAGCCCAGAATTTAAGGCCATTTAAATCTGATTCCAGTCTACCCCTCTAGCATCTATGTGGAGTTCAGTCAGGATAACATGTTGTCTTGGAACACACTCCAAACTTTCCAGGGTCTTTGTCTTTGCTAATATTTCTCCATCTTTGGAATGCCTGAACCACCTATTCCTATTTCTGCCTATTAATACTTTACCCAGTGTTCAAAACCCAGCTCAAATATAACTTCTTGAAAACACAGAATCATGAAGTGTGAATGAATCTCAATGAATACCTACTCTAAATCATTCCTGAAAATTAATCTCTTCTCTAATATACCTGACAAATCATCATTACAGCATGTTTTTTAAGATCTGAAGTCTGGAAGGAATCCATCAGGAAATCCATTTAAGTTTTAAAATGCCCGTCTAAGAAGCTTTACCAAACAAAAACAAACCTAAACTTGGCTCTTTAACTTCAACCCATAACTCTTAATTCTCCCTCTTATGTCATTCCCCACCACCAACCTGTTTTTGTACCCTGAAGCTATGAATAAGCTATGAATGTTTTTTTACTGTTTTAAATAAATATTACCGTATTTTAAAATAGGTTGATTTTAGGGAAGAGAGCTGGGTAGGGCAAGGGAGAACAAATCTAACACTTTTTCTATATGACAATACTTCAAGCTGACTGCAGATTTGAAGCTGATTTAGAGATAGATAGTCTATCAGTTCCTTCATTTTACAGTGAGGAATTTTAGGCCTAAAGAAGTTATACAATCTGAGCAAGGTCAGAGCTGGCTTTTTTCCCCCACTATGTCATGCTGCCACTTGCAGCAAAAAAACCCTATCACTACCCATCCTTCCTCTCCTTAGCCATGTCAAAAAGGGAAAAAAACACTTTTCTTTTGCATGTTAAGCTTTACCTATTGCTTCAAATGATCTTAAATGACTTGGATTCAAGATTCTTCACTATCCCAGTTGCACTTTCTTTGAATGCTTGAAATCTTATCAAATTCCTTCTTCAAACAGTTGCCCAGGATTGACACAATTCAAACACAGTTGTATCAGGATAGTGTGTATCAGGCTTATTATGTGCTTGCTTCTAGGTACAATGTATGCCTCATGATGCCACAGTGTCTCCTGAACTTCCTTGACTACCAGGGCAAATGTGTACGAGCTTGCAGTCTTCTAAAATCCTCAAAATATTTTTCTGACAAATTAACTAAATATTCTGACATGTCTCTTTTACTACCAATTTTTTAAGTACTCAAGTTTTAAGACTTTACAATTAGCCCTACTAAATTTCACCTTAGATCAGTCCAGCATTCTAGCCTGTCAAGTTCTTTTCAGACTGCTATACAGTTTGTGAGTTGACTCTCCCAGTTTGGTGTCATCTGTGATAAGTTTGCCATCTTTGCCATCATCCAAATCTTTATCAAAGACAAATACACATCACTGGCGAATGTCACTTCAAAGGTGATATTAAGTTAGTCACCTATTTTTAAGGTCCAGTCATTGAATGGTTCTGAATAAAACTATACTATCATTTGCCTCACTTATCCAACTTTTTCAAAGAATAGCACAAGCTATTTTATGAAATTCTTTCCTAAAACTGAGGTAAAAAATAGCTATAAAAGTCCTCTGATCTATCAGCTTAGTATATGATCCTTAAAAAGGAAATAAAAGTTAATTGGATATGATTTAATGATGAAGTTGTATTAGGTTTTTGTGATCACTATCCTGTACTAGACATTAACTTTACCTTTATTATTATATTCTAGGAATTTGTGCCAGGAATCAAACTCAAGCCCAATGGCTTGGAATGGTATTTACACACTCCATTCTGATCCATTTTTAAAATACTAGATATTTGTCCTTAATACTACAATCCTGCTTTTTAAGGTTTTTTTCTGCAAAGCTTTCCCCTATATCCTTACTTATCTATAATATGTACAAGTTAAATTATATGGCATGAGATGGAAATAGAACAGGAAAGAAAAAGATGGGAGGTATGATGAATGAGAGATATGTCAGGCAGTTATATCCTTCTCTGAACTCCTCCCTCAGCCCTCAACTAAGGTTTTCTTAAAATTTCCTTTTAATATTCTAAAACATTACCTTTATTTATTTTGTTTCTGTGCTTGTATCTTAAACACATTCATAATTTTCTGTTCCTCAAAAAAGGAAATCACATGATTCTTGCAGTGATTATCTTAGAAACACTATAATCCCTGTTGACATACTGTCTTATCTTGGTATCATAAGAGCTTTATTCCTCACAGTAAAAACACAAAGAAGTCTTCCTCAGCATATAACAAATACTGATTTCTGTTATTTTTCTTATTTTATCTATGTAAAAGTGGATAATTCTATTACTTGGCATTTTGGAAAGCCTGGTACTGTTAGAAGTGGTGCTGCAGAGCAGCCAATGGTGATGCCAGGTGATAAATCTTCTTAAGTCTAGTACTCTCTTTGGAAGAACTCCTAACATTCCTATGGAACCATGACATGCTGATCTGTTCATCCAGCTATGTACATACTCTTGCTCTCCTCCAAGTTGTGTCATGAGTTCTCTTTATCTATATATATGGCACCTCATACAATTTCCCTTTTATCTTCATCTTTGAAAACACTTCTTTGTGTCTCCAGAATTTATTTGTTAAGAGTTTCTAACCCTCTTAAGCTGATTTTCCATATAGAATCTCGGGCTGTGGAATTATGTCTACCCTTCTCTTAATACTCTGAAATTCATCCTCTAATCTAGGGTATTAGACTATAGCAGAAACTTCTCTATTGCAAAATCTAAGACGAAGTGTTTATTTTCAACTAAGATTCCTAACATTTCTATTCTAGCAACTAGTTTCTTCTGATTGATGACTATCAGATCCAGAAGAGAATTCCCTTTTTGAGTTCTTCCATCTTTGGAGAATGAAACCATTACAAATTCAAGATAATAAATTATTAGCTACTGTACTTCTGGCAGAGAGAAAGAACTCCAGCAGGTACCTGGATAACTAAAGTCACCCATCATTACCAGTCCATGCCTGGAATACTTAGTTTGCATTCTATTTCCTGAACTTCTAATTTATTTCTTCATTCTGTCCAGGTGGTTGGCAATACCATATAATTATTTGGCATTGCTTATTTGACTTTTTATCCAAATACTTTTTCCAGTAATGCTCTCCTTCCTTCCAAGGGGTCCTTACCTGGAAATGATCTTTCCTTCCATAGACCTGCATAGCTTCCAGTTTAATCCTCAAAACATTTATTAAATATCTATGATAAAAGTGCTGTTCTGAGTCCTGGGAGATACAAAATAGTTGCTGCTAAGTCGTTTTTCAGTCATATCCAACTCTTCATGACCTTATTTGGGGTTTTCTTGGCAAAGACGCTGGAGTGATTTGCCATATCCTTCTCCAATTCATTTTATAGATGAGGAAATGGAGGGTAATAGGGTTAAGTGATATGCTTGGGGTTACACAGCTATTAAGTGCCTATGCCTGGATTTGAACTTACTAAGATGAATCTTCCTGACTTTTGGACAATATTATCTACTGTGCCACCTAGATGCCCTCATATAAAGTAGACACAGTCAGTATTCTCAAAGAGTTACAATCTAGTAGGTCTGATATGATTTGTTTTCAGAGAGCTCTGTTAAGAAATTTTTTTCCTGGTATCAATTAGACATGGTTAAATTGCTATCCCTACTCATTGCCTCATTTATTCTCTGTGGCCAAAAGGAAGAAATATACTGAGTTTTCAGATGGTTACCAATAAATACCTGAAAGTAGCTATCATGTCCCCCATCTTCTTCAAGCTAAATTTCCCCTGCCCCTTCATACACAATTCTTATATGTCCTTAAATTAAAGCTCTTCACCATTCTGTTTGCACTTCTCTGGAAGTTTTCTAGCATATCAATGTCCTTTCTAAACTTCGGCACCCAGAACTGAACATAATATTCAGAGTCTAGGACAGAGGATAGTATGCCTATCATCTCTATATGCTGCTTTTCATGCAGCCCAAGATTATATCTTTTTTTGTATTGCCACACTATACAATTGAATTTAAAGATCATATAAACCCTCATATCTTTTTCAGACAAACTATGTCTACTTCACCTTTAACTTATGAAGTCATTTCTTTGAACCCTAGTATAAGACTTTAGATTTATTCCTATTTTGTTTTATCTGATTCAGCCCGGTGTTCTAGGTATCAAGATTTTTTTGGCTCCTATCATCCAGTGTGTTAGCCATCCTTCCCAATTCTGTATCATCTGAAAATGGGAGAGATCTTCATCTATGCCTTTGTCCAAGATTGAAAAAAAATGTTCAACAACACAGGACCATGCACAGATCTCTGGAGCAACTCAAGTTGAGGATGAGAGCTAAGGAGATCAACATGATGAAGGAAGATATGTCATATTCGATGGCTATAGTCTATTGACTGTAGATTTTATGATGGCCATATATAACCGACTATTCATGTAACAAATCCATAGCTTTTAAGTGATCAATCAATCAATAAACATTATTAAATGCCTACTAGGCATGAGACACTAAACTGAATGTTGATGCTAAGGCATCTATTAAAATTCATCATTTGCTATTTCCATAATTATAAAACAGAAAAATAGATAATGAATATAAAATAAAAAGGTAGGAATATACATCTCCAATAGCATCTTCAAAAATTACCACCTGTGTCTCATTCTTACTGTTGATAAGATTTCACCCACAAGATTTAATATATTGTACATATCTTACTACAACATAAACATCTTGAAGTTAACTTTAAACAGATGATACTACAGACAGTTAATGAGGTGAAATCTCTCCTAGGTTCCAAGGGAAAGTAAACTAAAGAACCACATTTTGTATTTACCTAAAAGATGCTAGCAAGCGTATTTCTTCAGTGTTTCTTTTTAATTCTATTATACTATCTTTAGTATATTTACTGGAAGCAAGATATAGTTCTCATGTTTTGTGCCTGGACAACATAACACATAGCATGTTGTGACAGAAAGAACATTTGCCTTAGAAATTAGAAAGTTCTGGATCACAGAATTTATAAGTTGTGTGACTCTGGATAGATTACTTACACCAGCCTCAGTTTCCTCATGTTTGGACTTGATTACTATTGAGGTGCCTTCCAGGCCAACATCTATAACCCATTAAAAAAGCTGCCAAACCTAGTTTTTAATCAAGAAATGACTGCAGTATTGACATAATTAAAGGAAAATCAAAATGATTTAATGAAAAATTAAGATAGGCAGGAAAACCTTTGAAATGTAAACATTTTAAAAATTCTACAAGTGTTACAATCAGGTTTTTAGCAGTAAAATACCTCTGTTTCTTTAGTTATTTTCTTTAGCCTTTTCTGAATCTACCAAAATTTAATAAGGAAAATCTAGCATAAATGGAAAAAAAATAGATTGCTTAACCATATATTATTTTTCAATAAATACTCACTACATTAATAGCATCTGCATTAGGAACTTGAAGCAGATTCTGTTGATGAAAACTGGTTGAAAGAGCCTGAGATTCTAGTGTGCTGGAATCTTGTAGTTGCTGGACAGGTGGAAATTGATTCTGATTATACGTATCAGTCACAGCAAAACCTGTAACAGATTAAAAAAGAGGTGGTGCAAACAATTTCCCCAGCCCTCATTTTCTATAATTATAGAATAATTCTTAACTGTTAAAAAAAATATTATTTTAATAAAACCTTTTTTTTTTAAAGACAAGCCAACTCCGTATTTCTAAATTGGTTTCAGAACTAGATATCATTAATTTAGGGGAAAAAATATTGCAGGGGATAGTTTTATATTAACAATATAATAAATGGAAGACATGTTTATGTGCTACAAAATTTGGATTGTATTTTATAGATACTTGAGATGAAAACAGGGAACTGTTAGGAAAATGCTAGCTTGAACAGGGACACGTGTAAAGAAGATAATTAACATTAGTGGTCCTGATATTGCATGTTATCAGTGCAACCTCTGAGGCTTATGGGTAATGGATAGAGAAGCAGGATTTTCACCAGGATATTGATGTACTGAAGAAAGCAAGGAGAAACTAAGGACAAATGAGCCTATTGGGAATCATCCAGTGGCTCAATAATGAGAATCGAGGTTCACGATTGAAGCCTGCATCTAGGCTGAGGAAGATAATTACAAATAAAATAAAAGAGCTAATGAAGCAGAAAATATCCTGAAATGGAAACGAGAAGATGGCACACTTAAATGACAAACTGATGATAGGGGTCTTACATAGCCAGTTAATATTAGAAGATAATTATTCTCAAATTTGTCTGGTATTGGGCGAAAAAGAGATATAGATCAATAAAATAAAATAGATATACATACATTTAAATATAAGCAAACTATTACACTTGGCAAATTTATAGAAATAAAAAGTGGGAAAAGGATATATTATTTGACATAAAAATAGATAGAAAAACTGTCAAATTGGCAGAAAAGGAATTTAACAGTTAAGAATTATTCTATAATTCCCCATGGATGAAAGGGCCATAAACATTTTTTTAAAAATTTATAGAAATTTTTTTTAATAAAATGAAGTATTTATCTCATTGGGGAAAGGAGAACTTTTTTGAAAAAAATTTCAACAATTGCAAAAATTATTGGGACAAGATGTCATGACTGTAAAACCAAAAGAAATAGTTAAACCCCTAATCCACAATAGATTGATTGTCAAAGTATATAAAGAGACAACTCTCAGGAGAGGAAATACAAATTTTAAGTATCTAGGAATGCGTCTCTTCAATAATAACCAAAGAGATACAAATTACAACAACTGTGAGACAGAATCTCTCACCTACTAAGTTGTTAAAAGTAATTAAAATCAGTGGTGGCAGGATATTCGAGAACCTGGACCATTGGTGTAACTGCAAACCAAAAGAATCACTTTAGATAACATCATAGGCAATAAATGGTTATGAAGGTAAGTTTACCCTTTAATTCAATACTTCCACTGTTAGGAATATACCCTGAAAGTGTACAAAGTTATTTCAAAAAATTTTATGTTCAAAGATGTTCACTGAAACATTATCTATCACTATACCCCACTACTCTCTCAAAAAAGAAAAAAAACAAAAAACAAGAACATGCAAACTAAATGTCCAATAAAATGGGAATGGCTAATGTCAGTTGTGGCATCTTAATGATTGAATTCTATTATGCAATTAAGATCAAAATATGATACAGTGGAAAGAATAATGGATTTGGAGCAAGAACACCAGGCTTCAAATTCCAAGTGTGCCACTTATTATCTATTTGACATTGAGCAATTCACTTAATTTATCTAAGCGTCATTTTTCTCAGCTATAAAATAAAAGGGTTGGATTAAATTAATTTCTAACGTTTCTTCCAGCTCTAGATCTATAATCCTAGAATACAAAAACATTTGAAATGATCTTAATGAAATGTCACACTAAAAGCAGAATCATAAGGGAATAACTATGATCAGATGAAAGAAAGTAAATAAAAATGAGTAGAAAAATAATTCTGCCATATGAAAAAAAAAATTCTCACTATCAAACGAAAGCAACTCTGAGGCTCTCACATGGATGAGCCCAGCAAAGTAGATTAAAATGGAAAATTACAAATGTTGGAAGGACTGGAAAATTAGGCACATTAATATGTGGCTAGTGAAGCTATGATTGGTACCACTATTCTGGAAAGCAACTTGGTACTGTGCCCCAAAAGTTAATAAACTGTGCATAAACACTGGCCCAGATATTACTAGACTTATATTCTCCCGTTCACCCTCTAAAAAGTCAAAGAATGAGCAAGGGGACCCAATATTTATAAAAATATTTATGTCAGCTCTTTGTGGGGAATGGCTGAAAAAAAAATTATGGTAAATGAATATAACTGAATATTACCTTACTATAAGAAATGGCAAAAGTTTTCAGAGAAACCCTGTACGACCTGTATGAACTAATGCAAAGTGAGGTGAGCAGAACCAGGAAAGCAATTTATATAATGACAACATTACTGTAAAAACTAACAATGATGAAAGACTAAGAGTATCTTATCAATGAAATGACTAACCATGATTCCAGAGTACCAATGAGGTTATCCACCTCCTAAGAGGTAAATGAAATTAATATGCTGAATGATACATACCTATATATTTGTACAATATCTGTTATACCTTGGGGTGTAGGATTGGGGTGGGGACTTACCCACATGGGTGTTCCCACAAATTATTACAAATTACAAGCTATTCATGTTCATCATACCATACATGTATACTCATAATTTCACCTGGAAGGATTCACACAACATTCTTGACAGTGGTGGTGAGTGAAGGGATGGGGGTGGGGTGTCATTCTTCATTTTCTCTTAATAGTAAAAGAACAGCAGTTGTACATATAATCTACCTCCATATTGGTCCTGTCACACAACTGGTCCATCTTCTTTTCTGATAATACATTTTTCAGATGACATTTTTTATTCTGGTTTTTATTTCAAGTTTCTTATTTATGCTGCAGTCTACTAACTTCCCCCCTCCTCCCACAAAATGCCTCTACACTGCTCTCTGGGGAGTCCTCATCTTTTAATTATTCAGCAATAACAGTATTCTATAACCTATAGCCAAACAATAACAACCCGAAAAATATTGCTATTTTAGAGAAGTTTAGTTTCTGAGAGAAATGTGAAACTACTAAAGGAGTGAGCAATTTCCCTAAGACAAGCAAGTCGGCTGTTCTCCTCTTTATTTAATTTATGGCTTGATTTACTGTCCATCTGTAGTATCTGTACAAGATTTATATAAGTGGTAAACAAGTTCTATAGGTAGCCAATATGACTGCATGTCATAGTCTTTATAACAGACATTTTTCATTCACTTGTCTTCCAGCATGGAAAGTTATACCAAACTCTTCTGAAAGTTATGTATCTCTTCCAAGAGGCTCCCTGGCAACCAGCACAACGTCCTACATATGGACCTATTTGGAGTACCTCACTATTCTTTATGGAATCCATCCCATTCTTTAAAGAACCCATCCTCTTCCTCTCTCCATCACATTTGGGAGGGGGGTATGAATAATATCTAATGTTTTTCCATTTCCTTGATATCCTTTAGATACTTTATGGATCAGTCCTTCAAAATCCTCATAACTGTGTAATTTTCAGCACAGATATCTACTTAGTTCAATGTTACTTTTCATTTATCATTATATCCAGGACTGTGATAATAAGAGTCCAAGAATGGTAGCTCTTGTATTGATAATGGGGGAGTAAAGGTGGAAGGAGGGAGGAAGAAAAACCTATTTATAAAAATCCTCACCTATTTTATTTATTTTTCTTCTATTATCCTCCCATTTTTGTCCTTTATTGTCCTCAGGAAAAAGGAAGGTAAAAGAAGAATTAGGTGACAGGTACTGTGCTAAGCCCTTTATAAACATTACGTAATTTGATTCTTACAGCTTTGGAAGGTCTGTGCTAATTTTTTCCCTATTTTACAGTTAAGGAAACTGAGGAAGACAGAGGTTAAATGACTTGCCTAGGGACCATTATCTATTCACTGCCTCACCTAGCAGGATGCTTCAGAATATTTTCCTTAATTGGGTTTCTTGCAAAACTTTCTCAAATTAGTTTCATCCTCTATTATTTTCTTTGCTTTATCAGGTGATAATGCTTGTAATCTTCAGCTCCTTATGATCTTATGGAGATGTTTATATAATAAATGACTTTCCCTTGGCTACCACATCAATTTACTTGGAAAATCATCAAAGTGTTTGCTGACAAAAGTGCTCTTTAGATTATTATGGTCAATTTGTTATGGCAATTACTTATATCAGTTGAACTTGTGTATGAAATTATGGTAATTTGTATTATGTTCTTCCTTCTATGTATATCCCATTTTTATCATCAATAACTTGAGTCAAGATGGATTTTAATTGCACACTGTTTCTCATTACTATTCTTTTTTTGTGTGGTTTGGTGATCTAATTGTGATCACTGTTTAATTGCCAAATCCAATGGCTTTTTCTCAATTCTCATTTTCCTTGACCTCTCTGAAGCCTTTGACACTGATCACTCCTCTCCAAGTATACTCCAGGTTTTTGGAACACTACTCTCTCCAGATTCTTTTCCTCCTACTACTCTGTCTCCTTTGTTGGATCCTCCGCCAAATCACACTCTCTAAATACCGATATCCCTCAGGGCTCTCTACTCTTCTACCTTCAACTTCACTTGGTCATCTTATTACCAACTTTATGTTAATGATTCTCAGATTTACCTTTCCTGTCCCAGTCTCTCAGCAACTCTAACTGTCTTTCAGATGTCCTTAACTGGACATCCTGTAGACAAACTCAGTATCTCCAAATGAGAACTCATTAACTTTCCCCTTACAACTTTCACTTTCCAACCTTCCCTGTTACTGTAGAGCCAACACTATCATCTCAAGTTCTTCAGAATCTCATCCTAGGAGTCATCCTGGATTCTCCATATTCAAGCTGTTGTTAAGGTCTATTGATTTCACTTTTGCAACATTCTCAAACGCAATCCCTTGTCTCCTTTAATACTGTTACTCCTCTAGCACGGGCCCTCATCATCTGCTTGGTACACGTGCGCACAATAAACTCTAGCCTATTGCCTCCAGCAGCAAATACAAAATGTTCTGGCATTCAAAGCCTTTGATTAACTAGCCTCCCACCCCGCACCCCTTAAGTCTTCTTATACTCTCCTCCTTAAAACATAGTCTTTGATCCAGTGATACTGGGCTCCTGTTTTGTGAATAAGATACTCCATGTCTCAGTTCCAGATTATTTTCTCTGATGAACTCCCCTCTGCCCTCATCCCTGGAACACTCTTCCTCCTCTTCTCTTACTACTGACCTCCTTTAAGTCCCAACTAAAATCTCACCTACTATAGGAAACTTTCTTTAACTCCCCTACTTCCCTTCCTTCTTTTAATTATTTCCTATTTCTCCTGTATATAGCTTGCTTTGTATATATTTGTTTGCATTCTGTCTCTCCCATCAGATGGCAAATTCCTTAAGGAGAGGGACTGTTTTTTCCTCTTCGCATCCACAGGACTTAGCATAGTAGGCATTTAATGTTTATTGATTGAGTTTTGTTGTTCCTTCTTATTCCAAATTTTCATTGAAATCACTAATTATCAAAGTATGTGCTTATTTAAATTAATAAACTGAGGGACAGTCTGAAATCTCTACGATTCTTAGCATTCCCATTCCATATTCTTCCACTCTGGTCCTCAGAAGTCAGATTCTATCTGATGTCAAGAACACACGTGAAGCCTTTAAGACATTCCAGCATGTCAGAATCTGCCTATACTCTGCAGGCATACCTTCCCAAATTCTAGAGTCAAGATTCATGTCAACATGAGGAATCTGAGCAGGTCTTTGAGGAAGGCAAAAAAAATTAATTTAAATAATTACTAAGTGAGGATATTTTTATTAATGTCTGATGCTAAATTTATAATTTAATTTAATTATATATCTTTCTTCCCCATTGGCCTCATGTTTTTGTCTTTATACATGGCTATCAGAAAAAGAAGCTATTTGGGAAGCAAGAAACACAGTAACAACATGTAAGTCTATGGAATAAAGATCAAAATATTAAATATACATAAAGATGACTTTTTTTTGCTAAGTTTCTTTTCCTCTGTTAGTCTCTGTCATGAAGGATAACTCTGGGAGAATATGAAAGATAGAAGATTGAGAAATGTAGATAATATAAGAAAATGAAAGATATGAATAAAATTTAGAAACAGAAATATACACACAGGTTGAGGTAGGTTGGTCCTGAAAACTAATTTTCTACAGTATTTCTCATTTGGGGGTGGAGTTTAATAATAATGCTACCCCATATCCAAAAAGAATTTTAAAGTCAACAATGTTAACAGTTTTGTTAAGAAGGTAGTTGGCTTATATCCTTTTAATTAATGAGGAAAACTGGAGCTTAAAGAGATTAAGTTATTTGTCCAAGGCCTTTAGTACTAAGTATGAGGACTAAGATTCAACTTTTGACTTCAAAATTCTTTCCATTATAATATATTACCATCTTTTATGATTTCTCTTTCCTGTTTACCTTTTCACGCTTCTCTTGATTCTTATATTTGAAAGTCAGATGTTGTATTTAGCTCTGGTCTTCTCAAAAAGAATGTTCAGACGTGGAGGGTGGAGTCAAGATGGCAGAGTAGAAAGACACACACTCTAGCACTTCCCCCACAGCCCACAAAATACCTGTAAAAAATGACTCTCAACAAATTCTACAACAGCAGAAGCCACAGAACAACAAAGTGAAAGAGGTTTACAGCCAAAGGTAACCTGGAAGGCCAACAGGAAAGGTCTGTCTCACAGGACCCTGAGCAGAGTGGAGCCCAGTCCTGGCAGCATGGCACTGGGAGGAACAGGACCTGAACAGAACTCCAGGGAAGAATTCCCAGCAGGGAGGGGCCCAGATTTCTCAATCCACAAGCCACAAAGAAAGCTCCAAAAGTCAGTGTGGGAAGGCTTTCTCAGCTGTGAGAGAGGGGAACAGGGTTCCCCCAGCACTGGCCCCAGGCAGCAGCAGTGGCAGCAGGCTGCTATGCTGAAGCAGCCTGGGTCCATTGTCCAGGCAACTCAGCTTAAAGCCTCTGGCAGAACTGAGCAGCTGATCTGAACCTCAGCCCTTAGTGGTGGCCTCACCCTCACACAAAGCTGCTAGGGGCGTTGAGCAGCTGATCTGAATCTCAGCCTTGAGCACAATACTGGGGAGAGGAGAAGCACTAGGACCCTCCTCTTAACAAAGGATTCAGAAGCCAAGTAAGTGGCTGAAAAAATGCCCAAAAAAAGGGGAAAAAAATAAGACCATATAAGGTTACTTTCTTGGTGAACAGGTGTATCCTTCCATCCTTTCAGATAAGGAAGAACAAGGCATACTGTCAGGGGAAGTCAAGGTCTCTGCCTCCAGTACCTCCAAAATGAATATGAAATGGGCTCAAGCCATAGAAGAGCTTGAAAAGCAAGTTAGCAGCTTGCTAAAGGACAACCAAAAAAATGCTGAGGAAAATAACACCTTTAAAAAGAGGCTAACTCAATTGGAAAAAGAGGTCCAAAAAGCCAATGAGGAGAAGGAGGCTTTAAAAACAGAATTAGCCAAATGGAAATGAAGATTCAAAAGCTCACTGAAGGAAATAGTTCTTCAAAAACTAGAATGGAGCAGATGAAAGCTAAAAACTTTATGAAAAATCAAGAAACAACAAAGCAAAATCAAAAGAATGAAAAAGCAAAAGACAATGTTAAATATCTCATTGGAAAACAACTGACCTGGAAAATAGATCCAGGAGAGATAATTTAAAAATTATGGGACTACCTGAAAGCCATGATGAAAATAAGAATCTAGACATCATCTTTCATGAAATTATCAAGGAAAACTGCCCTGATATTCTAGAACCAGAGGCCAAAATAAATATTGAAAGAATCCACCAATCACCTCCTCAAAGAGACCTGAAAAGAGAAACTTCTAGGAATACTGTGACCAAATTTCAGAGTTCCCAGGTCAAGAAGAAAATATTGCAAGTGTGAACAAATTTCAGGGTTCCCAGGTCAAGAAGAAAATATTGCAAACAGCTAGAAAGAAACAATTCGAGTATTGTGGAAATACAATCAGGATAACACAGGACCTGGCAGCTTTTCCATTAAGAGCCTGAAGGCCTTGACATAGGATATTCCAGAAGTCAAAGGAACTGGGATTAAAACCAAGAATCATCTACCCAGCAAAAGTGAGTCTAATACTTCAGGGGAATAAATTGTCATACAATGATATAGAGAACTTTCAAGCATTCATGATGAGAAGACTAGAACTGAAGAGAAAATTTGACTTTCAAACACAAGAATCAAGAAAAGCATGAAAAGGTGAACAGAAAAGAAAAATCATAAAAGACTTTCTAAAGCTGAACTGTTTATATTTCTACGTGGAAAGAAAATATTTATAATTCTTCAGATTTTTCTCAGTATTTGGATAGGTGGAGGGATTACACACATACACATACACACACACACAGAGTACAGATTGAGTTGAATCAGAAAAGATGATATCCATAATAAAATTTAAAGGGTGAAGAAGGAAAAGGAGGAAAATAATGGGAGGAGAAAGGAAGAAATGGAAGGGGACAGGCTATAACTCATAAAATAGCTAAGAAAAATCTTGTTCAATGGAGGAGAAAAGGGAGAAGGTGACAGGGGAAAAGTGACGCTTACCCTCTTCACATACGGCTTAAGGAGGGAATAACATGCTCACTAAATTTGATATGAAAATCTATCTTACACTACAGAAAGTAGGGGAGGAGGGGATAAGTGGGGTGAGGGGGAAGATAGAAGGGATGGCAAATGGAAGAAGGGAGTAACTAGAAATAAACACTTTTGGGAAGGGACAGGGTCAAATAAGAGAATAAAAAAAGGGAAGACAGGGTAGGATAGATGGCAACATAGAATTATACAACATGATTATCATGGAAGTCTTTTGCAAAACAACACATATACAGCCTATATTGAATTGCTTGCCTTCTCAGTGGCGATGGGTAGGGAGGGAGGGAGAGAAGTTGGAATTCAAAGTATTAGAAATGAATGTTGAGAATTATTATTGCATATAACTGGGAAATAAGAAACATAGGTAATGGGGCACAGAAATTTATCTTGCCCTACAAGAAAAGAGAAGATGGGGATAAGGGAAGGGTGAGGTATGATAGAATGGAGGGTACATTGAGGGAAGGGGTAATCAGAATGCAAAGTATTATGGGGTGGGAGAAAGGGAGACATGGGGAGAAAAATTGCAACTCAAAATTTTGTGGAAATGAATGCCGAAACTTAAAAATAAATAAATAAATATAAAAAAAGAAAGAAGAAAACTGAAAACAAATTAATTAAAAAATAAAAATAAATGAGCTTATTATACATCTGCTAAAAAAAAATGACAAAGCAACATTATGTGCATTATTATCATGTAACATTAACCAGTACAGAGACGCTTATTACAGCATAACACTCAGTTGGAGCTTGTAATTATTTTATCTATTTATTAATTTATTATCTGAAGGTAATAAAATATAATACGTAAGGGTTCTGTTACATATTCATCTAATTATTTTTACCAACTCTCCAATTTAGATCCCAATCATCATTATGCAGCTTATGAGAAACCCTAAAAACTATCATTGTAAAATGACTACTAGAGGCTATTGTTTGAGGGTTGGGAAAACCAAAGTAGATCTCTCCATCCTAGAATCAACTAATCAGTCAATCAATAACCATCATTAAATTCTTAGGATCTTCCAGAGATACAAATTCAAAAGTGAGGGAGAACCTATCCTCAAGGAATTTATGTTCAGTATGAGAAATAGCATGCTAATAGATAAGAAAATCAAGAACATGCAAAATAAATATGAAATGCTGCGTGTGAGGGTCAGGAAAGATATCTTAATAGAATGGGCAACAGCTTGTGCAAAGGCACGTCAATAGGAGATGGAACATTATGAATGAACAACAAGAAGGCCATTTCAGCTGGAGCAGAGAGTGCCTAATGGAGAAGAAGTATGTAATCAGCCTGGAAAAAATAAGAGGGGGACACAGCATAGGGGACTTTAAATGGCAGAGAAATCTGTATTTCATCTTATAAGTAATAGGGAGCCAAAGAAATCATAGTGAAGAGAGAAGTGATGCAGTCTGATCTCATGCAAACACAATCATTTTGAATGTATAAACTCAGCTCATTATACATTACAAAATGAAGCAAAGTTTAAAAGAAACATTAAGAACTGTGGTAAAATTAAATTTTTAAAAAGCTATATTTCTTTTAAAAGATCCATTTAATCAATACAAACACTGACCTTGAGATAATCCTGTTGATTCATAAGACTGCTGTGGGATAGTTTGCTGTTCAAACTGACTGATGTTACCTTGGAGAGTATGTTCAGAAGTCACAAACCTATCTAAAGCCAAGAAGACAGATGCCAAGAAAAAATTAATGATTTAGGCAAGGATAACAGATTTTACCATTTGGTAATAAAAAAGGATAGTTTCAGTATTTAATCTTAAAATTAAAACTGCTTAATCTCAAAAAAAAAAGATTCAGAAACTCTTTCATCTTAGTTATAAACCTGTTCAAGACATATTTTCAAAAAAAAATTAAAGATCAGCTGAGGGAATTTTAGCATACATTATTTTATCAAGCCTCCTCAACAAAATCCAAAATCATTTGGAAGAGGTATATAATAATACATAATATACCTGAATATGTAATAATATCTAATATATATATGTATAAGAACACATGTATCTTGGTCAGACACTGCAGAGATAATGAGTTAGGCCCACATTGAGTAGGAAGAAGAAACAGTCCTAGAAACACACTTCAGAAATCTAAGCAGTGATTTAAATAGGCTTAAAATGCTAAATATTATAGAAGTGATTTTTTTAACCCTAAATAATATATATTTTTCATGTTTGTTAAAATATAATTTCTTTCATCCTGTACGGCGTCATGGTGGTGCAGTGGATAGAGCACCAGTGCAGGAGTCAGGAGGACTTGAATTCAAATCTCACCTCAGACACCTGACACTTACTAGCTGTGTGACCTTGGGCAAGTCACTTAACCCCAACTGCCTCATCCTGGGTCTTCTCCAGTCATCCTGATGAATTATCTGGTCACTGGATTCACATGGCTCTGGAGAAGTGAGGCTGATGCCCTGCACAGCCCTCCCTCACTCAAAACAAAGTCAAGTGCAAGTCATATCATTATTTCTCTGATGGCATGGTCTTCCTCAGCAAGGAAGGATGAACACACATTTGATACCTGAGATATTCAATGTCTACTGATTTTCTGATACTTTTTCAAAGAAAATACTCAAGATACAGAGGTAGGAAGCTCTGTTATCTACAAAATTTTGGCCTTTCTCATTCCTTATTCCTGAACCATACTTTCCCATATATTTTTCTACCTTAACAGTTCTTTTTTTCTGGAAGCAACTAAGTTTCAGCATAGGTTGATTTAAAAAGGAGGGCAGGCCTATTATGTTTATCTCCTCCTTCATCCCCAAGAATCAATGATGTTACAATTAGGTTTAATTACTTTCATGGTGGGTTTGTTTTTGTTTTGCAAATATTTATTATTATTGGTGCTTTTGGTTTGATCATAAACCTGTTCCACCAACTCCTTTCTCTGCCTCTTCAACATATTATCCCACTACTCAAGAAGCAACTTACATCTTCCTTCTGGTAATGAATTCCAAATTTGTATATCCAGCTCTAGTTTTTCTACAAATGATCTCCTCCAACTACAATCCCACATCATCAACTACTACTATTACAGCAATGCCACAAATTCAACATGTATGAAAAAGAATTAATCTTTTCTCCAAAACACATCTCTTCTTCTGATTTCCTTATTGTTTTTTTTGAGGAAGCCAATAGGAGTTATCCTACCTTCATTCTTCCACACTCCCTATACTTCCATTTCCAATCAAATGCTAAGTCTCATTTATTCTCTCTAAAACATCTCTTTCCTTCATCTATTCTGTCACCAGGAAGCTTTAAAGCCTTCAATACCTCTCATCACAACTATGGCAAAAGTCACTGAATTTGCTTCCCTGCCACAAGTCTCTTCACTTTGCAATATATCTTTCAAACTGTTGTCAAACTAATATTATATAAAGCCCAGGCATGACCGTGTTATTCATCTCATCAAAATTAGCCTCCTTGCTGTTTCTTTTACATAACATTCCAACGCCTGTATCAATTCTTGCGCACATACTTTCTCATGTCTGGAATACGCTATCTTCATTCTTGTAGTAACTCTTACAGAGAGGGCCATCGCCAGTCATCCTGCCCTATAATCTGGCCACTGCATCCAGATGATTCCAGAGGAGGAAGTAAGTGACTCTGCACCACCCTCCCTCACTTAAATCCAATTCACTTGCAAGTCGCTGCATCACCTTCCTGACATCACTGTCTCCTTCGTGAACAAATGACAAACAACAGTTTTCTCAGAATTACTATCCTTTACTATCTTCTTCCAAAGGTCAACTATGCCATTTCCTATACGAAGCTTCTGGCTAAACATTGTTTTTAATCTTTGATGCTAGGGAAGGATTATTAAATGGGAGAAGGGAGAGACATATTTTTTTAGTGATATAAAAAAAGGCATTAATAAGTTCCCCAAAATCATAGGGTAGAGAAAATGTAAACAGTGTCTTTAAAAGTTCAAAAATGAAGTTTCATCCAAATTCTATCATTATTTTTTCTTAAAGACATTATTAATGATACACATAACCAGAAAAAGAAGCAAAGTGTAAAGGATGGAAAAACCTGTCATAACAATTAGATGATATATCCAGCAAAGGACTTTGTCAGGAAAATTGGAAATCTTCCTGAAAGTAACATTCTATAGGCAATTCAATTCAACAAATGTTTACAGAACAACATTATATCTAGCACTGTACTACACAATAAATATAAGGACAAAACGGAAGTATAAATATAGTCCCCTTCCCAAAAGTTTTATATAATCACTGGGAAAACAAGTGAAATCTAGAGTTAGTATTAGTTTTCTGTTTATACTTACCGTTTTATTCCTTTTTTAGATCTCAATTTTTAGGGATGCAGCCAATATTCAAGGCAGAGCCAACAACTGTGTATGACTGACTATACTTGACTAAAGAAAGATGCATGTCAATATATAATCAAAATGCAAGAAAAGTGATACTGTTAATTAAGAGATAACAAAAATGAAAAATTCAAGGTGGCCCAGAGTAGCCTAGGACAACTTTATCATTCCTACATATAATGAAAATATACTTTTAACATTTGGAAACTTACCTTCATCTGGCTCCAAAGGTTGGTCTGTCAACTGTTGTCCAAGTCCTGTTTCTTCTGGGCCTACTACATGCTGCTGGTCCAGTTCCAAAATGGTTTCATGATCAGCAGTGACTGCTTCACTTTGCTGCAGTTCATCACTTTCAACTTCTACTTGCATCTGAGTAGAAACATGAATGGTCTGCTGCTCTACTGTGGTATCATCTATAGAAGCAGATTGTTGGTGCTGTTGTAACTGCTGAGCAAGTTCATATCTTTAAAAAAAATAAATAACATGAAAAAACTGTCAGAAATTCATAATAATTACCTTTAAGGAAAATCATTTAGAAAATTATTTTATGAACTAAAATAACACTTTATTTTTGTCCTCTTCTTCTACTTACCTCTTTTCCCTTTCATAAAGCACCCCTCATTATAATGTTAGTAAAACATGGCAGAAAAAGCAACAGCTTTGGGGTATACTTGAGATTTAATCCTAACTCTGCAACTTACTATCTATGTTATTTGTCCAATTTTGTTTAAAAATACCTCCAGCCTCACTTTTTTTTTCATCTGTAAAATGACAGACACCATACAATTAATTGCAATTTGAAACTTTGATTTTATGATTATTTACTCCTTTAAAGGGAAGTTTATCCCACTGTTTAAAAATTTCTTTATTATTATTTTAAAATCATTAATCTCATTACTAATTAATTAAAATTTATTTATTTAAATAATATTTAAATTTATTTAATTCACTATTAAATTTATTGTTTATTTAAACTTATTTATTTTAAAATTATTTTTAAAATCTCACTTTTTAAAATTTCTGGTTTTAAAAAAAAGAGATTTGTGGAATTGATTAAGCATCCATCATAAATTACCTACTATGTGCCTGGTACCTTGCTAGCTTTACACATACTATCTCATGTGATCTTTATAACAACTCTGTGAGGCAGACAGTGTTTCGATTTGACAGCTGAGGAAACTAAAACACAGAGGTTAAATGACTTGTAATATCTGAGGCTGAATTTGAACTCAAGTCTCTCTGACTGGGCTCAGGTCTCTCTATTCACTGAGTCACTTAGCTGCTTCAGTGAACAAACTAGCACAGTGTTCAATTAAACCCAAAGACCCAAACTACTGGGTCAAGTTCTCACAAATCAATAAGAACTTGAGAAAACACTGGAAAGCAGTCTGGTAGAAATTACATCAAGAATAATACAGGAGGGGGTTTGAGGTTCAAATGAGATAATGCATGCAAAGTACTATAAAGGCTATAGAAATGCCTTGTCCTCCAGTCAGGCGATGACTTCATTTTGAGAGCCTTCAACCGCACTCCTACTTCGGCCAAGCAATGCTTAGAAAACAATACGGTAGCCTGATGACAAATTATTAACAACTGGGTAAAAAATATATATGCATACACTTTAAAATTTAATCTGCATTACTAACCCTAAGTTTATCCACTTAACGAAACCATAAATTGAGTCCTGATGTGTACTAAGTGCCAGTCTGAAGTGTAAATAATCATGCTGAAAATTTAATGAGAGATAGCTGGAGACGGCTCCAGCACTGCAGACCTTGCTTGCTGCTGTTCAGTGGTCTCAATCACATCTGATTCTTTGTGACCCCATTTGGGTTTCTTAATAAAGACACCGGAATGGTTTCCCATTTCCTCTTCCAGATAACCTTCCAGATGAAGAAACTGAGACGAAAAGGGTTGTGATTTGCCCAGGACTACAAGCTAGGAAGCATCTGAGGTCAGACCTGAGCTGAGGAAGATGAGCTTCCCAGACTACATTAATCACTTTTATTACATAAAACTGAACAGCTTCTACACATAAAAAGTAAGGTAAATGCAGTTAAAATGGGAAGAAATACAATAAACTACGGGGAAACCTTTGCAGCAAGTTTCTCTAATAAAAATCAGACAGCAATACATATGTACACGATTCAAATATAGAACAAAAACTGTTCTTTGATAGATAAATGGTTAACCAATATGGACAATCAGTTATCAGGGGAAAAAGCCAATTTATCAACAACCATATGGAAAAATGCTCCAAATCGTTAAAAATAGGAGAAATGCAAATTAAAATAATTCCAAGGGTCTACCTCACACCCATTAGACTGGCAAAATTGACAAAGACAGAAAATGAGAACAGTTGGAGAAGCCACAGGAGATTAGGCATATTAATTATCGTCGGTGGTGCAGTTAATTGATCTGGTCATTCTGGAAAGCAATTTGAAACTATGCACAGAAAGTAACTAAACTCTGCATACCCTTTGATTTAATAACACCTCAAAAAGGATCAAAGAGGGAAAATGCTGATATGAACAAAAAAATTTATAGTAGAACTCAAATTTTAATAGTAGCAAGGAACTGAAAATTAAGGACATGCCTATCAATTTGGAAATGGCTGGACAAACTACAGAACACTGCTATGATGGAATATTACTTTATCATAAGAACTACATCTGGGAAGACTTACATGAATTACTACTGAGTGAAGTAAATAGAATCAGGTGAAGAGTGTATAATACAATCTACAATACACACACAAAAACAAACAACTTTTTAAAACTTAGGAACTCTGAACAATGCAACAACCAAACAAAGGACCAATGAACAACCAAGCTTCCTAAAGAAGAGGTAATGTATACAAAGTATAGAATGCAAAATACTTTTTAAGACATGGTCAATATGGGAATTTGTTTTGACTATATTTGTCATGAAAAGGTTTCTGTATAATTTGGGAGTGGGATGGTGGTAGAAGAGACATAGAAGTGATCTTGATATGGAAAAAAAAGAGAAAAGGGTCACTGAAGAAAAATGCACAGAAGAAAATTGAAGGAGAGTCAGAGGGACAGACTGCAGGATATCTCATAAAGTAAAGCATTTAATTAAAAAGCTCTATAAAATTGTTATTTATACTTTTATATAAAATTCTCTTTTTTCCTCATGTGGAAATATTTATATTTATTTATCAAGTTTAGAGTGACAAATCTTATTCTTTCATTTTAAACTTAAAAACCACCGGTGTTTGAGAATGGGATTTGGATTTCTGGACCACTTAAATATAGGGAAGAGAAATTCTTCAACAAGAACAGAAAGCCTCTATCAACTTGCTTATGAAGGTAATTGCCTAGAATCTTACAAATCTAGTTAAAATAGTCTTGTACAGGAAATTATAAGGAAGAAAAAAGATTGATTACAATAGTCACCAATCTAGATACACTAGACTCTACTGACTAGAGAGCAGGTACGATGTAGTAATAAGACTAATAGTAATAAAGACACTAATAAATTCATAGAAGGCAAAACCCAAGAAAGGAGCTATTTAGAACAAATGTCCTGAGATACTTTAACACCAATGCACAAAGTATGTATACAAGCAAAGTAGAAATCCTACTGTGCAGAAGGAACTCTGAATTCATAGAGGTCACTGGATTCTAATGAAACGAGGTTAACGACTACACTATGGTTCTAGAAGGTTATAGCCAATTCAAAAGAAACAGTTCATACTGAAAAGATCTGGGGATTTTATTGAACTATACATTCAACATATGTTAAACAAAGTAACGTGGCAGCCAAAAATAGCCATGATCACAGAGAAATATCCTGAATCCAAAGCTGACCCTCTATCCAAAACCACATACTACTTCAATAAATTAACTAGAAATCCTTAAGATTAAAACACCAAAAATAATATAATACCTACCTATGTGTCTTCATGTGCTTTTTACAATTTAATGAGGTCTTAAATGTTTTTTGACAATAAGGACACATATAAGGTCGAAGATCATTATGGATGCCCATATGTCTCCTTAGGCTACCACCAGTAGTAAAAGCTCCATTACATATAAGACACTTGAAAGCTTTCAGCCCAGTATGTGTTCGGATATGTGCTTTCAGCACTCCTGCAGACACAAAACCTCTTCCACATTGAGAACATTTAAAAGGTTTCTCACCAGTATGTGATCTAAGGAGAAGGGGAAAGAATGAGTAGTACCTTAAATTAGTATAGGATTTTAAAATTTGCAATGCACTTTTTATACATTATCTCAAAGATTTTCAAATTAAACTTATACCACAGGAAAGGTAGCTATTATTCTTCTATTATAAACTTAGAGAAGTTTCTGTCCAACACAATACATCCACTAAGAAACAGAGCAAGAACTAGAATCAGATTCTGGAATTATAAATCCAATGTTCTTTCCACAATAATTCTCATGATTAAGTTTCTATTTCTTCTTCAATATTATTAGTTATATAAGAACAAGTAATACTGAAAAGTATTTTTAAAAATTTTTAAAAAGATTAATTCTAGGCTAATAAACTAAAGTCCTACTACCTAATGATAGCACAGAAGAATTCTTTAAAAGGCTATGTCAATAGAATATAAAGTCTCATACCTCCTACCAAGTTGAAAAGTCATTAATTATGGTAGTGTTGGGGAATTACAGATTTAAATTTATTATCAGCCAAGATAAGTTTGGAGAGGTTCATTATGAGAAGGTCATCAGGTGATAATTTTCTTTTAAGCCATAAAAATTTACAAAGTCTGTCAGCTAAGGTATAAAGGGATTATTATCTACACTGTTGGAGGGAAAAAACCACAACCAATAAAGTCATGGGTCCTAAAGTGCTGAAGTATTTCTATTAGTACTGATGATGAGAATAATTACTGATGCTTCTTATAATAAGATATTCCTTATAATCTCCACAAAGTCAGGGATAAAAAGAAATAGGGCAAAAGAAATCCGCTCTTGTAGGAGTTAGGAGATAAACCCAAATTAAATAACTCAATCATCAAATTACTCTAGATCAAATGAGAAATTTTCAGCATCCCAAATCAGCTTTATTCTCTTCAATATCATAAATTCTAACAAGGCACTTCATTAGTCATTAGGTCACTAATCATACTAAATTCTATCTTTTTAAAATGAACTCATTGCTATAGCATCGTGTGGTGTATAAACTATTTTCCTCAAAATAACACTAATATGAGATAATGCAGAAGTTATTTTCATTTTACAACTGAGCAAACTAAGATTCTGAGACATTAAATGACTTAAGCCCACAGTCATGTAACTAGTGTCTGCAATGCAAACCCAGTTATCCCGTCTCCACATCTGGCACTCCTTACCCCTCCCTTACCATACTGATGCTTGACAGAATACTTTCAAGTATACAATATACTATATATATTATATATATATATATATATATATATATATATATATATATATATATATATATATAATCATATCTGATCCATACTGAAAATTCTAAAAGGGTTCTTGAACTTTCATTTGTATTCATTATATGTTATCTTACCTGATATGCTGTTTAAGGTGGCAAGATTTTTTATAAGCTCGATGACAGTAAAAACATTTGTATGGTCTATCTGCTTCATTGACAAAATTATTATTAAAGTAGCTTTGGAAAAACTGGCTGTTTCTTGGGATTGGCTGAATAAGACCTAAAAATCAAAAGAAATGCTGTGTTCATTGTCAAAGCTATTTTTAAAACTTAACTAACTACAAGTCATAATTTAACTATTTGTAATAAAATATGTTTCTGAAAAGCTATCTTTAGTTAGCACGTCTATCAAGTAAACCTCACTTTAAAAACAAGAGTTAATACATGCCAAAAAAAAATCAGTGCAAATATATAAATTTGTAAAGTGAATTACATTCTAGATTCAAATTTTATAAATCCTTTTTTCTTTTAAATGAGGAAGTACTGTGCCATTATGGGTAAAAAAAAAAAAAAAAAACCAAAACATTTAAAGAAAATGACTGTCTTATTCTGAAGGTCAAAATTTGAAGCCAGAATAAAACATCAACATGCTACCAACACAGTTTTCTGACACAGATGTTTAATTATATAACACCATTTTATGCATCATGGATTTATACAAAATTTATGTATCATGGATTTGAATGTCTTTTGCTACTAGTTGTAAATAATGTATTGTTACCTATTATAAAGATTGTCAGAGATGATTCTGTTAAACTTTATTTTTTTCTAAATTTGCTGTTATACTTATTTTTTCACAGAAATTTCTCAGAAAGCTCTAAATTATTTACTAAAAATCATTTACGTAAGTACGAATATCTCCTATGGAAAGTTACAAAAGAAAATAAATGAAAAGATTTTAGATGATTATTTACTGAAAATAACAATCAGAATATATCAATGCTTTTTGACCATTATTAAGTTTAAAAAAATTACACAAATTAATTGTCATTTAGGATATGTTTAAGTGATGGCACTTTCCACTTAGTGAGGTAGAACATGGAAAAATGAGTTTCTTTTCAATAAAAATGAGGCTATTACATAAACCCCAATAATTAAAGTTCAAACTATGATTCAACTTATGTTACATAATAGTCATTTTAAAAAAGACATGAATGTTCATGTGGTTATCCTGCAAATATTCTTTAGAGATGGAGTTCTTAACCTGGTATCTATAAACTTTTTTTAAAAAATCATAACTGTATTTCAATACAATTAGTTTACTTTGTAATTCTATGCATTTTTACTTTTATGCACATAAAAACATTATTCTCAGATGAGTCAGGAGGTTTCACTAGACTGCCAAAAGAAGTCCATGGCACAAAAAAGGTTAATAACATTTGCTTTAGAGAATTCAGTAGCTACCTCATAATTTTTTTTAAAAGATATACTTGTTTAATGTTATACTGCCTAGGCATTACAGACATGAGAGACACTTTATTTAATAGGATAAGAAGTATTTATTTAATATCAAGAACAAGTAAAAGTAAAGCCCTAAATTTCCTACAAAAGGCTAAAGAGAAAAGAAAAGATGTCAACTACAGTCACTATTATTAAACATATTTCTGTAACCACCAAGTATAAGAATAAGATAAGATATAGATACTCGAGGTGTAAATATCAGAAATGAAAAAAATTATTTCTCTATTCAGATGACACAACTATTTAGAAAATCTTAGATAATCAATGGGAAAATGGCAATGATTAGCAGCTTCAGGAAAGTAGAAGAATAAGTGGATCGAACAGTCAACAAATATCATTTAATAAGTGCTTAACATGTGCCAGGCACTGTTGCTAAGCTCTAAGAAAACAAGGACAAAAGTGAAAGCCCCTGCCCTTAATCGAGACACCTGGATTCTATCAGAAGAGACAGCCACATGTAGTTGTATAAATATATACATAATATGTATAAATTGTACAGTTCTGTACAAATGCATATAAAATAATGCAAGGTAATTTTGTCAGAGGGCACTAGTATTTGGTGTATTTGTGATACAATAAATACAGCATATTTAAATATAGTGAAATGCCATCAGGACCATCAAGAAAAGCAATCATTTGCACAGTTTTATGTACATTTGATGGTATTCTAATTGTTGAAAATCTGATCTTTTCTGTTGTTCATGAGTCCTCTAATAAGTCAAATATTTAATTAGTGTTCTCCACTCTAACCATGGCAAATAAGTAGGTATTGTATAGTATAATTTTGTTACCAGGAACAAATGCCACAAGAAGAAGCCAAAAATACACTGAAATAAGGTTTGTTATCATAATCCTCTGAAAACAAGGACAAGATTCTAAGAAATAGGGTGTTAGCATTTATAGCCCAATGTCTAAAGACCCCACTTCCAGTAGCATGGTCCTCAATTTTTTAATCCTTGAGAAAGCAGAATGAGATTTCAAATCCTTTTCCTAAGTCAGCCCTAAATAAAAAAATTTCATCAAGAACTTAACAGACACTGATAACATTCTTTTTGACAATGGTAAGATGGATTGACAATAGGAAAGGCTAGCACTTTCAACTCTCCAATCTCATTCTAAGAAGTGCTTGGATCTCTGGAGCCAAACCAGAAAACCAAATGTGAAATAACATATCCTATGACATCTATAAATTTCCAGGTTGGTCTACTTCACATGGGGCTATATTCTCAGTCTAGGATAAGCATATAGAGTAATTTCAAGGTAGCTCCAAGAGATTCCTAGTCATACCTGGAGTCACAGGAGGTTCTCACCTAAAACAAGAAAGTCACTGAATATCCTCAGGGCACTGTCAATATATAGGAGAGTTCTCAAAAGTATTAAAATGACACTGAAATTCCTGAGTATCATAAAACTATTTTTTATCCATGAATTCAATTCAATATCATTTATTAAGTGCCTACTAAATGAGAGGCACTGTTTTAGGCACTAAGAACTCAAACTCAAAAATGAAACAAGTCCCTGTCTTTAATCCTTGAGGAACTTATAAAATTACAGGTGGGAAAGGGGAAGTTCAACTTGAAAACAGAAGACAGATATAACTATCTATAGATATCAATATAGAGAAAGGGGGGGGGAGGGAAGGTAGATAAAAAGAGAGACAGCCAGAGAGAGAGAGAGAGATAGAAAATAAAAGACCAGAAATAAGAGAGTATAGACAGAGAACATCAGCCACTAGAGGAACAGGGAAAGCCTGATAGAATAAAAATGTTTGGGGCAGTTGGGTGGCACAGTAGATAGCATACTGGGTCTAGAGTCAGGAAGACCTGAGTGCAAATCCAGCCTCAGATACTAGCTGGATATAACCCTGGACAATCACTTAACCTCTGTTTGTCTCATTTTTCTTATCTGTAAAAACAGTAATAAAAGCACCTACCTCTCAGGGTCATTTGAGGATCAAATGAGATAAATGTAAAGTGCTTATCACAGTGCCTGGCACATATAAGCCCTATATGAATATTATCTGCTATTATTGAAAGAGCAGGTGGTATCTGAACTTAGCTTTAAAGAAAGATAAAAACTTTGGGGGGGTACTGAGCCTCAGTTCAATGCATTATTGGGGATGCATTATTGAAAAAAGGATCTCAGCACCTACTCAAAAGTAAAGACCTTAACTACAATGTTTGCATTTAAAAAACTAGAAAATTTTCTTAAGAGTCTTCTCATGAAGACTTTCACAAAGTATTTTTTTCTCACCAAGAGGTTGTGATAGTACTATAATAATGGAATTGACAGTAGATTTTTATCAACAGTATTATTTTATAATATGAAATAAAAATTTTAATCTCTATTCTAAGGAAAATTAAATATCTAACCAGATAACAGAACTATGGAGAGATATTATGTGGAAATTGTTGCAAATGTTCTGCTCCAATATTGCAAATTTTGACCAAGAATCTTGGAGAGTGGTTTGTAGCTGTCTTTAAAAAAAAAAATCTCCAAGGCACACAGTGTACTGCAAAGAGCAATTACCTTATGCAGGGGTGGGGAACCTGTCACCTCAAAGTCACATGTGGCCTCAAGGCTGCAGGTTCCCTGCACCTGTGACTTAAAGTGTTTATTATTTTTTATTTAATTCCTGAGAATGCACCTAAAAGAGTCTTTTAGAAAAATGTTATATACTTCATATAAAATATGGGATCACCATCATGGCCCTATCTCATTTTTAACAATCAGGAATGCTTCCATTTTTATCTTTTTCCCTGTGAACATGGATGAGTTGACATAAATTCGTGAAAATATTCTTACCTGGTCACATTCTTAAGACAAGGTCAAAAGTTTGAGAGACTGAAGTAGCCAAGATTTTGGTTTTTTTCAATCATAAGTCACAGATAAATGGATCATAAAGGGTCTGACACTAAGTATAATTTAATTAACATAATGCTCAAACCAATTGAACTACATAGATTCTAATACATAAAACTATTCCAGAGGGTGTAAAATGAAATAGTATTCAATGAATAATAAAATATTTAACATATCTTACCTAAGTCAGTTATAAGAATTGGTTCTTGCAAAGGAATATCTGGCACTGGAACATTCGACTTGCCTACTCGAACTTTGGCAGGTTTGCGCTGATGTCTCAACTTCCTTAGTTCAGTGTGCTTAAAGTGCGATGCAATATGGGTCTTCCTATGACCTGATGTTCGAAATTTTTTGTCACAGTGAGGACAGGCAAAAGGTCTAACTCCTGATAGAAATAAAAAAACACACATACATAATTGTGGCAAATAATACATCCCCAAAAAATTATTTTAAAATGTAAAATAATTACGGTATGGTAGATCAAGAGTCAGAAAGATGAGTCTTTCTGAGTTCAGATCCGATTTCCCATGTTTACTAACTGTGTAACCTTGGGCTTAACTTAACCCCTATTGTCTCAGTTTCCACATCTGTAAAATGAGCTGGAGAAGGAAATGGCAAATCAAGTCTAGTATCTTTGCCAAGAAAACCCACGTAGGGTCATGAAGAGTCAGACATGTCTGAAAAATGACTGAACGACACACAAAAAATTTTAACATATTAAAAAATAATCAATGTATCTGGTTGATTATTACATAAATGAATCCATATGAACACTTGCATATTCTTCCACAATGTTGAAGAATATGTATGCCACACATACATATGAAGAATAAGTATGCCATAGAAATATTTCTAGTGAGAACTAAGGTTAAATACTTACACAAATCTTTAACATTTGAAATGAAAGGATTTAGCTGTGATTTTAAAACTACAGAAACAGCAACATTAACCAAATTGTGAGACTGGGAGAAATAAAGATTTTGTACAAAAGTTTTTATAGAAGATTTACTATTCAATGACTATTTAGTAAGTTTTCCAGATTTTGTGCAATTACTCCTCTTTGCTGCTGGCCTTTTGAATATTTGGGCTATTCATCAATTAATAAGAAGCCTAGGAGAAGAAATTAAAAACAAAATTGATTTTATTTTCTCCTAATGCTTACATCAAGTAGTTTGATAGCCTCATCTAACTATTATTAACTTCTTAACTTATATTTTCTTACTTTACAAATGTAATAATTTTAAGGTGGCAGATTCACCAATATAGGTTGCCATGAGGTGGGAGGAAAGGAAGGGTTGCTCTAGAGCTGTGCTTTCATTGGCATGGATATAACCTGTGCAGAAACACTCTCTACCGATGCAAATAAGCAAGTTGTCAGAGTCTTAGAGAATCAATTGCATTAGGAGGTCAAGTGACAAGTTCACTGTCACAGAGCCAATATGCTGAACAATTGAAGAACACAGGTATCTCTGACTGAGGTTCACCCCACCCTCTATCAACCATATTACAGTGCCTCATTTTATTTATGATGAAAACTTTTTAAGAAATTTGTACTAACTTGAAGATATATAACAACATAACAAATAAGGTTTTTAAAAAATATCATCAATCTTTCCGTCACTCTTAAAAACAATAAAACTTAAAATGAACTAATATTAGTCAATTAGAAAATTAGAAAAAAAATTTAAAACCTTGAATATTTTGACCATAAAATATTATAACAGGACATTAATAAAATATGAAAAATAAAATACCAATTGCATAAATCTAATTTTTTAAATAAAGTAATAAATTGAACAAAATGGAAGCAAATAAATTTTAGCATACTAAAATGCTATAAAATGAACATTTAAAACTACTATAGCCTGAATTAGATCTACAAGGTATCTCCTTTGAACTCAATGAAATATTATTAGTATTTTTCCTCAAAATTGAGAATATCAGAATTTTGTACATGAATTAACTTTATAAGAGGACTCCTTAGCTGGACTACTGTGACAACATACTAAGTGCTCTCCCTGCCTTATCTCCCCCCCACCCCCATCTGCCACAGGGCTGCCTAACACATGGGTTTGATCACATTACTCACCTACTCAATAAACTCAATGGGTTCCTATTACCTTTAGGGTCAAATATAAACTTCTGTTTGGCACTCAAAGTCCTTCACAACCTGGCTTCAATCACCCACTTTTCCAGGTTAATTGTACATTACTCCCCCTTTCACGAACTCTACAATCTCTACCCTCCCTGCACTTCTTACTGTAGTCTAACACAATTCCATGCCCCTAAATAGACCGTTCCCCAGGGTTTGAATGAACCTCCTTCTCATTGTCTCTAAGTTCCCTCCAAAGACCAGCTCAAGCTCTTCTTTTTTCATAAAGCTTTTTCGATCCTCCGCTGTAAATACCTTATTCTCTTCCTCCCTCTCCACTCTCCATTTCCCCACTAATTACTTTGAGTTTATTTTGTATTTATATCAACAGGGGTTTTCCCCAATAGAAGTTCTTTGAAAGCAATGACTTATTTTCATCTTTGGATTCACAGTACTTAGCATACTGCTTGGCACATAGGCACTTAAACAATTTTTGCTGATTTCTATAAGAAATGTTTTTCTTTTGCCTAGATGAAATAATGTACATAGATTTTATAACTCATACAAATAAGTTCTAAAGTCCTAATCAAGGCTGCCTTATTGAACAGAAACAACTTTCTGAATGCCACTGAAACAAGTCTGAAAAACAATGGATACGATATAAATTTATATTCCCTAATGTAAATTGGGTCTTCATTGCACAGGACAACACTTCTATTTTTCCCTAATGGACTCCTATACTCTCAGCTTGAGTTTTTGATCCATCCCCTATTTCCTCTAAGAGTTGCCTCTTTAATCATCCCTCTTCACTTTCTAATCTTCAGTCTTTTTATATACTGTGTTTTTTTCCTCCATTGACCTACAAATATTCCAATATATCCCCTATCATTAAAAAATCTACACTTAACTCTCCCATCTCCCCAAGCTAAATCTTATCACCTCCTTCAACTGCCAAACTCAAAGAAAAGGCTACATACTATGTTTCTACTTCTACTCTGCTCACTTCTTGTTATCTAGCTTCGGACCTCACTAGCTGACTTAAACTACTTTCTCCAAAGTTATTAATGATGTCTTAATTCCTAAATGGAATTCTCAGGTCTTTTTTGGCTTCTTTGCAACATTTGATATAGCTGACCACAGATCCTTGAAGGTAGGTACTATTTTCAGTCTATTTCTAGCATGAACACAGTGGTCTTGAACACAGTAGTTAGAAATGATTCTTGAATTGTATTGACTCTAGAATATTATAAGTTATTCTAGCAAAGGGTAAGCTCCAGCTGGCACTCCTGTCCTGGAAAGCTATCAAGTTTAAGCAGCCTAGATAAATTTGCAGAAGCTCATCACCCGAAAATTCAACACTCAATGAAAAATGAAATTTTTTTAGACATGATAATTCAGAAATATTACTAAGTACAGTACAGAGAGATTTTGATAGACATCAAAGGAGGGAGCGTATCAACACTGCTAATATGGCTCCTTAGAGTTTTGTAATATAAATATAATAAATTATAACTAAATTATGTTATATACTTATGTCTACCAAGAAAAAATATTTTTCTCGTTAGAAGATGGAACCTAAAATATGGGCACTAACTCCAAATCCACATACAATAGGGATACCAAAACTGCAGTGTTAGTTTCATTCTTCACTTTGTATAGCAGCCTTGCAAATGGAGACGACAGTACAGGATTTCTCCCACAATGTCATGGAGGAGATAAAACTACTATTCCATTTTAAAAAGACTGATTAAGGAAAAGACCTCAGGAGGAAAACAGAAAGATTTTCTCCTCTCTCTATAGTTCAAAAAGGATGCTATTATGTATGAATAAATTTTTGAGAGTAGAGGATTATAAAACCAAGTTAAGCTTCTGAAATAAAAATACTGTTAATTAGGTAAATTTCAAGCTCATTCTATCCTGTAATTATGATGATCTTCCTGTGTAACAGTTAATTTGCATCTGAACACTAAAATGTTAAAATGTGATAACTTAAAAAAATAAACTTATTCATCTAAATTCACAAACTGGAAAAACATGCAGCAATCTACTGTGCTGACTTGATATTATGGTTCATAAGCAGCAGTGATCTTTAACAGTCCTATGTGAGACAATATCTCTGTGTCTGGGTTTCAGCACAGTGACAGTACAATTTTCTAGTCACTTCATTAGACTGATGTAAGGTTCAAAAGAAAAACAGCAAATAAGCAATAAAACTCCCACATAATAGATATTAATATGCTTTGAAAAGAAAAGAAGCATAATGCAACAATAAGAGTCATAATTCATGCTTTTGTGTTGCATTAATATTTGCCAAGTGGCCATATTGATGAGTATTGTTATTATTGATACCAGATCCCTTACAAAACATATTGTCAATGCAGACTGAAGGAGATCTGTGTTCTGTTCTTTAAAAAAGTCAAATATACACTTAGGAACTAGAACATAAAAGGAGTCATACTTTACTATTTCCTAGGGGGGAAACACACACACACACACAGACACACACGCACGCACACGATTTTGGGTTTTATTTCGTAAGGGACACACTGTCCCAAAACAAAACAAAACAAAAGATGCTGCACCATGTTGTCCTTTTTCAGGCTGCCAAACAGAAGATAATTTAATTCTTACCTGTATGAAGTCTGATATGAACTTTTAAGCTTCCTGAGGTGGAAAAACATTTCATACAGTATTGGCACTTAAATGCTTTGATGCCAGTGTGAGTTTTTATGTGAGCAGTAAGGGTGCTTTTCACAGCAAAGGCCCGGAAACATTGTGGACATTTAAATGGTTTTTCATGAGTATGAATTCGAATATGGCGCACCAAGTCACTGGGCTTTTTAAATTCTTTTGTGCAATATGGACACACATGCCATCTTATTCCATTCTCTTCACGAATTGAACCTGCATAGAAAAATAAAAAATTATGCATGTGCATAAGAAAAACAAACCATTCTAGCTAAGCCAAATTTTAGATTATTTTAACTTTTCCAATAGAGAAACTGAGCTAAAGAGACTTTAGCAGTCCAAAATGGGTATGTCAACTCCCCTGGCAAATGAATTTCCAGAAATATGTGCACATTAATCTTTTTTTAAGTGGAAATAAAAAGTTCTTTCTCAAGATATCCATATTTTGATCAGTGGAGCATTTAGTAATTGTCTACTAAAAGTACAAAGACATAAATGAACTGTCCCTGAGCTTAAGAAGCCTACACTCTGGAGTCCTCCTATGCTTGGAATGCACTCCCTCTGAGAATCCTTTGCTTTCTTTAACAAGCGAAGCATTACCTTCTACATAAAGTTGTTCCTTATTCTCCCAGCTGCTAGTACCTTCCTCTATACAGCAGGCCATTAATGAATGCTTATTCATTAATTCTGGAGAGAATAATTTATCTTTTCACTGTATTACAGTAACTTAAAAATATGAAACAGGATCTCAAAAGCTAGTGTAACCTACATCTAAATAAAAATCCCACTTATAACATACCTGACAAATAGTACAAATAAAATAATCAAAATGTATAATTCAGTACACATAAGTCAGTAGAAAACCCCTCTAGCTTTTTCAATGGAAAAAACACATGTGATAAATGCATAAAATTATATGACTTTTACGAGGTTAGACTTTAATAAATTATTTAATTTGTATTGCCAAAAAGTATCTTTAAAAGTTTCTTGATTGAGTATAAATCTTGTGAGATGAAAACTGAAGCCCAGAGAAATAATGTGACTTGCTCTAAACACCTCAATTTCATTCACCATGAGAATGAAAATGAACCATTACCAAGAGTTGCCAAGTCACAGCATGTTAAGAGCATAGAGTAGCTTAGAAACCAGGTTGCCAAACTCCAAGGCCAATGTTCTTACCACCATACTCACAGATATAGTCCCTGCCTTCCAAGGACTTACAATTCAGTTTGGAGAAAAGCAAAGTACACATATCACTATAGTATAACACAGAATTTGTTTAAGTGCTATAAGAAAGATATGAACAAAGAGTCACTGAATTCAGAGAAAGGAGAGGTTATCTTTTCTAGGTTATGTTGGGAAAACAATGCAGTGATAGGAATACAGAGGAGGAAATGGTAAAATATCGGGGAGGTAAATTCATTTTGACATGGTAACTGAAAGGATATAAGAAGCAAGTGAAAAGGGGAGAGAGACAGAGAGAGGAAGAGAGGGAAAGAGGAGAGGGGCAAGGAGAGAGAGAAAGAGAGAGGGAGGAAAGAGGGAGAAGAAGAGGAGAAAGAGGAGAAGAAAAAGAAGATGACAACAAAGATGAAGCAATATGATACAAAAATCATCCTGCCTTGTCACTTCCTCTGTGACCTTGGGGACGTCAGCTCTGCCTCAATACACCACTCTGTAAACAAGTTGAACTAGATGTCCTCTAAAGTCCCATTCAGCTCTAAATCCATGATCCTATGATCCTCAAGATAAAACTGATACCTTAAACATGGAAGAATGGTGATCCCATTAATAGAAACACATACATACTCTCATACACACATATATGCACATACATCTATGGATATGGATATGGATATGCATATGAGTGTATATGTATGTGGAGAAGAAATATTTCTTAAATAAGAAGGTTAACAAAAATTTAGCCATTTAACTTTAGATGACAAATTATATATACACATATACATGTTTGTGTATATGTATATGTGTATGTGCATGTGTATATGTATGTACGTAGAAACATAAAAAAGAAAAGCTCAATGTTTTTCCTAATGTTTAAGAACAGTTTACTAATATATTATACAAAGTTGCCTCAAAGAAGACTCAAATACTGAAGTGTTACTAAAATTACCAGGCAGAAAGGGTGACTTCTTCTTTATAACCTTCTTTTCTTTCTTATCCAATTTATCAGAAGTTTCCTGTTCTTTATCTTGCTCTGCTTCTGTAGGGTCTGGTGGCTCATTTGAAACGTGAATATCTGAATTCTGAATCTGGGATACGGAAGTCTTAGTCTGGTTGGAGTCATTAGGATGTGCTGCAACTGGAATTGAAGACAGCCCACTGTTTTCTAAGGCTTGCTAAGATAGAACAAAACTAAAAGGTTAATGAAATAATTCAAATTTGCCTACCAAAATAATATCCTCCAAATAACTTGTATGACATTTGCTTAATGAGATTCTAATTCTGATTTACTAAGAACAAAAATTTATATTTCTAGGTAATCACTTTAAAATAGTAAGTCACAACCTTCCCCAAGTTATGGTATCTTCTTGGTCTGATTATGTAATTTACCCCACTCCTATTCAAAGTACTATGTAGTAGAAATTTAAATTCCCATGCAAAAATAGTTTAAAATTAACTTGGTCTTTAGAATTTCACAAAAGTACTAAAGTGAATTAAACACACACTAGGATAGAATAACTGAGGGAAAAAAGGTTACAAATCACTAAAATTTTTAAAGTATTGTTTTCTATTCAGTGTGACACTTTGGTTCACCATGAAGACATCCTTCATGAAGAGGAGTTATTTATAATGAAGCTAGAGTATAAGAAATGTGTGTTAGTGAATGCAGAATATGGATGAAGGTTAAATTAATGGAAACTTGAAAAAATCTCTCCTTACATGTCCTGTGATGTTTATTCATATTATATACTCACATAAAGAACTCCTTAGAATAAAATTTTTATGTTTGGCTTGAAACAGCAGTATTGAAAACCAAAACAACATTAGCACTTGAAAAAAGGTTCTTCAATAAGGCATTCCTAAAAGACCCTCTTAAATAATGACAGTGCAATTTTACCAAATTTACTTTAAAAGAAATACCAATACATTTGTTTGACAACCCTTTTTACTAAGTAGAAAATGTTAAATAAAATTATATAGATTTTTGAACTCAGTTAAAAATGAAATACAAAAGCACTATTTCATTATACATATAACTCAGTACTTCAAAGATTTGTTAATTTTCTGAATGCAAGTATCCCTCCCCCTCAATAACTCAGTAGATGGTGCATTCAAAATTACTATTTGTTTACAAAATTCAGATACTTTACTTTTTAATGTTGATAACTAGGTGTTATAAAGTCAGGGGAAAGCAAGGTAATAACATTATAAACCAGGGTAGAAATTATATTGTTTCTATAATTCTATGCAAACATGATTCACCTGTAAAATGTCCTGATTGATTCCCACTGCAATACTTAGTTGCTGGCCTGCTTGTGGAGATGGGTTTGTTTCAACTTGTCCTGGTTCCGACAGCTCCAAAAGCTGCTGGATGACATCAGTCACTGCCTGTGGACCTTGCTGACTTGCAGATGAAGTTACTGGGGTTTCAGTCTGTTGGAGAGGTGAAGGCTGAAAAAGTGTGGCCTGAAATATATAATAATTCTTATATAAAGCATAACAATAAAATTAGCTTTATTTATTGTTTTTCTTTTTCCATAAGAAACACAGGCAGTGTACTACTTAGAAATACTTGACTTACAAGTGACCTATATAAAAAATAATGACAATTGTCTTCCCCTCATCCAACCAAAACTCCTGTTTGAAACTGCTGGTCTGTAGCAGGCAATCCCATTCAAGGTTATGCCTCCATCTAAATGCCCTACAGGAGCAGCTGTCAAAGAAGCCTCTACTTCTGACATCCTCTCTCTTCCTCTACTTCTAACCCAGAGCACTCCCTTCTTTCTGCCTCCCATAATCTCAGTCACCAGTCTCTGACCTTCCCTCTAACTATTCATGCTGAATAGTTAGTAGAATTCTACTCTGGGAGCCTCCATCATCAGTAATCTCCCCATTCCCTGACAGAAGTAGGTAGAATATATGAGTGTGGGTGTAAGTGTATATATCTATTTATGTGTGTGTGAGAGGAAAGAAGGGATAGAGAAACCCTACTCCAGGTGGCAAAAACCTTCTTGTCACTGTGACCACTAGAGTAAAAAAACATGTTCTTGGCTTCCCCTGTTTAGAATTTGGAACACATTTTCCCATAGAAACAATGATATATGTTAGCTAGAACCTACAGGTCTGTGAAAAATATGGGTCAGTTATATCATGGGTAAAGTACACTTTTGTGTGATTGTGGACTCCTAAGTATTTATAAGAATATTTCTATTAGAAAATTCAAGTTTCAAAGATGAATATTTTAAATGAATGATCTCGCAAACAAGGTTAAAGTGACTTCATAAAGGAACATTCAGCAAATACCAGTACTATGGGGGTAGCAAAGATCACTTTCAAGAAAACAGAAGATAACAGTCCCTGCTACTATTTGTACCTCAACATCTTTCTTCAAATTTTAAACCACAGATCAGAGGTTAGTCCCTGGCTCCTCATCCTATCTCCCATCATGCCTTGTTAAGCCCTAAACTTGTATCACTGCCACTCTTCACTCTCTTCATTACTATTCAATGATGCCGAATGGAGAGAAGGGGGAAAAATCACCAAGTAGCGCTCACTAGGTCCATTACAAATTTATGTTACATATTCTCAAATAAGTCCTCACTGCAGCAAGGCAGTCATTTCCCATTTCCCTAATGGAGTAACTACCTCACTGTCAGTCACACTGACTATTCCAAGACTTTTCTTGCCTCCTCAAGCCTCCAATGCCCCCTTTCTCCACTCTCTTGCATCATCCTTCATTGAGAGATCCCTTTTCTCCCCTCTTCGTTCTACATCACTAAAATGCCTTCCTCAAAGACCTCTTCTTTCATGGTTGTCTCAAATGAAAAAGTGGACTTTTGTGCCAAGGTAAACTTTTCATCCTATTCTACCCCATTTTATCCAGTAGATTATTCCCTCTACCATTTCCACTCTCACTAATCTTCATTATCTCCCTAATGGCTGCTTTCAGGCTGTCTAAAAAATAAACTCTTATCATTAAAAAACAAAACAAACTCTTAAAAATTCTCATTTGATCCAACTACTCCTGCCATCTATTTTCTTATATCTCTCCTCACTTTTACACCTAAACTCCTGGAGAAGGCTAACTGTAATTGATATTTCTACTTCCCCTCCTCTCACTCAACTGTAAACTCTCTGCAACCTCTCTTCTGACTTCATCATTCAGATGAAACTGCTCTCTCCAAAGTTCCTGGCATCTCTTAATTGCCAAATCAGTGACCTTTTCTCAGTCCTCATGCTTCTTGATCTCTCTGCAGCCTTTGATTCTGTCAATCACCCTCCTTTCTATCTTTGAAATATCATTTGTGTACATCTCCATCTTTCCATTCACACACCAATCAATGCGATAAGACCCTCATTCTACTCACATTTACACTATTATATTAGCCTGTTGGTTGATCTATTTGTATCAATTCTCTCCCCACTCTAATTAATCCTCCATTCAGCTGCCAAAAGTGATCTTCTTAAAGCATAGGCATAGCCATGTCACTCCCCTACTCAAACTTGAGTCACTCCCAATTACACCAAGATCAAATATAAAATCTTCCATTTGGCTGATAAAGCCCTTCACAACCTAGTTCCTTCCAATCTTTCTATTCTTTTCTCCACTCCACATAATCCATGATCTAACAACATCGGCTGCCTTGCTGTACTCCAGTTATATGCTCCATACCTCCCAACTCTGGGCTTTTTCACTGGCCTTCCTCCATGCCTGGAATGGTCTCCCTGCTTGCCCTCACATACTGTCCTTCTTTGCTTCCTTCAAGACTCCGATCATCTTTACCTTCTGCAAGAAGTTTTTCCCAGATCCTCCCACTGCTAATGCATTTCCCCTGAGATGAACTCCAATTTACCCTGGATATATCTTGTGCGGACATAGTTATTTGCATGTTGTTTCTCCCATTTAACTGTGAGCTCCTTGTGAGAAGGGATTGTTTTCTGTCCTTCTTTGTATCCCCAGTGCTTAGTATAGTGCCAGGGACAGGGTACTTAATGAATGCTGTCATTACTTTTCCTGAGATATAGTTATACATTAAAACATTTTTTGACCATTATATATCCTAATGATCACTGCTGCTTAAAGTTTATTACATGACTAGTAGCTAAGGCTCCAAACTACAAGGAAGGAAGTGAAGATTATAGATGAAATAGATTATCAATAATTTTTTGGCAGAGCAAAATAAATTAGTATCTTCCAAGAACCCTCATGATATATCTCAATGGGATTAAATGAAAATAATGTTTCACACTAACCAAATCATAATGTTTTTAACAGTGAGCACTTGTTCTAGATACAAATAGGGCTTTTCAGAACAAAGGAACACATAACCAACAAGTAATAAAACAAGGTCTTTGAAATATATATATCATAGATTGCAAGAATTCTTTTGTGAAATGATTCTTTCAATAATTTTAAGATAAAGGAAATTAAAATGGAATTACTAGTCTTTGCCTTAGAAACCAAAACTTTCAACAATAAATTATTATCCAGAGTTTAAAGCTTTAATCTTGTGGATAATTGCCAATAGTCAAAAGTACGGGTCATGGGTCAGAAATTTAAAAAAAATCTCATATACTCAAATGAGCTTCTTTACACTACTTTTTTAGGTAAGCAGGGAAATCTAAAGTCTTGGGAGTTTAGTGTCTTAAAACAGCTGTGAGAATAGACTCAAAGACTGTGTAATTATAGCATTCAGAAATGAGGTGGGTTTTTTTTTGATAGTCTGAGCAATATTAAGTGCTGTAAGTACTACTTAATTCTCAAATATATCTTCCTATTACTTCTTTGGATTTCTATTAAGATAAATTGATTTAAATCACAGATTTTTAAAAATGGGAGGAGGGTAGAGGTAATATTCTCAGAACAATTAAATGCTTGCTTTTTTGTATGGATTGTGTGATCTTAAGGAAGCACTGTGCCCCAGGCACAAAAACTAAGATTAAGCTGTATCATAATTGCTGATCCCCTACACTGACAAAATCACAGGTTCAAAAGAAAAATGAACTCAACACTAAAAGTCAAGATGTGATCAGTATAGCTTATCTCAAATAGA
Organism: Bettongia penicillata ogilbyi; assembly: GCA_023548195.1. Classification (NCBI taxonomy): domain Eukaryota; kingdom Metazoa; phylum Chordata; class Mammalia; order Diprotodontia; family Potoroidae; genus Bettongia; species Bettongia penicillata. Next base: position 7,717,298 of record JAJHZJ010000318.1, on the reverse strand, counting down.
TTCATATCAAAATCTAACATGGTTCTCTGGCTCCCTCTTCCTATATTTCAGTCTCCTTTTCCCCCTCTTCTTCTGTCTTTCCCAAATGACCATAACAGAAAACTAAATGTATCCCTTAAAAGTTTCACATTCATCATTTTTAAGTTAAAACTAGGAATCACATATAAACTTAAATATCTAAATGTATCTAATTTTATCTATGGAACTATTTTCTCCAGTAATCTAAATGCAAAACACAACATGCATGCTTTGCTTTTCTTACCACCAGGCTCTATCCTACTTTTCCAGCTTTAAAGAAACATTATTCTTGTGTACAATGTAACCAAGCCATAACGGCACTCTCCTTCTTCACAAACAGTATTCTATTTCTTGTCTCTTCACCTTCACATTGGCTACATTTCAAACGCCTGGAATTATCTTCTCTTTCATCTCTGCTTCTCAGACCCCTTAATTTCCTTCAAGACTCAGCTCAAGAGTCAACCTCCACATGAAATTTTTCCTGAATGATCTTCATCCCCAAAGTTTACCTTAAATCTGCTTTGTATGTGACTACATATTAAGTACACTGTTTCCCCAATGAGAACATAAAATACAGAAGGCCAAATATTACTTAGGTTGATTATTAGGTGGATATAGAGCGCCAGGTCTAGAGTCAGGGAGACCCAAGTTCACATCTAGTTTCACACATTTCCTTGTTGTGTGACCCTGGGTAAGGCATTTAACCTTTTTGTCTCAGTTTCCTCATGTATAACACGGGACAGGAATAATAATAGCATCTATCACTCAAGGTTGTTATGGGGATCAAATGAGATAATCACAAAGTGCTTTGCATAGTTCCTGGCACACAGTAAGTGCTATACAGATGCTAGCTATCATTATTATTTTTATTACTACATTTTTGTCTTTATATCCCCCATGTTTGTACCTCGCACACAGAGGAACTTGCTGATTCACTGACTGAAGGAGATGCTTCTCTTCCTTCCCACAAGTTTGCCAGAGGATCTTCTTTATCACTTGCTCATGATTTAATGAGCATACTTAACACATCTATAAGTATTACCACATAACCAACCAGTAATTTAGTTTGCAATGTGTAATAATCAATTCAAAACCACCATATTTCATTAAATATATACGTAGGATTCCACTTCTTGGAGCCAAGACGGCAGAGTAAGCAATAAATCTCTGAAGCTTTCCCATATTCATTTCCAAACCACCATACAATAGTGACCCAGAAATAATCCTGGAACACTGGAGTCAGTGGAAAGATGAGGTGGAGTGGTTTTTTAGCCTGGGAGGCATGGAGGAACAGCAAGAAAGGTCTGGCTTAGTTGGATAAAAGGGGAGCATATTCCAGAACAGGAAGCATCCCAGCAAGCACCACCTCAGCAAACCAAAAGGACATCCTGAGCCTCAGTGTGATAGAATAGGCAAACGCCAACACCAGGACCTGCCATGTACCTTAGTACAGCCAGGGGAACCAACACACTCCAATTCCAAGAACTCCCACATGCTTCACTATAGCCCCAGGAAAACATGCATCCAGACTTCCCATGTTTCAGCACAGTCACTGACAAACAGGCATCTTCCAGCAACCAGATTTGCATGTGCTTCAGTGTTACCCCAGGAAATGCAGAAACATCCCAGCAGAGCTCAGCACATGCTAGACAGCACTACTAAGACCCCAAACCAGAACCAAGTAAGCTGCCAGACACCTACAGCCTCCAGCAGCACCGGCAACCCCCCACTTCACCCACAGCCCCAGACACAAGGGTCCCCTATACGGGCCTCAGAACAATATCAGTGCGGCATGCGTACACCCTCTGGCACAAGAAGTCTGAGACAATGCCTCTTCCATTCTGGGAAACGAAAAAGCCCCTCCCCTCAAAAGATGAATGAAAACACAATGAAAAAAGAATCTGACTACAGAAAATTATTTTGGTGACAGGGAAGACCAAGACACAAACTCAAAGGAGGACAACAATGTCAAAACACCTATGGGCAAAACCCCAAAGAAAAGTGGGAAGAGGTCTCATGCCCAGAAAGAGCTCATGGAAGAGCTCAAAAAGGAGCTTAAAAATCATATAAGAGAGGTAGAAGAAAAATGGGGAAAAGAAATGAAAGGCAAGAGAATTATGAAAAAAGAGTCAAGAACTTGGAAAAGTATTTAAAAATTAGAACTGATCAAATGGAAAAGGAGATCCCTTTGGATCCTTTAGTGGATCCAAAATCCTCTAAAGAAAACAACTCCTTAAAGAGTATAATTGACCAAATAGAAAACAAACTACAAAAGCTAACTGAAATTGTAGTATATGAATGCAATGTAGTACTACTGCGCCAAAAGAAATGAAGAGCAGGGGGAGGAGCCAAGATGGTGGAGTAGAAAGATTCATATATGCTAGTTCTGAACCTACAGCCCATAAATTACCTGTAAAAACAACTCCCAACAAATTCTGGAGCAGTGGAAGCCACAGAACAACAGAGTGGAGGAGATCTCTGTTCCAGAGAGCCCTGAAAAACCGACACCAAAGGTCCGTTGCCCACCAGACCCGGAGCAGAGCCCAGCCCTGCCTTGGCCACATGGGGGCACCGAGAGGAGCAGATCCGAGCAGGCTTCAGGGACAGAATCTCCAGTGGCCACGGGGGTACCTCCACCCACAGATGCCAAAGGTTAGTGAGAGAATCTTTATGGCTGGCCAAGTGGGAAGCGGAGTGTCTCCATAACTCAGGCCCCCTCGGGAGGAAGGAGCAGACAGGGGCTCCCAAAGCAGGCAAGAGCTCCATTGTTGAAGATCTCTGCATAAACCCCCTGAGGGAACTGAGGCTGGGAGGCGGCCCTGCCCCCACCTGAGCACCTGAACTTAATCCCATTGAATAGCAGCCCTGCCCCCCCTCCCCCTGAAAGCCCTGAGGCTGGGGAGCAGCATTTGAATCTCAGACCTCAAGCACTGGTGAGGCAAGGGTTGAGAGGAATCTCCGAAGTCAAGTAACTGGCTGGGAAAATGCCCAGAAAAGGGAAAAAAATAAGACCATAGAAGGTTACTTTCTTGGTGAATAGATATTTCCTCCTTTCCTTTCTGATGAGGAAGAACAATGCTTACCATCAGGGAAAGCATAGACATCAAGGGTTCTGTATCCCAAACATCCAAAATAAATATTCAATGGGCTCACGCCATGGAAGAGCCCAAAAAGGATTTTGAAAATCAAGTTAGACAGGTGGAGGAAAAACTGGGAAGAGAAATGAGAGAGATGCAAGAAAAGCATGAAAAACGGGTCAATACCTTGGTAAAGGAGACCCAAAAAAATGCTTAAGAAAATAACACCCTGAAAAAATAGGCTAACTCAATTGGCAAAAGAGGTTCAAAAAGCCAATGAGGAGAAGAATGCTTTCAAAAGCAGAATTAGCCAAATGGAAAAAGAGGTTCAAAAGCTCACTGAAGAAAATAGTTCTCTCAAAATCAGAATGGAACAGATGGAGGTTAATGACTATATGAGAAACCAAGAAATCACAAAACAAAACCAAAAAAATGAAAAAATGGAAGAGAATGTGAAATATCTCATTGGAAAAATAATGGACCTGGAAAATAGATTCAGGAGAGACAATTTAAAAATTATGGGACTACATGAAAGCCATGATCAAAAAAAGAGTCTAGACATCATCTTTCATGAAATTATCAAGGACAACTGCCCTGAGATTCTAGAACCAGAGGGAAAAATATGTATTCAAGGAATCCACCAATCACCGCCTGAAAGAGATCCAAAGAGAGAAACTCCTAGGAACATTGTGGCCAAATTCCAAAATTACCAGGTCAAGGAGAAAATATTGCAAGCAGCTAGAAACAATTCAAGTATTGTGGAAATACAATCACGATAACACAAGATCTAGCAGCTTCTACATTAAGGGATCAAAGGGATCAAAGGATCTGGAATAGGATATTCCAGAAGTCAAAGGAACTAGGACTCAAACCAAGAATCACCTACCCAGCAAAACTGAGTATAGTACTTCAGGGGAAAAAATGGTCTTTCAATGAAATAGAGGACTTTCAAGCATTCTTGATGAAAAGACCAGAGCTGAAAAGAAAATTTGACTTTCAAACACAAGAATGAGAAGAAGCATGAAAAAGGAAACAGCAAAGAGAAGTCATAAGGGACTTACCAAAAGTGAACTGTTTACATTCCTACATGGAAAGACAATATTTGTAACTCTTGAAACTTTTCAGTATCTGGGTAGTTGGTGGGATTACACACACACACACACACACACACACACACACACACACACACACACAGAGAGAGAAGAGAGCACAGAGTGAATTTAATAGGATGGGATCATATCTTAAAAAAATTAAGGTAAACAGTGAGAGAGAAATATATTGGGAGGAGACAGGGTGAAATGGAATGGGGCAAATTATCTCTCATAGAAGAGGTAAGCAGGAGACTTTTTAGTGGAGGGAAAAAGAGGAGAGCTGAGAGAAAAACATGAAGTTTACTCTCATCACATTCAACTAAAGGAAAGAATAAAATGCACACTCATTTTGGTATGAAAACCTATCTTACAATACAGGAAAGTGGGGGAGAAAGGGATAAGCAGGATGGGAGGGATGATGGAAGGGAGGGCAATGTGAGGAGGGAGCAATTTGAAGTCAACACTTGAGGAGGGACAGGATCAAAAGACAGAATAGAAGCAATGGGAGGCAGGATAGGTTGGAGGGAAATATAGTTAGTCTTACACAACACGACTATTATGGAAGTCATTTGCAAAACTACACAGATATGGCCTATATTTAATTGCCTGTCTTCCCAAGGGGAATGGGTGGGGAGGGAGGGATGAGGAGAAGTTGGAACTCAAAGTTTTAGGAACAACTGTTGAGTATTGTTCTTGCTACTAGGAAATAACAAATACAGGTAATGGGGAACAGAAAGTTATCTGGCCCCTACAGGACAAAAGAAAAGATGGGGTCAATGGAAGGGAGGGATGATAGAAGAGAGGGCAGACTGGTGATAAGGGAAATTAGAATGCTCAGTGTATTGGGGTGGGGGAAGGGACAAATGGAGAGAAAATTTGGAACCCAAAATTTTTGAAAATGAATGTAAAAAGTTTAATAAATAAATTTATAAAAAAAAAAAAAAACAACGATGAGCAGTCAGACTTCAGAAAAACCTGAAAAGGCTCATATGAACTGATGCTGAATGAAGTGAGCAGAACCAGGAGAACACTGGACACAGCAAGAGCCACATTGTGTGATGACCAGATTTCACCAACTTGGCTCTTCTCAGTAATGCAAGGACCTAAGACAGCTCCAAAAGACGCATAATAGAAAAGGCTGTCTACAACCAGAGAAAGAACACTGGCATCTGAATGAAGATTGAAGCAGACTATTTGCTCCCTTTTTTTTTTGGTTGTTGTTTAGTTACTTCTCTCTTGGGTTCCTCCCACTGGTCCTAATTCTTCTTTACAACATGACTAATGTGAAAATATGTTTTAAAAAAATGCAAAATGCCTCATGGGAAAAACAACTGACCTGGAAAATAGATCCCAGAGAAACAATATCACTAATAGCACAGTTAGAAGGAATACACATAGAGGGTTTGGGTACAAGGTGAACTGGAGGGAATGACATAAAAAAAATTAAAGGATAAGAAAGAGGAGTACAATGAACACAGAAGGAAAGGAAAGGTGAAATGGAGTATATTATCTCACACAAAGAGGTAAGAAAGACCTATTACAGTGGAGAGAAAGATGTAAAGATGGGCAATGGGCATCATTTGAACCTTACTCTCCTCAGTACTGGCTCAAAGAGGGAATAATAAAAACAATCTAATGAATATGGAAATCTATTGTATCTAAAAGGGAAGTAGGAAGGGAAGAGATTAAGTAAGGGGAGGGTGGGGGTAGGAACTGACAGAAGGGAGGGCAGACAGGTGAGGTGGTAGACAGAAGCAAAACAGTGGTAAGGAAGAAAAGGGTGAAAGGAGATGGTGGACAAACAGGAGGAAGAACAGGATGGAGGGAAATAGACAGTAATCACAACTGTGAATGTGAATGGGATGAACTCTCCCATAAAAGAGAAGCAGATAGTAGAGAGGATCAAAAACCAGAATCCTACAATATGTTGTTTACAATAAACACACTTGAAGCAGAGAGACACAGAGTAAAGTGAAGGGGCTGGAACAGAATCTATTATGCTTTAGATGAAGTGAAAAAAGAAGCTGGGGTAGCAAACCTGATCTCAGAAAAAGTAACAGTAGAAACAGCCCTAATTAAAAGTGATAAGGAAGGAAACTACATCTTGCTAAAAGGTAAGATGACAGTGAAGCAATATCAACACTAAAAATATATGCACCAAATGGTGTAACATCCAAATTCTTAAAGCAGTTAAGTGAGCTATAGGAAGATATCAATTCCAGCACTATAGTAGTGGGGAATTTCAACTGTCCCCTCTCAGAACTCAACAAATTCAACCAAAAAACCCCCAAAAAAACCAAGGAGGTAAACAGAACATGAGAAAAGTTTGCTATGACAGACCTTTGGAGAAAACTGAATGGGAACAAAGAGGAATGTATATGTTTCTCAGCAGTACGTAGCACCTACACAAAAATGCACATAAGAATCTCAAAATCAAATATAAAAAGGCAGAGATACTAAAAGTACTCTTTTCAGGGAAAAATGCAATAAAAATTACATTCAACAAAAGGCAGTAGATTAAAAATTAGTTGGAAACAAAATAATTTAATCCTAAAGAATAAGTGGGTCAAAGAATAAATCACAGAAACAATCAATAATTTCATTAAAGAGAGTAACAACAATGAGACAACATACTAAAATTTATGGGATGCAGCCAAAGCAGTACTTGGGAAAAAACTTTATTTCTCTAAATTCTTACATTAACAAAAATGGAAAAAGAACAGATCAATGAATTCAGCATGCAACTAAAAAAACACTAGAAAAAGAACAAATTAAAAATCCTCAAATGAGCACCAAATTGGAAATCCTGAAAATCAAAGGTGAGATTAATAAGACTGAAAATAAAACAAAAAAAACTATTTAGCTTATAAATAAATCTGAACTTGTTTTATGAAAAAAACAGTAAGAGATAAGCTATTGGTTAATTTGATTTTTTAAAAAAAGAAAAAAACTACCTAGTATCAAAACTGAAAAGGTGAAATCACCACAAATGAGTAAGACAATAAAGCAATCATTTTGAAAGGTTTTGCCCAATAATATGTCAATAAGTCTAACAATCTAAGTGAAACTGATGAATATTTGCAAAAATAAAAATTACCTAAATTAACAGATCAGGAAAGAGAAGGCTTAAATAACCTCATCTTAGAAAAAGAAATTGAATAAGCCATTAATGAACTCCAAAGAAAAAAATCCCTAGGGTCAGATGGGTTCATGAATGAATTCTACCTAACATGTAAAGAACAATTAATTTTAACACTACATAAACAATCTGGAAAAAAAGACAAAGAAGGAGTCCTACCAAATTCCTTTTATGACACAAATATGGTGCTGATACTTAAACCAGAAAGAGCTAAAATAGAGAAAGAAAATTATAGACTAATTTCCCTAATGAATATTAATGCAGTAATTTTGAAAAGAAAACTCACAAGGAGTTTACAGCAATATATCACAAAAATTATATACACTATGATCAAGTGGGATTTATACCAGGTATGCAGAGTTGGTTCAATATTAGGAAAACTATCAACATAACCATATCAATAACAAAACCAACAGAAATCATATGATTATCTCAACAGACGTTGAAAAAGCTTCTGACAAAAAAACAGTACCCATTCCTATTCAAAACACTAAAAATAACAGGAATAGAAAGAACTGAAAGAATGCCCACCAATTGGGGAATGACTGAACAAGCTGTGGTATATGAATGTAATGGAATACTATTGTGCAATAAGAAATTAAGAGGCAAACTTCAGAAAAACCTGGAAAGACTTGCATGAACTAATGCAAAGAGAAATAAGCAGATCCAGGAGAACATTGTACACAGAATCAGCAACACTCTGTGATGATCAACTATGAATGACTCAGCTTTTCTCAGTCACACAATGATCTAAGACAAGGATTCACAAAGGAAAATGCTACCCATATTCAGATAAAAACTGATGGACTCTGAATGCAGATCAAAGCATATTTATTTATTTATTTTTTTCTTGTGGCTTTTTTCCCCTTTTTGATCGTTTTTTTTTTTTTTACAACTTTTTCTAATATGGAAATATTTTTATATGACAGCACACATATAAACTATATAAAACTGCCTACCATTTTCAAAAGAAGGGAGGGAAGGTAGGGAGAAAGAAAAATTTGGAACTCAAAATCTAGTAAAAATGAATGCTAAAAATTTTCTTGACATGTAACTGGGAGAAAACTGGGAAAAAATGTATGTAGGCATATATGCATTTGTGTGTATATGTGTGTAAAATTTATTATAATCAAACACCTTAAATAGGTAACTAGATAATGCAGTAGATAGAATGCTAGGCCCAGAGTCAGGAAAACTTATCTCCCTGAGTTCAAATCTGGCCTCGGATACTTACTTGCAATGTGCATATGATTCTGTTCAAATTACTTAACCCTGTTTACCTCAATTTCCTCATCTATAAAATGAGCTGGAGAAGGAAATGGCAAACCACTCCAGTATTTCTCTCAATAAAATTCCAAATGGGTTCATGAAGTCAAGATACAATTAAAAATGACTGAACCTTAAATATGTACTTTCATGCTGTTCAATTAAATATTACAAGGACTTGTGAAATAGTTTTATACGTAGACATACAGTAGTATACATAGACATATAGATAAATTTCCAAACCAAATTCTATGATTTAAAAAATATTTAATGATTTAAATGATTTTGTCTCATTGACAGGAAAAAAGTTCCTCATTCCAGTGGTTAATTCACTATAGGTTAAGTGTGTTCAATACCATATATACGTCAATTGGATTTGTTCTGGTGCCTACTGGTTGTCTCACAAATCTGTTCCATTAATTACAAGAAAGAGAATCAAAAGAACATAGATGGATGAGTTTAAAGCTTTAGGCTATTCCTTAAAATAGAATCTCTAAAATTTACCAATTTTTAATTAAAATTTATTCCTTTTCTGGGACCAAGTAAGTTGTAAAATCGCTCCAAATAAAAAGCAAGAAATTAAAAAATGAGACATTACAAAGGCAATAAAAAAATAAAGTAGATCTATTTCCATTATTAGTAAGGGGCTATCCACTTAACAGAAATCTTATCTTTATAATCAGTTTTATCAATGAGCATAAAGTAAAACTTTTGAGATTATCACATAATTGCCAGGGTCATTTCTGTCTTAACAGTACCTTGTATAATTCTATATATACTTACATTTTTCCATTTATTATCAACTGGTTGTAACAGTGTAGTAGAAGCAGTACTTTGGGACTGGGATATAGAATCCTAAAAATAAAAGCATCAAAAAAAGAAAAGTAAAGAAAGAACAAGCATTAGATATCATAATTTTTTCCCCCACAAAGCATATACAATTTAGGAAAAATTTTCACTTCAGACAAGGAAAAACTTGACCCTTAAAGAAAAATAACTTCCAAAGTTATGGATTAAGGAGATAGTTAACTATAATTCATGCCTTGATATTCTTAATAAATTTCATTGCAACTCTAAGATTTCTTTAAATGAATGCTTATATCATATTTTATTTTCTCTAATTCTGGTGAAAGTCTATTACTTAGGGTCAATTACTATTTCTTTAAACAAAGAAATATAACTTTTCTTCTAGTAACCAAAGACCAAGAAGATCCCTTCACAAAGGAATTTAACTTTGTCAACATTTAAAATATTCATATTACACAATTCAAATATGGAGACAAAAGATTTCACATATAGACAGGTATGGTTTTTTACCTAAATTTGCATTGCGCAAATTTTACTTTAAGTAAAGAAATTTGAAAGAAATCACATTCCAAAAAAAAACCATCTATGGTAACTTTCTTGTACAGTACTGTACACTTTCTGTCTCTCTTTCAGTGCTCCATGGCCACACCCCAATCAACAACAAAACCTAAGTGAAAGCAGAATAAAGGACCCCACAGAGACTCTGCTACCATTGCATCAGGGTTTGTCTTGAGACCTCCAGCATCAAGAGAGGAGACCTTTGCCCTTCTGTATCACCTCCCAAACCTTACCCCGTTCTATCTTCCTTCCTGCAGCAGGCTGTCCTTGTCCCAACTTGCATCCCATCCTTTCCTGTGTCTGGTCTCCACATGTCTCTCTCATTCTGTCCTCTTCCCCATGCCCTGTTTTTCCTTGTGATTCTGGCTAGACCCCAATATGGCTGGCCCTGGCCTTCATATGTTCCTGTTCTTGCTCTCCTTTCTGTCCCTGGCCCCCTATGTACCCTCAAATCATGTACCAGCTCCCTCCCGCCACAGAGGCATACCTTCCTGGCTTCTTCATTCCTTCCTTTCCATCCACAAGCAAATTCACATTACATAAAAATCTATGTAAAAGTCTATGAACAATTCACTTACATAAAGTGAGAACTATCTGAATATGCTTTTATAAACTACATTACCGTTGTAACATGAGTGGTCTCTGTAGTAGAACTTGCTGAATTCTGTGGTCCACCCATATGCATCTTGCTGATGTGAGTATTTAAGCTACCTAAACTTTTGAATATACAACTGCATTCTGTGCAATTATATGTAGGACCATTCTTGACCTTAAAGAATTGTTTTAGAAAAGAACAATTAGATTATTACAATTATTTAATCAATGTTAAATTACAGTAAACATAACCACAACAATTAAATTCTATTCTAATGAATTTTCCCTGCCAAACAAACCAAGGAAACAACCGAACCCCACTTTTGTTGGGGGAGGGGTGAAAACTTTTGTTTATTTTAGTTTAAAATAGATACCACCTCCTGTATTCCATATATCTTAACATGAGATATAATAGGAAATAAACATTACATTCCAACAGCTCAATGATGTTTACATTACTTCTTTGATTGCAACCCATCCTTGCCCACCAATTCTTTTCAACTCTTACAGTACACATCACAAACAAGAAATTAAGCTGTACAAAGATATCAAAGCAAAAATAAACGTGCTGGTCACATGGTGAAAATGAGGGATTACTCTTTGGTGTCTCCCCATCCTCAACAATGTCAAATCAAATATTTAATGCAGAGATTCACCAACATACTGGTTGCCTTCCTTGAGCCTTCTTTTGATGTTGCTAAGGATATAAGCAGAGCACACAGGCTAGCCATCTCTCTCTCACTATGTGCCTAGGCCATCTTTTTCAAAAGCACACTTCTTTGATAACGCCCTTTATACTAACTTTCCTGGGTAATTTTTCATTTGTATTACTATATTAAAGTTCACACTAAAGCACACATGTAGTCATACATATGACTTTCTTTTCAATGGCTCTTTGTAAAATTCTCAACTTCAAATCTTTGAAATCATTTTTCATGACTTCTGAACATTTATATGTTCTATCACTGGAAAAGTATTTGTACTATGTGGAATTTACTACTGTGCTAAAGCTCCTAGAAGACAAAGACTACAAATCTCAAAACTTCCCTGTCCTTACAGAGATTACAATCTACTGACAGATGAACACAGATAAGTAAAAAACATGAAAGGAGACAAGCTTAACAACTGATGGCATCAGGAAGGGCTTTATAGCAGGTAGAATTTGAAATTGATCACTGAAATGAATTTCAAGTTCATGGGACAGCTAATAAGACTATTTGAGCTAGAATACAGTGCATAGGAGGAGTAACGTGAAATAAAGCTGGGGATAAGTTGCAATCACACTAAAGTTTTAAATGGCAGGCTAAAGAGTTTTGAATGTTAACCTAAAAACAATAAGGAGTACTAAAGACTTATGAAGGGGAGAAAATGTAAGCTTGGAAACCAGTCCTGCATCTAATATATCAGTCTGTGAGATGTGACAGTGGTCTGGACTATGGTTTCAGCAGACCTTTTGAGTACAAAGGGAGATGGATGTAAAGGATGTAAAGGATGTTACGTTGGTAGAACTGATAACACTCGGTCAATGACTAGAAATGGGGCAATGAGCAAAAGTTAAGAACTTAGGATGACTGCAAGGTCGCAAGCCTGATTAGAATGATAGTAACTTCAAGAAAAACAGAAATATTTGGCAGAAAAGTACAGAATGAAAATAATAAATTCCATTTTGTATACATCGAGTTTGAGAGGCATCAGGCTGGGATATCTAGCAAGCAGTCGTTGATGGAGGATAAGCGTTGCAAATAAGTTAACATGGCTGGATGGAAAGATCCAGGAAACCCCTAAGTAGAATAATGGAATTTATAGCAGCAAATTCACAATCATCGTGAGATTACTTGTATCAGAAAGATTAGTTTTTATGTTAGAGATTAATTTAAGATTGTTGAAGGAGATGAGTAATTGTTCAAATAATCCAGCTGGATCTCTTCTTTGTTTTCAATTTTGGCCCCCACTTAAGTAACCATTTTGAATTTATGTCAGAGAAACATGTACAGGCAGGCCAACTCTGATTTTACTGAAGAACAACAGGGCATAGCCCTTAATCATCTGTTTTGAGTAGTGAGGAGGTCAGTGAAAAGGACCTACAGTATATTTTTAGGTTTGATGCAACATAACACAACATCATAAAAATTACCACCTGCAGAACTTCTCAGCTTATAATAAATTCTTCTTCCATATGTACTCAAGTGTCAACTTTTAACAGTTCAGGGTACATACTATCAAAAAGTATATTTCATCAGATATGTCTGAATAGACCTAAAGGTTCAATGAAAAACTTAGGAAATATATATATATCTTTGAAGACAGTGAAAAAGAAAATAAAATTTTCATTACCTTAAGGCTGCATTTCAATTCTGTTTAACAAATACTTATTAATCTCCTAGTAAGACACTATGATGATATACAGTAGGCATACAGATATTTGCCCTCTGTGAGCTAAATAGTAATTTTTTTTTTTGTGGGGGATAGGTGTCTGCACTTCTGATATAATGGATATAAGGAATTTTTGGTGAGGAGACTCTCTTTACCATTTAAGATTAGCAACTGTTGTGCATCATGTATCAGTGAGTTGCCAGGACACCAAAGGGTTAAGTATATAAAAACAAATTTAACAGGAATTATAACATATTAAGTGTAAGAGAGAAGATAAAAATAAAATAAAGAAAGAAGAGAAAACTTCTACCTAAAGGTATGAAGAAAGTTTTTGTGGAGGTAGCACCTGAGCTGGGACTTAAATGAAGAAACAAACTTCAACAGGTATACAATGGTATACAAATTAACTAAGACAAACCAAAATAATTAAATTTATTGGCTTCTACAGTAAACTTACAACTTATATCTTTAAATGTTAAATGGTATGTGAAAACACAGAGGTGCAGAGAGGAACAGAGATTAGCCACAGCCACTATTTCAGTTTGAGGCCCTGGATGTTGTAGTGGGCAATAAGTTACTGCAACAGGCTAGGCAAGGAGAGGAATGAGACCCAGAACACAGGTTGGTAGCAATGGGGATGAAAAGAAGCAAATGAAGAATTGTTTAAAATAAGACTGGAAAATTAGAATCCAAGATAAGTAATTTGTATTTTAATCTAGTTAAGAGACAGGAAATCATAAAAACTTTTGAGCATATGAACAAGGCCTGTGCCATATCAGAGTTATCTGAGCACCAGCATAAATAGGCTAAAAAGAGGGGAAAATCTGTAATCCTATACAAGTTCAAAAACTCAACTTCTGAAGTTGTCAGCAGTGTGATGTGGCAGCCCCAAAAACTAATGTGATATTTGGGCACATTAAAAAAGGCGCAGCTTTCAAGAATGTGGAAATAATTATCCCTCTACAATCTAACTTACTCTGACTATATCTGCAGTTTTGTGTTCAGTTCTAGGTGCCACAGTCTAAGAAGAATATGGAAAAGGCAGAAAGTCCTAAGGAAGGCAACCACAATGTTGAGAGTTTTGAATCTGTATCACATGGGGATTTACTGAAGGAACTGAGGATGTTTAGCCTGGAGAAGAAAAAGGAAAGTATGGCAGTTGTCTTTAAAAATTTGTAGAATTATTATGTGGGTAAAGAATTAGACTTGTTTCTGCAAGGGCCTGGAGAGCACAACTAAGAGTGATGTAAAAGGTAAATTTATACTTGATACAACTTCTTAAAAATGAGAGAGGTCCAAAAGCAGAATGAGCTACTCAATGTGGTCGTGAATTTCCCTTTTTTACGGTAGTCCTCAAGCAAAGGCTAGATAATCATATTTTAGGTGGATATAGGTTGTACTAGAAAATGGTAATAAACGTAGCATTTAGAGAGCACTTTAACGTTTACAAAGTGCTCTACACATGATCTCATTTGACCCTCAGAAGAGCCCTGTGAAGCAGGTGCTATTATTATCCCCATTCTAAGATGAGGAAACTGAAGCTGAGAGAGGTTAAGTGACTTGTCCAAGATTATACAGCTAGTAAAGTCTGGAGGCAGAATTTGAATTTAAGTCTACCACTCATCTACTACATCAGCAAATCGCCAGAATAGTTACCGACATACCCTTTCATTCTAAAATTTGGTGATTCTATAACTCTTTTTCCCCCTGCCCTAATCTGCCCCTGACTTCCGAATTCCCTCTAGCAGTTCCCACCCTCTCAGATTATGGAAGGGCACAGCAGTCTAGGATTTTAAAAAACTCAGATATTTTATTGGTTTATGGTATGTAATTTGAATAAAGTTTGAAAAATAGTAGACTGGATGGCTCTAAAAATAAAACATGAGGAGGAAAGAAAAGAATAAGCAGCAGGTGAGCATATTTTAAAGAAATTAACCAATACATATTTATTGAATCAATCAAAAAGCATTTATTAAGTGTCTACAAAAGCAAAAATGAACAAAAAAAGAGCCCACATTCTATCTTGAGAAGTAATGCGTGTACATACATACTAAATATATATGAAATAAATAAAAGGTAATTTTAGGGTAGAGGTAATGACAGCCATGAACATCAGGAAAAAAGTATTATTGAAATTTCACAGTGAAGTTCCTAGGAAGAAAACTATCTCCTTTTGTTGGCTCCTCTTTTTGTTCTCTCATACTTCAGGTCTTTGCAATTTGGCTTCTGATTTCATCAATCAAGTAAAATTGCTCTCTAAAAATTAAATCATATTTCTCAATCCTAATCCTTTTTGACCTCTTTGCTACATATGTTGTCATTGACTACCCTCTCTATCTGCACACTCTAAGTTTTTGTAAACTGCTCTCAGTTCCCCTCCTACCTTGTCTTGACTACTCCTTTGCTGCAACATCATCCATGCCTCACTCTCTAATTGTGAATAAATCCCAAAACTCTGTCCTGGGACCCTTCTTGTTCTACACTCTGCTTTGTTGACCTCATCAGTTTCCAATAGTTTAATTATCATCTCTGCTGATGACCACAAGATCTCTTTATCTTGGTAACCTCTGTACTAAGCTCCAGTAGGCAACTCAACCACTGCTTGCTGAACATTTAAAATAATGTCAAATAGGCAACTCAAATGCAATATGTACAAAAAAAAAATATTCATCTTCTTTCCTCAAAACCCATCCTCCTTCCAAACTTCTCTATTTTTGACAAGTGCATATATCTGCATGCTGAACATTTAAAACAATGTCAAATAGGCAACTCAAATACAATATGTACAAAAAAAGATTCATCTTCTTTCCTCAAAACCGATCCTTCTTCCAAACTTCCCTATTTTTGACAAGTGCATATATCTGCAGTTGGATAGACATACAAACCAGGAATTACCATAGTGACTCATGCCCAAGTGGCTACCAAGTCAATTCAACCTCACAATATCTCTCACATTTAAACTCCTCTTATTTCTAGTTTATTACATTTCTAATCAACACTAATGGATGTTCCGACAAGAAGTTTGGGGGAGAGATATATTTGTACAACTAGATTTATTCTGATATATATCTGAGACTTCTATGAAAGTATAATATTCATCGTGAGACAACTAAAATATTCAACTAAGTTAGGGATAAACATTGAAATACATTTTAAAAAATGAAAAACATTTCTTTAAAGGCACATGAAAACTCTAATTTTGAAAAAAAAAATCAAAAGTCAGATTTCATGGTGAAAGGAGAACTGACCTGGTACTCAGAATACCTGGGTTCTAATGCTAGCTCTAGGTACGTGATGCTGGACAGAGTTAGGCTTCAATTTTCTTATGTATAATAAAAGAAAGTCAAATTAATTGATTTCTAAGTTTCATTCTAGTTTGGACAGTCCATGCATCTTCAATAGTGCTGGAAATTGCTTATATAAAAACTAAAAACTATAAAAATAAAATAAAAAATATTTGCTAGTAATAAACAGAATATGTAAGTGACTAAAACATGAAAGTTCTAAATACAAGAACTACTTCACCATGTTAAGAACCAAAAATATTACTTCAAATATTTTAAAGTACCATAAACGCATTTTTTTCCATTCAGTTAAATAAATCAACATGATTATAACATTCAACCAAAAGGAAAATGCCTGAAAAATTACTATAGAATCAGCAGAAGTATTAAACAAATACCTAATGGAGTTATTATTAATTCATTGATCAGATACAGATATATATCTAATTAAACAGTAGGTACAGAATAAATTACAAGTACAGTAGACAAATAGAAGGATTCATTAATTTTTATAGCAGCATGATCATAATGCAAAAACTTAATATTTTTTTCTAATTTTATTTTCCTTTTTCATATCAATATTTTAACTTCATCAAAGGAATTAATAAGATTTTTAAGTCCTATCCTGATATAATTCCATTACCATCAACAAAGGTGACATTTTTCAAATATTTACATACGGCAGAGTTGAAATAAATGTTGAAACTTTTATTCCACACAGCTATTTAATTCATGTATCCAATAAATAAGTAAAAGATAAAAATGGAAATTCCAAATATAAAATATGTAGACTATTTAATTCTTTTAAAAAAAAGGTGAACATATAAGAAAGAGTTCATTTATGACAACATATCACTAACTAGCAAACTTACCTCTGAATGAACACGCTGTATATGTGACTGAAGATTTCCTTTCTGAGAAAAGGCTGCAGGACAAAAGGCACAGGCATGGGGTTTTTCACCAGTATGTTTAATCATATGAGTCTGCAATGCCCCCTTCTGGTTAAAAGCTTTTCCACATTCACTACATTTAAATGGTCTTTCACCTAAAATGAAAAAGTTACAAAAAACACAACCCCATAATTGTGGAAGCACAAGTCATCATAACATACCTTAAAAAAAAGTCCAAGTTACAAAAAATATTCTATGGTTTCTCTCAATAAAGTGTAAGTGACATTAAAGGCTAGCCATTTAATAACAGGTAACTGCTAAGAACTTTATAGCTGCTATGCCCAGGGACTAGCAAAATGTCTGGCACATAGTAGGTACTTAATAAAAATTTGCTTTTAAGAAACTTGGGGTTATCAAAAACTGCTCACCTGTGGAATTTTTAAACTATCACCTCTTAAACAAATGAATTTTTAAAAACAATCATAACAACCGTTCATCTATGAGTTGATAATTTGGGAAAAATTTAATTAACGCAACAGAATAAAGTAATTAATTGGCTGGACATTCAAGGCTCTCTACCCTCTGACCCCAACCTAGCTTTCTAGCCTTTCTTTCACTCTACTAGCTCTCAATCATTCTTTGATACAGCAAAATCATAATGTCTTGAAATATCTCTTGATTTTCTACCTCTACCATTGAGCGAATGTCATTCCACATGCCTTGAATTTTTTATGCCACACCTCAAAACCCTTTCTTTATAATTAAATCATTATTCAAAGCCAGCTGACATGTTCCCCAAAACCAGAGACCACCTCACTGTACTTGCAACTCTCCTAGAATTTTGTACTTCTACTTTTTAGTGTTATTTAGTATCAGTAATTTGTCTGTGCAAACTTCCTTACTAGAATGTAAATTTTTTAAGGACAAAGACTATCTTTATTTTGCATCTCACTCAACATTTAGCACAATTCTTCACAAATAGGGTCTGAATGACTTGGTGAATATAAAACATAAACATATTTGAGAAAAAATATCATTTCTACTGTCAATTATCTTTCAAAAACCTAAAAAAAATTGTAGAAGTTCTCTCTACAATTCCTTTTATATTTCTCAAATGTTTCTTTTATGGCATACAAAGTTACCAAAGCACTTATGACAGTAATGTCAGTGTTTTAAATGGTAATTAAAAATCATTCTATCTTAAAAAAATGCAAAAGGCAGGGCCCCTTGAAGAACATGCAAAAAACTGAAATCTGTTTACCTAGCAAATACTTCATTCACAACTGATTACTTTGGACAAATCATTTAACTTCTCAGAGCATGCATGAGGGACTTGGATGAGATCTTCTTTAAGGTCTCCTGGGGCTTTAAACTTCATTATAGGATTCTAAGGCTTCAAAGGTTAGGACAATATGGCTGTTATGGTAATAAAAGTTGTTGCCTTAAACTTGTTTCTTTGAGGAAAGAATAATGTTGGATAAGTCTCCAAGAGGTTGCTTTACTTTAAATTAAGGCACAATAAGAGGTATGGATGAGGTATCTCTCCAGAAGTCAGTCAAACTTTAATAAGTATCTACTGGCACCAATGTGCCAGATATTGTGCTAATAAGTATCTATTGGCACCAATGTGCCAGGAATTCAAAGACATGCAAAAGCCAATCCTTGTTCTCAAGAAACTTAAGTCAGATGGGGGAGATAATGTGCAAACCACTATATACAAGTAAGTGATGTACAGGATAAATTAGATAAAATCAACAGACAGCACTCAAATTAAGAGAGAGTGGGAAAGGCTTCCTATAGAAGAAGAGATTTAATCTGGCCCTTAAAGAAAGCAAGAAAATCAGGAGGCTGAGATAAGGAAATAAGAGATTTTCAGACATGAGGGCCAGCAAGTTAAAATGCCTGGGTTGGAGATGGAGTGTCTTGTTTGAGAAACTGCAAGGAACCAATGTGACTAGATCACACGTTGTGTGGGGGTATGTAAAGTGTAAAAAGACTGAAAAGGTGGTGTGGTTGTAGGGAGGCGTAGGGTGTAAAGCAGGGATTAAATTATGAAGGGCTTTACAACAGAGAACAGATCAATGAATTGGGCCTGGAGCTAAAAATAAAACTAGAAAAAATTTTTTTAATGTTCAATTAAACTCCTTCACAGAAATCCTAAAAATCAAAACAGAGATTAATAAAGCTGAAAGTAAAAAATGAATAAGAAAAATAAAAAGCCATTGAACGAATAAATAAAATTAGGATCTAGTTTTGTTAAAAAAAAAAAAAAAAAAGAAAGAAAAAGAAAAAAACCACGGAGTTAATTTGATTTAAAAAAAAAAAACAAATTATCAATACCAAAAGTGAAAAGGATAAATGTACCACCTACAAAGACGAAAAAATTAGAGCAATTATTAGAAGCCATGATGCCCAATTATAAGCTAATAAAAGTAACAATCTAAATAAAATAGTTGAATAGTTACAAAAATGTACAATGCCCACATAAACAGAAGAGGAAATAGAATACTTTAATAACTTTATGTAAGAAAAAGAAACTAAAAAAGCAACAAATGAATTCTAAAGTTGTATTCAACTCTAAAAATGGAGCTATAATACAAAAATTAGCTTTTTAAAAAATTAAAACATTAGGTACATTTTGCACTAAAAGTAAGCTGAATTGAACCTTTCCTTGATGACTCAAAAAAGTACTTCATGATCACTATAAACAAAAATCAACTGGCAAAGCTGATGCTTTAGTATCAAACACACAAGCCTGTCTATACAACGTTTTTTTAGAATATCTATTGAGAAAAAAGCAGAATATCATGACTTCAACAAATATCAGAAGTTAAATCAGCTCACATTTGTCTACACAGATGTTCCAAAATTACACTCAAATGAAAACAATATAAATAAATATGATGATATACAAACATTATTACGCTAAAGGACAAGAGTTTAACTTTTCTTTCTACTAAGAAAATCAGGTAGTACAGGGGAAATATCTCAGGAGTAGGATCAAATCTTAAGTACTTTAAGTAATCTTATGTTCTTTAAAACACGACAAAAATTTATTATTATAAACTGGACTTCTCCAGGTTTCTCCCAAACGGCACCTCACCAACTGAGCCTTTGTAGTGACTTCTCCCAATGCCTAGATTGTACTCTCTCCTCAACCTGATATTGCAGAATCTCACTTTTTTTTCAAGCCACAACTCAAGCATCACCATCTAAGTGAAGCATTTGCTGGATCTTAACTGCTAACTTAACTAACTTAACTGCTTAACTTCCTCAAAACTATCTTATATTGAACTATTTCAGTCTTATTTTTATTTCTTCTGAATGTATTTTTTGTCTCTTCTATTATAGCATAAGCTACATATGAAAAGGATCATTCCATTTATTACATTTGTATCTGAAGTACTTAATATAATTTTTTGTTTAACAAAGCAGGCACTTAAATTCCTGATTATTTCTATAATAATAAACTTCTGAATTTTCTTAAAACAAATTTTTTCATACCTGTGTGTATCCTAATATGTCGAGTTAATTGGCTTGGTTTTTGGAAGGTCTTTCCACAATGTGGACATGAATATGTGAATCCACTTCTGTCAATATTCCGATTATATGACCTTGTACTTGACACCCTGGTGACAAAGAAAATACATTATTTAATTAGTATTCATTCTTAGGCTATTCAAGATTAAATTTTGAATTAAACTCTTATTATGTACCAGGCACTGCATTGTGAGCTCCAGTATTAGACTTCAAGTTCTAGAGTGAGCACTGTCTTTAACCTTTCTTTGTATCCTCAGCACTTTAAACATAACAGGCTCTTAATAAACGCTTATTGACAAAGACAGGCAAAAACAGTTCTTGTCCTCAACTCAAGCACTAATGCAACAATATGCAAACTATTTACAAATAAGATATATAATTAAGAGCTATGAAGAGAGATACAGGCAAGATAAACTGGAGCGGCAAAGCACTAGTATTTTAAAGGGCCTGTGAAACAACTTCTTGTAGAAGGTAAGATTCCAGATGAGAGTTGTAGGAAAGTAGGAAAGCCAGGAGGCAGAGACCAGGATAGAAAGTGTTCCAGATATGTGGGACACAGTGAAAAGGCACAGAGTAAGAACATGGAGTATCTTATTTGAGTAACAGAAGGAAGCTAGTGTCCCTTCATTGTAGAGTATGTGGAGGAGACTAAAGTATAAGAACAGTGGAAAGGGAAGTAGGGAAGGGAAGGTCAGATTCTGAAGGGCTTTGAAGGCCAAACAGGATAAAATATACTATATCAATAAAAAGTATCTCTACTCTTTGCAATGTTTTCAAATTAATGAATGTTATATCTGCAGAAGGCATTTTCTATACTTAACAATCAGTAGTTATTACAGATATATGGTTTTCCCCTAACAGTAAAACAGTTTTG
The DNA here is from genome assembly GCA_023548195.1 of Bettongia penicillata ogilbyi. Lineage (NCBI taxonomy): Eukaryota > Metazoa > Chordata > Mammalia > Diprotodontia > Potoroidae > Bettongia > Bettongia penicillata. The sequence goes on along the minus strand of JAJHZJ010000318.1, from coordinate 7,695,787 downwards.
CCTTCCTGGTATAGATCTTAAATGATAAATAATTCTTAAATGTGTATGTATTTCCACAGCTAATATGTTGTTTAGTTTTTAACTTCTAGTTTCATTAATATGGACCTTATTATTATTGACTTAATTTCACAAAATTGACTTAATATCAATAACTACTGACCCACATAAACTTAAATATATATCATTACAAAATCTTTAATGACAATAATTTATACTCACACCTAGAAAATCTTTTGTTAAAGTACGACAAGGGTACAAGCAAGAGTTTACAAATAATACTCTATAGGAAACCACATCTTTATAGCCACATATAAGTTAAAAGACACAGAAAATACATCTCACCCCCTGCTTACTGCCTGAGTAGTCAAAAAAGTATTTTATTTAGTAAAACAAAATGCCTCTATAAAGGTCCTTTTCCCACAAAGCGTCTCCTGTCCCTTTTGCAGACTTGTAACACTCTTTTGACAACCTAACAAGTGATAACTTGGTTAAAAACAAAAAACTCTAATCATTTTTATTAAGTGGAGCATAAAAAAGACAGATAAATATCCAAGTGTCAGTCATGTTTGAAAATCTTCATGAGCGATACCCAACACAAAGTCTAAACAAGAGATGGGTTCTCTATGATGCATTTGTTGTTGCTATGGTTGTTCAGTTGTTCCAGTCGTGTTCAAGTCTTCATGAAATTTGGGGTTTTCTTGGCAAAGATATTCGAGTGGTTTGACATTTCATTCTCCAGTTCATTTTACAGCTTAGGAACTGTGGCAAATGGAGTCAAGTGACTTGCCCAGGGTCACACAGCTCTCAAGTATCTGAGGTCAGATTTGAACTTATGCAGATAAGTCTTCCTGATTCCAGGCTGGCACTCTATCCACTGCACAACAAATACTCCTGTTTACTAGCATTTAACGTGTTGAATGTGTCAGGCTGTAGAGCACTGAAGATCCTCCTAAATGACATTTATAGTCACTTGAAAAGAGTTCACACACACAGGAAAAAAACAATAATTTCTATATGAATAATGGCCTGGCAGGACATGTAACTGAGTGGACAATTCGTTGAGCTGGCCCATCAATACAAATATCTGTGATAAGACACCCTGAAACAGATGATAAGATAGGTCTAGAGTTGAAAAGAAGAAAGGAGATTATGTTAACCTTAGGGCAATTATACAATACTTTTAATGACCTCAAACTATTTCCTGAAACAATGACCCAGCTTTCAATATCAACACTCTTGTAGTGATGTTCTAGGTCTGGAAGTCAAGCAATATTGCACTGTCTAAAGAATTAAGTTTCAGGGCCACTCAAAGGTAAATGGAGGGTGTGAGCTGACTACACAAATTACCAAGAAATAACTGCACAAGAGAAACAGTAACAGAAATGTATGAATGGAAATGCAAGTGTGTCATTCACATAACCAATGAGAGCTAACTCATTAGTAGCCTGAAGGCTACACCAAAATATCTGGAAGGCCCAGGATGCAGTGGGGGACCTTGGTCTTTTCAGGTACTCAACTAGAGAGATGTGACACCCATTGAGTGAATAGGCCTCTTTAAGAAGTAGGCAGGGAATGGCCCTTTTAATGAGCAAAAGATATGCTTCAATCTGCCCTCTAATTCCATCAGCTGTCTGAAATTTAGTACATTAAGTGCTAGGCCATCTAAGAAAGATTCACAGGAGGATATGGACAAGAGCGACATAGAATGGGAAAGCATGGCTAACCTGTTTTTTCTACTGCTGGAGGGAATACTTGATCAATGAAATAAAAGATCATCATAATACCAGTACATATTCACAAATGAGAACTGACCTATAATTTTAGCATTTGGTATGGTCTTTACTAGGTTCCAGAAGCAGTAATTTCATCTTAAAAATACTAAAACCTCTTTGTATTTCTAAACAGCCTACCAATAGAGTCATAGATTCCTCAAAGTTTTGGAAAAGCTCACTTTGAAGCCCACATTTGCCAGATCTTTAGGGATATTTCTATTCTCTTCTCTAGAATTGGTCTATTTAAATTACCTACTTCCTATTGTACCTGTGTTGGTAATCTCTGTTTTTACTACAGAAACAGTAATCAAATAAATAGTATCCATTATTGGAAAATCTCACCATCCTAAGAGATCCAAACAGCCTTGTTACTTACATCTACTCAGTACCCTCTGCCCTTCTGAATGGAGGGTGGAGCCAGGAACTCAACTTTTATTTAAGGAGGGGGCACAACACATATATCTCATCTCTCAACAGGCTATACTCATTTTGGATTTCTCAACTATGTTCCTGCCCTTGCTACATACCTTCCCCTACATTTCTCTCCTTCCTTGTCAGCATATAAAAAAATAACATCTTAAAGAAAAAAAAACCCAGCAAAACTGATGAATACATTGAAAAAGTTTGAAAACACAGCTCCACACACAACTATAGACTTCTACTACTTATAATAACTCACTGCATGATTCCCAGTTGTTTTCCAAAACTGATTCACATCTCCATCAAAAATCAAATTGATCAGTATGCCTAACTTTCAATGATTCCTCTATGAATATTTGCAAGATTTGAGTTTTTAAAAAAATCAGAATTGTTTTGATTTCCATTTCTGCTATTATTAATTTGGAACATTCTTTCATACAGTTATTAATCACAATTCTTTTGAGATTTTTCATATCCTATAAACACTTATCTAATGGGGAATGGCTTCTGGTCAAAATCATATGAATGTGTATTTTTTTAATTGTTTATGTATCTAGAATATGAAAGCCTTATCTGAGAAATTTGTTATAAAGATTTTTTTCCATTTAACCCCCTTATCCTAAGTGCAATAATCTTGTCTGTGCAGAAGCTTTTGTTTTGTATAATCAAAATTATCCTTTTTATCCTTTGTGATTGATTTGTCTTATTGTTGCTGTGTTCATTCTTCAGTTTTGAAAAAGACCATGCCATCTGAGAAATGATGAGATGACTTGCGCGGGACTTTGTGTTGAGTGAGGAAAGGCTGTGCCACCAGCCTTACATTCTCTTCCTGAGTCATCTGGATCCAGTGACCAGATACTCATCAGGATGACTGCAGACGACCCAAGATGCAGTGGGGGACCTTGGTCTTTTCAGGTACTCTCCTAGAGAGAGGTAACACCCATTGAGTGAATAGGGTTCTTTAAGAAGTAGGCCCTTTTAATGAGCAAAAGATATGCTTCAATCTGCCCTCTAATTCCATCAGCTATCTGGAAGCAAACAGCATGATTCTTCTTGAGGCCTTTGAAATTGTGGTAGGTCATGGTGTTGATTAGGGGTACTAAATCCTTCAAAGCTAGCGAGCTTCACAATATTCTTGCTACTGAACAGGCTGTTTTCCTGATTCTGTTCTCTCTTCACTTTACATCAGTTCATACAAGTCTTCTAGAGTTTTCCTGGAAACTATTCATTTCACCATTTCTTACAGTACAATAGCATTTTATCACATTTTTATACCACAACTTGTTTATTATTAGCCTTTCTTCAACTGATGGGAATCCCCTCAGTTTCCAATTCTTTGCCAACACAAAAAGACCATTTGTATTGGTCTTTTTCCTCTTTCTTTGATTTCTTTGGGGTATAGACCCAGAAATAGCATTGCTGAGTCAAAGGATATTCACAGTGTAATATCTTTTGGGTCACAGTTCCAGATTACCTTCCACAATGCCAACTCTGAGATCCTTGAAAATAAAGCACTCAATACTCAAAGAGAAAAGCAAAAAAAGCTCCCAGAGAATACAAATCAGAACCAAATAGGTAAACAAAAAAAGAAGTCCACAATAAAGAGGGATTATAGTAAAAGGAAAACCAAAATACAAACCCAGGAAAAAATGATGTCTCTCAGTTACAGAAAACAGGATTTCAGATGAGATCTAAGAAGAGCCAGGAAAAATTGGTGACAGAGTCAAGGAGGAAGTGCATTCCAGACACAAGGAACAGTCAGTGAAAAGAGACACAGTCAAGAGACGGAATGTCTACTTTTTGAAGAGAAGGGGATCAGGTCCATGGAGAAGAACAAAAGTATAAGAAGTCTGGAAAGGTAGGAAGGGACCAGGTTATGAAAGTCTTTAAAAGCCAAAAGGAAGATTTATACATGTTTCAGTAGGGCATAGGCAGTCAACTGGAGTTCATTAAATGGAAGGGGAGGGAAAGAGGGAGGGAAATTAACATGATTACATCTGCATTTCAGGGAGATTATTTGGATAGCTGAGTGAAGGACGGACTAAAAAAAAATCTTTTCAACAAGTGTCTGATAAAACTCTTACTTTGTAGAGTGGTGGATCAATGGAATAGATTAGTTACACAAGTAGTTACAGTATATAGTACTGTAACAATTAGTTACAGTAGTAAATGACCACAGTAATCCGGTGTTTGATAAACCCACAATCTCTAGATTTTGGGATAAAAGCTCACTAAGTGACAAAAACTGCTGGGAAAACTGGAAAACAGTATGGCAGAAACTAGGTACAAACCTACATTTTACACCACATACAAAGTTAAGGTCAAAATCAGAACATGATGGAGACATAAAAGGTGATACCATAATAAGCAAATTAGAAGAGCAAGGAACAGTTTAGCTGTAAGATCAGGAGAATGGAAGAATTTATGACCAAGCAAGAGATAGAGAGTATTACAAGATATAAAATGGTTAATTTTTATTATATTAAATTAAAAAGTTAATTGTGATTATATTAAATTTAAAAGTGTTTTCACAAACAAAACCAACGCAACCAAGATTAGAAGGCAAGCAGAAAGCTGAGAAACAATCTTTACAGCAAATATGTCAGATAAAGGTCTTATTTCTCAAATATATAGAGAACTGAGTCAATTTTTTGAGACTACAAGTCATTCCCCAATTGATAAAGGTCAAAGGATATGAACAAGGCAGTTTTCAGATGAAGAAATTAAAGCTATCTATATAATCATATAAAAAAATGCTTTAAATCACTATTGATTAGAGAAATGCAAATTAAAACAACTCTGTGGTATCACCTCACAACTATCAGGCTGGTTAATATGACAAAAAAGGAAAATGATAAATATTGTAAAGGATGTGAGAAAATTTGGACACTGATACATTGTTGGTAGAGGTGTGAATTGATCTAACCATTCTAGAGAACAATCTGGAACTATGCCCAGAGTCAATAAATAATGTATACCCTTTGATCTAGCAATATCTAAGTAAGTCTGTATCCCAAAGGGATCACAAAATAGGGGAAAGGACTTACATGTACAAAAAAATTTATAGCAACTCTTTTTGTGGTGGCAAAGAACTGGATATCAAGGATGTCCAGTTGGGGAATGGCTGTACAAGCAGTGGTATATAAATGTAATGGAATATTATTTTGCTGTAAGTAATGATAACCAGGATGCTTTCAGAAAAACCTGGAAAGACTTACATGAACTGATGCAAAATGAAGTGAGGAGAACGAAGAGAACATTGTACACAGTGAAAGCAATATTGTATGATGATCAACTCTTGACAAATTAGCTCTTTTCTGCAATACAATCATTCAAGAAAAATCCAAAGTATTCATGATGGAAAATGTTATATGCATTCAGAGAAAGAACTGATGGAATGTGAAAGAAGACTGAAGCATATTATTTTCACTTTATACTTTTGTGGGTATTTTTTTGGTCTGTTTCTTCTTTTACAACATGACTAATACTGAAATTTGTTTTACATGACTGCACGTATTTTAAAAGAAACTCATTCTAGACTATATAAGAAATTGACTTATAACAAAAGGCAGTTGCCAACTGATAAATGGAAAGGAAGAAATACAAGCTATGTATATATGAGGGGGTGTCCAAAAATCACTAATAATTAGAGAAAAACAAATTAAAGCAATTCTTAGATTATACCTCATACCTATAGGCAAAAGTTGTCTCACACCTCTCCTTGCCAAAAAAAAAAAAAAAAAATACAAAAATCAAAAACTGACAAATGTTGGAAAGGCTATAGGAAAACAGCAATGCTGATGTGCTTTTCACAGAGTCATTTTCAAAAGCTATTTGGAAATAGGTCTCAAAAGGTAAATTCTGCCTACCCACTGACCCTGTGATAACACTATTAAGCCTTTACTTCAGTGATCATAATAAGAAATACTCTTATGTATACAAAAATATTTACAGTTGCTTTTTGTGTGGTGGTAAAAAACTTGAATCTAAAGGGGTACCCATCAACTGGGGAATAACTGAACAAATTAAGATATTTAAATTTAATATAATACTACAGTGCTATAAGAAATGAAGAGAAATAGTTTTTTGAGAAATCTGGGATGACTTACAAAGGCTGATTAAAAGGAAGTTAGTAGAACAAGGAGAATAATTTGTATTATAACATCAACACAGCAAAAATGAACAAAGAGTTAAGCACTGTGATTAAGGCAATGATTAATCAAAGGACGAAAGAGGAATTTTTCACCTCTTATCAGAAAGGTGATGATGGACTACTATGTAGAATGATACACACATTATTTCTGCATTAGCAATAAAGGAATTTATTTTGGTAGACAATTTGTACCAGAGATTTTCTTTTCCCATCTCCCCTCCATTCTTGAAGGGTTTTGGGTGTAGATGGGAAGAGGGAGGTGAAAAGTGGTGGGGAGGGAGAAAAATTCTTGATAACAGAAAAAATAAAATTGAACTAGAAAAAAGACTGATATTGCATAGGTATTAAAGGTGCTAAATATCCCCATTAAGCTTTGATTTCAAGGAACCAATTTCTCAAGTCTCAGCTTTCTCCTTGATAGTCTTCTATTTTAGATGTTCTGAATATAGAAAACCAAGATATTTTAAGTATCACTTTTAAGCACTGGTAAAATTCGACCTCTCTACTCAAAGTCTTAAATTTGTATTCTTCCTTTTTAAAACATTAAAAATGCTATACACTTATCTACTCAAAAGAATTTTTCACATTCCTGAAAAGAGAATCCATGAGACAGAGTAGGATTTGGTGTGCTTTTCAGCACAGCTGAAAGTGATTAATACAATGTTATGATATTTTGACAGGAAACCATAATCAGTTCTATTTAGGAATGATAATCAATTTAGAAGTAAGCATGAACAATGTCCCGAAACTGTATCCCTGGAAGACACGACATTTTACAGCAAGTGTTCATGCCAATATCATATTAGTGGTATAGTTTAAACAAAGTACAGTTTTCCAAAAGTATATCAAAAATACCCTAGCATTCTTACTATGTTTGGACTGATTTTACATATTAGCAGTATATAAACTAAGCATACTGCTTACTGCAGAATTGAGACAAAGTCTTTGGGGTTAACCCATAAAGGTGGTATAAAAATGTTACAGAACCTTTGAGGGACTCATTTTTTAAAAAAATTAACTAATTAATTTTTAGTTTCCAACATCCACTTCCATAATATTTTGAGCTCCGTATTTTCTACCCATCTCTCCCCTCTGCCATCCCAAGAGGCCGTGCATTCCAATTACCCCTTACCCCAATCTGCCCTCCCTTCTCTCACTTCCTTCCCCTCTATTTTCTTGTAGGGCAAGAGAGATTTCTATATCCTATTGCCTGTATATCTTATTTCCCAGTTGCATGTAAAAATAATTTTCAACATTTGTTTTTAAAACTCTGAGTTCCAATTTCTCTCCATTCCTCCCTCCTCACCCATCCCCACTGTGAAGGCATGCAACTTGATATAGGTTATACATGTGTAGTCATAAAAAACTTTCATAACAATCATAATATGAAAGACTAACTACATTTCCCTCCGTCCTATCCTGGCCCCATTTATTCTATTCTCTTTTACCCTATTCTCCTCAAAAATATTTACTTCTAATTATCCCTTCCTCCCACTTGCCCTCCCTTCTATCATCCCCTTACACCCTCTTATTCCTTTCCCCTCTACTTCCCTGTAGTGTAAGATAGATTTTTTCATACCCAACTGAGTTTGTTGTGCATGTTATTCCCCTCCTTAAGTCAAATTTGAGGAGAGTAAGGCTCACTCTTTCTCCCTCACCTTCCCCTCCATTGAAAAACACTTTTCTTGCCTCTTTCCTTGCATCTTTTCTTTCTCCCTTTCTCCTTCTCCCAATATATTCCTCTCACCCCTTAATTCTATTTTTTTAGCTTTCATTCCTTCATATTCAACTCATCCTGTGACCTCCATCTATATGTATATAATCCCTCCAACTACCCTAATACTGAGAAAAGTCTTAAGAGTTATGAATATTATCTTTCCATGTAAGAACATAAACAGTTCAACTTTAGTAAGTTCCTTATGATTTCTCTTTCTTATTTACTTTTTCATGCTTCTCTTGATTCTTGTGTTTGAAAGTTAAATTTTCTATTCAGCTCTGGTCTCTTCATCAAGAGTGCTTGAAAGTTTTCTATTTTATTGAATATCCATTTTTTCACTGAGGGATTATACTAAGTTTTGCTGGGTAGGTGATTCTTGGTTTTAATTCTAGTTCCTTTGAGCTCTGGAATATCATTTGATCCCTTAATGTAGAAGTTGCTAGATCTTGTGTTTCCACAATATTTGAATTGTTTCTTTCTGGCTACTTGAAATATTATTTCTTTGACCTGGGAGCTCTAGAATTTGGCTACAATATTCCTAGGAGTTTTCCTTTTGGGATCTCTTTCAGGAGACCATTGGTGGATTCTTTCAATATCTATTTTACTCTCTGCTTCTAGAATATCAGGGCAGTTTTCCTTGACAATTTCTCGAAGGATGATATCTAGGTTCTTTTTTTTTTTGATCACAGCTTTCAGGTAATCCAATAATTTTTAAATTGTCTCTCCTGAATCTATTTTCTAGGTCTGTTGTTTTTCCAACAAGATATTTCACATTGTTCGCTATTTTTTCATTCCTTTGGCTTTTTAAAAATAATTTCCTGATTTTTCATAAAGGTATTAGCTTCCATCTGCTCCAGTCTAATCTTTAAGGAATTATTTTCTTCCGTGAGCTTTTGGACCTCCTTTTCCATCTGGCCCAATTCCACTTTTTAAGAAACTTTTCATCTCATTGGTTTTTTGGATCTCCTTCATCAATTGGGTTAGTCTATTTTTTAAGGTGTTTTTTTCTTCAGTTTTTTTTTTTGGCTTCCCTTTAGCAAGCAGCTGACTCGTTTTTCATGATGTTCTTGCATCACTCTCATTTCTCTTCCAAATTTTTCCTCTACTTCTCTTACTGGATTTTCAAAATCCTTTTTGAGCTCTTCCATGGCCAGAAACCAATTCGTATTTTTCTTGGAAGCTTTGGAGGTTTGGATATAGGAACTTTGACTCTGTTTGTATATTTTGGTCTTCCTTGTCACCAAAGTAAGATTCTATGGTGTGTGTGTGTGTGTGTGTGTGTGTGTGTGTGTGTGTGTAGAAAGAGAGAGTATATATTCTATAGTATATATCTTCCAGTTTTTGCTCCTTTCTCCAGACATTTACATGACTTTTGAGCTCATTGTCAAGGTAATTTTCTGCTTCTAGTGGGGGTGGAGGGTTGTACTGTCAGCCACTCGATCCCCTCCACAATATCTGTGGGCCTAGAGCTCCAGAAACAGCCACTTCCTGTGCCCCTGCAGCCACTGGGGGATTCTCCATCCCCCCTGCCACCCTGGTACTGAGGCCAGACCACTCTACTGTCTTACATAGATCCAACAGGTTTTTTCCACTGACCTTCCAATTTGTGCTCAGAATTTGGGGAAGTCCGGTACCTGCCACAAGTGCCAGAGATTCAGTTCCCCTGAGGCCTGTTCATGTCCCATCTGTGCCAGCACAGCCCATACTGGATGGCACTCTGCTTCCAGCATGACACAGTAGATGCTTACCATGGACATTCCAGGCTGTTTTGGGCTGAAAATTTACTTCACTCCTTCATTCTGTGGTTTCTGCAGTTCCAGAATTTTAGAGTCATTTTTTACAATTATTTGGCTGGACTTGGGGGGACAGTTCTAGCAAGTCTCTGCTTCCACTCGGCCATCTTGGCTTCACCCCCTGGACTCTTTACAAATCACCAAATAAATAATGAGTCATTGCTTATACCACCATGGGACACTTCATCACTTAATTTTGGCTCCTCAAACAACAAATTATTTTCTTGAAAGTTATTGCTGATGGCAGGTATGTGAGACATTTGTTTTCTAGATTAACAACTTTAGCAGATATTGGTGCTTAGGCTAATTCAGAAAGTTTATCACTGATGCTTTGAGAAGTTACGCTCCCTTGACAACTTATTTCAGCTTTAACCAACTTGTTCACCAATAGCCAGGACAAACATCATTATTAAAAGCATAGTGAAGACTTCCAGTGCGAAGATGTCAGGAAAACACCTTAGCTCTCTCAAAATCTCTTCGAAAAAAACCTTGAAAAATGCCTCAGAACTAATTTTGGAGCAGTGAAGTAGCTTACCAGTTCAGGACAGCTTAGAAGGTCAGTAAGAAAGGTCTGTCTCACTGGGATGCAATGGGAGCCACAGTAGACCCAAGGCACACCTCAAGGAAGACTGCAATGAGTCACTGAATCCCAGGGCAAGCCACTAGTTAGACCCTGCCTCACAGTACAAACCAGAAAGGAGGCCCCAAGTCCTAAGGCAAGCCACTGGCCAATGTAGGCCAGTACCACAGTAAGACTTCTTCCCCAGTGCAGGCCAGAAGCAAGGCCCCACTCCTGGAGCAGGCTAATAATAAGGTCCTGCCTTCCAGAGCAGACCAGGAATGAGACTCCACATCTGGAGCAGGCCAGCTGGGACCTAACCCCATGCAAGTCACCCAGTAAGCCTGGAGGACTGGTGGAAAGCAACAGCAAAGCTCCAAGCCTCAGCAAAAACTTGGGATAGTGCCCTCTTTACTCTAGGAGCAAAGCCCAACTTTTACATAAAAGTACCAAGTCACAAAACTGGCAGAAAAAACGAGCAAAAAATGAAAAAATGAATCTGACCATAGAAAGTTACTATGGCAACAGGAAGGATCAAGATACAAACTTGGAAGAGGAGAACAATGTCAAAATTGATATTCACAAAATTGCGAAGCCTCAAAGAAAAATGTGAATTGGTCTCAGGCCCCAAAAGAAGTCATAGAAGAGCTCAAAAAGGATTTAAAAAGCAAATAAGACAAGTAGAAAAAAATAACTGGGAATGGAAGAGAATCATTAAAAAAAAGGCCAATAGCTCAACAAAGAAAGCAAAAATATGGAAAAAGATAACAAAAATTCACTGAAGAAAAAACTCTTTAAAAAGTAGAATTGGCCAACAGATAAGGAGGGGCAAAAATTCACTGAAGAAAACTGCTTAATAAGTAGAACTAGCCAAATGGGCAAGGAAGTACAATACAGTCGCTGAAGAAAATAATTCCCTAAAAGTTAGAATTGGGCAAATGGAAGCTAGCAACTCCATAAAACATCAAGAAACAATAAAACAAAATCAAAAGAATGAAAAAAATAGAAGAAAATGTAAAATTTTCTCATTGGAAAAAAATTACTGACCTGAAAAATCAATTCAGGAGAGATAATTTAAGAATTTACTAGACTACCTGAAAACCATGATACAAAAAAAATAATAAGAGCCTGGCCATCATATTTCAAGAAATTATCAAAGAAAACTGCCCTGATATTCTAGAATCAGAGGGCAAAATAGAAATTGAAGCAATCCACCAATCATCTTGTGAAAGAGATCCCAAAATGAAAACACCCAGGAATATCATAGTCAAATTCCAGAGCTAACATGGCAAGGAAAAAATATTGCAAGTAGTCTAAAAGAAACAATTCAAATATCATGGAGTCCTACAGTCAGCACTATATAAGACTGAGCAGCTTCTACATTAAAGAAACACAGAGCTTAGTCTAAAAGAAACAATTCAAATATCATGGAGTCCTACAGTCAGCACTATATAAGACTGAGCAGCTTCTACATTAAAGAAACACAGAGCTTGGAATATGATATTCTGGAAGGCAAAGGAACAAAGATTACAACCAAGAATCATCTACCCAGCAAACTGAGAATAATCCTTCGGCGGGGGGGGGGGGGGGGGGGGGGGGGGGCAGGGGAATGGACATTTAATGAAATGGAGGACTTTCAAGCATTCGTACTTAAAAGATGACAACAGAATAAAAAATATGATCATCAAATAAAAGACTCAAGAGAAGCATGAAAAGGGAAACAGGGAAGAGAAAACATAAGAAATTTAGTAATGTTAAATACTTTATATTCCTTCATGGCAAGATGATACTTGTAACTTAAGAAATTTCTCACTATTAGGGCAATTAGAATGAGTATAAATAGAGGGTGAGTGTACCAACTGACTATGATGGGATGATATAAAAAAAAAAATTAAGGGATGAGAAAGAAGATTACATACTGGGAGAAAAGGAAAAGGAAAGACAGAATGTGGATAAATGTCTCACATAAAGAGGCATGAAAGAGCTATTACAGTGGAGGGAAAGATGAGGGTATAGGGAGTAATGTTTGAACCTTACTCTTGTTAGAACTGGCTCAAAGGGAATAACATACACACACTCAGGTGGATATAAACTGGATCTTGAGCAGGACCCCACCCAGCTAGAAGACCTCACAAACAGAATCTAATCCAGGTGAATTCTCACCTTTAGGAAGTCAGTCTATGCCATTGCAGTCCCTCTAATTAGAATCTAGGGGATCCCAGCTTATGAAGGAGAAAACCAAACACAGCACAGATGGATTCCTTTGTCTGAAGGTGGCTGAGTCTCAGCAAGAAAAGCTTCAGACTTTTAGCCCACCTCCTCAATTTGAAAGTCCACCCTTTCATTAATTGTTCACCAGTCAGGGTCAATGTTCACCTGTCAAGGGCACCTCCTTTTCCAAAGGTATTTAAGTATTATGGGATCGCCATGGTTTTGTCTTGTGTTATCAAGAGAAACCACTAAACATTAATTAATTGATTATCAGCTAGCCTACTTAATAAATTGATTATTAGTTACCCAGAAACTCTTTCTCTTTGGCTTTTCATTCATCTCAGCTAATCTAATTTTAAAAAGGAAAGAAGAAAATCAAATTACCAGGATCAAAAATGAAACGGGTAAACACACTTTCTTTTAGTCTTTCCTTTTTAATTCAAGTTTTCTTCCACAAAATGACTAATATGGAAATTCTTTACATGATTGCACATGTCTAACCTATTTTCAGATTACTTAACATCTCAGGGAGGGTGGGGGGAGAGAGAAGGGGATAAAATTTAGAACTCAAAACTTAAAAAAAAAAAACAACAACAAATGTTAAAAATTGTTTTTACATGTAGTTGGGGGGAAAATGAAAAAAAAATTTAAGAGCAGTGAAAATAAATTTAGGTACTTACAAAACATCACAAGCAATTTTTTTTTAACTCAAATTTCACCAAGAATATATAACATTATAAGTATTTTCAAATACAGGTATACACTACACTTAACCAGAAGAACATCTTCCTTAGTTATTCTAATAGCGAGCAGGTCCTGACAAACTCATTTGTTTCAGAGCTTGTTGTCACTGCATTCCCCTCCCCATAGTGCATCTAACTTTCTCAACTTCCATGCCAGGTCTCTGCTGCAGTAGCACCCTGGAATCTCTCTTTCAACACCTGGGGCCTCCTCACCCTGAAACATCCACCATCATGACAGTCCCCTTCTCCCACTGGCAAATTAATTATTATGGCCTTCATTTTGGAGTGGAGCATGATACCATCAACCTTCATTCCTTTCCCAGCTTTGCTTCTGACTTCCAGTTCTTCAGCATGATCCCCGCCCCACCATTTTCCATCTTCCTTTAGTGTGTTATCTCCCACCATTTAAAAGTAAAGCTCCACAAGGACAGAGATTGTCTTTGTCTAGCTGGTATTTGTATTCCTAGCACTTAACCCAATGCCAGGAACACTGGTGACAGGAAAAGAGATAAAACAAAAGTATTAAATATCTACTACATTCAAGGCACTGTGTTAAGGGTTTCTAATGTATTATCTCAAGCTTATCGAGCTTAATAAAAGCTTGTTACCTACCTACCTATGTAAGCAAAACTTTGTATGAGCCATAGAACTGGACTAGAAATAGAACTGAATCTTTTAATAATATTTTTAAGATGGGATTCAACCTTATAAACAAAACTCTGAACAATGTATTTGCTGGCTCTTCTTCTCTATTGTGGACACTAATAAAAATATGCTAATTCAATATAATAATCCTACACCACTGTTCAATCAGCTTAGTTTTTAATTTACTGCACAGCTTCTTACTAAAACAAACACAATATTCCTACCTTATTTTATAATGAGTTTTCATGTGTTCTTTGAGCTGTGAAGAAGCTTCAAACTCTTTCTTGCAAGATTTGCAAGCATAAATTCGGTTCCCAACCAGTTCCTGCCGGTGTTCTTCCATGTGTATGGACAACTGGCTCTGAAGAGTAAATTCATCCCCACATTCAGAACAGATGAGATTCTATAAAATTAAAAACAAATATTTGTCAATAACCAAGATATCAAAAAATACTTATTAATAAGCAAGATAACTACTTTGAAACTGTTACCTTTGAAGGTAATTCCAATAAAATGTATTTGAGATCACTACCCAAAGTAAAAGTTTTATCTGAAATTTTCTCTCTTCCTACTTTCAAAATATTCTTATTTCCAAATAACAACTTATTTACATGAATAGAAATAAATGAACTATGGTGGGACTACCTGAGGTACCTTCCAACTAGAATTTGTTTAATCCACATGTACTAAGTGCCTACTCTTATCAAGACATTGTACTAAGCATACAAAATAATATAATGATGAATAATAATCAATAATAAGAATAACTGACATTTATATAACATATTAAACTTTACAAAATGTTTAAGATGCATTTCATTTGATCTCATCAAATAAGATACAGTCACAGCCCTAAAGAAGCTTACAAATAATTTATTTAAAAAAGAATATTTGCTCACCTATTAATGTTGGAAAATCAGTCTTTACCTGTGGACCCTTCCTCTAATTGGTCAGTTCTTTCTAGAATCTCTATTTTAAGGAAAGGGCACAGACCAGTCACATTTGCTCCTTCTTTCCTCTTTGGAGTCTGCTTCTAACTCCAGACTTCTTTCTCTACCAGTCCTCCAGGAAGTATTCTCTCTCATACCTACCTATCTACTCCAGTCAAAGGAGAAACTTCAATGGGTCATCTTTTTTTTCCCAACCTCAAATTCAAACTAGACAAGCAATCAAGGCAAGAATAACAGGAAAAGAGTAGACCAGCAAAACTCATCACTGACTCAGTTCTAGACCCACAAAAGCAGAACAAGTTCTCCCAAGCAGCACAGGGTTTCCAGGGGGCCCAGGAACACAAATTCAATACTTAGGGTTTGGAACTAGGTCAAATGCAGTAACATACGGAGATGATCTTAGACCCCGTCTTGGTCTATGCCAGGAGGTCAGGGTCTCCCAGAAGGAGCAAGAGTAGAGACTCAGGACCAGAGATCAAAGCTAGGTCAGCAGCATCAGTATGTCCAGATATAATCTCAGACTGAGACACCAACCCAAGTCAGCAGCACAGGGTTTTCTCAAAGAAGCTAGGGATCACAAACCCAAACCCAGATCCCTTAATCTAGGGCAGATCTTTGAACTCAGTCCCTGATCCGAAGAGAAGAATGGGGAAAGGGAAAAGGACAGTGAAAGACAGGTCCTTCCAAAGGAACCTGGATCAAAGACTAAGCCCCACTAACTCCCAGTTGGGCATGCAATTCTGGGTTGCACAGAGCAAATTACTGAAAGAAAGAGTAAACAAACAAAAAAGATATGGTGCCAAGGATGCCCAAGACACAAACTCAGAAGAGAATAAACAAAATACCTATAAAGCAAACCTTTAAAGATAACACAACTTACACATGAGATTATAATTACCAGAAGAAATAATGCAAGAGTTAAAAAATGGTGTCACAAGTGAAATGTGAGCAATAAGGAAAATAACTGAAAAAGAAATGAACTACAAAAGAGAGATTTGGAAAGAGAATTTGCAGTTTATCCAAAAGATATAAAATTTTACCCAAGAAAAAGCCCCTAAAAATTAGAATAGACAAAACAGAAGATAATGACTCCATGACACAATATGAAATTTTAAATAAAGTCAAAAGACTAGAAAAAAGAGAAGATATCTCATATTAGAACTGATTCACTAAGAAAACATTTAATTGAAGAATCACTGGACTACTTGAAAGCCATGACCAAAAAAAAAAGTCAACAATTGAAATGTCAAGGAATCATGGAAGAAAACTACCTAGATCTATTAGAAACAGAGGACATGAAAACAAAAAGAACTCACAATGCATCTCCTGAAAGAAACTCCAAAATAAAAACTCCCAGCGATGTCAGTGAAAATCTAGAGCTCCAAATTCAAAGAAAAAATATAGCAAATAAACAGGAAAGATACAAGTATTGCTAAGCCACAATTATACAAGATTTAGCAGATACCACTGCTAAAGGAGAGTTTGTAATATGATATTCTATAAGCCAAAAGATAGAGGCTTATAAATTTATCCAGAAATGGAATATAATCTTACAGGAAAAAAAAAATGAGTTTTTTATGAAATGGAGGATCTTCTAAGAATTCTTGATGAAAGGAAAACTAAGAAACTTCAAAATATAAACACAAGGCTAAAGAGAAACATAAAAAGGCATACACAAATGTGCATTAGGAAAGACTTTAAATGGATAAAGTGTTTGCATTCTAATAGAAGGTAAGATTGAGGGGAAAGAGCAATACAAATATCTGCTAAGAACCATAACATCATGATGGGTCAGAGGAGGAGTCAAATAAGAGAGGAGGCCTGGGAAAAATTTTTGTCATGTTTTGATGATATTAAAGAGAGGAAGGGGAGGGGGAGAATAGAGTAAGTTAGAAAAGAAAAACTGGAGGTAAGGAGTCATCATATAATCAGAGGGCAAAAACAGAAGCTTACAGGAATGAGGAAGGGAAAGGGGAAAAAGCAACAACTGAAACTCACTTTAATCTGAACTTGTAAGAAGATAAAATACACAGAGAGATAAAAAGTCTGGAGTAGAAATACCTTCAATTCATCAAGGAAACAGGAAGAAAAAGGGGGAATGAAAAGGAAAACAAAAAAGAGCAGACAGGGAGAGATTAATTAGAAGCAAACAAACAAGTTTAGAGGGGAGAAGAGAAAGAAAAGGTAAAAACTTTGATTCCTCCTTAGTAATAAGAAAAAAAGCAGGAGAGGAGTGGAAGCTGTTTGAATTATTCAGAGAGATTTGGTGCTAAGAAGACTCCTGTTTTAAACTCCTCTTTTACGTAAAAAGGGGATGAAAAACAGAGAAAAATGTATTAAGAGAATAGGATGGAGGGAAATGCATTTATTAAGTTCGAACAATGTACCTACCAGGAACTGTACTAAGAGTACACAGAGGAAACAAAGAAAGGCACAAAACAGTCCCTGTGATAACTTCTGGCTCTGGTGAGCAAAAGATGACAGACTAGAAATTTTCTCTGAGCCCAATAATCTCTCAAACCTCTCTAAAACAGAAATTACATGCCAAAGACAAAGCAACTTTAGCTGCTTTCATGACCTAGGAAGGTCAAAACAAAACATATGATTAATGACCCTAAACTCACTCAGCATCCCTTCCTGACCTCCCAGACTACCAATGGAGAGGCAACACTGGGATGTTCAAGGATGTTAACACAGACTTACATTCACACCCTGTACTGTGTTGCCCCCCTCCCCACTTCCTCTTTCCACTGTCATAGTGACCTCAGCTCAAGCTATGGAAGTTTGCTTGGTCTCCATCAATAGCTTGGCCACAACCATTTTGGAACAAAAGCCTACCATGGTCTACAACTTGGAAGTACTAGCATTACAAAGCTCCAATTAGCTGCTGGTGGAGAACTCTAAACCGTGTGCATTGAACCAAGGATTTGAAGAATAGGAATGGAAAAGATCACCAGGACAGGACACTGTAGCACTCCTCTAACCCTGAAGGAAGAGCACAGCATCAAGTTAGGGCCAATTCTGACCACTCAAAAGTCAGCTGATGGAGAAACCTAGACTGGTGAATGGTTAATAACCCAGAATGAAAGAAGGCTGGAACACTTTGAGATCCAGCCCCTAGGGAAACCATAATCAGAGCTGAGAGTCAAAAAATAACAACTGGGAAGCCCTTGAACATCAACAAGAGAAAAACAGTAACTACAGAAGGAAATACAGTCTCCAGGTCAAGTAAATGAGTTTAGGTATCTAGAAATAAATACTGCAACAAGGAAGGGCAGGGGAAGGATGTAGGGGAGGAAAGGAGGAAAGGAAAGGAAAAGGAAAGAGAAAGGGGAAAGAAGAGGGAAGGGAAAGCCAGAGGTGCAGGGATCTCACTTTACACAACTACTCCTGGCTTAGAATTCCTCTAATGCTTGCAGGCTTGATGTCTAAAAGGTTATCAGCAATCCAGTAAATCTTTTATTACTCAATACCAAGCTGTTTACAATTCACTTAGAGAATTCCTTCCTATTCTCTAAAGGACCAGAAGGAAAGGGCCAGAGGACCCAATTAAATTTAAGGAGAACATGGAACTGCAATATGCTGTTACTAAGTGCTTTAAAAGAGAAATGATGGTTATAATAGAATTTATGTCCTGCATAGCAAAAGAATGAACAGAATAGAGATAACTGAATCTGCAATGGCAAGCCTTATCAAAGAAACAAAAAGGAGAACAAGAGATTGAGAATACTACACAGAAGAGAAGAAAAACCTAGAAGAAGCAAAAATCAATAACATTAAAAGAAAATGTGCTCACTATGTAAGAAAAAATACTGAACTCAAGCACAGGCTGCACAAGGACAAGCTAAGGATCATAGATCTCCCAAAAGAACACAAATAGACCAAAAAACTTAACATCATAATGAAGTAAATAACAGAAGAGAACTACCCAGAGCTTCTTAACACAGAAAATGAAATTTCAATGGAGAGAATTCAAAGACTGTCTACAGAAAAAGATAAAAAAACAAACAATTAAAGGCTGTAGTCTCCAGGACACATAGTGGTTAAATTTAACAAAAGCAGAAACAAGTTCTATGACTCATCAGGAGAAAAAACACCTGTAAAGTAATTCATGACTATATTTCACACCAAGAAGAAAAAAAGAGGAGAGAATGGAATAATGTGTTCCAAAAGAAATGAAGCTCAAGATGCAACCCAGGGTGACCTATCCTGCAAACCTGAGCTTTAGCACACAGGAGAAAAGGTGGACCTTCACTAATAAGAGGGTAGGAAACATCTTTAGAAAGAAAACCAGAACTAAAGAGATTATTTATCCCTCAAGCACCTAAACAAAAGAAAAGCAAGAGGAGTAAATACATGCAGCAGAAAAAGAAAATAAAAACAATAAAGATATACAAGAAAAATGTACACAAGAATTTACAGCAAGTTGCTCCAATAAAGGCCTCATTTCTCAAATATATACTGCGTATAGAACTGAGTCAAATTTACAAAAACAAGAGTCATTCCCCAACTGATAAATAGTCAAAGGACATAATCAGGCAATTTTTAGAAAAAGAAATCAAAAGCTGTGAAAAAATGCTCTAAATCGCTGATTAAAGAAATGCAAATTAAAACAACTTGGAGGTACACCTCACATCAATCAGAAATGACAAATGCTACAGGGGATGGGGAAAAATAGATACACTTGGGTAGTGTGAAATGACAAAATGAAAAAAGTAAAATTAGAAGAACAATGTGTACAAGGATAGCCACACTGTAAAGTATTTAAAGACATAAGAACTCTGATCAATGTAATAACCAACCATTGCTTCAGAGGACCTGATGTAAGATTGTAAAATGTTATTCCACTTCTGAGAGACAAGTGATGGACATAAAGTGAAGAAAGAAAGAAATTCTGGGATATGGCCACTGTTTAGATTTGTTCTGACTATGCTTATCTGCTATTGTCATATTTTATCTTTATTTTTCTTAGTTTTTCACTGGGGGAGAGATTTGTAATAATGATGTCAAAAAAAAGAGGATAACTGAAATATATAATTTTAAATGTACTAAAAAGAACAGAAAGAAATACAGAAGGAAATACACACGACAATTTTGGAAGTAATATGTAGGATTATGTGCTTTATAAAAAGCAAGCAGTACAAAATGAAATTCATGATTTAATAGAGAATCTTCCTTTGGCTTATGCTAGATGTACAGAAATTCCTTCATTTTTTCACTATTTAAGTTCAGAACAAATAAAAAAAAACTTTACAAATCAAGTAAGAATTAGAAGTCCTAACCCAAGGAGGCAAATTTGACCTCATAGGTATCAAAACTTAGCTCACAAATCACATAACAGCAATGTGGCTGGAGGGGGCAGAGAATATTAAGAAGGTATACTTATGTGAGAAACTTCAGCAACTATGAGTGGGGGAGCACAGTGGAGAACATTTGGATGAAGGTCAAATGGAGGTAGACCATCTGGATAAAAGAGGCAATAGATGAGTAGTGTGGGAAACATAAATCTGACTCAAATACATGACATTGTCATGATAGGCTACTATAATTATCCAGTTATCCTCTAGAGCTAAAGGCAGAGAAGATAAATAACTTCTTGACCTGCCTTGGCAATGATTTCATCCTTTAAAATATGGAGAAAGTAACAAGAGACAATTCCATTCTAGATTTGATTCTCACAAAAAGAGCCAAGAGTTGCTAAGATGGAAATATAATGGGTATCTTGAGAGAAAGTGACCACTCCCTTCTAGGGTTCATGGTAGAGAAAAAAAATGAAATCCAAGCATTGCTTGACATGTATCCTAGATTTGGGAAAAGCAGATTTTCAAAGGTTAGAATGTTGGGTAAGATCCCATGAGCTGAAATTTGACAGGAGGGAAGTATAAGTGCGAAAAGAGATGCCCACAACTAAAATTCTAAAGACAAAAAGGGAAAAAATTCCAATAAGAAGATGCAATAAGATATCTGAATGTTTTTGTTGTTATTTTTCAGTTATTTTCAGTCATGTCTGACTCTCTGTGACCACATTTAGGCTTTTCTTGGCAAGGACACTGGAGAGGTAAAGTTTACCATTTCCTTCTCCAGTTCATTTTACAGATGAGGAAAGTGAGGCAAAAGGGGTTAAGTGACTTACCCAGGGTCACACAGTATGTGTCTCAGGTCAGATTTGAACTCAGGAAAATTAAGTCTTCCTGACTTTAGGCGTAGCACTCTACCTGCTGTACCATTAGTTTCCCCAAAATATATGAATAAATCAATGTAAATCCATATAGAAATCATCAATAAAGTTAGTTTTTTTAGAAGAGAAATGTACAAAAGATAAAAGCAAAGTTTTCATGTAAGACCATACAAAGCACAGTTCTGTCACATCAGTGCAAAAACTCAAAATGACCTGAAGTTGGTATGGGACTGTAAGGATGAGATGGCTTTTAACTGTTTATCTGTTATGTGTTTCTTTGTTTAGCTATACTGGGAGAAATATGAGGCTCAAAGAAAGAATAAGACTTTTGCTTACCCACCAAAGAGCTGAAAAGGACAATGATAAATGGTGGTAACAAAGAGAAGACCGAACCATTTAATCCATAATTTGCTGTTTTCTCAGCCAAGGAGAATGACCTCTGTACTGGAAACGTTAGAATAAAAATTGCAAGAGATAGTAAACAAGTACTTCATTACCCTCAATGAAATCAAGTTACTTAACCCAAATAAGAGCTAACCTTCCTCATTCTTGTAAAGAACTAGCAATTATTGACTGATGTGTTATTGTAAGTAATAATGAAAATGATGGTAGAAAAATGAGAGGTACCTTAAGACTGAAGAAGGGTAAATGTCCCTATCCTGATTATTTAAATTAAAAAAAAAAAAGTAGAGAACAGAATCTGCAAATTCTAGGCCAGTAAGTTTGACTTTGGTTCCTGGGAAAATTATTAAACTGATCTCTAAGAAGACTGTTGGTCAACAAGGAGATAATAAAAAGAGTGAACATGGTTTCATCAAGAAGATGTCAAGCCAAACTAAGAACTTCTCTTTTGACAGGCAAGATTATCAAACTGGTAAATGAGATGAATACTGTTATTATAATTTACCTGGATTTTTGCAATGTTTTTGATAAAGCATCCCATATTATTCTTGAGGAAAAGTTGGGAGATGAGGACTAGTTCAATAGCTTTCTAACTGGTCTCCTTGCTAAATCTCTCACAACTGCATTCCACTTAATGGCCAAAATGATTCTCCTGAAGAGAACTGTCCAACAATACTACCCTTCCCCCTATTCAATAAACTCCAAAGGCTTCCTAGTATCTCTAGGATCGAACATGGAGCCCTTTGTTTATCTTTTAAAGAGCTTTACAGCTATCTTTCTAGTTTTCTTACACTTCTTATACTCCTCTCTCTACATTTAAGACATGTTGACCAATTTACTGCTCTTCACATATGACATTCCATATTTCATCTTTCTCCCGTCTGCAATTCTCTCCTTCCTCACTTGTGCCTCTTAAAATCCCTCACTTCCTTCAAAACTCAGTTAAATACCACCAAGTATTTAACAGGAGGTCCTTCCAAGAACCCCAGATGATAACATCTTCCCCTTTCAGATTCACTTCATCTATTCTGCATCTCTCTTATGGAACCAGATGTTCAAACTTCCTCTTCAGGACGTCTGGCTTGTTGAAGTACTTCCTGTACTTAGCATGGTCCCCAGCTCAAAGTAAACGCTTAATAAGTGCTTGCTAACTAATTAGGTGATGAATTAGATGATTTCAATATTCTGGACAGTCAGAATAATTATTAATGGCTCAATGTCAACTCTGGAGGAGGCCTACAGTGGAGTACCCCAGAGTTCATAAGCCTTGTGCTGTTTTCCATTTTATCAATGACTTAGTTAAAATTATAGGTGGCATCAGATTTGTAAATAACATAACAAGGGGAAAGATGACACTGATAGGCAAGGTCAGGATCTAAAAACATCTTGACAGGTGGGATGAATCCAGTAAGATGAAATTCAATCGGGACAAATGTAAGTAAGTCTTACACTTATGTGCAAAAATCAACTTCATCAGTACAAGATAAGGGACACAGTATTAGAAGCCAGAGGCCAGAACCAAGGGTAGTGAGTAAATTTCTAAAAGAGGCAAATTTAGGCTAGATAATCAGGAAAAACTTTTTAACAACTTCAGTGGCATGGACTAACTCCAGAGGTCATGAATTCTATCTCCACGGAGGTCTTCAAGAGGAAACTGGAAGACTACTGGCTGGGTTTGTTATAGTGGGAATCACTTTCAAGTACAAGTTGGATTAAATGGACACTGAGGTCCCTTTCAACTCTCGAATTTTATGAGATTCCTACCTTCAAGAAAAAAACCCAAACATTTCCTGTTCTGAGATCTACTAGGCAACTCATGTAACTTTTATGGGCCTCAATTTCTCCATATGTAAAATGAGGTAGTTGGACTAGATGGCTTCTAAGGATCACTTTCAAGTCTGAATCTATGATTTTATAATTCTTTTGCCACATCCGAGAATTTTTCTCTTTTCCTGTTTTATCTCATCATGAGATGTTGAGATTAACCCTTGTATATAAACTGTTTCAGAATAGAATTCAGCAATATCTCTGTAAAAAATAAGAGGTTTGGTCAATTTTTACTGATCCTGTCCACACAAGGACTAGGAAGATCTCTGCTTCTGACATGTGCTGACAAGCACACATGAACAGGACCTAGGACAGAGGTGCTAAAACCAGTAGTTGTGATGATGCTCCCCTCTTCCCTAGGACTCACTGCAATTTCATGGAATAAGGTTTGGGATAGTGGCAGGTCATCTCTTTATGGTTGAATAATTTATATAAACAACAAGCTGCAGAGAACAAACATGCCATCATTCCTAAAACTACCTGAACATCAAATAATGTTCAGCACAGGTACAGCATTGTGCTTCAAAAGCAGCCCACCTTTCACCGCTGTCACAGTACATTAGTTCTCTTATTTCCCAATCAATACTCTACCCACTTAGCCCCCTGGTTCAATGCTAAAGATTCTAAAGAGAACCCCAGTGGCTCCTTTCCACAAAAATGTGGGGAATAGGGTCTTGAGTAAAGTCTAACCAGCCATTTAAATGGCAAGTAGAAAATAGGAAAAGTTCAGCTGCAAACATATCTCAAATATAAATTAACCTCAATGGTGTGTGTGTGTGTGTGTGTGTGTGTGTGTGTGTGTGTGTGTGTGTGTGTGTGTGTGTGTGTATTATCTAAGATGGTTATTATTTGGGAATTCTCTCTCCTGAGAGACCTGTAAGTGTACCCATCATCAGAGATCCCTAATGACTAGGGGTCAAAAATAGAAGATTAAACTGAAAGCAAATAAATATACGAGCTAGCGGAAAACTGCTCTCGGTGATAGCAGCTTTACTTTCCTATGCCACGGATTTAGTTTTTATATTTTTTCAAGTCAGTTAGGAGTATATAGTCAATCAGCAACATTCCGTGGAAACCCAGGACAGATAAGTATTTCATGAAAAGGAAAGAACAGAGAGAAGAGGAATCAGCAAAAGGAAAAAGGGGATTTCTCACAGAACATTTGCTGTGTACCTGGCAGGGTTTGTTATTAGAATGAGAAAATAGGCCCATTCCAGGCAGGAGACAAGAAGATGACAATATTCTTTTTATAACTGTTAAAGAAGTCCATTAAGACAAAATTACAGGGTTGGAGAAACCAACCAATCAATCAATATTAAGCACCTATATACTATGTGCCAGGAACTGTGCTAAGCATTGGCAATACAAAAAGATGCAAAAGACTGGCAATCCCTGCACTAAAGAAGTTCACAATCTAATGAGAGAGACAACAAGCAAATAGATATACACAAAGCAAGGCATACAAAAGATAAATAGAAGATAATTAATAAGGGAAAGACACTGGAATTTAAAAGGGCTGAGGAAAGTTTTTTGTAAAAGGTGGAGTAAGAAGCTGGGGAGGTCAGTAGGTAAAGCACAGGAAGGAAAGCATTCCAGGAATGGAGGACAGCCAGAGAAAATGCCCAGAGTCCAAAAATGAACTATCTTGGTTATGGAGCAGCCAGGAGCTCAGTGTCCCTGGAGTGAACAATGTATGCTTCAAAGGTAACAGGAGTCTCTGCCATGAAGGAATTTGAATGCCAAAGTCCTTTTACATTTGCCTCTCTGAAGGCAACAGAAAGTCACCGGAGCTTATTGAGTAGGTGTGATGGAGTTCAGGGGGAGAACAGAGACATGATAAAAACTGTGCTTTAGGAAAATCAGAGGCTGGTGACCTGGCATAGCCCTCCCTACAAACCTGTGAATGAGTAGCAGCTATTCTCCTTTTCTCTTCTCCTTTCCCTCTTTACTTGTGGGTGCTCTGCCCAGGGGAAGGTACACTTCAATAGCCAAAAGTTACCCTTTTTTCCATTGGGTTTACTGGCTAGATTTCTTTCTCAAAGACCAAGCCTTAAACCCAATTCACTCTGGAGAACATAGACTGAAAAATAGGTCCCCACCCATCTAGTAAGAGTGAATGTAAGTACTAAATAGTAACTGTTTCACTTTTGGCCAGGGATCCCTAAGGGTCTTCCCCTTCCAGTTTGATTTTTTTTTCTAGTGATTTCTTTTTATTACATCTCTTGAGTAACTACTTAAAGAGGCCTATTCACCAAATGGGCTTTATCTCACTAAAAAGTAAGGACCTGAAAAGGTCTTATCCTAAAAGGTCCAGGGTCTCCCTCCCGTTGCATGCTGGGCCATCTCCAGCCCACTAGAGCCAGAGAAGAAAGTAAGGTTGGTGACCTTGCACAGTCTTCCCTCATATCAGTCAACTTCATGTCATCATCTCCTTGATGTCATGGTTCTCTTTCAGAATGACAAACATATAACTACCTTTAGGAAAATCACTTTAGCATCTGGAGGATTGACTGGAATGGGGAAGAGATTTGAGACAAGGCAGACCCACCAACAGACTATTATAATATTGTACTCCAAATGTGAGATGAGGAGAGCCTGGTACTAGAATTGTGGCAGTGTCAGAAGAAAGAAGGGAGCAAATGTGAGAGATATTCCACAGATAAAATTGATAGGTCTTGGCAATAAATTGAATATGGAGGTGGTGGGTGGTGTGAGAGATAAGGACAAATTCAGGATGAAAATATTGCAGGTAACTTTTATAGAAAGACAACAAATAGTTGCTATAACAGTTTTAAACAGTGCATGAAACCATCTGCTTCCCTGCACAGTTTATTACATTTATTTCTTCTTTAATAGCAGTTGAAGACTTTCTACTAGTAGGCAAACAAATAATGATTTCTGCATTGTTCATCAAAAAAGGCATATGAAATAATTGTAATTTTATTACACACACACACACATACAATAAAGTATATGATACGTAACAGTCTCCAATCTAGTTTTCAAGACAATAGTACTCTCAACCACAATTCTTCCCACTCAAATAATCTTATACAAATATATTTTTATCATAACACTTTCACACTCAAGAACTCATAGTAGTTTCCTATTGATTACGGAATAAATCTAAATTCATCAGTATAGCATTCAGACCTCTATCAACTGGCTACCAAACTCCACTAACCTCATTCTTCCGTTCCTCTTTATAGAGATCCCTTGTTCTAATCCAACTAATCTTCCTCAAGTACCCTAATACAACTTTTTTCTGTCTCCTCTTTCTGAAATGTATTATTTACTATATTTTACACCATGGAAACTAGGTTCAAAACTCAAGTCCTCTAGGTTTGATTCCACATAATTCTTTTCATTCCACAATTCACCTCAATACATAGCTTGTATTAATACTTAAATTCAACTAATAGTTATTAAATGCTTGCTCTGTGGAAAGCACTTTTTTAAACACTGGTGGTGAAAAAAAGTTTTTATTTTTTGTTTTACATGAGAATCTCAGCTCTCAAAGAGTCTATTGTCTCCTGAAGAGATAGCAGGATAGGTACACAAGTATGTATTAAAAACAGGATTTGTTAGGGCAACAACAACAACAAAAGATCCATTATTGTCATAAGAAAATCTGAAGAAAGAAAGGACACTGATGGGAGGTGGGGGGTGTTTGGAAAAGGAGTGATGTTCAGGGAAATCTTATTAGAGGACACAATACACTGGAGCTAAGCCCAGAACCAGGATAAGGACTCTGAAAGGGGAAGATGGAGAGAAAGTATATAACAGGTACAAGAGGAAGAGCAGAGAAATGCATGGAAGGAGGTGGAGGCATGTGAAAAAATTTTATAGTAATCCAAAATAAATGAAACTATATAGAGGGGAGTAATATGAAATACGTCTAGAAAAGTAGGCTGGATTATATTCACTTGTATTTGTTATTTCTTAAAAGTATTCCTTCAATTCTTTCTCTTACTATAAACATTCTCTTTTTCTAAAAAGGTTGTAATAAATTGTTTGAAGACAAAATCCTATTCCCAAAGTGCATAGTTAATACATTCTATATGCCAGTATTCATCAAGAAATGACTTTGCTTTGATGATCATCTAAAATGTAAGGCAATATTATTTAAGTTGATTCTATGGCAATGTTTTTTAAATATGCTCTTTTTTTGTATCACATTGGATTAGAGCTCTTGAATCCCAATAAAACTGTACTAAGTAACAGAGCTCTACAAAGCAGTATTTAGTAAAATAGCACAATAAAAACTAAAAGAAAAACCTACTTTATAACACACACACACATGTATATGAAGATAGCTTTGTGGATTATTTGTTGAATGATAAAATGTCAGGCTTTACCTATGATAATTATTAGCAAGGTAATTTGCTAATCACTGATATCAATCACCAGAAAAATGAGAACATCACAACCAGCACATTGAGCATTTAAGGAAAAATATTCTTTACATTAAAAAAATGTATTTCCTATAAAGTTACCTCAGTTTTTCAATCCTTAACATTCTCTTCCTCCTAATGAGACAGACCTCAAAACTGAGATTCCTGTTCATGTCAAAATCACTAGAGATCAACATAAATTTAACATTATGATCCTCTCAACACCCTACTTCTACTTCTTAGTAACATTACAATAAATAAGGAATTCTCTGATTTTATATTTCCTAAAGTCTCAAAACCAATAAGAACCTTGAATTGAGGATCCCCATGAATGACAAAATCACACATCATACACTCAAGAGAGTTTATCTTCTCTTATTTCCAAATTACACAATGTTATTCCTACATTTCCAACCAAATGTATTAGAAAAAATGTGCATTAAAAACAACTGTCAACAAAACAAATCCTAAACAGAAATATGAAAATAAAGTATTAGCCATTACTTAAGGCTAGTCGTTTAAAAGTTACCATCTACCCCAAAAGATATTATATTCACACATCTTTAATCCAGGATTTACCCATATTTTTCAAATAGAAGTGCATGTGGTCAACTTCATTTTAATGTTATTTTTGTGTGCACAACAAATTCATTAACTTTAATATTATACTTGAAGAAGAAAGTAAATGGAGAAACTGTTTACACTCTTAGACCTAATGATATTATTACTGGTCATGAGACTCAAGACAGAAAGATATTTCAAAATATTTTCAGCAGTACTTTTTGTTATGCCAAAAAACAAACCAAAACAAAACCACAAAAACCAGAAACAAAGTAGGTGTCCATCTACTGGAAAATGGTTGCATAAATTTACTTATATCAATATATTTCACTATAAGAAATGACAAACATGAGGAATTCAGAAAAACACTGAAAGATTTATTTGAACAGATGCAGACTGAAGAAAACAGAAAAGAACAATATGTAAAATGGCAATAATAATGCAACCAACACTAAAAAGAAAGTGAAATCCGATTAGCTGCAATGACCACTACTGGTCCCACAGAACAAATGATACTTGGGTGAGAGAGGTGGGACATTACAGATATAGAATACGCCATACAATCGCAGATGTGGTCAGTTTCTTTTAACTGTTTCACTTTGATCCAAGTAGTCATTCTATGGGGGAGTGATACTGGAAAATGGCTAGTAGCTATATCATATAGATGTGAAAATTCTCCAGAGTCTACAAATCTTTGATTTCCTATTTCTTAACCCCGAATGTAATTTTTCAACATAGTTTTTAACAACCCCTCTTGCACTGTCTTTCACATTAGTCATCAAATATTAAGGACTTAGTTTGCAGGATTCTGTAAAGTTCTCTCCAATATTATTTTTTCACCTTTTGTAACAGATGTTGACATATATTACCGTAATAGAGTTGTTTGCCTGTTCCCATAATCAATAAAGCAAGGCAAGGTGACAAAGTAACCATGGAAATGTTTATTCTTGCCTTTGGATGCACAACAAAACCAATTCTAACAACTTTATTTGACTTCTCTAAAGAGAGTCTGTGAGTCATACTTCATTTAGTTGCAACTTATTCAGGTTTCATTTACAGCAAGAATTACAGTAAAGCTGTTGTAGTGCATAAACTTAATGGTTGCAGGATAAATATGATATATAATGCATAACTATATTAACATTTACATTAATATCTGCATACAGTATAAATAATTTTATTTTTAGCACTTTCTACTGGCTTTTCTGCCACGGCCACATAGACCTGGATTCATTTTCTTGAGTCAGGAATCCCTCTCCTTCCCTGCCACCTTGACTATGGAAGAAACCTTCACTTCTGAGGTCCTAGTCTCTTGATGGGTAATTCCTTTCCTGGGACCACTATTTTTAGAACTCCAGCTTCCCCATCCCCTTTTACTTTCCAGCTCTCTAAATATATTGTCTTCCTCCATTAGAATGTAAGTACTTAGAGGATAGGGAGTATATTGCTTGCTTGTGTTTGTAACCTCAGCACTTATCAGAGTGCCTGGCACAAAGTAAGCACTAAATTGTAAGGGGAATGGCACAGAACAGTAAGTCATTTATGGTTCTGTCCATTTTGTGGAATGTCTGGGACCCAAAATATATCATGACAAAATAACATGATAGTCAAAAGGCTAATGTGATCTGAAGAGAAACAGTCTCTAGAACTAGGGAGGTAACTATCCTGTCCTCTGCTCCTATCAAGAAGTATTACAGTTAATTTTGGGGGATTACATTTTAAGAAGAGCATAAAAAAAGCTAGATAAAGTCCAGAGGAGGGCAACCAATTCATCATAAGTAAATGGAGATGTGTAATCTGAAAAGGGGACATAATAGCTGTCTCCAAATACTGGAAGAATTACTATATAAAAGAGGGAGAAACAGGCACTGTGCAAAGTGCTTTACAAATATTGTCTCATTTCATCCTCATGACAACACTGAGGAAGGTGATATTATTATCTCATTTTACAGTTGAGGAAACCGAGGCACATAGTAGTTAAGTGATTTGCCCAGGACCATACAGCTAGTAAGTATCTGAGGGAGGATTTGAACCTCCCCGACTCCAGGCCCAAAGCTCTATCCAATGAATCACCTAACAACGTCGGACCCAAAAGACAAAACCAGGAGCAATGAGTGGAAACTGCAAAAAGGTAAATGTAGAATTGATTTATTAACAATTAAAGCTATCCAAAGGGCAGCAGGTAGCCTAGTGGATAGACTGCAGTCTAGAGTCAGGAAGACTCATTTTCCTGAGTTCAAATGTGGCTTCCGATACTTATTAGTTCAGAGTCATATTTTTAAATACATAAAATGAAATACATAGTATTATAAGGGAAACCAATTACACTGAAATACAATTATCAAATGGGTTAGCTAGGTGGCAAAGTGGATAGAGCACCAGGCCTGGAATCAGGAAAAGCTAAGTTCATATCCATCCTCAGATACTTACTAGTTGTATGACCTTGGGCAAATCACTTAACCCTGTTTGACTCAGTTCCTCATCTATAAAATGAGCTGGAGAAGGAAACGGCAAACCACTCCAGTATTTTTGACAAGAAAACCCCAAATGGGGTTACAAAAAAGTCAGGCTGAAAAGCAACAATGTAAAAGCTATTTAAAAGTGGAACTGACTTACCTGGTGACATCATGGATTCTTCATCAATGAAGGTCTTTAGACAAAGCTGAGTGCTGTAAGGGATGCTACAGAGAGCAAATGAAGGTGTAACTAGACATGTACCCTCTTAGGTTCTTTCCAACTCTGAGAGCCTGTGATCCCCAAGTGACAAACTTTTCAACGATGACCCTTTCCTTATTTAACTAGACTGGTCCTCAGATAACAGATACAAAAGCTTATTCCATAGCTATATAATTCAAGCATTTCCATCATGATAAATCTGTCAGGGCTTATGCTCTGTTGGTATAGCCTATGAGGACTCACGGCTATGCCCAAACAACAAGACACCATATAACAATTTATATGTAAGTAAATTCATTACTGCTAAACGCAATGGCTTTTTCTTGGTTCCCACCCTTCTTGACTCTATACAGTTTAATCCTATTGACCACATTATCCTTCTGGATAACCTTCTCTCCCCTTGGTTTTTATAACTTCTCTCTTCCTACCTATCAGACTAATACTTCTTAGTTTTTTGTTTTTTTTTTTAAGGATTATTATCATTTATGCTCTGCTCTCTCTCCATGTGGGTATATCCCCAGGTTTCTATCCTAAGCCCTCTTCTCTTTTCTCTCTGCATAATCTGCATAATCACCATCTCCTAAGAATGTAATTAACATCTCTATGCCTTTGAATCAATACATAGAGCTCTCATTTCTCCTCTAAACTCTAGTTCTGTATCTCCAGCTAAACTGGTCATTTCCACCTAGATGTCCTATAAACTCAACACATTCAAAATGAAACCCATTATCTTTCTAAACTACGGGTTCTTAACATTTGTCTGATTTCTTTGGCAGTGTGATAAAACCTATGGCTCCATTCCCAGAATAATGTTTATTGCCTCCATTGCTAACTGAAGGAATGGTAACTTTTAGTGAGAGGTTAGTGAAAGATGCATTTTTTTACCCACCCAAGTTCACAGACTTCCTGAAATCTATTCGCAGATACCTTAGGGGTGGTCTCTAGACTCTAGGTTAAAAGCTCCTGCTCTAAAGTTATTCTTCCTAGTAACTTCCCTATTTCTGTCCAGGAGAGTCCCATTTTTCTATCCACTTAGGTTCTCAATGTAGGAGCCATCATCAACTTTTAACTCCTACTCAGACCCCTCCTTCATATATGATCAATTACCAAATCATATCAATTTTCTCTTCAAATTTCTATTATATATTTCTTCTCCTACACACACTACAACCTTCCATTTCACATCACTTTTCACCTCAACTATTTCATTAGCTTTCAATGTGGTGTTTTTGTACTCAGCCTGGGCTGTGTGCCACTCCATTGTGTCCCATGTGTCCCTTACCTGACCTCAAGTCATCTGAGGGAAGAGGTAAGGAAGGAGGAAGAGAGAAGGGGGCATAATCCTTAAGCCTGATCTCCACAAATCTCCTGCTTTGTCTCTAGCCTCTGGTGAGAATGGGAAGAGGAAAGGTAGATACCATCATTGTGCCCCAGATTGATTCCTCCCTAATCTCCAGCCTGCAGGGAAAGAAGAAAGGTATCATTCTACGATACCAGTCTCCCACTACTGAGATGAATGGAGAGGGCACATTCCATCAAGCTTCCAGTTTAGTCTCCTTCCTTGGAGGAAAAGGAATACCACCACTCCTGCTCCATGTTCTTACTCCTTTGCCTGAACTGCTCAAAGTTCTAAAAGGACTAGACCCAGCAATCATAAATTTTCACTTATTTATTAACAAACTCTCCCACTGGTCATACCTTCCCCATCCCAGGAATTCTGAAACCTCATAGGTTTCTTCGTCTAAACCTCACTCCCCATACCCTAATACACAATTCTCTACATCCATTCCCTTCAAACCACCCCAAGTCCCACCCAAGTCCAAACCAAACCAAAAGTTATCCAGCCTTTTCATGGTGCCCTCTGGAATTCCTGCTCCATAAACAAGGTTGATTTCATCTTAAATCTTTTCCTTTCCAATTCCTTCCACCTTCTGGTTCTCTCTGCCTCTGGTTCTCTGCTACCTTATTCCCTCCTATTGACATATCTTTCCTGGCCATCCTTACCAACACTGATGGCGGTTTCATTCATTCTCTGATTCACCAGTCATAGTGGTGAAATTCGAATACTCTTTGCCCTATACTGACATCTCTAGGTTCTCCCTCTATCTCCATCACTCAATACCCTCTCCTTTGAGGTTCACGCAATCCACATAAAGCACCCAATCTAAATCCTGATAGCTGTTGTCTACAAACATCCAAGACATTCCTTTTCCTTCTTCAGTGAGTTTGGTACCTGACTCACAATTTTTCTCTCCTCCCCAACTCCTGCCCTCATACTTGGAGTCTTAGCATACACACTGACTCTACCTTAAACACTCTAACCACCCAGTCCCTCAAGCACTTCCCACGACCTACTCCTATACTCTACCTCAATTACACACAAAGAGAGTCATTCCCTTGATCTTGCTAGAACCCATAAATACACAATCTCCATGTTCATTAATTCTGAAGTTTCCTTATCTGACCACAACCTATGAGCTTTCAACCGTTCCCTCTGCCTTCCCTTGCCAAAAACTGTCCTTCAGTCACCCAATGACCTACAATACCTCAAAAAACCTCAGTTCTCTGCTAGGTCATCATCACTACACTAGCCACTCTTTTCCCTTCCTCATCTTGACCCCTTGGTGAAACAGTTCAACTCCACTTGGTCTTATTCTCAAGTCCCTTGCCTCCTTCATCTATCACTGATTTGCTATGCCACACCTCAGCCTCAAATCACTTTCATCATCTGTTGTCTTCACCCTTACACACATGATGCTAACAGAAGGTGGAAACAATCATACAAGCCATCTTGACTGGCTGGGTCCATTACAAATTTATGAGATATAACCTGGGTCCTCACTGCTGCAAGGCAATCTTTTCACCCATCCTTATTTCATGGCTCCTCTCTGAACACCCTCTCACAACTGAAAACCTTATCTCACATTTTAGAGAAAAAAAAACTGAGGCTATTATTCATCTTGAACTCCCTCTTCTCCCCTCCTTAATTCACATCTCTTAAATGCCTTCTACCTATCTCTCCTCCATTTCTGTCTAACATGATGAAGTGACTCTTTTTGCCATGACCAAGCCCCTGCACGCACAAGTGATCTCATTCCATCCTATCTCTTCCAGCAGATTGTCATCTGGATTAACCCCAATTCTCACTCACCTTCAATCTTTCCCTGATAACCTACTTCCTTACAGTCTTCAAAAATGCCCATGTTTCCTTGGGCTCAAAAAACTCTCACTTGATCCTTCCAACTCCACTATCATCCCATTATTTTTCTTCCTTTTGTGGACAAATTCCTTGAAAAGGCCATATCCAGTAGGTACCTCCACTTCCTCTCCTCTCATTTTCTTCTTAACTCTATAATCTAGGTACTGAACCTATACTTTCCAAAGTTACCAATAATGTCATAATTGCCAAATCCAATGGCCTTTTCTCATCCTCACCCATGTCACCCTCTCTGTAGCCTGTGACACAGTCAAGCACCCTTTTTTTCTTGATACTCATTTCTCTCCAGGTTTTCCAAATACTATTCTCTCCTACTTCTCCTCATACCTAAAACTATTCCTCAGTCTCTTTTGCTAGATCTTCACCCAGATCACATCCACTAACCTTAGTTGTCTAACAGATTTCTATCCTGGGCTCTCTTTTCTCCTGTATACTATTACACTTAGTGATATCAGCAATTTGCATGGACTCCATTATTATCTCTACGCTGATGATTCTCAAATCTATCTATCCAACTTCAACATCTCTGCTGACTTCAGTCTTGAATTTTTAATTCCCTATTGGACATCTCAAATTGGATATTCAGTAGTATCTTAAACTCAACATGTCTAAAATTTAACTAAACATTATCCTTCCCCTGACACTCTTCCCTCTTTCAAACTTTTCTATGGCTATCAAGGGCACCACAGGTTTATCAATTTCACCTTTGTAACCATCTCTTGAATAAAACCCTTTCTCCCCTCTGATGTTGCCATCACCATCCCACAGGCTTTCATTTACTCATTCCAGGACTACTGCAATAGCCTGTTGATTGGGCTTCCTACCACAAGTCTCTCCTTACTTAAATTAATCCTTCATTTAGCCTCTAAAGTGATTTTTCTAAAGCACAGGTCCCAACATGCCACCCTTTTACTTAACAAATTCCAGTTGCTCCCTATCATCTCCAGGATCAAATGTAAAAAATCTTCCTTTTGTCATTCAAAGCCCTTCATAACTTACCCCTCTCCTTTCCAGGCTTCCTACATCTTATACTCTAATGCCTATATATTCTTCAATC
Organism: Bettongia penicillata ogilbyi; assembly: GCA_023548195.1. NCBI lineage: Eukaryota > Metazoa > Chordata > Mammalia > Diprotodontia > Potoroidae > Bettongia > Bettongia penicillata. Next base: position 7,660,512 of record JAJHZJ010000318.1, on the reverse strand, counting down.
TAACACCACTGACCTCCTTGGAACAACATACTACATCTCCCAACTGGTAATTTTCAGTGCTGTGCCCCATTGCTGGAATACTCTCAGTTAGGTGGTGGAGTAGGGAGAACACTAGGCCTAGAATCAGGAAGACCTGCATTTATATCTGGCCTCTGATACTGGCTGAGTGATCCACAGCAAAGCTCTTAAAACCCTCTCTTTGAGTTTCCTCAATTGTAAAGTGGGAGTAATAAAAGCATCTACCTCACAGAGTTGTGGGGAAGATCAAATGAGGTATTTATAAAGTACTTAGCATGGTGCCTGATATGTGGTAGGGTTATAGAAACACTTCTTTCTACTTCTCTCCCATCTTCCCTCCCTATTCATCTCTGCCTGCTGGCATCCCTGGTTTCCTTCAAGTCCCAGTTAAAATTCCACCTTTTACAGGAAGCCTTTCCCAATTTCTCTTAATTCCGATGATGTCTTCCCTCTGTTAATTATTCCCCATTTGTCTTGTATTTAGCTTTTTTCATGCAGTCTTGTTAACAGGTTGCTTCCTCTATTCAACTATAAGCTCCTAGAGGGCAGGGACTATCTTTTGCCTCTTCTGTTTCCCCAGGGCTTAGCACAATACCTGGCACATAGGAAACATTTAATAAATGTTTAATGATTGGCTTACCTCTCACCTCAGTTATTATACTAGTCTTCTAATTGGTCTTTTTGTACTCAGTCTCTCAGTGTTCAAATCTATCCTCCACACAGTTCTCATCATGTCACTCCCACGCCAAAGAACCTTCAGTAGATCCATTCACTGCCTTTAGGATAAGGCAACAGCCTTAACATATTAAACATGAACTCTTCTAGTCAGCATTCGAAAACTTTCACAGTCTCGTTCATACCTCTCTTCTATGGCTCATTATATTTTTTTCTACTCTAGACAAACTGGACTATTTGCCATTCCCTATACCTGATTCTCCATCTTTAGCCTCTGTACCTGTGCATAGGCTGTTCTGGAATGCTTCCTCCTCTCACCTTCACTTCTTAGAACTCCTATCTACCAACAAGGCTAGCCTCAAGTACTTCCTCATTCAAAAGGCCTCTTCTGATGCTCCCAGTTGTTAAAGCTGGCCCCACAAATTGTTGTGTACTTACTTATATGTGAGTATGTTATACCCTCCCTCCCAAAGAATATAAGCAACTTGTGAGCAAGAACTGCCTCACATTTGTATTTGTATCCTCAGCACCTAGCATACAATCAGGTGCAGGCACTTGATTAATGTTTGATGACTAATAGTCAAATTTTAAAGCTAAAAATATGCTAGAAATGACAAACCACAATTCCAGGGGGTCAAAACTGAAGCATGTCACCCAAATCTGACAGAGAAATGGTAGATTCAAAATACAAAACACATATTTTTTTAATATGACCAACATGGGAATTTGTTTTGCTTGACTCTGGGGGTTTACTCTGGGTTTCTTTCTTTCTTTTTTTAATGGAGGGAAAAAAATAAACACTTGCTAATTGAAAAAAAAAATTTTAAATTAATAAACAATATGCTAGGTTAAAGTAATTCCAGCATCTCTTTTTAGTGGCTACAACATACCAATTATCTTCACTAGGTTGGATATTTCAGCTTGCAGAATGATAACTCTAAGTTCTCTTTACTCTCAAAATCCCTTTTCCTCTGGACACTCATGCATTGTCAAAACCTATATCTACTTCCTCTATTCTTTAATCATGTGCTGATGCACAAAGTTGGGTGAAGTCATGTCACTCTCCTGACTGGGTCCATTATGAAACTATTATTTAAGTTCAACTGTATCCCCATAGTAGCAAGGCAATCCTTTTACTCCTAACAGAATTTCTACTATGCTCCTCCCAATGGCTAGTCCAAAACTTCTTTTCTTAAGCCTTATATCACCCAAAACTCCCCTATCAACAGATCATCTTTGTCTCCTGTTTTCCTAAGAAAGTAGAGGCCACATTCCTTCTGAGTTCCCTCTTTTCCTCTTCTCTACATCTCAAAACCACTTGATATCATTCTCCATTCTCTTCTTCATTCCAGTCTCCCTACCTCACCCAAGCTGGAAGCACGGTAGAGAAGATGGAATGGAAAACACAGAGATTTGATATGGATAGGCCATTGAGGAGTCTATTGCAATAGTCAAAGTGAGATGTGAATAACAGCTTGAACTATTGAGATGGATATGTTAGCAGAGGGAAGGGATCAGATTGTTAGTGAGGTAAAACAGATAAGACCTGATAACTGAATGAACATACAGAGTGTGAAAGAGTGATGAATCAAAGTTAATGCTAAGATTGTGGACCTGGGAGACTGGGATGGTGATGCTGTCAACACCATAAATAAGGAAATTTGGAGGAAGGGCAAGTTTGGAGAGAAAGATAAGTTCTGTTTTGGGCATGATGAGTCTGAGGTCCTCATTTGATAGACACTGAATTATAAATGTGTATTAGGAAATTAGTGATATTGGGTTATAACTTAGGAGAAAAACAAGGTATAGATATAGATCTTGTAGTCATTTGCAAAGAAAAAATATTAAATTCATGGGAGATGATTAGGTTACCACGTGAGATAATGTTGAGAGAGAAGTCCCATGATGGAGATTTGGGATAGTATATGTATATCCTTGGGCCAATCACCTCCAACAGATTGCCCCCAAAGGCACCTCCTGACTAATTTTCAATCTCTGTCTAGTGATTCCTAAAAACAAAAACAAAATCTATCACAGCTCTCTATCCTCTCCTAAAACTCCATTATCTCCCCTCCCTTACAAAGCCAAGGGACAGGGACTGGACCTGTGGTTTTACTGGGAATTCCTAAATGAGGAAACATCATCTACCAGTACAGGAAAGCACTTATAACCTGGGAGAGTTTCTAGGTTAAGAGTGACTTGCACAAGAATAAAACAGTATGGGTCAGAGATGGAACTTGAACTTGGATCTTTTGGGTTTTGAGAATGACTCTTCATTATATTATGCTGCCTCTTTTGTCATTTATTTCTCAACCCTTTGCAATAGCACTCCCAAACTCAATACTGAACTGAAATTGTCAATCCAAGTTCCTATTGATCTCTTAGGTGCCAAATTTTAATTGCCTTTTCTCAGTCTTCAGGCTTCTTAATCTCTGTGGTTCATTTGAAAGTGCTGATCATTCTTGCTTCCTGAATACTCTCTGCTCCCTGGTTTTTTCATCCTTCCTATCACTGATCTCTCGATTCTCTTCCTTTCAACCTCTGTTGGATTATCCCACCAGCTAAGAGTGGATTTATGCTTCCTGCTCTAAGCTGGGCCCTCAGCTCTTCTCTCCCTGATTTTCTCAGTTGGTGAGCTCATCATTTCCCATTACTTTAATTTTCATTTCTATGTAGATGACTTCAAGATCTATAAACCCTAGTTTACTGTCTCTGTTAAGCTCCAGTCTCATATCAACTGCCTTCACAACTCAATGTTTAATGGATATTTAAAATTCAACATGTCCAAAGCAGAATTTATTATCTTTTCCCACAAAACTTCCCCATCTTCCAAACTTCTCCATTTATGTCAAGGGTTCTACCATCCATACAATTTACTACTAGGTTTTGCATAATCCTCCGGTTCAGGCTTTCATCACTTTTACCTTTGACTACTGAAATACTTTAATAACTGGTCTCCTTGCTTCAAATCTCTTTCTTCTCTAAGCCATCCTTTACATAGCAGCAAGTGATACTTCTGATATTCAAAAGTCCTTTACAACTCCTCTCCAACCTATTTTCCAGCTTTATTACACATCACTCTAGTGAAATGGGCTTTCTTACTGTTTCCCACATATAACACTTGAATTCCCCAAATGTCTACAATATACTTCTTCTTCCCTTCCACCTCTTAGAATCTCTAGTTTCCGCCAAAACTCAGGCCAAGTACCAGTTTGTACACGAACTCTTTGTTTATCCACTCAAATACTTGTGTTTTCCCCAAAAATTTACATTGCATTTATTTTGTACACATACACACACACACACACACACACACACACACACACACACACACACTCCCCCAAGAGAATGGAAACTCTTTGAGGTTATGAAGAAACTGCTTCATTTTTGTCTTCGTCCTCAGGGTCTAGCAGATGGCAGGTATTTAGTGAAACCCTGCTGGCTGATCAACTAAACACCATTTGTTTCTTTGCTGAGACTGAGACCTCCACAAATTCCAAATAATACTGTAAATGATTCTTCATCAATAAAATGCTTACCACTATTTGTTTGTAATAAGTAACGAATAATAATTTTAATTGTAGTCATAAAGTGGAAAGGTTCATACCCAATTTTCTAGTACTAAATTTTTAATGAAGTTTCTCTAAGTAAAAAAAAGTATCAAAGTAGTACTTGAATAATTTCATTTCATTTTCTTTCCTCTACAATTTTTCATCAGTTATCAAATAGCAAAGTTGAATGATTTGAGTTCAAGCCTCTTTTATTTCTTCTGTACACAATATAGTAATGAGACTGAGGTACAAAAAGTTGTCAAAATACAGAAATGGACCTGCATATCCCACAAACTTGAAATTCACCAGCCCACTAATCATAAAGAATTGATTTTTAGAAAGAATGAGTACAAGTGATTTTATATTTAACTCTAATAATTTTTTTTAATTTTATAATGACTTGGTTTTATCAAAATATTGTCATTCACATTGAATTGATTCTCCTACCAGCAAAGAGGTCAGTTCAGTTATTATCCACCTTCACATTCTAGAACACTGGATTAACAGTCAGCCAATATTTTATCTCCTACTAAAATAATCACCGTACTACAGAGACTGCTTAAGAAAATCATACCCTCTAATAATTAGTCTCCAATTACAAGGAAGTCAAAAGCAAAGCCTAGGAAATATGACTACTTCCAGAGACAAGGAAATTCTTTTTATTATTTCTTGAGTGGCAATAGTATCTTCCAAGGCAGCATTCCACAAGGGTCCCACATCTCTGATGCGTCAATCATATTTTGATTCTGGAAATATGCTACTTTAAAATGCTTCTAACTCTAGAACACTGACGCAGCTAGAAACTGAATCAGTGAATATGAGACTGGCCAAGACAATTTTGACAGAGGAATAAAATTTTTACTTCATATGTATGGTTACTGTCCTTAACTTACAGTTAAAATTCCTTCCCATTAGGAACCAGAAGCTTTCAAAAAAGTCATTTTCAAAAGTATACACCAAAATCATTACCTCTTCCTTCTCATGTAGCATAATATGCGCTTTGAGACTAGCCACTCTGGAGAATTTCTTGTTACAGACAGGACAGGTAGGATCTTCCCCGTTGTGGGTACATTTATGAAGTGTCAGGTTGAACTCAACATTAAATGAAAGGGGACACTGGTCACATCGATGTGGCTATTTGGAGAGAAAAGTGAAAAAGCCACTGAAATACAAATATCTTTCACAGATGCTTTGTACATTAAAAAGTTTTAAAATACTAATAAGCACCATCAATAGAATACAGTACTTTCTACCTGGTAACTTCTAGGATTATTTTCTATAATGGAAATCTAAATATTCTTCCAAAATGTACATAGCAAAGCCCTTATAGCACTTTCCAAAGAGTCAGACCAGCAGCATACAAGTGCAAAAGAAAATTGTAAAAATTACTGCACATATATACTATGCTGTGGTCTTCAGAAACTAATTTTTAAGAATAAGAAAACTGCATAAAAGTTAATCTAGGTTCACCTATATTTGTGACCAAATTCAGACTATGATATAGAACATTTCAGGTGAACCCAAGATCTTATATATAAAAAAATATCCAGATCCAAAGAAGATGTTTAACATGGTTTGAAATTTTAGATGGAAAGAAATAAACAGAGGGAAAGCAAATTTTCAACATTCTTCTCGCTAATAAAATCATCAGACATTTAATTTTGGTGAGAGTCATTCTTTTGGGGTTTGAATGGAAGAATGTAACTGTACATGTTAGTACGAAGAAGGAAGGCTTTAGCGATATCGGTGTTTTATTCTGGAAATAAAGCCTGGATTGGCCATACCCATATTCCCTGGCAAAAAGATCCCTTGTGTTTCCCTGGTCTCAGATGGCCCATTAGCCTAGATTTATCTGCACGTATGGAAAGAAGGAAGTACTGGTCAGTTACTGATACTTTTTAAGGTATCAAGGAATTAATTCCATGAAGATGATAAGATTGCAATGCATGACACAAATAGGGCTTCCCAGAGAATATTTAGAAGAATATCAGTTCCCTTCTAAAATGCATCCTAAAATATCATCGAAAATACTATTATACTTAAATGCAAGTACAAAATTAACAGAAAAGATACTCTCTATTGTCAGTAGCTTGTGACAAAACTCCTGAAAAATAAGAAATATTTTATAAACAAATTTAAGTACAGAATTCAATTTCTCTCTTCACCCATAGTTAATCTAAAATACCAAAATGCAATGGAATGTTTCCATTGTCTTAAAAAAACTTACAAACCCATTGATAAGTCAAAAACAATAAATACTACAAATAAAAAAAACTATCAAAATAGTGGTTTTTCTTTTGATCAGTAAGATATGAAAATTTTTATGAACCTTAAGAAATATATAGTCAGAAAGTTCTAATTAATAATGCAATTAAAATCTAATTTGAAGCTTTTCATCTTAATAAGTACTTCCAGTTTCAACGCACACATTGTTGCTCTCCCTTCTAAAAGTACATACCTTATCATTTTGCTCGTGATCCCTCATGTGGCGTTGAAACTGTGTCTCTTTTGGAAAAGATAGTAGACAGATATCACATTTATGGAAGTTTGGAACTTGATAGGCATAATTAGTGTTCTCCGCATTCAATGTTAAAACTCCATCTACAAAATTGCACAAGTATAGACAATAAACATTGGATGTCATTCTCATTACACAAATATATATAAGTAATTTGACTACCTGAAAAACTCTATGATGGTGATAAATTTGAGAAATATTATTATTTGAAAGAGTTTGAAGTCAAATTAAGAAAGTTCTTTTCTAAATTACAGATAAGCAATTTATAGTAAAGAAACAGGACATTAAAACAATTCTAAAACACACTTCTAAGTAAGTAAGAATTCATTAGATTCTTAAAGTTAGCTGGACAAAAAATGCAGTAAGATAATGATGCTACCTTAAAGATTTGTTTAACGTAGCTTTCAGCTCACTACGTCTTATCATCTAGGCATCTCACATCTCCTTTAGGTCTTTTCCTTTTCCATCTTATCTGTTCCTTACCAAGAGTGACAGATTCAATACTGACATATAATAAAAACAATCTTCTAACATAAGCAAAAAATCTTTTATACAGAGACCTCTATGAACTATGAAATAGCAACTAAATCAGTCAATGAACATATAATGTGCCAGAGACTGTGCTATATACAAAGAAAGGTAAAAGGCAATCTCTGCACTAAAGGAGTTAACAATCTAATGTAGAAATCATCCTACTGAATCAATAGCTAAGCAGTTCTCACTTTTCATTATGAGATGTTGTTTCTTGAAATCTTCATTAGGTTAGAAATCATAAAGTGAATAATTTTTGCCCACAGAACTGCTATAATTGGAGACTGTGTTCCATGCCATCAAATAAACCAGAGAAATATTAAACAAATGCCATCAAGAAAAGGCCGAATTATATACTTCCTTAGTAATTTAAAATGTTAGTTTTTATTCTTTAAATGATCATAAACTTACTGTAAACCCTAATTACAAGAGCCACCCAAAAGTATACATATAAAAATATAGGTACAACTCTTTTGTACTGTAAATTGGACCTAAAATTAACATGTTAATTATACCAAATATTCAAAATTTAATTAACAGTTCACTCTGCCTGTTCAAAAAAAAAATCTGGATGGGCAACTTTCCTTTCAAAAGGATACTCTGGAAGGATTCATTTCCTTTAAATAAATACACATGTAGCAAATAGGTATTCAAAATTATTTCACTGATCTTTGAGCAAATCATTGAAAAAACTTAAAAATTAATTACTATCACCACAAGTCGCTGAAGTACCATTATCAGTAAATCATAGAATAATTCACTAAAAATAAGAGCAATGGTAAAGCTATTTTGGCAAGGAAAGAGGTTTCAACATATTACCAATGATAACTTGTACATGACAAATGGCAAAAACATTATTAAAGGCATACAGTACATAAAAAAGAGATGAATGATAACAGTGAAATGGCTCTGGATTTGGAGAATTCTTTCATAAGAAATGCAGGCTCTGTCACCAGTATATCATTAGCAAATCAGTCAAATTAAGTTTCTGGGTCTCACTTCCTCAACTGTAAAATAAGAGTTCTGGGCTAAATAATCTCTTTCCTTCCTGCTCTAAATATCTATGGTCAATCAGTTAATCAACAAATGTATTAGCACTTGTGAGATGTCAAACACTACTTCCTTGTCCTCAAGAATTTTTACATTCTATCAGGAGAAATAACATATACATGTGCAATGGGGATAAGCTAGATGCATTTCCAATAAGGTAAGGGGTGAAACAAGGATTCCCATTATCACCATTATTATTCATTATGGTACTAGAAATGTTAGCGGTAGCAATTAGACAAGATAAAGAAATTGAAGGAATAAAAATAGCCAAAGAAGAAACTAAGTTATCACTCTTTGCAGATGATATGATGATATACTTAGAGAATCCCAGAGATTCAAGTAAAAAACTACTTGAAATAATAAACAACTTTGGCAAAGTTGCAGGTTACAAAATAAACCCGCACCAATCTTCTGCATTTCTATATATTAGCAACAAAGTCCAACAGCAAGAGATAGAAAGAGAAATCCCATTTAAAGCTAGAGTAGACACTATAAAATACTTAGGAGTTTACCTGCCAAAACAAACCCAGGGATTATATGAACACAATTACAAGACACTTTTTGCACAAATAAAGTCAGATTTAAGTAAGTGGAAAAACATCAGTTGTTCATGGGTAGGCCGAGCTAATATAATAAAAATGACAATTCTACCTAAATTAATCTACTTATTTAGTGCCATACCAATTAAACTATCAGATAATTATTTTCTAGAGCTGGATAAAATAATATCAAAATTCATTTGGAAAAACAAAAGGTCCAGAATATCAAAGGGACTAATGAAAAGAAATGCTTGGGAAGGTGGCCTAGCGCTACCAGACCTCAAATTGTATTATAAAGCAGCAATTATCAAAACCACTTGGTATTGGCTAAGAAACAGAGGGGTAGACACATGGAATAGACTGGGCACTCAAGACAGTAGGCAAGGAATATAGCAACCTCCTGTTTGATAAACCCAAAGATCCCAGCTTCTGGGATAAGAACTCACTGTTCGACAAAAATTGCTGGGAAAACTGGTTAACTGTGTGGCGGAAATTAGGCGTAGACCCATGCCTGACACTGTACACAAGAATAAAGTCCAAATGGATACATGATGTAGGTATAAAGATTGATACCATGAATAAACTGGAGAAGCAAGGAATAGTGTATTTATCAGATTTATGGAGAGGGGAAGAATTTTTTTCTAAAGAAACGATAGAAAGCATTATGAAATGCAAGATGGATAATTTTGATTACTTTAAACTGAAAAGTTTTTGCACAACCAAACCCAATGCAACCAAAATTCGGAGGGATGTAGCAAATTGGGAAAAAAATTTTACGGCAAAGCTCGGGGATAAAGGCCTCATATCTAGAATATATAGAGAGCTGACTCAAATATATAACCATACAAGCCATTCCCTAATTGATAAATGGTCAAAGGATATGAACAGGCAATTTTCAGGGGAAGAAATCAAAGATATCTATAATCATATGAAAAAGTGCTCTAAATCACTATTGATCAGAGAGATGCAAATCAAAACAACTCTGAGGTACCACATCACACCTATAAGATTGGCAAACATGACAGAACAAGAAAATGATAAATGCTGGAGAGGATGTGGGACAGTTGGAACACTAATTCATTGTTGGTGGAGCTGTGAGCTCATCCAACCCTTCTGGAGAACGGTTTGGAACTATGCTCAATGGGCTACAAAAATGTGCATACCCTTTGACCCAGAAATATCGCTACTAGGACTGTATCCCCAAGAGATTATAAAAACAGGAAAGAGTCCCATGTGTACAAAAATATTTATAGCAGCACTCTTTGTGGTAGCCAAAAACTGGAAGTCAAGGGGATGCCCATCAACTAGGGAATGGCTGAATAAATTATGGTATATGAATGTAATGGAGTACTATTGTGCCATAAGAAATGATGAACAAGAAGACTTCAGGGAGGCCTGGAAGGACTTATATGACCTGATGCTGAGTGAAAGGAGCAGAACCAGGAGAACTTTGTGCACAGCAATGACCACAGTGAGCGAGAGTTTTTTCTGGTAGACTTGGAACTTTGTAATAACACAAGAACTTACTGAGGAAAAAAAAAATCCCCATGTCGGTCTTCTAAGGCAAAATGCCTTCCACACTCAGAGAAAGAAATACGGAAGTCATTCGTAGAATCTAGCAGATCATGTTTGTGTGTGGGTGGGATTCAGTGTATTATGTTTTGATTTGTTATATGATTTCTTCCATTTATTTTAGTTCGACTACATAGCATGACTATAGTGAAAATGTGCACAATAGGAAAGTATATGTAGAACCTATACAGAATTGTATGCTGTCATGGGGAGGGAGGGGGGTAGTGGGGGAAGGGTAGGGGGGGGATAAAATCAACTTTAAGGAAATGATTGTAAAACATTAAAAAAAATTTTAAAAAAAATAAATTACAAAAAAAAATAGCATATACATATAAAAGTAGATACAAAATAAACAGAAGGTGATTTAGGGGAAGATACTAGTAACTTGGAAGATCAGGAACATGGTATGTTAAACTGCACTTTGAAGAAAACTAATTCTAAGAGGTTGAAATGAGAAAGGAGCACATTCCAGGGACCAAGAAAAAGGTTCAGAAACAGAAGTAAGATCATTATAGTGATTCTACCCTTCAAGTCTTGATCAGTGAAATCAATATAAATTATTTGAAGGAGTATCAAGTGGAAGAGGGAACAATTATTCTTCTGAACCCTAGAGAGTTAGGTATAACAATTTAAAGATATAGAATTTAGTCTGATATGAAGGAAATCTTCCTAAGAATTACAGCAATTCAAAAATGAAATGGACTGCCTTAGGAATAAGTTCCCCCACCATTCAAGTTTCCAAAAGAAAGCTGATCCATGTGTATGCTGTAGAGGGTATACTTATTCTGGCATAGTGGGATTAGACAGTCCCTGAAACCTTCAATTCCAAGATTCTTTTATATTCGCATTTGAAAGTATTCTATTAGGGAAAAGATAAAGGTCCAAGACATCCCCTGAATATAGGTAATAATCCTAAAATAAGATTTATTTAAAATGCACTCTATATAGACATATACACATATGTATTTTGTGTGTGTGTGTGTTTGTGTGTGTGTACAAAGAGAGACAGAGATTGTGATTTCAATGGTATAAATAACTGTTCAATGAGCCAATTCCCTCAAGCGATGCAGAATGGCACCTCCTTGGCAATATCTAGTCTTATAATTTTTAGCTCTGCCTAGAGCACTGAGAGGTACTTGTCCAGGGTTACACAATCAGTATGTGTCAGTAGCAGAACTTGAACCCAGTTCTTCCTGGTTTCAGGGCTGGTTCTCTATCCCCTATGAGAGCACCCACAGAACATGTGCGCATGCGCATGCACACACACACACACACACACACACATACACACACACACACACACATACACACCCACAATAATTACACAAAATTAAACAAATAGGCAGTTGAATGGCAGAGTATATAGAGTACTAGATTTGGAGTCAAGAAAATAGTTTGAATAGTAATAGACACTTACTAGCTGTGTAAGCCTCGGCAAGTCACTAATCTCTCTCAGCCTATTTACACATTTGCAAAATGGGCAACTTGCCTCAAAGCATTGTTGTGAGGATCAAGTGACACAGGTAAAGTGCTTTGCAAATCTTTTAAGCAGTATATAAAAATACTGTTACTATCATGATTATTAAAATATTCAAAAGACTCTGTAATCTGATCAATTTGGTTGTTTACTCCAATAGTGTGGACCATAATACATCCTTGATTGTTCAACCTACACATTCCTTGTCCATATCCACTGGCTACCTAGCTTTCACCATACACTCATTTTCCTAACTAAACATTTCCTTGATGACAAATTTAAATCCTATTCTTTGAAGTTCCTCCTAGGTCATATTTTAGTGCCTGTTCATACCTGCTCCATATCTCCATTTCCTTGTATATGATATTTAATTCTTATTCTCATGCCATCTCTTGCCATAAGATTTTTAGAACGCTGGCATTAAAAAGATGAGCTTTTACTTTCAAAGTAAGTTTGAGATCTTTAAAGATATTTTGCAATTTACCAAAGACTAATAGTCGGTTCCCTCTTCCTGTTCAACTGTGAGCCCAGTTGATTTTATTTGAGATAGATTGGATGGATATGGATATGGATAGGTTCTTGGTAAGAGCTTCTCCACTGTGGATATATTTATGAAGTTTCAGGAACTCAACATTAAATGAGAGAGAACACTAGTCACATTGATCTAAATTCCTGTCACAATCTGGACAACAGACAAGGTTCATCCATTTGGTCTTTCCTTTAGGGATATTTATCCCACACTCTTTTGAAGAGTTATAAATTTCTTCCAAAAGGAAAATAGGCAACATTCCAAAGCTAAATGCAAAACAACACACTGCCATACACAAACAGGAGCATATAGAGAACTTAGCCATATAAAGAGAATACCTCTTCAACTCAATACTAAATCTCTTCCATCACAGAGAGAACACCTTTGGCAAGCAAACATAATCTGTTTTATGTCATGCCTGATATTTTAAATCAGAGGGTCATTGAACAAGGCCATTTATTTTGTTATATCTTTCAAGGAAACTTTGAATATATCTAACGTGTGGATGGGAGTTGCTTCCTTTAGTGAAATGCATGCTTTTTCATATTCTACAAATACTAAACACAGGAAGATTCTGTATTCTTTTCATCTTGTAGTCAAATGGTAAAGTAAAATGGTAAAGATGTGAAAGATGTGGTCCATTATTGAATAGCATTTGTGAAAGACTGTTTCCTACCAATTCCCTCTCATCAAGGAGGCTCAAAAAAATAAAAAAGATTTTGTGTATTTGAGAAAGTGGAAAGTTGGAGTACAAAACAGCGGTTGTTGATGTTTTCTAGGGCTTTGGGGGAGAGAAGGGCAGGGCCTGTCTTCATACTCTTTAATGCCATTTCTATCTCCTCCAGAAGTGGTTCTACTGTCCTTGATGTTTAAAAAGTTTTGTAAAAACCTTGGCATATCTTTTCCATTTTTTCTTCTGTTTACTGACTTCCACCTTTACCTTTATATCCTTTGGAATGATTCTGTTTAGTTAGGTCTCTTGACATAACTTTTAAACTGGTTTTTGTCAATCACTGCTTCCTTCTATTTTGAGATAATGTGGCTCATAAGTAACCATTGAGTGATGAAAGACGTTGCAAATTAGTTCATATTGTATACCTGTGTTGCCTTTGACCAAAAACTCTTCCCTACTTGGCAAGTAAAGCTATGTGGAATAATGGTTAAATAGCTGGATTCCGAGCCTGCAAGCTCTGGGTTCATGCCTGTCTCTGACTTAGACTAGATGTGTGAACCTGGGCAAGCCACTTAACCATGTTCCAGGCAACTGAGTAACTTCTGAGAAAGTTCTGACCTTCAGAGAGGAAGTTCCTCACAAATAGTTCCCACTGAAATCACAGGTCCAATCTCACTCTCTCTTGCTAAAAGTAAGGCAGGTGTTTACTAAAGCACTTTCTGGGCTCTTCTAATTTTTTGCTGCGGCAACTCATTTATGATGCTTAAATATCCACATGAAATTACTACAATTGATGGCAATTTCATTTCTATTGTCCATTTTTCCATTCCTCATTATCTATTTACTTTCAGTTTATGTTAGAATCTAAATGTGATTCAGAATTGAGTTGCTTCAACTGTATAACAATTTTCCTCCATCATCATCATCACTTCTAGTGTTTTACTATTACTGATCTTTGCTCTGACAAGTCAGTGGTCTGAGTACACAGGGAGCTGATTCAGGAACGACTCTCATATCAACTGGTCTTTTCCTGCCAATCTCCCCTCCAACTGGAGGGCTGGAAGGTACAGTGTAGTACTCTTCCCAATGCCGTCCTTTACAGAGGTCTGAACTGAACTTTTCCACTAACTTCACTCTTTATCTGTTGCCCTGTCTGGTTTCAACTCCACCCAACAAGATGCCCCTTGAGTGAGGTACCCTGGTCTCCCTCCTCCCTTTCCTGACGTCTTTTATGTGCTTCCTTGAAGTCAGGTATTGTCTTTCATTTTATTAACGGTATCCCCACTGCCTAGCAGAGTACCTGGCACAGAGCTGGTGCTTGATAAATATTTACTGGATTGGACTGGCAATGTGGTGCTCATTATACAAGGTCCAGTGCCTTCCAATTCTTTTTTCAAAGCATTCGTGATGTAAAATCATGAGGCTGTGTAAATTAAAACTCTTTTAACCTCTTGTGCATGCTTCCAGGAGGAATAATTTCCGACACATCACCATTTTCACTTTTCCCTAACTTTTTCTTAAAGTCACAAAGTTTTCAGCATGTATACTGATTTAATATGGAGAATTTTATTAAACTCTTCTTCATTCTTAACAACCACTATCTTTGCAGAAATTGCAATGATTTTCATTGTGAGAATTTTGTAAATATAATTATCACAAATATTTCAACACGAGATATCAAATAAGTATTTCTTGTTGCCTCTAGGCATATGATAAAACTGCCAATTCCTTTGCCTCTCAAGTGAATAGCAGTATGCTAATCATTCATTTAGCTTCTACCTCCTTCTTTATTCTGATTTGATTTATTGTGACAACATCAAGATAAATATGATTCAGCTTTTCTAGCTGTATAACTCCTCACTGGTGACTAGAGAAGGAGCTCTTATTTTAGAGTACCAACAGACAAATTAAAGTTTATAAGATGGTCTATTTTATAAGATGGTTTAATATAGTCTATCTTAAAAACTGTAATTCTTGGCACCCTCTTGCCTCCTTTTTGGCCACTCTCAGCAAAAGTAAAAGAAGTTTATACATGACTGGGGGCAATTTTGACTCTCTGTTTTGTGGGTGGCCAGAGCTAAAGAATTCATCACTAAGTAGCCAACCCACTGACGATGAGACTCTCCATACTAAGTCAGGATATTCAAAGAATTTCCATCATAGCAGAACTTGCCAGAACTCATAAACTAGCATTACCTTTAGGAACCCAAGAACACTTACTTCTACACCAAAATAAGCACTTTGTGGAATTAAACAAAGTTAAATTTAAGGGGAAAAAAACACACTGTCCTAATTGGAAAAAACATTTTTCTAAAGTAAATAAACGAGCAAAAACGTAAGGCATCATAGCAAAGTAAGTTATAATAATAGCTAGCATTTATGGAGAGTTTTAAGGTTTGCAAGGCACTGTACAGGTTATCTCATATGAAAAGTTGGATTTTAAAATATGCAAGGTTTTTTAAACCTCGGATATCTAAGTTTACACACATTTATCATATAAATGACTTTATATGATAATGAAGAGAACTTTCTGCCACCTCATCAAACATAAAATCTAGCAGAAGTTAGAAAACTGTCTGGTTTTATTTCAAATCTACAATGGGGGAAATCCTATCACATCCCATAATACATAAAGCCTAATACATCTGGCTGTGATTTTATCACCTGCTTATTAAAAAATCTGCAATAGCTCCCTACTGCTTCAAGAATAAAATAAAAATTCATAAACCTAATACAACTTAACATAAAGCCATTCACAATCTGGCTCCCATGCACATTTCCAGTTATATGATTACTTCTTCAGTCAAACCTGCCTGTCAGCAGTTTCCCAAACAAACACACATCAAGTCTTTTCACAAGTCGAGAATACTGTTTATCCCTCACTTCCACCTTGCAGATGTCAACCTTCCTTCAAAGAGTAGCTCAGTTACAATATTTATGATAATTATATGTTGAAATATTTGTGATAATTATACTAACAAAATTCTCATAAATGAACATAATTGTAATCTATACGCAAATATTCAACGCAAAGAATGAAGAATTTTATAAAATTCTCCAAATTAAATCAGCAATACCCTAAACATTAAAAACTTGGTGACTTAAAGAAAAAATTAGGAAAAGGTCATAATGGTGGGAAAGCATTTCTAAGGCTAATTACCTTAAGTAAGCCCTTTCCTGTCTCCACCTACTCTCACCTATTGTTACTACTTTCTATCTCTTGAAATTTCTATTTTTCCATATATACTTTACATTCACTTGTATGTATAAATGTTTTTTCCACCATAATAGTATGTAAAAGCCTCAAGGGAAGATAAAATTTGTTTTTAACTTTTGTATTTGTTTGGCATTCAAAATAGCCCCTCCTACCTTTCCAGTCTTCTTATATAAGGGGTGGAGAGCCTATGGCCCCGAGGTCACATGTGGCTCTCTAGGTCCCCAAGTGTGGCCTTTTGACAGAATCCAAATTTCACAGAACCAAACAAATTTTTTTAGTAAGGGGATTTGTTCTGTAAATTTTGGATTCAGTCAAACGGCTGTACCCAAGAATCTAGAGGACCACTTGTGGTCTGAAGGCCACAGGTTCCCCAGCCCTGCCCTGTGCACGATCTATTTTTTGGTTGTGTGACACAAACCTCTAGTCAACTTTACAAGTATCATGAGTAGTCCAAGTCACTGAATAAAGTATAGAGCGATTATAGAAACAAGCAACCTTAGAAGACATTTAGGCCAATATTATTTTATAAATAAGAAAACTAAGTCCCAGAATGGTGAAGTCATTTGTCTAAAGTTACAAAGGAACCAGCATTTTATACCCAAGTTCTCTTACGAGAAATTAAAACATTTTCTAAACAGATGCCCAATCTTTTCAGAAGGACCCCATCTCTACCACTTACACATAATTCCATCTAGACTCCAGAATGCTGGAAAGGAGAGGGCCTTGACAGGATAAGTCCTATTTCTAGGGGACTTAAAACCTAGATTCAGATGGTTAAGTATTAAGTTTGGTCACCCTTCCTTAACTGACAGATTCTACAAGTGGGGAAACTGTCATTCCTAGGGAGACCAGAAGGGCTTCAGTTATTGTCTATAATCATTCTAAGAATCATATTTGTTTTTTCAAAAAAAATATAATTTACAATCAGGTCAATAATATATACATATATGTACTATAGACACATAAACATTTACACCCCTTTTCATCTTACTAACACCAACATTTTGCTTTTAAAATAAAAAAGCCTTCTCAAAGAGATTTTTTTAATGTTTTATAACTTTCAGGGCTCAAATACAATGGTCATTTTGGCTATATCAATTGACATAATCTCTTTTGTAATTTTTATTTGCTAAGAACTGTTAGAATTTAAGGTACAAAAAACAATCTCTACTGAAATAGCTTAAGAATGTAGTAGCCATTCTAACATAATCCCTTCAAGATTCAACAACATGTGAACATTTCTTCAGTGGAATTCAAAATGATTTTTTAAAAATCTATAATAATTAAAATATCTCTGTAGAGAAAAAAGTATTTTTTATTCATTCCATTTATTTAACAGAAGTGTTATATACCATAACTAAAAGCGAATTATTATTTACTCTAATTGATAAAGGCTGTCCAAAAAAGTTGATAAATTTGAATTAAAATGTTGAACATAGAAATTTAAATTATTTTTTAAAGTTAATATATTTCAAAAAAGTTTTCACAATAAAGAAGAAAAACTTTATTATTTAAAAAATTTCAGGATGTTTTCAAATCAGTGACTGTATTCTTCAATAAGCCTCTTCTAAAAAGTATTACAAAATAATATAGTTTCAACCAGTACTAACAAACAAATTGCACTATGTCATAAGAAAGTATGTTTTTCTACTATACGCATTATTTTAAACAAATAACTTAAATTTGCTTTTAGGCCACAATACCAAAAATATCACACTCTAAGCCAACAGTGGGGAACCTGTGGCCTTGAAGTCATATGTGGCCCTCTAGGTCCTCAGGTGTGACTTTTTAAATAAATCCAAACTTCACAGAACAAATTTGTTGGATTCAGTCAAAGGGTCATACTTGAAGACCCTAGACGGCCACATGTGGCCTCAAGGTCACAGGTTCCCTACCACTGTTCTAGGTATACCTGTAGATTCTTTCTGCATGCTTCTACCTCCTTGGACTTCTCCCCAATTTTTTCAAGGGCCCCTAATAATTCTTTCCCCCCTACTTTACCACTCTTAAAATTCTTTTTTCCTCAGGATAAAAGATCTATCCTAATTGTCCTAAAGAAAGCTATCAGTTCAAACTAATTTTCTTAAAGTCTAGATGACTTTGAGCAGCAGGGTGGTGCAGTGGATAAAATACTAGGTCTGGGGTCAGACGACAACCTCCTGAGATCAAATCCGACCTCAGACACTTACTAGCTGTGTGACCCTGGGTAAGTCACTTGACTCTGTTTGCCCCAGTTTCCTAATCTGTAAAATGAGAAGGA
This sequence comes from Bettongia penicillata ogilbyi, assembly GCA_023548195.1. Classification (NCBI taxonomy): domain Eukaryota; kingdom Metazoa; phylum Chordata; class Mammalia; order Diprotodontia; family Potoroidae; genus Bettongia; species Bettongia penicillata. The sequence continues at coordinate 7,641,902 of JAJHZJ010000318.1, read as the reverse complement.
AAATGAGAAGGAAATGGCAAACCGCTCCAGTCTTTGTGAAAAAAACCCTATATGGGGTCATAAAGAGTTAGACACAAATGAAAAACAAGCGAACAACAAAGGATGACTTTTAAAGATACCATGTTGCTGTAAAGCAACGGTGTAAACAAAAGGATAAGATCCAAACTGGGACAGGGTTCTCTGGAAAGGTTCAAAGAAAACTGAGCAGACCTAGACCAGAAGATGGCCAGCCATAGCCTCCTTTCTCTGATATGGACTTTCAAAAAGGGTGCTGGGTAGTGTCAAGGCAAGCTGCTGAGTCTGAGAACCCCTAGATGAATCCCTGGTACTATCCATACTCAACAATACTTTGGAGTGACAGGTATTATACTTTCCAAATTCAAGTAGTAAAGTGTATAAACAAGAAGAATTACGTTAACTAATTCTAATGACTACAGCAAGAGTTGCTAATCTAAGATACAGATATCCATCAGGGTTTAAGAAGGTTGTCAGAAGGGATTATTGGGTAAATAACATTATTCTACTGAAGTATTACAAAAGTAGTAATGTTAGAGGAAGATAAGGAAGGGAGGGAGAGAGGAAAGAAAGGAGGGAGAGAAGAAGGGAGGGAAGGTGGATTTGGGGAAAATGTTAAAAAAGTAGAGTTAGGGTTAGGGTAAGGAGATAGTAATACATCTGAAAATTACTGGAAGAGATAGTTGAGGGAAAAATTCCTATTGACCAAAATGAAACGAATGAGGTTTAGGGACAAAACTCTTTTGATATTAAGCTAGGGGATAAAAGAAATAACCACAAAAACCCAGCTAACAATAAACTACTAAATGATAACCACAATAACCAGAAACTTTAAATTATCTTCCTATCAATGTTTTTATGTGCCTTTGTAGAAGCATATCCCATTCTTACTAAAGGTTTTCACAAAGCTTTAATTCTGTTTGTAACATTGTGTGAATCAGGATTTTCACTGCTGTTCTCTATCAACCAACTCCAAAGAAAGAAAAAACTGAAAGCTAAACATGTTAGGTTAAGTTCCTTTTAAAAATAATACTGAGAATAAAACTGTCGGAAAACAAGAAGCAAAATCAAGAGTCTCATTAATTAATTTGACTATGTTCTGATAAACATTTAACAATTTTATAATACAAAAAAAGTTATGTACTAAAAGAAAATTTCATTTATGGAAAAATAAGTTCTCTGCTACTTATATGCATATGCAAAGTAAACTCTAGAATTGATTTATTTTCATCCTGAAGAGGGGATATGGCAAAGTTTGCTGAAAGTGAAGGGATAAGAGCACCAAAACCATTGGGAAGCCCTGAATCAGAGCTATTCAAAACGAGAAAAAGCAGGCATAAAAGGAGGGGTTCTCTTCTCTCTCACCTCTCCCTCCCCTTACTTAAAGGAAACACTGGTCACTACTCTCACTGCTTTTCAGGAATATTGTAAAGGGGATTCTTGTTCAGATGCGTTGGACTAAACAGCCTGAGATCATATGAGATGATATGATTTTGTGAAGTATATTTTTCCCATTTTACATGGATGTACCAAAAATATTACATCCATGATGGAAATTCTGGAACAAGGAACTTTTTAAACAGTGAGCTACTGGTGTCATTTAAAGCCAATTAGCCCTAAATTCTAAATTAAGAATACTAAGAAAAGAAAAATAAATTGAGAAAATAAGCACAGACAAAGAGGAAACAAATTATTGCTTTTTCAGTAGATATTATAATGTTTTACTTAGGGAACCCTAGAAAAGTCAGCCAAAAAACTGACTGAAACACTAACTTCAGCAAAGTTGTAGGATAAAAAATAAACCATCAGCATTTCTCCAACAAAACCTGGCAGGAAGAAACAGAAAGAGAAATTTCATTTAAAATTAACTAGAGTATGTAAATACCTGGGATGCCATGAACACAATGACAAAACACGATTTGTGGAAATACAGACATCCTTGAGAAATTGGAGTTCACAGGTAGGTTGATCTTTTATCATAGCAATAAAAAATACAACCTCATCTAATTTACTTATCCAGTGCCATATCAGTAACATAGAAATAGAGAGCTAGAAAAATAATTGCAAATTCATCCAAAAGAATAAAAAGGACAGGAATCTCAAGGGAAATGATTTTAAAAAAATAAGAGGGAAATGAGGCCTAGTAGTACCAGATCTCAAACTATACTGCAAAGCAGTAATCATCAAATCAAGTTGCTACTAGTTAAAAAATAAAGAAATCATTTTGTAGAAAAGATTAGGTACATAACATATAAAAAACAAATGGCCTAGTGTTCAGTAAATCCAAATTCTCCAACTACTAGTGTAAAGCAAGCTCTGTTTAACACAAACTGTTATCAAAACGAGAAAGTAATCTAACAGAAATTAGATTTAGACCAACATTTCACACCATATGCCACACAGACAGAATATGAAGACATAAAGTATCTGATCATTAATAAATCAGAGAAGCAAGGAAGAAACTCCTATCATATCTCTGGAAAGAATGGTTTAAGACCAAACAAAGAAAAGAGAGGATTGCTTAAGATAAAATGGATAATTATGATTACATAAAATGAAAGTTCTTGCACAAACAAAATCAATGCAATTAAAAGTAAAGTTACGTAAAACAAAAATCTTTGCAGCAAGTTGCCTGATAAGGTCTCTTTTCCAAGATGTATAAGTAACTGAAGGGCAGCTAGATGGCACAGTAGACACAGCGTTGGGCCTGAAGTTAGGAATACTCATCTTCCTGAATTCAAATATGACCTCAGATACTAATATCTTAGCTGTGTGACCCTGGACAAGTTACTTGACCCTGTTTACCTCAGCTCCCCATCTATATAAGAAGCTGGAAAAGGAAATGGCAAACCACTCCAATCTTTGCCAAATAGGAGGAGGAATAGTTGGATCCAACTGAAGAGGAAAAAGCAACTGATTCAAATTTGTAAAAATAAGAGCCTTTCCTCAATCGATAAATGGTCAGAGGATGCAAACAGGCAGTTTTAAAATGAAGCCATGCAAGCTATCAACAGCCAAATGAAAAAAATTCGCTAAATCACTAATAATTAGAAAAATGTAAATTAATACAACTATGAGGTTCCATCTCACTCCCTTCAGGTTGGCAAAGATGAAAAAACTGAAAATGATAAATGCTGGAGAGAATGCGGGAAAACAAGCACATTAACACATATTTATGGGGCTAGTCATACTAGATAACAATTAGGAACTATGTCCAAAAGTAAATAATTTACGAATTCCTTTTGACTAGCAATGCCCAAAAATATCAAGGAAAGAAGAAAAGTACCCCTAACTATAAAAAATATTTATAGGTGTTCTTTTAGTGGTGACAAGGAACTAGAAACTAAAAGAAAGTCTGAACAAATTATGGTATATGAATATAATAGAATTTTACGGTGTGATAAAAAATGACAAGAGAGAGTTCATAGAAACCTGGGAAAACTTGCTTAAGCTGGGGCAGAGTGAGGTGAACAGCACCAAGAGAGCAATTTATTAAGATACACAGTAGAGACAAACAACTTTGAAAGAATTAAGAACTCTTACAAATGCAATGACCAACTCTTATAAATGCAAATAACCATGGTTCAGCATGAGTAAACTCATGCTGAACCATGCTACCCACCTCGGGATAGAAAGGTGATGAACTCAAGATGCACAATTAAACATAGGTTTTTTGGACATGGTCAACACATTAATTTTTTTGCTTGTCTATCCATATTTGTTACAAGTGTTTTATATTTCCTTTTTTTTTTCCACTGAGTAAAGTTGGGAAAAAGAGAAAATAAATGATTTTTTAATTTTAAAAAGTAAAACAAGTCATATTAAAAATAACGAAAATAAACTGAGAGAGTTGAACTAGATCAAGAGGTTCTTAATCTGGAGTCCACAGTCCATGAACGTGAATGGGAAAAAAAATTACATCTTTCCTTTTCATTACCCTCTTACTTAACTTTAGTATCTCCTTCAATCATGAATGCAGACAGCAAACATTCTGAAAAGTCCATAGCTTTCACCTGACTGCCAAAGTGGACCACCACACAGACACAGACACAGACACACACAGACACAGACACACACAGACACAGACACACACACACACCCTCCTCTGGGCTCTAAAGTGTCGTCCAGGTCTAAAGTTATGTTCTAAAATTGTGACTCTACGAACCCCTCCGTATCTTCTGTGTAATTCTTATCCACATCTTTCCGTATATATTCTACATAGGATCCTACCAATATAGCTAAGGCCTCATCTTTTAAAAACTCTTAGCTAAGAATATGGCACTTTGGATATGTATCTGTTGCATTTAATTTTTGCCACATAATCAGCCCATCTCATTTTCTGGTTGTACATGTTTTTATGTCTCATGTATACCATTTTTTTGGAAGGGGGAAGGCAAGGCAATTGGGGTTAAGTGACTTGCCCAAGGACCCACAGCTAGTAAGTATGGCAAGTGTCTGAGGCAACATTTGAACTGACTCCAGGGCTGGTACTCTACTCACTGTGCCACCTAACTGCCCCATGTATATTATTTTTGGTAAGATACTATCTCTTTACACTTGTCCTCCATTGCCCTTTGAGTTAAGATATAATTTTGATTGTTTAAAAAATGTGGAATTCCATGCATAACCAGCAAAATATTGATGTTAAATGAATGACCTTTTTTGTTATGGTAGCTAACCTGGAATCCTTTAAAGCACTGTATAATTTCCCCAGTGAAATCCATTCAGATATACTTCTCAATCTGGAATGCAATTCATCTAGTGCCTGTCCAGCTCATAATATGGACCCAAAGATATACTATATTTAAGGTGTCTAACTAATAGAGAGGTTTATTCTCAAAAAATCTCATCAACTGCAATCCACTCATCTCAACTCCTGTTCTACTTTTGGCCATGCTTATTTTTCATTTACTATTCTGTGCTAGATAAATATAATGATGGGTAAGTTCTATATATCGTCCAACTACATATTATTGTTTGGACAACAGGCATTCTTCCTCTTGAGTTTTATTGTGTGAATAGTCAGGGTGAAATTTCACTGCAGCCTCCTCACCTTGAAAGGTCACTCTTTCTCTGAACTCTCCATACCATAAGTCAACCCTGAACTTACAACCCTTTTCTCCTAGAACTCTTGGATACTCTAGTCATCTCATCCCAGAAACTCCATTTTAAGGGAAGTACACATGCCAGTCAAATCTTCATTCCTCTCCAGGCTTCAGTGACTCTTGGGGTTTTCTATACCAGCAATGTCAAACTCAAAACTGCATGTTATCTTAGTTTTAAAATGTAATATAATCTACATCTTGCTGTATTTTCATTTTGTTAAATATTTTCCAATTAGGAAATGTTATAGGATGAGGGAAATCTGTGTTTGATACTCCTGTTCTATATGCAATGGCATGCTTCTCATCCAAGAAGGTCACTTTGCTTTTGCAGCCTCCTCACTCTGGAAGTACCTTCTACCACACTGCACCTTCCTCTAACTGGTCAGCTTCTCTCAGAATTCCATTTTAAAAACATGACTGTTAATATATTAAATTGACATCATATTGCTTGTCTCATCAAGAAGTGAAGGAGGAGCAAGGAGGGAGATAATTTGGAACTCAAAGTTTTTAAAAATGAATGGTAAAAAATTTTTAATGTAACTGGGAAATATTTAACAAAATAAAAATACATTAAAAAAAAACACAAGCAGTAAACCTTGTCTCCATTATTCTTCAACCTCTACTCTTGACAGTCCTGACTTTCCCCACTAAGCCGTAATTTGAGCACCATCTCCCTTCCCCCCACCTCTGCCTTTCTCCACTAAAATGTTTGCTCCTTTAGGGTAGGGACTGTCTTTCTTTCTGGTTGTATTTATATTCCCAGGCTTTAGCACAGTGACTGGCACATAGCATTTAATAATCATCAAGAAAACTCTGCAAAATTCCAAGAACTAACACAATCAGTACAATATCATCCAAAAACAGAAACATCTGAAGTCTTCCCCCAAAACAGAGTTCTTCCTCAACTTGGAATCTTTACTAGACTTCTTCCATGACAGCATCTTAATGTCTCTGGTAAAATTGTATCTGGTAATCAAAAGATCAAACAAAATAAATTCTATTATTCTATTTTTCAAAGTACCCTGTACAATTTTTTACATGTATTTTAAAAGTCAGTGCTTTGTTTTATCTCATTTATGTCAAAAGAGACAATATTTGTAAAGGACTTAGCCTGGTGCCTGGCACATAGTAGATATGTAATAAATGCTTATTCCATTATTCCTACTGAATTAAATACTTCTTCATAATCAATATCATACAAAATGCAAATGTTTTCATGTTCTGTTAATACCTTAAAAAAAGAATCAACAAATCAGAAAACCATCCTACCCACCATAGGCCAATACTTTTGGTCAGTAATATATAATTTAATCCTCATCTACAAGAGAAAAAGATTAATTGCAAATACATTCCTAGGCATCCTTAATAATATATCAAACATCCAAATGTTATTGTGGCAATGTGAAAAATTAAATTTAATGCAAAAAACTCATCAATTTAAAAGACTGAACTGTAATTTCTGTTTTATAGTAATATTTCATAATTAAAAGCATACTGTCCACTAGGAAAAAAAAATGCAATTAAGTTGTAGTCACTTCTTAGGTTTCCTAGGATTAAGACCTAATACATCGTTTCAGTCTTTCGCCAAAATAACTTTCTGACAAATGACTGTATGAAGAAATAATCCTAAACACTCCAGTCTAAGGATTTTAGCCAGTAATATACATGCATATAAATATAAAATTTTCATCTAAAAAAGGAAACAGTGCAATGTAATGCGAAATCTGACTCCTGACTGCCATTTATTACCTGTGACCCTGAATGAGTCACTTCTTTTTTTAGGTCTCAGTTTTCTCAAGTATAAATGGATGGGGGTTAGACAACATGTTCTAAGTTCCCTTCCAACTCTCCACTTAAGATTCTATGAAAATTCAAAGACATAAAATCATAGGATAATTCTTTTCTTCCCACCTATACAACTTGGTAGTTATCTCTCAAGCACTTATTTTTTTTTATTAAAGAACCCATATATCTGTTGATAAATTCTAATATAAAGGTGAGCCAGGTTAGACAGAATATCAAAGTTGAAAAAGACCTCAAAACTTATATAATTTAATGAGTTCCTGTACCTGAACAGAAATCCTCTTATAACTTGGACAAAATGAATAAGTTTTTATTTGCCCTTTCAATTTTCAACAATACTTTTTGCAATGATACTTCAGAAGGAAGTACTCTTTTAAAAAGCTGTTCTAAATATTACAAAAAGAAAAAAATTAACATTGATCATTATTATCATCTGTTAAGTAAACTGCATAATGAATACAGAGCCAGCTTGTCATACAGAAAGTTAGGAAGTCCTGAGTTTAAAAGTTCCACCTCTGATACAAAACAGCTGTGTGGCCCTAGTTAGTCATTTAACTTCTGATCAGGCAATTCTTTAAGACTAAGTTGCCTAGGAGAGGCGGAGCCAAGATGGCAGAATAGAAAGACAAACATACACTAACTCATCCCCCACAGCCCATAAAATACCTGCAAAGAAAGACTCTCAACAAATTCTAGATCAGCAGAAGCCACAGAACAACAGAGTGGAGGAGATTTCCAGCCCAGGGTGACCTGAAAGGCCAACGGGAAAGGTCTGGCACATCAGATGCGGAGCGGAGCCCAGCCCAGCCTTGGCCACACAACACGCAGGGAGGAGGACATGAACAGACCTCGGGGGTGGAAGGCAGAAGCAGCAGTTTGCAGATCCCTCAACCCACAAGGTTAAAGATCAATGGGAGGGTTTCTTCAACTGGCAGAGAAGGGACAGGGTCTTCCCACAGCTCCAGGCTCAGGCAGCAGAGGCAGAGGCCAAGGCCACACCAGGCAGCAGCAGCTCCCACAGCAGCCCACATCCACTGTTGGATTGTAAAGCCCCTGGGGGAACTGAGCAGCTGATCCATACCTCAGCCCTGTGTGATTGCCCTGGCCCCACCTAAAGCCCCTGGGAAAATTGAGCAGCTTATCTGAATCTCAACCCCTAGTGCTGGCTTGGCAGAACTGCCAGCCAGGTGGCTGTGGACAGGAAACTACTACTCACAGATTCTGGGCACAAAAGTTTCTGGTTGCTCCCAGACCAGTGTACACAGTTGATTGTGCCACCCTGGAGGAACTGAGATCTTACAGATCCCCAGAGTATATCCTACTCCTGACAAAGGACCCAAAAGTCACGTAAATAGCTGGGAAAATGCCCAAAAAAAGGGGAAAAAATAATACTATAGAAGATTAATTTCTTAGTGAACAGATATCTTTCTCCCATCCTTTCAGATGAGGAAGAACAATGCTTATGATAGGGAAAAACACAAAAGTCAAGCCTTCTGTATGCCAAACATTCAAAATAAATATTCAGTGGTCTCAGGCCATGGAAGAACTCAAAAAGGATTTTGAAAATCAAGTTAGAGAGGTGGAGGAAAAACTGGAAAGAGAAATGAGAGAGATGCAAGAAAAGCATGAAAAGAAGGTCAACACCTTGCTAAAGGAGACCCCAAAAAATGCTGAAGAAAATAACACCTTTAAAAATGGCTAACTCAATTGGCAAAAGAGATTCAAAAAGCCAATGAGGAGAAGAATGTTTTAAAAAAAGCAAAATTAGCCAAATGCAAAAGGAGGTTCAAAAGCTCACTGAAGAAAATAGTTCTTTAAAAATTAGAATGGAACAGATGGAGACTAATGACTTTATGAGAAACCAAGAAGTCACAAAACAAAACCAAAAGAATGAAAAAATGCAAGATAATGTGAAATATCCCATGGGAAAAACAACTGACCTGGAAAATAGATCCAGGAGAGACAATTTAAACATTATGGGACTACCTGAAAGCCATGATCAAAGAAAGAGCCTAGACATCATCTTTCATGAAATTATCAAGGAAAACTGCCCTGATATTCTAGAAACAGAGGGCAAAATAAATATTGAAAGAATCCACCAATCACCTCCTGAAAGATATCCAAAATGAGAAACTCCTAGGAACATTGTGGCCAAATTCCAGAATTACCAGGTCAAGGAGAAAATATTGCAAGCAGCTAGAAAGAAACAATTCCAGTATTGTGGAAATACAATCAGGATAACACAAGATATAGCAGCTTCTACATTAAGGGATCAAAGGGTGTGGAATAGGATATTCCAGAAGTCAAAGGAACTAGGACTAAAATCAAGAATCACCTACCCAGTAAAACTGAGTATAATACTTCAGGGGAAAAAATGGTCTTTCAATGAAATAGAGGACTTTCAAGCATTCTTGATGAAAAGACCACAGCTGAAAAGAAAAGAAAATTTGACTTTCAAACACAAGAATCAAGAGAAGCATGAAAAAGTAAACAGCAAAGAGAAGTCTTAAGGGACTTACTAAAGTTGAACTGTTTACATTCCTACATGGAAAGACAATATTTGTAACTCTTGAAACTTTTTTCAGTACCTGAGTAGTTGGTGGGATTATACACACACACAGAGCACAGTGTGAGTTGAATAGGAAAGGATCATATCTAAAAAAAATGAAATTAAGGGGTGAGAAATATATTAGGAGGAGAAAGGAAGAAATGGAATTGTCTCTCATAAAAGAGGCATGAAAAAGACTTTGCAATGGAGGGAAAAAAGCGGGAGGTGAGAGGAGAAACATGATGCTTACTCTCATCACATTTGACTCAAGGAAGAAATAAAATGCACTCATTTTGGCATGAAAACCTATCTTACAATACAAGAAAGTGGGGGAGAGGGGATAAATAGGGTGGGGGGATGATGGAAGGGAGGGCCATGGGAGGAGGGAGCATTAGAAGTCAACACTCTTGGGGAGGGACGAGGACAAAAGAGAGAACAGAAGAAATGGGGGGCAGGATAGAACGGAGGGAAATATAGCTAGACTTACACAACATGACTATTATGGAAGTCATTTGCAAAACTACACATATATAACCTATATTGAATTGCTTGCCTTCCCAATGAGGATGGATAGGGAGGGAGGGAGGAAGAGAAGTTGGAACTCAAAGTTTCAGGAACAACTGCTGAGTATTGTTCTTGCATAAAACTGGGAAATAAGAAATATAGGTAATGGGGTATAGAAATTTATCTTGCCCTACAGACAAAAGAGAAGAAGGGGAGGGATGTTAGAAGGGAGGGCAGACTGGTGGTAAGGCTAATTAGAATGCTCGGCATTTTGGGGTGGGGAGAGGGGAGAGATGGGCAGAAAATATGGAACTCAAAGTTTTGCAGAAATGAAAGTTGAAAACTTAAATCAATAAATTTTAAAAAAAAACAAAAAAAATAAAATTCTTGATGCACTAAAAAAAAAGTGTAAATTGTCTAGTAGCTCTTGATCTGCACTGTAAGAGGCTTATCAGTAGGTAAAGAAGGAAAAAAAAGGAAAAAAAATATAAGTAAAGTATTGCTAGCAAACTAATGAAATTACTGAAGTGAATTTTCAGTGGTCTACCCTAATGTCTAAACTAGACCAAAACAATTAAAGCTATTTTTTGGGCTTCTGATACTGTAGCAATCCTGCATAATTCCTCTTCCTTTAGTATCTATGATACAACTTTCTCATTACTCCTTAACTTTTTAACTCCTCTTTCTTAGTCTCTTTTGCTAGATCCTCATCTACTTCCTGCCTCCAAAACTTTAGTCTGAACTCTTGTCTCTATATCAAGGATGGGCAAACTACAGTCAAATCCTGCCATTGGCTATTTTTGTAAGAAAAAGTTCCCAAGAATGGCTTTTACATTTAAAAAGAGTTATGCTGTATTTACAATAAATTGATAACAATACAACTGTGAAGTTGTGGGCTGTACAAAAGCAGGTGACCATCTGGATTTAAACCTGTAGTTTGCCCACCCCTGTTCCATATCCTGTCTTCAAAGTCTCATCAAAACCTTACAGATTAAGTTATCATCTCTACATATATGAATCCAAAATCTAAATATCCAGCCCTTATCTTTCTATTACACTTCAGTACTACATCACTAAAGGCCCACCAAACATAGATGTGCCATCAGCCTCTCAAATTTAAAATATCTGAAACAGAACTAACCCTTACTGAGGCACCACTATCTTTGAAAATACTTCTACTCTACTCTTCCCTTTGTTTCACCTTCATCATCCAATCAATTGCCAAGTCTTCCCTACATCTTCAAGATCTGTCAGATCAGTGCCTTTCTCTACACTGACAAGACCATCTATTTCAAATCATCACATCTTGCCTTTCTACTGCAACAACCTTCTCCTAAATGGTCTCCCAGCCTCTAGTATCTTCCCTCTCCAATTCATCTTTCACAGAGCATCTTAATAATCTTTCCTAAAGCACAGGTATGACTATACTACTCTCCTACTCAAAAATCTTTGGTGGCATTGTAGTACCTCTAGAATACACACTTCTCAGATTGGGATTTAAAATCCTCTAGTACTTGGCTCCAATTTACCATGGAAGCATTTTATTTTCCTTCATATAATTTAAATTCTAGCCTACCTGATGTTTCCCAAACTGCAAATTCCACCCCATATCTCCAGACCTTTGCATAAGCAACTCCTTGTGGTTAGAATGGATTCCATCTTCATCTATGTACTTAGCTTAAAATCCTTACCTTCTTTCAAGGTTCAATACAAATGTCATGTCCCAGATGAAAGCATTCCTGTTTTGACTCTTCAAATTACCTTCATATGTGACATATGCCACAGCAGAATGTAAGCTCACTGAACTCAGAGCCTATTTTTTATTATTTTTGTTTAACTAGAACCTATGCACATTTCTTCAAAATTCCCATGGTTCTGAGATCTCATCAATGTGGTACTACTACGCCCTCCAAAGTTACAAAATGCAACCTTCATAACATTGTTACTAAGAAGCTAACTGGCCCCACCAAAATCCTGTCACCTGATGTAGTATTTTCATGGAATCAATTAATGGCTCTAAGCAAGATGTGCCTGAATCTTATCTTTTGAAGTCAATTTATACTTTAGTAGTATATGGTAGCAAAAATCACATTACAAGCCATGGTCACTTAACAGGTCAACTGTTAAGTTAGGGAGTAGGGAATACAACATAACTCTTTTTAAATGTAAAAACCATTCTTGGGAACTTTGTCTTACAAAAATAGCCAGTGGCAGGATTTGACTGTAGTTTGCCCATCCTTGATATAGAAACAAGAGTTCAGACTAAAGTTTTGGAGGCAGGAAGTAGATGAGGATCTAGCAAAAGAGACTAAGAAAGAGGAGTTAGAAAGTTAAGGAGTAATGAGAAAGTTGTATCATAGATACTAAAGGAAGAGGAATTATCCTCTTCCCTAAAAAAAGTACAAGTAAATTGGATACAGCCAGAAGCCATTACTACTACAGCCCTAACCTTGCATGGCTGATCTTTGTACCTTATCAGCAAAAATAATGGTGAGACAGGAGCAGAATGGCAGCTGTGCTGACTCCCAACCATGATACCCTCTCCTCCAAGTCTACTCATCTGGAAGGATATATGATTGCTTGCTTCCCATCCATCCCCCAATTTATGGACTGTCAGAAGGCCTTCACATTTTAGTGAGTTTTCAGGAAGCATGTAGTAAGGAGCTCCTTGTCACATACACACAACCAAAAGCTGAAAATTTCTATAGGTGGTATTATATCAGTTTAGGACAACAAAAAAGAGAATAGATAATGATTTTTCATGTGATTACAAAATAAAAGCTTCTAAGAATTAATTTTACATTGTTCTAAGAATCTATCCTCCCCTGGGAAGCCTTCCTAAATTAAATTAAGCATTTGAAAGCTAAAGTTTTCTCTGCTTGAGCGATAATATAGTTAAGAGGAAAGGGCACTGAATTTTAAGTCTGAGTGTTTAAATCCCTGATATGCTGTTTAATAAGGTATGTTACCTTGAGCAAGTCACTTTCCTGAGCCTCCCGTATCATCTGTAAAATAAGGAGGATTTTAGTAAAATTGGCAAAGGAGACAAAACACAAAGGTAGTCAATATTGGAGTGGGCTGCAGGAAGAAAGGAACACTGTTGATAAAACTTTAAATCGATACAATTGTTCTGGAAAACAATTTGAAATTATGCCTCCCCCCACCCAAAAAAAAGGTAATTAGACTTCATACTCCTTGATTCAGAAATTTCACCGCTCATCATATGCCCCAACAGAGTCACACAGAAACAGTGCTTCCATAGACAGCGAAATATTCTAGCAGCACTTTTTGTGACAGCAAAAACATCTCTGGAATAGGCCCCCCCTTCTCTCCTCTGATAACTCTGGCCTTCTTTTCCTCACACTATTGCAACAGCCTACAGTTGAATTCCTTTTGACAAGTCTCTAGGTGCTATAAAAATTCTCATTCCCTTCACTTCCTCTAGAATTAATTGTAGAAAATTTTAAGTCCTGGCCATGCAATACCCAACCTTCCTCCTCATCCTATCAGCAGTTCACTAATGTTCATGGAATGCAAACTAATGTTATACAGCTACATACCATTTTTACACTTTTCTTAATAATAGTCATCTACATCATCACAAAAATAGCCTCAAAGTTAATTTGACACAGGACAAGTATCCCATTTTACAGATGAGTAAACTAAGGTTCACTTTAGTCAAATCATAAGTAGTAGATACAAGACTAGAACCCAAATTTCCTAGTTGCTTTCGACTATACACCCTGCTGATACTAGACAAAACAAAAGCGGGAAATACGTATATATTCAGGAAGGATAGGGATTGGACTAAGGACTTCACTGGTATAGGAAACTCCAGAAGAGGAGGCTTAGAGGTCTCAAAAATCAAGGGTCCAGCAACACAACAGAGTGTAGCTTAAATCAGATTAAGATAACTGGGAAATATTTAACAAATTAAAATACAATAGAATACAAATAATGTTAACATGGGATTTTCTAAATCAAAATGCAGGCCCCAGAGAGCCTTAGATATGATTTAATGGCTACTCTCTCTTATTTGAATTTGACACCACTGGCCTGGGGCACTGAGATTTTGCCCAGTGTCACACAGTCAAATTTGAGTCAGAGTTGTGCCTTAAATTTGGGTCTTTCCAGATCTAAGGTAGCCTCTCTCTACCCATACTCTATCAAAATTCAAGAATAATATAATACATAGCCTATTTATATAGAGCAAAATAAAAATTATGAAAAGTAAATTTCTAATAATACAGACTTTTTCTATATAGGTGTAGTCCAACAAACTTCATTAACTGGTTCTACAAAAATGCAATGTTAGATGAAACTGTTTCCATGAAGGCCAGTTCCCTTAAGAAAAATGTTATTACTACATGGGTAATTAGCTGAACAATGTTAGGATAGTTTTATATCTTGGTGGTCAAACTTGGACATAATTAGCAATGATATCACAAGATGACATTTGTCAAAATAGTGTTATGTGGGATATGTCTACATATAATCAATAGTTAATTATCAATTATCAATAATTGTACAGTTTGTAACAAATATTTACATCTATCTTACTGAATTATCATAATATCCTTGTAAGGAAAGGAGAATAGGTGTTATTGATATCCAGTTTATCAGGAAACAGAAATTCAGCACAATTAAGTGACTTACCCAAGGTCACACACATCATTAGCAAAAAGAGGCAAGCCTTGAATTCATGTTTTGGATGCCAAGTCTAGTGCTCTACTTTATTTCACCTTTTAATTTCAAAAAAACACATATACTTTATCACAATAGAAATCATCCATACTTATAATGAAATCCCAATTAGAAACTCAATGAGGAAAGGGGTGGCCCATTATAAGTTTTTTACTACAACTAATTTTTCTCTTGTTATACGACTATTCAAGCTGCTAAGGTTTATATTTTGTTGCTGATTATACATAAGTAGATACGCACACACACACACGCATACACATACATGTGGAATAGTAGGTAGAACTGGCCTCAAGAGTCAGATGGATAGATTCAAACTCTCATTCTGATACATAATACCTCCCAACTCAGTGACCCTGGAGTCACTTAAACTTCTCGGTACTCTAGGCTATAACTATAAATTGCAGATAAAGTGCTGCCCTGCATTAGTAGAGGGAATTCGTTCACCCAGTATTTCCTTGAACCAAGAAATCATGAATCTAGTCCCTTATTACCTGGAACCTAAGCCTCAAGATCTCTTGGTTCCCAAGAATTTTCTCAGGGTGTTCCTCATGCCTAGGAAAGTTCTTCCCTCCTCATCTATATCTATTGGCTTCCCTAGTATCCTTTAAATTCCAATCAAAAGCCCATCTTCTGCGAAAGCCTTTCTCTACCCCTCTTAATTCTAGTGTCTTCCTAGGTAACTATTTCCTATTTATCTTGTATAATATAGGTTGTTTGTACATATTTGTTTACTTATCTCCCCCCACTGGATTATGATCTCCTTTACAGCAGGGCTTCTTGGGAGGTTTTTTGGCCCCTTTTTGTATTTTCAGCCCTTAACACAGTGCCTAGCACACAGTAGGCACTTAATAAATGTTAACTGATTGAGTAGATAATTTCTGGGGTCCCTTCCAAATCTAGAGCTGTGATACCCCTTTGCTTTTACATTTTCTTTCTGCATATACACTTATTTTTTAAATTCAACTTTATTTTCAATTCTAAATTCTCTCCCTCCTTCACCCCCCTCCCAAAGAGAAGGCAAGAAAAATAAAACTTATTAAAAATATGTGTAGTCATGGAAAATAAATTCCTGCATTAGCCAAGAAGAAAAGAAAAGGAAAGGGAAAGGGAAGGGGAAGGGGAAGGGAAGGAAATGCCCTATGCTTCAATCTGCACTAGTCCACAGGCTATCTAGGGGTATATAGCGTATTCCACTGGGGCATCTGGGTGGTGCAGTGGATAAAGCACCAGTGCAGAAGTCAGCAGGACCTGAGTCCAAGTCACACAGGCACTACCTGTGTGACCTTGGGCAAGTCATTTAACCCCAACTGCCTCATCCTGGGTTGTTGCCAGTCATCCTGATGAATATCTGGCACTGGAATCAGATGGTTCTGGAGAAGAAGTGAGGCTAGTGACCTGCACAGCCCTCCCTCACTCAAAACAAAGTCAAGTGCAAGTCATGTCATTTCTCTGATGGCATGGTCTTCTTTGGCAACGAAGGACAAACACAGCATATTTCATCATGTGTCCTTTGTTTTGGTGGCTAGTGATTCCATTGATGGAATCCTAAGTCCTTCAAAGCTTTATCTTTACAATACTGTTATTATAAAAATTGTTCTCCTTGTTTGGCTCACTTCATTTTTCATAAGTTCATACAAGTTTTGCCTGCTTTTCCCCCCCTGAAACCATCCCCTTCATCCCTTCTTTTTGCACAACAGCATTCCATCATTTTCATATACCATAACTTGTACTGCCACTCCCCAAAAGAGAGGCATTTCTTCAGTATGCAGTTCTCCACAACCACAAAAAGAGCTGTTATAAGTATTTTTGTACATATGGGTCCTCTTCCCCTTTCTTTGATCTTTTGGGGTATGGAATATGGACCTAGTAGTGGCATTTCTGGGTCAAAGAGCATAGATATGCTCTGTTCGTTAGTTCTATACTATTGGGTATAGTTCCAAACTGCTTTCCAGCTTCATCAATAGTGCATTAAAAGTACCCATTTTCCCACAGCCATCATTTTTTTTTTGTCAAGTTGGCCAATTTGATGTGTGAAGATGGTACCTCTGAGTTAGTCAATCTGATGTGAAATGCTATCTCACATTGTTTTGATTTGCATTTCTCTATTAATTATTTAGAACATTTTTTTCACATACCTACTGATAGCTTGGATTTTTTTCCTCTGAAAACTGCTTTTTGATATCCTTTGACCATTTAATTGGAAAATCACTCTTATTCTTATAAATTACTTAGTTCCATATATGTATGTGTATATATGTATATGTGTGTATATATGTGTATATATACACATACATACGTATGTATATGTATACATCCCTATTTTTCTATGCAGCCTAAGACTTTATTACTTTTTTTTGGCAGCCACATCACACTGTGATGACTCACACTGAGCTTTAAGGTCAACTAAAATCCCTGTATCTCTTAATAACTGGGGTGAAGTCCAGTTTCTCTCAAGTCTTTAGAACTGTCTCTTGTAAATTTCATCTTGTTCATTCCAACCTACATAGATAGTTCTGAAACTTGCTTCTGTCACCTCGTATACTGACCATCAAATCTCACTTTCCGTATTTCATCCAAGTCAGTGATAAAATGTGAAATAAGAAACAGTCGTTGACCAGACACTAAAGAACATTCCTAGAAACCACTCTCTAGTTTGAAATATTAACATCTTCAGGTAAAGTTGTTCAACCAACTACAAACTGTACTATCAGCAACAAGGCCCAGGAAATAGAAAACTAGATTTGGAAAAATAAAGACCTAGGTTCAAACACCATCTCAGACACAAACTATGTCACTCCGCACAAGGTGATTTAACCTTTATTTATATGCCTCAGTTTCTTCATCTATGAAATGAGGAACTTGGATTCAAAGGCCTCTAAAGAGATACAACATTGTAGCTCTAAATCCGTGATTCTAATCTGTAATTCAATGAATTTTCACCACCTTGTGTGCAAAAGTATTATGAAAGATGAAGAATACTTGGTTGACATAATGATACAATATCTATAATATTTTCATTAATTCCAGTCTAGTAACTTTATCAAAAAGGGGGTTGAAAAAATTTGCTTTACAAGATTTTTCAAAGTGAACTCTTCTCAGTTCCCAGTGATCTTTCTTTTTCTAAGTGCTCACAAGACATATGCTTCTAAAAGTTTTCAGGGGACAAAGTTAAGCATAATGGGCTGTAGTTTCTAGACTTCCTATCTGAAAATCAGAATACCAGCATCTCTTTCATTTTGGAGCACCTCTTCTGTTTAATGTTCTATAATAGAGATCTATTTACTTATCTAAAAGATGACTGAATCAACTAACAAAAAGTTATGTAAGCCAGGAATTTTGGCTACCAAAGAACACCAATTCCTGCTCATGGGTATGGCTCAGGATACCCGTTCATAAGCCTAACCTCCCTGGATTTCAATTAACTTACCTATAAAATCCAGAAGTTGTGTTGATAATGATCACTACAAGCCCTTCCAGCTTTAAAATTCTAAGATTCTTCTAAATACTATTAACTTGCTTCAATATAAAACCATCCTACAGAGTATTAACAAAATATTTACACAGGCTAAAATTAAACAATGCCATAAAGAAAACTAAAGCAAAGTAAATGGACACTGAGATCACAGAGAAGGGACTGTGTGTGTAGTTCTATTTGTACAATTCCAAGCAAACATAAACACTCTGAGGATGATGAAGATAACAAAACAGTATTGGGGTATAACCAGCAAGCACTTTTTAAAAAATCATTTACACGGGTAAATTTCACAATCACTTTTCACAAGTGTTAATTACCTCTTCTTTTCTGGTAGAAAACGAAATTTCTGTCATTTAGGAAAAGTTCCCAATTTCTTTTGGGTCCAGACCTGCACTTTATTGGTGTGAGGAACTCCCAGAAAGCAAATTCCTTCTATCAAGGCAGATTAGCAACTATTCTGCAACCATAATTTTAGAACTGACTTGGCCCTATGTGTCCTTATACAGGTATCTTTAAATTTAGGTCTTCTCGAAAACTATCCCCTGCCTCAGGCTGCCTCTTTACACTAGATTTCTGGGCCTAAAGAGGTTTATTCGGTTATCGGTTTTTAAAATTTTTAAATTTCCCTTTCATTATCAACACCTAAGACAGCAAATAATAGCGATCTTGTCACAACAGCCATTTATTTAGCACCTACTATGTGTAAGATCAGAGCTCAAACCAATGAAAAATTCCTCTTAGTGTTAACTTGCAAAAATAGCAAAAAACGAATCAACAACAGTTTCACTGGATCAAATAGTGTGCATTTATAAATATTATGCAGAAGGCAAATCCTTACTCCACACAGAAATCGTTTAAAGTTCAGTTCCAGGAAAGTTGTAGTTTCTTCAAATTAATGACAAAAATGTCCAACTCTTTATTCGGTGATTCAAAATCTTAAAGTTAATAACGTACGGCGCTGTCTTTTTTTTTTTTAACAAGGCTTTAAACTCACATAATACCAACCTCCAAAGAATAAAAACTATCCAATAAAGCTGACATTTTAAAATGCCGGCAATACTTTCACAGCAAGCACTGACCTTAAATATAAATAAATAAATAAAAACAAAAACCTTTCCCCAGACTACATCATAGTTAGTGCTGCTGGTAAGGAATGTTCAAAAATCCCAGCCTCCACAAAAAGGCACTGGGGGTGGGGAATGAGAAACAAGGAGACTGGATTTTTCTGGGGGATCTCAGGAACAAGGAGGGGAGGGGGTTAGCTATTCCATACTTTCATTATTATCTCCAAGGAAACTTTTAAACCAGACCCTGCCACCTCCGGGGCGCACCCAGGAGTTGGGCAGCGAGGGTCTGGGCTCCTCCGGCAACTTCTGCCATTTGTTTCAGGCAAAAAGCGCTGGGGGAGGTGAGGGAACCTTTAGGGTCTGACTAGTAACAAAAAAATAGCGCAAGTACGGTCATCCCCTCAAGACGAGGGAGTGGGGAGGGGGACGCATGGAAGCCGCTGAATGAACAATACTCCAAGGCGAGATGCGGTGGGTGGGGAGCGAGGAGACGAGGAGGAAGAGACCCGGAGGCGCACACACACAGGCCTGCAGCAGCCGCCGCGGCCTTCCCCCAACTGAGACAAAAGTAGGGCCAGCGCCGAGGCTGGGTCTCTGGCGGAGGGGCCTTGGCGGCGGCGACCCGGCCAGTGCGGTATCATTCCGCACCCTGCCTGCTTCCCTCCCTCCCTCCACCGCAGTCTGGAGCGGCGGCAGCGGAGGCAGGAGCAGCCGGCGAAGCGGTCGCCACGGAGGCAGCTGCCGCCTCATTCGCACAATGGAGACGAGTTCGGCTGCGGCCGCCACCGCGCCTCACAGCTGGCCCCGTCCACATCCGGGGACTATATGCGCGGCGGAAAAGCACGTTTCTCCTGCAGACCCCAGCCCCACCGAGCCCCCGGGCCAGGCCGGACCGCTTCGGGGGTCGCCGAGGGATTTATTGGGCTCCTCCCCGGCCACCTTACCGGTCTCGCCGCTCGTTTTGGTCTCCTTCGGTTTCGGAGGACGGCCCCGCGGCATAGTTCCCCCGCGGTGGTTTGATGGGGTAGGGCGGCTTGGGTGCAGCTAGAAAGGGGGCCGGACCAACCCCTTCACACAGTGTGTATACACACACACACGCACACATACACACACACACATACAGACATACGGGAGAGGAGGCGGTGGGGGCGCGCACGCGCGTGGAACCCGGCGCGTGAACGCGGCGCGCGCCGGCGGGAGGGAGCGAGCGGGAGGGGGCGGGGTGGGGGCGGGGAAGAGGGAGCGGACGTTAGCAGCCCCGGCCTCTAGGGGCTGCCCCCTCCCCTCGGCCCAGACTTGTCATCCGGGTATTCTGAAGCGCTCCCGGCTCCGGGCGTAGAGCGGGCGGTAGGGGCAGGGCTGACCTCGGCGAATTCCTTGCCTTGGGGTCGTCGGGAACGCTGAAAGCCGCTTTGCTTTGGGGGAGGAGGACGGACCGGACCGGGTTTTGTGCGCGTGCCCCGGAAGGCTGGTTCGCTTGGCCGCTGAAAAGCGGGAGAAGACTTAACCCTTGTCCGGCTGCGGGGCCGCCCTGAGAGCCGGGGAGGGCCGTGCGGGCCGAGCCGTGCGGGCCGAGCGCACCCCCGCGGACCGTGCCCAGCCGAGCCACGGGCCCTGTCCGGGCCGCCCTCGGCTGGAACTAGCCGCGTCTCGGAAACCCTTGTAGGTTTGCTTGCGCATTGTTGCCTGACCTGGGATCTCGTCAGCCTTGTAAGCGCGGAATGGACCAGAAGTCCACTCACTCGGATGGAAAAGGCTGTTTTAAAAATGCCACCGTTGACGGTGTTTTTTGCATCATCGTCTTTACGTTCAAGGAGCCCTGCAGTCTGATCAGCACCCCTTACACCGCCTCCTGCCCTCGCATCCAGTTAAAGTACGCCCACACCGTCAGCTTTCCTGCGGCCGAGATGCCTTCCCCTCGGCTTCTCTTGTAGCCCAATTTCCACTTACCCTAAATTAGTGCCCCTAGTGCTATTGTCATTCATAGGGTATTTGCACGTACGGTCTCCCCCTTTGGATTGGGAGCTCCTGGAGGGGAAGGGACTGTCTTTTTGCATAGTGCCTGGCGTGTAGTAGCCTCTGGATAAATGTTAATGACTGCAAAACTTTAAACCCAATTTAAATGATTCCTCGCCAGACTGTGAACTTCCTAACAATAGGGACTGTCTTAGCTATACTTTTTATCCCTGCCTTCCCCTAAGTAGCCCGCACGCTGTTCCCGACTCACAAATATCAATCCTTCGTTCATTAAGTGCCTACTAGAGTCACCTGCGAAGTGCTGAGGACGCAAACATCAAACAGTCCCTACCCTCGAAGCCCTTAAGTCCCATGATAGGGGAGAGGGGGAACCATGTACATAGATAATTAAATAGAAAACGTATACAAAATAAAAATATTCAGGGGGCACTAGTAACTGGGAAAATCAAAATAGCGCTTGTATAGAAGGTAGAACTTGAAAGGATATTGCTATTAACTTCAATACTATTTACTTTTAACTATTTACTATTTTAATACTATTTACTATTAACTTCAATACTATGTCACTATTCACCTTTCACCTACCTGGCACATGAAAAATGATGGATTTAATTTAATTGTATATCAGTTGTCTATCAAACGTCTGGCACAAAATATAATAGGAGTGAGGGAATATAGTTAAGTGTCTGGTGGAAGAAGAAAGACAAGTTTGTCAGGAAGGGAATGATGATTTGCACAATGATGGGGAAGTCATTGAAGAAGTATTAAGAACTGGAAAGGACTTGGAGATTATAAGATGCACATCTCACTCCACAGATGAGAAATTGACATCAAAGATGCGAAGGGATTGAATTAAGGAGTAGACCCCAGATCTTTTGACTCCCACCTTCACCACAACATTTCCTCCTTAGGAAAAGGAAGTTGGAATCACAAATTAAATCATTCTTAAATTCTAAGTGAACGCCTCTGCGATCCTTCCCACTAGATGAAACTATCGTGCGTAAATGAGGATGCTCTTGTAACAATGACTAGATTTTGAAAACTAGATGATATGAATGTAATTATAAAGCCAAAACAATTTACGTATGTAAATTACATATATAAACTCCCTTTTGGGGAAAATAAAGTGGTATTTCTGTGTATTTGAGTTAAAAATAAAACTTCCATTTTTCTAACTTTAGATCAACTGAAGAAATTAATAAAATAATTTTTAAAAATTTAAAAAGGAATTAATAAAATAAAAATATTTCACGCATTTGTGTCCTTTTTCTTAGTGTTTGTTATTAGCTTTCAGAGTTTATACAAATATAAATATTTTCATGCTGTGATTAAATGACTGAGAGTTTTTTTGTAAAGTGTGGGTTAGTTAAATCACTGCTTTATACTAGGACCTAGAAATTGTTTATTTCAAAGAATAACTGAAAAACTCGCAATTTACTTTCTGTCAAGATTTCTCATTTTTTCTGAAAATAAAGCCTGGAGGTAGAAGATAGACAATAGCCTGGAAGTGTGTGGGGAAACAGTTCAAGGTCAAAAATCCAATCAGATGATACAAAAAAAAAATATTTGTGTTGCATATAAAAGTAGTGATCCTACACAGCAGTAAGGGCTGACAGTTATTAAGAATACGTTGTACATACGTAATGTTTGAACAAATTCATCAAGTGATTATTACATACTAAAACCTGGAGATACAAAGATAAAGATTAAATTAATTCCTACCTTCAAGGAACTTCCATGGAGGGAAAGGGGATCTGTAGAGATCAGAAAGAGATCATAGATTTTGAGATGGAGGGGACTTGAGAAGTCTAATCCAAGCTCTTCATTCTAAAGAGGGGAAATCTTAGACCTAGAAAAGTTAAGTGACTTGCCCAAAGTTATACAGTCAATTTTTCAACTCAGGTCCACTAAATCTAAATCCAATACTCTTTAAATTGGAGCATGACAAGTAAATGCAATATAATTTTAGAAGGGAATGAGCACTAAAAGGAATCAGAGAAGGCTTCTTGTGGGAGGGCTCTAAACTTTTAGATCATCTTTCATCATTATAAACTAACTACTAGAAAAACTTGAGTTGTATGATTAATATCAATGGATCAGAACAATAGATAGATATACATGTAATATGTATGTATTATATAATCACAGAAAGTCAATAAATATTTATTAGGCACCTCTTATGTGTCAGGCACTGTGCTAAATGCTAGGAATACCAATACAAAGAAGAACCAGGTGGTCTCGCTTACAATATAATAAATTGGGAAGATGAGGCACAAAAGGAAGCAGAAAAGTTGAGGGGTGAAGATGGGGTCTGATAGAGAGTTCCAAAGAAGTCCTACTAAAGCAATGTAGCTGGTGTGAAATGGAGAGAAAAACTCTGCTGAGCCCTTTAAATAGGGTCCCTGGAACCCATGTCCCTGACCTTCAGTTTAGGTGTCCAATCACAAGAGTGGAGGGTACTGAAGAGATGTGAACACTAAGCAGATTCAATCATGTAGGATAATGACTATTCCCAGTGATGGTTTTCCTGGAGAAGAGAGTCATAATGGAGAGTTCTAAAGAAGTTTCAAAGCAATTAGGTTGGTGAGAAATGGGGAGCTAGATTGAATTAATCAATAATTAAGTCATCAAAAATGTAAACTAGGTGAGAGTCTAATCAATTTGGAGTGTTTTGACTTTGGATAAAGAGATGAAGAACCTATCTCTGGCAATGCTGTGAGGAATGATTAAAACTTTTGATTCCCCAGAAATTATGTAACCTATAACTTATGAAATCTAGAGAATCCACTTGTGATGGCAATCACAATAGAATCTTTTACTGTTTTTGTTTTAGTATAATTAAGTGCCTCTGATTGAATCTTGCCTTTATCAATGGAGAGTCTCTACTAGGAATAAAGTACAGAAACAAGAGTTTCTTAAATTAGAAACAATGTATTTATTTGTATTGTTAATTATTTAAATGTGTTAATTATTTTAATGTGATTTTTTTTCCCACTCATTGATGGACTTGTCCATTGGGGGAAGTTTGATTAGGGGAGTTGTTTTGTTAGGAGGGTCCCAAGTACCTTCTGGTTTTTCTATTGAGGCTCTGGGTCAAAGGGTTGTGATGCCCTCTGGCTCTAAAAAAAAAGGTATAAATCCTCTGAGCTGAAGTTTTACTTTGGGACTTAGTTTTTGGTAAGAAGGTTTGAGTGCCAGATGAGGACTCTGGGAAGCCACTTTAAGGAGCCCCATGGCTTTGAAAACCCAGATGTTGTGCTTCCCTCTCTGGTAATGATGGTCATACAGCTGTACCTATCTGTTGAATTATGGTCAGGCAGAGGAAGCCATGTCTGTTGGTTACTTTGAGACTTACTGACTGGAAGTGTTTGGCCAGATGAGGACTCTGGGAAGCCACTAAGGAGCCCCAGCTTTGAGAACCCAGATGTTATGCTTTCCTCTCTGGTAATTATGGTTAGACAGTTGGGTTCAATTGTCTGTTGAATTCAGGCAGAGGAAACCATGTCTGTTGATCTTTTGATTTCTCTGTGTTTTCTTTGAAGTTCAGGGAACTGAATGATATATGTACTCGGTTAAAGGAATGATACATGTCCTTGATTAAAGTGATTGTTACCTCTTGAAAGTTGCCTTTCCTTTTATGAATGCAGATCCTTAGATACCTGTGATAGCAGGCCCTCCTGTGTATGTTGGTAATATACCATACGTACCACATAGTCTTTTGACTTGCAGAAAATGTAGGAAAATAAATTGATTGTAGAAGACACTATCAACATAGATTAATTACTAGATTATCTTCTAGCAGAAGAAGAAGAAAATTGAGAGACTTAAGAGAGAAACTTATTTTCATAAGTTCAGAATAACAATCAGCAGAATGGGTGACAAAATGAAAAAATTATATTTCACACAAGATAACAGGCAGAGCAGCTGGTTTGAACTTGTTTTGAGGTTAGAAGTCAGCCAAGTAAAGTAAAAATTAAGTCTTGCTTAGAATACTCCTTAATAAGCTTATGAATATTAATTTCTCTTCTGGAGAGACTCAAGGTTCATTGTAATGGCCATGTAAAACATGTAGCAGAGGGGGGAACATGTCAAGGGAAACTGTAGTAGGTATATCAGAAAGTTGCATACCCTGTATTACCCAGCCAATGGGGTGACAGGGGAGGGACTTGCAGTGGGGCATAGGTTTTTAAGGCTCACTTTTGTTTCTGGAGAGTTTGTCCATCAAGACACCTGTTACTATAATCATGTAATAAACTTACTTATCCTTTATCATTATTCCTCCTGAGCCTGAATGAGTTATTTCTTACAGTGCATGCATCAACCTCATAATCTATGTGTCATGCCTGGAAAATATACTGCCAAGGTAAGTGAACTTATCCACAGTACTTAAAATCTCTCCATTTATTGTAAGGCATGGTTCCACATATGGATGGTATGGTGCTGCCTGGTGGAGCACCTGTATTTTATTGGTATTAATTATCAGGCCAAAATTGGCACAAGCAGCAGAGAATCAACCCATACTTTATTATGTCTCAGCTTCAGAGGTTGCGTTGAGCGCTCAATCATCTTTAAACAAAAAATCATACACCAACTCTCCCTCTGCTTTAGTCTTGACTTGTTACCATCAGTGTGGTAGCTGATCTTGATGTCCTTGTTGAAGGCGTCTGACAACATTGCTGAAAACATCATGCTAAAAAGCATGGGAGCAAGTACACAGCCCTGCTTCACTCCATTGGTGACTGGGAAAGTGCAAGAACATCATCCATTATCCAGAACTCATGTAAGCATGCCATTATGGAACTGGTAAAGAGTACTGAGACAAGTTAAATACCTGAGAGACAGTTTCTGGGTAATTAATAATCACTTTATTAATTAGACTGACAAATAATCAATAAATTGATGATCAGTGGTTTTTCTCAGTAACCAAAGACAAAAAGACAGAGATCACTGAGTGCTTAAATATCTTTAAAAAAAGGAGGTGCCCCTGGCAGGAGAAAATTAACCCTGATTGGTGAACAGTTAATAGGAGAGTAAATATATTAATGAGGAGGTGGACTAAAGTCTCAGCTCCTCCTCCTGAGAACATGATTTGATCTTGAAACTCAGATGCCTCAGGCATCCTGGATAAAGGAATCCATCTCTACTCTGGTTGGTTTTCTCCTTAATAAATTGAGTTATTCCAAATTCCAAAGGAATGTTACAATGCCACCCCCACCCCGCCTTGACTCATGCTTATTTTCTAAAGGCAAGAATTCAAAGGCAAGATTCTGTTTGCACTTTTAACCAGACCTGCACAACTTGTGGCCCTCAGGCTGCTTGGGACAAGCCAAAGGATTTCTAATGGTCTGTGAAAAATGTAGAGGAAAACATCCTTTGTATGTAGAGGAAATCCTTTGGCCTGCTTCACTCAGAGGGCCCTAAGTGAGTGATCTGCAGCCTGCAAGTTGTGCAGGCCTACTCTGAACAAAAGTAAGGTCTTTTAGTTGGATGGAGTCCCGCCCAAAATCATGTACCCAGAAGATTTAGGCAATCTCATCTATCAGCAATGTCCTTCAGGGACTGATTGATTGACCAGTAGGGGCTGGTCCCTGAATAAGAGACTAAAGGGAAAAAAACCTTAATCCTAATTTAATAATTGCTTATCAATATGATAGAAAAAAAATAACTTCTCTCAGTACTGATGAACTTCTCTGGGCAACCAAATTTTGTTATCATCTTCCACAAGCCCTCACAACTGAGGCCTTGGTCAAATTGATGAATGTTGTATATAGGCTTCTTTTCTGTTTCTGGCCTTTTCCTGGGAGTTGGTAGGCAGCAAATACTGTGTTAAACAATCCTTGACCCTTTCTGAAGTCACACTGCTCTCAGATACATGACTATCTTCCAGGTGAAAGATAAGCCTATTAAGGAGGATTCTGGCAAGAATCTTGTCAGCAATGACTAAGAGAGAGACACCTTTCTAATTGTCACAGGACAATAGATTTCCTTTTCCTTTATAGAAAAGATAATAGAGGCATCCTTGAACTCCTCCTGCAGGATAATTTCCTCTTCCCATATAACCTGGAAAATTTCAGTTAGCTTTTGTGTGGACAGGGGACCCGCTGCCTTGTAAATCTTAGCTGAAATAGGATCAGAACCAGGTGCTTTGCCACATAAGAAAGAGCCTAATGGCAATCAAAACCTCTTTTGCAGTTGGAAGTTTGGATAGAGAGGGATTGACTTCAACTTGAAGTCAACTTAAACTGTCCATATCTTCATCTTTGGTTGAAGATGGTCTGTTGAGAACACCACAGAAATGTTCAGCCCATCTCTCCAGGATCTTGTCCTTATCACTGTGACTCAATGAGTACTGAATAGTTGAGATACACCATAGGTCTTTTGTCCATAAATAGCCTTTAGAACATCATAAAAGCACTTTGGATCATTATTATCAGCATAAAACTGAATTTCATCTGCCTTCTTACTAAGCTTCATTTGCAATTTATTTCTGATAGAATAAATGCTGCCTTCTTAGAGACACATGAACTATCCTGCTGGTAAACCTTATGAAGTTTTTGTTTTTCTTTTGGCAATTTCTGAATTTCCCCATATTTTCTGTCAAACTAATGTTGATGTTTGTGAGTGTTTTGGTTCAGATCAGTAAAGGCAGTGCAGTACATCAAATCTCTGAAAGCTGCCCATTCCTTTTCTGTTATAGATTATTTATATAGAAATAGATATGTAGATGTAACTTCTGCATTGCAACAATCAATATAGGATAGCACCTTATGCTGCTGCAAGAAGTATAACTTTTTGTAAGTTTTATATATATATATATTATTATATATATAGACTTCTTAAGTCTAACGAGCATTATTTCATTCAGTTCATTACAAATTTATTAAGTTTGTATGAGTTGTAAGGCACTCAGCTAGATACTTGGGATATAACCACAAAAATGAAACTTCATGCCCTAATAGGGCTTACAGTCTATTTATTACAAGGATACAACATGTATATAGATAAGTTAATATCAGGTACTTTGAGAAGGGAAAGAACATTAGCAATTTGGGGGGAGGGCAGAGGTGTCGAGGAAGGTTTCAACTAGGGAAGTACTTGAGCTAAATCCTGAAAAAAAGATAACATTTCTGGGAGGAAAAGTTAGGATGGGAAGAAGAAAGTTAATTCAAGGGTGACCAGAAGGCTTGTGCAAATAAAGGCAGGTAGGTAGAAGACAGACTATCAAGATCTTTAGTAGCATGGTTTTTCTGGGACATAGAAGGGATGATGAGAGCAAATGAAATGATTAGCCTAATGGAGTTCTGGCACATGTGCAAATGCCATCACTGCTTAGCTGATGCAACTTTTCCACCTTGATAATGCTAGGGAGCTCTATTCAAGGAGAAGCTTTACGAGGTATAAAGGCCATGACTTGGAGATACTATGGAATATGGATAGACATACTGCAACTTGTTCTAGGTGGTCAACCATGTGATTGAGAGGAGTCTTTTCAATTAGAACCATAGCTGAAACTGTCAGTGTCTTTAAAATAGCGAGACAGTATCAATTACAACCTCTTTGTCTCATTCATACCTGGGGAACTGGGTGGTTTTTACTCATATTATCTGGCAAAAGATTACATGCAAAAGAACTTCAGGGCCTTCTATCCTGTGAAACTATATGACCAAGAAATAGGCCCTGGTCCTTGACCTTTTCATTTGTTCTGTTTCAGGTGAAAGAGTTGGAGCCTCAAATGATGTGAGTTTCAAAAGTCAGGAGAGCACACCACAGGAAGCTAAGAGTCAGAAACTAAGCTGGGTTTTTTAGCCCACACAATGCCCACGTCTGTACATACTACATCCTCCCCACCTCCCACCAATAAGCACAGTCTTTGAGAATGGGAGTGACCTTTGAAAACCCAGCCCAATAGAAAGACTCACTTTGGTTATCTTGCTGCATCTGCACATGAACTTGTCCATGGACTGGGATCGATGACATGTAAAAAATAAACTAAGTTTTAAGCCTACTTACAACAGACAGAGGTAAAGTAAGAAAAAATATGTCCTAGAGGTACTGAGGAAAATGCTTCTATGTTTGTTTTTGCTATAGCTTGAAGCAAATATCCTTTTGTAAAACCTAATTGACATTAGCCTATTGAACAGAAGTGAGGTACTAGTAACTGGGCCCTAAAAATGTCCAGTAATACAAGTCAGTGGGGGTTGAGCCAATGTATAGAGAAAAGAAACACCCCAAGCCTCCTGAGAGAGGAGATATAGCAGACCTGACCCCAAGAGAGTAGGACTAAGGCATCATGTTACATTGGAAATGTAGGTTTGGAGTCTGATTACCTGAAGAGCCTTAAGACTGACTAGTTATTTGACTATAAAAGCAACAGTGAACCACTGGAAATTTTTCTAATTATTTTTAATCATAAAGTAAGTCATCAAAAGACATGAATATGTAGGACTACAAAAAAAAATGACAGAAAAAAAGAGTTGTATATGAAACCATGGACTTGCTGTTTTCAAAGTATGCATCAAATTCAACCTGGTGTTATAAATGTTTCCCTGCACTTTTTGTCTGTGTCCCCTTCTGAATGAAGTTTTCCTGTCTTTTGTATATTTTTTACATGTTTCACTCATGTACTTTTTTTTAATGTATCACAATCATTCGTGTTATTTATTTCCTTTGTAATTCAGTTTTATCTCTTCTTTGATTTTCAAAATTTCTATTTTTTGTGTTTAGTGGGAGTTTTGTGATTTGATATTATAATAGTTTCTTTTTGAAGTTGTGTTCTCAATTTATTGAGCTAGTCATCCTTTCTGTTATTGGTTATACAATATTAGAAATATGACATTCCCTCACAGGACTACTTTGGCTATATCTGAAATGTTTTGGTACATTGTCTACTGATGTCATTTTCTTTGAAGAAATTATCTATTGTTTCCATAATTTGTTCTTTGACACACCAATTCTTTAGGATTAATTTATTTAAATCTCCATTTCAGTTTGAATCCTTTATTCAAAGGCCCTTTACTGGTTATAATTTTAATATGTTACAATTTATAAAAGATATGATATATTTCTGCAATTATGCATGTGTTTATGAGGTTTTATATGTTACTTAGCACATGGTCAATTCCTATAAAGGTGCCATGTTTTATATATATATATATGTGTGTGTGTGTGTGTGTGTGTGTGTGTATTCTTTTATATTCCTTTTTATCATATCTAACTTTTTGAATTACATTTTTTCTTGCTTATCCTTTTGTTAGATTTGTATTGGGATGAAAGGGACATATTGAGGTTCCCAATTATAGTTTGATAGTTTCTTTTAACTATCCAAATGCTGTGCCATTTGGTACAGATATATAAAACACGCATAATATAGTTTTGCTGCTTTTCTTTTTAACCTTATATGTTTTAAATGTTATTCTGTCTGAGATCATGATTGCCATTCCAGGGTTTTTAAAAACTAATTTGGGAGGTAATAATTTTGTCCCATTCTTTTATTTTAATCATGGGTAGATCTTTATGTTTCATGTTTCTTATAAGTAACATTGTTAAATTCTGCAGTCTACTTTATCATGTTGCCCTCCTCTGTTTTATGGTTGAATTCATCCCATTCACATTCACAGTTATGACTGTTACCCTCTTATACTTTTCTCCTCTTTGACCCCCCACTTCTGTCTTTAAAATGAAGAAGGTGGTGAAAGAAAAAGAATGTGGGTAATGTCCTTTTATTTCCTCTCAAAACCACCAATGTGAAAGCAATCCATCCCCAGACCAGTTTATATTTCTTTATTTCCTCTGTGACATTTGGAGCTAGGAGGAGTCGAATGGGAAACTTGTCTGTTCTCTCTTCAATTAAATACAGATAATTTAGACCTTTTTCATCGTTCAAAAGTATTTAATTTTTAAAATTTCTTTTTGTCTTCAGTGTTTACAATTCCATTTATAATTTACAGTTCCCGGTTCTGTTTTTTTTTTTCATCAGAGATACTCAAAAGTTCTGTATTCTATTAAAGATCCACAATTTTACCCTATATTCAGTTTTGCAGGGTATTCTTGGCTGTAAGACTTTATCTTTTGCATTCTGGAATACTGTAGTCCAAGATTTGCTCTCCATTGAAGTAGCTGCATCAGATCCTTACAATGGCTACTTTATCCAACTCTTTCTGACTCTTTTCAGTATTTTTTTCTTAGACTGGATTTTGGCTATTACATTCCAGGGTGTTTTCATTTTGAATTTTCTTTTAGGAGGTAATCATGGGTTCTTTTTATTTTAACTTTGACCTATGATTCCAATAAGTCTGGGATGCTTTCTTTTATGATTTCTTTAAATACAGTTATGAAGTTTTATATATATATATATGTGTGTGTGTGTGTGTGTATACACATACATATAATACATATATGTATATGTGTATGTATGTATATACACACATGTGTGTGCATGTATATATGTGTGGAACTATACAATGTATAAATGATTTCTTTCTCTGGAGGTGGATAGCATTTTCCTTCATAAGTACTTTGTAGTTGATTTGAATGATCATATTAGTCAAAATAGCTTAGTCATTTACAGTTACTCTTTGAAAAATATTACTGAGACTGTATACAACATTCTCTTGCTCTCTTGCTTCTTCTCATTTAATTCTGCATTATTTCTCCCAAATCTCTCTATGCATTTCCAAAATAAACTGCTCATCATTTCTAGCAGGACAGGAGTATTCCATCACAATCAAATACCACAATTTATTCAGTCATTCCTCAACTGATGAGCATCTCCTCACTTTCCAGTTCTTTGCAAACACAAGGAAAGCTGCTATAAATATTTTAGATTATTTAGATTCATTTCTTTTTTCCATAATTGCTTTTGGAAACAGACCTAGTAGTGATATTGCTGGGTGAAAGGGAATACACAATTTTATAATTCTTTGGGCATAATTCCAAATTACTTTCCAAAATGATTGGATCAGTTCACAATTCCACCAACAACTGTATTAGTATCCCAATTTTTCCACATCCCCTCCAACATTTGTCATTTTCCCCTTCTATTATTTCTTAGAGTCATGAGATGGAAATTCAGAGTTATTTTAACTTGCATTTATCTAATCAATAATGGTTTAGAACATTTTTCATATGACAATATATAGTTTTAATTTCTTTGCTGAAAAACTGCCTGTCATATCCTTTGACCATTATCAACTGGGGGAATGACTCGTATGTGACAAAGTTCTCTGTATATTTGAGATATGAGACCTTTATCCAAGAAATCGGCTATATAAATTTCACCCCAGTTTTGTACTTTCCTCCTAATCTTGGCCACATAGGTTTTACTTGTAGACCTTTTAACTTAATGTGATCAAAATTATCCATTTTACACTCAACAAAGTTTTCTCTTTCTTATTTATTTATAAATTCTTCTCTTATCCATAAATCTGATAGGTAATATCTCTTATGCTCTTCTAAATTATTTATGCTATTTCTCTTCATGTGTATTTTGACCTTATCTTGGTAAACAATGTAAAATGTTAGTCAATACCTAGTTTCTACCAGACTGCTTCCCAGTTTTACCAGCAATTTTTGCCAAATAGTGAGTTTTATCCCAAAAGCTAAGATCTTCGTGTTTATCAAACATGAGGTTGCTATAATCATTTACTATTGTGTATTATATGTCTACTCTGTTCCACTGATCCACCTTTCTATTTCTTACCCAGTACCAGATCGTTCTGGTAATTACTGCTATAGCATCGTTTAAGATCTGGTATTGCTAAACCATTTTCCTTTTATTTTTTCACTTATTCCTTTGATATTCGTAACATTTTGTTCTTCCAAATGAATTGTGTTACTATTTTTTCTAACTCCATAAAATAATTTTTTGGTGTTCTTTTTTTTATTGATGTAAACATTTAAGAATGTGATTTTCCTCTCATTACCACTTTTGCTCTATTCTATAAGTTTTGGTGTGTTGTCTCATTATATAATTCCCTTAAATAAATTTATTTATTGTTTCTATGATTTGTTCTTTGACCTACTCAGTCTTTAGGTTATCTAGTTTCCAATTAGTTTTTAATATGTGTGTCCATGTTCTTTTATTGAGTGCAATTTTTATTGTAATATGATCTAAAAAAGATGCATTTAAATTTCTGCTTTTCTGCATTTTACTATAACATTTTTATGCCCTAATATATGGTCAATTTTTGTAAAGGTGGCATATACTACTGAGAAAAACGTAGATTCCTTTCTATTTTCATTCAGTTATCTCCAGATGTCTATCATATCTAGCTTATCTAAGATTCTATTCATCTCCTTGACTTTTTTTTTTAATTTTTGGTTAGATTTATTCTAGTTATGAGAAAGAAAAGTTGAAGTCCCCCATTATTACAGTTTTGGTATCTATTTCCTTCTGTAATTCGCTTAACTTTTCTTTTATAAATTTGAATGTTATAGCATTTGGTGCATATAGGTTTAGTATTTGCTTTAACTTTATTATCTAGGCTACCTTTTAACATAATGTAGTTTCCCTGCTTATCTCTCTTAATTAAATCTATTTTAGCTTCAATTTTTTCTGAAATCATTATTGCTACTCTGCTTTCTTTACATCAGCTAAAGCATAATAAATTCCATTCTAGAATTTTATTTTTATTCTATGTATGTCTTTCATTTTAAAATATGTTTCTTATAAACAATATATTGTCATATTTGGATTTTTTATCTATTCTGCTATCTATTTACATTTTGTGGGTGAGTTCAAAGTTATAATTATTAGTTATGTATTTCCTTCTATCCTATTTTTCCCCACTGTTTATCCTTCTCTCTCTCCCTCCCTCTTTCCCTCTCTCTTTCACAGTATCCTTCCTCAGAAATCTAATTTACTTCTGACTACTGACTCTTCAATTTACATACTCTTTTAAGAATTCCTTCCTTCCTATTTCCTTGCCTTCATATTTCTCTATACATCAAGAAGAGTTTTATACTCAACTAGATGTATATGTTATTCCCTTTTTAACCCCATTCTATTAGAATAAGATTCCTACCCTGCCTGCTCTCCACCCCATTCTCTTCACTGTAAAATCCTTTCATTCCTACCTCTTTTATATAAGATAATTTGACCCATTTACCTCTCTCTACCCAATTTTACTTTTTAGGATTATCCCATCTTATTCAACTCAAATCTAAGCCCTCTGCCTTTGTATTTTCTTTCTAACTACCCTCATAATGATAACATTCTTAAGAATTACAAACATCATTTTCCCATATAAGGCAGCAAATTAGTCTAACCTTATTAAATTACTTTTGATTGGTCTTTCATGTTCACCTTCTTATGGTTCTCCTAATTCTTGTATTTGAAAGTAAAATTTTCTGTTCAGTTCCAGTCTTCTCCTCAAGAATGTCTGAAAGTCCTATAATTCATTAAATATCCACTTTTTTTTCCTTTGCAAGATTACATGCAACTTTGCTTTATAGGTTATTCTTGGTAGCAAACCCAGCTCCTTTGCTCTTTGGAAGATCATATTCTACACCCTTCAGTTTTTCCAATGAAAACCACAAAATCTTGTGTTGTCCTCACTGTAGCTCTACACTATTTGAATTATTTCTTTCTAGTTGCTTGTAATATTTTTCTCCTTGACCTGGGAGCTTTGAAACTCAGCTGTAATTTTAAAGTGGTTTTTCATTTTGGGATTGCTTTCAGGCAGTGATAGGTTCATTATTTTTTCAATTTCTATTTTATCCTCTAGTTCTAAAATTTCAAGGTAATCTTTCTTAATAATTTCTTGAAGTATAATGTCTAGACTTTTTTTGATCATGACTTTCAGGTAGTCCAGTGAATGTTATATTCTCTCCTCAATTCATTTTCCAGTTCAGTTATTTTTCCAGTAAATTATTTCATATTCTCTTATATATTTTCATTCTTTTGATTTCATTCTTTATTTCTTGAAGTAATATGAAGTTATTAGGTTCCCCTTCCCAAATTCTAATTTTTAAGGAGCTATTTTCTTCAGTAAATTTTCTGATCTCTTTTTCTAACTGGCTGACTTTTCATAATTTTCTTGATTTTCTCACGTTACTCTTTTTTTTTGCACAACTTTTCCTCTACCTCTCTGATTTTTAATGTCCTTTATAAGCTCTCCCAAGAACTCTTTTTTGGGCCTGTGACCATTTTATATTTTTCTTTGAAGTTTTGAAGTAGCTGTTTTGATTTCAATTTCTTCTTTTGAGTTTGAACCCTGATCTCTATCACTATAGTAACTCTCTATGGTCAGGTTCTTTTTCTGTTCTTTACTCCTTTTTCTAATGCCTCAGGATTAGGCTCTGCTCTTACGTTGTGGGACATAATGTCTTAGGCTTCAGATTTTTCTTGTTCTTTTCAGAGCTCTATGTGGAGGTCTTTGACTTTTTAGTTCTTCCAATATGCAGTGATCCAAGGCAAGGCATGGTCTCTGCTCTTCCAGTTTACACTTCACTTTAGGAGTGACATCAAGCAGTCATCTACAACTGTGAGCCACAACCAGGGCCCTGCATCACTGCCACCACAAATTCTCTCACTCCACAGTCTGGGAAGTATACCAGCACCACCAACCTCAGATCTCCTAAGGCCTAAACACTTTGTCCCTCTCCCTGAAAATGAAATCAGGGACTCAGTTCTCTTGTGAGTGAACACAAACAGTCCTCTCCATCCCAGACGAGTGCCTGGGCCAGGGAAGGACCAACCCTCAGTCTTTCCCTGATAGCTACTCAACCTCCTCATCTGTGGGGGAAAAGTTCCCCAACATAGTTGTTGATTCAGAAGTATCTGTGTTTCCAAACCACCCTATAGGTCAGAGCTGTTCTAACCTCCTTCCAAGTGGTCTTAGTCTAGATAACTGCTTTTCCTTGACTTTTTATTGTTTCTGCTACTCTAAAATTCACATTGAGGCATTAGTTACTTGGAAATGAATTTAGAAGAGCCAGTTAATTTCCTTCTTTATTCCTTCAATTTCCTGCAGTCTTCTGAGCTCTCCCAAGTTCCTTATGATTCTTAAATTATCTCTTCTTTACCTGTTTTCTAGATTAGTTGTTTTGATAGTAGTTACTTTACATTGTTTTATTTTTTTCAATCTTTTGACTATTCTAAAAAGTATTTCTTCTTTTCTCATGGAGTTATTGAGTTATTTTTGCTCCATTCTATTTTTTTTAAAGGGAGTCTGCTATTTGGGCAAGGTTTTCCGCCTTCTGTTCTCAGTTATTTATTCTTTCTCCTATTTTCCCACATCCAGGGCTCTTATTTCAATTCTAATTTCACCTTGTAACTCTTGTAATTCTCTAAGTCTATGGGATTTTTTAATTGCATTAATCCTGTTAATCTTTTAACTCATATATCTCATCTCAAGTTTTGGATTGGAATTTTTTGCATCAGCCAGATTCCTGGATGACATGATCAGGTTCTGATTGGTTCTGTTAACTCTATAGTCCTTCCTACCTGTCTGGAGATGCATTATGTTCATGAAAAGGCAATTGTTGTAGTTGTAACTTTCCCTTGCCCACTCTGCTAACCTGCTGAATTCCAATCTTTTACTGTTACCTTAAGCTTCAAGCCATCCTTTCTGTGAGCACATGTCCATAATAAATGTTTTTTGTCTTCTGCATCATTACTTTTCTCCCTCTTCATTTCTCATCAATCTGCATTCCTCTGGACTTTTTCATTATGCCCCAGATAGCTCTTCATCCTAGAAGATCACTTAAGCCCTGGAATTTACATATTCACACCTTGAAAGTTCTCTCTGCCTCTGAGGCCCTTCCCTCCAATTGGAGGGCTCCTTCTAGAAGCTCCATAAAACTTCTAGCTTCTAGGCCAGCCGTCTCTTCATTTTACACCAGGATGCACTGCTCTGGACTTCTCCATGTACCCTAGTATTAGGTAGGGGTAGCTAAGAGGCGCAGTAGATAGAGCACCAGTGCAGGAGTCAGGAGGACCTGAGTCCAAATCTTACCTCAGACACTTGACACACACTACCTGTATGACCTTGGGCAAATCACTTAACCCCAATTGCCTCATCCTGGGTCATCTCCACTCAATCTTGATGAATATCTGGTAGCTGGATTCAGATGGCTCTGGAGAAGTAAGGCTGGTGATCTGCACAATGTCACTCAAAACAAGGTCAAGTGCAAGTCATGTCATTATTTCTCTGATGGCATGGTCTTCTTCCGCAAGGATGAACACATACAGTATTAGGTATTAGGTACTTCCCTTTCAGATTTCTTTTATTCATTGCCTTCTCAATTAGAATATAAGCTCCTTGACGACAGATGCTATCTTTCTTTTTCCTTATATTTGTATTTCTACTGATTAGGATAGAGCCTGGCATATAGTAATCACTCAGTAAAGAGTTTGTTAACTGACTTACTTTTCCCTAAAATCCCTTAAATTTCAAATAATCTGCAAAGGGTAAGGATAGAGGCACACCGTATGTGCAAATTAAGATACTCATGAAGAAATCCAGAACTAGAGCGGCTAACCACGGTAGACAATCTTTGGATCAAGGTAGGAAAAATAATATTGTTATAACATATCACAAACTGTCTAGATAGAAAAAGAATACATATGAAAGATTCAGGAAATAGATCACGAGTCTATTATGAAGGCTTAATCCAGTAGTGATGAGAGGTTTCTATAAATTAGGTATATTCTGAACCTCTGTCTGCCAAATAGATAACATTTAATAATCTCTTGGTTTTCTTTAATGATAATTTCATCCTTTAATAAGTGATCGTATATCATATATTATTTTGACCTTTTTCTAAATTGGTCTTAATCTTAGTGGATTCCAAAATGGAGGGAAGGGAATAAGCATTTATATAATGCTTACTATGTGCCAAGCACTGTGCTAAGCACTTTTTTTTACATTTGATTCTCATAATAGCCCAGCAAGGTGGGTGCTATTATTATTATTATCATTTTAGAGTTGAGGAAATTGAGTCAAATGGAAATTAAGTGACTTACCAAGGATCATACATCTAGTAAATTCCTGAGATTAGATTTAAGCTCAAGTCTTCCTGACTTTAGGCCCAAAACTCTATCCACTGTGCTACCTTTACTTCC
Organism: Bettongia penicillata ogilbyi; assembly: GCA_023548195.1. Taxonomy (NCBI): domain Eukaryota; kingdom Metazoa; phylum Chordata; class Mammalia; order Diprotodontia; family Potoroidae; genus Bettongia; species Bettongia penicillata. Next base: position 7,603,639 of record JAJHZJ010000318.1, on the reverse strand, counting down.
ATGAATCCCACACTAGTAACCAGTTTGTCTTGTTTGATAAGTTATAACATTTCATTTTCATGGTGTTATTCGTATTGTCCAAGCTTTTTGAAGAAAATATTCATGATTACATAAGAATGAAACTTCTGTGTAATCTGCAACCTTTGGACTTCTTTTATTTCCTAATTCTGAGACTTATTTTCCAACCTATATTTTGTCTACTCCAATGCCCTCCTTCACATTGAAGTCACTGAATATTAAAGTAGATTGTCTTAACTAGGATGATCTTATCAAATTTTGTATAAAACATTCTTTACTTCCTCATATTCTGCAGCAGGCATTAACATATAAAGTTATAGAATGACTTATTTTGGAGATTTTTTTATCAAGTTCTATATAGAATTTTCTAAGTTTATTTCCTCTGTAACAGATGTTCATAGGATCGTAGATCTAGAGCTGAAGGGAACCTTCAAGATTATCTAGTCTAATGCTTGCTCTCATTTTATATATGAGGAAACTGAGGCCCAGGGAAGTTAAGTGAGTTGCCCACAGTGTCACAGGTAGTAAACTTCAGAGGTAGTACATCAAACCAGGCCTTCTGTCTCCATGTCATCAGGTCTCTAGTGCTGATACTTTTTCCACCACACAATGTCCAGAGCAGTTGCAATTTGGCAACATGCTGCAGCTAATCTTCATGATAAATCTTTTTGCTTATGCTAATCAAGGCAAGATTACCAAGTATCATATGAAATTATGTTTCTTGTTTCCTTTGTGTGAAAAAAATTGAACTCTAACAATAATTGAACTCCCTCCAGAGAGAAACTGAACTATTCCTTCATTTGAGTACAACTTCCTCATATTATCATTATCTCATTGTAGCACCAATATGATATTCATAGCGTTTATGGCAGCCATGAATACCCAGCACAATTCTGAATTCCAAAATACAACAGACTCTCTACATAGAAGACAGAACCAAAACATTTATTCAGATACCAGAAAGCCAAATCCATTATAATAACAAAAATCTATACACAAAAACAATGCAGAGGTCAACACCATCTCCAAGCTTTCTCCATTCTAGGGCCTTCCCACCAACAAACACTCAGAAGCCTAGTTGTCTGCCTCATTTCTCTCCCTCAGTTTTGACTGCTCTACCAATTTCCTCTCAGCTCTACTCTAGCTCTGCTTCTTCCTGTTCTACCCTTCCTGCTTCACCTCTTCCTGTTCCACCTGTTTAGCAAACTCGTCCCCCTACTGACTCCATGTGACTCAGACTTCCAGGTTACCCAGGCAGGTGACATGGGCCTATTAATGAATGGGAAAGATCTTCCCATTTAAATTACCATTACAATCATTAGAGAGGAAGCATGGTGGAATGGATAGAACCCTGTACTTGAAGTTAAGAACTATCCTAGCTAATACACTTACTAACTGTGGGATCTTGGGAAGGCCACTTAAACCTGAGTTTCAGTTTTCTTGTCTGTAAAATGCAGTGTTGGACTAGATCTCTAAGGTCTCTTCTAGTTCTAAATCAATGATATTACGATTTTTAGACTTACTTTTAAAATAAATTTTTATTGATGTCTTGTTTCCTATATCATCATAGAGCATGCTTCCTCTTTTCTCCTTCCTAATAGCCATCTCATATATCAAAGATGAAAAAAAAATCAGCACAAATGATTGCTATGTTGAAAATCCTGAAAACCTGTGCAATGTATTACAACAGTGGACTTCTCATCTCCATAAAAGAATGGGTTGGGGATATAATTTCATATCTTTTCATTAGAGTCATGCTTGATCTTTACTATTTTGTTACATTCACTTTTGTCTTTTTGGTATGTGGTCATTCTTTCCATTTACATTGTTGTAACTATTGTGTATATTGTTTTCTTGACTCTGCTTGCTTCATTCTGCATCTGTTCATATAGATCTTTCCATGCTTCTCTGTTTTCATCACATACATCATGTCTTTTAGCATAGTAATATTCCATTACATTCATGTGCTGCATTCCCCAATCAATGAATATCTACTTTGTTTTCAATTCTTTATTATCACAGAAAGTGTTATTATAAACATTTTGGTGTATATGGGGACTTTCTTTTTTGTCAATGAATTCCTGGGGTTTTAAATCAGTAATAGAGTCTCAGGTTCAAAAGGTGTGGACATTTTAGTAACTTTATCTGTGTAATTCCAAAGTGCTTTCCAAAATGGTCATACCATTTCACAACAATACATTGGGGGTACTTATCATTTCACAACCCTGCCAACACTGAAGAGGATTATTTTTATATAGTTTAATTCTTCCAATAGTAGGTATACTTATTAATCATTGCATTTTATATTAACAATAAATGGATATCTCCTCCTAGATATTATTGGATTTGTCAAAGATTTCACACTTACATGCATAAGCATTTCAACGTGAACATAACCCAAAACAGAACTCATGTTGACTTTTTTCTTAAATGCAACCATCTTGCAACCTTCCCTGTTTCTGTTAAAGGGGCTACCACTGTCTGGGACTCTCTACAATCCTTGATTCTTTCTGGTCTCTCACACTCCAAGTTGTGCCAAGTCTATATTGATAGCATCTTTCATATTTATTCCCTTCTTCTACATGGCCAACAGGCTAGTTCAGCCTTGCCACATTTTGCCTAAAGTATTTCCAAAGATTCTGAGTGTCCTCATTGGTGGGGTTCAGATTCTGGGAACCTCCTTGAACTCTCTTGACTCTCCCCACTTAACCTGGCCTTTCATAGTCAAATCTGTGGCCTTTTATATTATCTCTTGATGGCTTTCCACTCAAACCACATGCTTTCCACTCAAACCCTCCATTGTCTGATATCTCCTTATTGCCTTCAGCTGTTTCCCACCCTGTATTACATCACTAGTTACCCCAATCCCATCAATATTCTCCTTAGACTCGCCTCCCAGACCACTAGACCACCTCTAGATCTTTCCAATGGACTTTCTGTATTAAGTTCCATCTCACCTCCATGAAGGCACTCAGATTCAATCCAGTTCAGACTCTGTCTAGTTGGGATTCTATCTGGCTTACTTGTGAAGACAAGTATTACAAATGCTTAGGATCCTTGAGTCAACCCAATATGGCAAATCTTTAATAAACTTTGTTTTTCTTTGGCTTTAAGAAGGCGTGAGTCAAATTCATTCAAGCAGAACCCAGCATGTTGGTATTTTGGGGTCCCCAGTACCCCAGAACCTCAACACTCATATGCAGTTTGTAAGGTATAGGGAACAAAGTCCTTTCAGAATTTGAGTGGTTGTATTTTAATATGAAAAAAACTAAGAATGTGAGCAGGTGGAACCTGTAAAGCAGCCCAGGGTGAGAGACCAGTGGAGCCTAGTGAGTGACAGCCACTGAGCCCCAAATATCAGTGGCAGCAGTTCCTGAGACTTTCAGCCTGCAGATCAAATGTCTATAAATCACCTACTAGAACTTCTGGGAGCTAAAACAGCAGAGTGATTGGTAAATGCTCTCTTGTCCCCCTTTGTTGACCTCAAAAGAAACATAAAATATTTCCCCAGAAAAATCCCAGATGAGTGGGCACAGTGAAGGGGCAAACAGTCTCATAACACCTGAGGCTAGAAAAATAGCTAAGGAGGATTCCTCTTACCGGGGCAGAGGTGAACCAGAAGGAAAGGGAGCCCAAGGTGGTGGAAACTCTCACTAGGACCCAGGTGTGCAGGATCACCAACCCCTGAGCTTGCTTTTGCCTCAACTCAACTGAGGAGATCTTCCAGGACCTGATCACCCATTCCTGATACTTAACAAGCTATCCCTTGGGCTGATCGGGAAAACACACACAAAAAAGATAAAAAGGCATCTGCCCTTAGCTTTTTTACACCAGTTAGCTCAACATCAAGTTCCTCAGCTTCTAACTGAAAGAACCAGAAGCCACAAAACAAATCATCATCATGAGCAAGTAAAAGCAAAACAAGGGTGAAAAAAACATAGAATCTTTCTATGGAGACAAGGACCAAAAGAAGAATACCAAAGAGGTCAGTAGTGAGACTGTACTCCCATCTGGAACTTCAGAAAGGACCATGAACTGCTCTCATGCACAAACAGCTGTCTTGGAACAGCTAAAGAAGGAAATAGAAGAAAAACTGACCAAGGATTTTAAAAGTAGGAAAAAAGAATTCACTGATGAGAACAACTCTTTAAAAAGGAAAATTGAACAAATGGAAAAGGAAGCACAAAATCTAACTGGGAAAATTGGACAAATGGAAAAGCAAGCACAAAACCTAACTAGGAAAATTGGACAAATGGAAAAGGAAGTACAAAAACCAACTGGAGAAAATACTCCTTAAAAGGAACAATTGGACAGATGGACAAGGAGATGCAAAAGTTAACCGAAGAAAACAATTTAATAAAAATTAGAATTGGGCAAATAGAAACTAATGACTCTATAAGACATCAAGAATCAGTCAAACAAAATCTAAAGAATGAAAACATAGGAGAAAATGTAAAATATCTAATTGGAAAAACAACTGACTTGGAAAATAGATCCAGGAGAGAAAATCTAAGAAGTATTAGCCTACCAGAAAGCTACCATGAAAAAAGAGTCTGGATAATATCTTCCAACAAATCATCAAGGAAAACTGTTTGGAAGTGCTAGATCTAGAGGGCAAAATGTCATCGAAAGAATCTACCGTTCACTTCCTGAAAGGAATCCCAAACTAAAAACCCCAAGAAATACTGTTGCCAAATTCCTGAACTATCAAGTGAAGGAGAAAATACTACAGGCAGCCAGAAAGAAACCATTCAAATATCGAGAGGCAATAGTCAGATCACATAGGACCTTGTAGCTTCTACATTAAAGGATCAAAGGAATTGGAATACAATATTCCATAAGGCAAAGGAGCTGGGACTACAACCAAGGATCAATTACCCAGCATAACATTTCAAGCAAAGAGATGGACATTCAAAAAAATTAGGGATTTCCAGACCTTCCTGACAAAAAGACCAGAACTCAGTAGAAAATTCGATTTTCAAAAGCAGGTCTCAAGAGAGGGATAAAAAGGTAAACAGAGGAAAAGAAAAACATTACTCAAGTTGGGCAAACTGTTTACTTCCCTATAAGGGAAGGTGATACTTGTTAATCCTGAGAATTGTACACCTATCATGAAATATAAAAGGGATATACATAGAGGGAACAGATATAAAGTAAATGATGTGACAATAAAAATATGATTTAAGCATGCAAAGGAATTGTAACAGGAGATGCGAAAAGGGGGAAGCAGAAAATGGTAAATTACATCACAGGAAGAAGTACAAAATTATAATAGAGGGAATGAGGGAAGAGAGATGAGTATTGTTTGAGAGGAGCAATAAACTTAAGTACATAAATCTAACTAGCTATATAGGCAATAGGCAGGGAAGGGGAAGAGAGGGGAGGGAAAGCTAAAAGGGAGGGAAGAAGTAGTAAGGGTAAAGGGGAGTAAAAGGGAGGAGGGGCTTAAAGAAGGTAGGGAAGACTATATATCCTGCTAAAAGGCACAATAAACAATGAAGCATTATCATTACTAAACATGTATGCTCCAAGTGGTATAGCATTCAGATTCTTAGAGGAGAGGTTGAGAGACTTGAAGGAAGAAATAGACAGCAAAACTATACTAGTAGGGGACCTCAACCTCCCCCTATCTGAAGTTGATACATCTAACCTCAAAATAAACAAGAAAGAGATTAAGGAGGTAAATAAAACTCTGGATAAGGTAGATATGATAGCTCTCTGGAGAAAATTGAATGGGAATAGAAAGGAATATACCTTTTTCTCAGCAGTACATGGCACATATACAAAAATTGACCATGTTCTAGGGTATAAAAACCTCACAATCCAGTGCAGAAAGGAAGAGATAGTCAATGCATCCTTTTCAGATCATAATGCAATAAAAATTATATGGAATAAAAGGCCATGGAAAGATAAACCAAAAATTAATTGGAAACTAAATAATCTAATCCTAAAGGAGTGGGTTAAAAAAGAAATCATAGATACAATCAACAACTTCATTCAAGAGAATGACAATAATGATACAATCTACCAAATCTTATGGGATACTACAAAAGTAGTCCTTAGGGGAAGTCATATCTTTGAATGCCTACATGAATAAAATAGAGAAACAGGAGATTAATGACTTGAGCATGAAGCTGAAAAAGCTAGAAAAAGAACAAATTGAAAATCCCCAAGTAAATATCAAATTAGAAATACTGTAAACCAAAGGAGAGATTAATAACATCAAAAATAATAAAACTACTGAATTAATAAGTAAAACCAATAGTTGGTTTTATGAAAAAAATAATAAAATTGATAAACCTTTGATCAATTTGACTAAAAAAAGAAAGAAAACCAAATTACTAAAATCAAAAATGAAAGGGGTGAACTCACCTCCAATGAGGAGGAAATTAAAACAATAATTAGAAATTACTTTGCTCAATTTTATGCCCATGAATTTGACAATCTAAATAAGATGGATGAGTATTTTAAAAAAATACAAATTTCTCAGCTTAACAGATGAGGAAGTTGAATACTTAAACAACCCCATCTCAGAAAATGAAATTCAACAAGCCATCTATGAACTCCCTAGGGAAAAATCTCCAGGGCAGGATGGATTTAAAAGTGAACTCTATCAAACTTTTAAAGAACAGTCAATTCCAATACTATATAGACTATATTTGAAAATTGGGAAAAAAAGGAGTCCTCCTAAATTCTTTTTATGATACAAATATAATTTTGATACCTAAACCAGGAAGAGACAAAACAGAGAAAGAAAATCATAGACCAATTTCTCTAATGAATATAGATGCAAAAATTTTCAATAAGATTTTAGCAAAACTAAGACAGCAACTTATAACAAGAATAATATAATATGATCAGATAGGATTCATACAAGGAATGCAGAACTAGTTCAATATTAGGAAAACTATTACCATTATCGACCATATCAACAACAGAAATCACATGATTATCTCAATAGATGCAGAAAAAGCTTTTGACAAAATACAACATTCATTACTATTAAAAACATTGGAGAGCATAGGAGTAAAGGGAACTTTCCACAAAATAATATGCAGTATCTACCTAAAACCTTCAGTAAGCATTATATGCAATGGTGATAAGCGAGATGCATCTCCAATAAGATCAGCGGTGAAACAAGGAGTCCATTATCACCACTATTATTGTTTTTTTATTTAGTTAAATTTATTTATTTAACTTTTTACATTCATTTTCACAAAATTTTGGGTTCCAAATTTTCTCCCCATTTGTCCCCTTCCCCCACCCCAATACACCAAGCATTCTAATTTCCCCTATCACCAATCTGCCCTCTCTTCTATCACCCCTCCCTTCCCTTGACCCCATCTTCTCTTTTGTCCTGTAGGGCCAGATAACTTTCTATTCCCCATTACCTGTATTTCTTATTCCCTAGTAGCAAGAACAACTACTCAACAGTTGTTCCGAAAGCTTGGAGTTTCCAACTTCTCCCTATCCCTCCCTCCCCACCCATTCCCTTTGGGAAGGCAGGCAATTCAATATAGGCCATATCTGTGTAGTTTTGCAAATGACTTCCATAATAGTCATGTTGTGTAAGACTAACTATATTTCCCTCCAACCTATCCTGCCCCCCATTGCTTCTATTCTCTCTTTTGATCCTGTCCCTCCCCAAAAGTGTTGATTTCCGATTGCTCCCTCCTCCCATTGCCCTCCCTTCCATCATCCCCCCTACCCTGTTTATCCCCTTCTCTCACACTTTCCTGTATTGTAAGATAAGTTTTCATACCAAAATGAGTGTGCATTTTATTCCTTCCTTAGTCAAATGTGATGAGAGTAAACTTCATGTTTTTCTCTCAGGTCCCTTTCTTTTCCCTCCACTAAAAATCTCCTAGCTGCCTCTTCTATGAGAGATAATTTGCCTCATTCCATTTCTCCCTCTCTCCTCCCAATACATTTCTCTCTCACCATTTACCTTCATTTTTTAAAGATATGATCCCATCCTATTCAATTCACTTTGTATTCTCTGTCTCTGTGCATGAGTGCACGTGTGTGTGTGTGTGTGTGTGTGTGTGTGTGTGTGTAATCCCCCTAACTCCCCAGATACTGAAAAGTTTCAAGAGTTACAAATATTGTCTTTCCATGTAGAAATGTAAACAGTTCAACTTTAGTGAGTCCCTTATGACTTCTCTTTGCTGTTTGTTTTTTCATGCTTCTTCTCATTCTTGTGTTTGAGGTCAAATTTTCTTTTCAGCTTTGGTCTTTTCATCAAGAATGCTTGAAAGTCCTATTTCATTGAATGACCATTTTTTTCCCCTGAAGTATTATACTCAGTTTTTCTGGATAGGTGATTCTTGGTTTTAGTCCTAGTTCCTTTGACTTCTGGAATATCCTATTCCATGCCCTTTGATCCCTTAATGTAGAAACTGCTAGATCTTGTGTTATCTTGATTTTATTTCCACAATACTTGAATTGTTTCTTTCTAGCTGCTTGCAATATTTTCTCCTTGACCAGGGAACTCTGGAATTTGGCCACAATGTTCCTAGGAGTTTCTCTTTTTGGATCTCTTTCAGGCAGTGATCGGTGGATTCCTTGAATAATTACTTTGCCCTCTGGTTCTAGAATCTCAGGGCAGTTTTCCTTGATAATTTCATGAAAGATGATGTCTAGATTCTTTTTTTGATCATGGCTTTCAGGTAGTCCCATAATTGTTAAATTGTCTCTCCTGGATCTATTTTCCAGGTCAATTGTTTTTCCAATGAGATATTTCACATTATCTTGCATTTTTTCATTCTTTTGGTTTTGCTTCGTGATTTCTTGGTTTCTCATAAAGTCATTAGCCTCCATCTGTTCCATTCCAATTTTGAAAGAATTATTTTATTCAGTGCGCTTTTGAACCTCCTTTTCCATTTGGCTAATTCTGCTTTTGAAAGCATTCTTCTCCTCATTGGCTTTTTGAACCTCTTTTACCAATTGAGTTAGCCTATGTTTCAAGGTGTTATTTTCTTCAGCATTTTTTGGGGTCTTCTTTAGCAAGGTGTTGACCTTCTTTTCATGCTTTTCTTGCATCTCTCTCATTTCTCTTTCCAGTTTTTCCTCCACCTGTCTAACTTGATTTTCAAAATCCTTTTTGAGCTCTTCCATGGCCTGAGCCCATTGAATATTTATTTTGGATGTTTGGGATACAAACCCCTTGACTTCTATGCTTTCCCTGATGGTAAGCATTGTTCTTCCTCATCAGAAAGGATGGGAGGAGATATCCATTCACCAAGAAAGTAACCTTCTATAGTCTTGTTTTTTTTTCCCTTTTCTGGGCATTTTCCCAGCCAGTTACTTGACTTCAGAGATTCCTCTCCACCCCCACCTTGCCTTCAGATCTACCCAGCTAGTGCTTAGGGTCTGAAATTCAAATGCTGCTTCCCAGCCTCAGGGCTTTCAGTGGGGTTGGGGCTGCTATTCAGTGTGAGATCAAATTCAGGTGCTCAAGTAGGGACAGGGATGCTATTCAGTGTGACATTAAGTTCAGCTACTCGGGTGGGGGCAGGGCCACCTTATAGGGCTTAGTTCCCTCAGGGGGGTTATGCAGAGACCTTCAACAATGGATCCAAGCTCCTGTCTGCTTTGAGAGCTCCTGTCTACTGCTGCCTCTGCCACTGCCTTCCAAGGGGGCCTGAGTTATGGAGACACCCCACTCCCCTCTTGGCCAGCCAAACAGGCTCTCTCACTGACCTTTGGCATCTGTGGGTAGAGGTACCTGCACAGCCACTGGAAATTCCGTCCCTGAAGCCTGCTTGGATCTGCTCCTCTTGGTGCCAGTGCCATGTGGCTAAGGCAGGGCTGGGGTCTGCTCCAGGTCTGGTGCACAAGGGATCTTTTGCATTGGTTTTTCAGGGCTCTCTGGAACAGAAATCTCCTCCACTCCATTGTTGTGTGGCTTCTGCTGCTCCAGAATTTGTTGGGAGGTCTTCTTTACAGGTATTTTATGGGCTGTGGGTTAGGAGCTAGCATATGTGAATCTTTCTACTCCACCATCTTGTCTCCTCCCCCCACCACTATTATTTAATATGGTACTAGAAATGTTAGCTATAGCAATTAGACAAGTTAAAGAAACTGAAGGAATTAAAATAGGCAAAGAAGAAACTGAATTATCACTCTTTGCAGATGATATGATGATATACTTAGAAAATCCCAGGGATTCAAGTAAAAAACTACTTGAAATAATAAACAACTTTGGCAACACTGCAGACTACAAAATAAACTCACACAAATCTTCTGCATTTCTATATATTAGCAACAAAGCCCAACAACAAGAGATAGAAAACAAAATCCTATTTAAGGCTAAGGTAGACACTATAAAATATTTGGGAGTTTACCTGCCAAAACAAACCCAGGAACTGTATAAACACAACTACAAGACACTTTTCACACAAATGAAGTCGGATCTAAGTAAGTGGAAAAACATCAGTTGTTCGTGGGTAGGCTGAGCCAATATAATAAAAATGACAATTCTACCTAAATTGATTTACTTATTTAGTGTCATACCAATTAAACTATCAGATAATTATTTTCTAGAGCTGGAAAAAATAGTATCAAAATTCATCTGGATGAATAAAAGGTCCAGAATATCAAGGGGACCAATGAAAAGAAATTCTAGGGAAGGTGGCCTAGGGCTACTAGATCTCAAATTGTATTATAAAGCCTCAATTATTAAAACCACTTGGTACTAGCTAAGAAACAGAGGGTAGACAAGTGGAATATGCTAGGTACTCAAGACATAGTAGACAATGAATATAGCAATCTACTGTTTGATCAATCCAAGGACCCCAGCTTCTGGGATAAGAACTGACTGTTCAACAAAAATTGCTGGGAAAACTGGATAAAAGTGTGGCAGAAACTAGGCATAGACCAATGGCTGACACCATACACAAGAATAAAATCCAAACAGATACACAATCTAGGTATAAAGATGGATTCTATGGACAAACTGGTAGAGCAAGGAATAGTGTATTTATCAGATTTATGGAGAAGGGAAGAATTTTTGACTAAAGAAGAGATAGGAAGCCTTATGAAGTACAAGATGGATAATTTTGAATACATTAAACTGAAAAGTTTTTGCACAACCAAATCCAATGCAACCAAAATTTGGAGGGATGTAGAAAACTGGGAAAGAATTTTTACAGCTAATCTCAGGGATAAAGGCCTCATTTCTAGAATATATAGAGAACTGAGTCAAATATATAAAAATACAAGTCATTCCCCAATTGATAAATGGTCAAAGGATATGAATAGGCAATTTTCAGAGGAAGAAATTACAGATATCTATAGTCATATGAAAAAATGCTCTAAATCACTTTTGGTTAGAGAGATGCAAATCAAAACAACTCTGAGGTACTATATCACACCTATCAGATTGACAAACATGACAGAACAGGAAGATGATAAATGTTGGAGAGGATGTGGGAGAGTTGGAACACTAATTTGTTGTTGGTAGAGCTGTGAGCTCATCGTACCATTCTGGAGAATGGTTTGGAACTATGCCAAAAGGGCTACAAAAATGTGCATACCCTTTGACCCAGCAATATTGCTTCTAGGATTGTATCTCCAAGGGATCATAAAAATGGAAAAGGGTCCCACGTGTACAAAAATATTTATAGCATATAGCATATATATGACTCTTTGTGGTGGCCAAAAAGTGGAAATCAAGGGGATGTCCATCAGTTGGGGAATGACTGAATGAATAACGGTATGTGAATGTAATGGAATACTACTGTGCTATAAGAAATGATAAACAGAAAGACTTCCGAGGCCTGGCCAGACTTACATGATCTGAGGCTGAGCAGAAGGAGCAGAACCAGGAGAACTTTGTGCACAGCAACAACCACAGTGTGCGAGAGTTTTTTCTGGTAGACCTGGAATTTCATTTCAATGCAAGGACTTAAAGAAAAATTCCCAATGGTCTTCTAAGGCAAAATGCCTTCCACATCCAGGGAAAGAACTACGGAATTCAATTGCAGAATGTAGCAGATCATGTGCGTGTGTGTGTGTGTGTGTGTGTGTGTGTGCGTATTGTGTTTTTGTTTGTTAGATGATTTCTCCCACTAATTTTAATTCTTCAGCACAGCATGACTATAGTGAAAATGTGTTTAATAGGAATGTATGTGTAGAACCTATACAAAATTGTATGCTGTCTCGGGGAGGGAGGGAGGAAGGAGTGGGAAGGAGGAGAAAATAATAATCTAAGTTATATGATATTTATTGTAGAACACCGAAAATAAATTAAATTAATTAAAAAAAACCCAAGAATGTGATTGAACACCGATCTCTAATGTCCATTTTCTCCACCTACTCATTTACATGGACATAAAAAAGAAACTTAGCGTTTAAAAACTGGAGCATCTCACCCTAGAGCTGGATAATTATTAGACAGATAACCATTGTATGGTTTATAGCTGAGTCTTCAGAGATGAACATTTGAGAAATATATTGGAAAATCTGTTAAAGTTATGGTACAATCTCTGACTCTATTTAACCAACCCTATACTAGGAAGGATTGTCAGAAGAAAAGGTTAGGCTTGAGGTTATAACCTTGTTGGGATATTCTTGCTCTTCATTCCAGAGAGCTGGACCTGAGAATCTCCTCCTTGGGAAATGGCATTCTCAAAGTGGAGTGTCTGAGAAAGGAAAAGCAGGGAGGATTTCTGCTAGTTCTAGGGTAAGCTTCCTGCTCTTTTCAAACAAATTGGCTGAAAAATTATACTTATATCCTAGTCAAAGAATTCAACTGAGGATCTAGTATTAACCAAAAGAGCAGTATAAAGGTATCAGGAAGCCTGTAGTATTGGAGGCTAAAGTTGCCTCTCTTTGACAAATATGGCCTTGGCCATACTTTCTCACTTTGTGTGTTCTCTACATATTTATCTTCCAATTTGTGACTTATGTGTGTGTCCACTCTCCTTGCTGATGCTGGATATACTTATTAATGATTGTGTCCCAGCTCTATGGAAATGTTTCATTGTTAATTTTCTATCTGTGCAATTTCAAAGCAAATGCATTTACTTTGAGCTAATTGTGTCCTCTGACTGCCTTAAAAATAAACAAATTGGTGAGGATTTATGAGCTATTGTTTTAGGGACATGGACCCATAGAGGTCCTGAAACCTGGAGTAGCCATCCCCTGGGGAATCTGTGATTTGGGGAAGCCCACAGGTGCTACACTATGGGGTTTATTTGGCATCTCCATTTTCTTTCTTTTATTGTTCTTTTGTTTCTTTGTTCTTTCTGTTTCTTTTCTAATCTTGGGAGCACTGTGACATCAGGGAGGTGATGCCGTGATTTGCAAGTGAATTGGATATAACCGAGGGAGGGCTGTGCAAAGTTATCAGCCTCACTTTCTCCTCCAGAACCATCTGGGTCCTGTGGCAAGATATACAACAGGACAATTGGAAATGGTCCTGGATGCAGTGGGAGACATTGGCCTTTGTAAGTTAAGGTCCTACACAGATCTGTTTGGCTGAGGCAAGGCCTATTCAACGATTAAGGTTAAATAAAAACAACAAAAAAACAAGGCAGAGATTGGCCTCTTTTATGGAGCAAACAAATAAATCTAGCAGGGGAAGATCTTTAAGATTTCCACCCAAACAGAAAGAATTTCTATTTACATTCAATCTAGGCCAAAACCATGGCATGCAAATGAAATGAAGGAGGGCTGGGCAGAGTCATAAGTCTCACTTACTCTTCTAGAACCAACTAGGTCCAGTGGCAAGATATAGACCAGGATGCCTGGAGATGGCCCTGAATGCAGTGGAAGCGCCAATGGAGTGAAGCAATGCTATGTGCTTTTTAGGATAATGTTTTCAGCAATGTTGTCAGATGCCTTCAACAAGGTCAAAAGTGGCATCAAGGACAGCTTCCACACTGATGGTAAACTATATAACTTGAAAAGCTACAAGCCAAGACTAAAGTGGATGGAGAGTTGGTGCATGATTTTTTGTTTGAAGGTGATTGTGCACTCAATGCCACTTCTTAAGCCAAGATGTAACAAAGTATGCATTGATTCTCTCTGCTTGACAACACCAAAACAAAGGTTATCCACCAACACCATACTATTCATATGTGGAACCATCAGTTATATATATGTGGAACCAAAATGGTGAGATTTTGAATGCTGTGGATAAGGTCATTTACCTTGGCAGTATATTTTTCAGGGATGTTTACATTGGTAATGGGGTTGATGCATGCATTGCCAGAGCTAGCTCAGTGTTTGAGAGGTTCTGCAGGAAAGAGTGGGAGAGAAGAGGTTTTAGGCTACCTACCAAACGGAAGGTCTATATAGATGTGTTGATCTCATTGTATGGATTGTTGTATACCTGTGGAATTTGCACAGTATACCAGCAGCATGTCTGGAAACTGAATCACTTCCATTTGAATTGTCTTGGGAAGATTCTGAAGATTATCTGGTAAGATAAGATATTGGACACTAAAGTCCTTTCTTAAACTGAACCACCAACCATTCAAACTACTGCAGAGAGTGCAACTCCAGTGGGCTGGCCATGTTGTTTGAATGCCAAACTTTTATTTGCCTAAAGGACTATTTTAGAAAGAACTCACATAAGGCAAGACCTCATATGGAGGTCAGAAGAAATGATACAAGGACACTCTTAAGATCTCTCTGAAGAGCTTTGGAATTGATTGTGAGATATGGGAAACCCTGGCAAGCGACTGCTCAGCAAAGTGTGTCTGTATCAAAGGAGGCACTGTGCTCTATGAGCAAAGCAGAATTGAAAGCTCAAAAGAGATGTAAGATACACAGATTTAGAGAAAACTCCCAATGTTCATTTAGACTATTTGCCCAATCTGTGATAGAGCCTTCTAAGCTTATCTGAACCACATTTGGACATACTATACCTTGACTCCAACACAGTGATGTCATTTTGGTCCTCTTCTTGACCAGTAAATCAATTAGATTTAGACAGTAACTAACTAGTAACTACCTAGTAACTAGTTTAGACAGTAAATAACTAGTAACTAATTAGTAACTACCTAGAGGACATTAGATTTTGAATCAGACCTGCGCTTAAATTTTGGCTTTGCCATTTACTCCCTGAATGACTGAGGAAGTCACTTGACTTTTCTAGGCTTTAATTCCTTCATCTATGTAACCCTACTTTTTGAGGTATACCAATCCCAAAATGCCCAGCACTACATGTTTTGGAAACTCTAAGAGGCTGGATGTGTGAGTGGTTGGGATTGGTATGTCTTACAAGGCAGGGCTACATTTATAAAATGAGGATATTGGACTAAATTGGAAGTTTTTAACCTGAGGTCCATGAACTTGTAGGGTTTTTCCTAATTTTTATTATTTTTTCATTTTAGACAAATACTAAACGTTAAATACATAATAAGAAAAGAAAAAGAAGTGTTATAAACTTAAATAAAAAACTTAAATGTAAAAAAAGAAAAGAAAAAACATGTCATGTACACAACAGAATGTAGGAGAGGATTAAATTATATAGCAATAACTTATAATTTCAAGAAAGCCTATATATTAAATACTGTGCATTAAGTTGAACGCTGTTCGTCTTTTCTTTGCTTCCTTGTAGGTTTTCTTTTGTTCTCTGCTGTACACTTTTTATTTTGCTCTTTTTTTCCCTATACACCATCCCAAGACTACAATTGAGCATAGATATGTTTATATATAGGTATTGATACATACATACATGTATACTATATGCACATACATATATGTACATGAACTTGTTTTTTAAAAAATATTTTGATAACTGTATTCTAATGTGTAGGGTTGTATACTGTACATGTATGCTAGGTAGATGTCTACATAGGTTTGTCTAAATGTGGATTGCAGGGATGCATGAATATGTATCTCTGGAATTTTACCTCCTCTCTTCAATGTAGACTTTGATTCCTGCCTGGCCAAAAGCAAGACATTGAGGCCACAAGGTTGGAGGAGATAAATAGACTAGGGTTGTATTGGTCTGCTCCCTTAAGTATAGCTAGTCTAGGGGAAATAAGTTTCAGGATCAAGCAGCCGTCTTGCCCATGATCATTTAATGGGGAAGGAGGTCCCCAAGTCTCTATTATAAATTGACTACTTTCCCACCTAATGATAGTTACAGAAAGGCAATCTTAAATAATAATTAGGGAATAAACCAATTTACCCAAGATGATAGCAAACAAACCAGAGACATTAAAATCTCCCAGGCAATATAGACTTAATAAGTTCTTGCACTGGAGTGAGGTATCTTACTCTCAAAAGAGAGAGTCCTTGATCTCATCCGAGGGGAAATTCCTTGAAATCTATGCATCAGTGAACTGCAAATTATGAACATGTTGAGGAGCCAGCTCCTCTACCCATCTTTTTCCCAAAGTTTTTATCTCCCTCTAGGTGCATCTTCTTAAAGAGAGCTGAAACTATATATATTCTCTCTCTAAGCCAGAAGAAAAATCTCTCCCAACTCTCACCAATTCCATTCCTCACATGGGCATAGAGCATTGAATAATCATTCCTCTCACTAATGAGGAGAGTCTTAAGCAAATGACCTAAGTTTGAACCCCAGGTTACAAGTGCAATTGGTTTTCTTTGTAATCCCATGGATTATATTTTATGCACATAAAAATATTTTTCTGAGGAGTTCATAGGCTTCTCCAGACTGCCAAAGAAGCCCCTAACATAAGAAACGTTAAGAACCCATTCCATATCTAAATGTAAAATTCTGTGATCCTATACTTTTTAAGTTATAGGGAGGCAAATTTTATTTCAGCATAAGGAAAAAGTCCTAACAATGAGATGACCCAAAGTAGAATGGGCCAGGGATAATTTTTCTTTCTTTCTCTTTCCAACTTCCTTCTGATCTTCATAGGCCTTTACTTTCTGAGGCAAATTTGAGCAGTTTCTATTACATTCATTTCTTCAAAATTATTTTTCAGGTGCAAAAGAAGAAAAATAAACCTTAATTTTTGCTTGCTCTTACATTGCTGGCCCTTTGTCTCTCCCTTCTCTCCCCTTGTCCTTATTCAGACTTTTCCTGACTCCTTCCCCACTGTTGTGGATCAGGATATTGTGGAGATGGGAAACTTGATTTCATTCCCCACATTCTCACTATACCAGCTGAGACTCTTACAAGCAAGGAGCTCATGGCACATACTTGATTCAGTTGAGGCTAACTTTGCCCCAGGTGGATTATCTGGGATCCAGCTGTGAACCCCATGGGCAAGAGTAACATGAAACCAGTTTTAGGATATTGATCAGTTTCATTTACATCTGTTACAATGGATCATTGAAAGACTCAAAGTGGTCCAGGGCTCCTTAATAAGTTCAAAGGAGTTTCTAGTTAGAAAGGCATGATGATGTTCTGGCAATTAATCCTTGTCAAAATGTAAAAGCTTGGAGCACTTGCCCAGTCAACTAGCCCATCACCCAGTACCAGATTAATTAAAATCTAGAGAAGGTAATCACCAGTTTGGTCTCAGGATGAATTTCTTGACTATAGCAAGCCTCTAAAAACGCTGTATAAATACCAGTTATTTTAAGTTAAAGAATACATGTGGTTTGCCTCAGTAGAGGGAGCACCTGCACTAAAGAAATGATATTTAACCACCTTGTGGTATTGCTGCCAATTATCTTGATTCTGTTTGACAGGAAAGTCCCAGGGATGAGGGGGGCTGGGATAAGAAGTGAAAAGAGAAAAAGGAAGAGGAGAAAGCAGAAGAGGGAATCCCAAGCTCTTGATGGGTCTCAGAGCACACATAGCCTTCTATTGTCTCATCTCTAACTCCATCTTCAAGCCTGGTCAAATCATTATCAAGGTTTGTGTGGAATTTTGCAATCAGCACAGCTCTGAGTCCCCACCTACTGACAAACTCTGCCTCCTCAATTACCTGGATATGTTTTACTGAGCTCTCAGCATTGTGCCCTTGGCATATTGTAGTGGACTTCCCAAAGAAGAGATAGGCATGTGTAAATACCATTTACAGCATTTACTCTTAGTTCATGAACAATACAAGCAATGTATAAATATAAGAAGACATTTACCTTGAGGTTGCCTGCTTCTTCTAGACTACAGATGGTACATGGGACTAATGTAAACTAAGGTGTGCTTTTTAAAAAAATCTTTTTTTCAACTATAGGTAAAAACAATTTTAACATTCATTTTATAAAATTTTGAGTTCCAAATTCTCTTCCACCTTTCCTCTTCTCCCCCCTCATTGAGAAGGCAAGCAATTTAGTAGAGGTTATACATGTTCAGTCATTCAAAACATATTTCCATATCAGTGAAATAAAACACAAATACCCCCTCCACCCCCAAAAAAACACCAATAAAAATAAAGAAAAAAATTTAAAAGTGTGCTTCAATCTGCACTCAGACTCCATTAGTTCTTCCTCTGGAAGTGGATAGTATTTTTCATCATGAGTCCTTCAGAATTTTTGCAGATCATTGCATTTCTGGGAATAGTTTAAGTCATTCACAGTTGATCATCATGTAATATTGTGTTACTGTGTACAATGTTCTCCTTGTTTCACTCACTTCACTTTGCATCAGTTCAAGTAATTCTTTCCAGGTTTTTCTGAATGCATCCTCCTTGTCATTTCTTATACCATGATAGAATTGTTTTCACAATCATATACCATAACTTGTTTAGCCATTCCCCAGTTGATGGGCATCCCCACAATTTTTAATTCTTTGCCACCACAAAAATAGCTGCTACAAATATTTTTGTACATACAGTGAACCATGGAGTTCAAAGAAAGCAATGGTTTCAATTTGTTTAGTTCTACATGGTTGTATTCTTGGAAGTATGTGAAGGAATATTCACTTAATGCTGATCTCCTGCTTCAGGTAGGGTTAATATTCAGATCAAGACACTGAAACTCAACCTGAGGTTCTCATGCCTTCCCTATCACAGTAACAGGAACTGAAGATAATACAAAACTTCATGGTGGTAGAGCTATTTTTGGTTTGGGCTGTCCTGTGTCTGGCAGGTGGACCCATCAGCAAGCTAAGTCAAGAAGAGGCCTGTCATACTAGCACGTCATTTCTCTCTCTCTTTGACCTTGAAGCACTATGATCTCCTTCCACAGATGTCACTTTACTTTCTCACTCCCATATCAGTATCCAAATCTGACTGGCCCTCCTCACCAACTCCTACCCATAGTTTCAGAAGAGAAGCAAGTAAGCTCACTGTAGGAGCTCACTTCAAGCACTGAAGACAACAATTTTTAGAGAAGAGTCATTACCTATGAAAATATTGAGATGAAAAACCATATGTATCTAATCTCTTGCCAACACCTGTTGATTTTACTTTCATCTCCCTTCTTTCTCTTTTCAGACACTACCAACACTGCTGCAGACTCTCACCACTTCATTCTTTAACTTTTGCAATATTTTGCTGGTTGGTCTCCCTGCCTCAATATCTCCCTACTCCAGTCAATCCTCCAATAAACTGTCAAATTGATCTTAAAACACAGGTCTGATCATCACCACCTTCTCACTAAACTCCAGTGGCTTCCCATTAAACCTCAGGATCAAATATGGCATTCAAAGTCCGTTAGAACATACATCTTCCCCTACATTCTCTCTCTCTCTCTCTCTCTCTCTCTCTCTCTCTCTCTCTCTCTCTCTCTCTCTCACACACACACACACACACACACACACACACACTCCTTTCCAGTCTTCTTACACCTTATACTTCTCCATGTACTCTACCATCCAGTGATACTGATCTGTTTGCTCTTGCCCAACAAGACATTAGCTCCCATTTCCAAGCTGTTTCACTGGCTGTCCCTTATACCTGGAATTCTCTCCTTTCTCAATCTGCCTCCTGACTTCCCTGGTTTCTCTCATGTTCTATCTAACATCCTATCTTTCTCAATTTCTATTTACTCTAATGCCTTCCTTCTATTGATTATTCTAACTTATCCTGTTTGTGTCTTACTTGTACATAGTCTTTTGCATATTGTTTCTCCTATTAAACCTTAAGTTCCTTGAGAGTAAGGACTGTCATTTGCATTCCCCAGACTTAGCACTGTGACTAGAACATGGCAGGTACTTAATAAATGTTTATTTATGAATTAACTATAACGCCATTTTATTTGTAGGTGATGGCAATTTTTGCATGCAGAGAGAGAATGCTACCCTCCTAGCACTTAGCTAGCAGGAACACAGATGATGTGTTGTGTAGAGGCTAACTTCCCTAAGACAATGTTTGAATGTTTGGAAAAATGCTTAGAGCTGTTGCTCCAAAAGAGAATGATAGAGCATAAGGAATAACAAAGACAGACAAGAACAGCCCACAAAAGTAGCATTCACTAACTGATGAAGGCTGAAATGTCGAGGACCCTCATGAAAAGAGGTATCAGGAAGGTGAGTGGGGGAAATGGGAAGACTGTCAGGGTGGCCTTGGTCTGGACTGTGAATGATTTAAGGGAGCAAAATCATTATTTGACTCCATCTCTCATCTGACACTCACAACCTTGGGAAGGGGTGGGAGAGGGGAGAAAAAAATTCTAGGAAAGAAATTTTAAAGCTTCCTGAGGACTTTCTTACCCCCCCCTCCCCAAACAAATCCCCACAACCTACTAATAAAGTATTAGGAAGTTATATACACTAAGGTATGAATGATTACTATTCTGTGTCATAGACTCCACTAAAAATACATTTGCATTTTAAGAAGGAACTATTTAATCCAAACTCATTTCTTAATAGATATATTGGAGGGTGGGGTTTAAGGGATGAGATGCTTGAATCAGGAGATACTAGAAGCCAAATGGTTCCTGTTATCTATTCCAACTAATGTGCTCGCCACCTCACAGGGTAAGTACTGAAAGATTATATATGCTATTATTTCCAGTAGACTGAAAATATTTGTTATTTGCAGCATACTTTTATTTCCTGTGTATTTTCTACTTTAAACTGTCATAGATGTAAAGTTTGCTTCTGTTATAATAATTAGTTTCATCTTTAAAAAAAGAAAAGCAAAATATTCTGGAGGTACTTAACCTGTAACTGTGAATCTCACCATAGAGACACCAGAGCAGTCCTCCCTAGCCAGAACACTTACTGTTATCTGAAAGCATGAATTCAATCATGTGACTATGCTCTTCAACAAAATTTATGCTCAATCTCTAGCATCAGATACATGCTATTTGACATTTAAAGTTCTTGAAGACTTTAATACAAATAACATTCTGGTCTTAATATACATTACTCCCCTTCACCCACTCTATGGTCCAGTTAAACTGGACTACTTATTGTTCCTTGTATATGATTTTCCATCTCCCATCCCCAAGCCTATAGCAGATGCCTGGCATACATTCTCTCTTCAATTTTGCCTCTTAGAATTGCTAGCTACTTTCAAGCCCCTGATCAAGTGCCACCTTCTATAGGAAAATATTTCTGACCATTATCCCCCTGCCCAAAGCTGATATAACTTCACCTCCCTCCTACCCCATTCTGCAAAATTATCTTCTATTTGTTTAGTTTATAATTTTTGTATGCTTCTATGTATGTATGTATATATATATGTGTGTATACACACATATATGGATAGGTATGTACGTATGTACATTTATTGAAGGCATTTGTTTTTGTCTTTGTATTCTCAGTACCTAGCAGAGTGCCTGATACGTATTAGGCACTTAATGAATGATTATTGATTGATTTTTCAACTTTTTCTTTCATTACTTTTCCATATATTCTCAGTTTTTTAAGTTATTACTGTAATTTCCCTGTCTCCTTTCTCTTAGCTGTGCTTTTAATTTTGCTAACAATGGATTGACTTATTTTTTTGAGTACTGGTGGCTTAAAGAAGCACCATAACAGATCAAAACGATATATTGTCCATTTTACTGGAAATTCTAATGTTGTAGCCTAAAATTGGTTTAGGTCATCTGTATGAACAAAATCTTATAGGATACCCTTACATAAAGAAAAATTTAAAACAACTTTGATTTAAGTTCACACACACATGTGTATATTTATTTCTGTGTACATACATGTAAAATTTCACCATATTTTGAAAGGCATATAAATTCAGCACTGTGGGAAAGCTAATACACCACAACAATTACTCCATTCACACTTGGAATAACTTTGTCCCCATTTATAACATGACCTCCTGTTCCTGAATTGACATAACCTATAAAAATACCAATAAGTTTGGTGTTAATAAAAGAGACAATGAGATAAATAGACATTTCTCCTGGAGTTGTCAGGCAGCAAACACCATATTGACTGTTTCTCAGCCCTTTCTGAAGCCACACTGGTTCTCAGGTATATGACCATCTTCCAGGTGAAGGATTAGCCTATTAAGGAGGACTCCAGCAAGAATCTTTCTTTTTATATTAATTTTATTTATTTTCAGTGTTCTGTAATCACTTGGACTTTTTTCCCCTATCTACCCCACAGTTCCTCCCTCCCTCCCCAAGATGTCATAAAATTCTACATGGGATTTACACATAGATTCCTATTAAATACATTTTCACTATAGTCATGCTATGTAGAAGAACTAAATTGAATAGGAGAAATCATATAACAAACCAAAACATAATGCACACACAAAAAAATGATTTGCTACATTCTGTGATTGACTTCTATAGTTCTTTCTCTGGATGCAGAGGGCATTTTGTCTTAGAAAACCACTGGGAAATTTTTTTTAAGTCCTTGCATTGCTATAAAGTTCCAAGTCTACCAGAAAAAACTGTTGCACACTGTGGTGTTGCTGTGCACAAAGTTCTCCTGGTTCTTCTTCTTTCGCTCAGCATCAGGTTATATAAGTCTTTGCAGGCCTCTCTGAAGTCTTCTTGTTCATCATTTCTTATAGCGCAATAGTATTGCATTACATTCATATACCATAATTTATTCAGTCATTCCCCAATTGAAGGGCATCCCCATTCTGATTTCCAATTTTTGGCTACTATAAAGAGTGCTGCTATAAATATTTTTGTACATGTGGAATCCTTTCCCATTTTTATGATCTCTTGGGGATACAGTCCTAGAAGCGATATTGCTGGTTCAAAGGGTATGCACATTTTTGTAGCCCTTTGAGCATAGTTCCAAACTGCTCTCCAGAATGGTTGGATGATCTAGCAAGAATCTTGCAAGCACTGATTAAGAAAAACACCCCCTGTGTTTGTCGTAGGACAATCTATTCTCTTTACTTTTATAGACATGGACAATGGAGGCATCCTTGAACTCCTAGGGGATAACCTCCTGGAAAATTTCAGTCAGCTTTTGTATGAGCAATGGTCCCTCTACTTTGTAAATCTTGGTTGGAATAGAAGTAGAACCAGGTGCTTTACCACATGAAAGGAGCCTAATGGCACTCAAAACCTCTTCTTCAGTTAGAAGTTCAGCTAAGGAGGGATTGGTTTCAACCTGAGGTAAATGGTCAATAACCTCAGCATTCACGGATGCTGTTAAAAACACTATGGAAGTATTCAGCTCATCTCTCTAGGATCATGTCCTTATCACTAATCAATGTGGCTCCATCAGCACTGAGTAGTTGTGACGCACCATAGGTTTTTATTTATTTATTTTTTTGTTTGTTAATGTTCTACAATCATTATCAAAAAACTTAGATTTTTACCCCCCCACCTACCCCCCCCCACCCCCCTCCCTCCCCTAGACACCATACAATTCTGTATAGGATCTACATATACTTTCCTATTGAATACATTTTCACTATCGTCATGCTGGGTAGACGAACTAAAATAAATGGAAGAAATCATATAACAAATCAAAACATAATACACACACATATACCAACATGATCTGCTACATTCTGCAGATGAATTCCATAGTTCTTTCTCTGAGTGTAGAAGGCACTTTGTCTTGGAAAACTTTTGGGAGTTATTTTTTTTTTTTTAAGTTCTTGCATTGTTACGAGTTCCATGTCTACCAGAAAAAGCTCTCACATACTGTGGTCATTGCTGTGCACAAAGTTTTCCTGGTTCTGCTCCTTTCACTCAGCATCAGATCGTATAAGTCCTTCCAGGCCTCTCTGAAGTCTTCTTGTTCATCATTTTTTATGGCACAATAGTACTCCATTTCATTCATATACCACAACTTATTCAGCCATTCCCCAACTGATGGGCAACCTCTTGATTTCCAGTTTTTGGCAACTACAAAGAGTGCTGCTATAAATATTTTTGTACATGTGGGACCCTTTCCCATTTTTATGATCTCTTGGGGATATGGTCCTAGAAGCGATATTGCTGGGTCAAAGGGTATGCACATTTTTGTAGGCTTTTGGGCATAGTTCCAAAGCACTCTCCAGAATGGTTGGATGAGCTCACAGCTCCACCAACAATGAATTACACCATAGGTTTCTGATCCATAAACAGCTTTCATGGAATTATAAATACTCTTTGGATTGTTAATATTGGCATAAAACTGAATTTCAGCTGCCTTCTTACTGAGCCAGTAATCCTGCATCTCTCTAAGCTTTCCTTGTACTTTACTTTTGATGGAATTAAATGCTACCTTTTTAGAGATGGATGAACTATCTTGCTTGTGAATCCTGTGGAGTTCTCATTTTTCATTTAGCAGCGTTTGAATTTCCCCAACATTTTCATCAAAGCAGTGTTGGTGTTTGTGAGTGTCCTGACCCAGATGAGCCACTACAGTGCCGTACACCAAATCTCTGAAAGTTGCCTTCTCCTTTTTTGTTTCACTGTTGCCAACTGTGTGTTGGCTCAACTTTCCCTCAAAGTTAACAACAAACTGTTCCAGAGAAGAGCCCTAATTTGTTGACTTTAATTCTTCTGGTAGTCATTTTTCATTGGAAGCACCACTTTTAATGAATGTTAATATTTAGCTTGGAAAGGATAAGTCTATGATAAATCCAGCACTTTGCACCACACATTGTATTTGTCACTCTCACATCATCTGTCTCTTCTCCTTACAATCACATAGTCTATTAGATGACAATGTTTGCTGCAAGAGTGCATCCATGAAGTTTTATTGCATTTAGATAAACAGAAAACAGTGTTGGTGATGAGAAGGTCATGCAATGCACAAGTCTACAGTAGTAAATAACCATTGCTGTTGATGTTTCCAACTCCATTCCTCCTGCCAAGTCTGGTAGTCTGAGCCTACTATTACAGTCACTCAGAATTATAAGCTTGCCCTCTTTTGGAACATTGATGATAAGGGTCTCTAGATTTTCATAAAATTTTTCTTTTACCTCATCAGGGTTTGTCATGGTGGGAGCATAGGCACTAATGTTGGTGTTTTCCTGCAAGTGGCAATCTCATTGTCATAAGCCAGTTATTCATTCCTTTTGTCAGTCATATCAACTTGCTGACATGATTAGTTTTGATTGCAAAGCCTACGCCAGCTTCATAGGCACTCCCCTTCAATGTGGCCACTCCAGAAAAATATGTATCCAGCTCCGTCTTCAATAAGATGACCTTCATTGGCCAGTCTCTTTCCACTCAGGGCTGCTATTTGGATGCAAAACCTGTTGAGTTCTCTTGTAACAAGAGCAGTACGTCTTTCAGGTCTACTGGATTTTGTATTGTCTGTAAGTGTGCCGTGGAATCATCTTTGCAGATGTTTTTGTACATTTTGTACATTTTTTTTTTGTGTTTGGCCACAGAGTGGGATTCCTTACCTGCCGCAGTAATCAGGACAGGATTGGGTAAGCAGACAGTGTTTAAGGCACCTTTTCTAGCCCCCTTCCTTACACCAGGAGGTGAGATGTGCAATCATTACAAAACTGCTCAGATACCCACGGGGCTGCCCAGTCCCATTGCTGCTTCCAATGAGAAACGACCCTATGGACTGGGCCACCTGTGTGCAGGGTTGTGACTACAGCTCCCAGTATATCTGCCCCTGCTGCTTCATCATTTGTCTGTTACCACAGGACTTTGTGTATAATAGTAAAATGATATGGGTGATGTCTTTCGATTCATGCATAAATTGGATTGTCAGGCAGAGTTGCACGAAGACATCAGCCTCACTCTCTCCTCCAGAGTCATCATAGACCAATGGCGAGACAGAGTCAAGACGACTGGCAATGGCTCAGGATACAGCGGATGACCTTGAAATCTTCAGTGTCTAACCAAGCTCTAAGTGCTCCACATTGCCTCCTTTAGCTGCCTTCATGGCTGTTGGAACAAATTGTTTTCATCTGCCCATTCCACTAGGGCTTCACAGGGAGGTAGACACTCCCCTAATTCAACAATGGGTTTGAGATCCCTTAGTTACCCTTATCCTGGTTTGACCTGTCTGCCGAAATGGTTACCAGGGTGTGGCTGCTGCACATGCTGCAGCTTCTTGGAGCTACAGGTGAGAGTTGGGTGGAACAGGTGGACACCAAAGGTGGAAAGTAGCCTGAAAAGGGCTCAGTCGCTATCACACCAAAGGTACTGGTCCTCCCTGAACACACCCTATGATTGAATATTCCTGAACTGTCCCTATATTGAACATTCTCAAAAAAAAAAGGCTATTTTTAAAAATACTCTGCAGATGATGGCCATAGGGTTATTTCTTGTTTAGAAAAGAAAGATGTGATATGGGTAGAACGTGTTATTTTATTTCAGCTTAAAAAAACACCTTCCCATAGTACTGCTATAAACGTACTAATAACAATTACTCCCTTTTGAATGTATATTTCCAAACTAATTTTGTGATAAGTACCCACTTTTTACTATAATAGTAAATATCAATGATCATAGAATAATTAGAATTTTAAAATGACAGAATGATGGAGATAATCTAATTTATTGCACTTTAGTATTTCCCTAAATTAAATTAAAGCCTTCATATGGAAATATCCAATTAGCAGGGCAGGATATAGTGGTTGAAAGAGTTCTGAGATGTCTTTAAATGTCTTTAGGTCATACAGGGAGGGGAATGAACCTTTCATGATATAGTAGACCTCAAAACATTCCTGATGAAAAGAAGAAAACTGAGTAGAAATTGTAAAAGATAAACACAGGGGTCAAGATAAATATAAGAAAGCAATTGGAAAAGGCTATACAAAGATGGAATTTTTATGTTTTAATAGAGGGAAATGATACTTGTCCCTTTAGAACTCTAATGTCATCAAGGTCAGAGACAGAATTAAATAAGGCAGAACACTAAGGAATGATTTTGTTCTGGTGATCTTAAAAGAAGAAAGGAAAAGTAGAGGGAAAGGAAGAGAGAGGGAAGAAAGAGAAAAAATCAGGGAATTTGCTATCTCAAAATATGGATGTTCAGTTAGTAAGCCACTATATAAACAAATTCTAAATTCAGTTAATGGTGAAAAGAATTTTAAAAGGAAAGAAAGTAAGAATCTGTGACTGGGTACTAGAAGAGGGGAAGAGACAAGCAAAAGACAGTGGAAGTAGATTTCATCAAGCACAGAGCATTGGTGCAAAGCATATTCCATTCTCACTAAACTCCTATTCTTTGTAAAGGAGGGAGGGGTAGGGAGCAAAGAGAAAAAAAGAGAGCAGTTTGGAGGGAAACACATAATTAATGATCACAACTGTAAATATGAATGAAATAAACTCACCCATTAAGTGGAAAAAAATAGTCAAATGGAAAAGCCAAATCCAATCAGATTGTTGACAAGAAGCACACTTGAAACACAAAGCTTCATACAGAATTAGAATAAAGTGCTGGAGTAAAATCAACTTCAGCTGAACTAAAAATATCAGGAATAGAAATCATGGACCCTAGACAAGACAAAAGCAAAAATAGAAATGTTGAGTTGTTTTCAGTTGTGATTTGCCATTTCTTTCTCCCTCTCTTTTTATAGGTGAGAAAACTGAGGCAAACAGGGTTAAGTTACTTGCTCAATATCACACATACATGCCTGAGGATGTATTTGAACTCAGGTCTTTGTGAATCCAAGTCCATTTATCTATTAGGCCACATAGACAATTAATATCAAAGGTTAACATATGCACCAAATGGCATCTAACTACTTAAAAACTAAATGTTACAAGGAAAAAAATCAACAATAAAATTATAATAGAAAGAGACTTCACTGTTTCCCCTTTAGACTTACACAAATCTAATAGATAAATAAGAAAAAGAGTTTTTAAAAGTTAGAAAGTATAGATCACTGACAATTAATGAATATGAATAGAAAGGAGTATGCATATTACTCAGCTATGCATGATTTCTTTATAGAATTTGATCATATATCAGAACCTAAAAATCTCACAAATTCAGAAAAGTGGAAATAAACAAAAACACCTTTTCCTGATCACAATGTAATAAAAAACATTTCTAGCCATGGTAAGTCATGAAACAAACAAGGCAAGGACTGGACAGAATTATTAATCTTTTCAAATATATTCAAATATAATTATCTATATGCATATCTTATCCTCCTATTTAATTGTAAGCTCTGTGAGGACTTTGTTTCTCTTCCAGAGCCTAGCACAATGCTTTATATTGATTATATTGTTAATTACTTCATAGATGTTTAATGATAAATGTCATGATGATCATGCTGCTACCTAGTCCTGTCTTTATCTGATGGGGCAATGGAACCTAGACCCCTAAAAGGCCTGAAACTTTCACACACAACCTAGTTCCTGGCATTTTGCCTGAGGCATCTGGTAAATCCCAGCCCATCTAGATACTCAATAATTCTTTCAACTGTTCTCTCATGGTGGTTCCCAGACCACTTAACTCCTTTCATTGTCTGCACCTGGACCACCTCAGGTTACTTACCTGTTCCCTAATCCCTATCTAGACCCTTTCTCTGTTGCCCCTGGACCATCCCAGGCTGGTTGCCACTCCATAATTCCATCCAGATCAGATCTTCTCACTGTATTTTATGCTATATCAGTGCCAATCTTACCCACATTAAATTGCACAGATTCGCTAAGAATCTCAGCTGCTCCTATTGGTGTCTCAATACTGCAGATTTACTAGCGTTATAATAAAACGTTACTACTCTGACTGAAAGAAGGCTTGAGTGGTCAAATTCTTTCAAGGCAGACCCCTTCTGCCCTTGGATTTTTGGGTTCCCAGAACCCAAAACCACAACATATCCACTTGATCTTTTATGTGGTTTACATATATTGTATAACAACTGAAATTCATATTATACTATTAGAGTAATAACATTATTAATTTATAATTCATCTTTCTTCCTCCTGTTTTTTTAAGACCATGCTTCAGGGTTCTAGAGGTAGCACTGAGGGGTAGGAGGTGCCTTTGTCTTATCCTGTTCACTTGAGCCCCCATTCTGGTGTATTCCCTCCACTCTGAGCTGCCTGTGACTAGCACCTCAATTGTGTCTAACATTAATTAGCTTTTTCAAAAGGATATTTCTTTTGAAGATATAGCAAGAACAAAAACACAAACATTTACTCCTCTCCTTCCCTTAGAGAGATGACTTCCCACTCCCTAATTCTGCTACCTTGGTCTTCAGGAGAGTGGGCACTGGCTAATGTAGTTTCTACAAAGCATTGGTCTCACCAAGGTCACATCCAAATGAAGCATTACTTCTACGCCCATGTCTCAGTTACTACTAGCCTGGGTCCTAAGAGTTGATTTGAGTCCTTGGAGACTCAAAGCTGGACTGACTAGCTACAAACCCCAGCAGACTCTACTCCTGAACCTTGTTGTAGCTTGTTCTTCTGATCTTTCAAAATTCACAAGGTTATAACTTCCATTTTCACCTAAAATAAAAGAATAAATGCCAAGACAAAGAAAGGAAGCTCATATTCAAAGGATTTGTCAACCTCAGATGAGAAGATCCCAAAGTCTTTCCCTTCACAATATTGTTTCTTTTGTCTCATCAGAATGTCACCAGACAGAAATCAAATCAAGAGAAAAGATGCTCTGGATGACCAGTGTCTTTTTAATGTCTCCTCATTTCTACTAGGTCTGTAAGCCAAAGAGATCATAAAAAAGAGAAAAGGATCCACATATACAAAAATATTTATAGCAGCTCTTTTTGTGGTGGTAAAGAATTGGAAATTGAGGAAATGCCTATCAGTTGAAGAATGGCCAAACAAGCTGGTATCTGAATATAACTATTCTACAAGAAATGATGAGCAGGTGGATTTCAGCAAAACTTGGAAAAACTTACATGAGCTGATGCTAAGTAAAGTGAGCAAAATCAGGAGAAAATTGTACATAGTAATAGCAACATAGTAAGAGTATCAACTCTGATAGACTTAGCTCTTCTAAGCAATACAGTGATGTAAGACAGTTTCAAAAAACTCATGCTGGAAAATGCTATCCACATCCAGAAAAAGAACTATGGAGTCTGAACTCAGATTGAAACATTAAAACATACTATTCTCTCTCTATCTCTTTTTTGCTTTTTCTTTCTCATGGTTTTTCCCTTTTATTATGATTCTTCTTTCACAACATAATTAATGTGGAAATATGTTTAATATGATTGTAAATGTATAGTCCTATATCAGATTGCATGCCGTCTTGGGGAGGAGGGTGGGGAGAGAGTGAGGGGGAAAAATTGTAACTCAAAATCTTATAAAAGTGAATGTTGAAAACTAAAAGTAAATTGAAAGAAACAAAACAAAAAGAATGTACCCTCATTTCAGCTTATGCAGCCAGTTAAAGAGGTTCTGCTTCACCAGGTAGTTAGCAGAGTGGAACCAGCCATTGAGTATAGATTGTATCCATTCTCCAAAGTCCACATGATGATTGTAACAGCCGAAGAGTCTGCAAATGCTAGTAAGCAGTAGGCTTTTCCCTTATTACACTCACCTTTTGCCCTTAGCTTCGTACTGGCTATTTGAAATAGGTTTTCATCTTATGAGCTTAGCTGTTTCCTTCATTCTGACTTTTTCTCTTTCTTGCTATAAAAGTATGGTGGACCCAGAGGTATATTTCCTTGTGTTACTTTGTTTTCAGTCTGAGTGCCTGGCAGGACAGCTTTAATAGTTTTTGACATACAGGAGAATGTTGATTGAGAAATTTCTTCTTGGTTTTGTTCTGGGCACCCCAACCTCTCTAACTGAGAGCACATATTATGAGCCATTAATCTAATATTGCTTATAAAAATGTAAGTTCTCTAAAGCAGAAATCTAAAAGTGAATTTGGGGTCCTTCCTTTCCTTGGAAGGGAAATATTTATTTTATTGTAACACCTTGTAACCTCATGGATAGATGTCAGCAGTACTTCAGAAGAATATCATGACTGAACAAATGGAGAGTAAACATCTCTAGTCTTCCTATATCTACATCTTTCTATAAAAGTGCGTTGTGTCCCACTATATGTCCCATAGCCTTTTTGCATGAACTTAGGGAAGAGAATAAAATTTTTGAGTTATTGTCTTTAATGTTTTTCCTCCCCCTCTGTCATCCCATAAAGAAAATTAAGATTATTTCTTTAGCAATCTGACCCAACTGTTCTATAGAACAGTAACTAACTTGAGGCAGTGAGGTCTTTTTTTTTACTGTTTATGTTTTAAAAAAAAAAAACAAACATTACTGTCATTTCCCTATATCCTCCTTTCTTTCCCCTCCCCATAAACACTTCTCTTACAATTAAAAACAAACAAATAAAACAAACTAATACATTGATAATGCACATATTTCAATCCCTACCTATAGGCTGTCATTTTCTAATCAGTCCTCTGGGATCAATATTGGTCAATGCATTGATCTGATTTTAGTTTTTTTTTCCTTTATGTTATCATGATAATTGTTTACATATTCTCTTGATTCTTTTTTCTTTACTCTGTATCAGTTCATACAGATCTTTCCAAATTTCTCTGAATTTTTCATATTTATTAGTTCTCATAGTGCAATAACATTCCATATTCCACTATATTAAAATACCAGAATTCATTCAGCTTTCCCCTATCAACAGTCACCCTCTGTACTTCCAGTTTCTAACTACTGCAAAAAACACTGCTATAAACAATTTTATATACATGGAGTTTTTCCCTGTCTCTTCAACTTTCTTGAGGGCAAATACCCAGGAGTGATATCACTGAATCAAAAGGCAGAAATTTAGTCACATATCTTTCATAAGTCTAGATTTTTTTTCCAGAGTGGTTGAACCAACCCACAGCTCAGCCCGTAGTATGTGAGGGTACCTATCTTCATTTATTTCTGCTAACTTCAATTATTTCTGGCTTTTATCACATCTGTAAATTACATAGGTTTTACATAAAATTAGGATGCTATTCAAAAATTTCTGTCTTGGACTTGTCTATTTTATGCTGGATTTGAAGTATTGGGATTCTTGAATGTGTCTACTCAGTGAGTCTTACCATTAGTAATTCTCATTAAAACTGAAAGGGCAGTTTAAAGTACTTATATTGGACCTAAAAAATACTGCAGCTTTTTTAAGGTTTACATACATTCCTATAATATAGTAAGAAATTTATTGCAGGAATTTGGCTAATAATATGTCTACATCTGTATTGTTCTCCACTATTTCTTGATAAAATTTTGCCCCCCAAAAAGTTAGTGTTTATCTCAGTTTATTGTTCCAAATGTGGCAATATGTCAGTGGTTTACGCAAGACTTTCGCTGCAAGAGTCAGGAAGCTGTCATTTAACTCAATGTCAGCAAAAAACAAACCCGCAAACTGAAGACAGCCTTACAATATAAATTTTAGCCACTTGTACCTACAAAAATTTAGTCAATTGTACCTACAAAAAAGAGAACATTTTTCAAGAGAGCAATTCTGAAAACAGCAGAAATAACTTTTTCTCCTATGACTTGTTTTCACCAGACTTTAGCATGTTTTCCAAATCATAGGGATAATATTGGGGATTTCTAACTTTTGTCGGAGTTGTCTCAGGGACCAGCTGATGGGATGCAAGCCTAGATACTATTCTCAGTAATTACTGAATAACATAAGAATACCCTTGAAGGTGTTATTTACCCTTGATGATAAAAGTCATTTTAAAGTTTGGAGGACTTAATTTGCTATGAAAGATTGAATACCATGGATTAATCTTGACCTTTTTATCCCCTGTTCTTATCTACCCTCAAGGACATAGGCCCAAAGACAGTTGCAGGTGGGAGTTATACTGGTACTAAACAGTCCTGGGGTGGGAGTCTAAACAGATGCCAGGTCATCCCTAGGACATTAGGAACTTGAGAATAGCTTGAGAATCAGTTGCAAGTTTGAGATTACTCTACTACTTGCTAAATTCAGAGATCCCAAGTTGAAATGGTTTCCAAAATCTGTCCTAAGGTGAACACAAATTCTTGAATTAGCTCCAGAATGAAGATGATTCAAGTATGGAATCTGAGCTTGGCAGTAGCCATGGTTTGATTGGTATAGCTTCAAGGATGTCAGTATTAGGAAATTATCAGAACTAAATAAGAGGAAGACTGGGTGGATAGGAGAATAAAGTATTAAAAAATTCATGTATAACTTGCTATGAATCTTGTGCCTGTCAGACTTCTAGAGAGTTTCATTTCTGGTTTAAATAGTCAGCAAATTTTGCTATCCCTAGAGTTCCCTTTAATGCACTGTAGCATTAATACATTTGTGTCACATAGTAATGCAATAAATAGTGCCCAAGTGCCCTTTAAACATCTCTGTACTTCTCCATACACTAGGGAGCCAGTTGCTCATTAAACGCTCAGCATGTGACTGCCAGCGAGGTAGATGAGAAGTGAAGAAACTGAGGTGCTAGGCAAATAAATAAAAAGTACTATGAGGTTCAGGGGAGATTGAGACTAGAACTTAGATTTTCCTTCTGTTAATGTCATAGACCATGTTACAATCCATAAATACCAAGAGTACTCAGTTTTCTAAGGCTATGTAATAAGGGAAAAGCTAGTGATACAGCATTTTGAAAAAGTCACAGATGAGTCATAAAAATTCTGATTCACATTCCCATGTCACAAAAAGGATAATTAAGCATTTTATTCAATTTTGTGACATCTTGAAATTTTATAAAATGTTTCATCTTTATCACTAAGGCAACTCCTCCTCTGTCTTTTGTTCCAAATCTTTTACCAGTTAACCCCCCACTCCCACCTCCATTCTTTCCTTACAGTGTCTTTGCTAAGAACTCTGGTTTGTTCGCCTACAAAAATAACTAAAGTAAAATAATGCAGCTTCATCTATCCATATCAATTGTAGAGAATATGACAGAATGTAGGAGAAGCGATAGTGTACTTACCTCTTTCAGAGGATGAATTCATCATGGATCAGCAACTTAAGCGAGCTCCTTTCTTCATTTTATTGCTACAGGAATCAGACTGTTGGGAAGCTGTGCTAGGTCATAAAAAAAATGCAGAGACTGTATTTCCTTTGACCCCATGGACTAAACGAAAGCATGGTCCTGGGGACAGATTATAAACCTTCTTTGTAAGGGATGACTAGATAGTCTGTGTGATATAATCATAGAGATCCTTTCCCAACTCTTAGTCTTCCTCCTCATCTAATTAAATCAAAGATAGATTTATTTTGCTTGATTATTTTCAACAACTCTTTGGATTTTAAGTTTCTATAAAAAGCTTCAGGCATATGTGTGTATGTGTGTGAGAGTGGAAACTTGCTAACACAAGCTACTCACCATATTAAAAGCATGATAGATGTCTTTTTCCTGCTTAAATAAATATAAACACATTGTATGCTCTGAGACTCCATGGGAACCTAGCCCTGTAGCAATTTGTAAAGCATACTAGCTATTTCAACCCTGGATGACAACTGGAATTTATTCTCCCAGAAAATTTTTGGTCACTAAGGTTCATAGAGAAACTGTTTTCATTCAAATTCTAGTAGAAAAACAAAAACAAAAAACTTGAAATTTTAGTTTTCCTGATGAGAAAAAAAAAAGAACAACACTCTCACTTGAAATGTTCTTCTCTATATGTCATATTGGGAGGCAAGAAAACTTAATCAACTCTACTCCACCCTAAAATAAGAGATTTTATGTAACAATCAGCCTTTCTGCCAGTTGATTTGGTTTCAGACAATATGTGGGTAGTATCTACCCAGCTCATCTGAGAGGAGGGGCCATGCTACAAGCTACTACTAGACTTAGACATTTTTTTAAACTTAAATAAAAACACAGGAGAATGAGAAGTTTTCATATTCACTATTTTAGGACCTATAACTTCCCTGGGTAGTAGACATTTTTTAATGACTATTTTTATTCCCAACAGTCTCTAGCAGATAATCAATGAACATTTATTAAGCCCCTACTCTCTGGCCAGCATCAGGCTTGATGCTCAGGATACAAATACATGGAATGACAAGGAATCTTTATCGGTGATATAGTGGAAAGAGCATCATTGCTACCTAAGTCTAGTCTCTCCTGTTAATTGACTGAGTTACATCAATGACCTGGGCTTAATTTTCTCATTTGTATGTGACAATAGTGTGGGAAAATACTGGGATTCCTCTCAGGTGGCCCGATTTCATTCATAGCTGAGGTTTGTGGTAGCTGTCAGTCCAGTCCAGCCTGGCTCCCTCTTTGCCTCTGGGTGCTAGCTTGTCCTAGACCCTAACATCTTGGCACTGTCTCTTGGCATCTTGGTTTCTGCTGAAATCATTGCAACTGTCTAGGATCTGTCTAGCTCTTCCATGGCCATGTACCAGCTCAATGGAAGGGGCAATAGCTTATCAGTAGACTGTACCTTGAGAGTTCCCAGTTTCTATCTAACTTTTCCTTGCAGCATCATAGGGATGACCTGAAAGGCTGATCAAAAGTCTCCTCAAGGATAAATCCTTTCTACTCTTTCCATATAGAAAGAATGTCCTAGAATAGGTGACTGGAAATCTCTTCAATGTCAAAGAAAGAGAAAAGTAGGAGACATTGAGATATGTACATCCACTTACATTTTTCCTCCATTGTCCATTGTTTCACTGATTTATTTCCTCCTGCAAAACTTCCAAAAGACATTACATGAAAATGGGTGGATTCTATTGGATATTCTGTAAAGTCTTTCCTGATTCTAAAATTCTATGATTTAGTTCTATGAGTCAAATAAATAAACAAAAAACAATAATAAAAACTCCCAAGAATTATTATTTAGAAAGATTATCTGAGGAAAATATGTGTCCCTGGACCATGTATTTTCACTGATAAATAAAAAGGAAGGGATCCTGCTTTTCCTTCTTGCTCATTTGACTATGCATTGCGTTGTATGATTACAGTTACCTTAAAAGTATTTTAGTTGTCAACCATGAAGTATCAGAACATTTACTTATTTTTAAAAGGTATTTTATATATATGTCCAAAGGGCCATAAATATGTGCATACCTTTTGAGTCAGCAATACTGCTTCTAGGACTGTATCCCAAAGGGATCATACAAATGAGAAAAGGACCCACATGTACAAAAATATTTATCTCAGCTCTTTTTGTGGTGGCCAAGAACTGTAAATTGAGGGAATGCCCATCAACTGAGGAATGGCTGAGCATATTGTGGTGTATGAATGTAATGGAATACTATTGTGCCATAAGAAATGACTAACAGGCAGACTTCAGAAATACCTGCATAGACTTATATGAACTGATGCTGAGTGAAGTGAACAGAACCAGGAAAACATTATATGTCATAATGACCACAATATGTGAGAACTGTTTATGATAGACTTAGTCTTCCACATCAAGGCAAGGACCTAAAACATTTCCAAAGGACTCATAATGCGAAAGGGCCATCCACATCCAGAGAAAGAACTATGGAGTCAGAATGCAAAATGAAGCAGACTATTTTCTCTTTTATTATGTCTGATTTTGTTTTCTTCTGTTAGTTTTAATTCTTCTATGCAATGTAACTAATATGAAAATGTGTTTAGTAAAAGTGTATGTGTAGAGCCCATATAAGATTACATGCTGTCTTAGGAAGGGAGAGAAAATTTAAAACCTATGGAAGCAATTGTTGAAAATTGAAAACAAATAAATGAATAAATCTGAAAAAAAAGGTATTTTGTATGACCTCCATTTAAAGTCAGATACTAGGGAAAGAACCAAGAGGATAGAGTTGGCAGCAACTCAGCTGTACTCTCCCAACATTCCCCTCCAAACAACTTAAAAATGCCATCTCAAATAAAATTCTACAGTGTCAGAGCCAACAAAAGGTATGGGTAAGACGTTTTTCCAGCCCAAGATAATTTAGGAGATTGGCAGGAAAATTCTGTGACAATGGAGTGGGAATCACCAAGGAGTATAGCTCAGCAGCAGCAATACCACCAGCATATCATGGGGGTAGCTGTGGACAGAAGCAGCAGCTTCAGGAGCACTCACCTCACAAATGGTAAGGGTATTAGACAATTGTCAGAAAGTGATTACAAGAGACCTTTTGTTGGTATCAGCTGCATGACTCTGTTTCATTGCCCATATGCAGTTCCAGGTCACAGTCCTGGGCAAAGAGAAACACCAGAATTGTGTCCATAGGGGAATAGGGGGCCTAGTTGCAGTTCTGGGATAGAGAAGAGTTCTCATGGTCACTCACAGGGAGAAAGATTATTCCAAGGCAGAAAGGAGCCCTGGTGTTTGTGGTTACAGGAAAGCAGGAGACCTGGTCATGGCCAAGAGGAACAATAGTACTTGCAGTAGTAGAGGAACAACTCAACTTTTATATAAAGTTAAAAGTCAAGAAATAGATTGGAAAAATGGACAGACAACAACAACAACAACAAAGAACCTGAAAATAAAAAGTTACTAGGGTGACAAAGAAGACTAAGACACAAATTGAGCAGACATCATTGTCAAAACAGCTATAAACAAAGCCTTAAAGAAAAATGTGAATTGGACACAAGCCCAACAAGAATTCCTGGAAGAGCTTTAAATTAAAAATAAACAAATAAGAGAAGTGGAGGAAAAATTGGGAACAGAAATGAAAGTGATGTAAGAAAATTATGAAAAGAGAATCAACAATTTGGTAAGACAGGCACAAGAATAATTTTGAATAAAACAAGACCTTAAAAAATAGAATTGGCTAAATGGTCATAGAAGGACAAAAGCATATTGAAGAAAATCATTACCTAAAAATCACAAATGGGCAAGTGGAAGCTAACAACTCCATGAGACATCAAGACACAATAAAATAAAGTCAAAAGAATGAAAAAAATATGTGAAATATCTCATAAAAAAACTGACCTGGAAAATAGATGAAGGAGAGAAAAATTTCAAAATTGAGGAAAATTTGCTTGAATGTGTTATTTTATTATTAATACTAATTTGTAATACACCTTTCCCCCCAATCTTGACCTTCATCTTTTAACTCAGCTTAAAGAAAAGCTTGTCTTAGCAGGTACTGATTAAGAATGCAATTACTCTCATCCCCTAGACTTCTGCCTGGTCAGGGGCCCTTGTTCTATCCTATAAACAGAAACCAGCAACTAAGACTATGCTACCCATGGGACAACTCTTGCTTTCTAATCAAAATTTGGGGTAACTTGGTCTACTTGACAGAGGACCATGACAATATAACCCTGACTGAGATGGCTTATAATTTTTCTAATCAAGAATGCTGGTGGGAACTATCTCTCATGGAGAAACTGGCATTCTTTGAGAGGAGTGTGATCAAACACATGACAATTAGGGTAGCCTTTCCTTTGTCAGGGGAAGTTCCAATGATGTACTAGGAAGACAGGCTTGGATTTAAAGAGCCTTGTGACACTCATTTAGTGTCTTTGGTCACTAAGAAAGATCAATGACCTCAATTTATTGGTTATTGCTAGCCTCCTTAATAGCTGATTAATTTTGCATAGAACTCTACCTCAAGAGAATTTCTTTCAGGGCAAAATTATAGGAGTACCTAAAAGTCATGATAAAAAAGCCTAGGCACCATCTTTCAAGACATTACAAGGAAAATCACCTTGATGTCCTACAAACAGGGGGTAAAATAAAAATTGAAAGAATCCACCGATCACCCCCTGAAGTAGATACCCAAAATAAAAATTCCCAGAAATATTATGTCCAAATTCTAGAGCTCCAGATCAAGGAAAAAAATACTGTTAAGCAGCCAGAAAGAAACAATTCAAATATCATGGTATCACAATCAGGATCACACAAGCTTTAGCAGCTTGCATGTTAAAGGAGCATTGGACTTGGACTATGGATATTCCAGAGGGCAAAGGAACTAGGATTACAACCAAGAATCCTCTACCCAGCATAATTCTTTAGAGGAAAATGAATATTTAATGAAATAGAGGACTTTAAAGCATTCCTGATGTAAACAGAGCTGAGTAGAAAATATGACTTTCAAATACAAGACACAAGAGAATCATAAAAAAGTAAACATGAAAAATCATAAAGGAGTTAATATAGTTAAAATGTTTGCATTTCTATATTGGAAAATGATACTTGTAAGTTCCAAGAATTTTATTATTATTAGGGTAGTCAAAGGTATACATAGAGTGTGAGTTGAATAATATGGGATGAGATCATGGTATCTAAAAAATAAAATTAAAGAATGAGAAAGAGGGATTCACTAGGAGAAAGAGGAAAGAGAGGAAGAATGAGAAAATTATCTCACATAAAAGAGATATACAGAAAGGGCTTTTACAGTGGAGGAAGAAATGGAGGGAATGAGGCGGCAGGCAATGCTTGAACCTCACTCTCATTAGAACCGATTCAAAGAGGGAATAATATACACACTCAATTCAGTATAGGAATCTATCTTACCCAACAAGAAAGCAGAAAGGAGATGTGGAAGAAAAGGAAAGGGATACGAGAAAGGGGTGGGGTTGATAGAAGGGAGGAAGGATTAAGAGAGGAAGTGGTCAAAGGTAAAACAGACTATTGAGGAGAGGGGCAAGTTGGGAGAGACAGACAAATAAGAAAAAAATAAAATGGAGAGAAATGTACAGTAATCATAACTATCAATGCAAATAGGATAAACTCACCCATAAAATGGAAGCTGATAGCAGAATGAATTAGAAAACAGAATCCAACAATATGTTGTTTAAAAGAAAGACACATAGAGGGTAATAAAAGTATACAATAGATAATGAAATAATATCAGCATTAGACATGTATGCACTGATTAGCGTAGCATCTAAATTCTTAAAGGAAAATAAGCATTAAGAGAAGAAAAAGAAATTAAAGGAATTAGAATAGGCAATGAGGAAACAAAACTACTTGCTCTTTGTGGATTATGTGAAGGTATACTTATTATTGTTCAGTGTTATCATTGTCTATCACTCTATTTGGGATTTTCTTGGCGAAGATACTAGAATGGTTTTCCATTTCCCTCTTCAGCTCATTTTATTGATGAGGAACTGAGGCAAGCAAGATTAAGTGACTTGCCCAGGGTCACACAGTTAGTATGTGTCTGAGGCTGGATTTGAATTAAAAAAAAGAATCTTCCTGAATCCAGGCCCAGCACTCTGCCTACTGTGTCATCTAGCTGCTTATGGTATACTTATAGAATCCTAAAGAATCATCTACAAAACTAGTTGACACAATTAACAACTTCAACAAAGCTGCAGGATATAAAATAAACCCATATAAATCATCAACATTTCTATTGATTCCCAACAAAGTCAAGCAGCAAGAGAAAGAAGAATTTCATTTAAAATAACTGCAGATAATATGAAATTCTTGGGAGTCTGCATGCCCAGACAAATTCAGGAACTATATGAACACAATTACAAGACACTTTTCATACAAATAAATAGAGATCCAAACAAGTGGAGAATTGTCAATTGCTCATGGGTAGTCCAAGCCAATATAATAAAAATGACACTTCTACCTAAATTAATTTACTTATTAAGTGCCATACCAAACTACTAAAAATTATTTTATGAAGCTAGAAAAAATATTTTAAAAATTAATCTGAAGATAAAAAATCAAGGGTATCAAAGAAATTAATGAAAATATACCAGATCTCAAACTGTATTTACAAAACAGTAATTATGAAAACAATCTGGTATTGCTGAGAAATAGTGGTAGGTCAGTGGAATAGATTAGATACACAATTTGTGGTGGTTCAGTCATCTGACTTTTTGTGATCCCATTTGGGATTTTCTTGGAAAAGGTATTGACATGGTCTGCCTTTCCCTTCTCCAGCTCTTTTTATAGATGAAGAAACTGAAGCAAACAGGATTAAATGACTTGCCCAAGGTCATACAACCAGTAAGTGTTAGACCAGATTTGAACTCAAGTATATCCTGATTCTAGGTCAGATGCTCTATCCACTGTATCACTGGGTTGCCATGTTACTATCCATAGTAGTAAAAGACCATAGTAATTTAGTGTTTGATAAACCCAAAGATCTGAGGTTTTGAAACAAGATTTCACTATCAAAAATTACTGGGAAAACTGGAACATGGTGTAGTAGAAACTAAATATAGAACAACATATCACATCATATAAAAAGATAAGGTCAAAATGGGTACATGATTTAGACATAAAGGGTGATATCATAAACAAATTGGGGGATCACTGAAAATTTTACCTGTGAGATTTATGGATAGGGGAAGAATTTATGATCAAATGAAAAATAAGGGGTAGTAAAATAGGGCTATAAAACGAGGCACACCTTTGATCCAGCAATGTCTCTATTAGGTCTGTATTTCAAACGGTTCATAAAAAGGGGAAAGTACCCACATGTGCAAAAATATTCATAGCAGCTCTTTTTGTGGTGTCAAGGAATTGGAAATTGAAGGGATGTCTATCAATTGGGGAAGTACTGAAAAAGTTGTGCCATATTCTGTATGTAATGAAATACTATTGTTCTATAAGAAATAATGAGCAGGAAGATTGAAACAAAACCTGGACTTACATGAACTGATGCTGGGTGAAGTGAGCAGAACCAGGGGAACATTATATACAGAAACAGCAACGTGTGATGATTACCTCTGATAGTCTTTTTCTTCTCAGGAATTCAATGATCCAAGACAATTCCACAGAGAAAGAACTGTGGAATCTGAATGCAGAATGAAGCATACCACTTTCACTTGTTCGTTGTTTTTTCATTCTCATGGTTTTTCTCTTTTGTTCTGATTCTTCTTTCCCAAGATGACTAATGTGGAAATATGTTTAACATGACCAAACATGTATAATCCAAAACATAATAAATTGCTATTGATTACAGCTATGCAAATTAAATATGGTACAACTCCACACCTATCATATTGACTTATATGACAGAAAAGGAAAATGACAAATATTGTAGGGGATGCGAAAAAGTTGGGACACTGATATATTGTTGGTGAAGTTGTACACTGATTCAACCATTCTGGAGAGCAATTTGGAACTATGCTATAAAATTGTGCATACTCAGCAATATCACTACTAGGTATCCCAAAGATATACTTCAATCTACACTCAGATACCATCAGTTCTTTTTCTGGAAGTGAATAACGTTTTTTCATAAGTCCCTTAGAACTGTATTGGATCATTGTATTGATCAAAATAATCAAGCCATTCACAATAGTTTATCCTGCAATATTACTGTTACTGTAGGCAGTGTTCTCCTGGTTCTGCTCACTTCACTTAGCATGAGTTCATTTAAGTCCAGGTTTTTCTGTATCCCAAAGAGATAAAAATATTTATAGCAGCTCTTTCTATGGTGGCAAAGAATGGGAAGTTGAGAGGATACCTATCAATTGAGAAATGGATGAATAAGCTGTAGTATATGATTGTGATGGAAAACTATTCTGCTGTAAGAAATAATGAACAGGATGCTTACAGAAAAACCTGGACTTAGGTGAACTCATGCTAAGTGAAGTGAGCAGAACTAGGAGAACACTGCCTACAGTGACAGTAATATTGCAGGATAAACTATTGTGAATGGCTTGATTATTCTGATCAATACAGTGATCCAATACAGTTCTAAGGGACTTATGAAAAAAAATGTTATTCACTTCCAGAAAAAGAACTGATGGTATCTGAGTGTAGATTGAAGCATATTTTTTCACTTTATTTTTTTATTTTGTTTCATTAGTTTATTTTTTTTGCAACATAGCTATTATGGAAATGTATTTTGCATGATTTCACATGTGTAATTGATATCACATTTCTTTCCTTCTTGGTAGGTAGGGGACTTGTGGGAAGGAGTAAGGAATTCTGAACTCAAAATTTATTAAGAGTTATGCTATTGTTGGGCAAAATCCAGCAAAGCCTATCAAGCTAGAGATTTCAAGCACAGGTCAAGATTTGCCTTGCTAGAAAGCTGAGCAGAAAGAACTGTGTGGCCAGAAGCAGCAGCAGCTGTGTGAATTCTCAAACATATCAGCCCAGGATGGGAGTCCAGTGGAACCGAGTGAGAGAGAAGTGTAGAACCCCAGGTAAGAGCAGCAGTCACTCCTCTGACTATCAGCCCACAGATTAAATGTCTCTAAGACACCTACTTGAACTTCCAGGAGCCATGATGGTGTAGTGATCTGCAAATGCTTTCCCCCTCCTCTTGTTAACCTTGAAAAACACAGAGAATATTTCTCCAGAAAAAATCCTAGGATAGTAAGATTAGTCAAAAATGTAAACAGTCTCTTAATCTGTAAGGCTAGGAAAATTGCAAAGGGGAGGGTTCCCTTTTGCTGGGGCTGAGGGCAGGACCAGAGCTATCACAGACAGCCCCAACTCAGTGAACCAGGAGGAGATCCTGAGCCCCAGGTGAGTGGAACTCATAAGCACCAACACCAGGATCCCAGGCATACCTTAGCACAGCCAGGGGAATCAGGAAGACACTAGTGCAGACAGGGTCACCAACTGCTGAGCCTGCTTGTGCTCTAGCTCAGGAGAGGAGACCTCTGCAACAAGACTACCCCTTCCCACCACCTCACATAGTGAGCTCCAGGGTAACTCTAGGGAAATTCAGAAAGACTTCACCTGGCCTCTGCTCTGGTACACCAACTAGCTCAGCACCAGTTAAGCTGCAGCAGTCTAGCTTCCAGCTGCAAGAGCCAGAGGCATAATATACAAAGCCTCAAGTTCTAAGCACAAGAACTGTGGGACAGAGCCCCCTATACCCCAGAAGCAGAGATCCACTTTAAAAGCCAGGAAAAAGGCAAGCATGATGAGTAGGAAGCAAACCAGAAAAGATCATAGAATTTTACTATGGGGACAAGAACCAAAACATGTTTACCTAAGAGGTCAGTATTGAGACTGCACTCCCATCTGAAACTTCAGAAGGGAATATGAACTGGTCTCAGTCCCAAAGAACACTCTTGGAAGAGCTCAAGGAGGATTTTAAAAGCTAAATTGGAGAGGTAGAAGAAAATTAGGTCAATGATTTTAAAAATATGAAAAAAGAA
This sequence comes from Bettongia penicillata ogilbyi, assembly GCA_023548195.1. Taxonomy (NCBI): domain Eukaryota; kingdom Metazoa; phylum Chordata; class Mammalia; order Diprotodontia; family Potoroidae; genus Bettongia; species Bettongia penicillata. Next base: position 7,559,525 of record JAJHZJ010000318.1, on the reverse strand, counting down.
TTCACTGAAGAGAACAACTCCTTAAAAAGGAAAATTGGACAAATGAAAAAAGAAATACAAAACCTAGCTGGAGAAAATAACTCCTTAAAAGGAACAATTGGACAAATGGAAAAGGAGATGCAAATATTAACTGAAGAAAACAATCTATTAAAAATTAGAATTGAGCAAGTAGAAGCTAACGACTCTATGAGACATCAAGAATGAGTCAAACAGAATCTAAAGAATGAAAAAATAGAAGAAAATGGAAAATATCTCATTGGAAAAACAACTGACCTAGAAAATAGATCCAGGAGATAAAATCTAAGAATTATTTATCTACTGGAAAGTCATGATGAAAGAAAGAGCCTGGACAATTTCTTTCAAAAAATCATCAAGGAAATTTGCCCTGAGGTCCTAGATCCAGAGGGCAAAATAGTCATTGCAAGAATCCACTGATCACCTCCATAAAGAGATTCCAAACTGAAAATACCAAGGAATATTGTTACCAAATTCCAGAGCAATCAAGTTAAGGAGAAAATACTGCAAGAAGCCAGAAAGAAACAATTCAAATACGAGGAACTACAGTCAGGATCACACAGGACCTTGCAGCTTCTACGGTAGAAGATTGGAGGGATTGGAATATAATATTTCATAAGACAAAAGAGCTTGAACTACAACCAAGGATCAATTACTTAGCAAAATTGAGCATAATATTTCAGGCAAGGGAGATGGACATTCAATGAAATAAGGGATTTGCACACTTTCCTGATGAAAAGGCCACAGCTCAATAGAAAATCTGATGCTCACATACAAGTCTCAAGGGAGGCATAAAAAGGTAAAGAGGGGGAAAAAACTTGTTATTCAATATGGGCAAACTGTTTATATCCCTATAAGGGAAGATGATACTTCTTAATCTTGGGAATTGTATATTTATTATGATATTTAAAAGGAGTATACATGGATAGAGGGAGTGGGTATAAATTAAATGATGTGATGATTAACCTTAAAACTAAGGCATTTAGGCAAACCTGAAGAGTGTGCCCACATTCCATTTTGTAAAGTGTACCCATATTAATGATAATAATAAAAATAAATTACACTTACAATTTAATCACAATACTAAAGTTGTAATTTAGCATAAACAATGTTAACATAATAAAAATCAACTAATTATTTTATAAAAAGATTTTAGCAATCACTTTCTCCTCATCCCCCTTTCTAATGTCTTTACTCAATAATTCTTATATAAAAGTCTATTTTACAGAATCAGTCAGTATGGAGACAGTGGGAAGAATAATGACTCTGAAATCATAGAACCTGGGTTCAGACCCTACCTCAGATGCATATTACAGGTATGACCTTGGATAACTTCTCTGGGTCTCAGTTTCCTTGTCTATAAAAAGAGAAGGTTGATTAGATGGCTTCTGAGTTCCATTTCATCTTTCTGATGATCTTCTAATTTTAATTTCTTTACTTTGTCTTATTTCATTTTTTATATTCCTCATTTCATTTATTCACATATAATAGTTTTTTCAGTCCTCCAAGTGTTCATTTTTCTCCACGATTGCAAATAATTCTGCTAAAATGTCTTCGAGTAGATAACTTCGATTTTGAATTTTTTCTTAAAGTATAGTCCAAAGAAGAGAATTATTGGGGCAAGTGAATGATTATTTTTGTAATTCTGACAGTGTGTTACAAGCTGCTCTCCAAGAAGATTCCATCAATCTCCTTTTTTTTTTTATATCCAATAGATTTTTTTTTTACTTTTTAATATAAATTTATTTATTTATTTAACTTTTTACATACATTTTCACAAAATTTTGGGTTCCAAATTTTTTCCCCATTTGTCTCCTACCCCTACCCCAATACGCCAAGCATTCTAATTTCCCCTATCACCAATCTGCCCTCTCTTCTATCATCCCTCCCGTCCCTTGTCCCCATCTTCTCTTTTGTCCTGGAGGGCCAGATAACTTTCTATTCCCCATTACCTCAATTTCTTATTCCCTAGTAGCAAGAACAATACTCAACAATTGTTCCTAAAGCTTGGAGTTCCAACTTCTCCCTATCCCATCCCTCCCCACCCATTCCCTTTGGGAAGGTAGGCAATTAAATATAGGCCATATCTGTGTAGTTTTGAAAATGACTTCCATGATAGTCATGTTGTGTAAGACTAACTATATTTCCCTCCGTCCTATCCTGCCCCCCATTGCTTCTATTCTGTCTTTTGATCTTGTCTCTCCTCGAGTGTTGACTTCAAATTGCTCCCTCCTCCCATTGCACTCCCTTCCATCATCCCCCCACCTTGCTTATCCCCTTCTCCCCCACTTTCCTGTATTGTAAGATAGGTTTTCATACCAAAAGAGTGTGCACTTTATTCCTTCCTTTAGTCGAATGTGATGAGAGTAAACTTCATGTTTTTTCTCAGCTCTCCTCTTTTTCCCTCCACTAAAAAGTCTCCTGCTTGCCTCTTATATGAGAGATAATTTACCCCATTCTATTTCACCCTCTCTCCTCCCAATACATTTCTCTTATACATTTACCTTAATTTTTTAAAGATATGATCCCATTCTATTCAATTCACTCTGTGCTCTCTGTCTCTGTGTGTGCATGCATGTGTGTATGTGTGTGCGCACATGTGTACATGTGTGTATGTATGTGTGTGTGTAATCCCACCAACTACCCAGATACTGAAGTTTCAAGAGTTACAGATATTGTCTTTCCATGTAGGAATGTCAACAGTTCAACTTTGGTAAGTCCCTTATGACTTCTCTTTGCTGTTTACTTTTTCATGCTTCTTCTCATTCTTGTGTTTGAAAGTCAAATTTTCTTTTCAGCTCTGGTCTTTTCATCAAGAATGCTTGAAAGTCCTCTGTTTCATTGAAAGACCATATTTTCCCCTGAAGTATTATACTCAGTTTTTCTAGGTAGGTGATTCTTGGTTTGAGTCCTAGTTCCTTTGACTTCTGGAATATCCTATTCCACATCCTTCGATCCCTTAATATAGAAACTGCTAGATCTTGTGTTATCCTGATTGTATTTCCACAATACTTGAATTGTTTCTTTCTAGCTGCTTGAAATATTTTCTTCTTGACCTGGGAATTCTGGAATTTGGCCACAATATTCCTAGGAATTTCTCTTTTTGGATCTCTTTCAGGTAGTGATAGGTGGATTCCTTCAATACTTATTTTGCCCTCTGGTTCTAGAATATCAGGGCAGTTTTTCTTGATAATTTCATGGAAGATGATGTCTAGGTTCTTCTTTTGATCCTGGCTTTCAGATAGTCCCATAATTTTTAAATAGTCTCTCCTGGATCTATTTTCCAGGTCAGTTGTTTTTCCAATGAGATATTTCACATTCTTTTCCATGTTTTCATTGTTTTGGTTTTGTTTTGTGATTTCTTCGTTTCTCAGAAAGTCATTAGCCTCCATCTGTTCCATTCTAATTTTGAAAGAACTATTTTCTTCAGTGAGCTTTTGAACCTCCTTTTCCATTTGGCTAATTCTGCTTTTGAAAGCATTCTTCTCCTCATTGGCTTTTTGAACCTCTTTTGCCAATTGAGTTAGCCTATTTTTCAGGGTGTTATTTTCTTCAGCATTTTTTGGGGTCTCCTTTAGCAAGGTATTGACCTGTTTTTCATGCTTTTCTTGCATCTCTCTCATTTCTCTTTCCAGTTTTTCCTCCACCTGTCTAACTTGATTTTCAAAATCCTTTTTAAGATCTTCCATGGCCTGAGTCCATTGGATATCTATTTTGGATGTTTGGGATACAGAGGCCTTGACTTCTATGTCTTTCCCTGATGGTAAGAATTGTTATTCCTCATCCAAAAGGAAAGGAGGAAATATCTGTTCCCCAAGAAAGTACCCTTCTATGGTCTTTTTTTTTCTCTTTTCTGGGCATTTTCCCAGCCAGTTACTTGACTTCTGAGATTCCTCTCCACCCCCACCTCACCTCTAGATCTGCCCAGCTAGTGCTTGGGGTCTAAGATTCAAATGCTGCTTCCTAAACTCAGGGCTTTCAGCTGTGGGACAGGATGCTATTCAGGGGAAGAATAAATTCAGGTTCTCGGGTGGGGGCAGGGCCACCTCACGGGCTCAGTTCCCTCAGGGGGTTTATGCAGAGATCTTCAGTAATGGACCAGAGCTCCCCTGCTCAGGGAGCCCCTGGCCACCGCTGCCTCCCCCTCCACTGCCTCCCGAGGGGGCCTGAGTTATGGAGACACCCTGCTCCCCTCTCAGCCAGTCCAGAAGGCTCTCTCACTGACCTGTGCACCTGTGGGTGGAGGGACCTTCGCAGCTGCTGGAGATTCTGTCCCTGAAGCCTGCTCAGATCTGCTTCTCTCAGGGCTGGGCGGCCAGGGTAGGTCTGGGCTCCGCTCTGGGTCCTGTGTGCTATGGACCTCCAGTGCCAGTTTTTCAGGGCTCTCTGGAAAAGAAATCTCTTCCACTCCATTGCTGCATGGCTTACACTGCTCCAGAACCCGTAGGGAGTTCTTTTTATAAGTACTTTATGGGCTGTGGGTTCAGAGCTAGCATATGTGAATCTTTCTACTTTGCCATCTTGACTCCTCCCCCAGATTCCATCAATCTTTAGTTCAGTCAGCACCATTCAGGATTACTTTTGCTGTTTTGGTGAGTATAAGGTGATATTTCAGAATTCTCTTAATTTTTAAATTTCTTATCCTTTAAAATTCCCTTTTTTATTTTAATTTATCTTTTCTTAAATTTTTAACAATTTGATTACTAATGAAGCTAAACACTTTTGTCAATTGAATATTTGCAATTTGTTTCCTCTTTTGAACATGTAATGTTCTTATCTTTTGACTATTTATCCCTTGCAGAATAGGTAGTTCTCTTGAGTATTTTACCAGTTCCATATGTATTTTTATTTTATTTTTTCTATTATATGAAATAACATCCTGGGTAATTATTTTGACACCAAAAATATGAGAAACTACCCAAAGACCATATTTTAGTTGATGCTAAGTTAATCATTAAAATGAGATTCATTATTATTTTTTTATTGGGAAGGGTAGAAAGTCCTGATGAATATTTTGAACCTGAATAATATTTTTTGAGGCCTTGAAGATCACATGATGGCTTTCTGAAAGCCATTTTATTTCTATTAATTTTATATGAAAATGTAATTTCACATGCAGGTACAAAGATGACCAGAATGTGAGAGAAAGGGGTTGTATTTTCAACATCTAAATGTTGTTACCCAGAATAGGACTTGAAAGTAGTATAAAATTATTATCTTCTCAAAATGCCTTTACAAAGTGATCAACTATTCTAATTTGAGCATTCTAAATAAAGTTAGAACTTTTGACCCATATGGCTATGTTGATACTCTCAGCAAATTCAATTGGTTTATCAATGCTGCCTCTTAAAAAAATGCTAGAACTTGCCTTTTATGTACAGATGTGTTTAAAAAAAACATTTGTATTACTGCATATATAATTGATTTATGTCATCTCTACATCTCCACTTTCTCCCACTGACTTTGTCAAGGTCAGGGGCTGTCACAGCATGTAGAGTTTAATTGTTATTGCAGAAGGAATGTACCAAGCTATAAGAGATATTAGTTCAAAAGGTGGAAATTTGCAACAGAAAAATAAAATATAGCATGTTTATAGAAGATCCACTTACATCATAAAGAATCTGATCAAGATAAAAAGGCAAGGAATAATCTTCAGAGGAGTGACTGAAATTAAGTGGAAAGGGACTAATCTCATATGTAGTTTCTAAGAGGTATAGTGTGTCCTCAGGATTGTATTAACATAGCAGAGACAGTTAGGACAAAAAGCTTCTGAAGCATATGGCAATAAAATCAATTATCTGAAGAGCTACTGGAACAAGTTGTAAGGAGTTAATGAAATGAATCAAATTAGGAACACCTGGTAACCAGTCAAACATTGCTAAAAGAAGAAAAATAAAAGGAACAGTGTGGTACAATACTATTACCTTTGGTCTCTCAAGATCTTGGATTTCATCCTTTCCCTTTCCTTATATTATTTTTAGCTACCCGCCAATCCAACAACTCAAAGAAGGCATAGTATTCCTGGGAGTTGCCAAGTCTGTGGAGAGGCCTATCCAATGCCATTCAACATTCATAAGTTTGAGTACATCTCCTACCCACTAAAGTACTGCTTTATATTTGAGTAACATTTTTTAAATTTCTAAAACCTTGCAACACTTCTATTCCTTAGTGTTTTCATGTCTACAACATAGACTATACATATTTCACAGAATCTCAAGGAAAGGAAAGGACTTCAAAAGTCTCTTACTCCAAACTGGAACCTGACAAGGATCCTCCCTACGACAATGTCCTAGACAAGTAGTCAGCTAATCACTTTATAAACACCTTCAGTGATAGGGAGCATACTATCTCATAAGGAAGCTCATTCCACTTTGGTATAACTAAGAGTTATAAAGTTTTTCTGTACATCAAGCAAAAATTGTCCTCTTCATTATGTCCTCTAAGTATTGCTTCCTGAGGTAAAGATAAACAAGTCAATTTTCTCTTCCATGTGATGGCCTTTGAAATACTTTAAGACAAATGTCATGTTTTCCCTAAGCCCTCCTCCCTTCAGGATAAGCATTCCCAATTTCTCCAACTGATGACATGGTCTCAATCTTCATACCAAGTTCCTCCAGATATTCTCCGGCTTACCAATGTTCTTTCTAAAATGTGACTTCCAGAACTAAATACATTAACCTAGATATTGAAACAATCATTTGTTAAACCTGTAAAATTTTGACCTGAAAAAATCTTATTTTACATATGATTAACTGAAGTTCTAAAATGAGATCCAAAAACTTGAAGTTATTTGACTTAAGTCTCATAGGTAAGTAGCAGAGCCAGGATTTGAATGCAGGTTTTCTGATACCAAATCCAGTGAGTTTTCCATGACACTGTACTATAGACTCAATCACAGATTGATAGAATGGGTGAGACCAATTAGAAAAAAACTGGCTGACTAGTAAGACATATGACACATATTATAAGGTTCATTACCTCTTGGAGATTATAATTAGTGAAAAGAAATTATTTTAGATACATAATCCTCTCCATATTTTATCTCCTATAACCAGTTTTAGTGCCATTATCATTCTTCTACCTTTGTTCCTGCTGCCCTCTCTTCCTGTAATGCCCTCTCTGCCCAGACAAATTTTTCAAGGTCAATTCCACGAAACTGCCAATATTTCAGTTCATTTCTACTAAATTCAATACCTACAAAAATATAAAATATTCAGATTAGCAAAGGAAGAAGTAGACTTTAAATAACAACATAAGAAAAAGAAATTAAACAAGCAATGAATGAACTCAAAAAGAAAAAAAAACTAGGACCAGACCAATTAACAAATGAATTCTATCATTCAAAAATATAATTCAAAAAATAATTCAAACATTCAAAAAATAATTAACTCCAATACTACACAAACTGCTTGCAATAGTAATAAAAGGCACCCTTCAATTCTCATTATATGATACAAATATGGTCTTGATGCCTAAACCTGGGAAAGACAAAGCAGGGAAAGAGATCAAAATGCCCCCTGAACATAAATGCAAAAAAAAATTGTGTAAAACACTAGCACATAGGCTAAAATATCATATTGAAAAGTTGATATATTATGACCAGATTGAGTTTATATCAGAAATGCAGGGTTGATTCAATGTAAGAAAGACTATAAATATAATAAATCACATTAATGATATAAATAATAAAAACATGATTGTGTCAATAGATGCTAAAGACTTTTGATGAAATTCAATAACCATTTCTATTAAAAAGTCTGGAAAGCTTAAGGATAAATGGACCTTTCCCTAATATGGTAAATACTGTTTATCTAAATTCAGGAACAACCATCATTTGAAATGGGCGAAAAGTTAGAAGTTTTTACAATAAGGTCAAAAATAAATTAAGGATACCCATTATCACTATCACTGCTTAACACAGTGTTAGAAATGCTAGCTATAGTGATAAGACAAAAAAATGAGGAAATAAACATATGCGAAGTGAAAACAAAAGTATTCTTTTTTGCAAATATGATGGTACGCTTAAAACATCTTAAAGAATCAACTAAAATTAAAATAATTAAAATTTCAGCAAAGTTACAGAATATAAGATGAATATAAACCATCAGTATTCCTATATAAAACTAAAAAACACAGCAAGAGCCAGAAAAAGAAATTCCATTCAAAGTAACTGCAGAAGCTTATAAAATACTTAAAAATGTATCTTCCAAGATTCACCTAGAGACTATATAAATTTGATTGTAAAACACTCTTGCATAGATAACAATAGATCTAAATAGCTGAAAAAATTAAATGTCCGTTGATCAGTGAAAGCAATAAAATAAAATGATAATTCTACCTAATTTACTTATTTAGTGCTATACTGATAATCCAAAAGGATATTTTATATGAAGTAATAAAAGATTAAGAAACTCAAGGATAGTAATGGAAAAAAGTAGGAAGGGGAGGGGCATCTATCAGCACAAGATCTCAAACTTTAATATAAAGCAACAACTATTAAAAAAACCAACAACTTAGTATTGGTTGAAAAGGGGAAGTCAATAAGTGGAACAGATAAGGTAGCTAATATGCAGAAGCAAACAAAAACAGAAGCATGGTATTTGATAAACTCAAAGACCCTAATTACCACTGAAGGATTCATTGGGTTGTTTTTTTTTTAATTTTAAATGACATTTGTTTTTCAATTAGCAAAAATCTTCCTTCTCTCCCTTCTACCCCAATGCCACTTCTCAAATGAGAACAAAACCAAGATCCCTATTACAAACATGTATAGTCAAGCAAAACAAAATTTCCACATTGGCTATGCCCAAAGGGAATAAGTCCCATTCTGTATTCTGAGTCCTACATCTCTCTATCAGAAGGTGGGTAGCATGTTTTGTCAACAGTCCTCTTTGAAATCATGGTTGATCATAATGTTCATCAGAGTGCCTAATTCTTTCAGTTGTCTTTGACAAATTGTTGTCATTGTATACATTATTCTCCAGGTTTTGTTCACTCTGTATTAGTTCATATAAGCCTTCCCTGGTTTCTCTGAAACATCTGTATTATAATGTCTTACAGTATAATAGTATTCCATCACATTTATATACCCTACCTTTTAAAAAATTATTTTTTCTGAATAATTTTTAAAAGTTATATGTCTATACAGTTAGATTTTAAGTTCTGAACTCTCCCTCCCTCCCTCCCCACCCTGCATTAAAGAAAGCCACCATTTGACACAGATTTAGAAATATATATGTAAAATCATCCTATGTGAACTTCTATTTATCAGTTCTTTCTTTGAAAGTGGATAGCATCTTCCTTCTTGGTCCTTTATAATTGATTTGAGTATTTATAGTAACTTGGTTGTTCTCAGTTATTGTTAGAACAATATTGTTGTTACTGTACACAATATTGTCTTGCTTCTGATCACTTAATTTTTCATTATTTTATCCAAGTCTTTCCACGTTTTTCTAAAATCATCAAGTTTGCCATTTCTTAAAGCACATTAGTATTCCACCACAATCATATACCACAACTTTTCCCACTTGACAGACATCCTCTTAATTTTCACCTCTTTGCCAACACAAAGAGAGCTGCTATAAATATTTTGGAATATATAGATTCTTTTCCTTTTACCATGATTACCTTGGAAAACTTATCTAATAGTAGTATTGATGAGTGAAGAGGTATGCACAGTTTTATAACTCTGGGCAAAATTCCGGATTGTTCTCCATTTTTCACATCCCCTTCAACATTTGTCATTTCTCCCTTCTATCATTTCAGCCAATCTGATATGTGTAAGATGATATCTGAAAAGCTATATTAATTTCTATTTCTATTTCTCTAATTAATAAGGATTTAGAGCGTTTTTCATATGACATATAGTTTTAATTTCTTCATCAAAAAACTGACTGTTCATGTCCTTATATTGGCTTTGACCACCCACAAACAATTAATATTTCCCCATTTATTTACATCTGACTTTATTTGTATAAAAATGTTTTATAATTATGCCCTTGTAGTTCTTGGGTATTTCTTGACAGATATTTTATATAGTCTACACTTATTTTAAAGGAGGACTCTCTTACTGTCTCTTGCAGAGTTTTGTTGGTGATAAATAGAAATAATGATGATTTATGTAGATTTCTTTTATGGCCTGCTACTTTGCTAAAATAATTGTTTCACCTAACTTTTTAGTGGAATCTCTAGGATTTTCTAAGTATGTCATCATATTGTTTGCAAAGTGGGATAGTTTTATTACCTCTGCCCATTCTGATTTCTTTTCTTTTATTAGTATTCCTTGCAATTTCTAATGCAATATTGAATAACACTGGTGATAATGGGCATGCTTGCTTTACTCTTCATGATGCAAAGTAATGTAATGAATGTGGGAAGGCCTTCAGTTATTACCATTCCTTTAATGCAAATCAGAGAATTCATCCTGGAGAAAAACCTCATGAATGCAATCAATGTGGAAAGGCTTTCAGAAATCACTCCAATCTTGCTGTCCATCAGAGGATACATACTGGGGAAAAACCCTGTAAGTGCAATGAATGTGAAAAGGATTTTAGCTAGAATACAGACTTTCTTAAACATCAGAATATTCACACTGGTGAGAAGCCCTATAAATATAATGAATGTGAGAAGGCCTTCAGCCAGAGAATATCTCTTCTTACACATCAGAGTATCCATGCTGGGGAGAGGCCCTACACATGTAAAGAATGTGGGAAAGTCTTTAGCCAAATCTTAAATCTTAGAGTACATCAGAGGATTCACACTGGACAGAAGGCTTATTAATACAATGAATATGGGAAGACTTTATCCTGAAATCATCCCTCATTTTATACCAAAAGATTCATACTGGAGAGGACACTTCTAAAAGTAATCAATGTGGAAAGGCTTACAGAAAGAATTTTCACTTTATTGCACATTGGAGAATTCACACTGGAGAGAAGCCCTACAAATATAATGGATGAAGGAAGACCTTCACCTGCTATTCTTACCTTACTGGGTGTGATCAAAGTTGTATTGGAATGCATCTAATTGATGTGGGAAGAAAGACCTTGTGTTGGAACACAGACCTTATAGAATATTGGAGAATCCATATTATAGGTAAAGCCACAGAAATGCAACAGATTTTTCTGTGAATGTCTGTCATTTTTTGCTGCCCAATAATACTCTAGGATATTGATAGACTATAATTTTTTCTCTCATTCTCCAATGGTAAGTATCCTCTTTGTTTGCAGTCCTTTGCTATCACGAAAAGTGTTGCTGTGAATATTTGTAACAAGGACCTTGACATACACAGGAGGGCCTGCTGTATATGTTCTTCTGCTTTTCTAAAAGGAAAGCAACTTTTGAGGAGTCAACAAAAACTTTAAACAAACACATATACCATCAGAGAAAATACAAGCAGAGAAATAAAGACCAATAGACAGGGCTTCCAACTTTCTGACCATAAGCAATACATACATCAAGATCAATAGACAGATCCAACTGTCTGACCATTACATATACATGTAGTCACCAGAGAGAGAAGCACCAACATCTGGGTTTTCAAAGTCTAGGGGACTCCTTAATGGCTACCCAGAGTCTTGTCTGGCTAAATAAACACTTCCAATGAGTAAGCCCCAAAGTAAAATCCCACTATTTATACACTTTTCAGAGGCAGAGGACACAACCCTCTGCCCCAGTGCCTCAATAGAAATTAACAAAAGATATTGGGGTCTATCAATGGGTGGGGAAGATCTTTAACTCCCCCCTATTAACCTTATATTAACATTATAATATTTTAATGTATAGTGGTTCTTCCCATCTATCATTGACTTTTGTGAGCCTAGAAGTAGAGTTGACTGACCAAAGGGTGTAGAGAGTTGTGACTTTTCTTGTATAATCCATTTATTCATTAAATAAAAAATGTTTCAAGTTGAAAAAAAGGTGAGAAGTTTGGGGATGCTTCTAGCTTCTCCCTGATACAAATAGTGTTTACTAATGGCTGTAGGCAGATGCTTCTTATCATTTTAAATAAAAATCCTTTTATACCTATGCTTTCAAATGTTTTTAATAAGAATGAGTATTGTATTTTGTCAAAAGCCTCTTCTGCACCTATTGATATATTCATATGATTTTTGCTATTTTAATTATTGATATAACCAATTATGTTAATAGTTTTCTTTACATTGAATCACCTCTGCCTTTCTGGTATAAACCCACTTGGTCATCATGCATAATCTTTGTGATATATTGTTGTAGTCTCCTGGCTACTATTTTATTTAGAATTTTTTCATCCATATTCATTAAAGACATTGGTCTATAATTTTCTTTTTCTGTTTTTGCTCTTCCTGCTTTAGGTATCAGCACCATATTTCTTTCATATATAAGAAGAGTTTGGTAGGAATCTTTCTTCATCTATTGTTCAAATAATTTATTTAATATTGAAATTAGTTGATTTTTAAATATTTGGGAAGATTTGCTTATAAATCTATCTGGTCCCAATGATTTTTTTTCTTAAGAAGCTCATTTATGGCCGACTCAATTTATTTTTCTAAAATAGCTTTATTTGGACATTCTATTTCCTCTTCTGTTAATTTAGGGAGTTTGCATTTTAAAATTGTTAAGTATGTTGGGATATATAATCAGGCAAAATAATTACTAATAATAGCTTTGATTTCGACTTCATTAGTGACATATTCACCTTTTTCATTTTTGATTCAAGCTATTTGGTTTTCTTCTCTCTTTCTTTCTTTTTATCACATTAACCAATGGTTTATCTATTAATAAACCCAACTTCCAGTTTTATTTATTAATTCAATGGTTTTCTAACATTCAGTTTTATTAATCTCATCTTTAATTTTTAGGATTTCCAATTTGGTGTTTAAGTGAGGATTTTTTAATGTTCTTTTTCTAGCTTTTTAAAATTAAATACCCAATTCATTGACCTATTCTTTTTCTATTTTATTGATGTAAGCATTTAAGAATAGCATTTTCCTCTCATTACCACTTTTGCTACATCCCATAGGTTTTGCTATGATTTTTTCATGATTATCATTTCCTTTAGTAAAATTATTTCTTGTTTCTATAACTTGTTCTTTAACCCACTTATTCTTTAAAATTGAGTTATTTAGTCTCCAATTAATTTTTAGTCTGTGTTAATTAGTTAACCTATTAAATTGTTAAAGATAATTTTTATCTTATTAAATATAATTTATTATTAAATATAATTTTTATCTCATTATGATCTGAGAAGGATGCATTTAATATTTCTGCTTTTCTGCATTTAACTATGAAGTTTTTGTGCTCTAACATATGGCCAATTTTTGTAAAGGAATTAAATACCATTGAGAAAAAGCTGTGTTCCTTTCTATTCCCATTTAATTACCTCCAGATATCTATCATATCTAAATTCTATTCATCTCCTTGACTTTTTTCTTATTTATTTTTGGTTAGATTTATCTAATTCTGAGAAGGGAAGGTTGAAGTTCCTTACTATTATAGTTTTGCTATTTATTTCCAGTTGCAATTCATTCAGCTTTTCCTTTAAAAATTTGAATGCTATAGCATTTGGTGCATGTAAGTTTAATACTGATATTACTTCCTTATCTGTGGTGCTTTTTAATCATAATGTAGTTTCCCTGTTTTTCTATTTAAATTAAGTCAATTTTATCTTTAATTTTGTCTGAGATCATGATTGCTACCCCCAATTTTTTTGCATCACCTGAAGCATAATAAATTCTACTCCAGCTCTTTATTTTTATTCTGTGTGTATCTTTCATTTTTTAAATATATAATTTGTTTATTTTTTTTGTATCCCTTTCATCAATTTGCTGTTCCTTCTATTATCTTCCCTGTCCTATCCCCTTACCCCTTGCCTTCCTACAGGGTAAAATAGATTACCATATCCAACTGAGTGTGTGTTTTCCTCTCCTTAAGCCAAATCCCATGAAAGTAAGCCTCACTTGTTTCCTTTTATCTGCCTGCTTTTCCCCTCCATTGTAAAAGTTCTTTCTTGCCTCTTTTATGTGAGCTGATTTGCTATATTCTATCTCTCCCTTTCTCTTATTCCTAGTACCTTCCACTCAATAGTAAACTTTATTTTTGAGGTATTCTCCCTTCATATTCAGCTCACCTTGTGCCCTCTAAGTACATGTATATATATATATATATATATATATATATATATATATATATATATATACACACACACACACACACACATACATACACACATACACTTATGTATATATACATACCTACACATACCTAATATACATATACATTTATATACACATACACACATATTTTATATATGTTCTCTCTAACTACCCTAATACTAAAATAGGTCTCATGAGTTACAAATATCATCTTTCCATGTTGGAATGTAAACAGTTTAACTTTAATAAGTCCCTTATGGCTTCTCTTTCCTGTTTACCTTTTCATGTTTCTCCTGATTCTTACATTGGAAAGTCAAATTTTCTATTCAGTTCTAGTCTTTTCAACAAGAATGCTTGGAATTCCTCTATTTCATTGAAATTCCATTTTTCCCCAGAAGTATTATGCTCAGTTTTTCCAGGTAGGTGATTCTTGGTTTTAGTCCTATCTACTTTGACCTCTGGAATATCATATTCCAAGTTCTTTGATCCCTTAGTGTAAAAGCTTCTAAATCCTGTGTTATCCTGATTTTTTTCCCCACAATACTTGAATTGCTTCTGTAAGGTTGTTTTTAAAATTCTCTTCTTGACCTGGGAATTATGGAATTTGGCTATAATATTTCTAGGAATTTTTCTTTTGGAGACTCTTTCAGGAGGTGATTGGTGAATTCTTTCCAATTCTATTTTACCCTCTGGTTCTAGTTTTCCTTGGTAATTTCTTAGAAGATGATGTCTAGGCTCTTTTTTGATCATAGTTTTCAGGTAGACCAATTATTTTTAAATTATCTCTCCTTGATCTGTTTTCTAAGTCAGTTGTTTTTCCAGTGAGATATTTTACATTGTCTTCTATCTTTCTCATTCTTTTGGTTTTGTTTTGTAATTTCTTGGTTTCTCATAAAGTCATCAACTTCCATCTGCTCCATTCTAATTTGTAAAGAACTGCTTTCTTCAGTGAGCTTTTGAACCTCCTTTTCCATTTGTCCCTTTCTGTTTTTCAAAGCAACCTTCTCCTCATTGGCTTTTTGGACCTCTTTTGCCATTTGAGTTCTTCTACTTTTAAAGGTGTTAATTGCTTCAACATTTTTTTGGTTCTCTTTCAGCAAACTGTTGGCTCGTTTCTCATGATTTTCTTGCATCACTCTCATTTCTCTTCCCAATTTTTCCTCCACCTCTCTTATTTGATTTTCAAAATCTTTTTTTAACTCTTTCATGACCTCAGACCATTGCATATCTTTTTTTGGAGGCATTGGATGTAGGAACCTTGACCTTGCTATCTTCATTCACTTGTATGATTTGGTCATCCTCTGATTATATGCTTTCATTTTCCTCATTTGAAAGGAATAAACAAAATACCTTTTCAACAAGAAAGTAATCTTCTATAGTCTTATTTTTCCTGTTTTTGGGCATTTTCCCAGCCAATTGCTTGACTTTTGAGTCTTTTGTCAAGTGGAGGTTATACTACACTAGGCTTCAGAGGTTTTGTGCAGCTATTTTCTGAGATATCTCTAGGGACCTGTAAGTTTTCAGTTCCTCCAAAGTGGCATAGTCAGTGGAGAGGTGTTTGCACCTCTCCTGGCCTTCATTCTTGTCTGTGCACAACTAAAAGCACTCTTTTCGGCCCTGGAACTGCAAGTAGGATTCTCTCTCCACAGCCACTACCAGCTCCACCATGCCAGTGCTCCTCCTTAACCCTGAACCACCACTCAGGACTGAGACCCAGATCAGCTGCTTGATTTCCCCGGGATCTGCAGACTGAGAGTTCCAGAAAGTGGATGCTGCTGTACCAGTGGCTGCAGCTACCCTGGGGCTAGGGCTGGGGTTGAACCACACTCCCCTCTCACCCAGGTGAAAGAGCTTTATCACTGACCTTTGAAGCTGTCTTTGGCATTTGTGGGTTGAGAAATGTGTAAACTGCAGCAGATGCCCGTGATTCAGCACCCTGAAGCTTGCTCCAGTCCTGTCTGTGCCATTTGGCCCATGCTGGAATGCGCTTCTCTCTGAGCTTGATGTGATAGACCCTTCCTGTTAGACTTCCAGGCTGTCTTGGCCTGGAAATCTATGTCACTCTGCTACTCTGTGACTTCTGCTCCTCTAGAATTTGTTTAGACTCCTTTTTTATAGGTATTTTAATGACTTTGGTAGAGAGCTGGAGCTGGTCCACCCTTCTACTCTGCCATCTTGGCTCTGCCCCACATGTATTTCTCATTTTTAAATGTGTTTCTTATAAATAACATTGTGAGATTCTGATTTTTATCCATTCTACTATCCATTTCTGTTTTATGGGTGAGTTTACCCCATTCACATTCAAAGTTGTAATAGTTAATTGTGTTTTTCCCTCTATCCTATTTTTCATCACTGATTATCCTTCTCTCCCTCTTTTCTTCGCAAACATCTAATTGACTTCTAACTACTGCCTCCCTAATATGTACCTCTTTCCATTCTTCTCTCATGATAACCAAGACATAACAGATATAGATGTGTACATATACATATACACATACATACATGTATGAATATATACTTTCCCTAACATATTTTACTCCTAATCTTTGTTTTTATATTTGTATGTATCTCTTATTTCCTATCCTTCCTGACTCTTCTACTTTACTTCTATCTGCTACCTTTCCCTCCTATTACTTAATCCACCCCTCCTCCAAAGATCCTGCCCTATCTTCCCATTAATCTGAACACCCTTCTATATACCCCTTTAACCTATTCCCTCACCCTCCCCTCTAAAATTCCTTCCTTATGCCATCCCCTTCCCTATCTCCTTAGTGTTTTATTTCTTTCTAAATTTAGAAAACTTTTATACTCTTCTAGATATATATGTATATATACCAAGAGGGAACACCCTCTTGAACCCATTCCTGATAAAAGTAGGTTTCCAGAATTAACAGCATTCCCCCCCCCCTTTAATTCCTCTGCTTTGGCTCCTCCTCTCACACTTCATCTATATAATTACTCATTTTAGCTGTTCCTAGACACTTTTACTTTCTGAAGTCATATCATACTAAAGTTTAGTCCAATCTTTCTAAAAAACTACCCAGTTACTAGTAACAATATTAGACATACATTTTACCATATAAAGAGTGCCTTGTAATTAGTCTTTGACATGTACCTCATATTTCCCTTGCCTCCTGTGTGTCAAATCTTCTATTGAATTCAGATTTCTTTTTAACAAAGTCTTGAAAGTATAACAATTCATTAAATGTCCATTTTTTTTTTTTCCATTCAGGATCATGCTTAGCTTTGCTGGATATGATATTTTTGACTGGAATCCCAGTTCTTTTACCTTTTGATATATAGTGTTCTAAGACCTGCAGTCTGGTGGCATCACTGCTGCTAGCTCTTATGTGATACTAACTGTGGCATTGCCACATTTAAATTGTGTTTTTCTTGTTGCTCATATTATTTTTTCCTTGATTTGGGAATTTTGGAATCTGACTATAATATTCCTGTGGATTTTCCTTATCAGATCTCTTTCAGGTGATGATCAGTAGATTTTTTTGTACTTGTACATTTCCTTCTTGTTCTAATGCTTCAGGACAATTTTCTTTAATTACTTCTTGTATTATTGTATCTAGATTCATTTTTTTTATCATAGTTTTCAGGTAATCTGGTTATTCTTATGTTTTTTCTTCTTGATCTGTTCTCCAGATCAGTTGTCTTTCTTTTGAGATGTTTCAAATTCTCCTCTATTTTTTCATTCTTTATATTTTATTATTTCTTAATCTCTTATAACTTTGCTGGCTTTCCTTTGCCCAGTTCTGATTTTCAAGGAGTCATTTTCTTCCTTAAGATTCTGGATCTCCTTTTCTAATTGGTCAACTTCCTTTTCATTGATTATTCTGGGTTTTCATGGATTATTCTTTTTTTTTTTTTTAGTTTTTCCTCTCATTTTATTTTTTTTTTTTGAGAGAGAGAAAAGCAAGGCAATTGGGCTTAAGTGACTTGCCCAAAGTGACACAGTAAGTGAAAAGCGTCTGAGGCCAGATTTGAACTCAGGTCCTTCTGACTCCAGGGCTGGTGCTCTATGCCTCTTAGTTGCCCCTCATTTGATTTTTAAGTCTTTTTAAAATTCTTCTATGAATTCTTTTTGGGCAGGTGACAATTTGACGTTACTTTTTGGGGTAGAAGAGGGTTTCTTTACTTCAGTGACCTCCACTGAAGACAAACCCCTGTCTTCTTTATTACTACTATAACTCTCTATAGTTGAATTCTTTCTCCTTTGCCTGTGCAGTTTTTTTTTTAAATTTATAGTAGCTTAGTCTTTATAATCACTTCTAGTTCTGGGTTATGGGGGATGGAGCCTCTGACCTAAGATCCTTCTTCAGTTCTCCCCTCTAACCTGGAACTGAAACTGAGATCTCCTATAAGGGCCTACAGCCAGCAGCATCCCCACCCCACTGCTTCTGCACTCACCAGGCATGTAGTGATTTCTTCTCACCCCTGACTACATCTCAGCAGCACAGCTGGCAATGTCATTTCTTGTCAGCAGAGGTTCCCTCAGTCTTCTCTGACTCAGATGCCCAACTCCCCTCATTGTTGGGGGTGGGGGTAAGAGTTCCTGTAACTGAGGCTGAGGCAGCCTTCCAACCCAGCTAACCCCAGGGCTTGCCACTTGTTCAAGCAGTCCCTAGCCTGGAGGTATTTACTCTTCACAAAGACCAAACTTCATCCTGGGATTTTTCTTCAGATCTTCTCTGATTGTCCCAGAAGGACCATCCTTCTGCCCCTACTCTCATTTATTTTTACCCTATCCTATGTTTGCCTGAGGTGCTATTTTATCTCTTTTGTGGGGGAAAATCTTGAGAGCTTGGAATTATCTTACCTACTGCACCATCTTCCCAGAATCCTCTCCTGGTTTCCAATAAGTCCCCCCAAATTCCATCTTTTACAGGAAGTCTTTCCCAATTCCTCTTACATCAACTGCTTTCCCTGTATTGTTTTTTATTTATCTGGTATATACCTTAGTTTGTATATATTTGTTTGTATGTTATTTACCTTATTAGATTGTAAGCTCCTTGAATGCAGAGACTATCTTTACTTCTTTTTGTAACCCCAGCACTTAGCATAGTGCCTGGGCTTAATAATAATAATAGTAATAATAATAATAATTAGGGCTTGATAAATATTTATTGATTGATCAATCTTTTGACTTTCTTTTTCAAATTTCTCACTGCTTTAGCTTCTGTTTGGTCTATTCTGACTTTTAGGGTGTTTGCAGCTTGAGCAAAGTTTTGTACCTCTGTGGCCAAGTTGTTAATTCACTATCCGGTTCTTTCTTCCATAGTTCTAGGTTTTTTTTTAATTCATGTAGTGCTTCTATTTCATTTATGAAAAATTTTAATTCTTTTATTAACTCTTGTTTCATCTCTTGCAGAAATTCTAGTTAAAGTGTGAAGACTAGCAAGAAGGATAGTGTCATTGGATTATAGTGTACATGGAGGGAAGTAAAGTATAAGAAAAATGGAAAGGTAAGAAAGGTTATAAAAGGCTTTAAAAACCAAACAGAGGGTTTATATTTGATCCTGGAGATAATTGGGAGCCACTGGAGTTTATGTTGGAAGATGTTTGAGATGGATGGAACATGGTCAAACCTTCATTTCAGGAAGATAAGTTTTTTAGTGGAGAGGAGGAAGAACTGGAATATGAAGAGACAAGGCAGGGAGACTAGTCAGAAGCTATTGCAATCGACATAAAATGATGAGGGCATATGTCAGGGTGATGTCAAAGGACAGAATGGGGTAAATAGCAGAGATATTCCAAAGGTAGAACTGAAGAGTCTATTAGATATGTGAGGGCAAGAGAATAAGGAGTCGAAAATGACACCTAGATTGTGATCCTGGGGGACTAGGAGAATGGTGGTATCCTGAACAGTAATAGGGAAATTAGGAGAGGTTTTGAGTTCATTTTTGTACATGTTGAGTTGAAGATATCTATGGAATATCTACTTTGAGTATATCCTAAAGGCAGTTTGGAAAGGCCATTTTAAGGTATGTGATAGTCAATTAGGGAAAAATAAAAGGATTACCATGAAACAGGAAAGGGCTGGTTCATATTAGATAGCATAAGTTTATAATGTACTTTATAGGCATAGATTATGAGGCTTCTAGAAGCATTCAGTAGAATTCTAGTAGGAGTAGAAAAGGGAGTTGGTAGGAGTAATGTAGGTAGATGCTTGTCAAGGTTTGAGTGGCAACAGGAGAAAAGATAAGGAAATCAAGAGTAGAGGACAGCTAGTTAGTGCTTACTAAAAGTATCTTCACTGGGTTGTAAGTCTAAAAACTGTTTCTTTGCCAAAAGGACATCAAAGAAGTAGTAACTGTGACTTAACAGATCATAAAAGATCTCTTTTAGAAGGTAGGATTTGAGCAAACTCTTGAAGTAAATCAAGGGATCTAAGAGGTGATGGAGAGATTTTTATGCATGGAGATAACCAATGAAAAGGTAAGGAAATAGGAGATGGGATACCATGTGTGAAGAATATCAAGAAGGCTAGTGTTATTGGATCACAGAGCATGTTAAAAGAATAAAAATAAGAAGGCTTGAAAATTAAGAAAAGGTGAAGACAGTGAAGAATTTTAAATGCAAACCGAGCATTTTATAATCGATAAGGAGCCACTGGAATTTACTGATTAGGGTTGGGGATATGACATGGTCAGACCTGCACTTTAGGAAAATCTCTTAAGTTGTTGAGTGGAGGATGGTGTGAGGTACTGATGGGTGGGATTTTATTTGAGAAGATAATGAAAGATTATATGAAATTTATTTGTAAAACTTGGAATATATAGTTACAACATTGTATACACTGTAAGATGAGTTTGATGTTTTATTGGTTTTGCTACACTTTATTTTCTTTCTTTTTAAAATTTTTGTTACAAAGGATAGCTCAGTGGCTAGATAGAAGGGCCTAATTGGAAATTAAGGTAAAGCAAAAACCCATCAATTAAAACAAAATTTTTCAAAGAGCTTAAGGGAAAACTATTAGTGATTGTGTCTCAATTGTAAGTGAGTCCTGAGTCTAAGAAAAGCATGATATTTACCGCCTGGCCAAGTTGAGAGCTATTCAGAGCTGAAAGTGTTTCTGGGGTTTGGTTTTGATTCCTAGATATTTGTGAGGAATTGTTCCATCACTGCAAAACTGCTCAACTTGCTCTTGGATATATAGTTGAAAAGAACCAAATGCTTCACATATGCATCATTATTGATTTTTGCCCCTGCAAGCAAACTCTTTGTGTTACACAAAAGCTAGTTTCAGTGGTTTCAGAGTAGTTTTGTATCATGAAAATATGGCAGCCAAAAGTAACCCAGTTATCTCTAGATGACAAAGTTGAGTTAGTGAAGGACACAGCTTCAGTTCCTCCTTGACCTCAATTGGGATTCAATACTAGCCAAGAAAAAAAATGTTTGTTTTCCCTCAGTAATAGCAACTAGATATCAGATAAATCCTTGTGTGCTTATTTCCTTGGTTGTACTTCTACTGTGATAATCACAGATTATTCTTGGGTTGGATAATTGGCCATTGCACAGCAATTCCATTGGGTTCTGAGGACAACAGGGAACAAGTGGCACAGTAACTAGATATCAGGCCAGTCCAGATTTCTGAGAAATCTCCGAGGGCTCGTGACTGGATTCTTTGAGCTCCTTCTGATGTGCCTTACTCATGGCATATGTTGCTAGAAGTAACACTAGTCCTCCTAAATTCTTGTTAATCTAGTGAGATGTCAGAAGCATAATTGTATTTGCCCTTTTTCCTGTACTCCTCTTTGCATCTTACAATTATTGATTTTATAATAATAATTCTTATTAGTATTTATCACAAATAGAATATTATGCAATTTGCTGAACAAATTTATGAACAGATTCACGAAATCTCAGCTTGAAAATGATCTCAGGGAGTATCTCTTCCAAAATACACCCGAAAAAGCACCTGTTTTTCAAATTCTCAAATAACAGAAATCTAGCCTTTTGCTTGAAACCCTCTAGTGAGGGATAACCCATTACCTTTTGAAATATCCCATTCGACTTTGGAATAGGTCTGATTGTTAAGTTTATCCTAACATCAACCCCAAATCCGTCTATAACTTCCACTCATTGCTTCTACTTCTGTCCACCGAGGCCATGTAGGAAAAGAATAAAATAAAACGACCTCATTCTTCTTTCACATGACAACCCCTCAATACTTGGAACATATACTTGAAAGCTATTACATCCATCCTAAGTCTTTCCTTCTCTAGGCTAGATATTACTTGTTCCTCCAGATGATTCTCATATCTCATATTGACTCTTCACCAATCTCGTTGGCCTCTGTAATGGTAATTTAAATGGGGAGATCTTTCCCATTCATTAATAGGCCCATGTGACCTGCCCTGGTCACATGGAAGCCTAAATCAAATGAGTTGGAGTCACAGGAAACCTGTGGTGGGAGGAGTTTGCTGACAGAGTGGAACAGGAAGAGACAGAGCTAGAGCAGAACTGAGAGGAAAGTGGTCAGAATCTAGTCAGAGCTAGGAACAATACAGGCTGCTGGCTAGTGTGAGTGATTTTGTGATTTTTTTGTGATTTTTCTTTTAGAGAACCTGCTTGTGATTTGTTTAATAGAGCTGGCTTGTGGGAAGGCTAGGGGCTGATGTTGTTCTCTGCGTTGTTATTGTGTATAGATTTTTGTTGCTATAATGGATTTGGCTTTCTGGTGATTGTATAAATGTTTTGGTTCTGTTTTCCACGTGGAGAGTCTGTGGTATTTCATGATTCAGAATTGCGCCGCAATATTCATGACTGGCATAGGTACTGTGAATATCACATTGGCACTATACCCTTCCCACTGTCTCCTTAGGATATCAATGTCTCTCTCGAAATATGGCTTCCAGAACTGAACACAAGTTCTGACCAAGACAGGTGAGAGGTTATCAACTCCCTCATTCTGGACACTGTCTCTTTCTTAATGTATTCTAAGATCACTTTAACTTTTTTGTTTGTATAATTACATTGTTAATTTTTATATTTTAGTTTACTAATGTCTCTTCTCCCAATCTCCCCTCCACCCCCAAAAAAGAATATCTAGCTATACCTTTTCCATTTTGTACTCGTGAACCCAAGCATAAGATGTTTTTCCCTATTCAATTTCATCTTATTACATTCAGGATAGCTAACTAGCTTGTTAAACATATCAAATACACATATATTTTTTTGTGAGCCATAATTCAATGCAAAATCATTATAAATTGCATTTAATGGTGCATATTTTTCTATCATTTGCATTTTTTACTTTATTGTTTGGTCGCCTCCCTAGAATCCATGTAAAATCATCCATTATACAAACAGTTGGAAAAAGACTAATGTTCATGATTCATTACAGTGTCTGTCTCTTGGAAATCACTGAAATTCAATCCAATTAATTTCAACTCAGTTCAGCAAATATTTATTTAGTGCCTTCTACTTGCAAAGCATAGAACTTAGAAAAATAGGAAGGACATAAGCCTTACCTTCATAGGGCTTACAATTAAGGGGGAATAAGACATATGCATACATAAGTATGATACAAGGCAGGAAGTGATGAGGGCAAAGGAGAGATCCAGAAAAAGTGCTCTAAGAAAGCAACGCAGAAGATCAATGCATAAAGTTCATTTTATCCTTATTTCATGGTTTTCTTGATTCCATGAATATTCCCTTTCTCCTATAGGCAGACCTCAGTTACAGCATATTCAACCCCCAAAATGTTGCCTATAATTATCCTTCTAGGGATTTTCTTGTAATAATTGTAGGGTTTTATCTGACGTAATGTAATACAAATACTATGTGGTTTTCTACTGGATACATGATCAGTTGATTATACTTTTCCATAGAGATCATTTCTTTGTTTTGTTTTTTAAGCATACCATTAAGGCACACCAGAAATTGCAACATAAAAAACTATGGTAAAGCAGCACAATGCATGGTCACACAACAAGATATGAAGGTTTTCACTTTATCCTGAATAATTCTTTGTGCTTAAGCTCTGAAGTAAACAACAAAACATCATGCATAAAAATCCCAAAGTAACCTGAAATTCTTATAACAATTGGCATAATAAGCAATTCAAGGGCAGGGCAGAAGGCATAACTCAGCTTTTATTATTTTGTAGCTGTAACAGATGTTTTGGTATGTTGAGTGAGGCAGAAGTAATTATATTTAGAAACAGAAGTGAAATTGAACAAAACAAAACAAAAAAAAGCTCCTGAAAAATCTGCCGTAAAACTCTTTGGGCCTAAAACATGACGACCACTATTATCTTAAGATATCATCAATAATAAGCAGTGAACACATTTATTAAGTAGCTAGCTAATTCTGTGCATCATTATTATGTATTATTCAAAATAGAATACACAAAACGAGTCCTTACCTAACACTATAATTTTTCTTCTCCCTCCTCTTCCCTTCCCCTTATATCTTCTCTCCTCTTTTTGTAATTTTTCTTGTGAGGGTGGGAAGGATAAGAATCTAATAAACATTTGGATATCAATCAATAAATAGTCATTTATGTACTATGTGCCAAACATTTGCACAAGGCACTGAGAATAGACACCAAAAGCGAAATAGTCTCTGCGCTCAGGGAGTTTATTTTCTATTACAAAAGACATGTCAGGTAGCATGTATTTAGATCTAGACATGCCAGTCAGCTCTCAAACCCCCTAAGATCAATCTAGATATACATAAATCTAGATTTAAAGAGAGCTAGTTCTACTTAGGTCTAGATAGGACAAAGTAGATTTGAGAACTTATTGGCATTCTGGAATTTGTGGTTCAGAGGGAACTCATAGGTCCAAAAGCAATTTAGACTATCTTGATCTTTGAGCAGGAAAGGGAACTCAAGTAATGCCCAGGATTTTAATTATTTATTTTAAATTAAATTTGATCTTTTAAAATTATCACGAATTTGCTTTTTTCTGCTTCCAAACTCTCTCCATTTCCAACACTGCTTATAAAGGAAAGAAAAACAAAACCCTTGTAAATAAGTAAGTATAGTCAAGCAAAATAAATCCCTATATTGACTATGTCTGAAAATGTGTGTCTTATTCTGCATATTTGTCTATCTTCTCTTTAGAAGATGTGGGTAGCACTCAGCATTCTAGACCTCTAGAATCATGGTTGATCATTGAATTGATTAAATTTCTTAATTCTTTCAAAATCATTCATTTTTACAAAGTTGTTTTTAATAGTACAAATTGCTCACCTGGTCCTGTTCATTTCACTCTGCATCAGTCCATACAGATGTTCCAAAGTTTCTCTAAAACCATCCCTTTTTTTCATTTCTTACAGAATAATAGTATTCCATTATATTCATCTAGCATAATTTGCTCATCCATTCTCCTCTTAATGAGCAGCTCCCAAGTTTCCAGTTCTTTGCAGCAACCAGAAGAGTGGTGCTATAATGAGAAAGAGACAGGAGGACAGAGAGAGAGAGAGAGACAGAGAGAGAGAGAGACAGAGAGAGAGACAGAGAGACAGAGACAGAGACAGAGAGACAGAGACAGAGACAGAGAGAGAGAGACAGAGAGACAGACAGAGAGACACGGAGAGAGAGAGACAGAGAGACAGAGAGAGACAGAGAGAGACAGAGAGACAGAGACAGAGAGAGACATGGAGAGAGAGACAGAGAGACAGAGAGAGAGAGACAGAGAGAGACAGAGAGAGAGACAGAGAGAGAGACAGAGAGAGACAGAGAGACAGAGAGACAGAGACACAGAGAGAGAGACAGAGAGAGACAGAGAGACAGAGAGAGAGAGAGACAGAGAGAGACAGAGACAGAGACAGAGAGAAACTTTTCATCTTTCTTTGAATTTTTTGGCATGCCTATCAGTTTTAAAAGAGACAAATCAAACCCTGAGAAAATACACTGAGAGGAAAGAGTAGGAACATGGCATTTTATAGGCTGAGGGAAAAGAGAGGGAGGAATGGGTAGATGATTAACAAGTTGAACTGCAAAGCGTCATCAGCACAGGGAGTCCCTGTGGTTGACATAAGACACTAGAAGGATAAATTGAAAGGAGACAGAGTTTCAGCAGAGAAGGTACCTTAGGGACTTTATTGATGTCTTAAAGACAGAATTTGGATTGAAGCTACTGGTTTTACTTACCTTTTTGGAAGACGGAGGAAAGTTAAAAAAGAAAAATAAAAGATATCTTTTGCAACTCCCCTTTGCCATGCCTGTTTGGTAATGTAATATACTCTGCTCATTCCTTTTACCAAAATATTTCATGTATCCTAACCTTTCCCTAAATACAGAGAAGTCTAAAATTAACTGGAAATACACAAAAATTTTTAAGGCAAAGAGCCAAAACTCTGGTTGAATGTTAGATATTTTCCCAGCTGAGAGTCCTGAGCTATTTTCATTCCGTTATTAACTTTTCATGTGATATAAACTCCATAAAAATGAAGAGGGGACCATGTGAACCTGAGAGACAACATAAACCCCTGGGATAAAAAATGAAGCTAATTGGTAACCCAGGTGTGTCTGATCAAATTTTCAAAGAGAAAGGGAGAAGAAGGGGAAGGAGTTGATTAAAGCAAAGGTCATACATACCCCAATTACTCCCAAGGCAGGAGATAGGAAGACCTAAGAAGGATTCAGTTCTACCCTATTGGCAGTGGGGAGGGAGCAGACAGGATTAAGTACTGGGCAGCCAGGTGACACAGTGGACACAGTGGACACAGGACTTCAGTGCCTGGCCTGAAGTCATGAAGATGTCAGTTCAAATCTGACCTTAGACACTAGGCGTGTGACCCTGGACAAGTCACATAACTCCTATTTGCCTTAGTTCCTTATCTGTAAAATGGGGATACACTGCAAAAGGAAATTGCAAACCCTTCCAGTATCTTTGTCATGAAGATGACTGAACAATTGATCGGTCAATTCTCTACTCCACAATGACATCCAATGGTGCTAACATGAGTATATGTAAAATATGTAGAAAATTCGTACAAGGAGATTTGGGGACAAAGAAAGCCTTCATGTAGAAGGTGGTGCTTAAACTAAGTCTTGAATAATATTGTAATTTCCTTTCAAGATTCCAAGAGGTGGGGGAGAGGAATGTCATGAAAGACAGAAATGGAATACCAAGTATAAAGATAAGTAAGAAGGCTAATTTGACTAGACTGTAAAGTATGTGAAGACTGATGGACGTAATGAGATTAGAATGATAGGTATATTGTAGTTATTGAGTGGGTAGGTTGAACTGAATGGCTTCTCAAATCTATCCCAATTCTGAAACTCTGTACAATTCTGTAATTCCATTCTGAACTTTAATATATCCATGTTTGTACATCATCATAATCAGTGCATACAGATTCTAACTGCCCCACATTTCTACTCCCTTTTAATTTCTGTTTATTTTGTCTTTCCTTTCCCTTTCCCTTTTGTTTTTCTGTCCTCAGTTATCCATTAACCTTCCCATGACCAGCAAATTTCTCTGGAGGCAAATGGACAGAGCTTAAAAGTAAACTACAATAGCAATCATAAAAAAATTAAACTTCCAAACTGTACAAATTCAAACAAAACCCAGACATGATCAAAGTGCTATGGGATGTTTTTACTCATTCTGCTATTGCTGGGTGGTAAAAGTTAATTCATTTAGCCCTGGATTGATTGTTTAATCTATGCAATGGGTACTTTGATAGTAGACACTTAAGGTTCTGAGGTGCTCTGCACAATGGACATTGATTAAAGATTACATGAGATTCTGCTTGACATTGAGTAACAGAGGATGGGCTAAAATACTGGAACGAGGAATGTGAGAGAATCCAGATGAATGCAGTTCACAGCTGAAAAAGCATCCAAGAGCTAGTAGTTAAAGGAGAGGAGAGGCTCAGATTCAATCTAGCTCAGACTCTGTCTAGCTGGGATTCTATCTGGCCCACTTGTGAATACAAGTGTTACTAATGCTTAGGCTCTGTAAGAGGCAACCCAATTAAGCGAATCCTTAATAAACTTTGTTTTCTTTGACATAAAAAAAAAAGGAGAGGAGATTTGGTTAATCGAGGTTTGTGTTTCAAAATTAGAGTTCATAGTAATAACAATAGCTAATATTTATATAGTGCTTATTATGTACCAGGCACTGTGCTAAGTGCTTTACAATTTTTATCTCATTTGACGCTCACAACCCTATGAGGAGGGTCCTTTTATTATTCCTATTTTTACATATAAGGAAACTGAGGTAAATGATGATTAAGTGACTTGTCCAGGGTCACACAGCTGGTAGGTGTCAGGGCTAGTAAGTGTTTGAACTCAGATTTTCCCAACTCCGGACTAGGAGCTGTATCCACTGTGTTATCATAGGTCAGGGCAGTGCAAAACTAGCCAAATATTCCAGATCCAAGAGGATCTCATAGATTTGAATGTTATACAACACCACAGATCTGTATGTCCAGAAGCATTAGAATTTAAATGTTCTTCTAACATATTTAATATTCTCAGTCAGTAACACTGTTAAATGACATTTCCATAAAACTCCCTTCACTGAGTTAAAAATGAAAACTATTCAGATGACATTAAAAGTTTATTTTCCATGACACTCTGAGCAAGGAATGAGAAGTAATAACGCACCAATCAACTGTGTGTTGAACCTATTTATGATTCCCAAGTCGCAGTAGTAAAATTCTTCAAATAGCAGTAACAATTATTTGTTCATGTACCCCTCATTTCCATTTTAGCATTTGATTATTTTAAAATCACTTTTTATAAAGAGACTCCTGCAGTCTACATGAATACTTATGTTGTTTGCCAAGAAGGCTTAGTTGATGAATGCTTTCTAGCATGGTATAAAGGAAATTGAAACAAAAATCAATTGGATAAAAACATTTATTAATATTTGCACCTATTATGTGCATGGCACTTTGCTGGATGTGAGGTCAGGAAACCTGAGTTCAAATCCTGGCTTCACTGCTTCCTAGTTATATAATTATAGGCAAATCACTTTTCTGAGTCTGTTTCTTCATCTGTAAAATTGTAATAATAATACTGTCACTATCTACCTTACAGTGTTGTAGTGAAGAAAGTACATTTTAAACTATAATGTTCTTTCTATATCAGCATGATTTATTACTATCAAACAGAGACAATCTGTATTTATTTGGTATATATCTTATATACTTATTTTCCTGTATGTATTTTGTTTCTTCCTAGCAAAATGTAAACTTCCTGAGAACAAGGACTGTCTTGCTTTGACTTTTCATCCTCAAAAGGCAAGTACATAACACACATTGAATAAATGCTATCTGATTTATTGATTAATCAGTTGAATAAAGAAGGGTAAGCATGAGGCGGATTACTTTAGATCTTCAGAGAAAATTGTATTTCTATTATTAATATCATTTCTATCATTCTTTTTTTAAATATAAATTTATTTATTTAACTTTTTACATTCATTTTCACAAAATTTTGGGTTCCAAATTTTCTCCCCTTTTATCCCCTCCCCCCACCCCAATAGACCGAGCATTCTAATTTTCCCTATCACCAGTCTGCCTTCTCTTCTATCCTCCCTCCCTTCCCTTGTCCCCATCTTCTCTTTTGTCCTGTAGGGCCAGATGACTTCCTATTCCCCATTAACTGTATTTCTTATTTCCTAGTACCAACAACAATACTCAACAGTTGTTCCTAAACTTTGAGTTCCAAATTCACCCCAACCCTCCCTCCCCACCCATTCCCTTTGGGAAGGCAGGCAATTCAATATAGGCCCTATCTGTGTAGTTTTGCAAATGACTTCAATAATAGTCGTGTTGTGTAAGACTAACTGTATTTCCCTCCATCCATCCTGCCCCCCATTGTTTCTATTCTGTCTTTTGATCCTGTCCCTCCCTGAGTGTTGACTTCAAATTGCTCCCTCCTCCCATTGCCCTCCCTTCCATCATCCCCCCCACCCTGCTTATCTCCTTCTCCCCCACTTTCCTGTACTGTAAGATGGGTTGTCATACCAAAATGAGTGTGCATTTTATTCCTTCCTTTAGTTGAATGTGATGAGGGTAAACTTCATGTTTTTCTCTCAGCTCTCCTCTTTTTCCCTCCACTAAAAAGTCTCCTGCTTGCTTCTTGAATGAGAGATAATTTACCCCATTCCATTTCACTCTCTCTCCTCCCACTACATTTCTCTCTCACCATTTACCTTAATTTCTTTTAAGATATGATCCCATCCTATTCAATTCACTCTGTGCTCTCTGTCTCTTTATGTGTGTGCATGTGTGTATGTGTGTGCATGTACGCGTGTACGTGTGTGTGTGTGTGTGTGGTCCCACCAACTACCCAGATACTGAAAAGTTTCAAGAGTTACAAATATTGTCTTTCCATGTAGGAATGTAAATAGTTCACCTTTGGTAAGTCCCTTATGACTTCTCTTTGCTGTTTCCTTTTTCATGCTTCTTCTCATTCTTGTGTTTGAAAGTCAAATTTTCTTTTCAGCTCTGGTCTTTTCATCAAGAATGCCTGAAAGTCCCCTGTTTCATTGAAAGACCATATTTTCCCCTGAAGTATTATACTCAGTTTTTCTGGATAGGTGATTCTTGGTTTGAGTCCTAGTTCCTTTGACTTCTGGAATATCCTATTCCATGCCCTTCGATCCCTTAATGTAGAAGCTGCTAGATCTTGAGTTATCCTGATTGTATTTCCACAATACTGGAATTGTTTCTTTCTAGCTGTTTGCAATATTTTCTCCTTGACCTGGGAATTCTGGAATTTGGCCACAATGTTCCTAGGAGTTTCTCTTTTTGGATCTCTTTCAGGTGGTGATCGATGAATTCCTTCAATACTTATTTTGCCCACTGGTTCTAGAATCTCAGGGCAGTTTTCCTCGATAATTTCATGGAAGATGATGTCTAGGCTCTTTTTTTGATCATGACTTTCAGGTAGTCCCATAATTTTTAAATTGTCTCTCCTCGATCTATTTTCCAGGTCAGTTGTTTTTCCAATAAGATATTTCACATTCTCTTCCATTTTTTCATTCTTTTGGTTTTATTTTATGATTTCTTGGTTTCTCAGAGAGTCATTAGACTCCATCTGTTCCATTCTAATTTTGAGAGAACTATTCTCTTCAGTGAGCTTTTGAACCTCTTTTTCCATTTGGCTAATTCTGCTTTTGAAAGCATTCTTCTCCTCATTGGCTTTTTGAACCTCTTTTGCCAATTGAGTTAGCCTATTTTTCAAGGTGTTATTTTCTTCAGCATTTTGGGGGGTCTCTTTTGCCAAGGTATTGACCTGCTTTTCATGCTTTTCTTGCATCTCTCTCATTTCTCTTCCCAGTTTTTTCTCCACCTGTCTAACTTGATTTTCAAAATCCTTTTTGAGTTCTTCCATGGCTTGAGCCCACCAGACATCCAGCTGGGATGTCTGGGATACAGAGGCCCTGACCTCCACATCTTTCTCTGATGGTAAGAGTTGTTCCTTGTCATCAGAATTGAAAGGCGGGAACATTTGTACCCCATCAAAGTAGCTTTCTATGGTCTTATTTTTCTTCCCTTTTCTGGGCATTTTCCCAGCCAGTTACTTGACTTCTGAGATTCCTGTCCACCCCCGCCTAGATCCGCCCAGCTAGTGCTTGGGGTCGGAGATTCAAATGGGCTTTCCATGGCAGGGGTGGCTGTTATTCAATGTGAGCTTAAGTTCTGGTGCTGGGGTGGGGGCAGGGCCACCTCCCAGGCTCAGTTCCCTCAGGGGCTTTATGCAGAGACCTTCAGTAATGGAACGAGTGGGGGCAGGGCTGTCTCTGAGGCTCAGTTCTCTCAGGGGGTTTATGCAGAGACCTTTGGTAATGGCCCTGAACTTCTGCCTGCTGCTCCAGGAGTTCTGGACCCACAACGCTGCCTCTGCTGCTGCCTCTGCCACTGCCTCCCAAAGGGGCCCGAGTCACGGAGATACCCCACTCCCCTCTCGGCCAGCCCAGACATCTCTCTCCCTGACCTGTAGCGCCTTTGGGCAGAGGGACCTTCCCGGCCGCTGGAGACTCCGTCCCTGAAGCCTGCTCGGATCTGCTCTTCTGGGGCCGCGTGGCCAGGGCAGCACAGGGGTGGACTCTGCTGTTCGCAGCATGACGGACCCCAGGGGACGGCTCTCCAGGGCTCTCTGGGATAGAAATCTTTTCCACTGTGTTTCTGCGCTCCTCGCAGTGCTCCAGAATTTGTGGGGAGGTCTTTTTGCAGGAAATATATGGGCTGTGGGTTCAGAACTAGCATACATGAGTCTTTCTACTCCACCATCTTGGCTCCTCCCTTTTCTATTATCCTTCTTAACTCAATCCCTATTGGTAACCAGTTTTGTTAGTTTCAATCACCATCCACAATTGAACTCTACCCTATCCCATAGATGTCAAACAGGGATGTATGGCATGTGGATCAAAACACTCCCAAGTACACCTGAACCAGATCAAAATGTAATTGGGAAGTATTTAAGAAAATAAATAAAAATGTAATAAAACAGATACTATTGCATTTTAAAACTAAGTCAATATGCAACCCACAAGGATTGTTATGTATAGATTAGTATCCCTCATTTCTATTTGAATTTCACACCACTGCCCAACACTAATAAGTCCCCTTCTCACCTTTCTAAAAATCAGGAAAGGCCCATTTTAAGCAAGACAATTCTTTATTTTTTTGCCAAACAAAAGAGGAAAATATTTTTTTCTCTTTGGGGGCTTACATTCTTTTGCATATTTCTGAGAAGCAACAGATTTATTGGAGTCTTTTTTCAATGGCATTATCAATTGCCAAAGGAAAGAACCAATAAAACTTTCTGAATAGTACACAGAATTTGGGATCGTAGAAATAAATGGCATCCGGGGGAAAAAAATCAAATTATCCAGCTTGCTTCAAACCTCTGAGCTTATTTCTGGATGAGCTCTCTACAGGGAGTAATATGAATGCTGACTTGTCTGAAGCACAGTAATAATGCTACTTTTCTACTAATCAGATTAGGTGCCTATAAAAGAAAGCAGCACCTTATCTTAATCTAACATCACTTTATTTTCCCCCATCCTTAGCTTTTTTGCATTTTATACACATTTATGTCATGCTGTGACTTTGATGAAAAAGCAGACATTTGAAAAATCACATTGGCTATGCCAGATTTAGAAATATCTAGCATCTCAGACCTGTATTTCCTTATACTCAAAATTAGAAGAATGAAAATCATGTACTGTGAAAAACAACAGGTCCTTTCAAATCAATGTATAGTTGGAATTAAAATTAAATGTAGTTTTATGGGTTTGTTCTTATGGTCAAATAAAGGAAATATAATTTTCTAGGTGACTCAGTTCTCCAAAAATAAAATCTTATTCTGAGACATGGAAGTAACCTTGAATTGTTAGAAGCTATTTTAAAGGAATGGAAGTTTATGGTGAAGTCCAGCACATTAAAAAGACAGTACAGAATGTGTCTGTCATCTAAGGACTAATCTACCTGCCTGCAGAATAACTCATCATCAGATGGTGGACTTTTAGATGATGAATGCTTTACCATCAAACAGATAAAATAAAAAAGGAGCCTCTGTTTAATTTTGTGATGATGATACCAGTGACAGCAAAGGTGGGGGAAAAGTAGTGGAAATCACACAACTTTTAGGTTACCTATAAATATAAATGTAAACATTAAAACTGTAAATGGGAAATCTTTGCCCAGATACCAAGAAACTGACACCCTTCTTGAGGAAATGATTCACAACCATACTGACATTCTTACTGTATATTAAATTAAAAGATCCAAGTCATAATTCAGATATAGTGACAGGGTTTTGTCCCACAGAACCAAAGTTTAGAGGGTGAAAAATTTAACACTTGCACTCCTTCAAAGCATAGAGAAAAAAGACACACAAATAAAACCTGACCTTAGTGAAAACAAAATTATTGGTGAGGTAATTTTTAATAACATGCATTTGTGAGCTACCATAGTAATTTCCTTTCCTGATTAACTACATTGGTCTTAAATATGTTACTACAAGGTCAATAAAGGGTT
This sequence comes from Bettongia penicillata ogilbyi, assembly GCA_023548195.1. Lineage (NCBI taxonomy): Eukaryota > Metazoa > Chordata > Mammalia > Diprotodontia > Potoroidae > Bettongia > Bettongia penicillata. The sequence continues at coordinate 7,525,407 of JAJHZJ010000318.1, read as the reverse complement.
CAATCTATGCTGTCTGCCCTAGGTGGTCATTCTGCTTGCCCTGGTAACCAAAACTTCTATATATCTTCAGGAAATATAGAGAAGTTGAAGTTAAATGGAAAGATGGCTGACTGGTTCTCCTCAGAGAGACAAATAAAGCAGTTGGAAGAATTACATTCATTTGTACCTAAAGGGAAAAAGAAGCATTATTTCATAGGATATTCAGATATGTTTTAACTGTGCTCATGAGAAGCATAAGCAAATCAACTACCACAATAAAACATCGATTAAAAAGTTGAACACTATAAGGCAAGCATAGATTTCTGGGAATGCCCCTATTTGGTTGGGTCGACATGACCTGTTCATTACTTTTTGCTTGGATTTAGACATTTATTCAGATTTTTGCCATTTCTGTATCCACTTAACTTTGCTCTCATTCAGCCCACATCTCTCCCAGCATAGCATGAGAGCCTTTATCAAATGCTTTGCTAAGATCCTATGATTATGACACTTCCCTGCTCCACCATTCTAGTTATCTTAGAGATAGGGGAGACAGCAAGGAGTAAGATGTGCAGATAAAGTATGAGAGCTCAGAGGTAAGATCAGCTCTGGATTGGATAGATCATGAAAAGCTTTGGGAAGGAAGTCGGCTCTAAGAGGGGCATTGACTGTTTCCTACTTCTCTGTTTGACATCCTTTATGCAATTAGCAGATTTCTTTTTTTAAAAAATAAGTTTTTGATATCTTTTATTTTTACATCATCTACATATTCCAATGTATCACTCTTCCCCATTGCCCTAGAGTCATCCCTTACACTTAGCACATTCTAACTTAACTTTTTTTTTCTTGAACAAGTCTCTGGGCCTCAGTTTTTCCTCTATAAAATCACGGAGTTGGAATGGATGAGCTTTAAGGTCCCTTTATTTTCTAAGTGTATGATCTTAGGACTCTGGGCTCATTAGGGGGAAGGGGGCAGCCTAGGGGCCCCAAAGATAAATTGTACAATTTTCCCTTGTCTATATTTGTATATCTGTGCACATATTGTACCACCCCTCCTCCTCCACTGCAATAGAATATATGCTCCTTGAGAACAGGACAATAATCTTTTCATCTTTATATTTTGGTATTTAATAAATACTTGCTAAATGAATGAATAAGAGACAATATGGTTCAGTGGTTAGAGAACGATGGGCTTATAATAAGTAAGAGTTCAAGTCCTACCTTTGACATATACTAGCTATGTGACCCTGAGCATATCATGTCATCGTCAGTACCCCAGGCAAGAATCTAAACTGAGAAATGGTTACTGACCTATACTGACAGAGTTTCCTCATCAGGAATTCCCTGTATCATTGAAATCACAGGTTTAGACCAAAAAAAAAATGATGCTACAATTTCAAAATGTTTCAAAACTAAAAATTCCTTCATGTTAAATAATTTGTTTAATATTAAAGTGGTATTGTGGTATCAGAAAGTATACCGGTTTGGGTTTCAGATCTTGGCTCTACCACTTATTCTCTGTGTGACTTGGGGCAAGTCATTTTAACCTCACCAAGTGTTGGTTTCTTTATCTCTAAAATTAGGATATTAGACTAGATAATCTCAATAGTTAGAACCTTGTTTCTGAAGTCTAGAAGTCAGGAAGACCCGGGTTCAAATCCAGCCTCAGACCCTTACTAGCTGGGTGACCCCTGGGCAAATCAATTAACCCTATTTGTCTCAGTTTCCTCATTGGTAAAATGAGCTGGAGAAGGAAATGGCAAACCACTTCAGTATCTTTGCCAAGAAAACCCTGAATGTAGTGGGACATAAATGAAGTGCCTGAACAACAACAAATCTCTATAGCGTCTTCTGTCTCTAAATCCTATGACTCTGCAAAGTGGTCAGTAGGAAGCTCATCATCCCTCATCTAGGGATTAAACAAGGTGGAATCTCACATTCAGATTCTTGCAGCGGAGTCAGAAATTGACTAGAAGATAAAGGGGATTCCAAATAAACATTCCTTTCCTAGGCATTCATTACAGCAAAAAATAAATAAATGAAAAATAAAAAATAAATTCCATGTTATTAAAGCATTTCCTGGGTCACCAAGTTCCCACAGCACTGGGAACAGAATTTAAAATTTTTGGCACACGATTGCAGAGGATCATGGGATGTCAAGATGCCCTAACTAGACATCTAGTTCACCTGCCTCATTTCAGAGACAAGCAAACTGAGACCCAGAGAGAAGATAAATAAAGGTAATGACATTTCTATCCAAATTCTTGAGCTCTGACTCTTGTGCTTCTATGATCCATTTATGTGAATCTGTATGAGAAATATAAATGATCCAGAGCTCAGCCAATTTAGCCAACTTAATGATTGCCCCAGGTCAGCAAAGAATCAATTAAATGCTGGTGTCATGGAAAGAATGTTGGACTGAGACTCCAGAGCCCTCTAGTGGCATGCTCTTTCCTCTTCAAACTTTTAATGAATAAGTGGGATGAAGATGGCAATGCCAAGTTTACCAAATTTGTAGGAGACAAAAAGCCTTGAGTTATGGTTATTAAGCTGGATGACATTACCAAGTTTCAAAGACCAGGCTGGAACACTGAGCCAAAATTTAACCGCAAGAAATTGAATAGAAAATAAATGTCCTGAACTTAGGTAAAACAAACAAACTCTCCTAGCATAGAATGAGGGCAGATGATGAGAACAGAGGCTTGAGGCCTTTAGTGGAATGTAAGCTTAATTTGAATCAGCAGTTTTATATGGCTGTCAAAGAAGCTAATGCATCCTTGGCCTGTCATTAGTTGAATCGCATAGGGTGTTTAGAGTAAGAGAGGTAATAGGTTGGGTTATGCACTGGTCAGAACACATCTGAAGTGGCAGAGATAATCAATTATAGATTCCTAGCCAAATTCCTTCACTGTAAGTCCTGTGCTTTTATTCCTCATTCATGTTGAATTTATATGAGAAATAGTCAGATGATCCACTGCCCAGTCAATTTAGTCATCTTAATGAGTCTCACAGGTCAGTACGCTATTAATTAAGTCATAGTGAAGTCTACTATTCTTTTCAATATATCACCCTGCCTCTATTGTGCTCAGTTTTTAAATACATTTTAAAGAGGGAAATTAATCAGTCATCTCCAGAAAGGTGAGTAGAATAGGAAGGAGTCTTGACATTATTATATAGAAGGAATAGTTCATGATAGAACGGTTATTTACTCAAAACTTCATACTTTGTATTTCATTTTTACTGAAAGTATAATTAATTGTCTCAGGAGATAGTGGTTTTCCCATCCTTGGAAGATGAATAACCACTTGGTAGGCATGTTATTGACAGGATTTCTCTTGAGGCCTCTTGGATGCCGTCCAACTCTGAGATTCTTTACCTCAGTGAAAATCATCGAAATATATTTACTTTGACTTTTTATTCACCAACTAACCTCCTGATATTAATTTATGTTTCTCAAGTAGACTTCTCAGGAAAGAATGCATAGACCATCTGACATCAATATTCTGATTGATTTTTGGCAGTTATATTTCTCAGTGTAAATTAGTAAATTGGAATACTGCTTTCCAGATCAGTCTCTTGAAAGTTTTGTTTGCATGAATCACTTCCCCTGTGTCTTGATCATTCTTGGCACCATGTATAAATCTTTTTCAACTTTCTTCCCAGGATACAAATGACCTCTGAAGGTGCCAAACAGGTATACAAGTTTAATTGAATCTGAATGCAAACTGATCCTCCCTATTCTATTAGCTGTGCCTGGCCTTGAGGCAATGTAACAAACATAGGCAATAGAAAAAGAAGTACATAAAGACACAGATAGGACACCCCTTTCTCATCTCCCTTCCTAAAGAGGTGGGTTATCCCAGTAAAGCACAAGGCAAATTTCCTAGAGCTTCCAGCCTGCTGAAGCTGCCTGGTTTTTCTTTTCCTTCTCTCTACTTCTTTCTACTTACATAGACACTACCTTAATTTAGTCTCTTACCTGGACTATTTTAATTGTTCTCATTGCCTCAATTCTCTCACCACTCTAGCTAAGTGATAGATAGGGAGGGGAGAGCCTTGAAGCAGGAAGACCTATGGGAAGGCTTTTGTAATGGTGTGAATACTTGGTAGTTCAGCTTGATCAAGGACTTCAGTGTCTGGTACCTTATCCTTCCAGGTGATCCTCAGAATCTTCCTAAGACCATTCAATTGGAAGTGATTCAGTTTCCTGGCGTGGCTCTGGTAGATTGTTCATGTTTCACAGGTATACAATGAGGTCAGCACAACTCTGTGGACCTTCAATTTGGTAGTCAGTCTAATACCTCTTCTCTCCCAAACTTTTCTTTGGAGCCTCCCAAACTGCGCTAGTTCTGGCAATGTGTGGTCAATGTGTACATCCCTGGAAAGTATACTACCAAGGTAAATAAACTTATCCACAGCATTTAAAACTTTTCCATTTGCTGTAGTTGATGGTTCCACATATGGATGGTGCGGTGATGGCTGATGGATCACCTGTGCTTTTTTTTGTGTTAATTATTAGGCCAAAATTAGCACAGACTGCAGAGAATTGATCGATACTTTGTTGCACCTCAGCTTCAGAGGCTTCATTGAGTGCACAATGGTTCAAATGCAAAATGTACACTTGCCAAAAAGACTATTTTATGAAGAACTCACATGGGGCAGGTGATCACATGGTGGCCAGAAGAAACGATACAAGGACACTCTCAAAGTCTCTCTCAAGAACTTTGGATTTGACTGTGCAACATGGGAGACACTGACACAGGACCACTCAACATAGTGTGCCCACATAAGAAAAAGTGCTGTGCTCTTTGAGCAAAGCAGAGTTGAGACAGCACAAAGTAAACGTGGGATGTGGAAACTGGGGATACTCACCCCAAATACTCACAAGGACTATCTGTGCCCAACCCATGGTAGAGCATTCCGAGCTCATGTTGGTCTGATCAGCCACAGTCGGACGCACTGAAATTTCATTTTACAATTGGGTGATGTCATTTTGGTCCTCTTCAAAGATGAAGGACAACGACCAACCAACTATTGTAATAGCATTGGTGAAGTATGATGAGGGCTTGAATTAAAGGAGCAGCCATGGGAGTGTAGAGCTGCCAGTGACTTCCCTTAAGCTCACATCTCACCATGTCACTTTCCTACTCAATAAACTCCAGTGGTACAATATTGCTCTAGGAACAAATATACATTTCTTTGGCTTTTAATACTCACCAGAACTTGGTCCTAACTTGTCTTTCCAACCCTGTTACATACTACTCCATTTTCATCACTCTGTGATCTATTCTAGGCAAACTCTTTGTCTCCAACACATAAAACTCCACCTCCCATTTTTGTGTCTTTCCATTGGTTCTCCCTTATGCCTGGAATACATTTCAAAGTCACCTCCACCTCATAGACTGTTGTGTAAGGTAGGTCATATGATTATAACAGACAATGAGAAAAGACAGAATTATTCAGTTTTTAGTTTGGTTTTCTCTGCCAATGATTTTTGAACTTCAAATAACAGAACACAAATGATTGACACGTTGTTGACATTTAGATAAGTAAGGCTATGGGAAGAAAATGTCTACCTACCTTTTATAAAATTCAAGTTACTTGATCCAGAGAAACTACATCTTTGGTTCCTGAAAAATTGGCAGAAAAGATCTCTGAGTCACTGTCAGTGGTCTTCAGAAGATCATAGAAAAAGGGAAAGGTCCTGGAGGGTAGCTATTCCAATTTGGAAAAAATAGTGGGGGAAGAACAGAGGGATGAAGCCATAATTCAATAAGCTTGATTCTGAGGTCAAGGAGACTTTTAGAAACCATCATTATAGAAAGTTAGTGAACGTTAAAAAAAAAACCCTCATAGGTACCACATCACACCTATCAGATTTGCTAACATGACAAAACAGGAAAATGATAAATGTTGGAGAAGATATGGGAGAGTTGGAACACTAATTTATTGTTGGTGAAGCTGTGAGTTGATCCAACCATTCTGGGGAGCAATTAGGAACTATGACCGAAGGGCTATAAAAATGTGCATATGCTTTGATCTAGCAATACCACTTATAGGGCTGTATCCCAATGAGATCATAAAAATGGGGAAAAGACCCCCATGTACAAAAATATTTATAGCAGCTCTTTTTGTGATAGCCAACAATTGGAAATCGAGGTGATGCCCAGCAATCAGGGAATGGCTGAACAAGTTGTGGCATATGAATGTAATGGAATACTATTGTGCTATAAGAAATGATGAACAGGTGGACTTCAGAAAAACCTGGGAAGACATATAAACTAATGCTGAGTGAAGTGAGCAGAACCAGGAGAACATTATACACAGTAACAGCCACACTGTTGGAGGACTGGTTTTGGAAGACTTAGCCCTTCATGGCAATGCAAGGACCTAAAACACTTCCAAAGGACTCATGATGCAAAATGCCATCCACATGTAGAGAAAGAATTAGTGGAGTTGAAATGCAGAATGAAGTTGACTATTTTCTCTTTTCTTATGTTTTGTTTTGTTTTTTCTCATGGTTTCTTTCATTTGTTTTAATTTTTCTATGCAACATGACTAATATGAAAATATGTTTAATAGGAATGTATGTGTAGAGCCCATGTAGAATTGCATGTCATCCTGGGAAGGAAGGGGGAGAAAATTTAACAGAAGTGATTGTTGAAAACTGAAAACAAATAAAATAATAAATGTGGGGGAAAAAGAAAAACCCTCATACTTATGTAGTTCTTTGAAATTTGTAAAGTACTTTTGCAAACATTATCTAACTTGACCCTCACAATAATGCAATAATTATTATACCATAATATATAAAAATAAGTATATTATAAATAAATCATGTATAAATAATATATATAAATAATTATAACCCAAACACAATGATTACTGTCTCCATTTTACAGATGAAGAAACTGAAGTAGACAGCACAAGTGACTTACCCAGGGTCATATAGAAGGCAGAGTCTGAGGTTAGATTTGAACTCAGGTCTTCCTGACTCCACTTCCAACACCCTATCCCTTGTGTAGCATAGCTGCCTGCAGAAAAAGGAAGTGGTGATTATCAAGATGTAATCCAGTATAGCTACATCAAGAACAAGTCAGGCCAGAAGAACTTAATTAACTTTTTTTGGGTAGGGTTACTAAACTGTTAAATCAAGTGAGTGCTAGTGATACAATTTACAAAGACTTTAGCAAAATAATTCATACAATACAGTCATCTCTCAACATTATTGGCTTCACAGTTGAGATTTTAATTATTCTCACATTGATCATCAGTAATTAAACGGGAATTTTTGGAGACGTAATGTGGGAAAATTTGCAGTGAAATGTAGGATAATTGCAAATGACTCATGCATAAAGAGAAAAGAAAAAAATTTATTAAGTTATAATGTATAAATACTGTATATTATTGATCTGTTTTTATTATTTACTACCATTAGTATACATACAGAAATTATTATAGACAATGCACTAAAGAACTATGGACTGTGTACTCTTTGGGAACACCTTCTTTTTGTCTCTCTACCATCCAGACTCAGTCACACGATTCTCTCTTACTGTGATCATTGTATCTTTTGCTTTTCATAGGAGAAGGAAATTCATGAAGCAAGCAATGCAGCTGCACCTGAGGCTACAAAGACTCTGTGCAGTGTGTGAGATACTAATCTTTTTTTTTTTAAATAAAAATGTATTTATTTAACTTTTTACATTCATTTTCACAAAATTTTGGGTTCCAAATTTTCCCCCTTTCTCCCCTCCACACACCCCAATACACTGAGCAATCTAATTTTCCCTATCACCAATCTGCCCTCTCTTCTATCATCCCTCCCTTCTCTTGTCCCCATCTTCCTTTTGTCCTGTAGGGCCAGATGACTTTCTATTCCCCATTACCTGTATTTCTTATTTCCTAGTAGCAAGAGCAATACTCAACAGCTGTTCCTAAAACTTTGAGTTCCAAATTCTCCCCATCCCTCCCTCCCCACCCATTACCTTTGTGAAGGCAGGCAATTCAATATAGGCCATATCTGTGTAGTTTTGCAAATGACTTCAATAATAGTTGTGTTGTGTAAGACTAACTGTATTTCCCTCCATCCATCCTGCCCCCCATTGTTTCTATTCTGTCTTTTGATCGTGTCCCTCCATGAGTGTTGACTTCAAATTGCTCCCTCCTCCCATTGCCTTCCCTACCATCTTCCTGCCCCCCTTGCTTATCTCCTTCTCCCTCACTTTCCTGTATTGTAAGATAGGTTTTCATACCAAAATGAGTGTGCATTTTATTCCTTCCTTTAGTCGATTATGATGAGGGTAAACTTCTTGTTTTTTTGTCAGCTCTCCTCTTTTTCCCTCCACTAAAAAGTCTCCTGCTTGCCTCTTGAATGAGCGATAATTTACCCCATTCCATTTCACCCTCTTTCCTCCCACTACATTTCTCTCTCACCATTTACCTTAATTTCTTTTAAGATATGGTCCCATCCTATTCAATTCACTCTGTGCTCTCTGTCTCTGTATGTGTGTGCATGTGTGTATGTGTGTGTGCGTGTACGCGTGTATGTGTGTGTGTGTGCATGTGTGTGTGTGGTCCCACCAACTACCCAGATACTGAAACGTTTTAAGAGTTACAAATATTGTCTTTCCATGTAGGAATGTAAACAGTTCGCCTTTTGTAAGTCCCTTATGACTTCTCTTTGCTGTTTACTTTTTCATGCTTCTTCTCATTCTTGTGTTTGAAAATCAAATTTTCTTTTCAGCTCTGGTCTTTTCATCAAGAATGCTTGAAAGTCCTCAATTTCATTGAAAGACTATATTTTCCCCTGAAGTATTATACTTAGTTTTGCAGGGTAGGTGATTCTTGGTTTGAGTCCTAGTTCCTTTGACTTCTGGAATATCCTATTCCATGCCCTTCGATCCCTTAATGTAGAAGCTGATAGATCTTGAGTTATCCTGATTGTATTTCCACAATACTGGAATTATTTCTTTCTAGCTGTTTGCAATATTTTCTCCTTGACCTGGGAATTCTGGAATTTGGCCACAATGTTCCTAGGAGTTTCTCTTTTTGGATCTCTTTCAGGTGGTGATCAATGGATTCCTTGAATACTTATTTTGCCCTCTGGTTGTAGAATATCAGGGCAGTTTTCCTTGATAATTTCATGAAAGATGATGTCTAGGTTCTTTTTTTTGATCATGGCTTTCAGGTAGTCCCATAATTTTTAAATTGTCTCTCCTGGATCTATTTTCCAGGTCAGTTGTTTTTCCCATGAGATATTTCACATTCTCTTCCATTTTTTCATTCTTTTGGTTTTGTTTGGTGATTTCTTGGTTTCTCAGAGAGTCATTAGACTCCATCTGTTCCATTCTAATCTTGAGAGAACTCTTTTCTTCAGTGAGCTTTTGAACCTCTTTTTCCATTTGGCTAATTCTGCTTTTGAAAGCATTCTTCTCCTCATTGGCTTTTTGAACCTCTTTTGCCAATTGAGTGAGCCTAATTTTCAAGGTGTTATTTTCTTCAGCATTTTTTTGGGTCTCCTTTAGCAAGACATTGACCTGTTTTTCATGTTTTTCTTGCATCTCTCTCATTTCTCTTCCCAGTTTTTCCTCCACCTGCCTAACTTGATTTTCAAAATCTTTTTTGAACTCTTCCATCGCCTGAGCCCACCCAACATCCCCCTGGGATGTCTGGAATACAGAGGCCCTGACCTCCACGTCTTTCCCTGATGGTAAGAGTTGTTCCTTGTCATCAGAATTGGAAGGCGGGAACATTTGTACCCCATCAAAGTAGCTTTCTATGGTCTTATTTTTCTTCCCTTTTCTGGGCATTTTTCCAGCCAGTTACTTGACTTTTGAGATTCCTGTCCACCCCCGCCTAGATCCGCCCAGCTAGTGCTTGGGGTCTGAGATTCAAATGGGCTTTCCGTGGCAGGGGCGGCTGCTATTCAATGTGAGCTTAAGTTCTGGTGCTGGGGTGGGGGCAGGGCCACCTCCCAGGCTCAGTTCCCTCAAGGGGTTTAAGCAGAGACCTTCAGTAATGGGGCGGGTGGGGGCAGGGCCGTTTCCCAGGCTCAGTTCCCTCAGGGGGTTTATGCAGAGACCTTTGGTAATGGCCCTGAACTTCTGCCTGCTGCTCTGGGAGTCCCGAGCTGCTGCTGCTGCCTCTGCTGCTGCCTCTGCCACTGCCTCTGCCGCTCCCTCCACAGCTGCCTCCTGAGGGGGCCCGAGTCACGGAGATACCCCGCTCCCCTCTCAGCCAGCCCAGATGTCTCTCTCACTAACCTGTAGTGCCTGTGGGGTGGAGGGACCTTCCCAGCCCCTGGAGACTCTGTCCCTGAAGCCTGCTTGGATCTGTTCCTCTGGGGCTGCACAGCCAGGGCAGCACAGGGGTGGATTCTGCTTTCTGGGCTGCAACGGACCCCTGGAGACAGCTCTCCAGGGCTCTCTGGAAAGGAAATCTTTTCCACTGTGTTTCTGCGCGCCTTGCAGTGCTCCAGAATTTGTGGTGAGTTCTTCTTGCAGGAAATATATGGGCTGTGGGTTCGGAGCCAGCATACGTGAGTCTTTCTACTCCACCATCTTGGCTCCCCCCCACCCCCCCGTGAGATATTAATCATGAAGAAACCACAAACTTTTTTATGGGTGCAATGTGTTGCTCTACTTATTTTGTGTTTTAAATAAACATATCAGAATTATTAAAAATAAAGATTTGAAGTGGGACCTGAAGTTACTTGGATTTTTCATATTCATGAGCATCCTGATCCCCTAACCCTCTCAAAAATTGAGGGGTGACTGTATCTCACATTATTCTTGTGGAGAAGATGGAGAAATGTGGACAATTCTGGGTACCATCGTTTAATTTAAGGACACTGCTAAATTGTAGAGCACTGAGAGGAGCAAAATCAAGATAGTGAAGAGCCTTGAGTCCATACTTTGTGAGAATCAGTGGAAGGAAATGGAAATATTTAGCCTGGAGAAAAGAAGAGTCAAGAAGAATGCAATGACTGCCTTCAAGTATTTGAAGAGCTGTCACATGGGAGAGTCATTAGATTTATTCTGAATCTTCCCAGAAGATAGAACCAGAATAGCGGGTGGAGATTACCAAGTGGCTAATTTAGGGTTGATGTCAGAAAAATGTTTCTAACAATTGGAGCAATCCAGTGATGGAATGGATTTCCTGTGTCCTTCTCATTTTTGGTCTTCACATAGAGTCTGGATGACCACTTGTAAAGTATGGTACAGTGGGGATCTGACCTTGTTGTGTCCTCATTAAAATGAAGGTATTGGATTAGATGAATTATAATATCCCTTCTAGTTTCCAGAACTGATTATCAGTTAGTTTCTTAAACTATAAAGCTGAAGTCTTGACCATGGACCTAAGGTCATGCCATCAACTGGCCATTTGCTCCTTTTGTTACAACCTTAACTGCAGCAATATAATACATTTATTTAATTGTCAACTGTTTAATTGTCAATAGGTATCAAGTATCAAAAACACTGAAACAATCAAATGATGATAATAAGTCATCATGTATGTGTGTATTTGTTATACATACATATATGTATGTGTATATATACATGTGCATGTATACATATATGTATATACACATATGCTTGTACCTCAGAATATACATAGAACCTAGTCATGAATTGCCATTTTCATGTCTGTTGGTTGTTCTTTTGGTAGAGACAACTAAAACTGATCTGGGACAAAAAAAGTTAATACTGGAAAAGTAGAGATGATCAAATATCACTGACAAAGGACAAGCATGGATTGTTCAACAGAAAAAGCAGAAGTCAGTATTGGGCGATCTAGAGAGATCAAGTGTTCTCTCAGAAAGTCAAGTGTAGGGCTAATCTGTGATCTGAGACTGAGATAGGCCTAAAGTGAACAAAGTAGATATATAATCAAAAGTAATAATGCCCCAGACCAAGGATTTATATACTGGCTGACTCTGATTTCTTTCAGTTGCCCCATTCAAGTTGGAGCTAGGGGGTCTTAAAAAACCAAATCTAATAGAACTGTTCTAACAATGCCTTCCAATGTCATCAATGAGTGCCACATTCTCAAACTGAAGTTTACCCTCTAACTGGGTACTGAGGATTCTTTTAGCAATTTCTAGGTTTAGACTCTGGTGTAGTTAGTTGGCAGAGTAGAAAGAATGTCAGATTTGAAGTCAGGATGACTGATCTTCCTAAGTTCAAATCTGTCCTCAGATACTGGCTAGCTGTGTGACCCTGGGCAAGTCACTTAACCCTGTTTGCCTCAATTTCTTCATCTGTAAAATGAGCTGGAGAAGGAAATGGCAAACCACTCCTGTATCTTTGCCAAGAAAATCCCAAATGGGGTCACAAAGACTCAGGAAGTGACTGAATAACAAATACAACAAAGGGTTGTAAGTATAGGACTTTGAGAACCTATTATCATTTTTTCCCTTCTAGTTGTCTTCTAGTAGAAATGGTGTGACTGGTTTGGGTGGAAAACCTAGACTACCCAGTAGCCAATGATACAGTGGACTGCATTTCCCAATTTGATTTTCTGGGTCACAAACTTTTCAGTTTATGAAATATTCCAACAAATATCTCCAGAGCCTGGAATATCAATGGACTATGCTAAGTTATCTTCCCTGGGCTACTGTTTCATAGTTCAGTAGATCAGCATTCATCAAGCACTTATTTAAGCACTTACTGTGTATTAGACACTCTGCCAAGTGCTGGGAATAAAAAGAAAACATGATCCCTGCCCTCTTAGAGTTCACATTTTAATGGAATGGAGTCTTGAAAACTATGGGACAACCCCAGAAACTTGGAAGAACAAAGGAATTGATGTTTGGAGAAGTCTGTAGAGAGAAAGAGGACTCTATTTCCTAAATTTGTATGCTATAAAAAGAAAGAACCTTTGAAAGTAAAAATTTTGTAGACTGGTACAAATTTGCTGCTGCTCCTAGGTCTTGGCAAACACTGCTGTAGGGTCCATTTGGTATTCTTCCTCTATCTGTCTGGGGATGATGGGCAGCAAGTAGATTCTATTCTGAAAAGTAGAGCAATTCGGACCCCTGACCTGGCTGGGTATGAACCAGGATTTCATTCAGGTCTAAGAAGAGTGAGACTGCCTTAGCAGTCAACCAACTAACCTTGGATGAAGGGGACTGTGGTAGTAGTCATCCTAAATAAAGTCATTGTATATACAGTGCTTTTCAAACTATACAAAGCATTCACTTAAGTTACCTAATTTGATACTCCCAATAATCTTGAGAGGCAGAGAGGACAAATAAGTAACTTTGTTATATACAACCTGATGATCAGAAAATTTAAGTGGCTTGCTCAGGGACATAAAGCTAGTAAGTAATGGAGGATTCTTCCAACTCCAATACTAGTGTTTTTCTACCAGTTCTGTTGTAAAGTAGGTGACAAGCAACTGTGGTCATTAGGCAGTAGCAAGATGGATCAGATTGCCTGGAAATGTTTTTGTCCTAGACACACATATCACAGATAGCCACCAATCTTTTGGCATCAGCTCATATTAGAAGACTACCTGACCTCTTCGGTGATTGGTTGGGCTACCTAAAGTACTCAAACAGGCTAGTGGTTGTTGAATAGTAATGAAACTAAACAGACAACTTCATGCCTTAAGCTCATTCAGTGCAATTCAATGAACATTAAGTTTCCACTATGTGTAAGGTATTTACAGTTAGATTCTAAGGACATGAGGATAAAAATGGCATAATTCCTCACTTCTAGAAGCTTACAATTTAATACTGAGAAAAACATGTATGAAAATAAATGTCAAAAAGAGTTGAATGTGTTAGGGCTTATTGAATAAATAAGATATGAAAACTCAAAACAAAAACCTATGTCTAATTTTAAAATGTGCAAGAGAAATTAGCAACTTTTATGCAAACCATTTTACTAACATAGCTGATGCTTTGGGGCTCAGCATCTTAATTCCCACTTGGACAGATTGAGACCTTGTAATGTTAATGAGAGTTAAAGATCTTCCTAGTCCATTAATAGGCCTCACCTGGAGCTCATTAAGGGTTTTGTTAATTAATGAAGCACTGGGTCACAAGGGTTGAGATGCCTGTAGGCTCTGAAAAGTGTATATATACTCTGAGGTGAAGTTTTGGGGACTTACTCTTTGGAAGAAGGTTCATGTGCCATACGAAACTCTGGGTAGCCATTAAGGAGCTTCCCCACCCCCACCCCACTGGTTTTGAAAATCCAGATGTTGGTGCTTCTCTCTCTGATAACTATGTACGTCAGGCAGCTAGGTGGTGAAGTGGATAGAGCACCAGTGCAGGAGTCAGGAGGACCTGAGTTCAAATCTCACCTCAGACACTTGACACTCACTAGCTGGGCAGGTCACTTAATCCCAATTGTCTCATCCTGGATCATTTCCAGTCATCCTGATGAACACCTGGTCACTGGATTCAGATGACTCTGGAAGAGAAATGAGACTGGTGACCTGCACAGTCCCCCCTCACTCAAAACAAAGTCAAGTAAAAGTCATCCCACTATTTCTCTGATGGTATGGTCTTCAACAACGAAGGATGAACACACACACAGACACTATGTATGTATGTAATGGTCAGACAGTTGGATCTGTCTGTTGATTTGTGATATATGTATTGCTTATGGCCAGACAGTTAGAAGCCCTGTCTGTTGGTCTTTATTTCTCTGCTTATATTTTCTCTATTGGTGAAGATAATCAAAGTAGATTGTGGACATCCTTTTAAGTTGCTTTCCTTAGAAAAGCAGATCTGGTCTCCAGAGAGTGGCTGCTACTTCTCCCCTCAGGGATTCAAGGATGACCCTGAGTGGTTAGGGGTGTCTAATGCCATCTCTCTCTCTCTCTCTCTGTCTCTTTCTCTCTGCCTCTGTCTCTGTCCCTGATGACCAGTTGATATCCACTGGCCAAACAAAGTTTATCAGCTTTTAGAAACAAGACTTTACTAAAATCTAATAAGGACAATTGGTACCAAATCAGGTCTACACTCACCTAAAAGTACATGCAGAGTCCAAGAGAAAGTGGACTCAAGTTTAGAGAGCACATGTGACAAAGTAGTTACCCATAACTAGTAGTTGTTCAGATTCTTTACCTCCCCTTTCATGGGATCTTTGTTAAGTTCTCTTATTGTGTAGCTGTCTACTGGGATTCCTGTGACAATAATTAATAATAATAACAATATTTAAATAGTGCTTCAAAGTTTGCAAAGTACTTTATAAATATTATCTCATCCGCACCATAACTAATGGAGATAGATATTATTACTGTTATCCCCTTTTTCTTTTTTTCAATTTTATTTTATTTTTCAATTTTTAACACAATTTTTATCACATAAAACAATTCCAGCTTTTGGTCAGGTGATGCTTCTTTTTAAAGCATTTATAATATAGATCACAAAAGAATTTTTTTTAACATTAACCAACTGAGACACAAATAATATTTACGTATGCTAACTTCACAAGCCCTTGACCTAATTGTTTCCACACTATTACCAAGAATTAAAGGATCTTAACTTCTTATTGTTGGTCTGAAGTCCTAAGCCTAATAGCTTAATTTTAGACTTAACCTCAGATCTTCCTCTATCAACAATCTATAATTTAATAGATCTCGTATTAAGCTTATAAACCTTTTGACTACAGGAAATTGTCACTAAGAGTAGGGACATTGTAGGGAACCAATATCTCCCCAAATTCATGTCAATTCCAGGTAGGAGTAGATTGTCAACTTGCATCCAGTGAGGCTTAAAGTCTGCCAGGTGTCTGTGGGGAAATTGAGTCAGCCCAGGCTGAGTAGCTGTTCTCCCACCCTTTTTCAGATCACCTTTTTCAGTTCATACCAGCATTTCACAGGCTTACTGGTATTACGGATTGGAGGCTCAGACTGCCATTCTTGCTATCCATACCTGGAGTTAGACTCAAGAACAGTCATTTAATAGTCCCACAGAATCTAAAAATAGCAAGTTCCAATAACCAGGTTTCGAATATGTCTATAATTTCACTTTGGCTAAGTAACATCTTTTGAGGCAAGTCTTAAGTGACTTACATGCCTTTCTATACATGTTCTAGTTCCTAATTAAATATAATCATAAAATCAAATTCACCATTAAAACCTTAACTTTTCCATCAATGCCAAATTTTACCTGAGGTTACCTTCCTCTAGGAAATTTAGACTAAAATTCTTTCCCCCAAACTAAAGATGTCTTTGATTTATTCTCAGTAATTAATTCAGTCAATTGTTTAAATACTAATTGCTTTTACATCACTTTGCAACATGTCCCATTTTTCTCCCCATCATTCCCCTCCCCCTGCTTACTAATACCTTGCATTCTGATTACTCCTTCCCTCAATGTACCCTCCCTTCTATCACACCCCACCCTTCCCTTATCCCATCTTCTCTCTTTTCTTGTAGGGCAAGATAAATTTCTATACCCCATTACCTGTATTTCTTATTTCCTGGTTATATGCAATAAAAATTCTCAACATTCGTTTCTAATACTTTGAATTCCAACTTCTCTCCCTCCCTCCCTACTCATCCTGAGAAGACAAGCAATTCAATACAGACTAAATATATGTCATTTTGCAAAAGCCTTCCATAATAATCATGTGTAATACTAACTATATTGTCATCTATCCTACTCTATTCCCCCTTATTTTTTTATTTCCTCATTTGACCTTGTCCCTTCCCTAAAGTGTTTATTTCTAGTTACTCTCTTCTCCCATTTTCCCTCCCTTCTATCATTCCCCTCACCCCACTTGTTGCCTCCTCCCCTACTTTCCTGTGGTGTAAGATAATTTTCATATCAAATTTAGTAAGCATGTTATTCCCTCCTTCAGACATATGTGGAGAGAGTAACTTCACTTTTCCCCTCTCCCCTTCTCCCTTTTCTCCTCCATTGAACAATATTTTTATTATCTCTTTTATGAGTTATAGCCTGCCATTTCTCCCTTTCTCCTCCCAGTATTTTCCTCCCTCACCCCTTAATTTTTATTTTTATTTTATTTTTTTATGTGTGGATATCAACTCTTCTGATTCAACACAACCTCTTCTCTCTGTCTATATATTTGTGTGTGTGTGTGTGTGTGTGTATGTACAATCCTTCCACCTACCCAAATACTGAGAAAAGATTCAAGAGTCATAAATATTTTCTTTCTATGTAGGAATGTAAACATTTCCGCTTTAGAAAGTATTTTATGATTTCCCTTTCCTGTTTACCTTTTCATGTTTCTCTTGCTTGCGTTGGAAAGTCAAATTTTCTATACAGTTCTGGTTTTTTCCTCAATATTAATGCTTCATAGTCCTCCATATCATTGAATGACTATTTATTCCCTTAAAGTATTATACTCAGTTTTGCTGGGTAGGTAATTATTAGTTTTATTCCCAGTTCCTTTGACTTCTGGAATATCCTATTCCAAGCCCTTCAATCTCTTAATGTTGAAGCTGCCAGATCCCATGTTATCCTGATTATATTTCCACAATACTCAAATTATTTCTTTCTAACTGCTTGCAGTATTTTCTCCTTGATCTAGGAACTCTGAAATTTGGCCACAATATTCCTAGAATTTCTCCCTTCAGGTCTCTTTCATGAGGTGATTGGTGGATTCTTTCAACATTTATTTTGCCCTCTGGTTCTAGAATATCAGGGCAGTTTTCCTCAATAATTTCATGGAAGATAATGTCTAGGCTCTTTTTTTGATCATGGCTTTCATGTAGTCCCATAATTTTTAAATTGTCTCTCCTGGATCTATTTTCCAGGTAAGTTGCTTTTCCAGTGATATGTTTTACATTATCTTCTATTTTTTCCAACTTTTGGTTTTGTTTTCTAACTTCTTGATTTATCTCATAGTCATTCATTTCCCTGAACTCAATTCTCTCTTTCAATGAATTATTTTGTTCAGTGAGCTTTTGAACTTTCTTTTCCATTTGGCTAATTCTACTTTAAAGCCTCCTCCTCATTGACTTTTTGGACCTCTTTTTCCAATTGAGTTAGTCTCTTTTTAAAGGTGTTATTTTCCTCAGCATTTTTTTGGTTCTCCTTTAGTAAGTTGCTAACTCTCTTTTCAAGCTCTTCTATTGCCTGAGTCCAATTTAAGATCCCTTTGGAGGCCCTGGAGGCAAGGGCCTTGACTTCCTCTGACAGTATACCTTGTTCTTCCTTATCTGGAAGGATGGGAGGAGACACCTGTTCCCCAAGAAAGTAACCTTCTATGGTCTTATTTTTTTTCCCTTTTTTGGGCATTTTCCCAGTCAGTTACTTGACTTCTGAGTTTCATCTCCACAGCCACCTGGCCTCCAGTTCTGCCAAGGCAGCACCAGGGGCTGAGATTCAAATGAGGTGCTCCAATCTCCCAGGGGCTTTGGGGGGGCAGGGTTGCTATTCAGTGTGAGATTAAGATCAGCTGCTCAGGTGAAGGCAGGGCTCAGTTCCTCATGGGCTTTATGATGAGGCCTTCAACTATAGATGAGAGCTGGTGCCCGCCTTGGTAGCCCCAGTCTGCTGCTGCCTCCACTGTTGCCAGCTGAGGAAGCCTGAGTTATGGGGACACCCTGTTCCCTTCTTGGCCAGCTGAAAAAGCCCTCTTACTGACCTTTAGTGCCTGTGGGTTGAGCAATCAGCACTGCCACTGGAGATTCTGTCCCTGAAGCCTGTTCAGTCCTGCTCCTCCCACTGCTACACAGCCAAGGCTGGGCTGGGCTCTGCTCCATGTCCAGTGTGGCAGACCTTTCCTGTCAGTCTTTCAGGTCACTCTGGGCTAGAAATCTCCTCCACTCTGTTGTTCTGTGGTTTCTGCTGCTCTAGAATTTGTTGAGAGTCCTTCTTTACAGGTATTTTATGGATTGTGGGGGAAGAGCTAGTGTATGTGTGTCTTTCTACTTTGCCATCTTGGCTCTGCCCCCCCATCCCCTTTTTCTAGAGGAAGAAACTGAGGAAATATTGATTAAATGACTTGACCAGAGTCACATAGCTAATAAGTGTCTAAGGCTAGATTTGAACTTAGGTCTTCCTGACTCTAACTCTAGCTATTTAGTTGCCTTGCTGAAGATATCTTTTCTCAGTATACTTAACTTTTCCTCAACTCCTGACACAGATGGCATTGTTAAATGGGGGGGTGTTGTTAGGACTTCAAGGTCAACCTCTGGTCAAGGGGGAAGGCAGGAGACAAAAGCACTCTCCTCTTCCAATCTACCTCAATCAATTCCCTCTGGGTATTGGCTGGAACTGTTTCCACTACTAGGCTGGTTAGACTGCAGAATTCTGTGTTTTGAACTGGCTTGCTATTTCATTAAAAGACTCAAAGGGTATAACTGAGTCTTTTCAGACAATCCCAATTATTTTCTATGTAGCATCATTTCATCCAATGGCTTTTATTCTTTCTAAATTAATTAAAAACATTTTTAATTTTAAGCCATTGATAAACTGACTAAAAGTGTTGTCACTTGATAAAATATGGGGCAAAAAAGGATCTTAGTAGTTACTTTAATATGAGTGGGGTGATTGATTGCCTCAATCAACCTCCACCCTTGCACTAGGTCTGATTAAAAAGTGACAGTTAAAAGTACCTGAGCTTCTGGAAGAACTTCTCCTTCTCTCACCCTGACAGGTGCTTACAAACTTTCCCTTTCTTTTCACCCAGGGGGCTGAGGAGAAATGAGGTACCAGACTAACAAAGGAAAGAAGTCTGTATGGTTGCTCCTGGATTGTAAATTCTCACTTCTTACTAGCGCACCCCTTTGCTGTGTGAGGACTGCTAAGACTGTTGCTGGGATCCCCAAGCCTGCACATTAGACATTTAGAATTATCTGGCATTTTCACTGCTACAAAATATGAATAGCTTCTATTGTGTTGTGTTTCAAATTCATCAAGAGAACTTCAGAAGACCAAAGACTGTTTTTCATTTTCATCTCTATCTCATAGGCATAAGCAATTGAATTTTGGAGTGTGGGGATAATGTTTCAGTTATGTATTCAGAAAAGAATATGTTGAATAATTTAATCAAATCAATGACTCATTAATTCTCCTTAAATCCTACTTAGAGCTTATCTAAAGATGCTTCAAAGATTTCAGTTCCCACACATTATTTAACAGGGGGATACATTGGGCAATCAAAAGGAGGCCTAGTGTAGAAAAGAAAGAGATGGGTAAATTAAACAGAGAACAGGACAGAGAACAAAGCATACGCGCCTAAGTGGAAATGTCTTTTTTCCCCCTTTTGAGTCAAGAGCATGTCCTAGTTTTAAATAGTGGGTCATTAGAAGAATGTTCTTAAGCTGACTAGTTATTAATTGCTATTTTACTATCTCTTTTTAATGGGAAATGATGAAAATCACAGTAAAAAATGTATCTTTTGAAGTGAAACCAAGTAATATACTGTATTTAAACATGGGGCGTTTCATAAAACACTGATAACTGAAGGAATATATGTGTGAATATATGTATATAAAAGATTAAACTTTAAGTAAGTAAATAAGTAACATCATCAGCTCCCATGGATTCAATTATCATCTCTAGTCTAATGATTCTCAAATGTACTTCTCCAGCCCTAACCTCCCTCCTGAATTTCAGTCTCACATTTGCAATTTCCTATTGGACATCTAGGACTGGATGTCCTATCAACAGTCTAAACTTGACATGCCCAAAACTGAATCCATCTCCTCCCCTGCCCAAAAGAAAAATCCTTCTATCTACTTAACTTCCCTATTGCTATCAAGGGCACCACCATCCTTCTGATCACTCAAGACCTAACCTTCATAATATCTCTCCCCTAACACTGCCATCACTCTCAACATCACTTCACGCCTAGACTATGGTAATTACTGTACCTACAATACTAAGTCTATCTAGAATGAGGCTATTATATTATCTTGGAGACCTCTAGTTTCACTTAGATAGTCTGATGCTTTTAACTAGGACCCCAGTTCCCCAGGCAGTCTGATGAGATTAACCACAGAGAAGCCTCCCCACTAGAATAAACCTGATCTTTGTTAATTCTTAGCACAAGAGTTTTACCACAAGTTTAAAACATTTTCCCCACTCCATCCCCATCACTTTACAGTTGACCTCTATTTTTCAACCTCTCAAATAAGGAAAGTGGCTGAACAATCTCACTAAATAGGCCCCTTTTCCCTGTGACAATGTTGCTTTAAGGTTGTGCAAATCTAAGTTTATGTATATTCATATATGTGTATATGCATATATACATCTATATGTGTATATATATATATATATATATATATATATAAGTACCTTTATGTGTACATATGTTTATCTGTATCTTCCTTTCTTCTGAGTTTTGCTAGCGCCCTGGCAACTACTTACCAGTTTATTCTTTTTAAGCATTTTATTTTCTAGCCTTGTTTCTTGATTTATTGACCTCGAGTTTGACCTTGGTAATGACTTAATTTTACTTCAAAGTTGTATGTTTTACTTTTCCTTCTCTTTCTCCTTCTCCTGTCACTGGTCAATTTTCAATCAGGAATTCCCGAACACTACCTCCTTGCGTCTTACTGCCCATCACTGCCATGTACTCTTTGATTCAGTAACACAGGTCTCCTTGCTTTTCCAGGCACATCTCATCTCCTGAGTATATATTTTCTCTAGCTGTTCCATGGAATGCTTTTTCCTCTTAGTTTTTGCTTCCTGGCTTCTTTCAAGTCTCAGATGAAATCCCACTTTCCACAAGAAGCCTTCCCAATTGTCCTCTAATATTAATGTCTTCCTCCCCCACCCCACCCCAGATAATCTCTAATTTTTCTTATATACATATATATCTTGTTTACACATAGTTATTTGCATATTTTCCTCCCCATTAGATTGTGAGGTCCTTGATTATTTTTGCATCTGTATTTGTAACACTTAGAGCAGCAAATGGCACATAGTAGGCACTTAATAAGTGCCTACAGACTTCACATGACTTGATTTTCAAGCTCCTTCACAAACTTTTTTTCATCTTTTCTCTTAATACCTTGGAGAAAATAAAATTGATTCTGATTCTGTTTTGTAATTAATTCAATTCTATATCAGCCACAATGTGTTGTAAAATTGTCTAAGTCATGTTTTTTTGTCTCTGAGTTAAGTTCAGAAGTTCAGTATTCCTCTCTGAGCAAAGTTATCCTCCAAATTACCTTAATTCAAAAGAATATGTTGTCTCTACACATCTTACTTCCCATGGACAATTAAAGAAGAATCATTATGTCACTAACAAACCTTGCAAGATTTAGGTGGGCACCACCAATGAGCTTTCCACAGCAACAAGATGGAAGGAGGGGTTGTTGCTAACCCTGTACCCCTGACTTCCATCCAATTATATCGTTTTCCATCATCTATGATACTTCAGACTTCGTAATCGTTCATATTGTTTTATGCTTGCTGTTCTTTGCTCTCTTGTACTTCCCAAAATTATATGAAGGCTAGTAAGTCCTACCTCATGGTCTTTTGACTAAGGAGCCAAGGGACCCCTTTTTTACTGGTCATTGCTAACCTTACCAATAAATTGAATGTGCTTGGAACTTCATGCCTTATTTTACTTTAATTTCAATTACAACAGTTCCCTATATGCACTCTTTGCTCCAAACTGGACTACTCTTTGTACCACCACTACTCTCAACATCCAACAACATAATACACTACTGAGAGAAGGACTGTTCCAAATAAGGCTAATTGAGCCTTTGTGCTGTATTGAGCCCAAGTGAAATCTAAAATACCTAACTAGTAAAACTGTAAACTGCATTATGCTCTGATGAAGTATCAATCAACCTCTTAGTTTATTTTATTATAAGTAATATAAAGTGAAGTTACTGAATCTTATTAATTCTTTATGTTAATGTACCCTTATGAGTGTTTGGTGTCTATCATTCTCTTTTGTGTGTAGGAATAAATTACCTGACCTATACTTTAATTCATATTGAGCATCAAGGACCTCTTTTACTCTACCTACTCTAGACTTCTGAGTCATAACCTAAGACTATATTTATATTTTGACATCTATACAAAACCTAACATATTTATCTACCCTGAGTACCAAGAAACGTTATGAGCTGATATGTGTGAGAGGAGGAAGTTCCACCCTTTATAAAAGGCCGGACTCCCCAGCACTGAGCCCAGTCAGGTCACATCTGTGAGTACAGAGCAGGGTATGAAGTTATACCTAGTCCCTGTGGGCCTAACAGTCCCTCAAGGTTAGGAATAAAAGTAATTCTTCTGAAGCCTTCTTTATCTTTATTTGTATATTGCATTTATCAGTTTGCTTTTCTATTCCTGATGTGGGAAAGGACTGGGCTAAATCTCTGGTAAGAATATTGGATGAATTGAATTTTTAGTTAATCTCTGAGGTTTGCTCCGTTTTTGTTGTTTTGTTTTGTTTTGGTGTAAGGAACTCCCCCAGAAAACTTAGTTCTCTGTCCTTATGATAATCTAAATCAACCAGGGCCTTTGGTGTTCTGAAATTCCTTGACTGTGCGTACATTCATGTGCTTCCTTGTTTGGCTACACACAGGAGGTATTAGTAAGTTTAGCTAACAGAGCTATTTGGATTCTGGGATAGCTATAGCTCTGTATCCTCAGAGGAACCATTATTGGAAACTGCAAAAATGCAGGCAAAGGGGAAACACAGGCCAGAAGTCTTGGTTCAGTTGGGAAGGGGTTAAAAACAGCACATTAAAGACACTACCAGCCTGTCTCTGGCACTTTAGGATTCTTGGTCATTTTTTGTGTGTGTTGTGGACTTCTTTGATAGTTCAGTGAAGGCTATGGACTTCTCAGAATAATGTTTTTAAACGCATTTTTAACAATTATGAAGTGCCTACTATGCGGCAGGCACTGTGCTAAGAGCTTTTAACAAATATTTTCTTGTTCGATCATTACAATCCAGAGAGGTAGGTGCTATCATTACCCCCATTCTGCACTTGAGGAAACCAAGGCAAACAGAGGTTAAATGCATTGCCTAGGGTCACACAGCTAGTAAGTTATCTGAGGTCATATCTGAACTCTGATGTTGCTGACTCCAGATCTAGAGCTCTCTCCTCTGAGTCACTCTGCTCCTTAAAAAAATAAGAAACACAGGGTTATAAATTTAATTGGGGACTGACCCATGTCAAGACTACCGGAGGTGATGCCCCTCCATGTGGAGGATGCTACCGAATTCCTTCTGGGAACTTGTGATGACATGTAAGGAAAGTGCTTTTGAAAGGCCGGAGCATGTGTAGACATTCTGTGAGTGGTTAACTTATCATAGGGCTAAGCAGAGCTTTCATTAGCTGTATAGCTAGACTTGTTGACATCTTCAAAAGGGTCTGAATCAGCTGTGGCTCTCTCTGCTGCATTCACATCTGGGTGAAGCAAGGTGACTGTTTAACTCAAGGCATTTGATGAGATCATGTGGTAAAGGAAAGGCTCTTAGGAGACCACTGTGGTCCAACCAACCCCTTCCCCACCCCCATTGAAATCAGACTTTTTTGACCCACTCATTGGTTCTTTTCTGTTCATTTTGGGAGTTGAATCTTCCAAAAGTGTTAGTTACAGGAATGTTAGAGTCAGAGTCCAGGCTGGGTGTTTCAGCTGGTGTAATATTAATGCCCCACAGATCAAAGAATAAAAGGAGCCTTGGGAATGAACTTCAGGATACCTGATTAGCAGAATTCATTTGACTGTGATATTGCCTTTGGATATGAATTTGGTGGGACAAATGCTATGTAGAATTAAACTAATCCACCCCTTTCATCCCTTCTTCCCTACTTCCCTAGAGACTGAGGAGGGAGATTATGCCCCCAAGGTGGTGAGGGCCCTTCTTGCAATATCCTTTTGTAAAACCCAGCTGGAGTTCTGTGGCTAAATGGAATTGAGAACTTAGTCATTGGCCCCTACAGCCAATGGGGTCTTGAGTCAATTGAAACACAGGACAGACAAACCACAAACATCTCATGGTACCCTGGACCCCCTGAGATATAGTTGTAGCAGACCTGACCCTGATAGAGTAGGGCTAGAACATAAATGTCACTCAAAGGAAAACAGTTATGTTAAAATACAGGTATCAAAATGTTTTTTAAACACCCAGTTTATCAACATCAGGTTAAGAATCATTGGACTAGCAGGGTTCCCACTCCTGATCGTTGTTCTTTAAGAATCAGAACTCATTATGGCATTATTAACATCCGTCCTTTCTCGTCTGCTTCTTGACACAGTGCCTGGCACATAGTAGGTGCCTAGTAGATGTTTACTGATTGACTGAAATTTGTCTTTGCTTCTGTCACCATACTTGAGGGAGCTCCACCTTTCAATCTGGTAGCATCATTGACTCTCAAGTTTTACGCTAGTGCTAGTGGTAGTGGTGGCTCTCATGCCCCTACTCATTTATACTCATTTTCTCTTAGGTGCTCATTTCCAGCTCTGTATTCTAGGGCATCACTATTCTGTCCTCTTCCTCTCAAGAAGTGGGAAAGGGTTAGCTTATCAGTCACATAGTTATATTAGCAAGGCATGAAATAGAGTGAAGGTTCTTAACTTTTTGTGTGTGTTCATGAACCCCTTTGTAATCTGGTAAAGACTATAGACTCCCTATCAGAATAAAGTTTTTAAGGGTATAAAAAATACATACAGTTACAAAGGAAATCAATTATATTTAAATAATTATAAAATATTAAGAAAAAAAGTTCAAAGACCCTAAGTTAAGAATCTCTGGAATAGGAAAGACACTTGAGAATTTGTCAGCCAGTGCACTTTATCTCTAGGATCCTGTTACACATTGCACAATTTAGAGAAAAAATTCAAGAAATATAAACACTTAGGAATAAGGTTAGAATTTTTACTTCATGTATAAAATTTCCTTCCAAATTAACCATATCTTTGATATAGTTGCTGTATTCCAGTGCCTCAGTTTTCTTTGTCATTCAACAACCTTTTCATTTTTGCTTAGTTTCACATTGTAGCTCTTCTTTTGTACAGGAACAGGAACAATGACATCACGATGTTGGGGTCAAAGTATAGTGTGTGAGATAGTGGCTGATCAGTCCAATACAAGCGCAGAAGACTTTACAACCGGTCAGGCACAAATAGTCCATTTGAACATTTGGGATGGAAATGACCAGATTTGCTCATCTCACATTTCTTTTGTGTTTCCACAATTCTGCTTTGCTCATAAAACACAGCACTTTTTAATTTGGGTTTGCCATGCTGGACAATCCTATGCCAGCATCTCACAAGTGATACTAAAGTTCTTTAGAGATCTTCCTTATATTGTTTCTTCTGACCTCTACGTGAATTCTTACCTTGCACAAATACTCTGTAAAACAGTTTGATAAGTACATTTGTATCTGGGTTGTGTGCCCAGCCCATTAGAGTTGCACTCTCTGTAGTAGAGTCTGAAGGCGTGGCAGTTTAGCTTGAGCATGAGTGTTAGATACCTTATCTTGCCAGGCAATCTTCAGAATTTTTCCTTGGACAATCCAAATGGAAGCAGTTCAGTTTTCTGACTTGACACTAGCAGACTTTCCAGGTTTCACAGGCATACAACAATGACATCAGCACAAAGGTTCTGTGGACCTTCAGTTTGGCATGCAATCGAATTCCTCTTCTCTCCCACACTTTCTTCAAGAACCTCTCAAATGCTGAGCTAGCTCTGGCAATGCATGTATCAGCCTCATCATCTATATGTACATCCCTTTAAAGAATATTGCTGTTGTGGTTTTGACTATCTAACTTCTCTGTTCTAGCGTACTCTGTTCCTCTGTCCTGTATGCCTTATTCTGTTTCTCTCAGTATCCCATTCTTAACAATTCAACTCATGTTTAGTTTACACTTCTGACTATTCCCCGAGAATTGATGATTCCTCACCTATTCTCTGGTTACTTCATTTGCATTAGACTCCCACAGGAATGTTGGTGGCTCTTGGCTATTAATTCTTCTGCAACTTTTCACATAGCTTTGACAATGAATACCTTTCTCACTAATTCTTAACTTTTATTTTATCTTAATCCTTTTACTTTTTTGCCTTCATTCCTTGAAATTTTAACTTTAATTCATCCCATCACTCTTGTTCCATTGTTAGAAGCCCACTAGATTCTTGGAGTTAAATATCTTCTAGCTACTTCACAGTAATAGCTGTTTTTGGTATTAGCTGTCAGCAGTTCAAATCTGTCATAGCTGACAGTAAGATAATGTCCTGAGGCTCTGGAATATAGATATCTGATAGTAAATAAACAGATACATATGCACTCAGTGACTTTAGTGCCCACAAAACCATCACAGGTAGCAGCTCTGCAGTTAATATGAAAGACGGAAAGAATATGAGGAGACAGATAAATGATAGAGAAGATGACAAATGGTGCCACGAAGGTATGATCTCATCAGTGAGTGCCCCTATTGGAGTAAATCTGCCAGAGACTATAAAAATCAGCCTCAAAGAGGCAGCTGATTCTGATTTTTTTTCAATCTGCCCATCTTTTTAAGCCTCTCTGAGAAAGGTGATTGCAGAGTGGGGATTCCATGTTATTTCATAGAAGTAGGACTGTGTGGACTAATAAATCCCTCAATTTTTGTGCCTATAACTCATGCCCCTTCCCTCAAATTATCTGTTGTTCAGATTTCTGATTCTGTCTCTGAGTTGGCTTATTAAAGATTGGCATAAGAAAATTTGTCTTATGTTCCTTAGTATAAAATAGAAATAATCATTTCATTTCATTTCATCATCATTTTAAGGTGAGGAAACTGAAACCCAAGGGCTACTGGGTAAAATTCACATATGATTGTGGGGAGTAGGAGGAACTAATTCACTTGTATGTGATGATCAGATGGTTAGAGGTAAAATTAATTTTTGAGAACTCACCCTAGAAGACTATATTAATCAGGCTCTTATCTAAGATCTTGAATCTGATGTTTCACCCCTCTTTATTTTCATCTAGGGAAGAAAATCAAGTCCTCTACTCAGCTTCTCTTTCTTAGATCCTGAAGCAATTCTCCATTTGTATTAAGAATTCTACCTTATGCTTCCACACAGTTTAGTTGAAGTCACAAAAGAGAGCAAATTAAAAGCCATTCAGTTAATCCCTTCATCAGAAGCCTACATTTTAGTCGTTGTTATTTTTGTGGTCTGAAGGGAATAACTTTCTTCTCTTTCCTTTTTTTCTTCATTCACTATACCTTTTCCTTCCCACTAACTACCTTTCTCATCTACAACTTGAACTTTGTACATAATAACGTTTATGCATTAAACATTAGCTGAAAATCAACTTTTACAACCTGGTCTTTGATACAGATATCCACTTTTAAGAGAATTGCCATAGTTTTCACAGAATATCAGATTTTAAAGAGTATTTTAAATTCTTGCCTTGAAGACAACCAGGATAAAAGAGAATCTTAGAGTCCTAGAATTAGATAACATCAAGACCATTTAATGTCACATTTTCATTTTCAGGTAAGGAAAGTAAGATCTGGAGTGGTAAAGTGGTTAAATGGTTTCCCCAAGGTCACACAGCTAAATAGATGGAGAACCTTTACTCATTCTTATGCTTGCATGGGTTTTGTGTCTTTCAGGTCTAGGTAGCAGCCAATTATGTATCTTCCTGGGCTTCTGCTTAACTATTTTTCTCGTGTATTCTTTGCTACAGTCAAACTTTTTGTACCTTGATCGGTTAGAGAATTTTATGCTGGTTGGATTATCAGTTTATGCACAGTCAGAGTTCTAAGTAGGAATTTTTTACCTGGAGCAAAAATAGCTAAGGAAAGGTTAGTGAAGGGGAGCAAGGTAGTAGCAACCCAGAGGACAGTCCCTCTGCAGGTGTCTTTATCTTTTGTTGACTTGAAATCTATTCCCTCAACCAGTCTATGGCTATCACCTTCAGGCTCCCAGTCACTTCTTCAGTCTGGCTCCTCACGAGCACCTGTGGATGAACTGTGAGATGGAGATGGAGGTATCCGGATCTTTCTGAGGGGGAATGTGTCTCCTAGATGGTGCCACCCAGGAACAAAGCCGCAGCCATCCACCCTAGTTACAGATACAGGTACAACTACATCTCTATCTGAGGCATGCATTATTGTGAAGCACCCCTTTTTCTAAAAAAGTATCAATGAGCTGGTGAATGCACTGACAGAAAGACTATGGCCTCACTCTCTGACTAACATTCCTCATTCCCACCTTGGGCCATATTATCTTTGAAAGATGCGTGTCTAGGACAACAAAGAGACAGTCACTTTGGAGTCACATTTGTTTCGTGTGAACACCATCCTTCTCCATCTCCACAGTTAATGCTCTGATCAACCAGCTTCAGTCGCTGTTCTACCTCCAAAATTGTCATTCAAGTCATTAAAAGTTTTGCTCAGCGAAGAATTATAGTCAGTGTGCGCATGAGCATCTGCGTGTGTGTGTTTGACAGGCAGGCGGATGGTGGGGGGTGATGATGATAAGCTTTTATTTTGGGGACAGTAGTGTTTTTTCTCTTTTCACTAAAGAAGAGTACTTTTAAAATCAATTATTTTGTTCTGAAAGGGCCCCATGACATTTTCACTGGATAAAATTAGTCATGATGACATTAGATTCTGATTTCGGAATCCTTTTAGATAAAACCATTGTGCTCTATCTCAACGGTTGGAATACTAATAACACCTCAGCAGACGAAGCTGGAGTGATTAACACTTATGTCATCCTGAAGCAATGATTACTTTACATCTGATCTCAGTGTGATTCCAGCCCTAAAATTTATAGGAGAAAGGGGGGAAAAAGAGAAAGATCTTGCAATATTGTCAGAAATAAAACTATTGTTAGAAATAATGTGCTCTGAAAGTCATACTTTAAATTTAGTGAAATTTTTCAGCCTTCTCTGAGTACAAACATGGTGAAAATGAATTAAAGGAGCCTCTCTACATTTTAGCACCAGTCTCTAAGGCAGAGTATACCTCTCAATGCTATTTATGATTTTACTTCCTTACAATCTTCTTTTAATAAGTAGAGAGAAAATAGGCTAAAAATAAAAAGAACTTTTTGGATTATATTTCTTTAGGTGAGGTGGAAAATAACTTCAAATGCAGTTTGTTCTCCTTGCTCTGCCCTGTTCTCTTCACTCTGTCTGTCTCTGTTTTCCTTTGTTTCTTCCTCTCTTCCTTTTCTTCACATTTTCTTTTTTGTCACTACATTTAAAAAATTCCTATTTAAAAAAAATAATTACACAACAACTCCAGGGTACATCACACCTGGTAAAACATGCTGAGGCTTAGGATTAAAGCACATGGCTGCTGATCAAATGGTGCCCAGCACTGTAACCAGGTTGCCCTTTCTACCTGGGTCAGTTTAAGCCCTGATATCTGAGGCGGAGAATGAAAAGTCATTCTATGGTGTTATTGGCAAGAGGTTTCAAACTAGAGTAACATATATATTGACGCTTAGTGATGTTAGCACAGATTTGTGATGATGAAAATGATATTTTAAAATGTTTCAATATCAAGAAGTGAAAGAGGACGAAGTACAGAGTACTTAGAATCCTCATGCATGTATACTATGAATACAAGAAAGAGTTGGAAGATTCTAGATTTGACAAGCAGTGAAAAACAAAGCAAAAAATGAAACCATATTAAGAAAATGACTACTAAGGAAAGAGTTATTTCATATTTAGTTGTTTTGTGAATACAGGTCATCAACTGGTTAGAGCAAAGGTAAATACATAAATGCCAAAATAAATGAAAAAGTGAAGATAAGAAAAAATTGCATGTTACTCTACGATTCAATATGTTTAAATGAGTCATTAACTCCCCCCAAAATGGGAAATGGAAAAAAATAAAGACATTGACTGATATTCTATACTTTTCAAAATCTGATATTATCTTCCTCCACAATATTATGCAGATGAACTTTTACTCTAAACAACTACTTGGAACATATTTGTTGGTAGTTTCTTGCCATTTTGGGCCTCCATGTGATTTGCATTGATTAAATTTCTCTTTACAGTGGTGATAGTCAGTGTCTTTACTTTTTTTTTTTTCCTATTTTTCACTTTCCATATTCTGAAAACTGCTCAAAAAAATCTCATTCACTACCCTGGCTTTAGTTGATCAGGGCACAGTGGCTTGAAGTTCTTAAGAATAATGCTATTTTCTTCCACCTTGGTTTTTAATGATCTTTTAAACATTTTTTACATATCTATCTCAGTCCAAAGATCATCCCAGTTGGCAAAGAAAATAGAAACAAAATTAAAGTCCAGTAGTTCTGCCTTTTCTCCATCATCCATTACCATTATCCTATTAGGTCTTTATAGTGGCCCCACTTATTTTTTTATCTTACTCTTGCTCCCAACATAGCTTAAAAATTAAAAAATCCTTTCAGTTGTCTTAGCATCCATCACCAACCTTATTTCATCTTGGGTTTTGGCACTCCTGACAACATTCTTATAGGATTCTGTCAATCTTTCTAGATGCATTCTTCATTTTCTTCACTTCTTCCATCTTCAGTATGACATTTAAGAATGCAAGTTGGTGGATGTGTCCCCTCTCTGTCCAAATCAAAATCTTTAGACAAAGCCTAGTCTTATTCTCTACAGGAATAATTTTTTGCATGTTGGTAGAATTTCATTATTATGATCTTCCCAGAACATTGTACATAGTAGCTGCAACACTATGCATTGACCAGCTTTGACAGACTTAACTCTTCTCAGTAATGCAATGATCTAAGACAATTCCAAGGGACTCATGATGGAAAATACTATCCATTTCCAGAAAAAGAACTATGGAGTCTGAATGTGGATTGAAGCATACTATTTTCTCTCCTTTTTTTCTTTCTTGTGGTTTTTCCCTTTTGTTCTGATTTTTCTTTCACAGCACGACTAATGTGGAAATATGTTTAATATGATTGCACATGTGTAATCTATATCAGATTGCATGACATTTTGGGGATGGGGGAGGGATAAGAGGGTGAAAAAATTGGAACTAAAAATCTTGTAAAAATGAATGTTGAAAAGTATCTTTGAATGTTATTGTAAAAAAAGAAATATTATTTAATGAGGGGGAAAAAAAGATCTTCCCATCTTTCTTGGGCTGACTTCCCTTTTAAAACTGTAAGCCTATTTATTTATCTATAGATGGGCCCTATCTATCCTTTCTCTGAACCCTTTCAAATTGACTATTACAAACTACACTCTTCTTTAGTATGGACTCTGTTCTTGAGGCATTACATTTTCTCCCTATTTCCATCATTTCTAATTCAGTATCTAGTGCTTTCTTTTTGGTTAGAATCAGGTCCAGTATAGAAATTCTATCCATTACTTCTTCCCACTGTTTTAAGACTGAAATGATCATAAAAGCAAGTCAAAGATTTATCAGTTGCTCCATTTTGACAGCAAGAGTATGCCCGCAGATGCTCAAATTATTGAAGTCTCTAAACATTACTATAGCATACCTGCATGACAGCTTAGTGAAATATTTTTCAAACTTTCCTATTTCCCCATTTGTCCAGATAGCCTGTAGTATCCTATACAGAGATAGCTACATTGCACAGTAAATAAAATAGACCTAGAATCAGGAAGAACTGATTTCGAATTCACCCTCAGGTACTTACTGGCTGTGTGACCCAAGTTACTAGACCTCTGTCTCCCTCAATTTTCTCATTTCCACATAATCCAGATAATAGTTGTACCTATCTCCCAGGATTACTATGAGGATATACTGAGATAATATTTGTAACATGCCTTCCAAACCTTGACATGCTGTATAAATGCTATAGTGATGACGGTGATGATGATGTAGCTCTCAGGATTACTATATTAGGTGAGTGTCTGCTGTAACAGTTTTAAAGGTGCTAAGTTTGTAGTAATTCTATCTGGGAAGTATAGTTATGAAACATAAGGATGGCTCAGATTATGCCTCCCATCAGAGGGTGAGAACTCTTTGATGATGGTGTGAGGAGTGGGGATCCTAGCCCTGTACTAGGAAAGGCCACTTTTCCAGTTTAGCCCCCAGGGCTGTGCCACATCCTCATGCCATGGAAATTGCAGACAATGTCAACCACAGGTGTTTATGAGAAGTAAGATTTATTGGTCAGATATAGTCTTTAACAGAATAGAAGCCACTATATAGGCTCACTTCCCTCTTTACTCTTCTAGTTAGTAGAAGATATAGGGATGAAGGGATACAGTTGGAAACATACATTGGATATGAATTTCAGACCCCTCCTCTCTCCCCAACACCTGATTCAAGGAAGAGAGGCATTTAAAGTAGATGTGCCCTAAATACTGTACTGATATAACCATTGCTAAGCTACACTATTGGGTGAGAAGACCTCAGGCTACAGGATCATTAGCACCTTAAGCCTTCTGGCTCTGGGTGGATGCAACATGTCCCCTGAGGAGAGATTGCTAGAAGCTGGTAATCTTCTATCCGCCCCAGAGTAATTGCCTCAATCTATACCAGCTCATCATTGTCACCAGGCTGACAATTCTCAAAACTACCATTCCTGTCCCAATCTTTCTTTTGTTGCTGTTCACTGGTTTCAGTGGTCTCTGCCCCTTCATGGTCCCATTTGGGGTTTTCTTGGCAAAGATATTGGAGTGGTTTGCCATTTCCTTCTCCAACTCATTTTACAGATGAAGACACTGACTTGCCCAGGGTCACACAGCTATTAACTGTCTGAAGTCAGATTTGAATTCCAACTTCCTAAGTACTTCATAGTGTCTACTTCTACCACCTTTGTGGCTACTGGAACAAATTTTTCCCATCCACCCATTCCAATGGGGGAAGCCTTTATATGCTTGGGGGAAATATTCCACTTAATTCATGGATGGGTTTGATGCCTATTGGTCACCCTCAGCCTGGTTAAAGTAGTCTGCGGAAATGGTTTTACTGTTGTGGCCACTGTGCACATCACAGCTTCTTGGAGCTACAGGTAAGAGTTGGGTGCAAAGTAGACATCAAAGGTTGGATGAGAAGCCCGGAATATGGCACAGCAGACCCTCATATCAGAGGTGTTAGTCCTCCCTGAACACCCCAAACATTCCCTACTTAAATCCAATTCACTTGCAAATCAAGACATCACTTCATGATGTGAATGGTTCTCTTTGAAAACAAAGGATTAACAAGACCAGGTCACACTCTGTCTACTTTCTCATCACAAAAAGGAGGAGATTAATAGGCAGAGGGAAGTAGGGAAAAAAATATGAGGGGCTAATTTTATATGATTCTTGCTACATGCTAAATATTTTTTCATTCCCTAATACCTTCCTTATTTTCCCTAGCTTCTTCCTGAGAGTGTAGGAGAAAATGTTTGCTTTTTTAATGCAAAATGGTATGCTGGAAAGAACATTTGCTCTGATGTCAAAGGAACTGGTTCAAATCCTGTCTCTGACACTACTTTTTGATTTTGAGTATTCAGTTCCCTCATCTGTAAAATGACCTCTGGGGTCCCTTCTATCACTACTAGATCTTTGTTCTTATGATTGATCCTATGATCCCCTGCATTTCTTCACTAGGCTTCTAAGTCCTTCCAACATTCTAAGTCCAGTTTGTGATGTGATCTTTCCTTCTCAGCATAAAACTATGGAAGCTAGGGAAATTCTACCCCATATTAATGGATGTTCAAATATTCACATTTAATCATAAGATCCCAAGCATCCCCTCCTTGAAACATTTACTCTGTCACAAGAATGGAATTCTGAAGACAAATAGGGAAGCAATTTTGGTGTAGCAGAGAAGAAATACTTATTTAATAAAACTAACATGGTTGTGAAGGGAGCTCTTTAATTAATTTCAGTTTTAAAAATTGTACAAAGGGTAGAAGCAAGGGCAAGTAATAATGTAGGATAAATACAAATTCATGGCATCATCTTGTAAAAGTAGTGTCAGGAATACTAAAGTTCCAAATGAATTGAGTTTAACAAGGAAAACTAAGGGCATAAAAAGGACCTTCATTTTAGTTACATTGGGAAAAATAGGAGGCTCAAAGAAGGGAATGCCCAAAGTTGATGGGACAGTGTTAGCAGATCAAGTAGAAAGACTTCAAATACTAAACTCATTTTGCTTCTGTTTTCTTTGTCACAAAAAAAAATGATCTTGGGTCTGGAAAGGACAGGATAAAAGGGGCTAAAAGAGAGTTAAATTCCAAGATAATTTGGCAGATAGTCAGGGCCCTAACTGTTCTTCATGACTTCAAGTCATCAGGTCTAGAGAAACTATATTCCAAAATACCTAAAGAACTAACAGATGTGATTGGGTCTTAGAAACATCAGAGAGAATGGGGAAAGAATTACAAGGCTGAAGGAGGGCAAATGTCCAATATTTAAAAAAATAAACTTTTATTGATATCTTTTGTTCATATATCACCAGAATTTTTCCCAATGTTTCTCCCTCTATGCCACTTGGTTATCACATATAACCAAGAATATTTTTTAAAGAAGAAAAAAATTAGCAAGACTAATCGATATATCAAAAGAGTCTGAAAATATATGCAATGTACTATATCTGAGGATTTTCTACTTCTGCAAAGGAATGGGTGTAGGGTTTTCTTCTTTGGTCACTTCATTGGGGCCATGGCTATTTATTTATTTATTTATTTTACAATTTTGGTTGTTTTGTGGGACTGTTATTTCTATTTATATTGCTTTGGTCATTGTGTATTTCATATTGGTTTTTTTGGCTCTGTTTCACTCTGTATTGTATAATGTGAAGATTCCTAGGCTCTTATTTACATTTTTTTATTTCTTACAACATAGTAATATTCCATTACATTCATGTACCACAATTTATTTGACCACTCTCAGTTCATAAATTTCCCAATTTTCAAAAAAGAGAAGAGTGTTGAGTCACAAAATTCTAGAACATATTACTACAAGTCTGACTAGGGAACCTTTACAAAAAGTAAGAGAGGATCACAAAGACCCAATATGCCTTTATCACAAACAATTCATGCTATACCAATATAATTTCTTTTTTTTTAAACCCAAGGTTACTAAGATTGGTAGGTCAAGAGAAGAGAATAGATATAGTTTACCTAAATTTTAGGGAAGCATTAGACAAAATTTCTCACGTTATTCCTGATGAAAAAAGAAGGAAAGCTGCGGGTTAAATAAAATTATCAAGTGGGTTAGGAATAGGCAGACCCAAAGAAATATTATTAATTGTAATTAATGGTCATTCTCAATCACCTTGAAAAGAGGTTTCCATTGGATTGCCCCAAAAATTTGTGCTTGACTATCTGCTGTTCAATTTTTTTTTTATCAAGTAGTTGGATAAAACCATAGATGGTATATTGATCAAGACACAAACACACACACACTCACACACACAAACACACCCAACATTAAGATAAAAAATTTGTAGGGATATATGAAACATTGGATCATCGGTCAAAATCTCCAAAGACTTTGGTTAGAATGTTGGGTTAGAACTAATAAATGAAATTTAATGGGAGCTAATATCCTCATTGAATGTTCTGAAGCCAAATTTCTGCACATATTAAATGGTAATAGTAATTATTGTAAAGCTTCCTTATAAAGCTGTAATGAAGAAAGCACTTAGTAAACCTTGAATTGCTACGTAAGTGAATTATCATTACTTTGTGACCAGAGTAATTAATTGTTAGCACTAACATCTCCTTTTAGTGAGTAGTTCAAAGAGATTGTTCTCAGGGATATAGCATCTGTTAGTTTGGCATCGTTACCCTGCCCTGCAGGTAAAGATACACTGTTCTGGGCAGTAAGCAGCATGGCCAGAAACATACATGGAAGCCCAGGGATACAAACACAACATGTTCTGATGCCATGATGCCCTAAAGCAGGACAAACAAAATAGCTCAGAAACTGCTACACCGAAGGGAAAACCATTACAGATTTCTTACTGGGCCATAATATCCATAGATTTTCCTGTGCTATTGACTGAGTGTGGTGTAGTGGATAAAGTGCTGGACTTGGATTCAGGAAGTTCTTGGCTCAAATCCTGCCTCAACATTGAGTAACAGAGTAGCCCTAGACAAGCTCAAGCTATTTAACCTCCCTGGGAATCAGTTGTTTCCATCTATAATATAAAGGAATTAGACTAAGCAAACTCTAAATTCCCTTCCAAATATAAAGATCTGATTCTTATGATCATATTGTACTGTCTAGAAGCCTTTTGATTGCTTAAGTTTGTACGTATTTTGGAACAGGAGGTAAAAATGAAAGGGAAAGGGACTTTGCTCCCTTTTCTGGACCCCACCATTGAAATGTGGGTTTTTTATTCACCCAGTCCAGATCCACTTCTCTCTCCCACTGGATATAACCTACTCTTTAGTCACTTGCTTCAACTCTACCTCTACAGAAAAATTTCTTTGCACTTATACAGGAGAAAAGCAGAAATAATAGAAAAGGGTGGTATGACCGGATGGCCCAATCTCTTGTCAGATAGAAATGGTAATTGACTTGCTTTCTCCCAAAGGAAAAGCCTTATGTGCTGCTTTATCTACTTTGGGATATATTAAAATGAATATATCAGTATCATTCTCTCTCATATCACGACTATCTGCAACTGGTAGCAAGATGTTTAAATGACCCACTTTTGCCTCTATACCAAGACAACTCACTACTCCTTTCTTGGACAATTTTCTATCCATAAGTAATGAAATACACAAGACAAAAGCAGTTATGATTGTAAGTCAATGTTGAAATACTAATTAAATCATCAAGTATGAACAAAGAGAAAAATCTTTCTATTAATCTCTCCCATCTCAGGCAACAAGAAAGGGAGGAGGAATACAGAAGGATATTGTTATCCTTCATTAAATCCTTAGGAAAGAAAATTTTCATAAGCTTTAATCCATTCCAGCCACACCCCTCCTTGGATTCATTCGGTAGGAGTAGCCCATGACAGCTAGCCCTTTTTTTTTCATTCTCAATTTCTCTTGCCCAAAGTCTTTCTAGAATCACATTCCTTACCATACGCAAAACTCAAAATGAAACTGCCAGTGCTATTGTCCAGTTACAACTTAAATGCTTAGGCTCCTTCTCTACTTTATGTGACACTTGCCCTACAGTAGGATAAACAATGGAAACAATGCAATAGGGGTCTGTATTATGCCCATTATGTATTAACTTGCTTGGCTAATGCAGTTTCCTCATGGGGAAAGGCTAAGGAACTTCCTTCCAGGAGTTGGAATGACATGAAATGGAATTGCCTTCGAGAAAGTATGGATAGTCAATCATTTTATAACTGGTTCTAATATGTTAAGTATATGGATTTGGAAAGACTTTGTTCAGTTGGCTATGTAGCCAGAACTGGAGGTATCTTCAAAAAAAAAGAAAAAGAAAAAGTTTAAGTTAGCCTCAGTCCAGTCTCATCTCTTTAGCAATTTTTTCTTTATCTATGCAATTGTGATGGCTCACTGACCCCGATCATGGTATCTGTCTAAGAGACATTTCTATAAAGGGAAGAGGCTTTGTGACCTTTTTTCCATCAAGGCCAATGTAACCCCAAGAAACTGGCCTCTATATTTATTTTTTTCCACTGTAGGTGAAGGAAATTACTCTGTTTTATACTTTCTTGATTTTTCATAAGTCGTTAGCTTCCATCTGCTCCATTCTAATCTTTAAGGAATTATTTTCTTCAGTGAGCTTTTGGACCACCTTTTCCATCTGGCCAGTTCTACTTTTTTAGGCATTCTTCTCCTCATTGACTTTTTGATCTCTTTTTCCATTTGGGTTAATCTATTTTTTAAAGTATTATTTTATTCAGCATTTTTCGGGTCTCCTTTAGCAAGCAGTTGACTCGTTTCTGATGATTTTCTTGCATCACTTTCATTTCTCTTCCAAATTTTTGCTCTATTTCTCTTACTTGATTTTCAGAATCCTTTCTGAGCTTTCCCATGACCTGAGACCAATTCATATTTTTCTTGGAGTCTTTGGATGGAGAAGCTTTGACTTTGTTGTCATCTGTTTGCATGTTTTGGTCTTCCTTGTCACCAAAGTAAGATTCTATAGTATGATTCTTCTTCCATATTTTGCTCATTTGCCCAGCTATTTACTTGACTTTTGAGCTCTTTGTCAAGGTAGTTCTCTGCTTCCAGTGGGGTTGGAGGGTGTACTGTCAGCTGCTCAATCCCCCTACAATCTGTGGGCCTAGAACTCCAGAAACAGTCTCTGATTCTGCTGTTACTCCTGCCCCTGTTGCTGCTTCTACTATGGATTCCTCCTCTGAGGACTCCTGTGCAGGCTCCTCTACCATGGGGCTAAGGCCTGACCACTGTACTCTCTCACACAGGTCCCACAGGTTTTTTTACACTGATCTTCCAGTTTGTCCACCATATTTTGGGTCGTGAAGTCTGGAAACTGCCACAGGTACCTGAGATTCAGCTCCCCAAGGCCTGCTCAAGTCCCATCTATGCTAGCATGGCCCACACTGGACTGTACTCTGCTCCTACCACAGTATGATAGACACTTCCTGGCAATCTTTCAGGTTGTTTTAGGATGGAGATTTGCTTCACTCAGTCATTCTGTGGTTTTGCAGCTCCAGAATTTGTGGGGAGTCATTTTTACAGGTATTTGATTGGGTTTGGGGGGAGAGTATTAGCAAGTCTGTGCCAGTGCTCTGCTATCTTAGCTCTGCCCCTTTGAAGGAGTTTATTCTGGAGGTCAGGAGAGATAACCAGAGGAATCTAGGAATTGGAATCCATGTCAAATATTGTAGCCAACTCAGCATTTATGCCCTGAAGAGCAAGGAGTGGTCTTCAGGACCAAGATCTAGGCAGCTAAGATAAAGACTCATGAGGCAGCAAGTCCCCATCTAGACGAGAACCTGGTCAGATCAATGTTGTATGAGAATTCTTCTCAGTGAGCTTACTTTACTCAGAGACTGAGGTGGTATAGGAGAAAATGAATCCTGAGATACTGAGGAAAATGTATTCTGTTGTTGCAATAAGTGTAAAGTAAATAGCTCTTTTCCAAAGCTAATCAGTGTGAAGTGGCTAAACGGAACTGTCATTTGTAACTGTTACCTAAGGGAGGAGAGAATAACACAGATAGTGGGAGTTTGAGTCAATGCTAGTAAAGATAGACACCCAAAACTTCTTCAGGGTTCCATAGAACCCTGAGAGGCAGATGTAGCTGACCAGGCTCTGGGAGAATATCTGGTCAGAATATCTCTACCCAATAGTGTCTCCTTAAGATCCACCATCCTTCTTCCAAACATCAATCTAAGCCAAAGAACTCAGATCCTGCCAACTGAACTTCACCTTTTAATATGCAATTCTCTGGATCCAAGAGGCATTATCAGTTACACTATGTTAGGGGCAGACTTATGTAGAACATGGTTACTGCCTCTATGTCTTAGGTTTACTGTTACTTAGAAGAAGGATAAGACTCATTCAACTTAGTCTTGGAGGACAGAACTAGTAGCAATGGATGAAAGTCATGGAGAGGAGGTTTCCAAGTAAGGGCCACTTGGTAATAGCAGCTAGAGCTGTCTCAAAGTTCAATAAGCTTTCTTATGAGATAGTAAGTTCCTCATCACTGGAGGTTTTTGTGTAAAGACTACATGACCATTTGTTTACCCATGTCAAAAATACTACCGAGTGGGTTCCTGTTCAGGTTGGGATCAGGCTGGATGAGTTCAACAATAAATAATTCTGTAATTCATGGATCTATGAACACAGCACAGAGGAAGTTGATAGCAGTCTGGTCTAAGTGGATAGGGCACTAGACTTGGAGTCAGAACTGGGTTTAAATCTGGACTCGAAAACTAACTGTGTGACTCTGGACAAAGTGATTTAATCTATCTGAGACTCAGTTTCTATAAAATTAAGGGGGTTGAACTCTCTAGCCTCTAAGTTGCTATAGTAGAGGGAGCACCAGCGAGCACACCAGAACTCAGGAAGATCTGAGTTCAAAAACGACCTCAGACACTTACTAGTTATGTGACCCCAGACACTTAAGTCACTTAACCTCAGTTTCCTGAATTGTAAAATGGGAATAATAACAGCACCTACCTCTCAGGATTGTGAGGATAAAATCAGATACTTGTAAAGTGTTTAGAATAGGAATTGGCCAATAGTAGGTGCTATTTAAATATTCATTCTCTTTCCTTTCCCTAAGATCTCTTCCATCTCTAAATCTATGCTCCAATGATCTGGGATCCTATGAAAGGTTCATTCCTTCTCTTCGATCTCCACAACCAACTCTTCTCCTTTGTCTACCACTATGCCACTCCAAGGTCACTGAGGAGACAAGAGTGATAAGGAATGTTACTTCACAGCCTCTTTTGATAAAATGTTTTAGTGAAATCTTTTGTTCTTGCATCAGTCATTTCCTGATGTATCCTCCCCCACCACTACCACTATGAGCCCTCCCATGTCAGAAAGGAAAACAGTCAAGCAACCTACACAGTGAATATTTTCTTTTACATAAAGGATCTGGGGGTGGAAAACTTTAAGGTGCATAGTGAAGAGGAATAATCCTTAAAGAAACTGGATTCTGAAAGCTTAGCACTGAAATCAGTCATTCTCAAACAATGTATCCAAAAGCATCCAGGTTAGATTAATTTTGGTACTGTTTAGCACAAGGAGTGAATACTTCTCTTAGTTATGATTCTAAAGCTACATGTAATGAGCATACACCTACTGTAAATGGAATGCAGAAAGACAGAAAACCATTTCTTTTAACTGGATTTCTAAAAGTCAATTTCAGGCACCAGGTTAAAAGGGGGTAAAAAAAAAAACCCAAAATATTAATGATGTGTATAAAGTATTTATAGCCTAAGCATTTGGGGTACAGATAGAATTTGCATTGTTATTAAGACTTATAACTTCACTTTCAAAAATAGGTAACAAGAAAACAGACTGGAAAGTAAAGATGGGGAGACAATTCATACTCTTTCTCCATGTGAAATGGCTTATTCTGCAATAAGCTGCAATACAGCAAATAAATAGCACCTTTGGCAGAGGCACTGTTGGGAAATATAATGAGCTGCTTTAACGTTTCTAAGATGAACTGCTATTTTAAAATCTCTGCCCATCAATAACTAAAAATGAATTCCTATCTAAACTATTGTATAGGGCGGTCTATTGCATCTGAAGGACAATTTAAGAAATGAAGTAAATCAGATCTCATAGCTCCTAAAATGGGCTTAGGATGATTTCCTGGATTTAGATGTTTTGATATTCCTTTAAGAAAATGACTAGCTTAAAGCCAAAATTTTGCAGGTAGCTCATTGAAGCTTAAGATTATTCAGGGTATTTCTTTATATTTAATTAAAGTTTGATTGATACTTTTTGTTTTTATATCACAGACATTTTGAGATATCTACTTCTCACCTCCCGTGCTCACAGTGAGCCTTCCCTTGTTATAAAAAGCTAAACCAACCAGTCTGACAGTGTATAGTGCAAGATTTTAAAGTGAACATAGCCAATTATGCAGTTTAGTAATTAGTATATGTGAAGTATTTCCCAATATTATAAACTTTATTCTTCCAGTATTTACAGGAAGGATGGAATGTAGAGTAGAGGGCTACTGAAGGGCAGGGAGGGGAAGGGAATCTTTTCCTTTCTCTCCCAATTAACTGATACAAAATGCTTTTTTAAAACAAAAGCAAAAATTTCTGGTTAGGCCTTAGAGCACCTAACTGTGCATGGAAGGTCAAAGAACTTTTTCATTTGGGATTTTCTGGAGAAAGGATGGCCAACTTGGCAGAAGGAGAAGAAGGAACAAGAATTTTCCAGTGCAAACTGCCTAGAGAACAGGATAGTTTTCACTGCTATGAAAATGTTTTGTTTTGTTTTTCCCTTAATTGCTGTTTGTCTAAAGTGCTTTTAAATGTCTCTACATCTTAATGCCATTTTAGGTCTTTCAAAGATCATAATATTATTTCTAATCATTATCATAATTTTGGAACAAAATTTTTTTTCCCATGTTTGCTTCAAGCCTTAAATAAAGAGCTGCATTTAACTCTAGTGCTAGAAACCTATAATCCATTTTCTTTCTTTCTTTTTTAAAAACATATTTTATATATTTTTAAAGGTAGAATTTTTTAACATTTATTTTTTAAAGTTTTGAATTCCAAATTCGCTCCATTTCTCCTGTCCCTCCCCTACTCACTGAAAAGCCAAGCAATGTGGTATTGATTATACATGTGAAATCATGCAAAATATATTTCCATATTAGCTATGCTACCAAAAAAAGGAAGAAAAATATAGAAAAAGTATGCTTCAGTCTGCATTCAGAAATCATCAGTTATTTCTCTGGAAGTGGACAGTGGTTTTCATCGTGACTCCTTTGGAGTTGTCTTAGGTCATTGTATTGATCAGAGTAGCAGTTAAGTCTTTCACACTTGGTCATCATTATAACATTTCTGTTATTATGTAAATTTTTCTCCTGGTTCTGTTCTCTTTACTATGCATTAATTCAAATGTCTTCCCAGCTTTTTCTGAGACTATCCCCCTCATCATTTCTTATATCACAATAGCATTGTATCCCAGTGATATACCACAACTTGTTCATTTTCCAGTTGGTGGACATCCTCTTAATTTCCAATCCTTTGTCTCTGCAATCCATTTTCCAAAGTGTTTTCCTCCTTCCTGTGTCTCTGTGTAAGACCTATCTCTCAACAAATGAAACATATGTGGAAATAGGGGGCCATTGTGTTGACTCTTAAAATTTGGCTCCTAAATGGAGTCAGGAAACTCTCCCCTCACTCTGGAATATTGGGGCAGGTCAAGGTCCTGGCTGAAACACCCAGCTTCTAAGAAAATGCAACTTAGGCTGAGGAGATCAGTCAGTCAATAAACATTTATTAGGTGCTTACTTTAGGCCTGGAACTATGCTAAGTACTGGGGAGACAAAGAAAAACAAAAGCCAGTCCCTGCTTTCAAAAGAACTCACCATCTGCGCACATGCAAACAACCACATACAAACAAGTTATATACAGGATAAACTGGAGATAATCAACAGAGGGAAGGCATTAGAATTAAGGCACATTGGAAAAGTCTTCCTTTAGAAGGTGGGATTTTAATCTGGGACTTAAATGATGAAACCAGGAGGCAGAAATGAGGAGGGAAAGTATTCCACGTATGGGGGGATAGTCAGTGAAAATGTCTAGACTTAAGACATGGAGTATCTTGTTTGAGGAATGGTAAGAAGACCACTGTCACTGGATTGCTGAGTAAATGGTGGTGATGGTGTCAGGGGATGTGATAGAAAAAGACTAGATATAGATTAGTTGTTCTCTTTTATTTGGTTGCTCTACAGGAAATGTTGAATGAATTAGAGGTAGTTAACCAGGACAAGAGAAGACTGACTTCAATATATATTACCTGTATATTATCACAGTATCATATCTTAAGAACTGGGAGGAACCTCAGAACTTTATTTTACAAATGAGGAAACTAAGTCCCAGAAAGATTAAGTGACTTGTCTAAAGACATATAGTTAATAAGCGTAGGACCTCAAATATGAACCGAGGTGCTCTGACTCTAAAACCAGTTCTCTTTCTACTAGACCAGGCTGTATTTTAAGGGGAGTTTGGTCTGAAATGAGGAAGGGGAAAGGAGACCATAGTCAGCAAGTAAGATAAGCCTTTGACAAAACTGTGAACTGGGTGAAATTTTTCTTTGTTATTTCCTTCCCTTTTCGACAGTTCTACCATTCTCAGTAACTCCCACCGGAAATGCACAATGTCCTCACCCTACTGGTCAGGGTCTGTCTTCTCTGAAAATGAGTCTCCCCCATCCATCAACATTCTCTTCAAAGAAGTTTTGGGACCCTCAATCTACTAAAACATACCTACTATGTGTCCCATGTACTCAGGTGACAGGAACTAATCTCATTAAATTATGCTACTAGCAACAATAACAAAAATCCTGGCATTTCTGTTATTTTCCAAACGTCCTCATATTCATTATTCTAATCAGTTTTCATAATGATATAAAATTATGGTTTATGACAGGTCAAATATTACTTATCTCTATGTCACCTGGATACTCAGAGTTAAAGCTATGTAAGTAATGCCAGATTTGAATTTAGGGTACTTCTG
The DNA here is from genome assembly GCA_023548195.1 of Bettongia penicillata ogilbyi. Lineage (NCBI taxonomy): Eukaryota > Metazoa > Chordata > Mammalia > Diprotodontia > Potoroidae > Bettongia > Bettongia penicillata. The sequence continues at coordinate 7,480,490 of JAJHZJ010000318.1, read as the reverse complement.
TCCCTAAAAGCTCTTGGATGAAGTGACATGATAACAGACAGGAAGCTTCTTCTAATTTGTATTCAATTCAATTCAATAAATATTTATTTAGCACCTACTATATGCCGAGCAATGTGCTAAGGGCTATACAAGTAAGAAAATAAAAGAGTCCCTACCCTCAAGGAGCTTACAATCTAAAGGAAGAAGGCAACATACAAAAGGGATTTGGAAAGCTGGGTGGTGCAGAACTAGGGAGTAACTGGAGAGGTGAGGTGCATCTTGTTCTGTAGAGGTGAAACTAGAGCTGGTGAAACCAGATGGAGAACAGAGTGAGCTGATGGACAGGAAGCCCATCTTCTGCCCTCTATAAAGGAAAGTTTTGAGAGGAATTTAGTACTCTACCCTCCAATCAAAGGAGAGAGGAGGCTGAAGGAAGTGATATCCAAGACTTGAGTTAGGAGTATTAGTAGTATGGAAGCAATTAGTTTATCATGGGAGGGGCATCTTGCTCCTTGGAATTGAAGCCAGGCAGAACTGCAGATGTAAATTGAATGATGGATTTTATCACACCCTCTTGGTTCTATATAAAAGTACTGGAATTCATTCCATTGAACAGTGAATGAGGAGAGAATATTCCACCTAACCCCTAAGAAGGTGGCACTTGGAAAGGAGGAGATTATTTTGGTCTGGTCACAGATAAATTCAAAAGGGTCTGAAGCAGAGGTGGGAAACATGCAGCTAGAGTTCTAACCTTCTCATCAGAGTCCTAGCAGCATCCTTGCATCAGCTGATGTCAGCGTTTACATTAGGAACCAAGGACAGACAACACAATTCAACATGCATAAGGGAAACTCCTTGAGTACAAATAAGAGAAAAGAAATTTCAGCAAATAAGAACCATGAGATACCATTTTGTTTCAAGGGCTCTCTCAGTTTAAGCCCACTTTCCCCTAGAATCTCTATGTACTTTGAGGCAGAATGTGTTGCAGACTCTTGGGAGGATACTTTGTGCCAAATGTTTTTACCATTTCTAAGAGGACTCAAGACTGCCTGACTAAATAGTTCTCAGTGGATAATCTCAAGGGCAAACCGATCTAGCTAATGGCATTAGATTCACCCCTGACTCCTCCTCCCTAGGTTTAACGTAGGACAACAAAAGGGGCATATGGCCTTGCTCTGGGACCAGAAACTTATTAGTGAGTATAGGAGATGTGATGAGGATCACAAGAGAATGTATGGGCTACTTTAGCTTTCATGTATCAGATCTGTATCCGTCTCAGCTCTGAACCTTACCGCCTTCAATTCTATTGCTACTCCCACTCATTCTCCTCTCGGTAGCCTTTCAAGGCCTCAATTCTAATTAAACTTAATGCCATTCAATTCAGCAAATATGAACCTAGTAGAGAGCTACATGACCCTCTTTGTCCTCTGGGTTAGGGGTCTCCAATGTGGAGATATAGAATGACCTCAAGGTGGTTCTGACTTGACATCAAGGGGTGATAATCAATCATTCAAAGGATGGGAACAAGGTGACCTTCTCCACCATGGCTAATCATAGGATTGTTTGCAATACAACTAGCCCAACTCCTTCAATATTTTCTTCCTGTGTTCCTCACAATGATCAACCATACATCTAGCGCCATACATATGGCTCCTGTGTGGTTACCTCTTGTGACTCTAATGGTGTCCGGAACAGCAATGTGGGCAAAATTCTTTGTCTACTCCCTCTCCTTTCCTCTCCAGCTCCCTCATACTGTCTCTCATCCTCTGCACATACACTGCCTTATTCCAAGCCCTTATCACCTCTAGCCTGGAATATTCCCATACTTTCCTAATTAGTTTCTTCATTTCAAGACTCTTTCATTTTCCATCCATCTTCCACATAATTGTCCAAGTCCTTTTCCTAAAAGGTCATACTGTAAGGTCCCTGCTTTACTCAGTGAACTCTATTGCTTCCCTGTTGTCTCTAGGATTAAATTTTATTTCAACTTTATTTCAGTTCCTAAAAAATTCTAGGTTTTTTATGTTTTATAATATGCATATCATTAGTATGATAGTATATGTAAATAATTTATAAAGAAATAAATATTCATCTAGTAGGATATTTAAAAGGGGTTAGAGGTTTATTTCACTGCAAGTTAAAAAAGTTTCACCTGGATGACTTTATGAAAGGAAGTACTGCCTATCTCTCTCTGGGCACTACCCTTGGAACACGAGTGTTTACAGGTACTTACTCTTAGAATATGGATCTTATATAGCCACTCCCCTTGTCCTCCCACCAAGTATGGTCTACTCTCTAGTCACCACTCATAGCAGAGGGATTTCTTTGAGCACACATGCAGAACAATAAGAGAAAAAGTAGAGTAACCTCATACCCAGGCTGTATCAAATTTCCAAGCTACTAATTTAAAATTTACAATTCCTTTAGGCTAGAAGAAAACAAAAGAACAGGATACACATTTTTACTTTGTTTTGTAAATCTGGATAAAATAGAATAATCTATAATACTGTCATATAGTTCATGAGCACCCAGTTGATATAGAATCCTTTTAATTTAGACAGAGTCCATTCTCTCTGCCCTCTTCCTTTTTAATTTTTTTCACACTTATTTATTTTATTTTTAATTTATAGAATAAAACAATCATTTCTACTGTTCATATACCTTGTCAACACTGGCTATGTTTATTCTTAACTCTCTATTAAGAAATAATAACATACACAGATCAGGAGCAGTAATGACCAATTCATCTTTATCTATTACAACAATTAGCCAGACACCAAAAGAGGCTGGGGAGTATCTCCAGTTCCTGTCCTATTTGCACTGGTTCATCACTTTCAGGTTTCCTGGTATTCCAATTTCAACATCACCTCAAATTCCTGAAGATTGCTTAGAAACAGTTATATTTGTGACTCTAATATAAGGGATACTCCCCAGCATGGGACGGGGCTAGGGAAATAAAATGGTATCCAGAATATAAACACAAATCAGATATAGAACAGGCAGTTTTATTCCCAGATATGGAAAAGGGAATTCTAAGTGATAAAGAATCATATAATGATTACAGTTAGATGAGAGGCAAACACTCAAGCTTCCGTGGGAAGTTGCTACAGGGTTTCTCATTAGCTATTTTACATTCTACCTCTGCTGAGTACAGACTGATCAATGCCAACAGGGCTCTTTATTTCCTGTTTCTTTGTTTCTGTAGGCCACTCTGTTCTTCTTGGTCAGTATACTTCTGTGGTTGACATTTGTTGCTGTAACTGCTCTGTGGCTGCATGGTTACCCAGAAAGAGGGAGAGATAACTATTGCCTTTTGAGATCTCACAAGACTTTGTAAAAAAGGATAGACATGCAAACCAAATCTGGCCCCATTCCAGACACGTGCTTTTCTCAGAAGCCAAGGAGGCACAGAGAGCCAAGAGCTCACAAGTGTAAGCTTTGGTGGGAGGAGGAAGAAGCAGATCCCAGGAGCACTGTGAGGCTAGGAAGTCTTTTCCCTGGTCTCCAAGGAAAGAATCAGGATAGAATTATAACTATCTTTTCCCCTCTTCTGCCCCGAATATCTCTGGACTAGCAGTGTAATATTTAAGTGTTCTGAAGGAAAATTACTTCCCTCCTAAGGGAAATGGTAGCCGTTACCTTATTCCTGACAACTTAGCTTTTTCCCAACAAATGCAGGTTACACAAAAGGTCATCAGGATATCTTTAATATCAAGTAAATCTATTTATCCAGTTAAAACAGCAAGCAGAAATTAGAGAATTTCTACAAATTAGTATGTGTGTATATGTGTATATAAATACATATATACATACCTGTATAATACACAGTGCATGTATATATGCATATCTATGTGTATACATTGTGCATATAGGTATGCACACAAACACACACATAAATATTTCAATCAGTGAATGAGCCCTTCAGGTGGTGTGAGTTCAAACCAAAAGAGGGGGCCCAATCCCACCTAAGGAGTCCAATTCTAGTCATCTCTAGGAAGGTAAGGAGAAGGAGACAGTTTCTCCTGCACATCTGCAATTTCTGTCTCCCCATGTGTCTCTCCCAAAGAGCCTTGAAAACCAAATAGATTTCTCCCCGAAGAAGCTCTGACCCCAACTCATTAAGTCTCTTAATCATGTACATACACATTATTGCATCAGACTCAATATTCTCTCCATCAATCCAGAGTCACATCAGATATGCAGTGGCATACAAAATGCCCCAGCCTTGGTTGGATGCCTGTTACACAAAGAATTCTGGTTTTGGAAAGCAAGAGTTCATCCCCAGCACTCATTTCTTCTTCACAGAGAGTGAAACCAAGGCTTATGTTCATATATTACAAGTACATGTCAAAATATTTTTAGGACTAGGGCTTTTGAAACCACTGCTTTATGGGAGTTCATTTAGTAGGCCATTTTGAAGGACCAGAAATGAGGACAATTAAAGGAAAATAATAATGGAAATATAAGAAAAAAACAGAGACTTTTAAATGGTAGGTTAAGGAGTTGGTATTTTAACACAGAGCCATTTGAAGATTTCTCATTAGGGAAATAACACGGACACATCCGTGTTGTGGGAATACCAGTCTGGCAATTCTGTGGTCGATGTATTGGAGAAGAGAGAATCTATAGGTAGAGAGACTGATTAGGAGGCTGTTACAATAATCCACGAAAGAATTTATTGGAAGTTGAACTAGGGTATTGGCTGTATAAGTGGTAAGAATGGAAAGCATTAAAGTGTTATTATGGAGATAAAGTCAACAAAACCTGGGAACTGATTAGATCTAGGAATTGAGAGAGAGGGAATAATCAAGGACAGCTCCAATATTGTGAACCTGGAAACCTGGAAGGATGGTGGCACCATCTTGTTACCATAAATCTCTGTTCTCCTCAGATCAGAATCTACTTCTTAGGACCAGAGCATTAAGAAAATGTGATTTTTTTTTTTTTTTTTTTTTGCCAATATGCCCTGGGCTCAGGGTATCAGAGAAAAGTGAGGGTTTTTTTTTCTCCTTTTGCTTTCTTCAATTGCATATAATTATACCACACCTATTTTATAAGGTAGGATCCTGAGACATAGGCAACACAGGGAGCTGTCCAAGATCACACAGCTAGTCAGTCATGGACTTAATACTGAGCCCTAGGAGTCCTTCTTCCTAATCTTTCACTTTTCTTGTTATAGCAAGTGTAAAACTATGGCAATTCTACAAACATACTAGCAAGAAACGTTATGACATTTACAGAGTATAATTACAAATTTGAGCACAATGGAAAATTTGGAAGTATTCTTTTTTTTTCCCCTGATACCTGGGTAAACATAGAGCAAACATTGTCAATACTTAAAGAAAAACATCCAGACTTTTTATCATCAAACATCTGGTAAGCATCTATCAAATGTAAAACATTATATATTAGGTATTAGTGCTACAAAAAGGCCTTAAACATAATCCCAAATCTCAAATAATAATAGCCTTTAGAGTTTCCTAGCATTTTGTAGTTTACTAAGTGTTTTCATATCCATTATTTTATCTGATCCTCATGGCAATCCTGTGAGATAGACTGGACTGGTATTATCATTCCCATTTTACACATGAGAAAATTGAGTCTCAATGGTTTATTTCTTTTAGTCTCTTGTGCAAAATAACATGGCTAGCAAGTGGAAGGTGTCATGGTTAGAAGCCAATTCTGAATTCAAGTAAGAGTCATCCTCTTTACACCACATTTTTCCCTACTGTGTTTAAATTTACAATTTACTCTGGTAGATATAACATATATAATTTAAATATATATGTGTGCAGAAATTTGCACATATTTATATTTTTTTCAACAAACATTTAATATGTACCTACTGTGTAAAGCCCTATTTTTTGTGCTATGGAAAATAAAGACAAAATTTCAACAAATTCTCTTTTTAAAGTACTTACTTTCATAATAGAAGACAGCATCCTACCTTTCCAGTCTTGTTGCACTGTCCTGCCACATATCTTTTATCTAGGGACAATGGTCTCTTTGCTGTTCCATGTATAAGACACTCCCGCTCTTGGCCATGGGCATTTTTTCTGCTGTCCCCATGTTCCTGGAATGTCCTCCCTCCTAGTTCTCATCTCTGCCTACTGACTTCCCTGGTCCTGTAAGTCTCAACTAAAATCCCATCTTGTACAGGAAAACTTTCCCAACCTCTCTAATGCCTTTCTGCTTTTGATTATTTCCCATTTATTCAGTATATTTTTTGTTTGCTTGTTGTCTCTCCCATTAGATAGTGAGTTACTTGGGGGCAGGGACTGCATTTTACCCCTTTTTGTATCCCCAGCACTTAGCACAGTGCCTGGCACATAGTTGTGTTTGATCAGTTACTGACTATTTGATTGATAAGTTAAGTACCAAATAAATGACATACACACTAAGGGCTATAGAAATACAGTGGGAGGAAAGGTAAATTTTACTATAGACAAAGAAGTAATAGATGTTGGAACTGTTTTGACTCCAAATCAAGTGCTATTTCCAGTACATGATGTAGTAGTTCATTAATGTAACCTGCAGGGATTGATGTGTAAGACAGATAGCTGATAGTACCCTCCTTTCTGGGAGTGGGAGAAGCTGAATCCTTTCTTGACCATATTTATATTTCTTTTTGTCAGAAGTTTGGCATTGAGTGGGGGGGCCTTCTTTCTAGTCATTGTCTCCTTTTCTTTCATCTCTCTCTCTCTCTCTCTCTCTCTCAGCCCAAGGCATGCTTGATCAAGTGACAGAGGTAATAGTCCAGATTCATAGGGATTCTTTCCTCCATTAATATGAACAGATTAAAAAAATACATATTCTTAATGCTGGTGTAACAAAGCTCTGAACTCACCCTTCCAAAGTGAGCTCTATGTTTGGCTACCTGGTTCTAGGATACCTCTGAGAGGCAATGGGGTAGCTTCCTCTAATGCTATCAGCAAGTCCCCATTATGGTGTGCTCCCTTACCTTTAACCATTAGTAATTTAGTACCCAACTTCCACTTAACAAATGACTATCAATTCGTTTTTTAGAAAGAAATACTTGCTATGAAGTTGTGGCAAGATATACTTGCTTTAATGTATTTTAACACTGGAAGTAAGGAGCAGGAATCCTTCCTCAGTCCCTAGGGAGAGTTGGCTCAGATTAAAGAAATTTCCAGATAATATTTGCCCCATTAAATTTCTTTCTGAATGTGTAACTGTTAATGGATCGATGAGTCCACATTTGCTACTACTCTGCATTTACAACTGGGTCAGTTGCTCAGGACTTTCTCACAAAATGACTTCTTTGCTCATGAGTTACATGGTCACTATGGGGACATAAATGAGTGAGGCCTCTCTGCCCACCAAGGGTTGAGCTCTTCCCTCCTCATGTGAAGCCAGCCAGGCAGAAAGAAGGACTCTTTCATATTGCTCAGTTAGTACCTTTTGTATGTACGTCAGTCCTGGCTATATAACCAGTAACAGTCTTTTTATCATGTGGTTAGCAGAATGGAGCTAATTACAAAATGTCTGTACATGCTCCAAAATGAGGTGCAAGGTCTCTCCATTACATTTTATTATGTCTTTCCAGCAACAGGTTTCTCAGCCTCTTCCATGTGGAGATTGCATCAGCCAAGCACACTAAGTCAGCTCACCAGTCCCCTTTTACACTGATTATTAATACAATTATAACAGCTTGTAAAGTCCCAAGTGGCCTCTGCTACTAAGCTGAAAAGTAAACTTCCCAGCCAATTAAAATCTGTGTTGTTCAACAGCCAAAGGCTTCCCAGTCGGCATTCTATGCATGCAATTAAAGACATACTTGCAGAACAATTAAAATTAATCTTGTCTTTTATCTAGAAAAAAACAAATTTAAAGTACTATTGGAATAGTAAAATATAGTTTGAAAGGAGGCACAGAACATTGGATTTAAACTTCTTTCTCTTCAGATAGAAAAGGGAGGAGAAAGAGAAATTAAAAAAAGAAAAGGAGATATTCCATGAATGGTCGGGATTCCTGGTCAAGAGAAAGTTCACTACCAATCAGGTTTGCCCTCCTGCTCTGGTCATTGCTATCCTATCTCTCTCTAGTTGAAGATAATGACTATCTTGGTGGAAACTAAACATGCTTGACATCATTCTTTACCTTTTCTATTCACTTTTCTGTGCAGTTTTCCAGGCTGGGAAGACTATTTTATCCTTTGAGACATGGGACTCTATCTCTTGTAGATGCTTAGCAAATGAATTTCTTTTCAAAGGCACATTATATTCATGATTGTAATTAATTTTCAACAATGAATTATATAACTTTTGAGTTTCTATCCACACTACAGCCACTCTCTTAAAGATCTTTATTGTTTGCTGGTTTCCTTAAATTAGGAAGGGAAAAGAGAACTAAGTTATTTACAATTCTTTTGTCTTGTCAACAAGTAGCAAATTCTCTTTCATTTTCTTAAGTCTTTTCCACCCCAAAGCTATCAAGATAACCTACCAAAACAAAAGAACATATCACCACATTTAGGAATTCTAAGGAAGGGATTTATATAAGCTTCAGATTATGTGGCCCCATTCTCACTCCCTTTATCGGAATTCTTTTTATATTTACTTATTTTCTCTGCAGAAGCTGAAAAGCAGTTCCATTTTCAAATCTTTCAGACTGGTAATGTCATTTGTAACAATATATTCACTTAAGTGGAATTTGATCTACAACAAAATAATTAGTATTATCCTTTTTTGATTATAATATAACCAGCACTACTCTATCCCACCCCATACTCTGAACTTAATCCACCTATTTTCCTAATAAAAAGTGTCCTATGTCCTATTTCCATTAGGACCTAACTCTCAGGGATCTGCCACATTTGAACATCAAGAGTAGGAATTCAGCTCAGGCTTAGACACCAAAAGTGAAAATAGTTTAATGTATTATGGCTCTAGCTGTAGTTCCTTTTAACAGGGGAATCTTGGAGTGTTTATGGCCAAGGAAATGAATCTGTAATGCTCATCCTAGTAAGATGATAGGACATATTTTTGGCAATGAGGGAGTTCCCTTGAACTATTTAAGCAGTACCAGTTAGATGACCAAGTACTCATAAACCTGGGATTCTGCAGCCAAGATGATTAAGCAGAGGCAACAACCTAGCTGAACTCTTCCAATATTCTGCTCCAGACAACTTTGAAGCAATGCCTCAAATAGAATTCTGTAGTGGCAGAGGTCAAGGTGAGGCATTTTTCCAGTCCAAGACAATTTAGGAGGTTGGTAAGAGAGGTGTGTGATACTGGGTTGGGGCACACAATAGCAACATCAGTGGCAGTCTTTGGAGGCAGCTGCAACAGCAGTAGCAGTAGCTTTGGGAGCTTTCAGACCAGAGATGGTAAAGATGTTGAACAACTGGTCCAAAAGAGATTACAGAGGACCCTTTTCTGGCATGGGGTATTGGACCTTGTTAGATTGCCCATACATTCTGAGTTATAGTTCCAGGGTAGGGAGGAACACTAGATTTTGCTGCCATGAGGGGAGCAGGAGACTTGGCCCCAGATCTGAGGAAGAGAGGAGAACAAGCACTTGTGGCAGCAGGGGAACAGGGCACCTGGTTACAGATTCAGGGCCAAGAAGAGAACTAAGACTTGAAGCTGCAGGGGAGCAAGGGCCTCTCTTGGATAAAAACCAGAGGGGAGACCAGAAGAGTGGTGACCACATTTTTTTTTTGGATCATGCCACGTTGGAAGTACTGAAAACTTACAGAGTCCTAGAACTAGCACTGAAAATAGCAGCACCTGAAAAAAAAAACAACCTGAATCTTAGGATAGCACTCTCCCAACCTCAACTTGGGAGCACAACCCAACTTTAACATAAAGTTAAAAGTCAAGAAAGATTTGGGGGAAATGAGCAAACAAATTTACATGTTTCTGAGGTGATCAAATCTTCTACCTTTATAGTATTTTTTAGAAAATTCTGAGTTCAAAGAAGCACCTGAGTGCATCTTCTTGTGTTCTTCTCAGCAGATTTTCATGAAGAAGGCACATGAAGGCATTCTCTCTCTCAACTTCTTAGAATCATCTTTGCCCATTTTTGATTACTTTCAATTAAGAAGATGGGAGGAGGGAAGGACACTTGGGACAAGCTGGTTTCTCTTTTTCTCAGCACTTTGCCCCCCCCCCCCCTTTCTAAACTTCGCTGAAATGTACTGGCAAAGGGGGCAGGGTGGAGTAAACAGAGGGATCAAAGAGCCCTAACATATTATCCCATTTCTTAAAGAAATAAAGGAAGGCAGGGCTGCCTTGATGCCATGTGTGGACCCCCAAGCCCCAGGATGGAGGGTGACAGGAAACTTGGTCCTAGCACTCAGCTCAGTTGGGGAAGGGGGAATTTTAAAAAATTATTATGAAAAGAGAAGAGATTTAACAGCTTGGTAAAAAGACACACACACACACACACACACACACACACACATGCTGGAGAAAATAACACCTTAAAAACCAGAATTGTCCAAATGGTAAAAGAAGCACACAAATTCACTGAAGAAAAGAATTGCTTAAAAATTCTAAGTGAGCAAGTGGAAGCAAATGACTCCATGAGATATCAAGAAACAATAAAACAAATTCAAAAGAATGGAAAAATAGAAGAAAATGTGAAATATCTCATCAAAAAAAGAGCTGATCTGGAAAACAAATTGAGGAGAAATAATTTAAGAATTATTATACTACCTGAAAGCCATGATCAAAAGAAGAGTCTAGAGCTCATATTTCAAGAAATCATCAAGGAAAATGCCCTGATTTCCTAGAACTGAAGGGTAAAATAGAAACTGAAAGAATCCATTGGTCACCTTCTAAAGAAGATTTCAATGAAAACTGCCAGGAATATAATAATCAAATTCAAGAGCTCTCAGGTCAAGGACAAAACATTGCAAGCATCCTAAAAGAAATATTTCAAATATCATGTAACTGAAGTCAAAATCACATAAAATTTAGCAAATTTCATGTTAAAGGAGCCAAGGACTTAGAATATGATATTCTAGAAGGCAAAAGAGTTAAGATTACAACCAAAACTAACTCACTTAGCAAAATTGAGTATAATCCTTCTGGGGGGGGGGGGATATTTAATAAAATAGAGGGCTTTTAAGAATTCCTGATGAAAAGACCAGAGTTGAATAGAAAATCTGACATTCAAACATAAGAATCATGAGAAGCATAGGAAGGTAAACATGAGACATCATGTATGTGTGTATGTGTGTGTGTATTATATGTTTATATTCCTATATGGGAAGATGATACACATAATGAGTTACAGGAGGAAACAGATAGTAAAACTATTCTAGTAGGGGATCTCAACTTTCTTCTGTCAGACCTAGATAAATTTAACTATAAAATAAATAAGAAATAAATTAAGGATATGAATAGAATATTAGAAAAGTTTTATTTGATAGATCTCTGGAGAAAATAGAATGAGAACAGAAATGACTATACTTTTTTCACAATTGTATATGGCATTTACAGAAATTAGCAATGTATTAGGGCAAAAAAACTTCAAAACCAAAGCAGAAAAGTAGAAATATTAAATACATCCTTTTCAGACTATAATGTAATAAAAATGACATCTAAGTGGACTTGCAAATATAGATTAAAAATTATTGGAAACTGAACAATTAAATCCTAAAGAATGAATGTGTCAAAGAACAAATCATAGAAACAATAATTTAATTAAAGAGAATGACAACAATGAGACAACATACCAAAATTTGTGGGATGCAGTCAAAGCAGTACTTTGGGGAAAACATATATTGCTAAATGCTTATATGAATAAAATGAAGAAAGAGCAAATCAATGAATTGAGCATGCAATTAAAAAAAAACAAAAAAAGAACAAATTAAAAATTCCCAATTAAACATCAAAATGAAAATCAAAAATGTTTTCTTCAAAAAGTGACTAATAAAATTGAAAGTAAAAAACAACAACCCATTGAACTAAAGGAGTTGGTTTTATGAAAACAAATAAAAAAAATAGACCATTGGTTAAACTGATTGTAAAGAAAAGAAAAAAGAAAACCATCAAAAATGAAAATGGTGAACTCATCACCAATGAAGATGAAATCAGAGCATCTATTAGGAACTATTTTACCCAACTGCATACTAATTAATCTGACAGTCTAAGTGAAATGAGTGAATATTTACAAAAATATTAATTGCCTAGATTAACAGAAGAGGAAATAGACTATTTAAAGAACTAATAGCAGGGGACTAGTCTGGATGTTTTCTGATTTTTCTGCTTCAAAATTTTTTTCTAAATCCCAATTTCAAAGAATAAGAAAATATGGAAAAAATATAAAAATTTTAAAAAGCAATATCATACATGTCCTTTGGTTTTATACATTACTTTGTACACTATTGCTTAGATACACCTAAAAGCATTCTGAAGAAAAGCACTTGGAGGGGTCAGATAACTCCACAATAATTATTTATGAAGTATCATCTAGATGAAATCTTTTCTTTATGAACTTAAAATAATTTTATTCAAAAGAAGAAATGGAATGTACTTTACAGTAGGCAGTAAATTATCTTTTCAATAAGCCTGACTCAGAAAGTTCAGAGAATCATAGAATGTTGAGTTTGAAGACACCACCAAGGATTTCTGGTCTGGTTTACACCAGAAGAAAAGCTTGCCTATTAATTCAACTCAATAAACATTAAGCACCTACTGTGTGCCGGTCACTATGTTAAGTGCTGGGGATAGAAATAAGAAAGAGACAAACAGTTCCAGCCCGCAAGGAGTTGACAATCTAATCTCTATAACATTCTCTAGAAATGGTCAACCAGTCACCTCTTTAAGACATCCAGTGATAGGAAACTTACTATGTATTTTCCAGAGAATTCCATTCATTGCTTTAATTGTTAGGGAGTTTTTTTCCTATATTGAGTCCTTGCTCCTGTTTCTGACATGGTAGGTAAAGCACAATTACTATAATCCCTCTTACATATGGCAGCCCCTTGAAATATTTAAAGATATTTGTCATATCCCTCCTTATACCTTCTTTTCTCCAAGTAAAGTGTCTCCAGTTCCTTCAACCTGTCTGGCATGATTTTTTAGACCACATATCTTCCTGTTTATCTTGCTTACCTGCTTGCCAATGTCAGAGCATATGTTATAATATCTATAACATCATGCAATAGGAAGTTGGATGGAGAGACACTGAGATGAGGTAGGAGAAGAGAAATAGCCTAGACTACCTAAACCAGTTAAGTGATCATCATGAAGGTTGGAGAACAAACACACCTCTTCCATCTCTGTAGTTTCTGCTTATGAATTCCTCACACTTTGTCAGAGGCAGCACTGCAATGGAAGAGAGGACCAGGCAAGGAAGAGACCCTGGTTACAAATTCTACTAAGTAGAACTGGTATCCTGAGTCTTACCTACTCAAAGGAACATCTTGACCCTTGAACATAGTACTCCAGATACTGTCTGATTGGATTGAATGCGTTGCCCCTTTAACTTCCTTTGAATCTTTGTTCAAAGACAAATTCTAAGACCATATTAAATTTTTTAGGGGGAGGAGCCAAGATGGCGGAGTAGAAAGATTCACATATGTTAGCTCCTAACCCACAGACCATAAAATAGCTGTAAAGAAGAACTCCCAACAAATTCTGGAGCACTGGAAGCCACACAGCAACAGAGTGGAGGAGATTTCTGTTCTAAAGAGACCTGAAAAACCAACACCAAAGGTCCATTGCACACCTGATCTGGAGCAGAGCCCAGCCCTGCCTTGGCCGTGGCACTGAGAGGAGCAGATCTGAGCAGGCTTCAGGGACAGAATCTCCAGCGGCCGAGCAGATACCTCCACCCACAAATGCCAAAGGTTAGTGAGAGAATCTTTATGGCTGGCCAAGAGGGAAGCGGGGTGTCTCCATAACTCAGGCCCCCTCGGGAGGCAGCAGTGGAGGCAGCAGAGGACAGGAGCTACCGAAGCAGAAAGGAGCTCAGATCCATTATTGAAGGTCTCCACATAAATCCCCTGAGGGAACTGAGCCCTGTGTGGCAGCCCTGCCCCCACCCAAGCACCTGAACTTAATCTCACATTGAATAGCAGCCCCACACCCACTGAAAGCCCTGAGGCTGGGAAGCAGCATTTGAATCTCAGACCCCAAGCACTAGCTAGGCAGATCTGGAGGGAAGGTGGGGGTGGAGAGGAATCTCAGAAGTCAAGTAACTGGCTATGAAAATACTCAGAAAAGGGAAAAAAAAATAAGACCATAGAAGGTTACTTTCTTGGTGAACAGATATCTCCTCCCTTCCTTTCTGATGAGGAAGAACAATGCTTACCATCAGGGAAAGACATAGAAGTCAAGGCTTCTGTATCCCAAACATCCAAAATAAATATTCAGTGGGCTCAGGCTATGGAAGAGCTCAAAAAGGATTTTGAAAATCAAGTTAGACAGGTGGAGGAAAAACTGAGAACAGAAATGAGAGGGATGCAAGAAAAGCATGAAAACCAGGGCAACACCTTGCTAAAGGAGACCCAAAATAATGCTGAAGAAAATAACACCTTGAAAAACAGGCTAACTCAATTGGCAAAAGAGGTTCAAAAAGACAATAAGGAGAAGAATGCTTTAAAAAGCAGAATTAGTCAAATGGAAAAGGAGGTTCAAAAGCTCACTGAAGAAAATAGTTCTTTAAAAATTGGAATGGAACAGATGGAGGCTAATGACTTTATGAGAAACCAAGAAATCACAAAACAAAACTAAAAGAATGAATAAATGCAAGATAATGTGAAATATCTCATTGGAAAAACAACTGACCTGGAAAATAGATCCAGGGGAGACTATTTAAAAATTATGGGACTACCTGAAAGCCATGATCAAAAAAAGAGCCTAGATATCATCTTTCATGAAATTATCAAGGAAAACTGCCCTGATATTCTAGAACCAGAGGGAAAAATAAGTATTGAAGGAATCCATCTATCACCACCTGAAAGAGATCCAAAAAGAGAAACTCCTAGGAACATTGTGGCCAAATTCCAGAGTTCCCTGGTCAAGGAGAAAATATTGCAAGCAGCTAGAAAGAAACACTTCAAGTATTGTGGAAATCCAATCAGGATAACACAAGATCTAGCAGCTTCTACATGAAGGGATAGAAGGGCATGGAATAGGATATTCCAGAAGTCAAAGGAACTAGGACTAAAACCAAGACTCACCTACCCAGAAAAACTGAGTACAACACTTCAGGGGAAAAAGTGGTCTTTCAAATGAAATAGAGGACTTTCAAGCATTCTTGATGAAAAGACCAGAGCTGAAAAGAAAATTTGACTTTCAAACACAAGAATAAACAGAAGCATGAAAAGGTAAAGAGCAAAGAGAAGTCATAAGGGACCTACTAAAGTTGAACTGTTTACATTCCTACATGGAAAGACAATATTTGTAACTCTTGAAACTTTTCAGTATCTGGGTAGTTGGTGGGATTACACACACACACACACATGCATGTGTGCACACACACGCATGCACACACTCACACATACACACATACAGACAGAGAGCACAGAATGAATTGAATAGGATGGGATCATATCTTAAAAAAATGAAGTTAAGCAGTGAGAGAGAAATGTATTGAGAGGAGAAAGGGAGAAATGGAATGGGGCAAATTATCTCTCATAGAAGAGACAGGCAGGAGACTTTTTAGTGGAAGGTAAAAGAGGGGAGTTGAGAGAAAAATATGAAGTTTACTCTCATCACATTCGACTACAGGAAGGAATAAAATGTACACTCATTTTGGTATGAAAACCTATCTTATAATACAGGAAAGTGGAGGAGAAGGGGATAAGCAGGGTGGGGGGGGATGATGGAAGGGAGGCAATGGGAGGAGGGAACAATCTGAAATCAAACACTCTTGGGGAGGTACAGGATCAAAAGAGAGAATAGAAGCAATGGGGGACAGGATAGGATGGAGGGAAATATAGTTAGTCTTACACAACATGACTTATCATGGAAATCATTTGCAAAACTACACAGATATAGCCTATATTGAATTGCCTGTCTTCCCAAAGGGAATGGGTGGAGAGGGAGGGATGGGGAGAAGTGAGAACTCAAAGTTTTAGGAACAACTGTCGAGTATTGTTCTTGCTACTAGGAAATAAGAAATACAGGTAATGGGGAATAGAAAGTTATCTGGCCCTCCAGGACAAAAGAGAAGGTGGGGACAAGAGAAGGGAAGGATTATAGAAGAGAGGGCAGATTGGTGATAGGGGAAATTAGAATGCTTGGCGTATTGAGGTGGGGGGAGGAGACAAATGGGGAGAAAATTTGAAACCCAAAGTTTTGTGAAAATGAATGTAAAACGTTAAATAAATTTAACTAAAAAAAATTAAAATAAATTTTTAGTGCCATGTTACTAATATTGAACTTGTAGTTCACTAAAATCAGTGTCTTTTTTCATAGAAACTGTTGATTAACCATACTTTTCCTATCTTTATTGTGAAAATGATTTTTTGATCCTTAGTATTGGATGTCACATCCTTATTAAAATTCAGCTTATTAGATTTGACCCATTGTTCTTGCTAGTTGAGATCTGTAGGGTTTCTGTCTATCTTCCAGCATGCTAGCTATCTTTCCCGGCCTCGCATAATTTACAAATCTGATAAGCATAACCAATTATCCCTTTCTTCAAAATCACTGGTAAAAATGTTGAACAATATAGAACAGATTCACTGGACACTTCATTAGAGAGCTTCTTCCAGTGTGATGCAGTTCTGTTAATTACTAGTCTTTGGGTCAATGATCAAACTTATTCTACTTAATTTTACATTAACCCTTTGAAGTCTGTCCACCAGGATATATTGAGTCTTGCTAAAATAGTATCTCTCTGATTTACCACCTAAATAACCTTGTCAAAAAAAAAAGAAAAAGGAAATAAGGTTAGTCTGATGTCATTAGCTTTTGATGAAACCCAGCTGGTTCTTTGTGATCCGTAAGTGCTTACAACGTTTCCCTATAAAAATGAGTTCTAGAATTTTTTTCAGAAACTAAAGTCAACCTGATCTATACTATCATTCAAAGATGAATCATAGCTGCTGATCTTTATTGACTCGGGGCAATCATCCTAGTCCGTGAGGAGGTCAAGTCAAGAAACATACATTAAGCACCTGCCAAGTGCTAGACACTGCCCTGTTATGGATTCAAGGAAAGGCAACACCCTGCTCCCCAATCCCTCCCCGCAGCTGTTATCACCACAAAAAATTCCCAAAGAGGCTGATCTCAAGGAACTCTCTGTGTAATTGGGGGATGGAGTGGGGATAACTACATTTAAATACACCCAAGTCTTTTACAATAAAACTAGAGTATTCCTTTTGATCACACATTGATTATCATGCCATGAATTTATTTATTTTTACAAAGGCTGCCAATCAAATGCTTAAACATCAATAATAAGAAGCCCTTAAAAAAGCCAATAAAAAGAAATATGACAATTTCTATGGATATGTTTACTGCTTTTGGAAAATCATTTGTTCATTCAATAAGTGTTTATTAATCATTTAGTATGTGCCAGACACTGCTAACATGCTAGGGATAAAAGATAAAAATGACATAGTCTGTGCCCTCAAGAAGCTTATATTCTCTTGCGAAGACCAACATGCAGACGGATAAAATACAAAGTAAATAAAAAGTAATTTCTAGGAGATGGGGGAAAATAATAATAGAATATATTAGTAACTAGGGGGTGAGGGCTAGGGTTCAGTTCCATTAAGACATGCCAGATCTGATAACTATGTAAGGTGAAAGAAAAGAGCATCTTAGGTTTGAATCCTGTTTCATTTCTTACACGGATCAACTCCAATTCAGCTATGCTGGCTCTAGAACCCCCAACGGGGCAATGACCCGAGTATCACAGGAGAACAGAGCACATTAGCATCCTCTGCAATGTTTCTATAGAACATTCTTCCAACTACATTTCTAGTTCAGGAGTTAGGTTACATATTTCTAAAGTGTGTCAATAATTCATTGTGTGGCCTTCGGTGAATAATAGGATCATGGAAAAATAGGAAAAATCCTAGAATTTTAGAGCTACAGTGGACCTTAGAAATCATCTGATCAACCACATCATTTCAGTTTCCTTATTCATAACTGGGAATGGTAAAACAGGGTTTTGAGCCTCTAGTGTGGTTATATATGGGAAAGTGCTTTACAAAATGTAAAGCACTATTTAAAATGTCAGTTGTATTTATTATTTTTATTTCTATTCTGATGGTTGTCATTTTTCCAGTGTAGTAAGGATCAAATTATAAAACCTTTGTAAGTACTTTACAAACTGTTAGGTGCTGTGCACTTTTAAGTCGATTTCATTAATCTCCTCTTTCCTCTTGTTACTTTTTTAACTTCTCACACAGTGAGAACAGTTGCTATCAGCAGTCAGACCACGTTCCAGGGTAACCAAGCATAAATCTGACTAGGTAGGCAAATGGAAGGGAGTCCTTCTATCTCTCCTCACCCAAGGGCCTATGTTTCTGGGGACCTGACTGGGGATGGGGGAGGGATAACTAAGTCCAGGAGGTGGGAATTTACAGAATTCATTCTCTTCAACATGAATTCTAGCTCTCTAGAATCAAAATAGATCCCATGAGTTTTCTGGAGGAAAAAGAAAGTGACCTTTGGGTCATCTCGACCCTCACAAAATCCCACTCCTAAATTGGTGAGTTTTACGAATATTTGCTGTGTTTCTGTGACCGTAACATTTGGCTGCCTCTCATTTAATCCATGTGACAGACTAAAGAGGTCTCTATAGCACAATGGAAACTCTGCATCATTGAAATGCTAATGTAGACACAATCCATTATGAATATTTTAAGGAAAAGCTTTTCAAATGGAATCTTTAAACCTGTGCAAGTTGGGAGGAAACGATAGCCTAAGACTAAGGAGCGTTTGTCTAGTACGGTTCAATATTTTCCATTTTCGATGTGCTCCTTCCTGACATTGAAAGAGAAGAGTGGTTTTAAACTACATACATTTATTTATCCAATCCAGTAATTCTGGCGATAAAATCCCTGAATTCACTTATAGGTTTTTCAATCACTGCAAATTCCTGAAAGAGTATAAACTGAAAGATTATAAACTATGAGCTATGTAAATAGAAATTCAGGGTGAAAATATCAAGATTCTGATCATTTATACAACCATATCTTTCAGATTACTCAGTGATCAATAGAAAAGAAAAAGGAATGCTTAGCTAATTTAATCACAGATCTATATGTGATCCATTTGAATAGGGCTAGAGTTGGGGGTGGATTGGGAAAAGGAAGAAGAATATTTTTGAAACCTATCAGAAAATAGAGCTCTCTAAGACCCTGTGGGATCCCTAAAATCCTTACAGGGTTCTGTGAGGTCAAGTGGATAGAGCACCAGTGTAGGAGTCAGGAAGACCTGAGTTCACATCTCACCTCAGACACTTGACACTCACTAGTTGTGTGACCTTGGGCAAGTCACTTAACCCCAATTGCCTCATCCTGGGTCATCTCCAGTCATCTTGATGACTATCTGGTCACTGGATTCAGATATCTCTGGAGGAGAAGTGAGGCTGGTGACCTGCACAACCCCCACCTCATTCAACACAAAGTCAAGTACAAGTCATGTCATTATTTCTCTGATGGCATGGTCTTCTTTGGCAAGAAGGATGAACACACACTATAGTCATAGTAATACGGTAAATATCTACAGATATAGTCTACATAAATAAAAGCTCTTTGAGGGATTCTCAATAATTTTTAAGAGTACAAAGGAGTCCTTAGACCAAGAAGTTTCAAATCACCAATTTGGTCCAACAGAACAAAGTTGGGAAGAAATCTTGGTGTTATTTATAGCATGAACATGATAGTCTTGCCATATTAAGTGCTATTGCTGTACTGCAGAGGCTTGACCAGTCTATCTCTATAATTAGTATACACAAATAAAGTTACAACCTAGCCACCCAGGGCCATAATCACACAAGGGTATCTGGGAGCATTTTCTCATGTCTAGATGTCCACATTCCAATAAAAAGTTCTCTCCCCCCACCTCAGACAGTTATATTGTCATGGGACCTATTATTATCTCTGGGACCCCATGGGTAGAAAATTGGGCCACAGATTTACTCCATGAAGAACAAGCTCATAGACTCATAGCAAGAACCCTGGAAAGTTAGCACAGAAAGGAACTTTAGAGGTCATCTTGGATAATAGTAATAATACATCCCTTGCCTACCTTACAGGGTTGTTCCGAGGTACAGTGAGATGATCAGTGTGAAAGTGCTATGTAAGTGGATCAAAATTCTTGCATATGACCTTGGGGCAAATACACAGTGCATCCTTTCACTAGGGAAAATCTGGCACACCAGCAATTTTCAGAATAGTTTATGAAGGACTTGGATACTAAACTAAGTGGAGGATGGATTGGAGTGAGGAGAGACTTATGGCAGGGAGAGCAAGCATCAGGCTGTTGCAATAGTCCAGGCAGAAGGTGATGAAGGTCTGTACCAAGGTGGTGGAAAATGTCAGAAGAGAAAAGAAGATACTTTTGCAGGAATTTAACAAAAGGCAGATTCAGGCAGTTCTCTGATCAGATATTCTCTATGAGCAGGACACGCAGCTGGTAACAACAGGCCTTTTGGAGTGTCTCTATTTGCACCCCAGATCCAGAGTGAAGGACACAGAATCTTTATTACCTAGGTGTATCTTCCTTCTGGTTGGCTCCTCTGGTAATCCCAACTGATGGACACTTTAATGAGGAAGTGGGTTGAGTCCTTGGCTCCTCCCCAGTACTTTTAGGGAGAGGCCTAATCCTCAGGTGCATCAATCAGGGTAGATCCATCTACAGCTGGGGACACAGGCTTTCAAATGTGACTTAACTATTCATTCCCTCTCTGGCACTTAAGCAAAGAAATGTTAGCTGGTTTATGAAACTCAGCTTGCCTCTAGCGAATCTGGCCAGAAAAACATAAGCCATCTCAGTAAAGTTTTTACTGACTTGGCCTCCCATTATTTTAGACCAAGTCATCTCAAATCTTGATGAGGGGGATAACAAGGGCAAAGGGAGGAGGATCTAGCCACCACCTCCCCCCACCAAAGTAAGGGTCCCTGTCCAATCATCACCATAGAGAGGATATTTGAATCTATAAGATCTTCTGAGATCACCAAACAAGATAATATAAAGGAAGAGGAGAAGAGGGTCCGAGAACAGAGCTTTGGCTTTTTTTGCTGTGGCAAGCAGATATGACCTGGATGAAAATTCAGCTTCTTCTCAGTCTCCTTCGAGGGATATTCATGCAGATCACATCTGCTAATTCCAGGCATCCCACAGGGCTCTTTCCTAGGCCCTCTTCTCTTCTTCCTCTACACTTGATGATCTCAGTAGCTCTTCTGTACTTAATGATCATCTTCTTGCTAATGATTCTCATATCTATAGCTTGTTATTGTTGTAGTTCAGTATTTTTTTTGGTCATATCTAACTCTTTGTGACCCCATTTGGCATTTTCTTGACAAAGATACCAGAATGGTTTACCATGCCCTTCTCCAGCTCATTTGACAGAAGAGGAAACTGAGGCAAACAGGATTGTGATTTCCCCAGGGTCACACAACTAGTAAGTATTTGAGGCCAGATTTGAACTCAGGAAATCTTCCTGACCCCAGGCCCAGAACTCTGTACACTGCTCTACCTAACTACCCTCACCCTATGTCTAGCCCTACCCTTCTCTGTTTGATAGCCGTGCCACATCTCCAACTGCCTGTTGTATATCTGGAACTGAATGTGCCCTAGACATTTTAAACTAAACATATCCAAAATTGAATTCATTATTTTCCTCCCCAAAGTCTCCCTCCTCCCAAACTTTTCTATTACTGTCAAGGACAACACCATCTTCCTGGTTCCTTAGGTTTTCAACCTAGGTGTCAACACCGACTCCTCATCTCCTCTCACCACCACCACCCATGCCCAGTTTTTAGAGGGCCTGTTATTATTACCTTCTGAATATCTCTCACAGTACCCCCTTCTATCCTCTGACACTATCATCACCCTGATGCAAGGTGCACCCTCATTACCTCATACCTGCACTATTACAATAACCAGATATCTGGTCTCTACTACAACTAGTCTCTTTCTGCACTTCCTCCACGCAACTGGAAAGTTGATTTTTCTAAAGTGCACCATATTACCATGTCTAACCATGTCATCTCTGTGCTCAATACATTCCAATAGCACCCTATCCCCTCCAGGATCAAATATACAATTCTGTTTGGTGAGCAAAACCCTTTATAACTTGGTCCTCCATACCTTTCTGGTCTCCATACTCCTTCCACACCACCACTATCTTCAATACAGTGACACTGTCCTACTTGCTATTCTTTTCACACCCCATTTTTTCACTGTGCATTTTTACTGGTTTCTCTCTTTGTCTGGAATGTTCCCCTTCTTCATCTTTACCTCCTCGTTTCCCAAAAGCCTCCTGGACTTGGGTTTTTTTCAGGTCCCAGTTAAAATATCACCATCTACAGGAAACCTTTTCCATTCCCTCTTACTTCTAATGCCTTCCCTCTGTTGATCTTTTCCAGTTCATCTTGCACATAGCTTGTCTACAAGTAGCCATGTGCATGTTTTCTCACACCAATAGATGTTGAGCTCCTCAAGAGTAGGGATTATCTTTTGCCTTTCTTTGCATGCCCAGCACTTAGCATGTTTCCCAGCACATAGTAGGTGTTTCATAAATGTTTATTGACTGAGGAATGGTCAGATAGATAGGAGAACCAGGAGAGAGAGAGTATCAAGGAGAAGAGAATGATTAGCAGAATCAAAGGTTGAAGAGAGGTCAAGGATGAAGACTGAGAAAGACCATTAGATTTGGCAATGAAGAGATCAGTGGCAGTTTAGGAGAAAGCAGTTTCCGTTGAATGATGACATCAGAAGACAGCTGAGTTAAGAAGAGTATGAAGTGAGAAGAAATACAGGCATCAATTGTCGATGGCTTTCTCAGTGAGTTTAGGCAAAGATATAGGATGATAGCTAATGGAGATAGATGGATTGAATGGGGCTTTTTTGAAGAGGAGGGAGATATAGGCACGTTTGTAGGTAGAAGAGACAAGTCAGTAAACAGGAAGAGATTGAAGATAAGTGAGAGAGTGGGGATGATAGAGGAGGCAATCTGCTGCGGAACACAGGATGGAATGGATCACTTGTGCATGTGGAGGAGTTTTGCTTTGGCAAGGAGAAGGGTTACCTCTTCATTTGAAACCAGGGGTAAATGCAAAAGGGAGTCTGAGTGAGGTGAGATAAAGCAGAGGGGAAAACAAGGAATTCTCTGTGAATGACCATGTACAAGCTCTGGCTTTCCTAGAATAGCCTAGAATAGTAAAGAGTGGATTTCAGAGGTTGGAATTACATATCCTCCCACTCTCACTGATGAATTGTGTTCCTCAAAACTAACTACTGCATTTCTCCCCAAGAGTCCTAGGGGTGCCCCTAAGGGCTTATGGATTTTCTCTAATGCTATTGACTGTGAATTCTCTTCTAAATCAATTGTCAGTGACAATATCTCCCTTTAATCATTTATTGACTCAATGGTTAGTATCTCAGTCTTATTTAATCCAGAGATATCACATTTGAGGTTGCTAAGTGCAGTTCAAGACAGATTAAAATGCAATGGCTATGGGTTTAACAAAACAAAAATACAATACAACATAGATAATGTTAATGTGTGGTTTCCTAAGTCTGTGGTGGCTGGGGCCTGAAGGGATTCCTTTCTTTTGAATTTGACACCACTAATTTAATCTATTTATACTCATTAGCTTTTACAAAGAATTATTTACCAAGAGATGTAGCAAAAACAGAGGTACAAATCATCTGGGCACACTCTTCCCTATACTACCTCAGTCCCTGGAGAGAGTAGTATTCACTTGAAGTGGCTACTGGAAAGTATTTAGCCAAGGTCACTTCTGAATGTAGAATAATCAATTGATGGGATGTTCCTTTGCTAGAGGAATCCACTGTTGGAGCTCACAAGATCATAGCCCAGTCTGTTGCATCTCCAATACTCCTTTCCCTATCACAGGAAAGAATAGACACAATAAAGAGAGAAGAAACAGCAGAGACATTTGTCCATGGCTCTCTATCAACACATGTGGGGAGAACAGCCCACTGGCACTCTCCTTACCAGAGTCTTACAGTAGTTACTGAATCCTTACTCAAATGCAGCCGGGCTAGAAAAATGAAAAAGTTTCAGGCTTCGGGACCTTTTGTATGAACCCTCAATTGAAAGTCTTTCCTCTGTCTTTGGTGAAGCAAACAGGAAACAAAGAAGAATTTCACATGCAAAGAATTGTATGTGCAATCAATCAATAAACATTTATTAAATGCCTACTGTTCTAAGTGCTGGGGATACAAAAGAGGCAGAAGACAATCCTTGCCCTCAAGGAACTTACAATCTAATGGGGAAGACAACATGCAAATAAATATATACAAAGTAAACTATATACAGGATAAACTGGAAACAATATAGAGCAGAAAGGCACTAAATTAAGAGAGTTTGGGAAAGATCTCCTGTAAAAGATGGAATTTTAATTGGGGCTTAAAGAAGCCAGGAAGGTAATAGGTAGAGTTGAGGAGGGAGAGTATTTCAGGGATGGAGGGGAGCAAGAAAAAATGCCCAGAGACAAGAGATGGGTTGTTTTGTTCATGGACCAGCCATGAGGCCAGCACCACTGGATCAAAGAGTATATACTAAGGGGTAAGGTATAAGAAGACTGAAAAGGAGGGGGCTAAGTTATGAAGGGCTTTGAAAGCCAAATAGAGCATTCTGTATTTGATCCTGGAGGCACTAGGGGTTTATTGAGTAGTGTCCAGAATTAAGTTCACCAAACATCCACATATTCCTCGGTCTGGGCCTTCATTGTCCAGTGTCTCATTGTATGTCTCTTCTTTTCTTCTCTCTCACACCATAAAGTGACATAAAGTGATAACAATTCAGGGTTAGATGATGGTTGCATGGTCCACCACATGTTACAAGATCATAATAGGCCATCATAAGTCATCTTGACTTTCTTCTTGCCACTGGACTCTGATGACTCTGGAGGAGAAAGGAAGGCTGATGACTCTGCCCAGCTCTACTTCACTTACATCCAATTCACTCATGATGTCATCCATCCTCTTTGAGGACCAAGGACAAACAACAACAACAAAAGTGTTTCAAAGAAGTGCCCGATGACACTTGTCCCGCAGTGGTGGACTTCTCCCTTTTCTGTTGCAGAAACATTCCAAATTTTAGGGCTGGAAAAGCTTTCCTGTGGAGGAGGATCAGCTTAGGCCATCTTTCAGTGTAGAAGTAACTTCTGAAGAATTATTGGCTTTCATCTTTCTCCTCTGTTGGTCATTCTTTGGTCTCAGAGGATCAATGACATCATGGCGGGGAATGGGGTGAGTGAATTGGATTTCAGTGAGGCAGAGATGTGCTAAGTCATCAGTCTCACTATCTTCTTCAGAGTCAGTGGTAAGTACAGTGAGGATAATGGAACTCAGTGATGTCTAAGGTCCCTTCCAGTTCATGATCCTATGTGGATTTTTTTTTCATATGTTGAATGAGAGAATTTGTATTCACGCTTTCAAGGGGATAGTACATCCATTACCTGGGATCATTTCCTGCAAAAGTCATTGAAGTGATAGAATTATTAGGGTTGTTTGTCTACTGGAAATGATATCTCAAGAAAAAAGCCAATAATTACATTTAGTGATCAAATAAGTGACAAGGAGTCATACACACATACCCCTAGTCCCATCTATGGTATGCTTGCCATACTCTTCCTCATAGCCACTGTCTCTTGCCTTCATATTTATGCTGATTTTCCTTGTAAACTTCAATTCCCATTCAGTTTTGGCACTCTCTCATAGTGATCATTAGACCACGGGACTCATATCAGTCGTGGCCACATTAATCTGTGGCTCTTCAAAATATCCAGTTTTCAGATTAGAATAATGACATTATGTAAGATGCTACAGGATTTACAGGAGTCCTGGAGCTCTTTAGTTAAAGGAATTCTAAAATGTGTCTTCAGAGCAGGACCATAAACAAGCGTTTTTTCCTCGAATGAGATATTTTTTGTGGTATAATAAAAATAAATAACATTTATATAGCATTGCTAGGTGCCAGGCACTGTACTAGGAACTTTACAAATATTCTCTCATTTGTTCCTCCAAACAAGCCTGGGGAGGTATGTGCTACTGTTATCCCTCATTTTACAGCTGAGGAAACTGAAGTTAAGTGATTTGCCCAACTAGTAAGTGTCTGAGGCTGTATTTGAACTCAGACCTTCCTGACTTCAGGCCTGTAAATAACTGGTGTGTGTGTGTGTGTGTTTCTGATATCCTAGTGTGATTATGTCTTTACTCTCAAGCCACAGATTTTCTCTGTGTTTCCACACTATTCTCATCTAGGTGTGAATTATACCTGCATAAAACAAGAGGATAGAACCTAGGTCAGCTTTTTAATTCTTCAGGATCACCACTGTCAAGATAGGGATAGGGACTAGATAAGGACTAGATTTCCTTCCACAGGGAACTTCCAGGTGAGGAAATTCCTTCTACCAATGTAGATGTAGTACCTTCTCTGTAACTTACAGCCTTAGACAGTTGCTAGAAAGACAGAATCTGTTTGGGAGCAGATATTCAGGCCAGACAACTTTGTCTTCAGCTGCCATATGACTGGAAGCAACTGGGCACTACAGAGAAGGTACAGATTGGTTGACTCAGTATAGATTGTTGTCCTTTGTATTCGAAGAGGACCAAAATGACATTATCACGTCAGGGTCAATGTACAGTGTGTTCAACTGTGGCTGATCAGATCAATGCAAGCTTGGAAGGCTCAATCACAGATTGGGCACAGATAGCCCACCCAAGTGAACATTGAGGGTGGAGGTGTCTAAATTTGTACATCTCACATTTTTTTGTTCTGCTTTGCTCATAGAGCACAGCACCTTCTTTGTTGATGCGGTATTAGATGTTAGAAGAAAAGAAATGCAAGGAAAGAAGTGGATGCTGCTTTCTGTGACTTGGAGACACATCACATTCCTCAGGGTAATGTCGTGACAGAAGCATCTCCCCAGTCCATAAAGCATATGACATCTTTTTGGTGATGTTTAGCAGCATTGTAGTTAGGTGGCACAGTGGATAGAGTGTTGGACCTGGAGTTAGGAAGATGCTACTTCCTGAGCTCAAATGTGACCTCAGGCACATATTAGGACCCTGGGCAAGTCACTTAACCTTGTTTGCCTGAGTCTTCTCATCTATAAAATAAGCTGGAAAAGGACATGGAAAACCACTCCAGTATCTTTGCAAAGAAAACCCCAAATGGGGTCATGAAGAACCAGATACAACTGAAAATGAAGGAACAACAAGCTGCATCCTCAAAAATTATTTGCATAGGAAGGAGATTATCCTTAAAGTTACCAGGCAGGTCCATGCAAGTTTTAATCATTTCTTTCTTCTGATTCCTATGGTCAGGCTGAAAAATATCAGATATTGCTATTCTCAATTTCCATGAACATAATTTTGTTTTTACTTTTCCTATCATGCTATTATCCCCTATGTGTAATAGTTTGGCACTTTATTGGCCATAATAATAGCTAGCATTTGTATAGCACTTCAAAGTCTGAGAGTACTTTATAGAGTCACCAAAATATAAGTGTTTGAGGCAAGATTTGTATTCAAGGTGTCCTGAATACACACATACCCCTAGTCCCATCTATGGTATGCTTGCCATACTCTTCCTCATAGCCACTGTCTCTTGCCTTCATATTTATGCTGATTTTCCTTGTAAACTTCAATTCCCATTCAGTTTTGGCACTCTCTCAATGAGACTGTGTCCTGACTCCAAGTCCCACAATTCTTTCCACTTTTCTACATATTGTGACTCTCTGAATGCTCTACTATATAGAGATCCATCCCTACATTTTCATCCTGTCTTTTTGATCACTCAAAGTATGTGATTGGTCAAATAGTGTTGGCATGTAGAGGAATTTAATCTGCCACCTTTGCTTCATTAACATCTTACTCTAATAGGCAGAGGTAAAGGAACCCTCAGCTTTACGCACAAATGACTTCCTGTTCTAACTGTCCTTGCCCTTAGCAGAAGCTCAGGCATTATGCCAAGAAATGATAATTCAGCTGTGTTTCTAGCCATATACAAAAAATATTATTACTATTGCTGTTACTTAATTATTAACATTTATTAAAAGTTACTGAAGTACAGAAATATGACATTGTCCTTGTACTCAAAGAGCTGTCATCAGAAACAAATGCTTTTTAATTTCCAATGTTTTAAGTATTGCTCTATCATTTTCACTGTAAAATGTCATAGACTATAAACACGGTCGGTGGGATGGCTCTGATGGCTCAGAGTATTTAGCCTTTGGAGAACATAATTTAAGCAAGCAGCAAGAGGAAAGTTTCTGCAACCACACTTTGTAACTGCTGACTGTGCAGTGTATGCCTCTTTAGACTGTTTCCTTTTCACACTTCTCCTTTTTCCTTGGCAGACCTCAACAGAACAAGTCATGAATCATGATGTGGGAGCAGGACAGAGGGGAGGAGGGGAAGAAGAGAAGGAGGGGAAGAAGGGAAAGGGTCAAGAAGTGCGGTTCTCTTTCACAGGGAGTAAAACCTCCCCTTAATTTCATTAAGTTAAGAAGGCTAAGCTTGGTGTTGTCAGAAGGGACACAGAGTGCCTTCCAACCTAATGAGCAGTGAAACAACTGCTTTGGCTTTCCTGTCCTTTTTTCATCTCCACCTTCTCTCTAGGAGGTTTGTGAGAAATGGCATAGCCAGAGGGCATGCAAAAAAAAGCAGCAGGGAGGCTTGGCTAAAGCACAGATGGGACTGCATACTTGTAAGCATCTAAGAAGGAGTGTGTGTGTGTGTGTGTGTGTGTGTGTGTGTGTGTGTGTGTGTGTGTGTGTGTGTCTGTCTTTGGAGAGAGGTACAGAGAGAAAGAGACAGAGACACAGAGAGACACACACAGAGACACTGATTCTATTACTTGTAGATTAGTGTTCTGAGGCCACAATTAAATTAGACAAACATTTATCAAGCACTTACTCTGTGTAAGTTTTTACACTTGGCACTGCTCTTTGAGCTATCAATATTCCTAATCCATTGCTGCTACTGTTCAGTCATGTCCCATTATTCCTGAACCCATTTAGGGTTTTCTTGGCAAAGATACCAGAGTGATTGGCTATTTCCTCCTCCGGCTCATTTTACAGATGAGGAAAATGAGGCAAATAGGGTTAGATGACTTGTCCAGGATTACACAGCTAATAAGTGTCTGAAGCCATATTTGAACTCAGGAAGAGGAGTCTTTCTGACTTTCTGATAGAGGCCCAGCATTCTATCCACTGTATCACTTAGCTGCCCATCTAATCCATAACATTCACTAAAGAATGGGAGGAATTCTACCAGTAAACCATGAAAAACTTCCCTGGTATATTTTTAAACTAGCTGAAGCTGCCGTAGACATTTCTCTGTATTACGCAGGAATGCCTAGTAGAGACAATGAATAAGGCCTCTCCCTGTCACTTCGTTGGCCATCCCATATTTCTTATGCTTCTACACTCCCTATATTCAGAGAGCAGCACCCTGTACTATCTCCACTTCCCTTCCCTCCCCCACACAGCTCCTCCCCTTACCATCCCGACCCCACCATTTACTCCAAAGTTTAGGGAAAATGAAAAGTTCTCCTTCTAAAGAAAAGATTGAGTCCTCACCAAAGAAACTAGATCAACTTCTTAATTTTATCTTGAACTCTGGGCATTTTCACTGGCTGTTTCTAATGCCTTGAATTCTTTGTCCTCTGTCTTTGCCTCCTGGCTTCCCTGACTTTTTCATGTCCCAGTAAAAATCTCCCAGGAAGACTTTCCCATTCCCCCTTAATTTTAATGCCTTTCTTCCCTCTACTGATTATTCCCAATTTCTTGCATATAATTTGTTTGCACATTGTTATGAACATATTTTCTCACCTATTAGATTGTGAGTTCTTTGAGAAAAGAACTATCTTTTGCCCTTCTTTTTAATCCCAATGTTTAGCATAGTGCCTGGCACATTGGCACTTAATAATTGCCTGATGACTGGACTTTTCAGGAAAGAAGCCAGGGGAAGTAGAGTTATTGCTCTCATAACAATATCAGAGCTCTGGTTTAGATTAGAACTGGGCATTTCTCAAGAATTTAGTAATTACTGATATTTTCAATTACCATTATCATTACTCTCTATCATTACATAGTATAGTTCTGGCAGCTTCAGATGAGAGACCCCAAGAAGTCAGAGGAGATTAGTACTTCCTTTTCTAAACTACTAGAAATAGAGGATGTTGTTGAAGAATGACTTCTTTTTAGGACATTTTTAAAAATTATTTATTTTTGACACAACAGAAAATTTCCAACGATATAGCGACATCCTCTTTCCTGTCCCTACTCAGTTTCATTCCTTAAAAACAGTAAGCAAAACAGCACAGTAGCATGACTATAATTGTTAACTGATTGTACATGCCTCTTTTCACTTTTATTTTTCACCAAATGCTAAAAGAAAGGAAGGACATGTGTTTAAATCGCAACAGTACAACACCAACTTTCTTTACTGCATTTGACCTAAGCTTTGTTGTCAATTACTCTCTCCTCCCCTCCCTTCCCCTCCCTTCCCCTCCCCTCCCCTCCCTCTCCTCCTCCTTTCCTTCCCCTTTGTTCCCTTCCCCTCCCTTCCCTTTTCCTTTCCTTTCCTTTCCTTTCCTTTCCTTTCCTTTCCTTTCCTTTCCTTTCCTTTCCTTTCCTTTCCTTTCCTTTCCTTTCCTTTCCTTTCCTTTCCTTTCCTTTCCTTCCCTTTCCTTCCCTTTTTCTTTTCCTTTCCTTTCCTTTTTCTTTTCCTTACTTCCTGCTAGAATGTAGGAAGCTCCCATCATGGAAACTTCTTCCACTGATGCATTCTACTGACATTTATAATCTTAGGAAGCTCCCTGGGGCACTGGAGGTCAAGTGACCTTCTCTACCTAACAGGAAGCATGAATCTGAAATAGGACCTAGAGCCAGGCCCCTCCAATCTCCAAGGTTGGCCCTCTATCCAGTACACCCTACCAACTTTATTTACATTATCATATTCATTCTGTAAGAAGTAGCATGGTCAATCTTTTTTTTTTTTTGCAATTAATAAATAAATACTTATTGAGTGACTAATATTATTAATTTATTTCTTCTTTTTGTTTAGTTACATATTTTAAAAATATAATATTTTTTTATTTTAAATTTCCAACATTCGCTTCCATAAGAGTTTGAGTTTTTCCTCCTCCTTTTCCTCTCCTCTCCCCAAGACAGTATGCAACCTGATGTAGGCTCTACTTATACATCTATTTAAACATATTTTCACATTAGTTATGATGTAAAGAAGAGTGGGAGGAACCACAAAAATGAAGAAACAAAATAAAACAACAAAAGAAAAGGAGAGCAAATAGTATGCTTCCATCTGCATTCAGATTCCAGAGTTCTTTTTCTGAATGTGGATGGCATTTTCCATTCTGAGTCTTTTGGAATTGTTTTAAGTCCTTGTGTTGCTGAGAAGAGCTAAGTTTGTCACATAATGTGATTGTTGCTGTGTACAAAGTTCTCCTGATTCTGTTCATTTCATTCAGCATCAGTTCATATAAGTCATTCCAGGTTTTTCTGAAATCCACCTACTCATCATCTCTTAGAGTATAATCACATTCCATTACATTTATATACCGCAACTTGTTCAGTCGCTCCTTCGGTTGATGGACATCCCCTCAATTTCCAATTCTTTGTCACCACAAAGAGAGATGCTACAAATATTTTTGTGTACATGGATTCCTTTCCCATTTTTATGATATCTTTGAGATACAACCCTAGAAGAGGTATTGTTGGACCAAAGGGTATAGCATGACCAATCCTGAAGCAAGAAAACCTAGTTCCCCCATGTACTATTTGTGTAACCCTCACAAATTATTTAATATCTCAGTGCTTAGGCAACTGTCCTAGATGACAAGTTGCAGATCTTTTACCAAAATGAATTTTTATTGCTATCTTGCATTTTAATATCACCTACATTTCCCAATATCTCCTTCTCCATTTTCCCTCCCAGAAAGCCTTTCTAACAAAGAATTAAAAAGAAGAAGAAAATACAGTTCAGAAAAACCAACATTATCATAATGGGCCAAAATATTGAAAAAGTTTGACAGTACATGCCCTCCGTCCATCATCCCTGCACAGAGGGGATCAGGGAAGTACCTTTTCATATTTCATCTTTGGGGCTCAGCTTGATTTTTGAAGGGAGCTTAGTACAGTGGAAAGAAAACTAGCCCTGGGATCAGAAGATATGAATGTAAATGCTGCCTCTAGCAACCTGGCACCTGCGTAACATTGGCAAACCACTTAGCCTCCCTGTGCCTCAGTTTCCTTAGGTGTTTAGTCTACATGACTTCTGAAATATCTTCTAGCTCTATGATCCATTATATTTTACATAATTCAATGCCAGTTACATTACGGTTATCCTCTTCATTTACATCATTTTGGTAATTGTGCATAGTGTTGTCCTGGTTTTGCTTACTATATTTTGCATCAATTCATACAGGTCAAGACATGCTTTTTGTATGCATTATTGAAGAATACTTCTCAATCTTCCTCTTTTCTTCAGTATCATTTGATCACTGATAATATTAGGGTAAGCTTGAGAAGACTTATAGGCCTACAGAGATGAAGTGCCTAGTTAGACAGCTAGTAGACGGATAGAAGGACTGGGTCTCAAACCTCAGTCTTCCTTTTGATCCCTAATCTAGTGTTCCTCCTGGTGCAAAACATTGCTTCCTGCTCTGTTGCTCAAGGTCACCCACGCAAATCAAAGAAGCACCAATTGAATCATACATTTTATTCTCTTAAAAACGTTTTTTTTTTAAAATCAACTTCATTTCCCAATATATCCCTTCTCTTCCCTCCCCTTTTTCTGTCAGTGTAGAATAAAAAGAAAATGAGGGGGAGGGGGGCAGTTCAGCCAAATTAACCAAAATATCACCTAGGGCCAACAACACATTATGCACTTCACTTTTTCAACCTAAATGCACACAGCAGTCTACTTCACCATATGGATTCTTTGACAATGAATACAGCGATTGTAAATAAACTCAGTGCATGGAGAGCTAGATATGAACATGAAGAATTATATTACCATTTTAAAGGCTAACTTTGATTGAACATTCAATCATAAGTGAAATGATTTATATCAACCAATAAATGACTATTGACTCAGCAGTGGCGTGGATAGTAGTGGATAGAGAGTAGGGCATGGAGCCAGAGACATCTGAGTTCAAATTCTACTTTAAGACACTTCTTAGCTGTGTCATCCTGGGCATATTGTTTCACTTTTCTTTACCTCAGTTTCCTCATCTGTAAAAGGGGGATAATAAATAGCACTTCTCCCCCAGGTTTGTTTCAGGGATCAAATGGGATAACATATGACAAGCTCCTTGCAATTATTAAAGTGCTATATAAATGTAAGCATTTATATTTATATTCATCATATAAATATACAAATATATTTATATATACATATTTATGTTTATAATTATCAATAAAACAGATTTAATTTTAAAAATTAAACAATACTTTAAAATACAAAGGGCTCCTTCAAAAAAAACAAAACCCAAAAAAACCTTCCCCTTCTCCTATAATACAGAATAATCTTTTCAGACTTATCTTCTTGACTAAAAAGCGGTTTTCCAACTGGACCTTGCTCCCTTAATCCTGTAATTTTCAAGAAAGGGTGGACTATGGAATTTAAAGAATTGCCCCCTAATGCTTATACTTTTAAAATGGAAACTTTTAACTTGCCTGCATTCCTGACAAACAGAGGACCAGACCATGAACTGAAGGCTGAGCCTTGGAAGAAAGAAGGGCCAAATAGCCAAAAGTGAAAAAAAAAATTCGTTTAGCTGATGGTTTCCCTGACCCAGCTACAGGTGGCAGGAATCCCAAGGCAGGAGCAGGGTCTTCCTGGGGTTGGGAAAGGGTAGGTCAGGCGATGGGTCTGACCCTGGCAGTACCCTGGAGTACCAGCAGAGCAGGTGAGGCAAAACTGCGGTGGAGAAGGTCTGCCAGAAGGTCCTAGAGATATGGATTGGAAGGTCTTACTGAGATATTAATAGGACTCCTTTCTTTGCACAACAGACTCAAGGAATGGTTGAGGGAAAACAAAGGAGATGAGGAAGAAAGGAGGAGTGGGTGTATGCTGTACCTACAGCAACTGGGGAGCCCTAGAGACTGGGCAAGACACCAGAGAGCTCCTGTGTCCCCACTGGACTCCAGAAGCTCAGCAGTGCCACTGCCCCCCGGACACCCCATATGAACACCCTAAACTACACTCCAGGACCATATCTTCCATCTTCAGCCTACAAAAATCCTCATTATCTTCAGTAACAGAAATGCTCTTAAACCCCCAGCCACAAATCCATATAATCAATATACATCTTATAATTAGAAATACAACACTACCATCATGGAACATACTCCAAGAATTTGTTTCCATTTAGAGACAGTATCACAATCCCTCTCCATTAGTAATCTAATGTTATGTATATTGGATAACTGATGATCTTCCCTGCAATTTCTTCCTAACTGCTTGCTAATTAATTAAAACATTTGCTTTAGCAATCTCCTCATAACACATCTCCCTTTACACAAATAATTTTCTTTTAATGGGTATATGCTTGTCAGGCACAAACATGAAAGGAAGACTATACCCAATATTTAGTATCAAAAGTCATCTTGTGTGCAAGGAATAGAAACAAAACAACCCCAGTACAACACAAAGTACTATTGTCTCAAGCTACTGAATTCGATATGCAAAAAAAATCACTCTAAAGAAGAGGTTAGTCAGGTTTCATCCTGACTTTGCTTGGTCAAATTGTAGTCTCTGGACAACAAAGGTTCCAGGCAGAGAGAGTCTTATTTAAATTTGAAAAACAAAACAGGACAGTCCTAAGAACGTGCACCTCAGCTGTTCAGCCACCAG
The DNA here is from genome assembly GCA_023548195.1 of Bettongia penicillata ogilbyi. Classification (NCBI taxonomy): domain Eukaryota; kingdom Metazoa; phylum Chordata; class Mammalia; order Diprotodontia; family Potoroidae; genus Bettongia; species Bettongia penicillata. Next base: position 7,445,487 of record JAJHZJ010000318.1, on the reverse strand, counting down.
ATGGAGGGCTCTGCTAATTGGAGCAGTCAGTGACAGGGTTTGGCCATCAGTTGGCAAATATAGTAGCTACGAAGGGTGGCCACTCAGCACCGTGCTTGTTAGAGATTTGTTAATAAAATAGGTCAAATGGGGCTTAAATTAAGCTCACAGGAGAACAGAACTGAAACAAAAGTGATTTAGTAAGGTACATTTTCTTCCCCCTTCCACCACCCCCAAGAACAAAAAAGAAAGGAGGTATTATTGAAGGAAATGACAGTAATTTTTTAAAATAAGAGAAAAAAAAACACCTCCTTTTAAGTCTGGAATACAGGCAAATTATGTACAGACAGTTCCTGGACAAAGTTAGGTACCCATGACTGAAAGTATGTCAATTAAGAAATCTTAAGAAAGACATATGATCTAACCAAGTGTGTGAAAATGCAGAAGCCTGAGGGTCTATGGGAAAAGAGGATGTTTCATTTCTGAGGAAAATTGTATGATTTACTTTTGAAAACAAGAAACACATCTTCTGGTTTTTGGGTGATCGTCAGCTTATTTGAGGTTTTTTTTTATCATTTAAAAATATTTTCTCTCATTTTTCAACTGTACTATCATAGAGTAGAACCCTGAATTTAGACAGTTCCTTACAGGTTAACCAGTCCAATTCCTGACCAGTTTCATGATTCTTTCTTATAACATTCCTGGTAAGGCAACAGTTGGCCTTTGTTTAAACACCTCCAGTAACAAGGAGCTCACTTCCTAACAAAGTGGTCCATTAACATTTTTTTTTTTTACAACTCTACTTGTTAGAAAACTTTTCCTTACTTGGAATCAAAAATGTGCTCTTCTCTCACTTCTAGCCACCGGTCCTCAGTTCTGTTCTCTCAGGTCAAACAGAATAGGTTCAATCTCTGGTCCACAAAGAGATCATAGAGTGATTTTTTTACATTTTTAAAAAAATTTAAGTGGGACTTCAGGTTACAGGAGAACTCTGGGCTTTGGAATCTGAAGACATAGATTCACATCCTGGCTCCAGCTGTGATGTGACAACTCTGTGAGCTTCAGTTTCTTCATCTGTGAAATGGGAATAATATTGATATTACCTATTCCCATAAGACTGTTGTGAAGAAAGTGCTTTGTAAACCACAAGGTACTACGTAAATATTAGGTATCATTATTCTTCTTCTCCAGAGGGAGAGAGAAGGTTACCTGGAGAAGGTGGCATGTGAACGGAAAGATGGAAGAGATTTTGATGGGCAGAGACTGAGAGAATGGGAGGCAAGCAGTCAAGTAAGAGTCACAGATTTAGAACTGGAAAAGATTACAGATAATCTAGTCAAGCTACTCATTTTACAATTCAGGTGGTTGTTATTGCTTTTCTTGTTGACATTCTTGAAAAGGACCATGACATCAGGGAGGTGATGCCATAACATGCAAGTGAATTGGATGCAAGTGACGGAGGGCTGTGCAAAGTCACAAACCAGTTGAGGAAACTAAGGCTGGTGAGCCTTAACTGATTAGATCAAAGTCACACAAGTGCCAAGTGGTAAAGCTGAGATTTAAACACAGATCCTCTGAGTCAGAATTCATCTCATTTTCTACCACAACATTCTTCCTTTGCTTTAAAAAATTTTTTTAAATTTCAATTACTCATAAACAAACATTTTAACAGTAGTTTTCTTTTTTTAATATTGAGTTCCATTCCTTTCTATTCCTTCTTTCCCTCTCTTCTCCTTTAGAAGACAACTTGATATAGGTTATATAGACATATATTTGATATATAGTACACATGTATAATCATGTTGCAAAAGAAAATGCAGACTAAAAAACTCAAGAATAATAAAAAAGTATACTTCAATCTGCATTCAGACTCCATCCGTTCTTTCTCTGGGGGTGGATAGCATTTTTCATCAGAAGTCCTTTAGAATCATCTTGGATCATTGTATTGCTGAGAATAGCTAAGTGATTCATAGTTGATCATCATACAATATCGCTATTACCTGTCTTTGCTTTGGACTACGTTAGGATGTGGCAGTAATGTGCTCACTGCTGGTTAAAGGGTGCTATTGAAAGAAAAGGCAGGGTTCTCCTAGAAAACGAGGACAAAACAGGACCAAGCTGCCTGAATGAGGAGTCAGCTAGCTGGGTAACTCAACTCGTCCTCTCCCTCTTCCTCTCCTTTCCAAAGGAAGGCAAATTTTGATGACCAGAAGCTTCCCGGTTAACTTGGAGTTTACTGGCTAGATTTCTTCTTTCTCTCTTTCTTTCTCTCTCTCTCTCTTCCTTCCTTCCTTTCTTTCTCTCCTTCTCTTTCTACTTCTCCTCCTCCTCCCCCTCTCTTCCTCCTCCTCCTCCTTCTCCTCTTCTTTCTTCTTCTCCTTTCTTCATCTTCTTTTCTTCCTTCATCATCTTCTCCTTTCTTTTGCTTCTTTCTTCTTCTTCTTCTTTCTTCTTCTTCTTCTTCTTCTTCTTCTTCTTCTTCTTCTTCTTCTTCTTCTTCTCCTCCTCCTCTTCCTCCTCCTTCTTCTCCTCCTCCTCCTCCTCCTCCTTCTTCTTCTTCTTCATCTTCTTCTTCGTCTTCTTCTTCTTCTTTCACAAAACCTTAAACCCAGTTCACTCTGAAGCTCATAGGTTGGACCACAATAGGTACCTCCCCAAGCTCCACTTAATGGCTGTATTTTGGGCCCTCCTGGCTTACGGCAAATGTTAATGATAACTGTTTCTCTTTGGAACAGCAACTCTGAGGGTCGTTGCCTCCCCGCTTGATTTTTTTTTCTTTTTTCTCATTACACAGGCCATCCCTTGATTCACTTCTTAAAGAAGCCTCTTCACTGAATAGGCATTACTTCACTCTAAGTGAGTACCTGAAAAGGTCTTAGCCTAAAAGGACCAGGATCTCCCATGGCATCCTGGGCCATCTCAAGTTATCCTGATGAATATCTGGTCACTGGAACCAGATGACTCTGGAGGAGAAAGTGAGGCTGCTGACCCTGCACAGCACCCCCTCACTCAAGTGAAAGTCAACTGTAAGTCATGTCATCATTTCCCTGATGTCATGGTCCTCTTCGAAAATGAAGGCCAAACACAAGCATGTACACTCAACAAATTAAGCTTCACCAAGAACTTACAACCTTTAACTCTTACTTCAGCAAACAGGTGTGGCAAATAGGCAGTTAGTTACAGAAGCTCCCTAAGTACGCTACCAAAAAGAAGACAAAGGACTGAGGATCTGGTTTCAAGTAAATAAAGAGGACAGAGAATTTTTCACTGACCTGCTGAGAGTATGCTACATTTGTGTTCCTGCCAGTTTCAAGTAGCTCCTGTCTATATACAAATGTAAGTTGGTCTCCTTCCTAGAGGAGAGGGCAAAAGGTGTAGGAAAATGCATTTCTAATCTCCAGGTTTTCAGTGATAATGAAATGTTCCTCAAAAGAGTGGGTGATATAACTCAAGTAGGAAATAAAAGAGGGATGTGAAAAGACTGAAGAGAATACTGATATGTATCAAGAAGTTAGAAGTTAACAAGACATGATAGAGATGAAAAGGAAGAATAAAGATGACTGAACATTGGGTGGCAAGTAATAGGTGTGTAGCTCTTCCATTAGATGAAGAAGCTAGACCATCTCTGGAGGAAACATCTCCTTGTGGTCCAGAGAATAATGATGTGTATCCATCAGTAACAGGGAAAAAAAGAGATAAAATGTGGTGACTGGTGACTCCCTGCTTAGGGATATTGAGGTGGTCTATCTGTCCAGACTATCAATCTGAAATGTGGCAGAAAACCTTCCAAGAACTGTCAAATCCAATAGCCACTATCCACTCATCCAGATTTATGGGGAGACAAATTGCGTTATCACTAGAAAAAAAAGACCATCTAGAAAGTATTGCTAAGAATTAAAACGGGAGTGTTGTCATTATTATTCCTAAATGAAAGTATGGCATTCAGAAGATATTCATAGATTTGGGAAATGAACAGCTGACTGAGAAAATGGCATGTTAGGATGTAACTTGGACTTTTTTTATCACTATGAACAATATAAGAATTATGAGTGCTCTTGAGAGGAACACACACACATGCATATACATACTTTCATATGCGTGTGGTAAAGACTTGGAGTCTTTGCACTTAAAATTTTTTAAAAAAGGAGAGAAGAAAAGTACTAGATACACAGATCTGCCAAGTCAATTACTGTGTGACGGTAGTTAACATAAGAAGACTAGCATATGAAAACACATATCCTCAGACGCCTAGATGCATATACACAATGCATGTATGGCTAACAGTGAACAACAGATCTTAATGTAAGGAGGCGGTTAAAAATAAACATTTATTGACATCTTTTGCTCTCCTACATTTCTTAATATATCTCTTCCCCTCTACCTCCCATTCAGCTCATATAAAAGAATTTAAAAAATAAGCAGTTCAACAAAATAATCCAACATATTAAAAAAGTCCAAAGTTACATACAACTTTGTTCCATGAGTTCCATGAAATGAGTTCCATGCTCATAGTCCTCTACCTCTTCAAAGAAGGTGGGGAGATACCTGCTAGAATATATAATGATCAACTTTGGTTGATCATTATAATTTCATAGTATTCAGTTTTATCTGGTTGGTTATTCTTTCCATTTACATCATTGTAATCATTGTTCCAATTCTTCTTCACTTTGCATCTTTTCCAGTGTTTTCCTGTTCTTCTTTGTATTTATCATACCTACGGTTTCTTAGGAAGCAATAATATTCCATTTTATTTAGGTACCACCATTTGATTATTCCTTAAATGATGGTCATTGATGGTCATTTTTCTTTTCAGTTATTTGCCACTTCAAAAAATGCTCCTGTCAATACTTTGGTATATATGAATTCCTTTTTAATGTTGAACTCCTTGGCTTATATGCCTAAACAGTGGAGTCTCTGGGTCAAAGTCACTGTTTAGTCACTTTTTTTAAGAATAATTTCAAATTGTTTTCCAGAAAAGTTGTACTGATTCACAGCTCTGCCAATAGTGTGTTCGTGTGCTATCTTTCTACAATCTCTCCAACATTTATTATTTCTATCTTTTGTCATCTTTCCAGTTTGCTGGTGTGAAGTAAAATCTAAGAATTATTTTGAAGTTTTTCCAAATTATTAATGATCTGGAATGCTTTTTCAAATGATTATTTATACAAGTTTGCTATCCTTTTGAAAACTGTTTACTCATTTCCTTTGATCATATATCAATTGGGAAATGACTTGGTCATTTACATTTGTTTTAGTTTCCAATATAACTGAACATTCGATGTTTTAGTCAGCCATTTCTCTTCTTACCCGAGTTGAATAAAAATTGTTCCTTCAAAAACTTTTCAATTTCATATAATCAAAAGTACATTTTATCTTTTATTATCACCTCTAGTCCTTATTTGGCTAAGAATTCATCAACAAGGAAGTAATTTGGACCTCATAGATATCCCTTGATGGGATGAGATTCATAGCTGTAATATGTATCAGAATACCTTGTTAAAAAAGGGAAAAAAAGATAAAAAGACTACTGGAGTACCATTGTATATTGGCTCATACGAGGAATCAGAATAAGCATGGAAGAGAACATGGGGATGAGGATCAACAAAGGGAAAAACAAATGTTATCATTGGTCTATTCTACAAACAGAACAGGGAAATAGAAAAGGAATTTGGGAAAGAAGCTTCTCAGAGACTTGATACTATAGTGATGGGAGACTCTAATGAGTCAGACATTTGCTGGTGCTCTCTCTGACAAAAGCAGAGCAGCTGATAAATTCTCTACATGCCTTAATGATTGTTTTATCCTTCAAAAGACAGAGGAAGCAATGCAGGGAATTGCTTCTATGGACCTGATCCTGGTTGATGGAGTAGAAACTATGAGGATTTGAGGGCAGGGGATCAATCCATCAAGACAAGGTGAGGGCAGAGGAGAGGAAAGCCTGATACAGCCTAATGTATACCTTTATGTTTATGAAGGGAATAATTTGTCCTTGACCTTGTGCTTTTTACATTTCTTCAAGCTATTTGGGTGGAGTGATAGGAGATACACTTGTTAAATTTGCAGATGACATAAAGAGAGGTGGGAGGCTAACAGACTAGATGACACGGTATATCCCTAAATATTTCTACATACTCAAACAATTGGCCAAAACTTTGGATAAGATTGAATTTATTAGGGATAGATAACAATATTCTATACTTGGATTTTTTTTCTTAATCAACTTCACAAGTACTGGATCAGGGAGGCATGTCTAGAAAACAATTCTAATGAAAAAGATGTGGGAATTTCAATGGCCTATGAACTCAGTATGAGTCAAAAGAGTCTAACACTAGAGTCTCCAGAACTAGAAAGCTGATAGAAACAAGGTACTCTTTCCTGATTAAACCTCTTCTGAAATGTGAGGTTCAATTCTATGTACCCCATTTTAGGAAAAACCTAGACAAACTAGAAAATGGCTAGAAGAAAGTGAACACTGTGGTGAGATGACCAGAAGCCATGTTGTATGAAGACTGATTGAAGGAATGGGTAATATTTAACTTAGATAATAGAATTTGGGAAGGGTTACACATATTTGTCTTCAAAACTTTGAAGGAGCTCTCATATCGTAGAGAGATTAGATTCATTTTGCTTGGCTCCCTAGGCAGCCAGATGGCACAGCCAAGTGGATAGAGTGTTGGGCCTAGAGTCAGGAAGACTGAAATTCCTGAGTTCAGATTCAGCCTCAGACACATACTAACTGTGTGATTCTGGCAAATTACTTAACCCTGTTCACCTTGGTTTTGTCATCTGTAAAATGAGCTGGAAAAGGAAATGGCAAACCACTCTAGTACCTTTGCCCAGGAAAACCCCAAATGAGGTCAAGAAGTGTCACATATGACTAAAATGGATTAGAGCAGAACTAGGAGTCATGGATGGAAGTTTCAGGTAGGCAAATTAAGATTTGATGTCAGGAAAATATTTTTTTATAATTAGAGTTCTCCAAACAGGGAATGGATAGTGCCCAAATAACTCTGCTTCATAAAGCCTGGATTATCATTTTTATGAATACGTTGTAGAGAGAAGTTTTGTTCAGGCATTGGTTGGAAGACTGCTTCCAACTCCCAAATTCTGTGATTTGTCAGAGGTAGGCAAGGAGAAGATGTTCTAAGCATGGAGTCAGCCAAGTGACACTCGAGCAATCCAGATAAATAGACTGTCCCTCTTCTCAGAATATATCTGAAGCTATACCCTCATCACCTCTAAATTTTTCTGTATTTTAAAATCATATTTATGTGGAAGAAATCCCAGAGATAGTCTCCAATTTAATGATTTGTCATACTACTGAGCCCCCTGAAAGGTGATGATGGTCAAGCATTAAGCCCAGAACAGTTCCCTTGGTGAAAAGTCATTTATGGACCAATAGAGAGCTGAATTCCACAGCAACATATTTAGAGTAAGGTGAAAGTAAATTATTTTAAAGGAAACACCTCTAAATTGACCCTTGAGTCTCAAAATTGGTGCCAAACAGGACTGGGCACAAATTCCCTAAGGTTGCTGTAGCCTGTGGCAAGTCCCTCTAAATTCCCTCATCTAATATTCTTGGCATTGGGCCAGGAAGGAGGAGGGCATTTTGCCATCTGCTGAAGCATTCATTCTGTGACATTTGGTATTTTGAGGGTAATGGTTAACAATGTCTATTGTTCATTCTTTCAAATTTTTGCAAGTACCCTTACCAGGATGTAGATTCTACAAGAAAGTATGCAGGGCAAATATCTGTTCAGAATTCAACCAATAGGAATTGCTATTCCAGGGTCAAATTCTGGAGATCATGCATAAATGCAAAGAGCAGGCCATCCCTGGCATCTGACTGATTCTTCTGTGCTACCCCTTTTTTCGAGCCCAAGATAAACATGCTTCAACATGGCATTAATTACTTTTTTTAAAATGGTGCCAAAATACGGTATTTTTTTCCTCAAAATATGATCTCTTTCATCTCCAGAAATGAAGGAGGATAAAAGACATTTTTGCTGTATGCCTTTATTTCCTGCCCCAAGACAATTTTTGTGGAATTGACTGATAAAAATGGAACCTTTTGTTGCTGCAAATCCAAACCACAGTGTCACTTGTCAGATGTGTACAGGCACATCCTATGTATAGCCCATTACTTTTACTTACTAAGCTGAGAATAAGACAGTTGATCCCTTCATACTGTACTTACTTTCTCTCAAAATAGCATTACTTTAAAGATACCACTCATTCTTCCTTGTTCATTTTTGTTCTGGATATATGCTTCTTTTATGTTGCTTTGCTTGTGATGTTTCTTTTCAAATGTCACCTTAACTCTTGCTCCCCCTCCTCTGCAACATCCCACAGCAACATTTCCTTTTCCTCCTTACTACGAGTATCTTGACCCATCCTTTACAGTCTGTTCTTTACTACTTGACTCTTCTTTGACCAGGAGATTCAAGTCTTATTCCATCTACATAGTAATCAATCAGCAAGAGTTTTAAAGCACCTACTGTGTTTGGAACCATTCTAGGCATTGGAGATAAAAGTACAAAAATGTGACTGTCCTCACTTCATTGGGAAGACCATATATATACACACACACACACACACACACACACACACACACATATATATACATACATACATACATACAAAATAAATACAAGGTAGTTTTCTTGTTGTTTTTTGGTGGGGAGGAAGGTAATAGCAGCTAAGGGAATGAGAAAAGGATTCATGTAGAAGGTAGCACTTGAGCAGAATCTTTTCTTTTCTTTTCTTTTTAAGGAAACAAGATTCTAAGAGGCCAGAGCCTACATTCCAGGCCCAGGGGAAAGTCAGCGCAAAGATAAGATCTGAGCGGCTTGTATGAGCAACATCACAAAGGCCAGTTTGGATGGATTATAGAGTGTAGGAAGGAGCACAAAGTATAATAATATTGGAGAGGCAGGTTGGGGCCATGCTGTTTTGGCATTAAAAAGCTAAACAGAGCAGCTTATGTTTGATATTAGAGCCAACTGGGAGCCATTAGAATTTATGGAGGAGGAGAGTAATATGATCAGACCTTTATTTCGGGAAAATCACTCTGGCATTTTAGAGAAGGGATAGTCTTGGAGGTAGGAAGTCCAAACAGGGACCTATAACAGTAGTATCAGCAAAGGTGAAAATTAGGGTGAATTGAACTAGGGTGATGACTGTTGGAGCAGAGAGAGGGATGGGGCTGATTCCAGAGTCAGAAAAAAAATTGATAGCTTACGGGATGGGTAGGATGAGAGAGAGTGTAGAGTTAAAGATAAGGTCCGAGTTATAAATCTGGGTCATTTGAAGGAAGAACATTTGTACTAAGTAAGATCAGAGACCTTGCTAATTCCATATTTTGGAGTTAGATAACAAATTCATTCACTGCTTCTTTACTTTCAGCCTGGAACAGAAACAACCCATTCAAATTTAATCAATAGCAGATTATTAGTTTGGATATCTAGCTTCCATCCCATGTTTCCATCATTTGACAATGTATGCCAATGTATGTTGTTCAGTCATTTTAGTGGGGTTTCATTCTTTGTGATCCTGTTTGGGGTTTTCCTAGCAAAGATATTGGAGTGGTTTTCCATCTCCTCTAGCTCATTTTTATAGATGAGGAGCTAAAGCACAGGTTTAAGTTAGTTGCCCAGGGTCACACAGCTAATAAGTGTGTAAGGCTAGATTTGAACTCAGGAAGATGAGTCTTCCTAACTTCAGGCCTGGCAGTTTATCTACTGTGCCACCTAGCTGCCTCGTTGGTTATTATGTCTATTAAATAGTGATAATATCTCTCGTCCTTCTGGGGAAAATGATGAAAAATTACTTGTCTATCTGGAAATTAAGGTTCCAGATAATTCAGTATTTATATTATTTTTACTCAATTACTACTTGACTCAGAATGACTTTGCACATTGTTCATCTTCTTGAGTGTATACATGGGCATTTGACTAAGGTTAAACCAGGAAGAAGGGAAGTCAGTCTCACCTATCAGTAGAGGGCAGGACTGTGACACCCACCTGACTCCCTGTACTCTCAGAATAGAGGGTAGTAACTTACCAAATGTTTCTATCTGACCCTTCAGACATGATATCAGATTTTCCATCAGTCTGAGGAATATGACCACATCCTTCAATCAAATCTTACAGTTAATACGCTCCCATTCAACAGTCCATTTCCATTCATCCGTTTCTTTTGTGTCTTTCACTGAAGTTCACTTACAAAGACATACTGTAAAAAGGCTTTGATGAGAATGGTAGAGATAAAGCCCAACATGTCAATCTTGCCAGCTTCTATATCAAACCTACAAGTGTAAAATAAAACAAAAGCTAGAAATTTCAGTTTCCTTTTCCTCCAGTTTCTACACTGGATACTATATATCCAATACACACTTGATAACTGCATAGTATACCCTGAGTAACCAACTCTGAATAGCTTTTGGATCTTTCCTGAAGGTAACACTATGTAGCCAAGCACAGCATCCTCAGATTTGGCTTGGTTTCTAGGCATTCTACTCTCCATCTCAGACTCACCTAGTCTTACTATCAGGTATTAGAATTTAATTTCTTCCATCCCTGTTTTACCAGGCAAGTCCAAGCAAGTTTTCCTCATGGGACATAAGCTACATGAATATTATAGTCCCACCAAGGGAGGATTAGTCTAAATTCCTTGGAGTTGCTCCAGCCTTTAGCAAGTCCTTCTAAATTCCTACTTTAACATTCAAGGGTTTAAAGGGGGTTGCTCTACCAACATCCATTTCTCCAAATTCTCCCTTTATATTCAAACAACCTCTTTTAAAATCTCTTCTGTTGTCCCACTCTATCCCAACTTTCTCCAACATTGGCTTGGCCATATGTTTGTCCTTGAGCAGGGCTCACTCCCAGGTGGCACTTTTGCTATTGTTTTACCGTATGTTTTGCCAAATACCTAAAATTGGCTTTTTTTTTTACCAATGCCATTCATTTTTCAATAGCCACATTTATTGTTAGTCAGCCTAGCACTAACTGAGTTCATACTATGTGCCAGGTACTGTGTTTACAACTGGGGACATGAACACAAAAAAGTGAAACAATATCTGCTCTCATTATTGTTATAATAATTAACATTTTAATGGTGATCTAAGCTTTGCAAAGCATACTGTCATCTCATATTAATTTATTTTATCTTCCTACAGTTAACATATTCATGTTTTATAAATAAGGATATGAAAGCTTAGACATTAAGTGATCTGCCTAAGGGTAGGCAGAAGTGAGATTTGTGCCTAAACCCAGGGATGTCCGAAATCTGTTTAATGCTCTTGCCTCTATTCCATGATGCTTCTTTTTATATGATAATAATAGTGATATCCAATTATAAAATGCTTTAACCTTTGCAAACTAAGTTATCTCATTTGATGTTCACAATCCTGTGAGATAGGTACTATCATTATTCCCATTTTACAGATAAGGAAACTGAGACTGAAATAGGTTGTTTTGCTTTACTTAAATTATTAAGGATTCAATGGTTGGTGCTAGACACATCAAGTTAAAAATAACATCTTTCATATTCATCATTACAGACCAATAACTGTCAAGAATTAGCTCTCAGGAATTAATACCAGCAGAAAATGCAAAGTGAAATCATAGTAAACGATGACCAGGTTATGGAGGGCTGAGAAAACAAAGTAGAGGAATTTGGAATTCATATGGCAGGTATTAGGGAGATTTTTGTTAGACTGTTGAGCAAGAAAGTGACATGATGAAAATGGTCCTTTAAGATAATTGGTTAGTTCGTAATATACATGATAAATTGGGGTGGAGAGAAGATGAAGGTGGCAGAAATGCCTACAAGGAGAATTTTGCAATAATTCCAGGAGTGAAGCGATAGCAATTAGACTAAGGGGACAGCAGTAAGGAAGGGATAAAGCTAAGAGTGCAAAGATGAAACTACAGGATTTGATGAGGGGTTGGGTATAGAGGGTGAAAGTGAGTAAAGAATCTAGTATGATTTAATATCTTGCCCCTAGAAGACTAAGAAAAGTAATGATGCCACTAATAGAAGTGATCTAGGGAAGAGAAGCTAATTACAGTTATGAGGATGCTGAAGGTTCCATTTAGGACACAATTCCTGAATTTGTTGATTCTATTTCACGATGAGGCAGCTAGGTGGCGCAGTAGAGAGAGCACTGGACTGGGAGTCAGAAAGACATCTTCCTGAGTTCAAATTCAGCCTCATACACTTCCTAGCTGTGTGAATCCAGTCAAATCACTTATTCCAATTTGCCTCAGTTTCCTCATCCTCATAAAATGAGCTGGAGAAGGAAATGACAAACAACTCCAGTATCTTTGCTAAGAAAATCCTAAATGGGGTCACTAAGTGTCTGATGTGATTGAGAAAACGACTGAACAACGACATCTTCACAATGCCCTCTTATCCCCTTCTTTTCCCCTCAGATTTGAATGATACAATGGTCTCTTCATTGAGCTCCCTGCAACTAATCTCTCCTCTTTCCAAACTATTTCACACAACTGTCAAAGTGATTTTCCTAAAGTGCAGGTCTGATGATGTCAAACTTTTTCTCAATAAACTCCAATTATTCCCTATGACCTCTGGGATCAGTTATAAACTCTTCTGCTTGGAATAGAAAGTCTTTCCTGACCTGGCTTCTACTTACATTTCCAGCCTTGATATCCAGTATTTCTCCTCATGCATTCTCTTAGTCCCTACTCTCTGTACTTTTGTATAGACTGTACCCCACATCTATAATGCATAGTTTTCTTATATTAACTCCTTGGAATACCTAGTTTCCCTGAAAGCTTAGCTCAAAAGCCACCTCCTTCATGTTAAAAAAAAAATAAGTCAATCTACACATGTATCTTAAGAGCCTACTATATTCCAGATGCTGTACTGGGTGCTGGGACACACAAAGGAAAAAAAACAGCTTCTGCCCTCAAGGAGCCTAAATTCTACTAGAGAACATTACATATACCCATATACTCATATACAAAATACATAAAGAGAAATACAAGGTGATTTTGGATAGAGGCACAAGTATTTGGGAACAGGATGGTAAGGATCAAGAAAGGCTTCATGTCGGATACAGTTAACTGGATTCATAGTTGATTGAAAAATTGGGTACCCAAAGACCATGAATTAATTGTTTGATATCATCCTGTAGCGATGTCTCTAATGGCATGTTTGATTGATTCTTGATGTTCTGCTCAATATTTTTATTGGGGATGCTAGTGAAAATATAGGTTCTCCCCAAAGTCTTAGCACAGTTTGTGCCATGTTTATAAAATCTGAAGATGTCACAAAGCTGAATGAGAAAGCCACTACAGTAAATGTCAGAATAAAAATTTTGATAATGGGCTAATGAAATTATGAAATATGAAACATACCAGACATAAACATAGAGACCTGCTCCTGGTTTAAATCTGTAGTCTTTCCAGGCTTATTTCCCATTATATTTCCCTCACATACTCTATGTTCCAATCAAATTGGCCAACATACTGTTTCCTGTATAAAACATTTTGTCTTCTACCTTCCTCCTTTTTATAGGATATTCATAGCCTAGAATGCTTTCCTCCTCTCCCCTACCTGTTTCCTCCTTTCCCCTCTTCCCTTTTGTAATTTCTATCTCCACTCAGGGTTGGGTCAAGTTTTACTTCGTAATATGTTCTTTCCTGTTCCACTCAATTAGTCTCCTGTTCTTACAAAGTTACTTTGTATTTATTTGTATATGTTTTGTATTTATTGGTCTGTATACATATTGTTTCTCTCAGTAAAATGTAAGCTTCTTTAGAGAAGGGACTATTTTTACTTTTGTCTTTGTATCATCATAGCCTAGTACAGTTTCTGGCACATAACAGTTACTGCATTTGCTCGTTGAATTGAGTTGAATTTTAAAAAGGCAATTGTCCAAATATAGAGTAAAAGATGTGACTGTCTTGATAGCAAGTAGTTCATGTGAAAAAATACCTAAGAGGTTTTGTTTCCTACAAGCTCAGTATGACTCAAAAGAGTGTGATGCTGGTTCCAAAAAACTGAAGGCAGTCATAGATTGTTTTGAAGATTTTAATCAATACAGTGGTAACCAATAATAATGTCTGACATTTATATGATGTCATGAGGTTTCATTCATTTCCTACTTGTGAGTCTCACTTGATGCCCATGACAAACCAGCACATAAGCTTTAGGACTCCTGGTATAGTAAGATAATAGTCCCACTGTACATTGTATTAGCCATCCAACATTTGGAATACTAGGTTCAGTTCTGGATGCCACATTTTAATAGAGATGATGTATCAACTGGATGGAAATGGGCTCTAACCTGTGGGTAGCTGGAGCTGAACAGAGCAGATTAGAGACAGAGTCAGGAATCAAACAGAAGTTTAATTTCAAAGTGAGGGAAATGGCTTGCAAGCAACACAATAATTACATGATTTCACCAGAGTGTGAGATTATCCAGAGGGTGAGTGCAAAGGATTTTGTTATGCCAAACTCAGGGCACAGCTTGCTTGCTGGGTTATAGCTCTGGAAAACAGGATGTCTCCTGATAGCATGACAGATGACATCCAGATATTTGCTGTTAGTCTTCCACTTAGGATGCTGATAAATGGGAATTAAATTAAGATTGTTCCTTGTCTGCAATTATACTGATTATAATTTGAACTTCTTTTTTTTCCCCACAACAGTAGATTTGATCCAAATCTCCCAATACTGCAAGACACTTGGTAGAAAAAGTATGAAAGTGCTTTGGGCTATAGAGCATATCCTGTTAGAATCAACTTTTCGTTTAGAAAGAGGACAAACATTCTCAGGTTAAAATGTTTACTTTTATTTTTAGGGGAATGAGGTAAACTTCCCTTTGAGGGATCAATCGAAGGGCATTACAACTTTCATTGACGTCGATATTCAGCATAAATGGAATTTGTTGTCTTCTGTGGTCTACAAAGAAATAAGCTGGCAAGAAAATGTGTTATTAATAAACAGTGAAACTACAGAAGATGTTTGTGTTCTATTTTGGTGGATTACTTTCCCCCCTCTTTGCAGACTGAACACTCCGTCTTTATTCTACAGCTCTGACTTGAAGCAAAACATGTAACAGTACTCGAGGAGAGCACCAATTAGTTTTCTAAAGTGTGGGTGGGAGAGGAATGGATATAAAGTAGGTCAACTTTTAACTAACAGGCTTAACTTGTAGGGTCAGAAAAGCCTCAATCAGAGTTTTGTTTATCTCTAGAAAAAGTATTGCTGCTATGTCCTGGGGGATGAGAATTTTCAGATGATGCCAAGAAAAGTCATTTTTCCCCCTCTGCCACAAACAGTATTTCCTTTGACCATATGACTAACATGGATGTAAGGCATTGTCGTTAACAATGGGAATTCGGTTTATGTCTTACAACAATCCATTAATGTCATTCACATCAAATATTATTACAACGCTCCATTTCTCCACTCTTTCTATACAGTTTGAAACTGTACTCTTGCCTGCAGCCCAGGTTTTACAAGCTGCCTTTGCTTCTGGCACTGATATACTTTGTCATTTTATTTTAAAAATTAAAGTTTGTAATACACAGTCAAATCAGCAGCACGAAGTGTGAATTATGTGTCTCATGATGTGCACCGGATAACAAGAAGATTAGAAATGTCTCCTGAGCAAAACTTCTATCAAACTAAGTTTAGGGAGCAACTTTTATGATTGTTACTCTGTATGTGATAAGTGCCAGCAATAGCTTGGTTGCTCTAAATAGCCTGGACCTGACTTTGAAATTTATATGTGGATAAACTCAAAATTGATGCTGACTTCAGTCATCATATTTTAGTACCTGTTATCATCAATGGAAAAATCATGTAGTCTCTTTTATCCTTTCCTTGTCTGCAAAATGGAAATAACAATATTTCCTACCTTCTGTGGCTGTTAAGAAAAGAGTACCTTGTAAACCTGAAACTTGGTGTTATTATTTTAATTTTTTGTCTAAGCATGCCAAAGTTCAGTTTAATTTAAAAATGTAATTTTAAATGTAATTCATTGATGCCATTTATTTTTACATCACAGTCATTTACAGACAACAAATCCTTTCTTACAAAATGGGGAAAAAACTAGTTAAGAAGAAACAGCTATCCCAGTGGTGACTACATCCCACAGAGAATTCAACATTCCCCCACTTCTCTACTAAGTGAGGTTAAATGTGTTTCATCATCCATTTTCCAGGGCCAACACTTGTTAAATAGAATTTGACTTCTGTGTAGGGTTGTTTTTAGTTACGTTATTATGGTTTTTGTGTATATTTTTCTCCTGCTTCTATTTCTTTTGTATCAATTCTTACACATTTTAACCACATTTCTCTGAATTCTTTATGCTTATCTTTTTTTTTTTTTTTAACAGCGCAACAATTTTCCATTATATTTGGTTGATAATTTGTTAGGCCATTCCCCAGGTGATGGACATCTGCTTTGTTTCCACATTTTTGCTACCACAGACATTGCTGCTATTAATAGTTTGTCATTTTGTGATCCTTGACCTCCTTGGGGTTTATAATCAGTAGAGGGATTACTGGCAAAAGAGTATGAACAGTTCACTGGTTTTTCTTGCATAGTTACAAACTGATATCTGCAATAGATAGTCTAACTTACAGATCCATCAACAGTAAATTGGTGTGTCTTTCTTCCAACAGCCTCTCTACCTTATTATTTTCTTTTCTTCTCATTCCTTTGAAATACCATTTTAGTTACCACTGGATGAAAAGTAGTCTATGCATGTGTTTTTCAAATATATTCATTTACAAAGTCATTATTAGTTGGCCTGGGTTTCAAATGAATATTTTTTGATTTATTTAAAATGGAAATTCAATATAAACAAAATAAAACTACACTGTTATTCATTCATTTATTTACTTATTTGCTTATTTATTTATGTTTTATAAAGCATGACTGTAACATAACAACATTTCTTCTAGAAGCTACCGATGACATTCCATTTATTTCATTGTAGTCATGGCTTTGTATTTAAGGAACTCATGAAAACATATAAAGACCTACAGGATTCTTCTAGAACTAGCCAAAATGAATCAATTCATTTAGGCTTAAACTGTGATTCCAAGCTGAAACCCTTTCATGGAACAAAATTTGCCAGATATCTGTTGTAAGGATTTGATGTAGAAGAAATCAGAGGACCTGGGTTTGAATCCTGGATCCACTTACTGACTGTGTGATCTTGGGCAAATTACAAGACTTCTCTGAGTATTTGTTTACTCATCTTTAAAATGAGAGGCCTGGACTGGCTGACCTTTAAGGTCTCTCAATAATAAAATTTTATCATCTGCCATTGCTTGAAGTGAATTATTGAGCTGTAGTGTTAGAACTAGAAGTAATCACCCCATCCCCCAGCCCATTTTACATATAAGGAAACTGATATTCAGGGAAGCTAAATGACTTACTGAAGATCATATGGTCAGCAAATATCAGTGACAACTTAAGCCCTGGTTTCCAAATTCTCTGTTCAGTGCTCTTTCTGCTAAATCATATTAAGTATGCACATTCTTTTTTTTTACTCTATTTATGAATGGGGATCTGACCTCTGATATATTTTATGTTTCAGCCACAGGAGCAACTATTCTTATTCGCAGCTGGAAATTATCCAGTATGCTATGCAGCCAATCAGTGAGTGCTCCCTCACTGTCCATTCATGATGATGCTTAAGTGCTAGGCACTCCAAATGTTGTTCCATCTGTTGTTGGTCAAGTAAGGGCTTCAAAATCTTCACATTTCAATGATAAAATAGAAAGACATAGCTCTGCCAAGTATTCTTGTGGGGGTGCTCATTTAATAAAGGATCTAAACAAATAGTTTTCCATCAAATTAAAGTATTAGACACAAATCAGGCTTTTAGTGGACATTTTCTCCACTGGATTCTAGCTACAAATGATTACTTCCTTTATTCCATCAATGAGGCAGCAAATATTTCTTAGGTACTGCTTATCATATGCAAAGCACTGTACTGGGAGTTTGGAGAGGGGGAGAAAGGGGATACAATATTTAGGTAAGAGACAGTCTCTCTTGCGAAAGAAGTTACAACCTAGTTGGGGAGTAAACCAGCAACACATAACACATAATATACAAAATTACGTAAGTGTATTAGTTTGTTCAGAAAACCAAATGTCAATTTGAGATCTGATAGTCATTATCAATTGGGAGGGACAAGAGGAAGCTTCCTAGAAGAGAAAGTATTTTAATTGGACTTTAAAAAACATTTGACAGGGAAAAAGGAGGAATTAGGGCATCCCAAGCCTAAGGAACAATGTAAGTGAATGCTTGGGAGTTCAGTGAAAGAGTAGGGGGTAGGGTCAGTGTTTTTTAATTCCCTCACAGGAAAGCAAAGAGGTGCCACTTCTTTGCTCTCTTTGTAAACTTGGGTAAATCACTTAATCTATCCTAAGTCTCAACTTCTATATTTGTAAAATGGAGATAATAATTTTCCACCTTACAGGAGTGTTGTGACAAAAATACTTTGTAAACCTGAAGTATGATATAAAAATAAGTTTTCATTACAAACATTATTACAAACATGACAGAATCCTTGAGAGCAGGGATTATTTCCCCTTTTTTGTCCCC
Source organism: Bettongia penicillata ogilbyi (assembly GCA_023548195.1). Classification (NCBI taxonomy): domain Eukaryota; kingdom Metazoa; phylum Chordata; class Mammalia; order Diprotodontia; family Potoroidae; genus Bettongia; species Bettongia penicillata. The sequence goes on along the minus strand of JAJHZJ010000318.1, from coordinate 7,426,911 downwards.
TTTCACTGTGCCTGACACTTAGAAGATACTGAATAAAGGCTTCTTGATCAATGGATTACTGGGGACTTCCTCTAAAAACTTACTTTAATGTCTTATTATCATGGACTTGGAGGGGGCCAACATGTACCAATGGAGGAAAAGATATGGCAGACACTATCAAGTTGAAAGGCTTCAAGTTTGGTCTGCTGATGGTTTGTATTATGTAGTATTATCTGAAGAATGAGTCAAACTAAGTTTGAAGAGTTTCATTGTCGGAAGATTGACCTATGCTGTTTTTTGGGAGGTGAATGTGACACAGTGACTGATTGAATTGCCCTCTAAGCTTCAGAAGGGGTTTTAACTTGTCTAGGTGGAGGGAGGACTCACACTGATAAAATCTCAGAAATATTACTCTGGAACTGACCGCTCCAGAAACTTTATGACATGCAAAGGTCCAAGTTGCTTTCATGATTCTAAATCTGCCCCCACAACAGTGAATAGAGGCTTCCTTGGTGGAAATGGTTTCTTCAAATCCTCCTGTCCTTTGGCATTTGGTTCAATGCTACAGTCTCCAATTCCATTTTTATACTTATTTCCTCTCCTTTTTTCCTTGGCAGAATTGAAGATTTCTCAGAAAATAGAATCGTGAAGGAAAAGAAGGTTACCATATTCTTTTAAAAAAAAATAAGTATTTTTGCCCAGTCTTGTGCAGTCTTTCTATCTCTGCTCTCTTTTGACACGAGGTACAAGATCTGAGAAAGGGAGGAAGAGGGCTCCTTCCACATAGAAGTCTTTAAGTAAAAGCTGGTTGTCCCCTTGCCAGGTGTTTTTTTTTATTTTTTTTTTAACAGCTATTGTTTTTCAGTTATGATTTGGAATAGATGGACACTGAGGTCTCTTCCAACTCTGAAATTCTGTGATCTTCCCACATTAAACACTAGCTAAAAACGTGTCATTTTTGTAACCTACTTTCTCTCTTCTCTGTCTCCAGTCTCTTCCATACTTTATTTTATTCTATATGTAGCAGGATGAGCTTTTTCAAGCTTTATTTTGGTTACAATCCCCTCCTTTGATAGGAAAAAAAACGCTTAAAATTTCAATATTGCCTGTTAAGTAGTCTATGCTCCTTAATCTGCAATCAAAAGCACCTAGCAGTCCGGCTTCAACTTCCTTTTCTAATCTTACCTTATACATTTACACCTTATACACTTGATGATCCTGACAGAGGGGACCATTTGCTTGCCTCTTCATATTTATTCCTCTCTTTTTTCATTCATTTGCTGTGCCCAGGATGCCCTTTCCAGTCCTCTCAATTTCTACTATTGAAGTTACTTTGTAAAAGTCACAAACTGTATTTGAACACCTCCCTCAACCTCCAAGCTTGTCGAGCTAAGATTCCACTTCCTTCGTGAAGTTTCCTTAGGTCCTCCCCACTGCAAGTCAGAAGTCATTTCTCCTTCCTCTAATTTCCTCTGATTTTATAAACAGTTGTGTATCGCTCTCCTGTGCATTTGCCGTTTGCTATTTTGGATCATAACGATTTGTGCCAAGGGATGTACTGGTAAGTATTTAACAACCAGGTTTTGGGAGGAGGGGTGTAAATGTACGTATAATATACTTTTAAGTTCTGTTGTGGTTTAGTTGTTTCAGTCATGTCTGACTCTTCATGGTTTTCTTGGCAAAGATACTGTAGCGATTTGTCATGTCCTTCTCCAGCTCATTTTATAAATGAAGAAATTAAAGCAAGCAGGGTTAAATGACTTGCCCAGGGTCACACAGATAGTGAGTGTCTGAGACTAGATTGGAACTCAGATCTTTCTGACTACAGGCCCAGCATTCTATCCACTGCACCACCTAGTTATCCCACTTTTAAGTTTAAGCTACATCTATTTTTTTTTACTTGTTTTGTACCTACTTCTATGTGTTTAGGTAATTTCCTAGTTCTATTAGGGCCAGGAGTGTTATATTTTTGTTTTTACAATACCTAGACTATAGTAAGATCTTAAGCAATGCTTTATTGATTGATCAATCCCAAGGACACATACACTGTTCAGACTTCACACACTTGCAAAATTCTCTCCACTCTAATCCAACATAAGATTTGTGTATTAAGCATCTATTATATGCTAGGTATTATGCTAGGTGCTGAAGATGAAAAGAACCCAAACAACCTCATATCTTTCCAACCTAACTCTTTTCAGCTACCTGACAGCTATCTTAATCAAATTGTCTACTACCATAAATATAAGTGTCAGTTCCAGGTAAAGGGCATTCACTCACATTATCACTTACTTCAGCTTTGCCGATAGCTGAAATCACTTAGTTCTAGTGTTAAGGACTCTATACCCAGTCAACCATCCTCATATGTCATGGTAGATATTCTGCAGCCAGCTGACTCTCCTGGCCCTTGCAGTCATTCTGTTTCTCATGCTAATAATATTTAATAATATAATAATATACACACATATACATATACATCTATGTATAGTCACATTATAGTTATGGAACATAATATGTTGAACTGGATGTCTCATAGACATCTCAAATTCAACATGTCCAAAACAGAACTTTGTTCATTAGTTAGTCGTTTTTGTGCTTTGTCTTCGAAGAGGACCAAAATGATATCACAATATCATGATCAATGTACAGTGTCTGACCGTGTCTGATCAGAACAGTATAAGTTCAGAAGGCTCTACCACAGGCCAGGTGCAAATAGTTCACATGAATATTTGAAATGGAGATGTCTCTAAATTTGTGCATCTTATGTCTCTTTTGAGCTACTGAAATTTTGCTTCACTCATGGAGCACAGGGACTTCTTTGATGAAGGCATGCCATGCTAGGCAGTTCTACGCCATTCTCCCCCAGATCTCACAATCAGTTCCAAAGTTCGAGAGGATTGGAGAGTGTTCTTATATTGCTTCTTCTTACCTCTGTGTGAGCACTTGCCTTGTATGAGTTCTCTGTAAAATAGTCTTTTCAGCAAATATATGTTTGGCATTTAAACAATATGGCCAGCACATTGGAGTTGTATTTTCTTCAGTAGAGTTTGAATGCTTGGCGAGTTAGTTCAAGAAAGGACCATGGTATCCAGTATGTTATTTTGCCAGATGATCTTCTAAATTTCCTCAAGACAATTCAAATGGAAGTGATTCAGTTTCTTGGCATGTCACTGGTATACTGTCCAGACTTCACAGGCATACAACATTGAAGTCATCCCAATAGCTCATTAGACATTGTTTGATAGGCAGTCCAATACCTCTTCTTTTCCACACTTTCCGTTGGAGTCTTCCAAACGCTGAGCTCGCTCTGGCAATGTATGCATCAACCTCATCATCTATGTGGACATTCTTGGAAATTACACTGCCAAGTTAAGTGAACTTATCCACAACATTCAATATTTCTCCATTTGCTATAACTAATGGCTCCATTTATGGATCATGTGATGCTGGCTGATGGAGCACCTGTCTTTTCTTGGTGTCAATTGTTAGGCTAAAATTAGCACAAACAGCAGAGATTTATTCTTTACTTTGTTGCATCTCAGCTTCAGAGGTTTCATTGAGTGCACCATCATCTGTGAACAAAAAATCATGCATTAACTCTCTATTAACACTTTAGTCTTGGCTTGTAGCTTTCTCAAGTTAAATAACTTACCATCAGTATGGTAGCTGATCTTGATAGCATTTTCATCTTTTTTAAAGGCATCTGACAACATTGCTGAAAACATCATGCTAAAAGGCATGGGAACAATCACATAGCCCTGCTTCACTTCATTGGTGACTGGGAAAGCACAAGAACACTGTCCATTACACAGAACCTGGGTAAGCATGCCATCAGGAAACTGATGAATTTCAGGCAACCATATTTTGCCATAATTTTCCACAAGTCCTCACAACTGACAGTATCAAAGACCTTGGTCAGACTCATAAATGTTGTTTACAGACCTCTGTTCTGCTCCCGGCATTTTTCCTGGAGTTGTCAGGCAGGAAATACCGTATCATCTATTCCTTGGCTTTTTCTGAAGCCATACTGGCTCTCAGGTAGATGAACATCTTCTGAGTGAAAGATTGGTCCATTAAGGAGGATTCTGGCAAGAAGAATCGAGATGTACAACGGAGGCATTTTTGATAATCTCCTTTTGCCATATAACCCAGAAAATTTCAGTCAGCTTTTTTATGAGCAGTGGAGCCTCTGCCTTGCAAATCTCAACTGGAGTCAGCAGCAGGTGCTTTGCCATATGAGAGTAGCCCAATGGCATTAAACAACCTTTTTTTTCAGTTGGAAATTTTTACAAAGAGGGATATACTTCAACCTGAGATATACGGTCAATAGTTTCATTGCTGATTGATGACAGTCTGTTGAGAACACTATGGAAGTGTTCAGTCCATCTCTCCAGGATCATCTTATTACTAATCCTTGTGGTTCTATCAGCACTGAGGAGTTGAGATGCACCATAGGTTTTGACCTATAAATAGCCTTCAGGGCAACATAAAAATGCTTTGAATTGTTACTATCAGCATAAAGCTAAATTTTATCTGCCTTCTTACTGAGCCAATAATCCTTCATCTCTCTGTTTCAATTACACTTTACATCTGATGGACTTAAACACTGCCTTCTTAGAGACAGATGAACTATGCTGCTGGTAAATCCTATGGAGTTCTCGTTTTTTGTTTATCATCTTCTGAATTTCCCTTGTATTCATCAAACCAGTCTTGATGTTTGCAAGTGTGGCACAGATGAGTAAATGCAGTGCTATACACTAAACCACTGAAAGTTGCCCACTCCTTTTCTGCTTCACTGTTGCCAACTAGTTATTGCCTCAACTTTCCTTCCAAGTTAGCAACAAACTGTTACCACTCAGACATGTGCTCTAATCTGTTGACATTGTCTTCTAGTAGTTGTTTTGCCTTTGGGCTGCTGCTTTTGTTGAACGTGATCCAACACTCTGCCTCACACCTAGCCTAAGTCACTCTCATATCCTATCTTATCTCTTTTCCTTACACTGGCATAGTCTATTAAATGCCAAAGTTTTCTGTGAAGGCACATCCATGAAGTTTCATTGCAGTTAGGTAAATGAAAGACAGTGTCAGTGCTGAGAACATCATGAGATACACAAGTCGTCAGCAGTAAATGACCATTGATGTGACCGTTTCTGTCTCCATTTCTCCCAGGACTCCCTGCTATGTCTCCTAGTCCGGGTCTACTCTTGCATTATAGAATTATGTTTGTGCTTTTTCTGGCAATTGATAAGGGTCTCCAGGTTTCATAAAATTTTGCTTTGACCTCATCAGGGTTTGTCCTTGTGGAAATATAGGAACTGATGATGGTGGTGTGTTGCTTTCCTGCAAGAGGCAATCACATTGTTGTGAACCTGTCATTAACTCCTCTTGCTAAGCATACAAGCTTGTTGACTAGATAAGTTTTGCTTGCAAAACATATGCCAACTTCACAGCACTCCCCTTCACTGAGACCACTCCAAAAAAATGCATATCCAGCTCTGAGTTCAGTAAGCTGGTCTTCATTTGCCAACTTCTTTTCACTCAGGGTTGCTGTTTGGATGGGATACCTGCCAAGTCCTCTCACAACAAAAGCTGTTTGTCTTTTAGGTGTGCTGGATTTCATATTGTCCATAAGCATGTGCACATTCCACGTACCAATGGTGACTGGAATCCTCTTTGCAAAACTTTTTGTAGATATATTTTGTGTTTTGACCACAGGGTGGGATCCCTATCTGCTGTGGTAAGCAGGCCAAGATTGAGTGAAGCAGGCTATTTTGGGGTCACCTTCTCTAGTCCCTTCCTCACACCAGGAGGTAAGCAGTGCAGTCCTTAAAAAGGCTATTTGGACATGCGGCGGGCTGCCTGAATGCAGGGATGTGACTTCAGCTTCCAATGTATCTACATTTTCTGTTTCATCACTGACCGTCACCACAGGGTTGTGATGCAGGTAAAATGGTAAAAGCATTTGCATGTCTTTTGATTTGTGCATAAACCGGATTTAAGTGTAGGAGAGTTGTACACAGTCATCAGCCTCAGTCTCTGTTCCAGAATCATGGGAGTCTAGTGACAAGAAAAAAGTCAAGACAACTAGTGATGGCCCAGGATCCAAAGGCTGACTTTGGGATCTTCAATTGTTTAACCATGCTCTAAGCACTCCACAGCACCTTCTTCAGCCATCTTCATGGTCATTGGAACAAATTACTCTCATTCACCCATTCTTCTGGAGGAAGGCCTTACATACTTGGGATAGACACCTCCCCACACCCCACAACTCACTGCCTATTTGAGACCCACCAGTTACTCTCAACCTGGTTTAACCCATCTGCTGAAACAGTTTAACAATATGTGGCTGCTGCACATGCTACAACTTCTTGGAGCTACAGGTGAGTTAGGTGAATCAAGGGGACACCAAAGGGGGAAAGCAGTCCTGAAAAGGGTTCAGCAGCCCTCATACCAGAGGTACTGGTCTTCCCTGAACACACCCTACTCCCCTAAAATAGAACATATTATCTTTTTCTATACACCCACATACACACACACACACACACACATTCCTCTTTCCTAAGTTTTCTGATGGAGGGCACCTCCATCCTTCCAGTCTCCCAGGCTTTCAACCTTGGTGTCATTCTCTACTTCCCACTCTTATTCAACTCCCATATCCAATGTGTTGCCAACTCTTGTTTCTACTTTTGCAATATTTCTTTGGTATGTCCCCTTCTCTCCTCTGACACAGCTTTCCCACCCTGGTGTTGACCCTTAGCTCCTAACATCTGGACTATTATAATAGCCTTCAAGTTGATTTCCTTGCCTCAAATCTCCCTAATCCAGTCCATGGCCCAGTCAGAAGCTACCATGATCTCCCTAAAGTACAGGTCTGATTATGAGACCACTTCTCATTCCCTTTCCTCCACACCTACTCAGTAAACTCCAGGGACTCCTATTACCTCCAGGATCAAATGCAAAATCTTCTGTTTGGTCATTAGAGCCTTTTATAATTTGGCCGCTTTCTACCTTCTTGGCATTCTAATGTATTACTCTCCTCTGGCATTAATGACTGGCATTATCTCAATCTTCACAAGTACTTTATGAGATAGGTAACATAAATATTATTACCGTCCCCTCTATGGATGAGAAAAATGAGACTCAGATTTAACTGACTTAACCAGAAAGTGAATGGCAAACCCAGGAACTTTGACTCCCTAACCTGGTTCTTTTTTCCACTAAAGTAGGCTGCCTAAGAAACACCCCCGCATGATGTGGGTGCTCCGGCCCAGGCTCATGTGGGTGGCTGACCGTTGCCAGAATTAAACTTGAAAGTTTGGTCTCATTTGTTCTATATCCTAGTTAACTGAATTATAGGCCATACATGGAGTCCAAACACTGCTTCTTCCTCTTAATCCAAATGTCTGGTTCTCTAGTCTGTGACATCTTCCAAATGTGAATATTTCAGTGAAAGGTGGAACCATAATAAACTCAGTCAGTTCTCCTTCAGCAATCCATCTCTTCCAAATTTCCTTTGACACCAATGGCAAAAACGGCCGTGTTTAAAGCATGCTGGGATCTTTTATTGCCTGGATCTTATCAGAAATGTCTGCCTGAGAACATGCTCATTCAGGGCATTCCCACCAGAAACAAAACAATGCCGCTTGAGACCTCCCTCGATTCAGTACATCTGTTTTGGATTCTATGATGAATTTAAAACTTGGAGGAGAGTGTAAGGAAAGCACGGGTGCCATGTACCATGCCAAGGGACAGCATACAGCACAGAAGGCTGCTAGGCATTTTAAAACTGCCTATGGGGAAGATTTAAAATCTCTGTTTTTCAGATATAGACAAGTGGAGGGAAAGTAATTTCATTCATGCTGAGTGGGTTCTGACTAATGAGACAAATAGGACAATCAGAGACAGTGGAGTAAAAGTACTTGGCATCCCAAACTATGTTTGTACCCTGATTATTGGACCCCTTTGGCCAGTTCCTAACATTCCCCTTCTTCTATATGTCATGTCTCTGAAGACAAGAGGTTTCTGGGGGATATTTTTAGCAATGGGAGTGTTGATAGGGCGGTAGTTTCTTAATGATACATTTAGTCTTAGCAAGCCTCAAGAGAATTCATTGATGTGCTGGGAGTCACTGGTGGGAGTCACCCCAGGATGCTTGCCTCATTGAATGAGGCACCTGATGAGGTCCAGGAAAGGAAGAGTCCCTCAATGACAGTCCAGAAGCTGAAAGTTTGCCTGTATGTCAATCACTCAGCTTCATAGTACTCTGGTTTTATACACTTGATTTTTACTTTTACTGCCAACTGAGTCACAGGTGCCCATTAGAAATCAGTTTATAGGGTTCTTATTTTCCCAATCTTCAACTGCTCCTCTTCTCTACATCAATGTTCAATTTCAATTAATTGTGGTTGTTGACCACTAAATGTGAAATTATCTAACACCAGGAACTGAGTGGATTCATCTTAAATCAGATGTCTGAAGCATTCTTTGTAGTTACAAGTGTACGCTCAAAGGATCATACATTTAGAACAGGAAGGCACCTAAGAGGTCATTGTGTCAACACACACATGAAGAAAAACTGACACACTGAAAAGGGAAAGGATTTGTCCAAAGTCACACAGCTACTAAATAGTAGAACCTTAACTGAAATCCATGTTGTCTGACTCCAAATTCAGAATGCCACCTCTCCATGTTCTTTTATTCTTTTTAAAAAATGTTCTGTAAATGTGTTTTTATTTTACATTATACACATTTGCAGATTATCACCATACTGTGAGAAGTCTCTTGTACCAAAGTAAAAGAATTAAACAAAGCTAATAATGGGATAAAGATATAGGTTTTATGGAGGTGGGGGAAGAGAGGAAAAAAAGAGAGAGACAGAGAGAGAGATGGGGGAGGAAAATATTCATAAAATAGTTTGGGAAAGAGGTCACTAACAGTTGGGAAGATTTTGCATCCTGCACTTTGCATCTGCTGCCCTGCCTGGTTTCATCTCTATGGAACAAGATACCCTTCCCAGATTAAGCTCAGTTTTAACCTCACCACCTCCCTTGCCCTCTGATTGGAGGGCTGGAGGATAGAGTACCAAACTCCTCCCAATGCCTTTCTTTATAGAAGCCAGAAACTTGATTCTCCCCTTGCTCCACTTTGTAAATGCTAGTTTCACCTGCATGGAACAAGATATCCTATTGAAGAGTACTGCCCCACCCCAATCCTTGTGTCTCCTTGCACCCTGCTTTCCTGCCTTTTTTGTGTGTTGTCTCTCCCTTTAATTTCCTTCAAGATAGGGATTGTCTTTCTTTTTATTTATTGTATCCCTAGCACTTAGTACAGTGTCTGACACATAGTAGGTGACATAGTGGGTGCTTAGTAAATGTTTCCTGGATTGGATTGGATTAGAAAAAGCTCATGTAGAATTGGGGTTGTTAACATTTTTTTGTGTGTAATGGACCATATTGGCTGTTTGGGGAAGCTTATGGACCCTGAATCAGAATATTTTTAGTAAAACAAAATACATAGGACTACAAAGGAAACTAATTGTATTCAAATGTAGTTATCAAAATATTTTTTTAAAATGGTCTTGGGGTTCAGATTAAGAAATTTTGGTGTGGAAGGTGATGTTTGAGTTGTGTCTTGAAGGAAGAGGAATTCTCTGAGGAGGGACAGGAAGAGAGGCTATAATCCAGGAATGAGACACATCCAGGACAAAAGCACAAAGACACAGGATGGAGTGTCTGCTACGTGTAAAGATCAGAGAGAAGGTTAGTTGGATTTGATGGAAGAGTGTGGAAAGGAAAATAATGTACAACAAGGCTGGAAAAATAGATTGAGGTCAGATCCTGAAAGGCTTTAAAAATCAAGTTCTTATATTTAACAGAAATCTGCCTCTCTGCAACTCCTACCCAGTGCTCCTACTTCTGCCATCCACTATCAAACAAAACAAAGCAAACCCTTCTTCAGTGAACGGACTTTCAAATGCTTAAAGAGCCCTAGCTCTGATACATATTGGTTGTGTGACTTGGGCAAGTCACTTTAACTTTTTAAGCACAATTTTCTTGTCTATAGAATAAGGGTGTTATATCTTTTTTTCTTTCTTAATTCTATGCTGTTTTTTTTTCTTTTAGAACCTGTAAGTTTCTTTAAAAGTTTATTGATGCTTTCAAAAATAAATAGTAAACTAGTACTTATTAAGTACCTACTATATGCTAGGCACTGTGTTAAATGCTGGATATAATATAGCTGTCATTTCTTGATATGCCCTCAAACAAATAACCTCATCAGCTTTATCTGATGGTGTATGCCTCATTCTATACCTATATTCCACCACTTCTATGACAAGAGGCAGGAGGTGTGCTTCACCATTAGACTTCTCAGGTTATATTTGATTATTTATGTCTCTTTTTCTCTAGTCTGTTATAAACACTTCTCCAATATAAACACTTCTGCCAATACTGTATCTGCTTTCTTCTGGTAGTCTGCTATGAACACAGCTCTGGAAAGAATCATAGAAATGAGGAAGAAGGGATCTTAATGAATATGTAGTCCAACCCCCTCATTTTAAGGTGCAGAAAACGAGTCCCAAGGGTCTTAAGTGACTTTCCTAAGGTCACACAGGTAGTATCAGAAGTGGGACTTGAACTCTAGCCTGCTGCCTCTAGAATTAATGCTCTTCCACCTCAATCACGCGTCCTTCAATTCCCTTCCCAGTCAATAGTTCTCAGCATCCCAAAAGAAGTCACTGAAAGAGTGTTGTATTGAGATGAATGTCACTCAACAAAATAGATATGACTTTCTGATGGGGTAAAAGGGCATTTAATTATTTCCATTGTTGCTCTTGGACTTTCAGGTAAATTTTCTAGTTCAAATGCAAATATACAAATCAAAAATTACTTCCACAACTTGATAATGTAATTTTTAACATAAAATCTTTAAAGATAAAGAAACAAACATTCCTGCAAATAGAATGAAATTTTATTATAAATCACTTCTTCTCGGAGGACCCATTGGGCATACTTGATGTAAACTTGAAATCAAATGTTTGTGGAGAGAGAGAGTAATAGCTTCTACTAGGCTGCTCCTCTTCCCTTCAGAAAAAGGAGCATCTGGGCCAGGCTGGGAACAAGACCCAAAGAAAATGATACCTCTAACTTAGTTTCAAGAGAAGAGATGATAGGGCAATCTCTTCCCCAACTCCTTTCTATTACTTTCAGGTGGACAAGGACAAGTAGGTGGCATAATGGATAGACCACTAGACCTGGAGCCAGGAAAGTCTAAGTTCAAATCTACCTCAAATACTAACTTGCTTTGTGAACCTGGGAAGTGAATCTGTTTGCCTCAATTTCCTTATTTGTAAAATGGAGATAATAATAGCACCTACCTCGCAGGGTTGTTGTGAGGCTCAAATGAGATAATATTTATAAAACTTTTAGTATAGTTCCTCATACTTAGTAAGTGCTATATAAATATTAGCTATTATTATCCATGATGTTCCTTTTTACTAGAATCTCTATAACCCAAATCTCAGTTTTCTGACTGGTAGGACTGTTGTGAAACTCAGTCAAGATTTACATAAAGTACTTTATAAACCTTAATGTACTTAGAGTGTTTACTATTTGTTATCTATGTTCTCCTGGCTCTTGTGTTTTACATACTACTGTCCTCTAACCTAGCCCATCTATGTTAAACCTAACTTTGGACAGCTTGCCTGGCTTCATAATCCCAGGTTCACTTTGAATGCCAATTTCTGGATGCCTCTAAGGTTCTTAACTAGGCTCTTAAATATAGAAATCCATGAATTTGTGTTTTAAAAGAATATATATTTTGATAATTATACTTCAGTAAAATGGGGTTCCTTTGTAATCCTATGTATTTTGTGCATGAAAAAAATTATTCTGAGAAAGTTTCCATAAATTTAATAGTCAAAGAGGCCCATGATGCACATAAAATGGTTAAGAATCCCTGATTTAAGATTTGGTCTATATCTATCATTCCCAGGCATGCTTTGGCTATCCTGAGCCTGTCTTCCTCCTCTGTCTCCATTACATGTAACTGCCCAGAGGCTCAATTCTGTCACATCAGTCAATAAACATTTATTAAACACATGCTGTGTACAGATGTCTGGGGAAAACATTAGAGTTGGAAAAAAAAGTGTTATGTGATATCTGAGGGGAAAAGTCTTTACAAAAAGGGATTGGAAAAAGCTTTCTAGAAAAAGGAAGCATTTGAATTAAGGATGGAGTAGGAATCCAAAAGACGAAAGATGGGGAAACTTTTTATGAATAGGGAGGAGTGTAAGAAATAGCACTGAGAGAGAAAAGTTAAAGTGTCAGTTTGTCTGAAGCATAGGGTATGTAGGAGAATGATGTGATCTAGGCAGTTGGGGGTGGGACATAGTACACAGAGGGCTGCGTCTGAAGTCAGGGAGACCTGAGTTCAAATTTGGCACCAGACATTTACTATGTGACCCTGGGCAAGTCACGTAACCTCTGTTTGCCTCTGTTTCCTCATCCAGTAAAATGGGAATAATGATAGCATCTATCTCCTAGGGTGGTTGTGACAATCAAAAGAAAGATAATAATTATAAAGCACTTCGCATAGTGTCTGGCACATAGTAAATACGATGCAAATAGTAATTATTAAGGCTAAAAAAAGACAAAAGATTTTGAGCTTTACTTAGAAGGAAATAGTAGCCACTAAAGATTTTATGAATACAAAACAGATTAATGCTTAAGAAACAGTATTCTCCCAGGAGTATGAACAGAAGATTATTAAATGAGATTCCAAGGCTGTCTTTGAAAATGCAGAACGTTTATGTTCTTTGTTTTACTTAAATCCAAATGGGAAGCACCTAAGGGAAAGTCAATATCTGTACTCTTGCTGCCTCTGAAGTGTTTAATTTTTATTTCCAGGTAGAGACTGCCGTACATGTGATTTCACTGGAACAGGGAATTCTCAGATGAGTATATTCCTTCTACCAATGCAGGTGGGCACCTTCTGTGGGACTTGTAGAGAGTTGTCTAAGATACTGAGAAATTCAATAGCTTTCCCAGGATCATACAATATGTGTCAAAGGTGGGACTTGAACCCAGGTATTCCTAGTTCCAACTTCTCTATCTACTATACCAAACCTCCTCCTATCCTTTCTTATACTAGTCTCAAATGTGTTGTACAGACTGCCAGTAAATATTTAATCATGAACTCTCTAAGAATGCAGGATACAATTTTAAATTTAACCAGCATTAACATCTTCTCCATTACTTTCTTAAATCTACACAGTCAACAAAACAATAAACCAAGCCTTGATTTATAGCTTGCAGATTTCTGAGGTCTAAATGCTTACAGTGAAAATTCCTGAGCTAGTTGCACATCTGGTTCCAACACACCCCTGTTATAGGGCTACTGGTTCTGATGAACAACTGGTATTTTCCTAAGCTAAGCGGCTCAGTGAATAGAGCAGTAGGCTTGGAATCTTCATGAGTTCAAGTCCAGCCTCAGATACTTATTAGTTGCGTGACCCTGTTTCCTTTAGTTTCCTCATTTGTAAAATGAGCTAGAAAAGGAAATGGCAAACCATTCTAGTATCTTGTAAAAAAAAAAAAATAGGGTCACAAAGATCCCAGCTGTTGGAAACAACTGAACAACAAAAAGTGGAATCCTGTGAAAGCCACTTAATTTCTAGTACAAAAATCACAGAAAAGGTGCCCACCTGAATTGGTCTTATGTCATTTTGTTTGTATTTTTCCTCATGTAATTAGCATATTTAATGTGTATTAAAGTTATTTTTATCCCTGTTTTATCTATTATAAGCACCTTGAGGACAAAGATCATGCTTTCTTCACCTTTGTATTTCTAGTACTTAGTACTATGACTTGCATATAATTAACTTTTTGAAGATTTTTTTAATATGTAAAAAAATCATAGCCCAAGAATTGCTTTCTAATTTGTTCTTAAAGAGATTAGTAAAGTGTGATATCTTTACAGATGTCTGTTAGAAATTAGTTCCTGATAGAAAGGTATTTAACTGAAGTCCAGTTATAAAATTCAACACTATTCAACAGCTAAACTAAGTTAGAATTACTCATGAGCCTGTGGAAATCCTGATACTTTGATGAAGCTGTGATTTACGGGTGTGCAAACTCCCAACAGAAATTGTAATTCTACACTTTTCATACGGTGGTCTTGTGTTGAAGATCTTGCTCTGGTTCTTTTAATCTTTTAGAGGGGAGTACCAATTTAGAAAGAGATAGTCCAGTGCTTTGTGACCTTGGGGAAGTCTCAAACTCTTAGTGCCCTAGGCACCTCTCTAAGGCTACAAGTTGAAGAGAAGACACTGACCTGCCTCAGTACAAGGAATTTCTTCATAAAGGAGTCTCCAGAATTAATGAAATCACAGGTCTGGGCCGCACTAGAGAGATATATTTGTCATCTTTCATTTTTAAAATGATGCTCCCACCTTCTTTTCTGGTCTTGTATATCCCTGAAAACACATTTCATGTCACTTCTTGAATTCAAGTCATCATTATTAATATGTTTCAGTCCCTGCTCACCCTCACCACCTTTTCCCTGTGTTATCTCCTATTAGAACGTAAACTCCATGAGAGTAGGGATTATATTACTCATATCTTTATTCACGGGATGTGGCACCTATTAAGTGCTTAATAAATGTTCTTTTCATTCATTCGTTCATTCATTCATTCATTCATTCATTCACTCTTTCCATTTATACTCACAATCTGTTTCATTGGGTTGTCTTTTTTTTAATTGCTAGGCTATTAGGGGACCATGATTATCAGCCGAATAGCATCTTTGGGGAAATATTGGTGTTAACTAGATAGGTTTTTGAGGCAGCAAGAAATTTAGGGTAAAAGAATATGATATGTGATTTTCCAAATATGATTCACCTATTCTCTTCCTAAAATGTAAGATATGTATGCACATTTAAAAGAATTCATTTGATGATCTGTTCATCTAACTCCATCATAGTCTGTGCGTTTTTCTATTTTCATCCAGTTTGGTTTACCAGAGTGAATGGTTAGATTAATATTTCTCTATGCTGTGGATTTTGGTAACGAAGATTTGGAATTAATATAACGTCATCTGTCAATGGTAGCATTTAGGAAAATCTCACCATACATAGGAAAACTATCTTATTCCAAGGCATTAACAGATTTCCCTTTTTATTCATTCGTTGATGTCAGGACCCAGTAAATTGAATAGTTATCTTCGAAACAGAGCATTTCCCCATCTAAAAATGAGGTTGGATTAGATTATTTCCAAAATCCCTTTTAGCTCTATGAATCTGTGTTATGTATAACAGATGTGAATAGTTTGGATTACTTGTGCAGACATGTTCAGAGATACAAATGGGATATATACAAATTTTGCAGGCTTACTAAATTTTGGCATAGTCTTCGTTTCTTAAGTTATTTGGATGGGAGCATCAGCTTATTACAGACAGGTTGGGGAGAAAGGAAGGACTTACTGGTAAGACCTAAACTGACATGATGGTGGCTTGGTGACACATAGCCAATACATGGCATTACTTGACTTTCTTTGGAATTTATCATTGCTTCTTATCTCTGTGTGAGACTGAGCTGTCTCTGTCTAACCCTCATCCTGGGCAGGATTTTTTGAATCAAAATGTTGCCATCTATCTTTGACAGGCCACAGAAGGTAACTATGGCAATCATATGTTCATCACTTACAGATTGAACTTCAGTTAAGAATGATGCCAGTGTATGCAAGGGACTGAATTTAAATGCATGTGTGTGCATGTGTTTGTTTTTAATGCATTGCTTGTTACACAGCTTCCCATCACTAGGAAAACCACGGCTGGCATGCATTAGCAGCTATGCATAAGTCCCAAGTCCCACAGCCCTACAGATTTATTGGATTTAGTAGTCAAAGAGGAGTCTGGCTGTAAAGTGCTTAACACAACAACAGTTTTAAAAATTAAGATGTCTGCTTCCTTAATTCACAGGCTAAAAATCCTTCAATACTAACTCATACAGTCCTCCAAGTGCCTCATCCACTCACAAACTCGCTCATATATAAAGCCAAAAAGAGTACAGTATGAAACTCAGAGTAATTTTTCTACATGATGATTACTGACTCTTAAATTCTGAAATGACATCAAATGTCTTTCTTTCACAGGAAAGTTTATAGCAAAACATTTTGGGAGGGAGAAGAAGGTGGTGTTCACATGGTAGTCACCCACTTCAAAAAAACTTTCATTATCAGCCTAAACACAAAATATACTTTGGTAAATTAGCATTTATTTATGTACTTCATAATTATATTGAAATTTTATTAATTTTTGGTCTGTTTATAAGACCAGTAATTAGAGGCAGAGTTTAGCATAAACCTATAAAGGGGACAGACTGTAAGGGGGTAGAAATATTGACTTTCCTCAGCTCACCAAGAATAGCCAATGAGAATTTTCTTCCCTTTATGGCCTGGGGGTTGGTTTTGTCCACTGTAGAAGCTGGAATGGGTCTCCAATGAAGATTTAGCAGTGTAATCTTTAGGCTTTCTGTTACAACTTGAAACTTTTTTAGCTTGATTTTTGCATATCCTGATAATTTGCTTTACCTGGGATTGGTACATGAAGGAAATGTGAGGTACCTGGTAGTCAATTTAATTCAATTCAACAAACGTTTATTCCGTGCAAGGCATCGTGATTAAAATGAAAGCCAGTCTTTTCTACCCCATACTTCTTCAATAATTCAATGGAGCTCGGTACCCCTCCATACTTTCTTAGGCTATACAGCTCCTGCTCCAACTTCACTTTCTCCCTTTCCAATCTCTGCCCTATAGTTTCTTCAGTCACACATCATCCTCCAATCCAGTGCTTAAGCACACTGCCTAATATATACTGGGTACTTAATAGATGTTTGTTGATATGACTTGAATCTTTTACACCCTCATCCTTTGATGTTCATCCCATGCCAAATCCCAACCCTAGATTACTCCCACTATGTACCTAATTCATTCTTGCTCTTATGCTTCTGAATGGAACTGAAGGAAATCATGCAATCAAGTTGTCTGGGAGCATTACACATTTATTGGGTCTAACTTTAACAGGGCTCTCATTGTAACAAGGCAATGCTTTTATTCTTCTCTAATTGATTCTCAAAACCTCTTTCCACAGAGGCTGTTCCAACCTCTTTCTTCTCCTTAAGTCTACCATATTTCTTCCTTCTCCCACCCTCTCATCTCAGGACTTACCTTCTTACTTCATTGGAAAAGCTGAAGTCACTTGTAATGATTTCCCTCTTCTCTCCTTCTTTTCATAAAACTGCTTGAAGTCACTCCACACTCTTGTCTCTGTTACTTCAGTCTCTGATAATGAGGTAGCCTTTCTCCTTATTAAGGCCAACCTTCTACGCATGACATATTCCCTTGATCCCACTGCATATTCCCTTATTCAGCAGACTGTCCCCTCCATCATTCTACTTTTCTTTTAATCTCAATCTCTTCTTATCTACTAGTTTCTTCTCTATCCCTTCAAAAATGTTCAAGTCTCAATTTCCCTAAAAAAAATCATTAAATTCTACCTCCTCAAGCTATTGTCCTGATTCTTTTCTTAATCAAGCTCCTTAAACAAGTGGATCCCATCACTCAATTGAAGTTGAGTACAGTTATCAATATATCTTAATTGCCAAATAGGATGGACTTTTCTTAGGCTTCATATTTCTTGACATTTCTGCAGCATCTGGCACTGTTGAACGTATTCTCTTCCTGGATATCTTTTTTTTTTCTCTCTTTTTTAGTAACCTTGCTGTCTCCTAGCTCTCCTCCTGTCTGACTTCCTTCTCAATGTCCTTTGCTGGTTTATTATCCATATCACATCCCCTAATTGTGTTTTTTATTCTCCCTTCTTTTCATACTCTTGAAAATATATATCTTAGTGCACTAAAATTATGTTGAATCCAGCAGGGACCTCTTTTCTGATATGTGGTCTAGTACAATTGCCCTTTCTGGTTTTTTTTTTCTTATGCAAGACATCGGGGAATAAGACATCATTCTCCACAATCATCTCCATTACAATAGCTCTGGACACAGAGTGAAATGTACTGGATGGCAACAGGAAAAACTTAGTTTTCTCATAACCCTCAATATCTCCCATGGAGGTATATATAGAACTGCAGTGGGGCTAGTCAGATGTTTACAATAATGTCATTGGATCTGGAATGGTCCTATGTCATTGAAAAACATGAGGTCCCTAGATAGCCTTGAGCAACTCGAGGAATATCGCAGGGTTTGGGTTCGAGGAGAAATCCCCAGGTATTGTGAAGTGGATAAATCTCGATGTCTTTTACAATTTTGTTATGCTGCTTCTCTCTTTCTGATACCCAATGCCCATGAAATCTCTTAACAAAAGATTATCTATTAACTGTCTGCATCATGGTGTGAATTTAAGCCAATATGATTTGCCTAACAATATGATTTACATAACATACTCCTCTGAAGTGTGGAGGAGATGGGCGGGGTGGGAACCACTGATGAGGGGGAAAAGGTCTTTCCAGTAATCCCTTGAAATTATAACTCTACCTTGTAAATCTCTCTTACCTAAACAATGAGGTGAACCTTGAAAAGCCATTATCCTGTAGCCTTGGACTACATACACCAAGATTGTGTGTTCAATATTTATGATACATGGTCACCAGGCAGCTTTCAGTAGGAGCCAACTTTTGTTCCTTAATTCTTCTGCCAAAAGAGTGGGCAAAAGTCTAGAAGGAAATATGACTAATACCTTATTTCTTTCTAGAGTAATGGTCCTCATTTTTAAAGATGCCTATAAAGGTCCTGAACTCTTTAGGTTGCTCTGTTATTAATTTCTTTAGTCTTTATCATTCCATAGTTGGGGATGGTCTGGGACTAAACTCTCAGGGCTATAAGAACTGTAACTTTGGTCCTAGACTCATACTCTCAGTTCCTGACTGAAATCACACCATGCCTGGTGACTAGAAAGAGGGAGGAAAAATAATGCTTACTCTACTATGCTCTTTCCACTGTTAATTTCTCCCAAGGAAATAAAGTTGGTGAGGGACAGTATAGAAAGGCTTTTGTAAAAAATCATTTTGCCTCAAAAGTCCATTGGGAATTTTTTAGGTCCTTGCATTGCTATGAAGGACTAAGTCTACCAGAAAAGTTCCCCATTCACTGTGGTTGTCGCTGTGTACAAAGTTCTCCTAGTTCTGCTCCTTTCACTCAGCATCAGTTCATATATGTCTTTCCAGGCCTCTCTGAAGTCTTCCTGTTCATCATTTCTTATAGTCCAATAGTATTCCATTACATTCATATACCACAACTTGTTCAGCCATTACCCAATTGCTGGGCATCCCCTTGATTTCCAGTTTTTGGCCACCACAAAGAGTGCTGCTATAAATATTTTTTGTAATGTGGGACCCTTTCCCATTTTTATGATTTCTTTAGGATACAGTTATCCAAAGGCTTTAAAGCAATTCTGGGATTCCACCTCATCCACTAGAGTAGTAAAGATGGCAAAAAAGGGAAAATGATAAGTATTGGAAGAGCTATGAGAAATTGAGCACATCAATGCATTGGTGGAGGATCTGTGAATGGGCACGAACATTCTGCAAAACAAATTGAAATTAGACATGAAAAGTCACTACAGAGTGCATGCATGCCCTTTGATCCAAGATATACTGCTGCTAGGCCCATAGCCGAAAGAGATAAAAGAAAGAGGAAAAGGCACTTTATAAAAATATCTTGTGAGGGCAAAACACTACAAAGTAAGAGGATATCCAAAAATTGAAGAATGATTGAATAAGTTGTGGTACATGAATGTGATGAGATACTATTGTTCTGTAAGAAATGAGGAAAGAAGCTCAAAAAGGATTTTGAAAATCAAGTTGGACAGGTGGAGAAAAAGCTGGGAAGAGAAATGAGAGAGATGCAAGAAAAGCATGAAAAACGGGTCAGTGCCTTGGTAGAGGAGACCCAAAAAAATGCTGAAGAAAATAACACCTTGAAAAATGGGCTGATTCAGTTGGCAAGGGAGGTTCAAAAAGCCAATGAGGAGAAGAATGCTTTCAAAAGCAAAATTAGCCAAATGGAAAAAGAGGTTCAAAAGCTCACTGAAGAAAATAGTTCTCTCAAGATTAGAATGGAACAGATGGAGTCTAATGACTTTCTGAGAAACCAAGAAATCATAAAACAAAACCAAAAGAATGAAAAAATGGAAGAGAATGTGAAATATCTCATTGGAAAAACAACTGACCTGGAAAATAGATCCAGGAGAGACAATTTAAAAATTATGGGACTACCTGAAAGCCATGATCAAAAAAAGAGCCTAGACATCATCTTTCATGAAATTGTCAAGGAAAACTGCCCTGAGATTCTAGAACCAGAGGGCAAAATATGTATTGAAGGAATCCATCAATCACCGCCTGAAAGAGATCCAAAAAGAGAAACTCCTAGGAACATGGTGGCCAAATTCCAGACTTCCCAGGTCAAGGAGAAAATATTGCAAGCAGCTAGAAAGAAACAATTCCAGTATTGTGGAAATACAATCAGGATAACACAAGATCTAGCAGCTTCTACATGAAGGGATTGAAGGGCGTGGAATAGGATATTCCAGAAGTCAAAGGAACTAGGACTCAAACCAAGAATCACCTATCCAGCAAAACTGAGTATAATACTTCAGAGGAAAATATGGTCTTTCAATGAAACAGAGGACTTTCAAGCATTCATGATGAAAAGACCAGAGCTGAAAAGAAAATTTGACTTTCAAACACAAGAATGAGAAGAAGCATGAAAAAGTAAACAGCAAAGAGAAGTCTTATAAGGGACTTACCAAAGGTGAACTGTTTACATTCCTACATGGAAAGACAATATTTGTAACTCTTAAAACGTTTCAGTATCTGGGTAGTTGGTGGGACCACACACAGATGTACACACACATACATGCACACACACATGTACATGCATGCACACACACATACACACATGCATGCACACACAGAGACAGAGAGCACAGAGTGAATTGAATAGGATGGGACCATATCTTAAAAGAAATTAAGGTAAACGGTGAGAGAGAAATGTAGTGGGAGGAGAGAGGGTGAAATGGAATGGGGTAAATTATATCTCATTCAAGAGGCAAGCAGGAGACTTTTTAGTGGAGGGAAAAAGAGGAGAGCTGAGAAAAAAACATGAAGTTTACCCTCATCACATTTGACTAAAGGAAGGAGTAAAATGCACACTCATTTTGGTATGAAAACCTATCTTACAATACAGGAAAGTGGGCGAGAAGAAGATAAGCAGGGAGGGAGGGATGATGGAAGGGAGGGCAATGGGAGAAGGGAGCAATTTGAAGTCAACACTCAGGGAGGGACAGGATCAAAAGACAGAATAGAAACAATGGGGGGCAGAATAGGAGGGAGGGAAATACAGTTAGTCTTATACAACAAGACTGTTATCGAAGTCCTTTGCAAAACTACACAGATATGGCCTATATTGAATTGCCTGCCTTCCCAAAGGGAACGGGTGGGGAGGGAGGGATGGGGAGAATTTGGAACTCAAAGTTTTAGGAACAACTGGTTAGTATTGTTGGTACTAGGAAATAAGAAATACAGTTAATGGGGAATAGAAGAAAGTCATCTGGGCCTACAGGACAAAAGAGAAGATGGGGAGAAGAGAAGGGAGGGATGATAAAAGAGAGGGCAGATTGGTGATAGGGGAAATTAGAATGCTTGGCGTATTGGGGTAGGGGTAGGGGACAAATGGGGAGAAAATTTGGAACCCAAAATTTTGTGAAAATGAATGTAAAAAGTTAAATAAATAAATTTGTATTTAAAAAAAAGAAATGGGGAAAGAGATGCTTTCAAAGAGATAGGGAGATACATAAACTGATTCGGAGGAAAGTGAGCAAAGCCAGAACAATTTATGCTATAATATCAACATTTTAAAAACAAGCACATTTGAGGACTTTTATAAATTAATCAAAATGAAATGAGAACAAGGAGAGCAATTTACACAATACTGTAAAAACAAACAACTTTGAAATCTGTAATAATCTGATTAATACAATGACTTCATGATTGTAAAGGATCTATAATGAAACCTTATGGGGAGGTGATGAGTGCAGAATAATAAGACATTTTTGTGTGTAGCTATTGGGAGAATTTGTTTTATTTGACTATGCTTATTTGTTACAAGAAATTTTTCTTTTTTTTCCTACTTGGGTGGGGAGGAAGAGAAAATAAATTTCTGTAATTCTTCAAAAATTGAGGGGATAGAAACTCCAGGTGTAAAATATTGCATAAACTTTCAGATTAAATAACTGTATTGTTAGTTTTATTTAATTATTTTTCTTTGCTACAAGAGGGCTTTTCAAAGCGGGATTAATTTGTGGTAAATAAACAAAACATGAAAAAATTAAGGTGTAAAAATAGGAATGTTTTTGTACCTTATTTGTATGAAATTCTGGGGATTAATTAAAACTCTATTACGAAGATTAGACACAAGAAGTGCTCAAAATTATCCAATTTCCTCTCCTTATGCTTCTATCTTATTTGAAGTTATTACTTGTGAGACCGCTTAACTTCCCTAAGTCTCAGTTTCTTCACATGTAAAATAAAGGGATTTGCATAGATGGCCTCTGAGCTACCCCCAAGCTCTAAAGTTAGGTACTTCATAATTTTAGGTTTACATTAAAAATTATTTGTCTAGGCTTCAAATATCTGGACTTGTAATTTGGGCAGGTTCCCACCAGGTGGCAATGGTGCCTCAATCATGTAGTCCAAAATAAAAGGCATAGGGTATGACTGAAATTAGAAGGACTGGGTATAAGGACACATGGTTTTGTTTCTCTTTCTCCCTAACCAAATAGATAATGTAAGTAAACGTTAAATTTTAATATAATGGTTTAGAGTAGAAATCCATTAATCCAAAGATTGAGATTAGTTGGTGGATCTGAAAGTCTTTCCTTATAGCTCTTCAGCCTGGTAGTTACTACCACCATTTTCTCTTCCTTGGCTTTCTGGAATTCTCATTTTAAAAGGAGAACATTGCCAATAAGATCTTCCCCTATCCCACTCTTGCTCTGCTCCAGGACTTTCCTTTCTGCCATTCTCCCATTCCCCACCTTCTTTGAAGGAATCCACTGCCAATAATTCTTCCTATCCATATCATTCTTGGGAATTCTGCTGTCAACAGCATCGTCTCCAATTCACACACATATTCATGGCTCATGCATCAGCCAACCCAAGAGCAAAATGCTTCTGCTTCAAAAATCTATAGCCACTAATCCACTTTTTACTGGTTTATAATTACTTTTAAAGTAAATAAAGATGAACATACAGTTTTTGATATCTTTCTTACTAATTGTTAACTTTTTATCAACCAATTCTACATCTAATATTATTCCAGTTAAAAAATTCATTTGTAACTTACTCAGTTTATTTTAATTTAGAATAAAAAGTAACAGCAACATGGCAGTTTACCCTCAACCTTGGACTAGACCAGTGGTAAAATGCCTCTAGCTACTCATTTCTCAATAGCTGGCTATGGATATTTCCCAGTGTCTCCTGTCAGTTACTAGAGGGAAAACTGCCAAGCATAGGGATAAATACATGACATCTCTTGAGTTCCCAGCTGCCAGCTCTCCTCCATTATTTCTTTTATGCATTATTAAGGAGAAAAAAAAACCAACTCATATTTATATGATCTGTTAGTCTTTCTTCACATAACCTTGTGAGTTTAGATAGGTGGTTAACTATAATCTCCATTTTACTACTGAGGAAAACTGGGGTTTAAGAGATGTGATGACTGGCAAAACCTGTTCCTCTGACTCCAAATCTAGGAGTCTTTGCACTATAACTGCTATCTCATGGTACTTATAAAAAAGTGAGATTACAACTAAGGAACGAATATCTATCTACATTGAGAACGTAAAAGGACCTCTGGCTATGTATTTCCCTCAATTGTTAAGAAACAGTTTTCTCTTTTATTTTGTTCTGGAGTGTCAAACATTCTCTATCTTCTGTTTGACTAATGTAGCTGACCTTTATATACAATAATAGCTCTTAGCAATGGCATGAGCTCAGAAACTGTTTTCCATATAGTTTCCAGAGCTAGCTGATTTAGATTCCTTACACATGCTTGTCTTTTGTGACTACTTTTCAGTAAGGATGTTCAGCGCAGTTTAAAACTGATTTTTTAATATTCCCATCTCATGCTGGGGATGGATAATAACACTTCTCAGTTGAGGCAAGGCACCAGTCTACTGAGAACCATGCCAAATACTCCACCCTTTTCCGCCTTCTCTCCCTCATTCCAAGCTTCTAATTTTCTGTCACTGACCTTCAGAGCCAGGAAGCTTTAAGTTTGGTTTAAAAAGTTCCTTCTGGACTGGGTGCTGCATCTATACTAGGGAGAGTAAACCAAGGCGGTGTTAATGGCAAAGACTTAAGTGGACACAGTAGGTGATGCAGTTGAGGAGAGATGGAAAACGAAGATGTCTGCGAAGAACACCAACGCCGATTGTTTAAGAGTGTATGTCATATCCCCGAATATCAAGTCAACAATGTAACATAACGCCTGAAAAATAAACCACATTTAGTGAGAAGAATCTGCGGGCTGGGGGTTGGGGGGGGGGGGCGACGGGGGCGTGGCTAAATCAATAACAGCTGGAAGAAGGTGGTCTTGAAAAAAGCAGACGTCAAGAAGCAGCCTGTACCTTGTTAA
Source organism: Bettongia penicillata ogilbyi (assembly GCA_023548195.1). NCBI lineage: Eukaryota > Metazoa > Chordata > Mammalia > Diprotodontia > Potoroidae > Bettongia > Bettongia penicillata. The sequence continues at coordinate 7,402,224 of JAJHZJ010000318.1, read as the reverse complement.
AAAGACATCCAGTGGATATCAGAGCCTTCTCTAATCAGACCTCAAACGAGAAAACGAGGGTTTGTTCCCATGAAGAAAGTTCAGAAAAGAAGAGGGGAGGAGAGCTGAGCTCATTTAGGGGAAACAGATGGCTGAGGAAGCCCATCAGGTAGGTAGGTGCCTGAGGACAAACAGTAAATTCAGATTCTTATAGGCTATGTGACAATAAAGAGGATTCCGCGCAGCCAGACCCTGGAAACACAAAAAAATGGGAGACACAGGGGCCTAGAAAGGGCTGAGATGGATGAAGCTTTGGGTGCACGTGGGCAGAAAATGTTAGCCCCGACTTGCTACAGCTGTAAGAGAAGTCCGGAGCCTGCGGCTGCCTCCCACTCCCGGGCTGAAAGACCTCGCTCGTTCGCATCGCATTGCAGCAACGCCCAGGGCAAAGCGGAGCTTTCGAAGGCTCCCCAATGGCTGGCTGCCCGGCTGCGGGGGCAGTGCCCAGCTCCGCTTAGGGCTGGGCCAGCCGGCTCCTCCTTTTTCGTTTCCCTCGCCTCCCCGCGCTCAGGGCCAGCCAGAGCTGTTCCTTAGAGTTCGTTATGAGCACTGACTTTCCATGGCTGTTTGTCAAAAGGCCAAAGTCTCATGTGGGAAACTAATACTTGTGTTAGAAACCGAATATACACAAGGCTGCTTTCAGTAGCGGAGGGAGTCCTAGTCAACATCTGTCATTACTGTACTGTGCACTGTTGAGCTTTTTTTTCCTCCTTTCTTTCTATGACTATCCAACTTTTTCTGGAGAAAAGAGATAAAAGAAATATCAGAGACAAGAGTATAAATGAAAGAGTTCTCTCATCTGAACACAGATGCTCTAGTCTAGTATATCTCCACCCCCTATACACACACACACACACACACACACACACACACACACACACACACACAAAGAGAAGGGGGAGGGGATTGAGTCTGTGGATTTATTTTTACGAGAATTCTCCTGGGCATTTCCATTTCCAGCATCCATTTAAACCCATACTTTAACCATTTATTATCCTCTGCCTTGCCTTTCAAGGCTTTCTTTACCATAGAACACCAACAGCAGGCAATGCCTTAAAAAGGAGAGGAAGAGAGAGAGCTCTGAGCAACACCAGGCTCATCTCAGATTTCTCTCCAGTAGCCATCAGGAAAGCAGCTTTCCCTCAGTGTGCACAAGCTGACAGTCTTGACTTATTCTAGCAGACAGAAACTACCCTTCTCCAAAAGTTATACTTCATCGCCATTCAGCCTCTGGACCTTGCTCCTCTCCAAGTCCACAGCCAAAATCTTATAGACTTTGAAAATGTGAAAGATGGCGCAGATGAACAAAACAATATGTAGCCATTGGAATCTTTTCTTTGCACCAGACTGTTGGGTTCACTCAAGTTTGTTTAGGGGGAGTTTTTCTGAAAGTGTGCCTTGGGGAAAAAAAGGCCTAACATCAGGGTGAGTGAAAATAAAGAGAATTTGAGATGGAGAAGAGGAAAATAATTTCCATGTTTTCATTTAAGAACTGACATTCATGGAGACCTTTAAATTTTGCAAAGTTCTTCCCATATATTCATCCTTTTGAGCCTCAGAGCAATCTATAGAGTTGGCACTACAGATATTATTAACCTGGGTTTACAAAGAAGAAAACTGAGGCTGAGAAGCTAAGTAATTTGCTATTTGTGACAGAGCTAGCTAACTGTCTAAGGTAGGATTTGATCTTCCTGACTCCCAGATTGAGCATATTATCAACTGCTTGTTTTTGGAAGTGGAGATTTGTCCCATTATTTCACCTATATAGGGACTGCTAAGATGAGGAAACTCCTTGTAACAAAGCTTCTTTGAGACATATAGACAGTATTTCCCAGGACACTAGAAGTTAAGTGACTTCGAAGGGTCATTCAGCTAATTTGTGTTGGGGCAGTACTAAACACAGGCTTTCTTAGATTCAAAGCCAATTTTCTATTTACTGTACCACACTGCCTCTGTCTCATCATCATCACACGTTCTTGTATGTACTTACAGCAATCAAATGGGATAATATTTGTAAAAAAAAAATGAGATATTTGTAAAAAATGCTTAGAACAGTGGCTGGCACACAGTAGCTACATAAATGTTCGTTCCTTTTCCCCTTTGTTCTTTTCCCTTATATTCAAATTCGCATTAGTGGTCATGGCCATTAGATATTCCTGTTTGTCAAAGATATTGTACTGGTTTAATAATAATAATGGACACTTATTTAGCACTTAAAAGTCTTCAGGGCTTAACATGTGAACCTTAGAAATAACCTTGTGATAATTGTCTCTGGAGTTAGAGGGCATGGGTTCAAATCCCACCTCTGACCTGAGCAAGTCACTCAACTTCTATAGACTTCAGGTTCCTCATCAATAGAATGAAGTAGATGGCCTTTGAGGTCTTTTTCAGCTCTAGTTTTGTGATGTTAGAATTCTAGGTACTATATAGGTATAATTATCTTCATATTATAGATAAGGAAATTGAGGTTCAGAAAAGTTGAATTATTGACCCAGTTCCACACAGCAAATGAGTGTCAAAGGCAGGATCTGAACTTGTGTCTCGCTAACTCTCAGTCCAGCACTCTGTCCAACACCACTGGTTATCGTTGTTTGTCCCTCGTTTTCAAAAAGAGCCAGTGACATATTATGACTTGCATATGAACTGGATTTAAGTGAGGCAGTGCTGCGCAAAGTCATGAACCTTACTCTCTTACAGAGCCACTGGACTCCAGTGGCAATACAAAAGTCAGGATGACTGGCAATAGCCCTGGGGTGCAGCAGATGATGTCTTTGATATCTGACCAATCTCTAAGTGACTGCTTCAGTTGCCTTTATGGCTGTTGGAATCAATTATTCTCATCTGCCCATTCCACTGGGGGAAGCCTTCATATGCTTGGGGTAGATATCCCTCTATTTCACTGATGGGTTTGAGGCCTGTCAGTTACCCTCAACCTGGTTTAGCCCATCTGCTGAGACAGTTTCCTGGGGTATGGCTGCCATGAATGCATCCTTGGAGCTGCAGGTAAGAATTAGTTGATAGGTGGACACCAAAGGTTAAATGAGCAACCCTGAAACGGATCAGCAAACCCTCACACCAGAGGTTCTAGTCTTCCCTGAACATCCCATAGTAGATCCCAATACCATAAGAATCAATAGAAAGTGAGGGGGAGGGAAGATTCAGAGTTTAAAATTGGAAAATAACTGAAAGTCAAATCTACCAAAGTCTGAATATCTTTGAAAAGACACCCCCCCAAAAAAAGAAAAGAGGCTGCAAATGAGAAAGGGGATAGATTGGAGAGAATGAGGGATGGTGGTGGTAAATTGAAATGCTGGACTCCAAAATCAAACAGTTTTAAAGGGGTCCTCCTTCTAAATACTCAGAAGCAGCTCATTCATGCATCCTTTGGGGCTGATTCTATCAGTGGTTATGATGTGATCCCAAGTCAAGCATTTTCATATGCAACAGCCCTTGGGATGTTGGGTAGACAGGAGGGGAGGGGAGGAAGAAAGGTAGAGAGCAGCACTATGTGCCAGGAGCTGTGTTACTTATTGGCAGAATTGACTGTTTTCCTGCCTACAAATCTTGGTTCAAGGTGTTTTCTGTGTCTGTAATGACCTTCATTTTCCCTTACCTCTTGAATGCTCACTGATTGCATTATATCAGAAAGGTAGTCAGAGGAGCTGAGTTCAAATTCTAGCTCTAGTATTTATCTGTGTAACTTTTTGCAAATTACTTCATTTTTCTAGGCCTTAGTTTCTTTACCTGTGTATTTAGAGGTCAAATTACAGTATCTCTAAGTCCTTCCCAATTCAAAATCATATTATTCATCCATTAAATTCTAACCTGGGACAGTTAGAGTGGATAGAGTACCTTCCTGAGTTCAAATATGTCCTCAGACACTTAGAACTATGTGACCCTGGGCAAGCCACTTAACCCTGTTTGCCTCAGTTTCCTCATCTGTAAAATGAGCTGGAGAAGGAAATGCCAAACCACTCCAATATCTCTGCCAAGAAAATCCCAAATGGGGTCACAAAGAGTCAGACATGACTGAAAAACAGCTAAACAACCACAAACCTGGATTTTTGTCTGTTTCCAACTCCAATTTATACTCTCAGTCACTGGTTTACTTTGGATTTAATAAAGTCTAAAGCTTTTAGCTCCTTTCTTTCTCTATGTTATTTTATATCATCCTCATCTTTGCATGCTGCTGAATTCCCTTCTGGACTGTAAATCCTGACTGGGCAGGGATCAGGTTTTATCTAAACTTTATCCGTCCTTATATCTAGGACTGGCTGCTCTAGAGAGTGCTAAGAATGAGTTGCTAAGTTGCTTTAGAAATTTTCTGACTATATGTTACAGAGACACATTAGTATACGGAGTATCCTCACCTGGGATCACCTGTACCAATGACATCACAGGTCCAGTCCCTTTCCTCAGAATGCTGTAGTAGTTATATGTTCAAAATGAAGCTAGAAAGACCACGGATAAAATTCTGCCTCAGATATTAATAGGAAATGGAGAATGACTTAGCCTCCAATTCTGGTGCTCAGAACACAGTACTTAACACATATTTACTGAATTTTTAAAAATTCAATTGAATGAATTTCTGATGAAATGTAAGTTCCTTCAGAGCAGGGATTATTTTGTTGTTGTCTCAGAGGCCCTAACCATAGTATAATATCTGGTATCTAGTAGGCACTTCATAAATGCTTCTTGAATTAAATTGAAGGGTTATAATTTGAAGAGTGACCAGAAGGTCTTTCTACCCCAAAATATTACTGCTGAAATCCCACCATTAGAGAGCTCTTACTTTGAGCAAAGCACCTCTTTTAAAATGCTTGTACCCCTTGGGAGGTTAGCATGGTTAGTTATCAGACACTTTCATCTTAATATTGTTTAGAGTTTAAATTTTAGATAGTCCTCTTGCTTTCCCACCAGTTTGGCAAGATCAGCTGCAAAATGATAAGAAATTTTGATAAGGTACAAAGGAGAACAAGGGGCCCAGGAAAGTCAGGCCTGCGTAAAATGTCATAGGAGGCATTGGCTAACCAGTTGCCAGAATTACAGAACTGGGTGGCAGATTTGAAACCTGCAGGTTTCCTGAAGAAAAAGTGTAAGCTCAAACCACAAGCAGAATTTTGTCTCCAGACAGTGTCTTCTCTGGATCCCTATTTTCTTTCCTCTCTTGATGAGCTGACCCAAACAACCTATGTCTCAGATTATCTTTTCCCTGAGAGCCTAACCTGAAGTTGTCAAGAAACAAAGACCACCCCCCCGCCCCACCCAGCTCTTCTATAATTTTTTCACTCCTCTTCAAGGCCCATTGTCCACCCCTGTAATATCTGTACTTAAGAGGATGGAAAAAAAAGAGAAAAACAAAGGGGTTAGAGCAAGAAGAGACCACAAAGATCATCAAGCCCAATTTCCTTGTTTTCTAGCAGAGAAAATTGAGAATCAGAGGGGTGAAGATAGTTTTCCGAGTTTACAGAAAGTGAAGTGTTAATAGAACTTTAGCAACAGACTCTTTGCAGAGTGAGGGGAGGGAGTGATGAATCCATGAAAGCTAATCTACATTATTAACATTATTTATTAGCATTATTTTATTCATCACTTTATCAAAAATAGAGAATTAATAAAAAAACTCAAACCATGATTTATGGCATTTGCAAATTTATCAGGCATAAATTGGTAACACATGCTATAAATTTAACAATTGGCTTTCTAATTCTAGATGACTCCACCACATCATTAAAACTAACAGTGGGGCAGCTAGGTAGCTCAATGGATAAAATACTGGTCTTGGAGTCAAATCTGGCCTCACACACTTACTAGTGGTGTGACCCTAGGCAAGTCACTTGACCCTGATTGCCTTTAAAAAAAAATCTTCAAAAAACTTCAAAACAAGGACTTATAGGGATAATGTAGTAGAAATAGGATTTGAACACATGTTCTCAAGTGACCAATTCAGTCTTCTTTCTATTATACCCTGTTGCCAACACACAAAATTGAAGTGACTTTGTTTTAAAGACTTTTTTTTTATCTACTAAGCATCCATAGCCCCAAATACACAGAAAATGATAAATCTTTGGAACCCAACTATTCATCCACTTCATGTACAAAGCAACACAAAACTACCGACGTTTGGTTGTCCCACATTCCTGGGATGTTTTGCCCATTAAAAGAATCCAACCTAAGAAGAGTATATTTTCAATACTGTCTTTCAGCTTCTAAGAGACTCAGACTGTCTACTGGAAAATAAACATCTTTTTCTATACAAGTTGAATTCGGTAACTATCTCTTGTAATACAGACTTTCATTGTTCATAAGAACTCTGTGTTTTCCAAGACACAGTACATTACTTCAACTTCCAAACCACAGGAGGACACAATTCGTGTCTTCTATCAATCTCAATGTCCTACATTTTGGAGAAGTGAGGAGGTCTAATGGAAATATATCGTAGAAAACACATGATCAGTTAGTCCTTCAGCTTAGATGGGTCTCTCATATGCTGCATACTTTGCAACATACTTAAACCCCTTTATGCTAATGCCTTCTCACTGTTAATTATCTCTAACTTAGACTGTTAAACCTTGTTTGAAGATAGTTGTTTGATAGAACAGATCCATAGGGCATGCAATATAAGGCATCATCCAATAAGGTCCCGAAGAAAAGCCAAGGAGGGGATGTTTCCTTTATTACCTCTGTCTCCTGGCTTCCTCGAAGTTGAAACTAACATTCCCCCTTTACAAGAAGCTTTTTCCATTTTCCTTTAATACAAGCTCCTTCCTCCTGATGGTTATCTCCAGTTTACTCTGTATTGTATATCTATCTATCTTAAATGTACATCATGTTTTTATATTTTCTCCCCAATTAGATATGAGTCTCCGGAGAGCAGGGATTGTCTTTGTGGCCTTTCTTTGTGCCCCCAGAACTTAGCATAGTGCTCAGCACAGAGTAGATGCGTAATAAATGCTTGTTTATTTATCTGACTGACTCAAAGCAGTTTGGTTATTGATAGTCCCTGAATACATATCCATGTAATCTTTAAAAAATATATATATATACATATATATGTATATATATATATATATATTTATTGAAATCTTCTTTCTTATGGTCATGTGCCTGACTATCTTAAGCTGCCCTGTCTTCAGTCTTTTTCACCACCCAGTTAAGCAGAATTCACTCCACAAGTGGTGTTGCAGGGCCACTTAGCACCATATGGATAAGAAAAGTCAGCTGATAGTGACAAAAATAGCTGTGAGACAGGATGCCAATCTAGTAAATGGAGCAGGAATTGATAATAAGAGTTTAAGCTATGGCTGGGGAAAGGTCTGAAGCAGACATAGCACGGGGTAAGCTGACTCATAATAATGTGATGATAAATTTGTATCCAGAAGAGACCTTTGAAGTCATCTAGTTCAACTTCATTTTAAAGATGAGGAAACTGAGGCTCAAAGAGTTTAAAAGACTTTTTCAAGGTCACAGAAGTATTAAGGATTAAGAATCAGGATTGGAACCCCATCCTCCCAATTTCCAATCCAGTGTCCTTCCCATTGTACTATGTACCTCCATAAAGTTGAGGCAGGCCGGAGGAGATCCAAGACTGAGGGATGGTCAGACTGGAGATAGACTAACTAGAAACAAGAGGCAGATGAGTATGGGGAGATCAAGTTTTTTTTTTAATTGAATTTTATTTTCAGTCCAAATTCACTGTATCTCCCACCCATTGAGAAGGCAAGAAACACTACACAGTATCCATATGAAGCCATGTAAAACACTTTCCTATGGTAGTCATAGTCTGGGGAGAAGAAAGAAAGAAAGAAAGAAAGAAAGAAAGAAAGAAAGAAAGAAAGAAAGAAAGAAAGAAAGAAAGAAGAAGAAAGAAAGAAGAAGAAGAAGAAAGAAAGAAAGAAAGAAAGAGAAGAAAGAAAGAGAAAGAAAGAAAGAAAGAAAGAAAGAAAGAAGAAAGAAAGAAAGAAAGAAGAAAGAAAGAAAGAAAGAAAGAAAAGAAAGAAAGAAAGAAAGAAAGAAAGAGAAAGAAAGAAAGAAAGAAAGAAAGAAAGAAAAGAAAGAAAGGAAAGAAAGAAAGAAAGAAAGAAAGAAAGAAAGAAAGAAAGAGAAAGAAAGGAAGAGAAAGAAAGAAAGAAAGGAAGAAGAAAGGAAGAAGGAAGGAAGAAGGAAGGAAGGAAGGAAGGAAGGAAGGAAGGAAGGAAGGGAGGAGGAGGGGAGGAGAGAGAGGGGAGGGAGGAAGAAAAAGAAAGAGGAAAAAATAAGCTTTAATCTGCACTCTTGAGTCCATCATTTCTCTATCTAGAGGTGAATAATATTTTTCATCATGAATCCTTTGGAATTATTGTGGATCGTTGTATTGATCAGTTACTAAGTCTTTCTTTATAATGTTGCTGTTTCTATGTAAATTGGTCTGGTTCTGCTCAGTTCATTTTGCATCAGTTCATAATTCTTCCCAGTTTTCTCTGAAGCCATTCTCTTCATCACTTTTTAGCACAAAAGTGTTCCATCACATTAATATATCATAACTTCTTCAGCCATTCCCCAATTGATGAGCATCCCCTTGGTTTTCAATCTTTGCCACCAAAAAAAGCCACTATAAATATATACGTGTGTGTGCATGCGTGCCTGCATGTGCCTGATTTTCCTTTTCTTCTATCTTTTTGGGACATAGACTTTGTATTGCTGGAGCAAAGGATATGCATAGTTTTACATCTTTTTGAGCATTGTTCCAAATTGCTCTGAAGAAAGGTTGGACTGGCTCACAGCTCCACCAAGAGTGCATTAGTGTACCTGTTTTTTCCCCATAATTTCTCCAGCATTTGTCATTTTCCTTTTCTCTTATCTCAGTCAATCTGATGGAGCTCAGAGTTTTTTAAATTTGCAATTCTGTAAAAATTAAGCGATTTAGAACATTTTTTCACATCACTACTGATAGCTTTGATTTCTTCCTCTGAACACTGCCTATTCATATACATTGACCATATGTCATTTGGTGCATGGCTTTTATTCTTATAAATCTAGATCAATTCTCTTTACATTTAAGAAGGAAGACATTTATTAGAGACACTTACTACAAAATTTCCTTCCAGTTTCCTGCTTTTCTTTTAATTTTGGCTACATTTGTTTTATTTTTAATTATCTGTAATCAAAATTATCCAGTTCACCTCCCATGAACCTCTCTATCTCATTTGATCATACACTTTCCCCCTGTCCATAGATATGACAAGAAATTTCTTTCATATTCCCCTAATTTGCTTACATCACCTTCTATGTCTATAGTACCCAATTTGAACTTACCTTGGTACGTGATATGAGATGTTGATCTATGCCTAGCTTCTGCTAGAATAGTGTTCAGGTTCACCCAAAAGTGCCCTGATTTTAAGTGATGCTATTTGAAGGGTATGAGATTTAGTTCTATCCCAGAGGAAGTGTGGTGAACAGCGATTGTTGCTCTATGTTCTAATAATAACATCATTAATTTTCATTAAAGTTAATATTTATCTAGTGTTTATAGATAAGGGAATACATATGCTTTACAAAATGCTTTACATGTCCCCAATTTAGAAAAAAATCCATGATAATTTCATAGCTTTCATGTTTTTATTCTATAACCGCTTGACACTGAAATTCAAAAACTGAATGTCATCTAAATTTCAAAAAATTTTATTAGATCTCTTTTTTTCTATCACCATTTCAGAATATATCTCTTACACCCCCCAAACCCAGAAAATACTCCTCTGTACAAAGAATTAAAAAAAAGAAATAAACCAGTTTAAGAACGTTCATCAACATTTAAACTGAGTCTGATAATATTATACAATATTCTGTACCTGTTTCCCACCACTGCAAAGAAGAGAGCAAAGTACATTTTCTTATCTCTTTACAGACATGTTTGGTCACTATAATTATTCAACTTCCCTTTTCTCTCCTCCCTTCCCCTTTCCTCTTTTCTCCCCTTTGCTTTTTACTTTGTTCTCTTTCCCCTTGGCTTCCCATTTCCAGATTCTTTTTACTATTATCTTGCTTACGCTTGGAGTGCAGGGGCTTCCTATAGTCTGGATTGGGACTTTTGACCTATTCTCTTTCTCACATGGGTTGGTCTACCTGTCTTTAGGCAAATTTCTGATCCCCATTCTCAGGAGGCTGATCATATTAAGATGGACTTACCTGACTAATTTAACCCCTTGAAACTTGGAACTCCTGAATTCAATCAGCCTCAGCCTCCCCATCAACAGGGATCACAGATATATATCATGTCCAGCTGCATCATTCAATTGTTCTTTTTTATTTGCATATTTGTAATCACTTGCATATTAGTTTTCTAGGTCTGCTTATTTCAACCTGTATCAGTTCATTTAAGTTTTTTAAGAGTATATACCTGCCAGTAGGAGTTCTGGGTTGAAAGGTATCAACATTTTAGTTGCTTTTTAAAACATAATTACAAATTATTTTCCAGAATTATTGGAGCAATTCAGAGCCCCACCAATGCTGTGTTTATGTGCCTGTCTTTTCTTATTAGCTCCTCCAAAATGAACTATTCCCATTTTTCTCATGTTTTCCCATTTGCTGAATATGAGGTATATTTCTTTTATTTTTAATACTGCTGTGTGATCTTTCATGTGCTTTTAAATAGCTGGCAATTCTTTTGTTAACTTTATAATGCTCTTTGATAATTTTTCATTTGATAAATTGGTTCTTGGCTTTATGTGTGTATAGCATCTTGAATATCAAAACTTTATCAGAGATATTTGATGCAAAAATATTTTTTCCAATATATATCTTCCCTTTTTGCCTAGTTTATTGATTCTATTTATGTAAAACTTCAATTTCATGGATTCAAAATGATCTTTTATTGTTTTCAATCACCTCTATCCTTGTTTTCATAGCTGTAGCTATGAAAAGTACCTGATCTGGTTCACTTCTGACTTTAATAGTATGCCCTTTAATATTCAAGTTTTATATCCACTTTAGTTTATGCTGTGTAAGGTACGTGCTTATGTGCTGTATGTGGTATAACATGTTGGTTTAAACTTAATTTCTGCAAATTGCTTTTATGCTTTCCCAGCAATTCTTCTCTCTCCCATTCCACCTCAATCACACTTAGGGCACTCCTAATCTTTGCCTTCACACTTAAGTTTTCTACTTCCATGATCAAAAATTCTGAAAATACCTTATATGATCATAACTTCCTAAAATTCCATCTTTCCCCATGCCTCACTCCTTCTTAAACTATTCTTCTTTATGGGGGACCATCTTTATATTATATCTTAAGGTCTGGAAGTACTATTATCCCTTCATTCTTACTTTTTTTGTTTTTTTCCTTTAGTTTCTAGACTTTTCTTGAGTTCCTCCAAAATAACTATGCTATTACTTGTCTAACTTCCTAAAATATACCCCTCATAATTTGATTAATATTATATTCCTTCCATAAATTAACTTGGATATCATAATCTTTTAATTATATTTGCATGGCCCAACCATAATCAATGAATATCCCTCTAATTACCTGTTATAATCTCTTTTTTAAAAAATGTTTGTTTATTAATTTTTACTTTTCAACATTCATTTGCACAAAATTTTGAATTCCAAATTTTCTCCCCATCTCTCCCCTCCCTTACCCTATAATGTCTTGCATTCTGATTATCCCTTCCCTCAACATACCCTCCCTTCCATCACACTCGTCCCTTCCCTTATCCCAATCTTCTCTCTTTGCTTATAGGGCAAGATAGATTTCTATAACCCATTACTTGTATTTCTTATTTCCCAGTTGTATGCAAAAACATTTCTCAACATTCGTTCCTAATACTTTGAACTCCAACTTCTCTCCCTTTCTCCCTCACCACCCATCTCCACTGAGAAGGGAAGCAATTCAATATAGGCTATATATGTGTAGTTTTGCAAAGGACTTCCATAATAGCCATGTTGCGCAAGACTAACTACATTTCCCTCCATCCTATCCTGCTTCCCATTTGTTCTATTCTCTCTTTTGACCTTGTCCCTTCCCAAAAGTGTTTACTTCTAATTACTCCCTTCTCCCATGTGCCCTCCTTTTTATCAATCCCCTCACCCCACTTTTCCTCCTCTCCCCTACTTTCCTGTAGTATAATATAGATTTTCATACCAAGCTGAGTGAGCATGTTATTCCCTTTTTAAGCAAAATGTGAAGAGTGAGCTTCATTTTTTTCCCTCTCACATCCTCCCTTTTCTCCTCCATTGAATAAACTTATTCTTGCCTCTTTTATGAGAGATAATTTGCCCATTCCATTTCTCCCTTTCTTCTCCCAATATATTCCTCTCTCACACCTAAATTTTATTTTTTTAAATACATCCCTTCTTAATCAACTCACCTGGTGTTCTCTCTCTCTCTCCCTCTCTCTCTCTCTCTCTCTCTCTCCCTCCCTCTCTCTCTCTCTCTCTCTCTTTCTGTGTGTGTGTGTGTGTGTGTGTGTAATCCCTCCAACTACCCAAATATTAAGAAAAGTCTCAAGGGTAACAAATATTGTCTTTCCATGTAGGAATGTAAACAGTTCAACTTTAGAAAGTTGATTTCTTTATGATTTCTCTTTCCTGTTTACCTTTTCATGCTTCTCTTGATTCTTGGGTTTGAAAGTCAAATTTTCTTTTCAGCTCTGGTCTTTTCATCAAGAATTCTTGAAAGTCCTCTATATCATCGAATAACTATTTTTTTTCCCCTGAAGTATTATACTTAGTTTTGCTGGGTAGGTGATTCTTGGTTTTAATTCTAGTTCCTTTAACTTCTGGAATATCATATTCCCAGCCCTTCAATCCCTTAATGTAGAAGCTGCCAGATCCTGTGTTATCCTGATTTGATTTCCATAATACTCAAATTGTTTCTTTCTAGTTGCTTACAATATTTTTTCCTTGACCTGGGAACTCTGGAATTTGGCTACAATATTGCTAGGAATTTCTCTTTTTTGGATCTCTTTCAGGAGGTGATCAGTAGATTCTTTCAATATTTATTTTACCCCCTGGTTCTAGAATATCAGGGCAGTTTTCCTTGATAATTTCATGAAAGATGATGTCTAGACTCTTTTTTTGAGCCTGGCTTTCAGGCAGTCCCATAATTTTTAAATTGTCTCTCCTGGATCTATTTTCCAGGTCAGTTGTTTTTCCAATGACGTATTTTACATTATCTTCAATTTTTTTCATTCTTTTGGTTTTGTTTTGTAATTTCTTGGTTTCTCATAAAGTCATTACCTTCCATCTGTTCCATTCTAATTTTTAAAGAACTCTTTTCTTCAGTGAGCTTTTGGACTCCCTTTCCATTTTGCTAATTCTGCTCTTTAAAGCATTCTTCTCCTCACTGGCTTTTTGGGCCTCTTTTGCCATTTGAGTTAGTCTATTTTTAAAGGTATTAATTTCTTCAGCATTTTTTGGGATCTCCTTTAGCAAGCTGTTGATTTACTTTTCATGATTTTCTTGTTTCACTCTCATTTCTCTTCCCAATATTACCTCCACCTCTCTTGCTTGATTTTCAAAATCCTTTTTGAGCTCTCCCATGGCCTGAGATCATTGCACATTTATTTTGTAGGTTTTGCCTGCAGAAGTTTTGACTTTTAGGTCTTTCTCTGAAGACCTAAATTGTTCTTCCTCACCTGAAAGGATGGAAGAAAATACCTGTTCACCAAGAAAGTAACCTTCTATTGTCTTTTTCTTTTCTCCTTTTTTGGGCATTTTCCCAACCAGTTACTTGACTTTTGAGTTCTTTTTCAGGGCCTAGCTCAGGCCTGAGATTCAGATCAGTGGCTCAGTTCCCCCAGGGGCTGTGGGCAGAGGGCTCCCAAATGGAAGCTGTTGCTTCCAGGGGTCCAGACCAAACTTTCCTCTCCTGGGTGAAAGAGCCCTCCCACTGACCCTTGAAGCTGTTTTTGGATTGAGCAATCTGGTAACTGGTGTTGCTGTGGCTCCCTGAAGTCTGTTCAGGGTCCTATCCCTGCCATGTCTGCACTTCCTATGCTGCACTCCATGCTTCCTGGGCTGCACTGCCTGCACTCTGACATCTGACATTATTTCTTTAAAGATACTTTTGTTATTGTCTTTATATAAGTGTTAAGTGTACATTGGTAGGCTGACTTTCAGATATTTTATACATTTTGCAGTTATTTTTTTAATGTCAATTTTTATGACGACTTTCAGTAGTTATCATACACAAGCTCTTGCTCAAAGGACATCTTGTTGAATAGACTGACTGTTTATTGGGTTTCTGACAGCACCTTTTATAAAGTGTTTCTTGTTTAAACAAACTTCACCTTGTCCACCCACTGCAAGTAGTAGCACTATGTATTGTTGGCTAGATGGCTAAAAACAAGCAAAACAAACAAACAAAAAACCTTTCTCATATGGTCATGATGTTTTGTTAAAACAGAATTCAACTGAATTTGTAGATACAGAAACCTTTAATAAATGGATGATCATGCTTCATTTGTAATTTTTTGTTTTTAGATTGCCCTAATCAATATTGCCCTATTAATGTCCCTGTGTGGCACAGGTGAATCAGCAGAGGGGTGAGGGGGTAGTGGTAGGGAATATTATGATATAGAAAAGTGGAAGTCTTTGTTTTTATACTCCACCCATCTTTGTGATATTCTTCCTGATACTCTGACAGGCATAGCAGTCTACTATTTCTGAATTGTCTTCATAGTGTTGTCACCAGTGATGCTCCAATCCTTAGATCCTGATCCTGATTTCCCAATTCATAGCTTCAGTTCCAGTCTCCACCATGACAGTTTTCTAGTCTTCAGTCCATAGTGAGATCCTAATCACAACAGTACTCCTTAACTACAACCCACTGACAAGGGGGAAGTCAGTAAGAGTCCAAACAATCCTCACTGTATCTGGTCATTCTTTAAAACCCAGGTCCATGGGTTTTAGCACATGGTGGTAGGTGTCACCTACTACCATCTTCCTTGGCCATGGGTAAGGGTTGGAAAGGGCAAGGGGGGAAAGAAATGGGGCTGGTTGACATTATGTAATATAATAATGTTCTATATTCTGGTGTGAAATTTTGTACCTTGAAAAAGCCTTTGTTTTTATTGTCTTTCCCCTATTTTGTTGTTGTGTTATAGATTTTGATCATTTATTTTGTATTCTGCTATTTTACTGCAGATGTAAGTTGTCTCATTATTTTCCCTTACTTATTCTCTGGACATTTCTAAGTCAACAGCATACTGTCATCAGCAAATAGGGATAATTTTGTATGTTTATTGCTTATAGTTCATGCCTTTAATTTTTTCTTGTGTCTTATTCCTATTGCTAGCATTTCTAAGTTAAATGAAAGTGGGGAAAAATGTTTCCATGCTGTCTACTCTTGTACGTAATGAGAAGACTTCTTTGTCTTCCTATTGTGAAAAATGTGGACTTTTGGTTTTAGATATATACTTTTTAATCATTAAAAACAGCCACTCTCTGCTCCTTTTAGTGTTTTTAGCATAAATGTTTTATTTTATCAAAGATTTTTTCCACCTATTGATATAATATGTAAATTGGGATATTTTTGTTTTTAATATGATTTTGGTAATTATTTCCCAAATATTGAACCACCCATGCATCCCCTGCATAAATCTGTCTTACTGATAGTAATTGTAAAAAAAAATTTTGCTAACATTTTTGATTATTCATTAGTGATAATACATAAATCTCCTTTGCCTTATCCTTTCCAAGTTTATATATTTGGATTATATTTATCTCACCAAAAAAAGAGTTTGGTAGTGAGTTTTCTATCACAGTTGTTAGGAATAATTTGTAGAGCATGGGTGTTAAATCTTCCTTAAACATTTTGTAGCATTCTTCGATAAATCCCTCTGGATGGACCATGGTTTGTTTTTTTTTTATTCCTTTGGTAGTTCCTTTTTAGCTCATCCAACTCCACTTTGTAAGATTAACAGCCCAATGAATTTTAAAGAGTTCTGCCCCATAGTTAGCAATGCCAAAATTACAATGTATTGGTACCAGCATCAAAAAATTGCCTACCTAAAGGGAGAGAAAAATACGTTTGCAATACTACCAGAATTTTGGGGCAATAGTTCTTTCCAGTCATATTTATACCTACTGTAAAACTCTTAGTGACTGACATAATTGAGGGGGGAACAAAGATGTACAGCTAGGTCTTGATTAGTACAAAAAATGAATCCCCCCTGAAGTGGTTGCATTATCAAATTCATACTGATTATTTCTATTGAGTTGAACCCAGTTATTTTACATAATTATAACTTTGAATAGTGCATATTCAAATATATCTGATCACTTTAAAGGACTCATTATTTGCACTAATCAGGACCTAATTGTAATCTGTGGTACTGGTAGTGCTACTAGTTAGAAAAGAGAATGGAGAGAATAAGGCAAGCAATTATGAATGCTCTTGAATGCAATCCTAAGGACTTTGGACTTTATCCTGTAGATAATTGTGAATTGATGAAGGATCTAAGCCGGGAAATGAAATGATGTAAGAAGTTTTTTAGAAAAAGGAAGCTGGAAATCATGAGTAGGGATAAACTGGAGTGGAGAGAGATTCAGGACAGGCAAATTCACTTAGAAGTTGTTACAAAAATCCTAGAATGATGTCATAAGGGTCTGATCTATGTGGGAAATATTAAGAAGGAAGAATCAACAGATTATTTGTGGTTAGATGTGACCGACTAGGGATGAATAAAATATGACTTAAGTTTTCAAGCTTGAGTGAATGGAGAAATAATGTTGTCCAGCTGAATTTATTATGAATCTTAGTTTTTAGATCTGAAAATAAGTTTGGAGCAAATTTACAAAATTTATTTTTCCATTTCATTCTGTGATATCATAGACATACACATTTGCATCTATATGAAACATCCAATCAGACTGCAATGTGGCTGATCAGGACACTTCAGTTGTCTTAAAAATTAATGTTAATTGTTCTGGTAGAATTAATCACATAGTGATTTACCTCAATTGTTAAAATGATCCAAAAGATTGACAACCTGTTAATTTCACTTAAACTGTAATTGTCCTCAGTCTTTGCTTTAGAGCATACATAGTATTTATCCAAATATAAATCCCCCATTATATGTTGACCTTTAAGAGAAGATCTTTTTGAAAGAAAAAAATGGGATGAAATATACTGAAACTATATACTGGTAAAAAAACCCATCACTTATATAACATATACTCAAGTTCCAGGCAAGGCAGGTTTGGGAAAAAGATGTAGCCTACATTCAAACTAATATAGTATTTAATTATAACTGGTCATTAAAAATACAAATTGAATGTGAATTTGAAAATCAAACTACCATAATAAAGCATAAGGAAACAGTGAACAAAAATAAGCAGTTTTAGAACTGGGGAGCAATAACAAATCAAAATCTAGATAAAAATGGAATTTTCAGTTAGCCAAGAATATAACGATTATATGTAAGGCTATGATTATATGTATTATCTTATCTCCCAAACTTGTAAGTTGTGAACCTGGATTCTTTTTATTTGGTTTCTCACATACACACAAACAAACAACTCATCCTTTCTCCTTTTCTCATTTGCAAGTAGCAAAAGGTAATTCCTCTGAAAGCTCATTCAGTCACTGTGTTTATATCCAATAGCAAACTCAGATTAAAGTGATCTTTAAAGAGGGTTTGAATAGGAAAATAAATCAGCATTGGTGTCAGTTTGTCTTATTTCAATAATAGTCACCATGGAAACAAAGTCACTGACCTATTTCTTTTCATACATCTAAGTAAACAATAGGCTTTCCAATTTTTATACATAGTGTTTCCTTAGTACAGCAATTTCCCATCCAGAATGTCTATAAAGGGCCATTTATTGGAAGCTACATTTATTCCTTCCAGGCTTGTTTCTTTCTCTCTCTCGTCTCTCTTTTTGCCTCCCTCTCCCTCACCATGGATTTTGATCTTGTAAGGAAACGCTGAACACACAGCTTCATCATTAGGAAGCCAGATAGTTGCTAATCAGTATGGCCCTACCTGTACACATAGGTGCTGATGCCTTTTTCTGCTGCCAGCCACTCCCAGTCAGATAAATATTCAGCAAGAAGATATTCAACCATGTCAGAAAATTGCCCCACCCCCCCGCACCATGAAAAATCAGCTGGTTTTCAGATTGATTTCTTTTCAATACACTCCTATATATTATTACAAACAGGAATATTACATATGGGTATTATATTTATCAAGCAGTCTCTCTAGAAATGAGCAAACCAAATATTAATAAATACATTTTTCTTCCTCTCCACATCCTTTCCCACATTCTCCCTTATATTTGGCTCAGGCTAACCTACTCTAAATATAGAGGTATATTCTTTCCCCAGTGCACGTAAGTAACTCTACCATGGCTAAGGAGGGTAATGTATCTGTGTCACCCATACAGTATACCCCTGAGTTCCATTTAAAGCAGATAACATTTTGTTTTTTTAACTCCCCACCCCCACCCCTCCAGTCCAAGTCTATACTTTCATCTCAACACAAAAAGGAAGTATACCACATTTAACTTTATTTATAGCCTGCTATTTTTATGACCTTTGCAACCCTGACCTTTGCTTGTTATTGTATAATCTAGAGAATTTTAGTCGAGATGTTCAAAAAAACCCAAAAACTACTCAGTACTAGCACTGTACAACACACAGACTAAAAAGCAATAGACAGAAGATAACATGATGTTTGCAACTTATTCATGATAAAAGGTGATAAAATGGGCATACCAATTAAAATAAATTTCAAACCCATAGCATTTCACAGCTGGAATCTAGACCCTTATTTTACAAATGAGAAGACTGAAACCTAGAGAAGCTAAGTGATATGCTCAAGGTCACATAGTGAGTTAATAGTAGAATTAAAAAATGGAGACAAGCCTTCCCTAGTACAAGCATTTTCCAGATGTAGTGAGCACACACACACACAATGGACTTCTTACTGAATTATTTTAGGCACTTGTGAGCATTCCAGAGAGCAACCACATGCCAGATCTGCCTCCTTTTGTTTTTCCTTTTATGCAGAACCTTGGAAATGCGCTCTTCAGGTAGTTGTTTCTTCAGAACATAATGCAGCTGACTGAGATATGAAGAAGTCTACCAACCATATTACTGAGTGTCAGAAATATATTTTAAAAAGTTATTTTGCAGAATTAAATTGTGCTTTTTTGGTTCCAATTTTGAATGTTCCTCACAACTTATAACCCATTTTCAATTATTCCTGAGAGTAAGAGACAGTACGGGCTTAGATAATTGAAATGTATAGCTAATGCCCAAACAACATTGTTAGCAGAGCCAGCCTTGAGACAACACCTCCTCACTGGCATCCTTACTTTGCCAAGGTTGCCTCCCTCCTTCCCTTCTAGTTTTCCAGTTCCCCCTTTAAATATTGTTTTTTCCTCACACAACAGAAGTCCCTTGATGGTAGGGATTGTCTTTCTTCATTTTATATTTCTAGTTTTCTCTTCCTCTCTCTTTCCACATTGTCTGTCTTTCTGTCTCTCTCCTTCTCACATGGTTTAATGGCAAGTGCACGGTACAAGAATTAGGTGCTCTGGGGTTCTTTGCCCTGGCTTTGTCATTAGATGTGAACCTGTTCCAGTCACTACCTTTCTCCTATGTAAAGTGAGGGTATTAGATTAGAGTCCCTTTAAAGTCCCTTCCAATATAGCTCAACTTAATCACTAAGCATTCATGAAGCACCTACTATATGCCAGGAGCTGTACTAGGTGCTAGACTTACAAAAACAATAATGAAATTTTCTATTGACAATCAAACAAAGCTCCTTTGAATTTCACCTTTTTCCTTAAGGGTTAAATAATTAAGACAGCAAGGGGGGGATGAAAATATAAGAACTAGTAATTCACAAACCCAAGTTCCTGATATTTGAATCTTTAACATGATTCTTCTTAATTGGATGCTTTAATGGATCCATGATTATGGTATAGCTACTTAGCTAGTCCCCTGCTTCACGTTCTTGTGATTTATTTATCCATGCTCATATACACACATGTATGTGTATGTATGTGCATATGTGCACATGTATGTGTATACATATACATGCAAATATACATGCATACACACATACATATATAAGGATCTTAAGTGTCCTATGCAAGGTTCTAGAGCTGTTCTTGTAGATTCTTTAATTTCCTGGACACCAGTGCACTCAGACCACACCTCCATTAGCCTTTATTTGCTATATGATTGGCCCATCTCCTTTTCCGCAGAAACATGTATGTTTCTTTATGGTTTCTTTTTTTCCCCTTAACCACTTCTTAGGCACAAGGTCTCAGTAGTATTATTTGGTAGGTTACTTGCAGTCACCATATGACTTTTTATTACCCTATGAATCATCTCTAATTTTGCTTCTTTTGAGTTCATAGAATTGCCTCTAGGATAAAATACGATCTCCCCAGTTTGGCATTCAGATCCCTTCACATTCTGTCTCCAACCTACTTTTTTCACACTTATTTCATATTACTCCCCTTCAAATGCTCTACATTCTAGGCAAACTAGCCTACCAACAGAACTACTTGAACTTGGCATTTCATCTACCACCTCCTTGCCTATACACAGTGTCCCCTATATGTGAAATGCAATCTGTCCTCACATCTGCCTCCTATAATCCTTAACTTTCTTCAAGGCTTACATTAAGTGTGTCATTTCCTTCAGGAGACTTCTTTTCCTATCTCTCTAGTTGTTAGGGTTCATTCCCTTCTCAAATTAACCTTATATTTATTTCTGTTTACCCATTGTATCCTCTAGCAGAATATAAGAACCTTGAGTGCAGGGATTTTTTTAAAAAAATATCTTTTTATCACCAACACCTTGAACATAGTAGGTACTTAATTAGTTCTTGTTGAATTGAATTGTTCTATGATTTATAGTCATATATTATTACTGGGAAAACATTATTAAAAAGATAAACTTTTGCAATAGAGCATAGCTCCAGATTAATTCAGAGTAACAGTTTCTCAAACGCCATGAATAGTGAGGTCTTGTTTAATGTTAATCATGAATCCCTTTGCTGTGGTCACTTTATTCAAATTTGAACTGCATATTTCCATTGAGTTGGAACCAATTACCTTATTTTACATAATTATAACTTCAAATAGTGTGAATTTGAATACATGTGACCACTTTAAAGAATTCTTTATTTACACTCATTGGGACCTGGTAGTGTTCTGTTCTCTTTCAACTCATTTCTGAGCCCAATCCATTTATACATATGTTGAGACTGCTCAAGATATAGATACTGATGGACTGACTCACTGGGTTGCTTATACAACTGGATGTCATGATATCCATACTTTAATGATCTGTGACTTTGCGGGGTGGGTAATACTGATATAGGTTATAACCCCTCCACAATTCAGTAAGAAGTCTTGGAGAATTGTTGTGACTGATAATTTTATCCTTTTTCTGCCAGTCTGGTGATGATCTTCTCTGATTTAACTAGATACTCAGATAATTCACATACAATCTGTTGCTGGTTCTATGACCTGAATCCTTTTTGACTTTGTATGACCATCCAAGCTTATGCCTGGCTGGCAGAAACTTCAAGAACTCAAGATCACTTTCATGCTGTGATGAAACATCAGAAGAAAACTTTAAGAGAGTCTTATTATGTGTCATAATATAGACTTAAACCATTTGGTTTTTCCCCCGATTGTTAAACTGATCTATTTTGGTTTTCTCTGGATCCCATTGAAGAGGTCTTTTGCTGTTCCAGAGACAATCAAAATAGATCTTTGCAAAGATCAAAGCAAAATATGCTTTGCTGATGGAGCACAGTGCCTTCTTTGATGTGGTCATGCCCTACTGGGTAGTTCTGTGCCAGTGTCTCATGTTTTACAATCAATGCTAAATTCCTTCAGAGAGACCTTGAATATGTCCTTGTATCCCTTCTTCTGACCTCCGTGTGAGCACTTGCCTTGTGCAAGTTTTCCTAAAGTAGTCTTTTAGGTAAACATGAGTTTGGCTTTTGGAATACATAGCTACTCCACTGGAGTTGTGCTCTCTGCAGCAGAGCTTGAATGCTTGGCAGTTCAGCATGAGAAATTTTGAATGCTGTAGATAAGTTCACCTGCGTTGGCAGGATATTCATTATGACATTGGCAAACACCTTCTCCATCATATGACTCTGTCTTTTATACCTGACTTGAAGTTATGGGTCAGAAGATCGCAGTGATATTTATCAAGGAATCTTGTATATATTTCATCACTTTTACAATCAGCATATAAATGGGAATAGCTTGTGGTAGGAGAATTCCAATTATTTCTATCAGATGTTTTTTTTTAAAAGTCAACCAAAAATGAACACAATATATTTTCTTTATCCCTCAGTTAGTTATGTTACAGTAAAGTTCTGCTCATTCCCTTCTATTTTTTCACCAGATACTCTTAATGCATCAATAGATCATTCTCATAAAGATTTTTATAGACATGAGAAAGTAGGAAAGAAGAATGATGAGGTAAATATATGGTTCTTGGAAGTATGCTCCATCTCAGCATCCTCTTCTGATTGACTGTTTCCTCCTTCCATTTTAAGGAGGATGCCCAGGGTAGTCATATCTTCTCCAGTATGTGCTCTTGACTCTCTGGACTGCCCCTCTCACCATATTCTTCACTTTCTTTCCTTTTATGTACTGTCTTTCCCCACCAAAATGTAAGCTCCTTAAAGACATTGCCTATCTTTCTGCTGTTTGTATTTACAGCACTTAGAATAATGCCTGGTACTAAGTGCTTAATAAATACTTATTGACTTGGTCACTGTTTTGGGGGATAATAATTATGTTTATGATCTTTTCCATTCTCTTAGACTCTTCCCTTTGAGGTTTTTTAAATTAAAGTTAAAATTAAGCGCTTTTAAAATTGTGCCACCCCCAGTACAGTGTTCTTTGACTCTTCCCTTTGAGTGGTGTAAAAAAAATTTTTTAAATGCTTTTAAAAATTTAAAATGTCACTTCCAGTATGCTATTTTTCTGTCAATCAACTAGTAGGCATTTATTAGGTCAATCAGTCAATTAGTATGCATTTATTAAAGACTTAATATGTATTAGGCACTGTGCTGGGTATGAGGAATACAAAATAAAAATTCAATAGTCACCATGCAAGGAAGTCATTCTTTGGGGGAGAGGGAGGGAAAGGCAACAGGTATACTCTTTCCAATTTAATTGTCCTGAGGACTGTTTTAACTTGGGTACTGTGGTACCATGCACCACTCACTTTCCTGTTTCCTGGAAATACAAATAACAGAAGATAGTCCCTGTTTCCAAGGAGTTTACACTCTGATCAGGGAAGACAGAGTCAGGATGCTTACTGGAATGAAATGAGGACATGGCTAGCCTTGGGCACCCTTCTTAAAATGGAGGGAGGAAACAATCAGAGGAAGAGGCCACAGAGATGGAAGATAATTCCAAGAAGTAGCTATATACCTATAACTTTACTTTCCCATTTCTGTAAAAATCTTTAGAGAATGTATGACTGTCGGTGATATGAATAAGTTGCTACAGATCTATAGCAAATCTGTTCAATTTCATGTCTATTTATTGTTCTTCCAGTTTCAAGTATAAGTGCTTTCAGCATCATCAGTCCTCTTAGTTTTGCAAAACTTTTTATAGATTTGTTTTCCTTTCCACTACTTTTGATTATTAAAGACTTTAATGTTAATGTTCCAATAATTTCCTTAGTAACATTTTACACATGTTTTTTGCATTATAAACCAATGTTGTTTTGACTGCCTGGGTAAACAGATCAAGAATTTGCTATATAGTTTCTTCTTTGAAACAAATTAGTTTATATGGGATAGCCCCAATATCTTAGTGCCTCCTTAGCTTTAATAGCTTAAAATTACTCTAAAACTTTAAATACCATGTATCCTTATATATATGTATGTATGAATGTATATACACATATAAACACCCAATATAAACAAAATATAATGCTAATACTAAGTTAATATTATTTTGGCTTCTGTTATGTCAATTATTTTTCAACATTTTGTTTAAATAGATTGGGTTGGACTTGTTACAACTACATACAATATTGTTTTTCTTATCTTTACTCTATTGATTTTAACTTTTGTCTAATTAATCAATAATTTGACTTCACACAGACAGCTAAACTTGATATGGTTTCTACTTCAGTAGGTAATGATTGCCAATCTGTTAAAATACAGTTATTTTTTAAATGTTGCTTGGTGCTGGCTATGGTTGGTGTCTTCCAATTCCCTTCTCAAAGTCAGTGTTCTCATTGTATATATTTAACACTTCTGAATAATCTTGCAGGTTTTTGGCTGCTTTCATTTATTCATTACAAACCATATTTTCCAATATATTTTTATCTTCCATGAATGAATGAAAAAGCAATTAAAAATTTACTATGTTCCATCACTGTGCTAAGTACTGAGGATGGCAGTTATTTGGCAGTTGGTGGTGGCGGTAAAGGGAATGGTATGCTTCTTCTTTGCTAGGAGCCATGTGGATGGGTGTGAGTGCTGGACTGGAAGCAGAGCCAGTGATATGTTGGTAGTGAGGGAAGGCCAGGGTACCTGCCATTCTGATATTACTATTCTTTAGTTTTGTCCACTTTTATATTAAAACCACCACATATCAAGGGTTTATATTGACTTATGGTTCTCTCAAAGAATTTCTTTACTTCATCATCTCCAATAAATGTTAGTAAATGTAAAAAATATTTACATAATTTTATTATATATTTAAATTGAATAGTAAGTTGCACATAATAGATTTGTAGTTTCATATGCAATCACCCTTTTATTATACTATGTTATAGAAATGCTGTTTTATTTCACAAATTAAAATAAAATACAAAAAAAGGCATTATGGAAAAAAGTACAATAATTTTCCTTGTTATTTTTACACTTATTCATCATAAGCATTGTAAAGTGAGATGACCAAATCAACAAATGATACTTCTTTCTGTTTTTGTGTGCACAATGAAACCATTTCTATCAACTATTTATATTTAGTTTACATTTTTAAAGATGACTTTTGATACAGCTTTCCATTAAACCACAACTTCTTTATCTCTTCTGGCTTCATGTATAGCAAGAATAATAATCTGAGGGTGATTCAGTTCTTCTAATAGTATATCATTATTTTTACTAATATCAGTGTTAAGAGTAGCATCCCAGTCCTTTGCCAGTACTCTGAGATCTTGATGTAACCACAGCAGGTTAAGCAATGACCTAGCCTCATGGACCCCTGTGCTATGGAATGCTCAGTTTTCAGGTAACTATTGCATTCTAGTGCAATGGGCTTGTAGCAGTGAGGGCCAGAATGCTAGGCAACAAGTAGCCACCTACTCCAGGACTCTGACTGTTAACAGGACCTAGTTAAAAACATTATTAACTTTAAGATTTGCAATGCACTTTCCTCACAAAAAGCCTGTAGCTGGGCAGCGAAAAAATCACTGAATTCACTCTGAGTTCATATGCATGTTCACACTATGGTAACGCTACTTATACTTTTACTAAGATTATCAAAGGATATAATAATAATAGGGATTAAAGATACAGGATACCTCTCAGTCCTTGACAGAGTTGCATCCTAGGTGCCTATAACAACAATCCATATGAATGAATAGTGAGAGATATGTTAAGTTAGAAGAGCAACAGTTTCCCTCCTCCAGATTTCTTTTCTCCATCAAATTCTGAATATCATACCAGGTGGGGGTTGCTTGTGCAATTGTCAAAATCATGGTCTATGTAACTTGAGACTACATGTCTCTGGATCCTTCCCTTTATTTTATAGCCTTGTTTTTCACAAAGTTAATTTTCTACTGTGCCACCATGATAATTTATCTTGCTCCAAGTATTCCTTATCAGCCATCAAATTAATGTACTTAATATTTTTCTCATTTTTGGATAAATATATTAATTTTTTTCTTTTTAAAAATCACATCTTACAGACCAAACTATCTGAACCTAATCTCAAGAAGTAAATTTCCTCTTGGGATGTTATTTCCCATGAAAGCACTAAACTTGAGTAACTTTTTTCTCAGGCAAATTCTGAAACCTTTGCCTTGGAGATTTTTAATTAAAACAAAAGATGTGGCTTGGATCAAAATCTGAATTCATTTACATCAAGTGCATTTGATTAGAACCAAAGTTAAAGAGCAGTGATTAGACAATTCTTTCCCTCCTCCCCCCCTCTGCTTTCCGGTACCAAGCAAAGAAGGATTGCTTTCCCAGCACCTTCACTTTTTAGTCCTCTAAGAGCAGCACTTAGATCTGAAATCCAGGAAGATTATGCCTGATTTACTCCCTGACTAGATACTAGCACAAACAAAGCTTTATGAGAATGACATGTACCCTAGTGAAATGGACTATCAACTTTCCCTGGGATTGTTATTTTATTTGTTCTTCTTAGTTCAGTGACCAACCACGTGTCTAAGTGCTTTTCCAGTAAATGGTACAGGTCCAGTAGACCAACTCAAATTAATCTTTTTCCTTTGTTGCTGCTATTTATGTGAGATACAAGTCATAGAATCTTTGAGAAAACTCTGATCAAACCATTATAACATACAAGCATGAAAAAAACCTTGACTAAGAAAAACTATGGGAATTATCTATATGTTCCCTCCTTTGCTAATAATAAAAAGGAACCTGGATATGTTGCCTAGAGTTCTGTTTCTATGCAGAGTGACCTCTGTGTTTAAATATGCTGACATTGCTACAAATACCAGTGTTCATGATGTGGTTTTGATTGAAAATGGTTATATGCAGATCATATTTTTCTCCTAAGTTTTTCATGAATCTTTAAACAACTCTGACCTTTAAACTAGCCTCATGAACGTTTTGGCTTGGTGTATTCTATATCTCTAACTTATGTTCATGGTCTCACCTGTTTAAAAGACTTGTAAGCTCCCTATTCTTTGTTCATATCTTTAAAAGATTTTTGTGTTTGGATGGTCAGAAAGAATTGTACCTCCAACATAGGCACCAAAAACCACTCTTGGAAACTGTTATTACTGGGTAGTTTCAGTTTCGTCTGACTCTTCATGATCCCATTTGGGATTTTCTTGACAAAGATACTGGAGTAGTTTGCCATTTGATTCTCCACCTCATTTTATAGATGAGAAAACTGAGGCAGAGTTAAGTGACTTGACTAGGGTCACACAGCTAGTAAATGCCTGAGGCCAGATTTGAATTCAAGAAGATGAATCTTCCAGACGCAAGGTCTGACACTGTCCACTGTGTCATCTAGCCCACGCTTCTCTAAACAAAAATGAATTTAATTAGAGTGTATCCATAAGATATGTGGGTTAAAAGGAAGGACTGAACAAAAAGTTATGGGGTTTTTTACGTGTCTTCTCCATTAGACTGTGAACTCCTTGAGGGCAGTGACCTATCTCTTGCCTTTCTTTGTATCCCTGGCATTTAACATAGTGTCCCTGGAATGTAGGAGACACTTAGTAAAGATTTATTGACTAAGTGGATGTCAGTAGGTAGTGGTGTTTCTTATTGAAGGGAATGTATCCTTTGATACTATGTCCTACAAGTTTGATAACCATTAGGAATAATGGAATTATCATGTAACTGGTTATCATTATGCTTAATTAAAAACTGTTAATTTCAAGAGAAAGAGCCAAGATGGCAGAGTAAAAGCAGGGACCTGCCTAAACTCTTCCCTTAGACCCTTAAAATACCTGTAAAAATTACTCTAAACAAATTTTAGAGCAGCAAAAGTCACAAAATGACAGAGTAAAATGGATTTCCAGTCCAAGATAATCTGGAGGGCCAACAGTTGGGCCAGGGTCAGTTGCCCCAGGCATGAAGTGCAGCCCGGTGTGGGCCACACAGACAAGACTGAAGCAGGCCTCAGGGCACTGAATCACTGGCAGCTGTAGTAGTTTTCAGACTTTTCAACCCACAAATGCCAAAGACAGCATCAAAGGTCAGTGGGAAAGCTCACTCAACTGGTTGGGAGAGGAAGGAGGTCTGGCCCCAGCTCAGCCTCAGGGCAGCGACAGCCACAGCTACAGTAGTGGCTGCTTCTAGAGCTCTCAGCCTACAGATGGTGGGGGAATCGAGCAGCTGATCTGGGTTGCAGTCCTGGGTGGCAGTCCTGGTGTGAGGAGGAGCACTGGTGTGGCAGAACTGATGGCAGCTGTGGAGAGGGAATCCTACTCTCACTTCCAGGGCAGAAAAGAATGCTTGTGGTTGCTCACAGACCTGAGCACAGGCCAAGAGATGAGTAAACACCTCTCCTTTGATCTTACCACTCTGAAGGAACTGAGAATTTACAGGTCCCTAGAGATATCTCTGAAAAGAGCTGCACAACACCCCTGAAACTTGGGGTAGTACACCCTCCACTTAACAAAGAGCTCAAAATTCAAGTAATTGGCTGGCAAAATGACCAAAAGGGGGAAAATAAGACTAAAGAAGATGACTTTGTTGATGAAAAGGTATTTTCATACAATGAGGAAGATCAAAGTATACAATTGGAGGAAGACAGCAAGGTCTTCATCTTACATCCAAAGCCTCCAAGAAAAATATGAAATGATCTCAGGCCATGGAAGAGCTCAAAAAGAATTTTGAAAATCAAGTAAGGGAAGTAAGGGAAAAATTGGGAAGATAAATGAGAGTGATACAAGAAAATCATGAAAAATGAGTCAACAGATTGCTAAAGGAGACCTCAAAAATTCTGAAGAAAACAACACCTTTAGAAACAGACTAACCCAAATGGCAAAAGAGGTGCAAAAATCCAATGCTTAAAAAGCAGAATTGGTCAAATGGAAAAGAGATCCAAAAGCTCACCGAAGAAAATAATTCCTTAAAAATTAGAATGGAACAAATGGAAGCTAATGACTTTATGAGAAATCAAGAAATTATAAAGCAGAACCAAAAGAATGAAAAAATATTAGTCAATGTAAAATGTCTCACTGAAAAACCTGGAAAATTAATCCAAGAGAGATAATTCAAATATTATTGGTCTCTGAAAACCATGATCAAAAAAAGAGCCTAGACATTATCTTTCAAGAAATTATCAAGGAAAACTACCCTGATATTCTAGAACCAGAGGATAAAATAAAAGTGGAAAGAATCCACCAATCATCTCTTAAAGAGTTACCAAAAGGAAAACTTAGGAATATTGTAGCCAAATTCCAGAGTTCCCAGGTCAGGGAGAAAATATTACAAGCAGCCAGAAAGAAACAAAAGTACTATGAAAACACAATCACGATAACACAGGATTTAGCAACTTTCACACTAAAGGACTGGACGGCTTGGAATATGATATTCCACAGGTCGAAGGAGATAGGACTAAAACGAGGAATCACCTACCCAGAAAAACTGAGTATAATACTTCAGGGGAAAAAATGGCATTTCAGTGAAATAGAAGACTTCCAAGCATTCTTGTTGGAAAGACCAGAGCTGAATAGAAAATTTGACTTTCAAATACAAGAATCAAGAGAAACATGAAAAGGTAAACAGGAAAGGAAACCACAAAGGACTCATTAAAGTAGAACTGTTTACATTCCTACATAGAAAGATTATATTTGTAACTCATGAGACCTTTTCCAGTATTAGGGTAGTTAGAGGGAATATGTGTGCGTGTGTGTGTGTGTAAATATATACATATATGTGTATATGTATATATGTAGGTGTGTATGTATATTATATATATGTATGTATGTGTGTATATATTCATATGCATATAAACATATGTGTGTATATATATGTATATTTGTTGTCCTTCATTCTCAAAGAGGATCAAAATGATATCATTATGATAAAATTTCAATGTGTCTAACTGTGGCTGATTAGACCAATACGAGCTCTGAATGCTCTACCACAGATTGGGCACAAATAATCCATGTGAACATTTGGGGTTCTGCTCTAAGGAGCAGCCTGTTTCCTGTGTATCCTGTTTCCTTTAAGCTGTTTTAGTTCTGCTTTGCTAGAGTGGGCTCAGACTACTAGTGGCAGGGAGTCCTAGGGAGGAATGGAGTTGGAAACATCAACAGCAATGGCCATTTACTGCTGAAGATTTGTGCATCGCATGGCCTTCTCATCACCAACACTGTCTTCCGTTTACCTAAATACAATAAAACTTCATGGATGCACCATCACAGCAAAAATTGCCATCAAACAGACTATGCTATCCTAAGGAGAAGAGATAGGTAAGAAGTGAAAGTGACAAAGGCAATGTGTGGTGCAGAGTGCTGAATTGATCATAAACTTGCCCTTTGCAAGCTAAATATTCTCATTTATAAAAAGTGCCACCCCCAAGGCAAAATGACTACCAGAAGAATTAATGTCAACAAATTAGAACTCTTCTCTGAGGGTGAACAGTTTGTTGCTGACTTGGAGGGAAAGTTGAGCCAACACACAGTTGACAACAGTGGAGCAGAAAAGGAGTCGGCAGTTTTCAGAGATTTAGTGTACAGCACTGCATTTGCTCATCTGGGTCAGAAC
Source organism: Bettongia penicillata ogilbyi (assembly GCA_023548195.1). Classification (NCBI taxonomy): domain Eukaryota; kingdom Metazoa; phylum Chordata; class Mammalia; order Diprotodontia; family Potoroidae; genus Bettongia; species Bettongia penicillata. Next base: position 7,371,769 of record JAJHZJ010000318.1, on the reverse strand, counting down.
AGTCACAAACACCAAGACTGGTTTGATGAAAATGATGGGGAAATTCAGAAGCTACTAAATGAAAAACAAGAACTCCACAGGATTTACCTGCAGGATAGTTCATCCACCTCTAAGAACACAGCATTTATTTCCATCAAAAGTAAAGTATAAGCAAAACTTAGAGAGATGCGGGATTCCTGGCTCAGTAAGAAGGCAGATGAAATTTAGTGTTATGCTGATAGTAACAATCCAAAGCACTTTTATGATTCCCTAAAGGCTATTTATGGGCCAAAATCTTATGATGTATCACAACTACTCAGTGCTGATGAAAGGGAAAGTGAGAGATAGAATGTAGTAAATCATCTCACATAAAGGAGGCAAGAAAGAGCTCTTACAATGGAGGGAAAGAGTGGGGAGTTGAGAGGGAATAAGTGAGCCTTACTCTCATTGGATTTGGCTTAAGGAGAGAAGAGCACACATTCAATTGGATGTGAAAAATCTATCTTACCCTGCAGAAAGACAGAGGTGGGGGAGGGGAGGTGGGGGACAGGAATTGGAGAGGGAAGGTAATAGAAGGAATGGCAGATTGGGGGAAGGGGTAATCAGAAGCAAACACTATTATGGGGCAGACAGGTCAAAGGAGAGAATAGAATAAATAGAGGACAGTACAGAATAGAGGGAAATGTGGCTAGTCTTTTTAGGGGGAAGGGAGGAAGGGAGGGAATGTGGAATGAATGAATAATGAATGTTAAAAATTGTTTTTGCATGCAGTTGTGAAATAAGTTGTATAGGCAATGGGGTGTAGAAATCTGTTTTGCTCTACAAGAAAGTAGAGTGGAGGGGGATGGGAGAAGGGGGCAGTGATAGAAGGGAGGGCAGATTGGGGAAAGGAGTGGTTGGGTTACAAACTGTCCTGGGGTTGGGGCAGAGAGATAGGGAGGCAATTTAGAATTCCAAATCCTGTGGAAGTGAATGTTTTTTAAAACTGAAAATAAATAAATTCTATTTTTTTAAAAAAATGATGAGCAGGATGATTTCAGAAAAACCTGGGAAGATGTATATGAATTAGTGCAAAATTAAGTGAGCAGAGCCAGGATTATGTTGTTCACAGTAACAGCAGTATTGTACAATGATCAACTGTGAATTACTTATACGTTCTCTGCTATGCAATTATACAAAACAATTCCAAAGGACTTATGATGAAAAATGCTATCCATCTCCAGAGAAAGAAGCGATGTGTCTGAATGTAGATTGAAGAATACAGACATCATAACGTCAGATATATTGAGGATTCAATTCTAGACCACTGCAATGAAGTGAATGCTGTAATAAAGCAAATCACCCAAATTTTTTGGTTTCCCAGTACATATAAAAAGTTTGTATTGTACTGTAGTCTATTAAGTATGCAGTAGTATTATACAATGTAAAAAAAAACATGTATTACCTCAATTAAAAATAACATTGCTAAAAAAAAATAAAAAAAACCTGTTTACTGTTTTCATGTAATGCTTTAGGAAAAGGTATATTTTATTATGTAATATTTTTTAGCCTGTACCTGTGATTTCATTGACCTCATGGCAAGGAAACTTCTTTCAGTTCAGGTTGACGCCTGGGTCAGAAGTAAGACTTGAGCCCAGATTTTCCTGACTCCAAGGTGTTTAAAGTTTAATAAACTGCGCTATGGGGAAAATGACACATCTCTGTCGGCTAATATTACCAATGTGAGAAAAATTATTTTTAAAAAATCAACTCACATTGCATATGTGAAAAAATACCATTGGTTAAATTCACTGAAATCTCTATGTCCAGGACATTTACATTTGAGGTTTGTGGTTGGCCTACCACAAGTATCAGCTTTACTGAGACCAAGATCAGGCTGGCAGCCAATAACAGAAGGCCTATTTGGGAGGCAGATTGTTGAAAGGAGCTTAGTGAAAGTGGAATATAGTCTGGCAAGAGTATATTTTTCAAGGAGGATTGCTTTCTGGTTTTCCTGAATTCCAATAAATGAAAGAATGGTTAATAGAGATATATCAGGTCTCAATTCAATCCAAGAAACATTTATTAAATATAACACTGAGCCATTTCCCAGTAGATAAGTTGGTCAAAGTATATAAACAAATATTTTTTCAAAAGGATTGCAAAAGAACTGGAAATTGTGGGTTTGCCTATCAATTGGGGAATGGCTGAACAAGTTGTGGTATATGATGTGATGTGACTGTGATTAGTATGCTACAAGAAATGATGGGTTAGTTGATTTTAGAAAAGCAAGGATAGACTTGCATAAAATAATGAAGAGGGAATTAAACAGAACTAAGAGAATGTTGTATACAGTAATAGTAATAATGTTTTAAGAACAACTTTGAATGACTGTCATTTGACTATTATTAATACCCAACAAAGGACCCATGAAGGAAGACATTATCTGCATCCAGAGGAAGAATTGATAAATACAAGTATGTATACAATGATCTTACTTATGATAAGATAAGTTCTATAGAGCTAGGGAGGGTGGAAGGAAAAAATTGTATGACAAATTTATCATATATTTAAAAAGAATAGCAAGTTGTACATAATAGATTTGCAGTTTCATGTACAATCATCTCTTTTTTTTTTAATTCTGCTATCTTATGGAATTACTTGTTTTATTTCAGAAATTAAAACAAAATAAGTAAAAAATTTTAAAAATTGATTGTAAACTATGTGACCAAATGAAAATGTGCTCCAAAAAACGCTGAGGTTTCCTATACAAACTGGGAAAGATGACAGAAGTTTGGAGCTGTCAGTTTTGGAGAAGAGTGTGGAAAGATGGGTGCTGTAAAGTTTCAACCATTGTGCATGTCAGTTTGGTATTTTGCAAGAAAAGTGATTAAATCATCCATACCCTTTGGTGAACTCACTGCCAGAAACATACCCCCAAAAAATCAAAGGTAAAATCCAGGATCCCATAAATAGCAATATATTCATAGCAGCGCTCTTTTCTTCATAGGAAAGAACTAGAAACCAATAAGGTGTTTGGTATATGAATGTAATGGTATGTTGTTATGTGGTAAGAAATGATAACTTTAAGGAATTTAGAGACATGTAGGAAGATTTGTATAAATGGAGTGAAATAAGCGGAACCAGAACAGTTTATACCATGTCACAACCATGTAAATTTAAAAGTCACTGAAAAGTAGAAGCTGAGTAACTGAAATAAATGAATTTATTAGAACAGAATGAAGTATACTTTCTTCCCCATTCATAGTAGAGAGGTGGGGGAACCTTAGGATGTAATGGGATCATTGTATACAATGTATTGTTGTATATATCAAATGTATGTTTTATTGCATGCATTGTAATATTGTCACCCTATCAGATATTTTTCATTAATCACCTTTCTTTACCATGCTTCCCTGCTCAATAAACTTCAGTGGCTCCCTGCTATATCTAGGATTATATGTAAATTTCTTTATTATTTAAAATCCTTCACAACTTGGCATGAAAAGAGCTTTCAGATCTTACTGGACATTACTATCCTTCCCACAAATGGATCCAGCCAAACTGACCTTCTTCCTCTTCTTCACATATAGGATGTCATCTCCCATAGCCGTAGATGTCTGCCATGTCTGAAATTCACTCCCTCCTTGCCTCTGTCCTAGAATGCCTCTTTTTTTTCAAAAATTTTTAAAAATTCAGATCAAGTACCATCTTCTGTACAAAACTTTTCCCTCTTCTCTCAACTGTTACTGACTTCTCTGCCTAACAACATTGAATTTAACTACATTAACTTATTTGTATTTATTGTCCTTATGTTTTTTCCCCACACATATTTATATATGGACTTCACATCTCCCCAATTGTAATGTAAGTTCCTTGAGAGTAGGGATTGTCCTAATTTTGTTTTTTTAATCCCAAATATCTAGCACAGTGCCTGGAACATAGTAGGTGTTTAACAAATGTTGGTAGATCCATTAATTACTGATTGAAAAGAAGTTCAAATCAGGTAGAGGTAGTAGAGAAATGGCTTTGATGTAAGGACAAAAGACATAAATGAAATATATTTAAAAATAAGATTAAAGGACTGAACAGGATAAAGTCCCACAGAAAAATTGAAAATCAGAGATTAATAAAATTGAAAATATAAAGACCATTTTTTTGACAAAAAGAGGGTTTTTTGCCCCAAATAAAAATAAACAGCTAATCTGTTATTTTAAAAAGAGAGGAAAACCAAGTTGTTCACATCAAAAATGAAAAAGAAATCACAGTAATTGAAGAGGGAACAAAGGAAATTATCTAAACTATTTTGTCCAACTATATAATAGTAAAACTGAAAACCTACAGGAAATAGATGAATGTTTATACGAATCTGAATTACATAGATTAATGAAACAAGAAATTGACTATTTCAGTAACCCACTGTCAGAAAAATAAAGTAATTCAGTATCAGAAAAAGGAATTGAACAAGCCACAAATTAATTCTGCCAAGAAACCACATCCAGAACCAAATGCATCTACAAGTGAATTAAGTCAGACATTCAAATAGTAATTAATTCCAATACTATTGCCGAAAAAAGAAAATGTTTTCACTAATAAGAAAAGTGGTCACTTTCACTGATAGAAATGTGATCAGTATCTAATTCTAAACCAAGGATATAGAAAATAGAGAAAGACAAGTGCATATTCCTAATGAATATTGACACAAAAATTTTAAACAAAATGTTACCCTACAACATACCAGAAAGATTATACATTATGATCAAGTTGAGTTTATGCCAGAAATTTAGGGTTGATTTAGCATAAAGAAGCTTGTAAATATAATAAACTATGTTAACAACTAAAACATCTGATTATATCAATAGATACTGAAAAGTCCAATACTTGTTTGTATTAAATATTGTAGAAATCATAGGAATAAATGGACTTTTCTTTAACATGATAAATAATACCTATATAAATCCTCAAACTGTAATCATTAAAATGATTTGGTACTGGTTTAGAAAAGAGAAAGGTTGATAAGTGAAACAGATTAGCTTCACAATACAGAAGCAATAAAACAGCAATATAGTGTTTGATAAACTCAAAGACCCCAGTTCATAGAGAAAGGAATCACTATTTAAGAAAAACTGCTAAGAAAACTGAAGTTGAGCAGAAATTAGGTTCAGATCAACACCTCACACAATATACCAAGATAAGCTCCAGATGGATACATGACCTAGATATGAAAAGTAGCATCATTAACAAATTAGAGGAGTAAGGAAGAAATTATCCTTCAGATCTATGGATAGGAAAATTCATGAAATGACAGACTCACATGAGAAAAAATAAAAAATTTTGATTATATAAAATTAAAAAGACTTTGCACAAACATATCTACTGTTAAAATGAGAAAAGAAACAGGTAACTGGGGAAAAATCTTTACAAGAAGTTTCTCTGATAAAGATCCCATATCTAAGTAATAAAAGGAATTGATTCAAATTTATTAGACTACATTGCCTATGGATTGATACGATAATAAAAATGACAATTGTACCTAAATTAATTTACTTATTCAGTAGAGTTTTCTAAGGAAGGACTCCATGCTATAAACAAAATAAAGATGTTCGAATTCACTAATAATTATAGAAATGCATATTAAATCATCTTCAAGGTTCTACCTCACATCCATCAGATTAATAAAAATTACACATGTTGGAGGGGCTGCAGGAAAAAAGGGACATTAGCACACCATTTTTGAAGCTGTGAATTGGACCAATTATGCTGGAAAGCAATTTGGAACTATGTTCATAAATTTAGTAAATTGTGCATGCCCTTTGATCCAGATATACCACTACTAGTCTTATATTCCGAAGAAATCAAAGAGGGAAAAGACACATATATACAAAATATTTATAGCAGCTCTTTTCATGATATCCAAAAAAAAAAACTTGAAGCTATTGGGCTATCCCCCTATTTGGGAAATGGCTAAAGAAACTATGGTATATGAATTTAATGAAATATCATTTTGCCATAAGAAATGACAAAATGGATAGCTTCGGAGGAAACTAGGAAGACCTCTCTGAACTGATGCAGAGCAGTGAATAGAATTAGAAGAGCAATTTATACATTATAGAGAAAAACAAGCTTGAAAAACTTTAGAACTCAGATTGGTGCAATGATAAAACAGAATTCCAAAAGAATGAAGATGAACCTGCACTCATCATCTCTTAGAAAAGGGATGAATATAAAGGTAATGAGACAAATATTTTTAGACATGGCCAACATGGGAATTTGTTTTACTGGATTATGCAGCCATGTACAAAGAACTTTACTGTTTTTCTTTAATTTGCTCAATGGTGAAGGTAATGGGAAGGACTGATTAATAAATGAAAAGAAATTTTAAAATACAGGGGAGGGGAGAAATTTAGATGGGAAATTTAGATGTAACAACAGAGCATCAATAAAAATTTTTAAAGAATTGAAGTGCCAAAGAGCAAATAAAAGATGAAGAGATTGAGAATGATGCCTCAGATCCTTTACAGTTTGAAAACCCAAAAGAAAACCAACACCAAACCCAATTTATTGGATATCTTTTAAATAACACTATACTAAATACTAGCATACCCAGATAAAATATGGAATAGCCCCTGTTCCCAAGAGGTTTATTATTTTTTTAAGAAAATACAACAATCATGCAAAGAAAGAAAGAATGTGCTAATGACAAAGGAGAGATCAAGTCAAAATATTTTAAATATTTTTCAGGAAGTTGCATATTTCTACTGGGGACAAGGAGTAGATGTAAGGGAAGTTTTAAGAATAGAAAGAATGAAGAATTATTGAAATAAAAAAGGAATTTCAACATCAATAGACTAAATTATAGGAATTGCTGACAGTCTGAATGAATACATGCTGGTGGAGGAAGGCAGGATAGGACCAAAGAATAGAGAGTCCTCCAATTTGGTTAAAATGCAATGAGCCTTGAATGCAAGGATCGAGAGTTCACACTTTATCCTATTTGTTACAGGGAGCTATTGTGCATTTCTGAGCAGAGAAGTCATTTGGTCAGATCTATGCAATGAGAAGATTAATTTCACAGTTATATGAAGGTTGTATCAGACAGCATGGAGACTAGGGGTAAGGAAATCGTAGTGTAGTTAGAAAGTAACGAGGGCCTGAATTTAGTGGTAGCAGTGGAAATGGAAAGGATTTAAGAATGGGGAGTGACTAAAGAAATGGATACAAGAGATAAACTAGATATAAAATTAATGAGACTTGGAAACTAATTGGATATAAGGAATGAGCAAGAGTAAAAAGGTGGAGGTCATGTTTTCTACGTCTGATTCCAGGTAATCTTATATGGGCATGACAGAATTTTAGTTCAAAGGTACTGATTTCCAGCAGACATACAATGTATTTCACATCTCCTCTTTCCTTGCCTCAAAATGGATGGTCTTGTTGTATGTAAATTCTTCATCTCTTTCTAACTTCATTTTTCTTTGTCCCTATCTTTCTCTATGTCTCTCACTCTCAGACTCTGTCTCTCTCTTCATTTCTGTCTCTCTGTGTCTCTGACTCTCCATCTCTGGCTCTCATTTTCCTTCCTCCTTGTTATTCCGCCTTCTTTCTTGCAACAAACAAGTTGTCATTCAACCCATTCCCCTTTTGGCATCATGTACCATTTGGCAAGTGTGACAGCGAACATCAAACACATGGCATTTCCTGTGGTGATGATGCCTGCCAGTCTGGGCAGCTGCATGGGGCATTGATGTGGGGTGGCCAATAGCTTGGGATACTGAGGGAGCAGAAAAGTGAGCTGGAGCCCTTTTCCACTTTTATTTTGATTTGATTGTCTGGCAAATAATTCTGATGTTTAAGACAAATGACTGTGTGGGTCACATTTAACTTGCTTGAGACAGGGATCCCTTAGAGAGTGGAAGAAAATTATTGTCACAGACCCAGTGGCAACCAAAGAGATAAAGTGGTTAGTGTCTAAGCCCTGACAATTTTACATCCTACTGAGCATTCTGCAGTGCCTTAGAAAAAGAGCCCATGTAATATCTTCAGAAGTCCTTCTAAAAATATGACTGACATTCTAGTGAGTCTGTGGCAGCAAGTAATATTTTATAAACTCAAATGTATAAATTTCTTTTAAAAAAATTTAATTTGTAACCTTCATTTTTAAAATTTTAATTTCTAATTCTCTTCCTCCCTCCAAATCCTCCCCCATTCATTGAAAAATCAAGCATGTGAAGGTTGTGATTATACAGGTAAAGTCATGTAAAACATTTTTCCATTTTAACTATATTGCAGTTTTAAGAAGACAAGAAAAATAAGGTGAAAGAATATGTCTTAATTTGCTACAGAGTTCAACAGTTGTCATTCTGGAAGCAGATAGCAATTTCTGTCAAGAGTCCTCTGGAATTGTCATAGATCATTGTATTATTCAGGATAGCTAAGTGTTTTGCAGTGGATTATCATTATAGTATTGCTGCTGCTGTGCAATAGTGTTCTGTTTCTGCTCACTTCACTTTGCATCAGTAAATAAGTCTTCCCAGGTTTTTCTGAAACCATTCTCTTCCTGACTTTCTATAGCATGATAGTATTTCATCAGAACTATACACCAAAACTTGTTCAACCATTTCCCAACTGATGGGCATGCCCTCAGTTTCTTATTCTTCTCCACCACAAAAAGAGCTGCTCTAAGTATATAAAAGTCTTTTTCCTTTTTTTAATCTTTTTTGGATATAGGTTCAGTAAATGTATGCACAGTTTTGTAGCATTTAAGGCACAGTTCCCAATTGTTTTCCAGAATGGTTGACAACGTAGCACCATCAGCAATGCATCAGTATGCCTATTTTTTCATATCCTCTCTAGCACTTGTTATTTTTCTTTTCTGTAGTATTCACCAATCTGGAGGGGGTACTTCAGAGATTAATTTGCATTTTTCTAATGATTAGTGATTTAGAGCATTTTGTTCTGAAAATTGTCTGTTCATTGCCTTTGGCCACTTATTAATTGGGGAATAACTCTTATTTTTATAAATATGACTCAGCTCCCTATATATTTGAGAAATGAGAACTTCATCAAAGTGATTTGTTATAAATTTTTTCTTCCTGCTTTCCTTCTAATTTTGGCTGCATTAGATTTGTTTGTGCAAAAACCTTTTAATTTCACATAACCAAAATTATGCATTTTACTTTCCATGATCTTTTCTATCTCATTTGTTCGTAAACTCTTCCTTTATCCATAGATCTGACAAGTAATTTTTCACATGCTCCCCTAATTTGCTTATGATTTCACCCTTTATATCATCTAAATCATGTGCTTACTTTGACCTTTTCTTGGTATATGGTGTGAGATGTTAGTCTATGCCTAGTTTCTTTCAGATTGCGTTCCAGCTATTCCAGAAGTTTTTGTTGAATAGTGAGTTCTTGCCCCAAAAGTTTATATCTCTGGATTTATCAAACACTAGATTGCTGAGTTTATTGGCTTCTGTATGTTGTATGCCTACTATATTCCACTTATTACCCCACTCTATTTTTTTATCTCGCACCAGATTGTTTTGATAATTACCACTTTGTGATATACTGTACTTTAAAAACTTCTACTGCTAGGCTGCCTTTTTTCACCATTTTTTCCCACTAATTCCTTTGATATTCTTAATCTTTTGCTCTTAGAGATGAATTTTGTTATTACTTTTTCTAGCTTAAAAATAATTCTTTGGTAGTTTGATTGGTATGGCACTGAATATGTGGAATTGTCATTTTTCTTGTAACGATTTGACCTACCCCTGAGTAATTAATATTTCTCTAATTGTTTAGATATGTCTTTGTTTGAAGTGTTTTGTAATCATGCTAATGTAGTTTCTGTATGTGCCTTTAAGTAGACTCCCAAGTCTTTTATATGATTTGCAATTATTTTAATTGGTAATCTATAGCAATGATATAGATTTATGTGACTTTATTTTATAGCATGCAGCTTTGCTAAAATTGTTCATTCGTTTCAACTAGTTTATTTGCTTCTCTTGAGTTCTCTAAGGCTAACATCATATCATCTACAAAGAGTGATAGTTTTGTTTCCTCACTGCCTATTCTTATTCCTTCAATTTTTTGCTGTATTGTTATAGCTAACATTTCTTGTATAATATTGAATAATTATGGTAATAATACACATCCTTGCTCTACTCTTGGATCTTATTGGGAAGGCTTCTGGTTTAACCTCATTACAGATAATACTTGTTCTTGGTTTTAGATAGAGACTACTTAATATTTTTTTTAAAAAAACCTCCATTTATTTCTGTGCTTTCTAGTTTTTTAAATAGAAATGGATGTTATATTTTGCCAAAAGCTTTTTCTTCATCTATTGATATAATCATATGATTTTTTTTTGTTTCTGTTATTGATATGGTAAATTAGGAGTATAGTTTTCCAAATATTGAACCAGTCCTGCATTCCTGGTGTAAATCCCACCTGGCCAGTGTATGATCTTTGTGATATATTGCTATAGTCTCCTTGCCAGCATTGTATTTAAAATTTTTGCAGCACAATTCATTGGGGGAAATTAGTCTACAGTTTTATTTTTTAGTTTTTGTTCCCCCTGCTTATGGCATCAGAAACATATTTGTGTCATAGAAGTATGGTGCATACTTTCTATTCTATGCCAGCATATTGATATGAGACTATGGTTGTATTTCTGAAATATATCATGGGAGTATAAGTTTAGACCTGAAACGTACCTTAGGGTTTATATAGATAAACCTTTTGATATTTACAAATTAGCCAACTAAGCCCCTAAGATGTGACTTGCTCAAAGTCTCCTTACATGATTCTTGGCAGAGTAAGAGAGTGGTAATTCCTTTTGAATATAGATTTGACAGGATGGCCACTGAGGTTCCTTCTAGCTCTACAATCCTATAATTCTGTGATTTGAGGCTAGGCTCTTATACTCTAAATCTGCCTTTCCCCCACTTTTTACCACACTGCATCTTCATGGATTCATCACTATTTATATAAAGTATTTTTCTAAACAGCATTTTTCTAAAGCTTCCCATATTGATGGTAATTGAATAACTACATTTATTCCCCAACTTTGCTTCTGAAAAAGCTATGAGAGAAATCTTATTATACCCTTTTAAGATACACTCCTTTTCAGAAGATGCAGCAAATAATAAACATAACCTGTTCATCATGCCATAGTTTTTTGCTCTATGCAATCAGATCAGCTAATATTCATAATCAAACTAAATTATAAGCCAAACTAAAGAAAGTTCAACTATTCAGGCCAAAAGTACACACAAATGAGAGCTCTTAGTCCAACATCTATTTCCTCAAATATCGTAAAATTTCCCTCAGTGTCATTTATACTTAATACAAGTTTCTCTAAGATAAATATCTACCAGAGTCATGTGGTTCCAAGCACAATGGAGAGAAATATTTATTTGAGCATGTACATCTATTTTCATAATCAGAAGTGGCATATCTCAGGATTAATAAAAGCTATAGTTTGGAGATAGTCTGAAGTCTGATCCATCATAGGAATGAACTAGGTGTAAATACTCAAGTCATTTTTTACAATAGCAAGCCAGATCAGAACCTAAACACTCCAATGGGAAGTAAGGAGAGAGTACTTCCAGTCAAACCCCTGAGAGGATTTTTTTCTTTTCTGGGATGATACACTTTGAGCAGAGGAGGATTGTGAGAATTTCAGAAAGACAGAGGATTTAGATTTCTCATCGACATCTTAGTTTTAGAACTCTATGAGGAGTCCAACAGAAATCTATACCATATCTTAAAGGAACAGCAGGAGGGGCCCAGGAAAGGGAGAAAAGGACATCAAACAACCATGAATTGTATGTTGTCCCTTTGACAGATGTGCTTTCCAATCTTGAACCCACTTTCCCCTGAACTTTCTATGTTTTGGTGGGAAAGGGGCTTGACCTGGGATTTCATTGATATAAAGAACTCTAGGTGTAAAGAAGTTTCTCCACCAAATGCAGGTCAGCAAATTACAGTCTTAGAACACTGAGATTTTTCCCAACATCACAGAGTCCTTATGTGACAGGAGCATAATTTAAACTCAAATCGTTTTGACTTTAAGGTTAATTCCATATTCACTATATCACATTGCTTCTCTGAGAGACAGAAACAGGATAGAATTTCTGCTTTTTGGTTGCTCCACTTTTTAAAGATGAAACTACCATGAAAACCAGCCTCTAATCTGCTCTGATAGAGAGAAGGCTTCAACATACATTTGAGTAGTTGATTCCCTCAAATTACTTTGTGTAAGGCCTGTGATTTGTTTCCCATTCTCTTCCTGTTTCCTTTTTTTGTCTAATTAATCTGTATTACACTCTTATGACAATATAGTTTCTTTTTCTCCTTCCACTGATTTTCAACTAAAGTTGTCTGCCATACTTTCCTTTTCTAGTTCCTTGATTTACTCACATGAGTATATCACATTTCTATATAGTGCTCCTCACATTGCCCCTCCTCTTACCTATTCTGCTTCCTATGAATAAGGTATAGCCATTAAGAGCGTATTCCAATCATAAATCCTCAATCAAATCTAAGAGATCAAATTTGCCTTTGAGTTACTAGTTTTTCTTGTTGGACATACTTTGTGGATTTGTGTATGTGAAGCTTTGTATCTCTTTATTGTTGACTCCTTACTTGAATTTTTTTCTTCTGCAAACATCTAGATATCTCTACTGTTATTTTTCTCCCCAACTACATTTTAGGTAGTATCTTTGGCATCTAACTGGGTAGGCATACACACACAGTTTTCGAATTCTCCTTTACATTTCATTTTAAAGCCCTTTTGGCTAAATTTGCAGGATTCCAAGTAAGTATATTCTTATTAGCCCCTTTAAGGTACTCTTAGTGCTTAGCCAGGAGTCTGGTAATCCTATATTTTAATCCAAACCCCACAAATACTAATCCCATTTTCTGATAACATCTTCTTAACCAGCTGCACAGTTACCTAATCTGCATTTTTCCTCTTCTGAATCCTTTGTCTTTGTTGAACTGCAATGGTGAGAATACCACCAAATGCTCTCCTCTATATTTCACTCCTCTGGTTCCTCATTTTCCTCACACAAGTATATTTGCAGCATACAGTATTATACCACTATATTCCTTTTTCCTATCTTATTGCTTCTGAATATGATATACCCATCCAGAGCCATATTTTAGTTCTGGATTTCATTTCACCAAACCTCATTGATACCCATGAAGTCAAATATTCTTCCTTGTGTTAGGACACCTGTTTCTTTTTAGTTGTTGGCCAAGCTTTGGGTGTCTGGGTATAGAAGTTTGAGATCAAGGGCTTTCCTATTGTATCCTTTGTCTTATAGCTATTCTTTATGGTATCTAGTTGGGGAATATACATAGGTGGTCTCTTCCCTTCCCCATCCTTTTTTTCTATTTATTAGATATTTAAGACATATAGCAAAAACATTCTTACCAACCTTTGTTAGGTATACTCCATCACTGGCCAGAATTTTATCATCTGTATATTTTAACCCATAGTTTAGAAGTTCAGATCCCATCTTAACATCTTCAGCTCCTTTCCAAAAGCTAAATACCTTTTACCCATGCTTCCTAACTTCCTTCTAACCTTATTATTTGTGTCCATGTAAATCAATAGAAGTGAAAAGTTGGACATGCCTTAACATATTTTCTGTCATATTACCCACAAAGAGATCACACTGCTTTATTGTTGTTATAAGAATGACAGCTGCTTTGGTCAAACTCAGCAGGAATTCACCAAAGTCAGTCAATCAAATAGGATTTTTTAGGTACCTTTTATGTGCCAGGCACTATGCTAAGTCTTATGGATACAAAAAGAGGCAAAAGACATTCTTGGTCTCAAAGTCTATTGTGGGAGATAACATGAAAATAAGTATATTTAAAGAAGATAGATACTGGTTGAATTGGAGATAATCAGCAGAGAGAAGGAATTGGTTTTAAGGGAGATTGAGAAAGACTTCTTACAAAATGTAGGACTTTGTTTCTGACTTTAGATAAGCCAAGGCATAGAGATGAGGAAGGAAACCCCACTACTTGTCATTTCAGACCCTTACTGAATGATCCCTCACATGTCAGGCCCATTCTACTCTATCATTCCTTGCAGGACAAATAGTGGCATCCTTCTTAGAGGATATAACTCCTTTTTATTCAGAAAGGACCACAAATTTATCTCATAATTCTAAATCTCCAGTGATCCTTCTTTTCTTTCTCCTCTGAGGTTCTCCCTCTCTGTAATCCAATTCACTTGCAAGTCATGGCATCATCTTCTTGTTGTCACAGTCCTCTTCAAGAATGAGCCACATACACACAATCTGCCCTCCAATTGCCTTATATGGATGTCTTCACGTGGATTTTATTTTTTGTTTACACACTGAAACATTTCTTCTGCTCCGTAAAGGAACACTTTACTATCCCTGACCTGATAACCTGGAGAGGAGAAAGGTTGGTCACTTTACCTTCTTTACTCTCCTAGAAGAAGAGAATAGCCTACACTTTAACCCTAGAGAGCAGTGTTGTGGAGGTACAAACCTCATACCTTCAGTGGAGGTCACGACGAAATTCGTCTTGCTTTCCATACTTAACTGGAAATAAGATTTTTGGATTCCTCGTCTTTCATGCTAGTTGTCGCTCCATATTACTGCTGTTGCAAGCTCTTTGTGGATGTCTTCACTCCAGAACTGTCACTGGACCTACTAATTTTTTAGCATCCCATAACACCTTGACAGTTTCTTGAGTACCTCTCATCACATGGATAGCCACACCCAGTTTCCTTTCCCTTCTCCCTAAAGTTTTGCTTTGCTAATTTGCTTTTCTTACCTCCTCTTACCAACCACAGTCTTCTCCTTTGCGGTGAACCCTTTCCTTTCCATTTCTATTTCAGTTCAATTCCTTCTCCTCTTGCTGTTTTTCCTTAGTTTCTTTGCTTTCTGCTTTTCTCTTCCTCAGGTTCTTCTGCTTGTCTTTCTTTCTCTTTTCCTGAATTATTTTCCTTTAGCTCAATTTCTTCTTCTCTTTCAGCTCTCTTCAAACTCTTTACAATCTCCCTCAAATTCAGGTTTGAAGCTCTTACCCTGTCTGTTCTTCTAGGGCAAGGATGAGATTCAAAAGTTCTCTCCAAAGAAACCCAGTCTTATCTATATTTCCTTAGATGGCTACATGAAAAAAAGTTACAAATCACTACTAATTAGAGAAATACAAATTAAAGCAATTTTGACATCTCACTCATACCCATCCGAGTGGCAAAGATGACAAAAGAGGAAAATGACAAGTGTTGGAGGGGTTGCGGGAAAACAGGTACATTGATGTACAACTGGTGGACCTGTGAATGGGTTTATGACCATTCTGGAAAGCAATTTGGAATTATGCACAAAGAATTACTAAACAGTGTGTGCCCTTTGACTCAGGTATACCTCTGTTAGACTTATATCTAAAAGAAATCAAAGAAAGAGGAAAAGGTCTTTTATTAATAAATAATAATTAAAATATTTATGGTAGCTCTTTCCATGGTAGAAAAAAAAGCTGGAAACTAAGGGGATTCCAATGAGTTAAGGAATGACCAAACAAGTGTATGGAAGTTATAGAACCCTGTTGTTTTTCCTTTGTTTTTGAAGAGGATCAATGACATTACATCTTGACTTACAAGTGAATTAGATTTAAGGGAGCAGAATTATGCAATGTCATCAGCCTCATTCTCTCTTCCTGAGTCATTGAAATCCAGTGGCAGAAGAAATGTCAAGACAACTGGCAATAGCCTGAGATGCAGTGCAAGAATGACCTTGGTGTTTCCGATGCCTGACCAAGTTCTAGGCACCCCGTAGTGTCTGCTTCAACCACCTTGATGGCCATTGAAACAAGTTGCTATCATCTGCCCAATCCAGTGGGCAAAGTCTTCACATACTTGGGGTAGACATCCCCCTAACTCACTGACAGGTTCCAGATCTGTTGATAACCCTTACTCAATCTGGTTTAGCCCATTTACCAAGGCAATTTTATAGGGTGTGGCCAATGTACATGCTACAGCTTCTTGGAGCCACAGGTGAGAGTTGGTGAAGGTGGACACCAAAAGTGGATGAGCAACTATGAAAAGCCCTCACACCAGAGGTGCTAGTGCTCCCTCTATATACCCCAAGTAATGGAATTCTAATGTAATGTACAGAGTAAATAAATAGATGATTTCAAGAGACATAGAAAGACATACAAACCAATATATATTGAAATGAAAAGAACCAGAAGAAAAATGAATAATTTTGAGGATTTTTATGGACTGGTAAAGAAGGAAATTAGTAAACCCAGGAAAAAATTTATATAATAACAATAATCTGTGAAAACACAGAACTTTGGAAGCTGTAACAACCAGCATCCATATAATAACCCTATCTATTATTGCAGAGGAACAATGATGAAACATGCTATCAGTTATAGTAAGGTCATGGATTTAGGGTAAAGAATGAGACAATTTTTGGACACTGAGGAAACTTTTTTGCTTGACTATGCTATTTGTTAAAAGAAATTTATTCTCCATTTCTTTTTTATCCATTGTGGTTGAGGTAGGGAAAATAAAAGGAAAAGAAAATAGTTATCTGTTCATTTTTTTTAAAAGATTACTGGTGCCACAGATGTGAAATTTTGCATAAACGTTCAGATGAGAGCTGTTATAGCATTATGATGGTGTCACAGTATTATTAGTTTTATTTAAATGTTTTAATTTGTAACGAGAGGCCCCTTTTAAAGTGAGAACAATCTATAAATATTTGTAATGTGAAAACAAAACACATTAATAAAGTTGTTTAAAAGTCCTCCCTAGATAGATTCAAATGGTTGAGGAAAGAAGCAGGAAAGGGCTAGACCATTTTCTTTAAACTCTGAGGAGAAACTCCATGAGGACCCACTCTCCACTCTCATCCTGGTCTTCATGCTTCTGTCCAACTCCTTAAAAGACCTTTCTGCTTCTCTCAAGCTCCAGCTACTCCCTTTCACACAACAAAAGTGTATGGGGAACAGTCGGGCAGAAGAATCCATATTTTTATTATCTAGTCTTTACTTTTCATGGCTAAAGCTGAAATGGGAGGAGACACAGAAAATAAAGAAACATGAGCCTTTGTAATGTGCCATGATGAGACACGGGTTAATGATAATTCACTTTACATAGCATTTTAAAGTTTGTTATATGCTTTACATCAGCTCATTTGATTCTCACAACAATCCTGAGAAGTAGGTGCTACAGGGATTTTTATACCCATTTTACAGATGAGAAAACAGAGTGAGAGAGACTGTGTCCTGCACAGAACCACTACAGTAGCAAAGGCAAGATTTAAACCCAGGTCTCTCTTAACCTGTTCAGTTCAACAGAGAAATATGTTATAATGGGGAAAAGCTAGCTTTG
This sequence comes from Bettongia penicillata ogilbyi, assembly GCA_023548195.1. Classification (NCBI taxonomy): domain Eukaryota; kingdom Metazoa; phylum Chordata; class Mammalia; order Diprotodontia; family Potoroidae; genus Bettongia; species Bettongia penicillata. The sequence continues at coordinate 7,354,423 of JAJHZJ010000318.1, read as the reverse complement.
GAATCAGAGGATGTGGATTAGATCCTGCTTCTGATTACCTGTCACCTGGGTGACCTTGGGCAAGTCACCTGACCTCTGTGAACCTCAGTTTCATCAATAAAATGAAGAGGTTGATTTAGATGGCCTCTGATATCTGTCTCTTCCAGCTCTAGAACAATTATTCTATTTGCGGCCTTTCCATGATAACATGCTGCTTCTCTGCTCACCACTAATCAAAAGAGATTCTGGAAACTTAAACATTTCTGCTCTCAGAGAGGGAGCAATTACTGAACACTTCCACTCCATGCAATTGCCAGAGTTTTCCCTATAGCATAAATGCCAGGTCACCAGGATTTCATGAAGGAGAATTTCACTTCAGTAAAGGTTTTGAAAGCAAGGGTTTAACTAGGTTACTCTCACTAGACTGCATATTGCCAATGCTGTTCAAATGACAAAAATGACAAGTCTTGGCTTGCACTGAAGTACCTTTTATCTCAAGAATCTATTAGAGAATCAGGAACATAGCAGTCAGTTGAGTAGTTGTTTGTTTCCATGAACTCTTTCCATTGTCTCTAGAGCTCTGGCAGTAGGAGCTCAGGTTCGTGGTCAGCCAGGATGACTTCCAGTTCTGGCTGCTTCCTCGAGTTGCTTTCAAAGGGAATCTGAGCCTAACTGATGCTACCTAACCATTGAAAATCTCAGCATCCAAAGAGGCTCCAAACCTTGGCCTCCCACAACACAGTACGATCTGTTCTTGGAAATGACAGATCCATGTTCAATGTAAAACAGAAAAAACACTGATTCCCTGTCACTCCCCCTCTCCCTTCAAGGATCTGAGGCAGTTACACTGCTGAGCTTTTCTTTTTTTTATAATGCCATCAGTGGTTCTTACTGATGAATATTTCTCGGTATTATGTGGGTTACACCGATCATATTTTCTGATATAATCTCTGAGTAGGCATGATATCAATGGACAATAAAACCAGGCCTTGTATAGAAAACCCCGGAGGGCTGCACAAATAACAGCCAACAGAGCACCACATTAGATGAAAGCTAATTAAATATGACTTATTAAATATTATGTTTCCCAGGCCAGACTGGTTTAGACAAGCAAGCAGTAGTGTTTCATCTCTGACCCTCTTAAATGAAGTACATTAAATATCCATGTTATGGTAACGTATCACCCAGTCATCTGAAACCCAAGGAAGGAGGTTTAGTTCCCTGCTCCATCTTTGACCCTTTTCATATATATGTTTGGAGAGAGAAAAGGTGAAAGCATTTTGCTTTGCTTAAGTGCAAGACATTCAGAAAGTAAGTGGATCATGCAGTTTTATTTCAAGGATCTATTCATAGAAGATGACTCATATTTATTTTGGGGGTCTATTTAAATGAAAGTTGAATAATTTCTATCTTATACCGTCATTCAAAAGGAGAAAGAAAAGTTCATTATTTATTATTTAGTAGAGGAATAAAAATATAGCTAAGAGGCCCAAGGGAACATTTACAGGTAGCATGTGTCATAGAAAACCCTGTGGGGTTGTTTATTCATCCTGGAGATGTATTGTGCAAGACCTGAAGAAAGTAAACTATATTCTACATTCTAGAATTAACTAGAAAAAGACAACTCTGTTCTCTGACTTTATTCTGTTCTGTTTGAGGGGGAGACAGCCAAATCACAGAACATCAGCAGTGACAACTTTGTGCTCCAACTTACGTCAAATGGAGTTTAAATCACCAGTACACCATAAATAACCCATTTAATGAGGCAACATCAAGACATAGATCTGTGAAGGGCAAGCCACTACATTCTTTAGAAGAGCTATTAACTGTCATGATAAGTGACACCTGAGTGTGTGATTACTCTCTGCGCTTAGGGATCTCTGTCCAGACCAGCTACATATTGAGATCTGATTTTGGGAAGACTGACACTTTTTTTACATAAAGGAAGTAAGAAGAAAACTTGCCAGAAATGGTTACTCAGCTTTCCTTAGGCCTAGGTCATGCAGTTTCACAGCCTCCCAGGAGATGGCATCCATCTTTTGGAAAATAATCTACCAGCTTCCCCTACTGCTCTGAAAACACTGAGAGCAGCCTGGAAATCAATGGAGCTAGGAGCAGACCAATCGGGAGTGGGAGAAGGACTTAGATGTACCATTAACCTTTGTCTTTTTCTTGAAAATGGAGTGTTGCTCAGTGAATCTGTTGAGTTTCAGGGATTGTAATAATGAAAGCCATCTGCCCCAAAGAGGGATATTCAAGTGTCACTGGGTGAGGAGGAGATAACTCACAGCAGGAAATGCAAAATGGTCTTTATGAAGCCACAGCATGAACTGATTTTCTTAGTTTATCACTCTTCTGTTTTTAAAGGAGGATTATCATACTATCTTTTAGGGATTATATACTCGGTAAAAAATACAAACTCAGAATAACATTTTATCATTTCTTACTTGGCCCCCTCAAGGAAGAAGAAAACAGGCTCAGATTCAATACCTATAGGCTGACGTAAAACAGAAACAAAAATATGGCGACTGTGGCTGGATACCTAAAGGGTTTCTAAGCGGCAGGACTTGTCAATAAGCTTATAAAAAGAGGACCCCCACCCCAACTACTGGATTAAACTCACTAACCAACTATCCCAGGAATGAAGTTACTCTGAGATTTGTATTTTGTTCAGAGACTTATCATTGACCATAGCCATAGGTAAAGGTACATAAGGGAGTCAGTTATCTAAGGTGCAAAATGTAAGAAAGGAGCTATGAAAGAAATGAAATCTTATAATTTGTGATAAATTGACATATTTTGATGACAGTAAATGGAATGTATATGTTTGATTTGTAATAAATTTAATTATTGCTCTAATATTTCAATATTCTAATGGATTTGTGATCTTATGGATGAGAATATTTCCTTCAATAATATAAATCACAACCAATCCAGACTGAGAGATCCAGTGAGAACTTCATTGTCTTCCAATTAATTCCATATAGGGGGTAACTTTGATGTTGTAGGAACCTTCCTTGAGACCTCTTGACAACAAATGAATGCCAGTGGAATAGCATGAGGACTGTCCATCAGTTATCTCTCACTCTTGTTATATTAAAGGCCCATAATTTTTCCCAGTCCTACATTTCCCTGCATTCTTTATTCCCTTTCTTTTATATAATTACTGACTTGTAATGTGTTACGGTCTATTTACCATGTCTCTCATGCCCCTTTGGGTGACATCAGCTTCAGTTCTTTAATATTTTATAATATTTGATGACTTGCTGCCATAAAATAGCACTGAAAAAATGCTGATGTTAGAAAAGATGGACCTGTTTCAAAAAAAAGCTTGAAGTCATTAAAGGAACTTTCTAATTTCCTAGAAACACTCTCCTTTTTCCATTCACCTTTGGGCCCAGTTAATTTTCAATCTCATATGAAGGTGTGAATAATAAGCATTTGTTATCCACTTGGCTTTCCCTGTGTGAATAGTAAGGCCAAACATTTTTGAAATTTTTATGAATCTCATTTAGGAGATTATTTGCAAACAGAAATATGTGATAGAATGAATTATAATCACTGTTATTTACAATTGTATCTAATATAAGTAATGATGCTTGTCTTGTGCTACTATCCCTCCAAACTTAAATAAATTGATTTTAAATATCTTATTGACACACTTGTATTTTATATTATCATTTCACAATATGTCCCTTCCTTTCCAATAATATTATCTCTAATAAAACAATGAAGGATCAGAAAAATAATAGTTCAGCAACAGCCAACACATCAAGCAATATTGAGTTCTCCCTCATATGTCTTCCTCCTTTCTTCTGCATAAATGGGCAGAACTAGCATCTTCTGCTTAATGCAAAGTAGAGGGAGTACAACAACTCTACATCTGATAGGCCAATAGGAATCATTCCATGGACAAAAAAATGCTATAAGGGAATTTAGCCCACAAGCAACGGCAGATGTTTCAGTATGAGACTCTGATGGTATGAAAGGAAACAATTCTGAGAAGGGAGAAACATGGGATTTATTTGAAGAGACAAATGTAGATGCCTGAAGAATTCATCAACCAACTCAGATTTGAAAAGAAGAAATGTACAGAAGATGGAAGCAAGGCCAATGAACAGAATGAATATGTGAATGTGATATAGTCCTATAAAAGGTATCAGGCATGCTAAAGCTCAGGATGAATTCAGATTGGTGAGAGAAGCAAAGACAGTCAAAAGGGCATTTAAGCTTTACTGGGAGAAATAGGAGATTCAAAGAAAGGACAGACTCTTGGGCTGGATGGGATAATGATTATCACTGTCAACAAAGTTTAGACAGGGTTCTCAATACTTTTTTGGATTCTCCTCTGCCAATACCCTTTGCACTGGAAATTACACAAAAATGGCTAATAGGGAGTTTACATCTAACAGAAGTAAAAAGTAGAGTGTCAAAGAGCACCTAATTGTCCTTGAACAGTTCAGATCATTTGACACAGAAGAATTACTTTCTCAGATGCACAATTGGAGATTTTTTTTAAAGAGATGAAAACATGGACCAGTGGGCTTGAAAATTTTTAGAATCAATCTTTAAATAAATAGTTGGTGAATACGTAGAGAGAATTACAAAGAGCCAACATGGCTTCATCAAAAACAAGTCATTCCAGATCAACCTAATATTTACTTTTATGAAAAGATTACTAAACTAATTTGCTATAGATGTTGTTTACCTAGATTTTATTAAGGCATTTGATAAAGAAAATCATACTCTTTATGTGGAAAAGACAGAAAATATGGATTAGACAATAATACAATTAGGACTCAGAAATAGTGGAATGGTTTGATTTAAATAGCAGTTGTTAATGACACAATTTCAGTTTGGCAGGACATCTTTAGTGGAGATGTGCCCCAGGGATCTCCTACTGGTCATGTGCCATTTAATAAAATATAATAGAGGATGGCAAAAGGTAATGGAGAAAACTTCCTTGAAGGAATCTGCTTGTCTCTGCAGACGTTGATAGAAGGAAGTAGAAACTTGGAAGGTTTGGGGCTAGAGAGAGATATACAATTGATCTTTTTTGACAGAGCAAGTGTGTTAGTGTTGATACAAGAGCTGCTCAAGATGAGGAGATGGAATTTAGGAGCAGGGTACTGGCTAAGTGATGTGACGCAGCAATTATCTAAAAAAATTATATCAGTGCTAACTTATTTATTTATGTACTAAGGTAAACTCTAACACTGAATAAATAACAGAATAACCAAAAATCCTATAAATTCTGTATATTTTCATAGAATTTATTAGAACTTCTATAACAGAGCTATGAATATGCAAATTATTTCACAAAGCACAGCACTACATAAAAATAGTCACAATGCAAAATATTACATTGTAGAATTATGACGTACAGTTACTTCAGAGGATAGCAAGTTCTCCATCCTGGAGGCAGCATGCAGAAGCTGGATAAATTTTTGTAAGAGCTGTGGTAGAAAGGATGGATAGTTCTGACTATCTATTGGAAATGTTGTAGAGAGAATTTAGGGGTTTGACTAGAACAGAGATGGTGAACCTATGGCCTCAAGTTCCCACATGGCCCTCTCAGTCCTCAAGCATGGTCTTTGACCGAATCCAAACTTAAATCCAAAGTTTCCTTTGTTCTGTGAAGTTTGAATTTAGTCAAAAGGTGGTACTTGAGGACCTAGAGGGCCACTCAAGGTCACAGGTTCCCGACCCCTGGATTAGAGGGATACAAAGGTATCTTAGATTCTAAGGTTCTAAACTAAAAGAATTTTTTTTGCCACTGTAAGTGGGTAAGAAAAAGTTTCCATATGGTCAGGGATAATGTTACAAGTCAGCAACTATTAAATCAAAGCTTAGAATTGATAAAATGGGGTTTCTTAGCAACTAATCAGTCAACGAAGTTGTATTCTTTCTTCCCTTGTCTGACCTTAGGATGATGTGCTAGTGAATGAGGAAATGCGGAAACAGCAAAGCAATAGAGGTGAGGAGAGGTAGGCAAAGCTTTGGATGAACCACAATCCAAAAAGTCCAGCCTGGAATAATTAGGAATTGACCACATTTGGAATACATCCTACTTATCTCACATGACTCTTTGGAAGATTCATGACAAATCTTGGAATGTTCCTTGTGCTTCTAGAAAGAAAATCCAGGAATCATAATCACAAGGATAAATAAAATTTAAAAGTGATTTACTTCAGTCACTCAATCAAACCATTGATCAACAAGTAGTTAGTGGATAGATTCTGCTCATCCCTGTCCAAAATGCTGGGTGGTTGAATCAGGGCAGGGCAGTGAGGATTCACAGAAATCGAGACATGATCCTTCCCTCAGAATACTGATCACCTAGGCAGGAAGACAAAACTAAAATGTGAAATGATTAGAGAACAATATAGCAATATATGAGATGAACTACTCAATCAAGCATTTATTAAGTGCCTAATATGTTATCAGCAGGGTCTTTGGAGGCAGAGTGGATTGAGAGCCAGCCTCTCAATTAGGAAGACCTGGGTTCAGGTGCCATCTCTGATACATAAGTACTTACACAGGTTCATAGGAATCCCAATGAACTCATCCAATGGCAAAAGTATTGGGAATTAGGAAAATAAAGTTTGGATAGGGAGAGAAGGACCATGTTAGGGAGAGCTCTGAAAAATGGCCAGAAGAGGTGAGATTTTCTATTTAGAAGGCAAAGCTTAATGCTAGAAATCTTGAGTAGGCTGGATGAAAGGCTAAAAAGCACTAGATTGGGAAAAACAACTAAAGTGGGAGGCTGTCACAGTAATCTGGGTTGTGCTAGAGCCTGTTTAACTGGTTCTCTAGGTGACTGTTAAATTTTCATGGTGAACATTTACACCTCAGAAATCAGCAAGCTGAAAATCAGGGCTAGTTTTACCGTTTTGTTGATTGTCTAGATTTAAGAAAGTGATGGAGAAAATGTTAATGGTGCAGATTAAACTTTAAAATATGTCCTGAATAAATTTTTCCTCCTTCAGGAAAGCTGGCTGTTAAACATTTACCAGCACACCTTCAAGACACAGGGTAATGAGGGATAAAACTAAGATGGTGGCCATCGGAATATAAAGGGAAACCTATATAGGAAAGACATTTTGAAGGAAAGATTTTTGATATAACTTGATAAATGACTGAATATAGGGATACACCAAAAATGATTTCAAAATTCTAAGCTTGAATAATTTAGAAAACTGCAATATATGTGGCCATTGGGAAAGGTAGGGGGAGATTTCCTCTCTTTAGCCTCAGGTATAATCCATTTTAGACAGATAAAATGTATGCTAGATTTAAAGAACTCTAAAAATATATCACATTTTCCAGAAAAGCATCATAAGGTTCTTATTCTTCATCTACTCATTTCAAATTCCAGCCACTTAAAAGTAGCTTTCCCAAAAATGTCTCTTTATATCCACTTTTCAAATGCCCCTATAAATTAATTTCTTCTTCTTGATGGATATAGAGAGTAATTAACTACCATTTACTAATAAAGAGTGTCTATGAACCAGGCCTGGAGACATGTTTGAAAAAGTTTTCATACTTTGAATTTTTTTTTCCTATATTCACTTGAGAAACAGTATGGTGTAGTAGATGGAAATGTGAAAGGAGACCTGAGATACAGTCTGGCCTCTGACGTGGAATAAGTGTGTGAACATGGCAGTCTCTGAGATTCTCACAAGACTCTTTAAGGCTAGCAGTCACAAATGACTTGCATAGAACTAAAAGGACTTTTAAAGAGCATGGAGCCAGATTTTACTGATGAGGAAACTAAGGCTCCAAGAATTAAATGACTTGCCCAAGGTTATCTAGGTGAGCTCTGACTTCAAGCCAGGCTTTCTCATGACAACTCCAGTACTCTTTCCACTTTACCGTCGATGAAATCAGAAGTCTGAACCAAACAATATTTAGATATTCTTACATATCCTTTCTCAGATCTTCTTATTCTATACTTCTATATTATGCAATACTGTGAGCTTAAGAAAATACAAGCATAAGTTGTGAATCAGAAGTATTAAGGAATTACACATGACAATATTCCTAATAAACCTAACAAAAATGCAATAAAAATGACCTGTGAGAATTTGAGATCAAAGATTAGAGTAGAACATGATATATTTCAAAAGTAGGTTATTTCAGTGTCAAAGGACTAAAGAAAGGAAGAGAGCGGCTTAAAAGATAGGAGGGAAGAACAAATTGGTAAGATGAAAGAAATCAAAATATAGGAGCCAAAAGTTGTGATTGATGAGAAATGAAAGGTAGAATTTATGAAAAATTATTTAAACAAAGTATTTCATTCATTCAGACACATGGATAGTCGTAAAACATGGACAAGAAGGCTAAATATACCATCTCATGCATTTTACTTTTCTCTGTCCAGACCCACAAAGCACTCGTCACAAAGCTCCCTATTAAGCTTCTGACTGAGCCCCCAGACTCTAAATGTGTAAGTGGGCCTCCCGCTGGCTCAGGCAGTTTTGACAACCACCCCTTCAATTTCCCCTAAGGCTCTTCCCTTGGCCTCTGATTTGCCGCTGTTGTTTTGAAGAGCCAGAAGCAGCTAGTAAATAGAGATGGCAAAGCTGGTTGATACTTGGATGAAGGGGTTACCACAGCACTGATGGAGACTATTATTCAAACACTCTTCACCTCATCCATGTCCTGATAATTTCTATCAGCAAAATGGTCAACAAATAAAGTGCAGGCTTGGAGAATGTGCTTAATCTCTGTTTGTTTCTGCTTCCCTCTCTCTCTAAAATGGAATGACATTATTTGTTCACAGATAATACTAGCTAGACACTCCAAGAGTCTGATTAAAGTTGCCAGTTTTATTTTAGGGGTAGGAATCAACAGCTTCATAACGAGGCAGGGAAACACAAGTTGATGAGGTTATATTTACTACTTTTAATTGCTTTTTAAAGTGAATTATTAACACTGCTGTCCTCTGCCATGTGTTACTTAAAAGTTATAATTGAAATATTCTAAAATTAACTTAAAAATGATACGATGCAGAGAGTGGTGCATTCACTCCATTGCCATTTTCCTGGCATTTCACTTTCAGTTTAAAAACCAACTTTTGTTTGAAGGCAGTAATGTATCCTTATAGTAGAATGGTGGGAGAGCCAGGGGCTGGCTCCTCTGTCCCATTCCAACCATACTCCACTCCTACTGGGTCTTTTAGTATCCTTAGCTTATCCATAACAGAAGGAAGAAATCATACCATGATGTGCAGTACTCCTACTCACAGTGGGAGTGACTAGCAGCCCTGGGTACTCAATTTCAAGGTCATGGTCCTCCTCCCTGGCATAAAGTGGAGCTACAAGCAGCTGGGTTGCAAAAGAACAGATGTCAAGGCCCCATAGCCTATTTCTAACAATGCCTCTTTGCTGTTTGTCTCTGTTTTGCTACTGGGCTAGGAATGACTGGAAAAAAAAAACAACTCTGGAAATCAGCTATAGTTCTTAGAGGGTCACCACTCACACAGACTGTAAAACAGCAGCTCCGCTTCCCAGTCTGTAGCCCCATTTGTATGCTGTGTCACCTGACCAGTGTTTAATCAAGGTGTTGTAACTTAAAAAGTTGTCTTTTAAAGGTTCTTTAGCAGTCACCTTACTGATGATACCTTCAGGTTAAATAAGGCAGTCCATCCCTTAATGTTGCACATCAACCTGGACACCACACTGTATCTTAGAAATGCTTGCCCCAGAGCCATAACTAGAGCGTATTGACAGAAACCTTGTGCCAGGGCATTCAGCATTTACAACAAAATCTTTAATACTGTGATCAGCTAAATTCATCTTCTTGTATTATTTTAACACCATGAATCACAAAATTGATTTGAATGCCCATTTTGTGCCACTCATAAAGAACACCAAAATTTCTTCTCATGGTCCAAATTGACCCATCCATGCGGGTGAACAGTGACAACTGCAGTCTCATCATTACCAACACAGAAAACGTGGTATACTTTCTCCTATAGGCAGAAAGCTAACCTACAACCTGGCAGGGTCTTGCTATGGTAATAAAATCATTAAAGTTTGATCACTACCTAAAGTTATTATAAGTCATTTTAGTCCAAGAATTTAGTCCAAGAATACTATCATTAGAATTTTAAAGTTAAAAAAAAACCATCCCCAAAACCTAAGCCTAAACATCCTTCAGCCAAGTCATCCCAATGTTTATTCTAAATCTCTCTCAAAAATAAACATATTTTTGAATTCCTCAAAATTTAAATTGTTTTATATATCACAGAAAAGTAGCTCCAGAATCATTCATTAAATCCAAATAACTGAGTGCCTACTAAGTGCTAGGTGTTTGGCAGGATAGGAATAGAATGTAAATTTCAGTAAAATCTAGAATCATCCCTCAAGGAACTTGAAGTCTTGTAAAAGTGTAGAGACAAGCACATATGTAATTTTAATACTTGCTATTGTGTGTGTGACAGCTAGGGGATTCTACGCTACTTGCCTGGACCAGAGCAGGTGCTCTGGTTAATTAAGGTCTCATTCCCATCTGTCAGCTGTACCAGAGGGTGCTCTGTAACAAGAGCCAAGCTTCCCTGGATCTCAAAGATCTGGTTGTCATTCTTCTCTGAGCTTTGCCCCTTTGTGGGAGGTATAATTTTTCTTTTATTGGTCTAGGCTAGATTATGATGTAGATTATCCAATCTGATAATAGCTTGCATAAACATTTAATCATTTTCAAGAAAAAATAATAAAATCATCATTTTAATGTTATAAATATAGACCACACATTTCATTCTGCTTCTAGACCCCCAGTCTCCCAAAAGGAGAAGCCAAAATTCATCTTTCTGTCTGTTAGGAAGATAAGTGATGTAGCAGATAGAGCACTGGGTCTGGAGTCAGGAAAAATCTGAGTTCAAATCTAGCCTTAAACACTTACTGGTTGTATGAGAAAACCACTTAAATTCCATCTGCCTCAGTTTTCTCAATTGTAAAATGGGGATAATAATAGCATCTACCTCAGAGGGTTATTGTAAGGATCAAATAACATCATATTTGTAAAGTGCCTGGCACATAAGCACTAAATAAATGCTTATTCCTTCCCTTTCTTGCCTAATCTCCTAACCCAGGAGCTAACCTACAAGTTCATTTCTCCATTGCTTCTAATCTGGCATTGAGTAAAACTTTCTCGCCCTTTCACTCATACTGTCTACACCCTTAGTAGACTTAATAGATGCAATGAGAGAAATTAAAAGCCTCCTGGTTGCTACTAGAGTAAGCAAAGTGTCACCAGGCATTAAGTAAAAGGTCTTCCTTATAATGTTACATTAATCTTCTCCCTATATCTCTGCCCTGGGTTTCCCCAGAGGAAAAAGGAAGGAACCAATGTCTGATATTAAAGCCCCTTTAAAAGCCAACCCAAATCGCTCCATCCAAATTCCTTTAAAAATACATGCTAACAAAGTCTCCTGGTGCAGGAACGATTAGACTACGGAAAATGTCCACAGTGCCCAACAATCAATCAGCTGGTCAGTAAACATTTATTAAGCACCACTATGTACCAGACACTAGGTACCTGTTATGTGTGAGAACTAAAATAAAAGAAGTTCAAGCAAATTTCTCTGGGAGGTCCAAGACCTAGAGCTATTGATAGTTTATCTGTGAATAGTTTATCTCAAACCTGATGACTTCTGGTGAAGCTCTAGCCTAGATGTCACTGAGTTTCTGATGATGAATGTTTAACAACCGGTTCTCCAAAAATTTAATATATCTATAAATCACACTTTTAAGTTTGATCTGCATTAACATTTTCTTCATCACTTTCTTAACTCTAGAAGTCAACAAAATAATAAATTAATTCCTTATTTGAAATGTTTGCTAAGTTCTGAAGTATAAATGCTTATATTGAAAATTATAATCAGCTCTTGTAGCCGGTATGAGCTGGCTCCAGCATACCACTACTTGATTTTCTACTTCAAGTAAGGAATGATGGTCAGCGTCAGCTTGGTGCAAAGCAAAGAATGAGGGCTTTGTAATTGTAGGACCTGGGCTGGGAATTTCAAATCTACAAATTATTATTTGTGAAACCTCAGGCAAGGTACCTGACCTCCCTGGGCTTCCATTGAATAAGTATGTTTGTCTAGATGACCTCTAAAGTCCCTTGCAGCTCTAAATCCTATAATCAAATAGGATAGTATATGTCAGACAGATAGATGGTGCAGTGGGTAGAGCACCAGGTCTGGAGTCAGGAAGACTCACCTTTCTGAGCTTAAATCTGGCCTCATACACTAGCCACATGGGCACGTCACTTAACCTTGTTTGCCTCCGTTCCCTCCTCCGTAAAATGAGCTAGAGAAGGAAATGGCAAACCACTCCAGTATCTTTGCCAAGAAACCCCAAATGGGGTCATGAAGAGTTGTACGACTGAAAAATACTAAACAACAAAAAATCTATGTAAAGTGTTTGCCAAATCTTTTAAGCAAGATGCAAATGTTAGTGATGACGATACTTAATCTACTAGGAAAGGGGAAAGGAAGAAGCATTTAGAAAGTTCCTACTACGTACCAAGCAATGGGCTAAGCTTTTTACAAATTTCTCATGTAATCATCACAATAACCCTGTAAGGGTTGGAACTAGAAAAAAATGGAAAATGGTGAGGAGGAATACAGTAATGACTTAAAAGCTACCTTTTTTAAATAGTTGATAATCCATGAGGGCATTAGAACAAGCACACAAGTATGTACACGGGAGAGGTAAAGAAGCAACTTTACAGTTTAACAACACATTATAATGCTCCTTGAAGCTATTAATTAGCTCTCGATGGAAAGGCTACCCTGCTTCCTTCCAGTTCAGAAGAAACTTCTCCCATCTCTTCCCCTTTCCAGGACTCTATCCTCCTTACCATCCCCACTCCAAACAAGGGCCATTAAACTACAACATCACCTTTGCTTAAGACCAGTCTGCACCTGCCCGCCATGATACAAATAAGAGCTAGTTTTTCTTGCTACCCTATTACCCAAAGCAGCCCTAGGAAAAACTGTGAAGTTGCTGGTTTATCCATAAAGCCCTACGATCTCCCATTCTTTATTCCCCTTTCTTCTTCACCCCACCCCCATATTCCCAGCACCCTCATTATTACCTCCAGCTGCCTGGAGCCCCTCGCTGAGACATTCTAATCAGACTTGCTCCATGCCCCTGAATTACCTCTCCTCATCTGTCAGGCTCTCAATCAGAACTTCAGTGTAGTGAGCTCAGCTACTCTCCAGGAAGAAAACATCTGTCTGATTAAATTAATTCACACTAAGGTCAAACGGAACAATTACTGGTTTGATATGTTAACACTCTAAGGAGTATTTTTCATTGAAAAGAGAACCCTAACTCAAAGGATTTAAGCACTAAGAGTGGAATTTCAGGTAGTAAGACTGACCAGTGGGAAAGATGATTCAGGGGGAGAATTGATGTTTTCTTCCCTAAAGCCCCTCAAAACTCTCAGGTTTCTCTATCCACAGTTTAGATTATTTCTGCCTATTATAACACCACTACACTGAAAAAGAACAATAAAAAACTACCCATAAATGAAAATCTGGCAGTGAGATGAATGAATGAATAAACGGAAAAGCATTTATTATATACTTTATGCCAAGTACTGTGCTAAGTGCTAGGGATATGAATACAAAATTGAGACAGCCCCTGCCCTCAAGCAGTTTATTTTTTACCAGTTATGTTCTCTGTAGGAAGTCAGTGGATGGGTAGGGGTTGTACAGAAAGATGTACCTCAATGGTTCATTTTCTTAGGTGTGAAGACTTTCTGAAGAGGATGCTGAGACTTGAGGTCAAAGTTCTCAGGCTGGAAGATTGTGGGTGAACCTGCCTGTCACAATGACTGATGAGTAGTAGTTAAAACCATACTTCAGCTACACATCCATCTCACCATCTGCCTTCCTGCCACTGCAGACGTGTTCCTCCTGACTTGGACCAGCACTTTTCACCCAATATCTGAGACCTTGACTTCAAAACCATTTTTCCAGAATCCATGCCTTTATGTCCCCAGTTTATTGAGAAATTAATTCACTCATCTCCAGAGCTTCTGCTCTATGTACCAACCCAACTGATGGTTGACTGTGTGCAAACCTAGCCTATTTAGTCCTTGTATCTACTGAACATACCTAGACATCAAACTGTGCTTCACCTTTACATTCCATCCAGGCCACCTCACCATTTGCCTGCTGCTAGGATAATATCTCTCCCCATCCCCCATCACCCTTTATACCTTCTCAGAACAGACCTCCCTTCTTTGGTCACTATTCCCCTATATATGTTATATTCCATTATTAGAATGCAAGCTACTTCAGGACAGGGGTTCCCTCTATCTCTCTCCTTCCTTTTTTGTTTCTTTTCTTCTTTTTCAAAAAATTATTTTAAATTTATGGAATAAAAAAGCACTTCCATAACATAGCACAATAAAAAAGACAATTGTATATGAACCTGCAAATCTACTATTCACAGTTTGCTATTCCTTTCAAATAGATAACAAAACTATTTTATAACTTTTTTTCTTCCCTTCCCCCTCCCCTGATGGCTACCGGTAGACACAAATACACATACAGACACATGTAAAATTATTCTATATATATACTTCTATTTATCAGCTCTTTCTCCGGATGCAAATGGCATCTTTCTTCCTATGTCCTTTATAATTAATTTGGGTATTTGTAATAGAAAAAAATAACATTTGTTCAAAGTCACTCTTAAAACAATATTGATATCACTGTATACAATGTTCTCAAATTTTTTGTATACCCAGTGCTCAATGCCTGGCACATATTAAGCACTTAATAAATGCTTTAAAAATATTTTCATTTATACATTCTAATGCTGTGACAACATGTACAGGGAAGCAGTAGAGAGGGTGTGTTGTTCTGAGAAGTCACAGAGATGGTAAGCAGAACAATAGGGTAGTCTATCCCTTTCCAGATACAATGGTGACGCTAATTCCAGTTCCTCCAGGAAGAGGTGGAAAAAGAATGATATGATATGAGGTACACAAAGAGTACCAAAAAATGGCCCTGATGAAGCTGAGGATACATAGCCCCAGGAAATATAGAGCCAAGGACTTAGTTCCTGCCGGGCATGTTCTATGACGGTTCACTTTGGAGGGTTCAATTTACATTAGCAACAACTAGAAAAGAATACATGAAGAGAGTTTATGCAGTATACAGAAAATGACTAATGACAAATTGTGCTTCAATGAGTATTACTGTTATCATGGGTTGAGATTGGAATCCATGGTGAAAGCTTTAGATGTAGTAACAGGTCATTTATTCAGGGGTAGCTTGTCTGACAATATCAGCCATTTAGTAAATGGTGGAGAACTGTAATGTTTGTTGTTGTTTTTTTTTTTAAAGACCTCAGAAGAGATGAAATATGTAACAAAATCCATTCATTTATATCCATGTTATCTATACATCTAGACTATATCTATTCATAGCAAGCCCCTAGAAGTCTTAGTGTCTTTTAGCTCTTATTTTAGAAAGAATGCAAAAAATAAGTTTCTTCATCTACTTTCAGATGAAAAACCATCAAATTAAAAAGCTGCAGTGTGGTAAATTGGACCAATAACTTTTAAAAAATTACCCACATCAGTTTGAGCCCATTCAGTGTAGGGATTAATAGCCTTCCCTATCTAAACAATCCCCCCAAGGCACTCTTAAATTAGAATGTAGTAATAAAAATAATGAATAATAATAACACCAGTTTATAAAACAGTCTACCCATATTATCTCACTTGAGTCTTACAACAATGCTATGAATTAGATTCTATAGATATTATTATTTCCATTTTAGAGATGAAGTGTTAACATTCAGTAAGATTAAATGACTTGCCCCGTGACCTAGCCAGTTAACATTTACATAGCACTTTATGGTTTGTAAAATTTTACTAAATTATCTCATTTAATACACCTATTTAATAGCTATTAAATGAAAGAGGCAGGATTTGCATTCAGGTCTGACTTAAGTCAAGTATTCTTTCCATTACAGTATACCTCACTAGGTCTAGAGTTTGTTACATGACTGAATGATTAAGAAAAGGGTACCTCACATGTCTTTTTCAGAAAACAGGAAAGTGTGATAGACTTGTGAATAATTTACATAGAACAGTTGCACTTTTAAAAAGGGTGCATAAGAGATAAACTTCAGTTATCTGGAAAACTCACTTATGTGGAACAAATAGCACTTGGCAAGTGACATCATTACCTAATAATGAGAAATCAACGAGGGTTTTGTATTGCAGTCTTGTCAAGCTGGGTATCAGGGAAAAATATGAAGGATCCTATGCCTATCTTTCCACCCTTCATATAACCAAGAGTCTAAGTGCAGAATGGATATTAAAACAGAACGTATAACAGCAGTATTTATCTCAAATTATCTTTAAGGAGCTAAATTGAGTCTTCTTTTACTAAAAGCAGGAAAGCATTTCTGACTTCTGCCACTAGGCAGAACCAGTTCTGGAAAGCACAGACAACCAAAACAGCAGCTCTTTTATTTGTAATACTAGAATTCATACATCATAGATTTTGTTATATGTGTGTCCATAGGCATTTCACATGATGGTTGAGTCCAAGGGATCATCATTTATTGGAAGAGATTCTTTACACTATACTCCTTACAATGCTTATTGGAGAAGGTGAAGGGAAGACAGTAAGCATTTATAAAGCACCCACTATGTGCCAGGCATTGTGGTAAGCATTTCACAATAAGAGAGGCAAGATGAAAGTTTTGGTCAGAGCAAAGAGAGAAAAAATAGAATTAGGTGAGTGATATGGGCATGACATCTTCAGTGTCATGTCTGAATCATGAGGACTCTGGAGTCAAGATGAAATCTCTGAGTCATTTCCTAGTATGCTGCTGAGGAAATCTTGTGAAACTAAAACTTGAAGAATGTACTATAGATACTCAAAGCAGCCATCACTGGAAGTGCGTATTATAAAGCCGCTGTGTCCTGCCATTGTGCAGGAGTGTCAGGGAGACTAAAGAGAAATTAATTAGATTATAATGACTGGAAGGTACAGGAGCTTAAAACCCATTGTGATTTGGTGCAGAAAATGTTGGGGTTTATTTTTTTTTTAATTCCTTGACCTTTTATTTATTTGTTTCATGCATTAATTAAATCTTTCTTGCTATTGGATTTATGTGACTACAGTGGTCTAGCAATACAGTGATACATAAGATGGGATGTTAGGCTGTGGTTTGAATGGTTATGACCTTCAAATTGCCATAATGAACTTGAGAGTAGCTAAGCAGGGGACACTAGGTGTAGTTCTTATGTTTCTATATTCGAACCTGTAGTAATAAACTATATTATAAAGGCATTCAGCTGTAAGAAATAGCAGTCTCATTGTTCCTGTGATCAAAAATCAAAATCAAATCACGACTTCAAGGCAGTGTTTCCCTTGGTGATGTTTTTCTGCTTTTCCAATAATATTGTAAAAATATTTGTGGCTTTGATTTTGGTACTGTAGTAATGTGGTTTTTTTCAGACCATATTTTTCTTAGTAATGTTAAAATGAGGGAAAAAAGCATTTTGAGTTGTAATGTTCTTTCTTAAAAGCCTCTTGAGGCATGAAATCATAACACACATCTTTCTTCCCTTAATTTATCTCACTTGACCTCTTTTTTAAAAAAAAAACAGAAAGGAAGAGAAAAAACGATAATATGTTGTCAACTCCCTTTATAGTTTTCCCAAATCAGGAAGCTTTCTTTGAGGTATTATGGGAGTATTTGATATTGGCACTGTTCAGCAAACATCAGTCCGTGGGTGGGCTGTAGTATTTGTAATTTTTTTTCCTTGGGTCATGAAATATAGAGATCCTTTACTTTTTAATTGGATGAAGAAAAATTTGCCTAAACTTTGAGCAATTTGGGCACTAATTGTGTGACTTACAGAAGAAAAGATAAAGTATATTTAAAGTATTCTAAGTATATTATTCAAACCACTCTGTTTTTGGAAAGTAGTATAGCAAATCCATAAAAATGGAGGACTACCCAGGAGGATAAGTTGTATAGTGTCAACTTTTAACCACCCAGTGCCAATATTTGGAAATCAAAAGCCCAGTTCAAAGAAAGCATCTTTAAACCAAATCTTTATAATGTAGTCTAAACCTTGGGATAGGGGTCTTATATCTTTCTACCAAAGAGTCTCTGAATCAGTAAGTTCAGTACTGACTCAAAACAATTCCTCATTCTTTGTTACAACTGAAACTTTAAACATCCCTTTCCACATTTTTGTGTTCTCCCAAGTTCTATAGACAGATTCATCCCATCAACAGAATTATATAGTTTCCAAAGATGATTATATCATTTATTTAGATTTGAAAGGTACCTTAGAGTATCTATCCTAAAGCCTTCATTTTGTAGATGAGGAAACTACAAGTGAAAAGTTCCTCCCAAGGGACACAAGGCAAGTAAGTACTAGAATTCTAATTTAGAAACAAGTTATCTGGCTCTCAAAACTGTGTCCTCTGACCTACATCCCAATGACTCTCCTAGATCTGCTTCATCTCTCTTACAATGGCCTTTCCAAAACTACCCTGACATTGTGCCAAAACATAGGCCACTCCAAAATTCATTCCCATAGGCTCTTTCACGCTTTCCAGTTGCCTAGCACAGTACCTGACAAATAGCAGACAGTTCATAAATGCTGGTTGAGTAGAACTGAAGTTTCTGCCAAGCCTAGTGATAACAAATTACTGAGATACTAGCCAGTGAGACTTAATACCTTCTAGGAGTATTCACATTTCACTTACTGTGAATAGTAAGAGTACTGGCTCAGGTGGCAATCCAGAGTACTTTAGGCTTAGAATGAAAATATGGGAGGGAGGCATTCTAGGGATGGGCAAAAGGGGAGTTGAAATATAGATCTGAAGTCCAGAGATTGTTTGGGGATGGGAGCAGAGAGAGGAAGGGTTCAAGAATTTTTTTTTTAACAAAATGAGGTCAAGATTGAGGACATATATTCAATTAGACCAAACAGGAGGCAACTACCTGAGGCCCAGATTGGCCCGCTTTTAGCATTAGTCAATTTCTGGGGTGCCCTGAAAAAATCTAGTTTCTGAGAAAATTGAGTGATAAAGTAGGAATCCAGTCATTAAGGCACAGGAGAGAGAACTCAGTTACTGGGAAACTAACATACACTACATGGACTAAATAATGAGAAACTAGAAAATAAGGCAAGAAATTAACTACTAGGGAACAGGACCAGGAATGAGATAGGAGCTGGTTATCTAATGAATGGGGTCTTTTTATATTCCCCTTGGCTCAAGGACAGAAGTGATCCCAGAGCATGAGACAGGACTGAATCGACAGGCTGGGGTTAAGTGGCTCCAGTTTCAGTAGATAAGATATAAAGGCAAGGAACCAAGTAGAAGACTCCAGAAGACTGAAAAGCTTAGAAGACCCAAAGGAATGACAATGACAAGCTGTAGGTTTGGTGAGTTTGAACTAAGGCTTCTTATGGACCCCACCCCATCTCCCACCTCCTAACTTTAAATCCCTTCTCAGAAAGTTGAATTTGACCAAAGGGATCCAAGAAGTTACAGCGCCATGTACATGGTAGGCACTTTAAAAATCCTTGTTTATTTGAAATGATTATTGAAAAGAATGTGATGTCTTACGTCTTTTGTATTTTATATATTTTTATATATTTTATATATTTTTAAAAAGACTCTCCTAAAAGCATCTCTTCAGCTGTCGGTGTGGGACTTGAAATCTTAATTCATATCTTAGTACAACAATGCACATATGCTGCATGGGAAGCAACAAAAAAAGAGGGGGGATTTATTGGCCAGTAAGTAGCATTTACCAACCAATAAGTCATTACAGAGTGTTGATGATACTTTTCAGGCGTAACACCCCAACCAAACCTTGAAAGAACTAAAAAACTCTTCACAGTCTGATAGTCAGCCCGTCACAAGCCTGTCCCTTCATTATCTTGTAAAGTGGACAGAGTAGAGACTAAATAATAACTTTTACAAGCGATAGAGATGAATCTATGCCAGTGCATTCAGAGCAAACAGTAAATAAGTAGATAAACAGGTTTTTTTCCTTGAGATCCTACAAGGTAACTATTAGATCTCATGGCTGATGTAACCTTTATTCTTCAGTGAGTCCCTGAATTCACTGTTACCTGTCTGATCACTTTGTTATCCACCTACATCTAGCTTCCAGCATCACTAAAAATGAAAAGTTAAACTTGGCCTTGATTCACAAGAAACAAAAGTGTGGAACTGAAGGTACATTATGAAATACAGATGTTACAATTCCCTTTGCCACTTGCAAAGCAACCCCAAGCCAGACTAGTTGAATGATTTATAAGCAGATCTTTTTGAAATAATTGATACTGTTCCCTAGATTTGCTCTTGGACAAGTAGTTCAGTTGCCTACTTGTATTTTTTTTCATGTAGCAAGGGGTGACCATTTTCAAATAATTTCTCATTGTGTTAACATCTTGTTTAGTATTTGTGAAACTCAAATTCCTTAAATAAAAAGGAGGCTGTAAATAATGATAATAATACTATCATGGGGGGAAGGTCTTTGTGAACTGGCTAACTAGCATTTTCAAATGGGTGGCAGGATATCGATATTGAAACATATAATGACAGCATTTGTATGTCCCTAAACACTACAATTTTTCTTTTAAACAGTCATAGCTTGGTTGACTTTTCATTTTAGTCAACTTATTGTCTGTTCCATAGGACCATAGTTAATGTTTAAAAATTATTATGATGCTTGGAGAGTGCTCCTAACATTGTCTAAAATAATGTTTTTTAAAGGAAAATATAGTCTTTTCATAAAGTAAACCATAGGTATAGTTCTATCACTCAGTTACTTTAAATGATCTTAAGGCATATTTTCTAATATTCATACTACCTAATTCCTTTCCCTTTGGCAAAAAACTAATTATTTATTTACTTTATAGATACAAAACAGTGTGAGTTCCTTATTTTTTTAAAGGCAAACTTTTTTTCTGGGTTGTGTCACTATCAGTTGCACAAGAAATAGTACTAGGTATAAGGTAAGCAGTCTTACCTACTCAGTGAATTCTGAAGATCTCATGTAGTGACTGAATTTTGAGATGGAGATTAACCAAATGATATTCTGTCTTTTTCTGACTTATTGTATGGACTCCAGAAAATCAGATAATCTTTCTGGGGTTTTTTATCTAAGTTGTGAAAAATGGATGTCAAAATCTGAGCAAAAGAAATAGTAATAGCTATTTGAGGTATTTAGATAGTAACTCAAGGTTTGCAAAATGCTTTACGTATTACCTCATTTTATTCTCACAACAACTCTATGAAGTGGATATTATTACTCCCATGTTTACCATGAAGAAACCAACATTGAGATTGATTAAGTGATTTGCCCTGGGTCACACAACTAAATAAGTTTCTGAGGCAGGATTTGTACTCAAATCTTCATGATTCCATGACCAATAATTTTTCATTCTACCGCTGTGCTGACATAACTACCCTAAAGGGAGCCTGGTGGCACAAAGGACAGTCCAGCCTTTGTGCGGAATCTAATAAAGTTCTGGGAAAGAGAACTATCTAATGGTACCACGACATGTGTGGTCATAGTGATGATAGTGAAAATCATGGTGGTGGTGAGGTGGTTTGAGGAATTTTAGCAGCAGAAAACATATCCCCAAGAAATTCTTGTAGTGTGGTTGTACTCTGGTACCTCCAGAGGACTGTGAGATAAAACTCAGGGCTTCCACAGTAAGGAAAACTTGGTTGATCTTCCACCGAATCTTGGTACCTCTACCTATACCCTACTTCAAGTGTTCTAAGGAAAAAGCTATCTTTGATCTATCCTATCAGTTACAGCTCTGTCTTTGATGTCTACCTATCTCACTGTACAACCTCAAAACCTGCTTTAGGGATGCAGTCACAAAAAGCACTGAAGATTTTTGAGTGAACAAACTGAGTGGATTGATAGCAGGTTTACCCTTTTATTTCTAGTGTTCCTGAGTGCCATATATTTTTAGCTGAGTGATCAAGTAAGTAGATAACTGAATTCAGGAAACAATTGAAGAAAAAAGATTATGTCATCCATTACATGCAATAGCCACCTTGTAGGAGGGATATCAGGAAATATCAGTTGCTCACCCCAAGTGCACTGATGTGGAATCATCTTCATCTCTTGAAACAGTTACTATCTGGTCTATCCATCTTCCCCATTATTAAATGACTGGCTGGCTAGTGGACTGGGAAGAGTTTTTGCTCTTTCCCGTGTTGGTTGGGATGTTGTGCTAGATAAGTGGCAGGCAGACATTGAAAGGACTTTTTGTTTGGAAAGTGAAGTTTGTAAGAAAAGGGATCCCTCTCACCTCCTTTTTGCTGTGTAGCACAGGATTCTGGGTAGGCTGTAGAATTGTGCTAAAATCTCCAAACTGGTGAACACGATTAAAGACTCATGCTATAGATTTCTCATGTTAGAGAGAGAAATATGCTATGAACATCTAAATACAAGACAGATATGACTTGATCTTAAGTTTAAAGGTCTTTTTAAAGTTTAAAAATAAGATTTTTAAGTTTAAAACTCAATCTGTAGTATACAGAGGTGGTTTATAATGGGGCTTCATGGTATTTAAATATAAAACTTTAAAACCCATAATAATAAAAACTATGGAAAAACATTTTACCTCAAGCTAATCAAGTAGTTATATAGTAAAATACAATTTTAGAAGGTAAGCTTCTTGAGGGTAGGAATAGCACTCATTTTCTTTCTTTGCCTCCTCAGTACTTGTCACAGTACTGGTACATAGTAAGTCTCTTTAGGATATAGACCTACTAGCAGTATTTCCTGGGTCAAAGGATATGTTCAATTTAATAGTTTTGGGGAGCATATAGTCCAAAATAGTTGAACTAATTCACAGGTTCAACAACAATGCATTAGCGTATTTGTTTTCCCACATCTCTTCCAGCATTTCTCATTTTTTCATTTTTGTCATCTTAGTCAATCTGACGAATGTGAAATGATAATTCATGGTTGTTCTCATTGGCATTTTCTGTATGTTATTTAGAGTACTTTTCATATGGATATTAATAGCTTTGATTTCTTCCTCTGAAAACTATCCATATCCTGTCATCATTTATCAATTGGGGAATGGCTCATGTTCTTGTAGAATTTGTCCAGTTCCCTATATATTTTAGATAGAAGACTTTTATCTGTGAAACTTGTTCCAAAGACTTTTTCCTAGTTTCCCTATTTTTCTTTTAAATTTAGATGCATTGGTTTTGTTTGTGAAAAAGAACTTTTTAATATTATATACTCAAAACTATTCATTTTATCTGCTGTGAATATCTCTACATCTTGTTTAGTCATAAAATCTTCTCCTGTCCATAAATGTAACAGGAAATTTCTTCCCTGCTCCATTAATTTTCCTTATGATGTCACCTTTATGTCTAAGTAATCTACCCATTTTGAGCTTATCTTGGTATATACGGTGTGAGATGTTGGTCTATGCCTAGTTTCTGCCAGACTTTTCTTTCCAAAGTTTTTGTCAAATAATGAGCTCTTGCCCCAATCAATTGCTGAGATCTTTGGGTTTAACAAGGTCAATGTGCTTGTTTACTTCTGCATATTGTTTACCTAAACTGTTCCACTAATTAGCCTCTCTCTTCCCTATCCAGTAACAAATTGCTTTGTTTTTTAGACTTTTGTAGCATAATTTCAGATCTGGTATTGCTAGGCTCCCTATTTCTTCCCCTTCCCTTTTTCTCATTGATTCCCTTGATATTCTTGACCTTTTGTTCCTCAAGTTAAATTCTGTTATTATTTTTTTCTACTTCTAGTTCTATAACATACTTCTTTTGGTAGTTTGACCAATATGACACAATTATCATATTAGCTTGGTCTATCCATAAGCAATTAATATTCTCCAATTATTTAGACCTGCTTCTATTTTTGTGAAGAGTATTTTATAATTGGGTTCATATAATTACTGTGTATGTTTTGGCAGGTGGACTCCCAAGTCTTTTATGCTGTAGTCATTTTAAATGGAATATCTCTTTCTGTCTCTTCCTTCTGGAAGGAAGTATATATGTAATATATACAAATGCTGATGATGTGCGTGGGTTTATTTTATATCTTGGAACTTTGCTGAAGTTGTTAATTTATTTCAACTAGACTTTAGCTGACTCTTTGGATTCTCTAAGTAAACCATCATATTGTATATAAACATGATAGTTTTGCTTCCTTATTGCTTAGGCATATTCTTTCGATTTAGTTTTCTTGTTTTATTGTTATGGCTTAGATTTCCAGTACAACACTGTATTTGTTGTTGCGGTTGAGTTAGTCATTTTTGACTTTTTGTGACCCATTTGGAGTAATAGTGATAATGGACATCCTTGCTTTCCCTTAACCTTATTGGAAAGACTTCTTAGCTTATCAATAATATTGATAATGCTTGCTCTTAGTTTTATATTTATACTGCTTATTATTTTAACAAAATCTGCATTTATTCATGTGCTTTCTATTGTTGTTTTTAAACAGGAATGGGTGTTATGTTTTGTCAAAAGCCCATTTTAAAAATATTTATTAAAATAGATGTGAGATTCTTATTGTTATTGATGGTGATTTGTGCTTATAGTTTTTCTAATATTGAACCCTGTTATTTCTGACATAACAAATTCATCCTAGTCACAGTCTGTGATCTTCATAATGTATTACTGTGATAGCCTGGCAAGTATTTATTTAATTTTTTTTCATAAATATTCATTAGAGAAGTTGATCTATAGTTTTCTTTCTATTGACTCTCATTTAAATATCAAGACCATATTTATGTCATAGAAGGAAATTTGCCTATTTTGTTCAATCAGTTTACTCCATATTGGAATTAATTATGCTTTAAATATTTGATAGAATCCCACTGTAAATCCATCTGGTCGTTTTTTTCCCCCTTAGGGAAGTCATTTATGACTTGTTCAATTTCTTTTTATAGGATAGGGTTATTTAAGTACTCTCCTGTTTTGAGCAATTTTTATTTTTGTAAATATTCGTCCATTTTATTTTAGGTTATCAGTTTTATTGGCATAGAATTGGGCAAAATAACTGCAAAGAATAAAATTTTATCTCATCTTTATTGGTGGTGCATTCACCCTTTTAATTTTTGATACTGGCAATTTAGGTTTTTTTTTTAAGTCAAATTGGCTAATGATGTTTTTTTAAACAGTTCCTAATTTTTTATTAGTTAAGTAGTGGTTTTAACTTTCAGTTTTATTAATGTTTCCTTTAATTTTCAGAATTTCTATTTTGGTCATTAATTGGGGATTTTTAATTTATTGATTTCTTAGATTATTTTAGTTGCATGCTCAATTCATTGATCTGTTCTTTCTTTGAATGATCTAAGTAAGCTTTGGTATGTTGTGTCATTGTTGTCACTATCTTTAGCAAATGTTATTGTTTCTATGATCTGTTCTTTCATCCACCCATTCTTTAGGAGTAGATTATTTTTAACTAATTTTTCATCTATACTTCAAAGGCCATTTATTGAATGCAATTTTTATTGCATTCTGGTCATAACAAGATGCAATTAATATTCATGCTTTTCTACATTTATTTATGAGGTTTTTATGCCCCAATACAATTTTGTGAAAATTCCATGCACAGGATAGAAATGTGTATACTCCTTTCTATTCTGATCCAATATTCTCCAGAGGTCTATCTTATTTAACACTTCTAAAATTCTATTCATCTCCTTAACTTTTTTTTGTTTTCTTTTTAATAATTAGGTTTATCTAGCTCTGACAGGGGTAAATTGAGCCTTCCTACCCCACCCCCCATTAATATAGTTTTATTATCTATTTCCTCCTGTAATTCATTCACCTTTTCCTTTAAGAATTTGGATACTATGCCATTTGGTCCATGTTTGTTCAGTATTGATATTAATTCATTATCTATGGTATCTTTTAGCAAAATCTAGTTTCCCTGTTTATCTCTTTTAATTAGATGTTTTTGCTTTGACTTTGAAATTATGATTGCCATTTTCCCCTCCTTCTTTTCCTTCTGTTGAAGATTGTGCACCAACCCCTTATTTTTACTCTATATGTGTATATTTCAAGTGTGATTCTTGTAAACGACATATTATATGAGTCTGGTTTCTAATCCATTTTGCTTTCCTTTTTCTGTTTTGTGGGTGATTTCATCCCATTCACACTCACAGTTATGATTGTTAACTGTATATTTCTCTCCATCCTAGTCTCTCATTCTTACCATTCTCTTTTTTACCTTGTCCTCTTCTCAAAGGGACTGTTCTGCTTCTGACTACTGCCTCCTTAATTTTACCTTCCCTTTTGTTGCCCAAACCCATATAATTTTTCTTAATCATTTTCTCTTCTATTTCTCTGAAGGGTAAGATGAATTTCTATACCCAATTATGTATATTCTTTCTTCCTTGAACCAGTTCAGATGAGAGTAAAGTCCAAGTGCTGCTTTGTCCTTTCCCCACTGTCCTCTACATTGTACAAACTCTTCCTTGCATCTCCCATTTATGTGAGATTTTCTCCATTCTTCCTTTCCCTACCCTCCCCTCTTCTAACACATTCTTTTTCCCCACCTTTCCATTCTTCTTTGGAGATAATCCCAACTTAATAGAATAACATTAGGCCCTTGGTCTAATTAGGTTCCCTCTAAGATTCCTGGTGATGATAAAATTTTAAGAGTTTGTACTAATGCTCTCACTATATAAGAATGTAAATAGTTTATTTAGTTTTCATGATTTCTCACTCATGTTTACCTTTTTATGCTTTTCTTGAATCCTGTGTTTGAATGTCAAATGTTCTATTCAGCTCTAGTCTTGTCATCAGAAATGCTTAAAATTCCTCTATTTCATTAAATATTCATTTTTTTCCTGAAGGATTATACTCAATTTTTCTGGGGAAGTAATTCTTGTTTGTAGCTCTTTTGCTTTCCAGAATATCATATTGCAGGCCCTCTGTGCCTTTAACATGGAAGTTGGTAAGATCTGGAGAGACGTCTGTTCACTACCCCCACCCTGGTCAAAGCTTTGCAAGTTACTAACACAAGTTGGGTATGTTGGACTGTGTCTGGTTAAGTTTCAATAGAAGGCTGCTGGACTCAGTTAGCCAGCTAAGAGGTTCTACAGGTTTGCAACCACTGAACTGCTAGCTTTCCTCTGGTCTTGATCTCCTAGATTGATTATTCCATTGTAGACTTTTGTGTGGGACTTTTTCCTGGCTTTTCCAATCTGGCACTTTTTCTAAGTTGTTATGGAGGAATTATGGTAGGTGAACTGGGCAAAAACACTGATTCTCACTCCTCCATCATCACTCCACTGCACCATTTATTGCTACAAACCCTAAATAAGGAGAATACCTGCCAAGCCTATAGGCTTTATGAGCAAAAACACATGCTATACGCACTCATTTGAAAAGCTTTTTGGTGTTAAAATGTGAATATCTACAGAAATAAAGAACGTCTCAAATGGGTTTACTTTTTCCTTTGACTCTCATTACCAGGCTGATTTCCTTTGAGTCATCAGCAGGATAATGGTAATCTTTTCAACTTGGCTTCTTTGGCAATTTTTCAAAAGTTTAAGTAACACATGTTTTCAAAGTTAATAAAGTGAGTTTACATTTCAATTGCCTCCCAGCTTAGAGCTCAGCATTACAGAGTAGCAGTTCCAAATGGAGTTGGAGTATACAAAGATGTGCTTTCCAGCATTTCCCAAGGGTATGAGGGTGGGAAGAAAACTGTGGAAACCCCATTTTGGTTCCAGCGTCACTTCCAAGTTTTGGGGAGGAGCCAAAGGAATCTGAAGGAATTTTGGCAAAACCAGTGGGAAATTTTCCTATGAACGAGTAGAATTTCTAAAAGGGATAGTTTCTTTTCTTTTTTTCCCCCTCTCTACCTCTTCTAGTATTCACTTTTTCTTAATTATAAATTCGGAGGGGTAGAAAAGCTGTTAGGTCATACCAAATGACTATCTAAAACATAAAGTCATTATGTGATAATTAGCAATTTATCACTATTTATCTATCATGTTTACATAATAATAATGATAATAAAGTTTGGAAAATAGGACTTGGGGAAATGTCACAAGAGGCTTATTTCCTTTGGGCTGAAGGAATGGCAATGATTTCTAATACCTTAACAATTATTACTAGGAATATACTGTGTGTTCTCTCTCTCTCTCTCTCTCTCTCTCTCTCTCTCTCTCTCATCTCTCTCTCTCTCTCTCTCTCTTCTGTGAAGGGGACAAAGGAAAGAGGCTGTGCTTCCCTGTTCCCCCCCCTCCCCCATCCAGCTTGTTTTGCGGAGTCTACTGGGAGACTCTCCAGACCAGGTTACCAGAAAGCTCTTTTCCCAAGCAATCTGACATTGCTTTTGTATTGGGGATAGCTTTTACCTTCATGACACCTTTCTTCCTCCTTTGAGTTTTTACGAGTCTTGCTACCCAACTGACAGGAACCTTTATTTCCTGGGTTTTTTAAACTCTTCTCCCATTTTCCCCCATCCTTCTGCTTTGTTTCCCTTTACCACCTCCAGCTTAGCATTTCTAATCAGGTTTGTATAATCTAAAAGACAAGATGGCTGGTACGAAAATCAGAAACTTCTACTGTTTGAAATGAAAGCTTCGATTGTAAGGAACAGAAAAATCTACAGGAAATCTGTGGGAAGACAAAATCTGCAGAATTCCGATTCTCCACACCCACAGAGTTTTAATGTCCCAACTGATGAATACATCTGTTTATGTTGATGTAAAATGGGATTAAATATATTCCAGCAAAAACAGGAAAGATTCGACAATAGACCATGCATATACCCCATGGATCATTAGCATAGAGTTAAAGATTTGCGTTTATGAAAACTCCCTTTAAAAACTATTAAAGCTTTGCACTTCTCTTGGGTTTCAATCAAAATTCATACCACATTTATAACATATGCTTTGCTTCAAAAAATTCAGTTTACTCCTTTAAAACTTTGACAATGCTTAGTTATCCAAAGGCTTTTTGTTTCATTTGCAGGTTTACCAGTTTCCTTTCCCTACTTCCTATCTCCCACAGACCAACTTTTAGCCTTTTAATCTCCCCCAGAGAGCAAATTGGGGCCCTTTTCCTAAGGCTTGTTATCAGTTCTTGTGAAGACTGAGATGGAAAGAAAGCTGGAACCAGTGGCTAGAATGAAAATTCAAATTAACTATAGATTTTACTTATCTAAGAGCTATCAGTCCACCGCTCTACCAGTAAAGAAAGGATTGGAAAGGACATTTGAGGCTGTGCTACAGTAAGAAGTATATTAACAGAGATGGGGTTTGGAGAATTGCTAAATCTTGAATAATCAGAATTGGAAGAGATCTTGGTCTAGCCACTGAGGCCCACAGAAGGCAGGAAACTTTATAAACTACATAGGATAAGTAGTTATACTTTCTTTTCTTAAAATTCCCAGGGTTTGTAACCTTCCTCAGTGGCCTATTCCAATTTTTCTCCTATCCAAACAGAAAACTTTCCTGCTTTAAGTCTACTTAAAATATTTGGTGTATGTGTAAAACAACAGACCCATGTTCCCCTGGTAACAATCCTTCATAAACCTGAAGACAGCAATCAACTCAGTTCTTTAGCTCTTCTCTTACTCTTGTCTCTTTTAACCCATCCCCAAATACTTTAGCTTTCCTGCCATCCCTTCAATGATTTTTGCCCCTCTTCCCTGGGGCCTCATAAATTTTTCTTTCTTCTTTCCTTTCTTCTTTCCTCCTCTCTCTCTCTCTCTCTCTCTCTCTCTCTCTCTCCTCATCTCTCTCTCTCTCCTCTCTCTCTCTCTCTTAAGGAAATCTGATAACAAAACATTTAAACAGGCCTACTTAATTCCTAATACTGTAGAAGGGCTGCTCAACAGCTCTCCATAATCATACATCTTTTACTATCCACCGATATTACATTATGCTTTTCTTTTGTAACAGCACTGTGATTTAACCCTTAATTGGCTTGTGGATAAGTATTTTGTTGATACTAAGCTTACACTTGGTCAGTTTTTTTCATTCTTGAACTTATATTTGATTTTGTTTCTCAAAATATGCTACATTGACCTTATTTTTCATCAGTTTTATCCTAAGTTGTCAGAAAATTTCCAAAGTTTTTCAAGTCCAACTTTTATATTTCTGTTTTCCAAGGTGTTAATGATACCTCCTACTTTGGAATAATCCACAAATTTGATGATTTTATCCTCAATTAAATCACATTAACTAATAGATTGTGCAGAGATGCTCTGATCTACATTCAACTCCCTAGACCAATGAAATCATAGGTTCAATAAAAATGATTTTTTTTGGTGTCAAACCATATGAGTGTAGTTGTCAAACTATACTTTCTGAGGATTTCAAGGAGAACATAATATGTCAAAGATTCAGAAGTCTGGCTAAAATCAAGATACATTATATTCCTATTACTATGGCTCTTGCTACAATATCTTATAAGAAAATCTAATCAATTTGACAGAATAAAACTAATCTGGAAATTTGGGTTCCTCAAGCAAAAGTATCAGAAGTATGCTAACCTTTTTTTAGTCATATAATCAATACATCACTTCCTACCCTCTCCCCAAATGTAAAGGGATACTATGGGCTAAGTAAAACTCCTGTTTTATTCATAGAGGAAAAAGCAAACAGGGACAACAAGCTTTGTGGCCGGCAGTGGTGTGGATAGTCTTCCTTCCTCCAACTATAGCTAACTTTCCATTGTCCTTTGAATTTTATCCACACAGACTTGTACTACCCATGAAAGCACTCCTAAATAAGCTCACTACTTGATCTTTGACTCTCCCAGCCTCATTTTCCTCAGCTGAAAAAGAAGGGAGATAGACTTGACCTGGTAGGGCCCCATCAGCTCCAAATCTATGACTCTATGATCCTGTGAACTGATTTTCATCATTTTCTAAAAATTATTTAGGTTCATCCAAAGGTATCATAGATAAGTGGGGGGGTGGGGGTTTCAAGAGCCAGTGGAGACAGATGATGCTCTATAATCCTCCTCTTTGAATGAACAGCATCTTAAGTAACTCTAGCACGTCTCTTGGGATCCTTTTCAGTCTCTAACTTCCTGAACCTCACCCGGTGACTTGAGGAATTCTCCTGCCCATCTAATGTTAACATTTTTATTTCTTCACAGACTCAGGCTGGTTGCTTTCTTGAATCTTAAGTTCCTCTAGCTGACTGCAAATTGATTATTTGATGATTTGTTCTAATATCTCCCTAGGTATTGATTTTTAAATGATCAATCTTTAATTGTTATCAAAGACATCCTTTTTAAGAGATGGATATACCATTTGCCCTTTGCTAATCCTTGGAAATTTTTATTATCCTCCATGATTTCTTAAAAGAATGGTTCTGATATGGACAATGTCATCTGCTAATACCTAAAGTACCATGGGGTATATGTTATTAAACCCTGCTGATTATATACAGTCACATTTTCTAAGAGCTCCTTAATTATTTCTTTACCTATTTTAGTTTCGTTTTCTATCCTTCCATTACAATGGAACTTTTTTAGTTAATTGTTACAGATGATCTGTTTAATCAAGATAGTGAAAAAAGATGTGATAGGTGTTTTTACTTTCCTTTATCATAGGAGAGGGAAAATGTTGATTTTTTCACTATTTATTTCAGTCGATTCAAGATCTTAAGAATGTGGATATTTCCTTCATTTTATAGGTTGCAGCTGATACACAACTTCAGATCTTATACTGTTTTTTTCTCCCTGTCCTTCCATAAGTTCTGTATGGTTGGCCTTCTTCTAGGTTTTAAAAAAATTCCATCAGTATATTCCACCACATGGAATAACCATTGATTATCTCTCACTCTTGTTCCATGATCAATCTTTCCTTTTTCTTATCTATGATGATATGATTATATTTAACATTGCTTCTTCACATGTGATTATTGGCAACATGCTACAGATTTCTTATACTTATTATATGTCTTCCACTGACCTTTGGTTCACTTGAAGTTTTTATTCTTAAGAAATTTTTAACAATTTATGGTCATAGAATATCAATAGAAGAATATTGAAAAGATAGGCTTTTATGTATCAGAAAACACCTTGGAAATCAAAGAAAATGCAAAACAACCACCTAAATTCAATCAAGTTTTCTCTCTTCCTCTCATTCCATTACAGACCCAGATCATTATCTCTTTTCATTATCTATGTAAGATAAATGTGCTGATAAAATAACCCTGTTGGTTGTCAATTCTGTTTCATATTGCATTCTGTACGATGAGCATTTTTATCCATCTGTTTTTTCCTATATGGATTGTTAAGCTGATCACAGATCTCTCTGAAGAGGCTCTGTATTTGGAAGATTGATGAATATATAATCCACAAGCTGGAGGACCTCATCATATTCTAAAGGGAATCTCTCTTCCATTTGGAATTTATTGAGGACATCCTCTAATATGGTGGCAAAATAGCTTTGGTAAGCATACAACTCTTTGTTTATATGTCCCTTGATGCTGATACTTAGAGATTATTAAATCAAGTTTTCTCCATGACTGAAACTCTCAAGGAATCTTGAATGATCATCTTAACATATATATGGGAGATATAAGGATTCATTTTCTTCTAGCAAATCAAATGCCTTTTAATAATAAAGAAAATACACTCAGTAGGCTTTTGAATTTTACAGTCAATTGTGTGACTAAAAATGTGAAAAGCAATGACGTGTGGCATATAAAGTGCTAGACTTGAAGTCAGGAGAACTGGATTTGAATACTGCCTCAAATACTTGATATGTGATCATGGATGACTGATTGTCTTAACTTCTTAGATCCTCTGTCTCCGCCTCTGTAAAATGGATTAATAATATTTATGCTACCTATCTCATAGATTTTTGTGAGGGAAAGTGACTTAAAGTTTTAAAAATGCTACCTAAATAGCAATTATTATTATTAAATGAAATGTTAATGAAGATTACTTGTGAAAGCTTACCTGTTTCCTTCTTGTATTTTCATGAAAGATACATTTAATATGGGTGTAGCTCATGTTTTTCATAACACCACCAATGGAAATTTTTTCTAGTGGGTTAATATCTTATTTTTTAATTCTCATTAAAGAATAAGGGACCAAGGCTGATCCCTGATCCACTATATGGTCTAGCCTATTTTTTTTTGAGAGATGGTCTAATTGTTACTTCTGAGATTCTCCCTTTAGACTTCATGTAGATTTCTGAGTTTAGCCTCCTTGGTTTCTTGTTAACCTTTCTTGTGCTTTTATTAACTGCTACTATATAAGATTGCTATCTTATAAATCTGTATTTTTGAATAACTGTCATCCTTCATTTCCTCCTCCTTCTAGCTTTTACTTTGATTGAACCCTTACTACTTTTGTCCCAAACCTGACAAAAAGCAAGTATTTCTTGCTTTTCTGTATGTTTTGTTTTTATCTGTTTTTCGTCTTTCTCCCAAGCATCTTAAATGCAAACAACTTGTGATTCTGGTAACTTCAAGTCACTTACCTTTAAACTTCAACTAAATCTTCCATGATGATACTGAAATCAGTGGGAGCAGGCATCTGTTGCATTTCATTTCTCCAGTAGTTTGAAAATGAAAATTGTTTCCAACAAACTCCCTAAACCTCACGAGTAGTCCTGTGGCATGCTGAATTGCTTTTCCAGGAGATACCTTGGTAGTTTAAGTCCTCATCGCCACCAGATAGGATGAAAAAAACTCAGTTAACTGATAGAATGAGAAGCATTTTAGCGATAGGGATAGGAAGAGCTCTCACTCTTATGGCTTTCACTGGAATACTAGGTGCTAACCTCTTCTTTCCCGAGTCTTTAAGTGTATTACCGTAAGCAGTTTTTGTTCAATAAATCTGGCTTTTCTCTCTTATGAAGCAGTGTGTTTCTGCAAGCAACGACATACAGGGATGAAAGGTAGAAATTTTCTGTCACTTTACAAACGATAAGAGCAACTGAATTACTCATTAATTGGAAGACATTTTTACGTCCAGTGAATTATTCAGAACTGTCTTGTCAGAAAGATTAAAAAAAGGCCAGGTCATTTCTCCATGACAAATAGAGTTTTCTACCCAGATAAAGCATGCAGTCCTTTTAAGGGAAGTAAAGATGAGCTACTACAAAAGTAAAGAAAGGCACATCTGTCTGCAAACAGACAGCAATACAAACACATCACCCAGGCAGAAATTAGCAAGTATCACGCTTTCAATAGTTATTACTGTGTCTTTTTTCTCACTATTCATATGCCATGGGGCTTAATTACAGTCCATAGCCCAATTTAAATATTTTCTCCTTTAATAAAGGCACTTCAGATAACAAAAACATCTATGCAAAAGTGATTTTCGTTTCTGCTTTTAGCAGATTTCTTCCTAACCCTGCATAACGGAACTTTACCAGTTCATTTTTCAATGGGCCTATTGTGCTTCATAAACTCATCACTTAAGGACTATTAAAAGATGACGGTAAAAGCAGAAGTGGAAATGATCTATACGTAGACAGCTCAGTGGTTGGAACAAAGTGTTTCAGATTCTCTGTTGATAGCACTAAATGACAGCTATTTTTCTCCTCAGGCAGAACATCAGGCAAATATTGAATAAGAAAATACAATGAGAGAGTATAGCACTTTTTGCTTTGTGACATGGAATACAAAATACTGCTTTTTTGAATTTTGCCAATTTTGAATTGATTGGAAAGCACTGCTATATGTGCATCATCATTCAGTTGCCACAATCTAAATCCCCAATGCATATTACATATATTTAACTTGCACTCTAATAGGCCATAAGCTCTTTGGAATATTGGTTTTATAATTTAAAGAAACTACAGAAACAACAATAACAAAAAGAATTGAATATTTTTCAACTGGACCAACACGAAAAAATGGTACCCAGAGGAGCAATGTCCTACTGATATCAGCATTGTTATTTTCATCTTAGCAGACGATATTACTGATCTGCTATTAGCAAGGTATATATTTTGAGTTGACTCTATGCTTCCTCTCCAGCAGCAGTGATAGACCTCTACTAATCCATAAAGTAAGCTGATTTAGTCTTAGTTATTAACATTTATTGAGTGCTTAACACTTCAGGGAAGCCAATCTAAGGCCAGTGTGCTTATAGGGTTACATTTCAAGAGGAAGAGAAAAAGCAGTTCTAAAAATACCCACCACCACAACCAAAAAAAAAAAAAGTCTTGTCCTTGTATAAATGCTTACAGTAGGAATGAATATTCACATTTCTCTATAACACATTTGACTCTTATTATGCTACTATGGTAATTGGTTGCTTCTGAAAAATAGGACATTGCTAAGCAGGTGAGGGAAAACAGTTTATTATTCCCTGTGGAGTTTCAAGGAATCAATTGCATTTAAAAGAAGAAACACAGCATAAATAAATAGCCTCTAGTATATGCTTGCTTCTTGTACTGCAATAGTTGGAAGAATTCATGGATATCACTTCAAAATTTCCTCTGTGTTTTCTCATATAACATAATTTAATTAAATAAATGCAGCATCTTTTCAGTGACAATCTTTGAGGCAAAAGTATTTATTTCCTAATGAGAAAGGAAAACTGAACCTGAAACTTATTCCAAATTTTAAGAAAGGACACACAGATCAGCCAGCTGGGTTTGTAGATTTATAGTTTCCTGTGTGCTTGTGGTCATGCTTCAGCCCAGGTCTTCCAAAACCATGAGGGAAAAGTTTGAATTGCTTGGATCATTACATTGATTCAGTTGTCCATTTGGTAGAGACATGATCTCCCAAAGTTTCCTTCTATATATCTTGAATGTACATTCATATATTACAAAAGTGATGTTGAACATATATCATTTAGAGGAAATCTTTGAAATTCTGATACATTATATGATGCTGATGATAGCATTTTTCTCCATGGCATTTTATACACATACTGATAAATGTGTTTAAAGTTGTTCATTTATGGATAGGATATGGTTATATCTTCTCATAGAGTCTTACATAGTTACTGAAACCTATCACTATACCATCTGTCAAAACTGAAATATAGTGCCTTTTATAGCATTTTGAGACACCAGATGAAAGGCATTAGAAATTTATAAAATAGTTTTAGTTCTGAGTGGATTCCAACATTCTTCCATTAATTTGGTGGTTTCAAATATCTAAGAGCCAAATCTCATTGCAGACTACAATGTGAAAGGGGTGAAGAGAAAAGAAATGAAGTCTAATAGGAATGTAACCAAAGGGCCACTCAACTCTTGTCCTCTCTCTAGGGAACATCCCATGGAAATGGTTCCCAGCCAGAATGAAGAAAGTCAGTTCTGAACAAAGGACTCCTTGCTTCCTTTTTGAGACCAACTAATTTCTTTCTTTTTAAAAACAAAAATAATCTTTTAAAAATAATATTAATGATATTTTATTTTATTTAGCCTAAATTTCCTCCTCTATCCCTTTTATTGGCCCTCAAAGAGAACCATCCATGTAACAAAGAATTTATATGGATGGTAGGAAGAAGATAAAAATAAGATAAAAACAAATAGCAAACTGATCAATTCATCAAAAATCTGAAAATATATGCAGTGGTTCCACATTTACAGATATATAGCTGCAGAGTAGAGACTTCCCACTCTGGAAAAAAAAGGGAATAGTGCAAGTGTCATCTAATACTTTTTTTTAATCGTTTTATTTGTTTTTAGATTTCAACATTCATTTCCACAAAATTTTGAGTCCCAATTTTTCTTCCCATCTCTCCCCTCCCCCACCCCATAACACTTTGCATTCCAATTACCCTTTCCCTCTATGTACCCTCCCTTCTATGACACCCCACCCTTCCCTTATCCCCATCTTCCCTCTTTTCTTGTAGGGCAAGATAAATTTCTATAACCCATTACCTGTATTTCTTATTTCCAAGTTATATGCAATAACAATTCTCAACATTCATTTCCAATACTATAAATTCCAACTTCTCTCCCTCCTTCCCCACCCATCCCCACTGAGAAGGCAAGCAATTCAATACAGGCTATATATGTGTTGTTTTGCAAAAGACTTTCATAAGAGTTATGTTGTGTAAGACTAACTATATTGCCCTCTATCCTACCCTGTCCTCCCTTTTTTTCTATTCTCTTATTTGACCTTATGCCTTCTCAAAAGTGTTTACTTCTAGTTACTTCCTTCTCCCATTTGCCCTCCCTTCTATCATCCCCCTCGCCCCACTTGTCCTCTTCTCCCCTACTTTCCTGTAGTGTAAGATAGATTTTCATACCAAATTTAGTGAGTGTTATTCCCTCCTTAAGCCAAATGTGAAGAGAGTAAGCTTCACTTTTCCCCTCTCACTTTCTCCTTTTCCTCCTCCACTGAAAAAGATTTTTCTTATCTCTTTTATGAGTGATAGTCTGCCTCAATCCATTTCTCCATTTCTCCTCCCAATATTTTTCTTTCTCACCCCTTAATTTTATTTTATTTTCTATGGATATCATCTCTTCTGATTTAACTCAGCCTGTACTCTGTGTGCATGTGTGTGCGTGTGTGTGTGTGTGTATAATCCCTCCACCTACCCAAATACTGAGAAAAGTCTCAAGAGTTATAAATATTATCTTTCCATGTAGGAATGTAAACATTTCAGTTTTAGAAAGTCCTTTGTGATTTCTCTTTCCTGTTTACCTTTTCATGCTTCTCTTGATTCTTGTGTTTAAAAGTCAAGTTTTCTATTCAGTTCTGGTCTTTTCATCATGAATGTTTGAAAGTCCTCTATATCATTGAATGACCATTTTTTCCCTTGAAGTATTATACTCAGTTTTTCTGGGTAGGTGATTCTTGGTTTTAATCCCAGTTCCTTTGACTTCTGGAATATCCTATTCCGAGCCCTTTAATCCCTTAATGTAGAAGCTGCCAGATCCTGTGTTATCCTGATTGTATTTCCACAATACTCAAATTGTTTCTTTCTAGCTGCTTACCATGTTTTCTCCTTGATCTGGAAACTCTGAAATTTGGCCACAATATTCCTAGGGATTTCTCTTTTCAGGTCTCTTTCAGGATGTGATGGATGGGTTCTTGCAATATTTATTTTGGCCTCTGGTTCTAGAATATAAGGGCAGTTTTCCTTGATAATTTCATTAAAAATAATGGGTAGGCTCTTTTTTTGATCATGACTTTCAGGTAGTCCCATAATTTTTAAATTGTTTCTCCTGGATCTATTTTCCAGGTCAGTTGTTTTTCCAATGAGATGCTTCACATTATCTTCTATTTTTTTCAAACTTTGGGTTTTGTTTTGTAACTTCTTAGTTTAATCATATAGTCATTAGCTTCCCTGAACTCCACTCTCATTTTTAAAGAACTATTTTGTTCAGTGAACTTTTGAAACTCCTTTTCCAT
This sequence comes from Bettongia penicillata ogilbyi, assembly GCA_023548195.1. Classification (NCBI taxonomy): domain Eukaryota; kingdom Metazoa; phylum Chordata; class Mammalia; order Diprotodontia; family Potoroidae; genus Bettongia; species Bettongia penicillata. Next base: position 7,316,107 of record JAJHZJ010000318.1, on the reverse strand, counting down.
TTGACTAATTCTGCCTTTTAAAGCCTTCTTCTCCTCATTGGCTTTTTGGACCTCTTTTTCCAATTGAGTTAGCTATTTTTAAAGGTATTATTTTCCTCAGCATTTTTTTGGTTGTCTTTTAGCAAGCTGTTGACTCGCTTTTCAAGCTTTTTCTTTGGCCTGAGCCCACTTCATATTCATTTTGGAGGTACTGGATGCAAAAGCCTTGACTTCCTCTGACAGTATGCCTTGTTCTTCCTCATCTGGAAGGATGGAAGGAGATATCTGTTCACCAGGAAAGTAACCTTCTATGGTCTTATTTTTTTCCCCTTTTTTTGGGCATTTTCTCAGCTAGTTACTTGACTTCTGAATCCTTTGTCAAGAGGAGGGGCCTAGTGTTCCTCCTCCCCCAGGACTGTGGTCAGGGCTGAGATTTAGATCAGCTGCTAAATTCCCCCAGGGGCTCTGGGTGAGGGCAGGGCCATCATCAGGGGTGAAGTTCAGATTCCCTGCTCAATTCCCTCAGAGGCTTTAAGGTTAAACACTCCGACAATGGACTCAGGCTGCTTCCATGGCCATGGTAGCCACCCACCACCTGCTGCTGCTGCTACTGCTATTACCTCTGTGGCCAGCTGAGACCAGTGCTGGGGGGACCCTGCTACCCTCTCACTCAGCTGGGAAAGCCCTCCCACACTGACCTTTGAAGCTTTCTTTGTCACTTGTGGGTTGAGGGATCTGGAACCCTCCCTTCTGGGGATTCTGTCCCAGAGGCCTGTTCTGGTCCTGTTCCTCCTCATGCTAAACAGCCAGGGCTGGGCTCTGCTCCCCTCAGAGTTCCATGTGATAGAACTTTCCTGTTGGCCTTCCAGGTTACCTTTGGCTGGAAATCTTTTTTACTCTGTCATTCTGTGGCTTCTGCTGCTCTAGAATTTGTTGAGAGTCATTTTTTACAGGTATTTTGTGGGCTGTGGGGGAAGTGCTAGAGTGACTGTGTCTTTCTACTCCACCATCTTGGCTATGCCCCCATCTAGTACTTCTTTAGGGCCATGCTTGCTCTTTGTAACTTTGGTTTTTATTCTGTTTATATTGCTGTAGACTTTGAATCCATAGTCTCCTTTGAGAATGAACAACAACCAAAGAACCAGCGAGTCATTGGATATGTTGTTTTATTTCTCCAAATGAAATCTGTCATTATTTTATCAAATTCTATGAAGTATACTTTAATAGTTTGACTGCTATAGCATTAAAACTATAAATTAGCTTTGCTAGCACAATCATTTTATTATTTTGGTATGTTCCAGCAATAAACACTGAATATATTCCTTCTACTATTAAAGTTGTTTTTTCATTTCTTTAAGGAATACTTTGTAATTGAATCTAAACAAATATTTTATTCACCTCTAAATATTTTGTGCATTTTGTAGTCATTTTAAATAGAATTTTACTTTCTATTATTACTTCTTAAATTTAATTGTTGCTATTGTATGGAAATGTTTTCATTTATGAGGGTTTATTTTGTTACTTTTAACTATACTGAAACTGTTGTTTACATTGGTTATCTTTGCTGATTCCCTAGGATATTTTTTAAGGAATTGTCACATCATGAGCAAATAGGGATAGTTTTATGTTCTTTTTGACTATCTTTACATCTTTAATTTCTTTCTCTTGTCTTACTGCCCTTGCTAGCATTTTAGAACTTTGTTGAATAATAGCGAGGAGAGTGGACATTGTTGCTTTGCTTCTATATTTATTGGAACACCTTCCAGTGAATTTCTATTGCATATAGGACTGATTTATTCATTTGAGATAGATACTTGTTTTGATAAAAAATCATCTATGCCTACATATTGAATTGTTTAATCCATTTACAATTAAAGTTAAGAGAATTAGTTTTATATTTTCCTCCATTTATTTCTTTGATATTGTTTTTCCTGAATTGGATGTTTTTGGTTATTTACTCCTTTTCAAACAGTACTTAGTAATTTTTGCTTAATTTAATGCAATCTCACAGATTCTCTTTCTCTGATCTTCAAAGCACCACCCCTCCCAACCAATTTGTTATCCCTTTCCTTAGTTTTGGAATTTTATTCAATTTATTGGTGTCTTTTCCTTTTTTCCTTTTTCCTAATTATTTAATCCTTCCCCTCCTTTTTCTCTCAATTAAGCACTTTATTAAAAGTTCTCTATGTTTTCACTTTCAATTTGTAGTTTCCAAACATTCTTTTTCTTTTTTTACTTTCTTCTCTATTTTCTTCTTTCTTCTGTTTTCCTGTTTAGCTTCTCTTCTAATTTTAGCTGCATTGATTTTGTTTGTGTAAATATTTTTAATTGTATAAAATCAAATTTGACCATTTTCTGTGACTCTCTCTAAATTTTCTTTGTACATGAACTCTTCTCTTATTCATAGATGTGACAAGTAATGTCTTCCATGCTCCTCTCATTTATAATGTCACCCTCTATGAAATAGGCCAAGTACCATTTGGAGATTATCTTAATATATGTTGTGAGACATTAATATAGACTTAATTTCTGTCATAATGCTTTTCTTTTTCCTTTTGCCCAACTGTTTTTTTTAATCACTGAGTTTTGCCTCAAAATATGTGATCTTTGGGTATACAAATCACTAAACCACTGTGCTGTTGTGTACCTATTCTTTTCCACTAATCTCTCCTTTTTTCTAAAGTAGGATTTCTTTAGCTTCTCTTCATAAATTCTCTTCCCTAAAATTTTTTAAAATGTCAATTTTGAATTCTCTCCTTAAATTTTTTTTACATTATTGCCTTGTAAATATTATCCTCCCCACCCCCTTTTCTGTTATGTTTCACTATTGGAAGTATTAATTCCTATGGGAAGTAATGAGGATAGAAAAATTATCCCTGATTATGCATTTCAATTATGCAATTCCAGGAATCTCCTTTCTATGTTTCCTTCCCTTTCTGGGAGGTTTTAATCCATTTCTCCTAAAGTAAGAGATTATCTATGGAAGTATAACACTGTCTCAGAGATATTAGTCTCTCTGTACCAGTACCTGTTCATTATACCCACTGAAAGGTCCCTATCTTCCATTACAGAATATATTTCTCCCTCCATAGAAGTGTTCTTCATTATAACCCCTCTCATGATTGTATTGAGATTTTCTCCTTTTTTCTCCATTTTAGTCCTTCCTTTTTAATTTTCATCATTCTAAAAGTGATATTTTCAAAGTGCTTAGCACAGTGCCTAGCACAGACTACATGCTCCTTCCTTTCTTCCTTCCTTCCTCCCTTCCTTCCCCCATAACTCCTCTCCTTGCTGAGAGACTATGAATGTTATATCTACTCCACTGCTTATAATTGACTTCATTAGGGTATATCAAACATTCCCCTCTATCTTCTAACTCCTCTGTCTCCTCCAATTCAAATAATCCCCAAATATACATTGATTCACCTATGTAGGGAGTTGTGAGGTTTAGTACATGGTGTTTCAGGCCTGTTCCTTCACCATCATATCTTTTATTTTCTTAGGTTCCACTTTTATTTTATCCCCTTGCATGCTTTTAGTAAGAAATCTCTATTTTTATTTTTTTAAATCCCTATAGGTGTCCTTTGCTTTCCAATTTGTTTTTCCTTTTAATGGTCCCTAGAGGTGGAATAATTTATTTCATTACTGTTTGTTTCCTTGGTAGCTGTATTTATTTATTTACCTTTCTTGAGTTTCTGACATTTGAGGTATTTACAAGTTGAGCAACTTGATTATATTTGCTTTTTGTTTGTAGGAATGCTTCAAATGCTTCTATTTATTGAAAATACATCTTTTTAAAACTGATGATTAGCTTCTGGTTCAAAGAGTATGTTATTTTGGGTTACATCTTGAGATATTTTGCTTTTTGAATATGTCAATCCACCCCCTTCTGCAGTTTCTTGTAGATGCAGAATAATCTTATGTTAGTTGAATTTTCATTCCTTAATATGTGAAAGTCCTTCTTCTGGTTGCTTGCAGAATTCATTGTTTGTCACTGCAATTGTTCAATTTAATCACATGCTTTGGAAATCTCAGTGTTAGTTTTGTGTATGCGCACGCGAGCGCGTATATGTGTGTGTGTGTGTGTGTATGTGTGTGTTTCTAGAGGCAATCTGTGGAGTCTTTCAAGTGGTGCTTTGTTTTATGCATTTAGAAGTTTTGGGCATTAGTGTTCAGGATGTTTTTCCTTTAATTTCATGTTCTTTTAGAAGGCCTGTCATTCTTAAATTGTTTCTAAACATCCTTGTCTTCAAGATCAGCGTGTTTTGCTTGTTTAGCGTGCATGTATTCTTTTAACTTTATTTGGGTTTTTTTCCTTCTCTTCTTTCAGATTGTCCTTCACTTCAGTATATTAGGGGCTGCTAATAGTGGATAATATGCCAAGTCTGGAGTCAGGAGACCTAAGTTCAAAACTGACTTCAGAAATTTACTAGCTATGTAACCCTGGCAAGTCATTTACCTTCTTTCTGCTCAATTTTCTCATCTGTAAAATGGGGATGATAATAATAGCATTTACCTCCCAGGAATGTTGTGAGGCTCAAATAAGAAAATATTGTAAAGTGCTTAGCATAGTGTCAGGCACATAGTAAGTGCTGTATAAATACTGCTGTTGTTATTACTATTATCCCCAATCAATTGTTCTCCCTTTTGTTTCTTTAGAGTAATCCACCACCAAAAATTCTCATTTTTTGACCATTTATCAGATGGGGAATAGATATTATTTTTATAAATTTCATTCAGTTCCCTATATGTTTGAGAAACAAAACCTTTATCAGAGAAATTTGGTATAAAATTTTCCTCTAGTTTCTTGTGATATTTACTTGAATATTTACAATTTTTATATGTCTCAGTGGTCATTTTCCTTTCTTTTTAAATGATATCTCTATTGATTTCTTGTACTCTAGGTTTTTATCTTAGTGGTCTTTCCTATGAGATCTCTGGTGGTTTTAGACTTTTCTACTTTCTGACTTCTTTCCCTTTGATAGCAAGTCCCTAGGAGCTGTTAGACCTTAAAACTTTCTCAGTTTCCTGTTGTTGATGTTGGGTAATTCATTTTCAGTGGCTGTAGTCCTTGCCCCAGGAGGTTTCTAGATCAACAGAACCAGTCTTAGCTGGCTATCAGTCCCCTTTACTTTAGACCTGCTGTAGTTCCACATTGGAGCTGGTACGTTGATTTTCCTCTGATCATTAATTCTCTAGATGAGCACTATAGCTCAAATAGAGTGAGTTGCTGCCTCAAAAAGAGCATTCTTGTGCTTTCCAATATATTTCCTTATTATGCAAGTGGGGGTGGGTACAGTTGGGGTCAGCTGGTTGTTGCTACAGAATGGTGGTATAAGAGTAATGGCATGGCCATCCGACAGAGACTAAAGCAGCAGTAAAGAAGTTTCTAAGTGGATCTTGGAGCAATCCAGTGGGTCAGGCTATGGACCCTCTTATATTGTGGTGGCCTTTAGGAAGAGTGCAGAGTGAATGAGTTAGAAATGAGTATTCTCTGCAATTGATTCATAAGGCTGTTATTGGGGGTGCTATTGAGATGGATGCAATTGCTTTTTCCTTTGATGCATAATTCTTTTTTAGCGGGAAATTTTTAGAATTACTGAGGACTGATGAAAAGATATCTAGTCCTCCATTTTGCTGGCCATGTGACATAGAAGTCAATTTGATCTATTTCTTATTTTCCTTTTAGTTGCAAGAAGGTCATGAGAATGCACAGAATAAGAGACTAAGTCCCTCAGACAACATCCAGTTTAACAATATATAATTGATTAAGGTGAGAAAAACAAGTGTTCTAGATTTCTAAGTGGTGAGGAGTGAGGAAACATTGTGTAAATCAGGTCAGTACTTGAGTGACCCTCACTTTCATTTGCCTGAATTTTCCATTTTCTATTTTCTTCAGACTTCTACTCAACTTAGAAGTTCTTAAACCTGCTAACAGTTGAGTTAAAAAGACACAGCTGCTAGCTTGTAGGTTATGATAATCTAAAACATATGATACTGATATGGACAAGATGTGCAGAAATTCAACTTTAAACAAAAATATAAATTAAAGAAAACAATGCCACCCTATACAAGACAAATGCATTTTGTGTTGTTGATGAAAGATGAAACATGATCACTGACTCCATACACAAGTTGGACAGAGAAAATGCACATTTATTTTATCTATTTGTTATTAAAGGTGTCATTCAGGAAGGGGATTTTTAGAAACTAAGTAAAAAAGAGAGGCGGCATGGGGTAGTGGATGGCAAGTTGGCTTTAAAACCAGGTAGAGGTTCACATTCTACCTGTGATGCATACTGCCTATATTGCCCTGGTATGTCACATTATATTTCAGTGCTTTAGGAAATTCCCTAAGACTATACATAACAGAGAACCTGCCAGCCTACATTGGTAGGAGTTTGCTCCCCTAAGAGTTCCCTATATTAATGAAATCTCAGGTCCCATCCTTACCCCCACTTAAAAGATTTATAAAGCTATGGGAGGAGCATCCTCCTTCATTAGAAAAAAGATTCAAACAATATGATATAGCTTGAAAAGTAAAGAAGGAATGAGGGATGATTGACAGAATTAGAGGACAAGAATTTGTTTGGAATGTGCAGTGAAGACAAACTATATAGTCAGAGACAAAAGAAATGATTCAGATGCTCTGGGAAGCCAAGAGTGAAAATCTTGGCCCTAATCTGTAAAGCAATGGAAAGCAGAGCTTTGAGATGAGAGGTGCCATTGTCAAAATGATAAATAATGATGACTTTGGCAGTAGTTATTGGTTGACTTAGGAGGGAGTGGTGCTAGAAGGAGAGAACTGGCAAGCATAACATTCTATCTAAACCATAGGATCCTAGAGCTGAAAGGATCTTCAGAACTCTTTAGTCCACTCCAGCACTTTTTACAGATGAGGAAACTGTGGATTTCACTAAGTGAAGTGATTTGTCCAAACTTGCAAAAGTTCAAAAAATGCAGGTCTTTGCCTAAGCAGGTGATTAATGGGAAAAGGAGAAAAAAAGAAGGAAAGAAAGAAGTAAGAAAGAAAAGGAAACCAAGAAACAATGGGAAAGTCTGGAACATGTAAATGGAAAATGAGGAGTGTGTTCAGCTGTAGATTAGACATGCAGATTAAGGGAAAGTGAGAAGTTCAAAATCCTCCTTTGTTTGAATTGCTCACTGTGGTAGGAAGATAGATTTGAGAGTGCCATGGAGGGAAGCTCTTTCTTTCTCAGATATATTATTAATTAATCAATAATAAATTATTAATTAATTAATAGTGGCACGTTACATACACATAGGCTCTGAAAGATAAATGTTATTGCCAGTTCGGCACACTCTTGATCAGTTTGTGCACCAGTAACAGTTTGATGACTTTTGACATGACATTGTAATCATCTAATAAAAACTTCTGATGGATTGTCATCAAGCTGTGGAGGCAATTGTGAGCTCTTGAATGCTATACCCTTAAATGTAAACTCTGTCAGGTTTTACCAAGGCATACAGCTTTGAGTGTGGAGCCTGCAAAGGAACTGCCTATCTGTCACTGAACAACAGTCAAGCCAAGTTCAAAGGAGTACATTACTAAGAGGTAGGACATAAAGTGATAAGTTGTTTGGGCTACAGTTTCACAGCGATTCATGAAGACAATCTACTAAGCCATGGATGGGCTTTTTTCTAGAAGCAAGACCCACCTCTGATAAAATCTGAAGTAATGAGATGTGGAAAAAACATTGTAAAAATATTATTTGTCTGAAGGAAAACTACTGGAGACAGAAAGGATCTGGTTTAGGATAGCATAGGATCCATTTCCAAGCCATTACTGAGCAAATTGCTGGCAACCTGCTTTGGTGACATTGGTGTCTTTTGGTGTGGGCAAGAGTGTTGGGTTTGGAGTCAGAAGAGTGGATCTGAATATTGACCCTTCCACTCAGTTATAGCCTGAGATTTAACTTCTATGGGACCTAGTTTCCTTGTCTGAATGAAACTGAGTTGCTAAGATCCAGAATCTGAGACTCAAAGATCATAGAGATGCCTTTGAGGGAATAATGGAGTTTGTTAATTGACCTTCTGAGGAGGAATAATTCTGGGTTTATGGTATTTTATAATATTCTGAGGAAAATTTCAGGAGAACTCTGTTTTAGGGTTTAATAATCTTGAGATATGGATTCCCCCTCCCAGGTATTGCCTTTCTCCATAAACAATACATGTGGACTAGAGAGTGAGAGGAGAAGAGATCATTTCATTGAGGGGAGACTAGGATGACAGCAGTTGTCACAGAGCAAAATTCAGTCAACACTTCATTTTTTTCTACAATGTGAGACAACCTTACCTGTGAGCTAAGTCTTCTATATATTATTTAAATGTTTGTGTCTTTATTTTAAATTTGATAATACTGACAAATTACATGACCATTAATAGTGATTTAGGACTTCCAGTACCAAGATGGCAGAGTGAGGAAGGAACCCTCTGAAGCCCTCACAAATTCCCCTCTAAAAAACTAGAAAGCCACTTCAGAATTGATCTAGAAGCAGGGAAGCAGCTTGCCAGTCACAGGGGTAGGGATACAGGAAAGGTCCAAGAGTAGCAGCTACAACCAGCCTCACAGCTGGGAACGTGCAGCAAGTTTCTAAACCTAGGCCAATACACCAGTGAGGTTGACCCTTCTGCAAGCCAGCAGCCACCTAGGAAAATGAGCAGGCTATGTAGCAGAGCAAGACTCCACCCCAGGGACCCTACCACCAGCACAAGCCACAGCAAGGTCTTGACCCTACTGCTAATCAGTAGTGAAGCCCCACCCCAGGGCTGGTCAATAGCAAGACCCCTTGGGCTTACCAGCAGAGGGATCCTGTCTCCCTAGGAACCCAGCAGCAAGGCCCTGCCCTTGGGGCAGACCAGCAATCAGATTCCTCCTCCTGGGCCAGCCAAACCTCAGTACAAGCCAAAAGGGAAGCCTACCCTCTAGAGAAAGCAAGGAGCTAAGCTATGAAGTCCAGTGAAAGCCAGTAATAAGACCCAGAGCCCCAGCACAAAAAAGTTAGGACAGTGCAGGATCAGAGCCCAAGTTTCACATAAAAATATTTGAAGTCAGACAAAAATGATCAAAAACAAACAAAAAAGACCTTGACTATGGAAAGTTACTATGGTGATAGGGAGAATCAAGGCCTAAATTTGGAAGAGGACAATGGTATCAAAATGGCCACATGTGAAGCTTTAAAGAAAAGTATAATTTGGTCTGAGATCCAAAAAGAATTTCTTAAAGAGTTTTAAAAGGATTTTAAAAAGCAAATTAGAGAAGTAGAAGAAAAATTGGGGGGGGGGAATGAGAGTAATGCAAGAGAATCATGAAAAGAGTCAATAGCATGGGAAAAGATATACAAAAATTTACTGAGGAAAATAACTCCCTGTAAAATGGAATTGGTGAAATGGAAAAGGAAGTACAAAAGCTCACTGAAGAAAACAATTCCTTAAAAATTAGAACTGAACAAGTGGAAACTAATGACTCTGAGACATCAAGATACTAATAAGACAAAATCAAAATGTGAAATTTCCCAAGTGGAAAAACAACTGACCTAGAAAAGAAATCCAGGAGAGATAATATAAGAATATTGGACTACCTGATAAAAAAAGCCTGGACAACATCTTTCAAGAACTTTTCAAAGAAAACTGCCTGAGGGCAAAATAGAAATTGAAAGAATCCACTGAAAGAGACCCCAAAATGGAAACTCCCAGGAACATCATAGCCAAATTCCAGGGCTCACAGACCAAGGAAAAGGTATTGCAGGTAGCCAAAAAGAAACAATTCTGACATCATGAAGTGATGATTTGGCAGCTTCTGCCAACTGGAGGGGTTGGAATATGAAGGCAAAGGAATTAGATTTACAACCATGAATCACTAACCCAGCAAAATTGAATATAATCTTTCTGGAGGAAAATAGACATTTAACAAATTAGAGAACTTTCAAGCATTTCTAATTAAAAGACCAGAGCTGAATAAAAAATTTTGACCTTCAAATACAAGATTCAAGGGAAACATAAAAAGGTTAAAAAAGAAAAAAAGGAGAAAACTTAAAAAATTCAATAAGGTGAAACGGTGAAACATATTTCTATATGGCAAGATAATATTTGTAACACTTAACACTTTTATTATTACAAGAGCAATTAGAAGGTGTAAATGTAGATAGAGGGTGTGGAATAAGATAACTTTGAAGGGATGATATCAAAAAAAAATAGAGGGGTGAGAAAAAATTGTGCTGGAAAGAGCGGGGAGATTGAATAGGGTAAATTATCCCACATGAAAGAGGCATGAAAGAACTAAAGGAGGGGAAGATGGGGGAGTAGCAGGCAAAGCTTAAACTTTACTCTCATTAAAATTGATTCAAAGAGGGAATTACATACATACTCAGTTGGATATAGAAATCTATCTTACCCTATAAGAAAGTAAAAAGATATAAGGGTAATAGAAGGGGTTGGGAGGACTGATAAAGGGGGAGGGTATATTGGGGAAGGTGGTGATAAGAAATAAAACAATTTTGAGAAAGGAAAGGGTGGGGTGTGAGGGAGGGGAATAAACATGCATGGAGCCTGTTAAGTAGCATGGAGGGAAATACACAGTTATCATAATTATAAATGCGAATGGGACAAACACACCCACAAAACAGAAGTGAATAGTAGAATAGATTGAAAACCAGATTCCTACAATATGTTGTTTACAAGAAACACATTTGAAGCAGAGAGACATACACAAGGTAAAGGTAAAGAGTCTGAGTAGAATCTATTATGCTTCAGTTGAAGCAAAGAAAGCTGGGGTAGCAGTATGATCTCAGAAAAAGCAGAGGCAAAAATAAATCTAATTAAAAGAGAGAAAGAAGGAAACTATATCTTGCTGAAAGTTACCATAGACAATGAAGTCATATCAATACTAAACATATATGGACCAAATGGTATAGTACCTACATTTTTGAAAGAGAATTTGAATGAGTGACAGGAGTAAATAGATAATAAAACTATACTAGTGGGGGACCTCAACTTTCCCTTCTCAGAACTGGATAAATCTAACAAAAAAAAAAACCACAAAAGAAGTTAAGGAGGTGAATAAAATTCTGGAGAAGTTAGATGTGATAGATATGTGGAGAAAACTGAATGGGAATAGAAATGAATATGCTTTTTCCTCAGCAATGCATAGCACCTACATAAAAATGAAGTATACATTGAGACATATATTGAGACCTCACAACCAAATACAGAGAAGCAGAAATAGTAAACACATCCTTATCAGATCATATGGCAATAAAAATTACATTCAACAGTGGACAGTAAAAAAAGATTAAAGTTAATTGGAAATTAAATAATCTAATCCTAAAAAGCAAGTGGATCAAATAACAAATAACAGAAACAATAGATAATTTAATTAAAGAAGATGACAATGAGACAGCATACCAAAATTTATGGGATGCAGCCAAAGTGGTAGAGAAAATTTATATCTCTAATTGTTTATTAAGTAATGTAGAGAAAAAGCAGAGAAACTAGAAAAAAGAACAAACTAAAAATCCCCAGTTAAACACCAAACTGGAAATCCTAAAAATCAAAGGACAGACTGATAAAATTGAAAGTAAGAAAACCATTGAACTAATAATAAAACTAAAAGCCAGTTTTATGAAAAAAAATCAATACAATAGACAAACCAATAAAATAGATAAGCCATTGGTTAATTTAGTTAAAAAATAGAAGGAAGAAAACTGAACTCTAGTACCCAAATTAACAGAAAAAGAAATAAAATATTGAAGTAAACCAATCTTAGAAAAAGAAATTGAACAAGCCATCATTGAACTTCCTAAGAAAAAATCCCCAGGATTATCAAACTAATTCCACCAAATATTTAAGGAACAGGCAGAGAAGAAGTCCTATGAAATTTCTTTTGCAACACAAATATGATACTGATACCCAAACCAGGAAGAGTCAAAATAGAGAAAGAAAATTATAGACCAATTTCTCTAATTAATATTGATTTAATTTTTTAAAATAAAATACTGGCAAAGAGATCATAACAATACATCACAAGACTCATACACTTTGACCATGTGGAATTTTACCAGGAATGAAGGGCTGGTTCAATGTTAGGAAAACTATCAGCATAATCAATAGCAAAACCCACAGAAATTGCATGATTATTTCAATAGAGAAAGAAAAAGCCTTTGAGAAAATGCAGCACTCATTCCTATTAAAAACACTAGAAAACATAGGAACAAATGGAGCTTACCTAAAAATGATAAATAATATTTATCTAAAACTGTCAGCAGGCATTATCTGTAATGGGGATAAGCTAGAAGCATTTCCAATACAATCAGAGGTATAGCAAGGATACCCATTATCACCTCTGTTATTTAATATTGTACTAGAAATGTTAGCTATACAAATAAGAAAAGAAAAAGAAGTGAAAGGAATTCAAAGAGGCAATAAGGAAATAAAACTCTCACTCTTTGCAGATGATATGATATTATACTTAGAAAATCCTAGAGAATCAACTAAAAAACTACCTGACATTATTAACAACTTTAGCAAAATTGCAGGATACAAAATAAACCCATACAAATCAACAGCAATTCTACATATTACCAACAGAGTTCAACAGCAAGAGATAGAATGAGAAACTTCATTTAAGATAACTGTTGACAATATAAAACACTTTGGAGTCTATCTGCCAAGACAAACACAGGAATTATATAAAAAGAACTATAAAGCATTTTCACACAAATAAAACCATATCTAAACAATTGGAAAAATATTAACTGCTCATGGGTAGGCCGAGTCAATATAACAAAAATGATAATTCTACCTAAATTAATCTATTTATTCAGTGCTATACCAAACTATAAAAATTATTTTATATAGCTAGAAAAACTGGAAAAAATAAAAGAATTCATCTGGAAGAACAAAAAGCCAGGGATATCAAGGGAATAAATGAAAAGAAATGCAAAAGAAGGTGATCCAGCCATGCCAGATCTCAAACTGTATTATAAAATTATCAAAAAACAATCTAGAACTAGCAAAGAAATAGAGTGGTGTATCAGTGGAATAGATTAAATTCAAATCACATTATAGCAAATGACCTCAGTAATCTAGCATATGATCAATCCAAGCATGCAAGCTTTTGGAACACAAATATTATTTGACAAAATCTATTGGGAAAACTGGAAACACTATGGCAGAAACCAGGCATAGACCAACATCTCACACTGTAAGTCAACATAAGGTCGAAATGGTGCATGATTTACATGTAAGGGATGATACCATAAGCAAATTAAGAGAGTATGGAATAGTTTATCTTTCAGATTTATGGATAAGGGAAAAATTAGGAAGAAAGAGGATATAGAGAGAATTACAAAATGTAAAATAGATAATTTTGATTATGTAAAATTAAAAAGTTTTTGGACAAACAAAATCAGTGCAACCAAAATTATAAGGGAAATAGAAAACTGGGGAAAAATTTTGCAACAAGTCTGATAAAGAGCTCATTTCTCAAATATATAGAGAACTTAGTCAAATTTATAAAAATATAAGTAATTCTCCCATTGATAAATGGTCAAAGGATATGAACAGGCAGTTTTCAAATAAATAAAAGCTCTCTATAGTCATATGAAGAAATGCTCTAAATCATTATTGATAAAAGAAACGCAGATTAAAACAGCTCTGAAGTATCACCTCACACCTATCAGAGCAGCTAATTTGACAAAAAAAAGAAAATATCAAATGTTGGAGGGGATGTGGGACACTAATGCATCACTGGTGAAACTGTGAGCTGATCCAACCATTCTAGAGAACAATTTGGAACAATGTCCAAAGAGCTATAAAACTGTATATCCTTTATTCCAACAATACCACTGTTAGGCCTATATCCCAAAGATATTTTAAAAAATGAAAAAGGACCTATTTGTACAAAAGTATTTATAGCAGCTCTTTTTCTGGTGGCTAAGAATTGGAAACCAAAAAGATGTTCATCAACTGGAGAGCAGCTTAAAAATCTGTGGTATATGATTATAATGGAATATTATTGTGCTATAAGAAATGACAAGCAGGATGATTTCAAAACAACCTAGAAAGATTTATATGAACTGATGTATAATGAAGTAAACAGAACCAGTAGAATGTTATACACAATAACAGCAATACTGTTCAATGAAGATTAGTTGTTCTCAGCAATACAATGATGCAAGATAATCTCAAAGGATTAATAATGAAATATGCTATCTGGCTCCAGAGAAAGAACTGATATTGACTGAATACAGATTAAAGCATACTATTTTTCACTTTATTTTTTCTCTTTTATTCAAGTCTTCTCATACAAAATAACCAATATGGAAATGTTTTACATGCTTGCAGATATATAACCTATATCTTATTGCTTGCCATCTCAGGTATGGGGAGGGATACAATTTGGAGATCAAAATTTTATTTATTTTTTTGTTTGTTTTTAAAAATTTATTTGTTTTCAGTTTTCTACAATCACTTCCATAAGTCGTAGATTTTCTCCTCCCTCTCTCCACCCTCCCTGAGACAACTTGCAATCTTGTATGGGTTCTACACATACATTCTTATTAAACACATTTTCACATTAGTAATGTTGCATGGAAGAATTAAAATGAGTGGGAGAAACCATGAAAAAACCCAAACAGAACAAAACACTTTGGGAAAATATTCTGCTTTATTATGCTTTCCAGTTCCATAGTTCTTTCTCTGGATATAGCTGGCATTTCTCCTCAAGAGTCCTTTGGGAATGTTTTAGGTCCCTACATTGCTATGAAGGGCTAAGTCTACCAGAAAAATACCTCATACACTCTAGTTGTTACCGTATACAATGATCTTGTTCTGCTCCTTTCATTCAGCATTGGTTCTTATAAGTCCTTCCAGGCCTCTCTGAAGTCTTCCTGTTTGTCATTTCTTATAGTACAATTGTATTCCATTACATTCATATACCACAGCTTGTTAAGTCATTCCCCAGTTGATGAGCATCCCCTTGATTTCCAATTCTTGGCCACCACAAAGAGAGCTGCTATAAATATTTTTTGTACAAGTAGGACCCTTTCCCATTTTCATGATTTCTTTGGGATATAGTCCTGGAAGGATATTGCTGGGTCAAAGGGTATGCACATTTTTGTAGCTCTTTGGGCATAGTTCTAAATTCTCTCCAGAATTGTTGGAGAGCTCAAAATTTTAAATGAAAATGTAAAAAAAAATAGAAAAAAATAATGATTTTGCCTACATCTAGAAGATCCAGGTTTGCAAATGCTATATGGAAAGCTAGTTCATAGGAAAAGAGATTTTGGTGATTTTATTTCTGGGTGGGATATGAACTGATTAGAAAATTTTATAATTTTTTGTAATTTCTGATATTATTTCAAGGCATTACTCCTTATAATAGACTGCCTTTGAATCTGGTAAAATAGAGAATTTATAAGATAACCCACTAGCAAAATCAGATTTTGGTAAAGGCACTGTTTACAGTCTAGCATCATATCCTCATACTTCATAGAATTTCCTTCTTTCAGTTAAATAAGAAGAATGGATTATACAATCTCTGAAGTTATTTCCAACCCTAAGTCTATGATCCTCCCAATGTTCCTGGTGGACTATAGTTTTTCAACAGTGAGGAATCATTGACTTGAAAAGAGAAAACCTGGTTTGGGGGAATAGATTGTGTTATAATTGGATCTAAGTCACTTTGAGACAGTTTTTTAGGTATCCATTCATTTGAAATAGCTTAAAGCATTTTTAACAAATTCTGTCTCCTGATCAATCAAAACTTGACTCTAATTTGTTTTATTTTTCTCAGACTCACTAATTTGCTATTTTCCATTTTTTAAGTCTGATATTCTATGATCGTATTTCTCATCTATTTCTCATAGGTCATTTCTATTTCTACCTTCTATTACTGTGAGCTCAGGGCCTAAACTAGGTCCTGTGATTGTAATACTAGGGCAGGAAGTCCTGAATGCAGTAATGTGCCTGATGCTTTGCAGGGAACAGATTCATTGCTTGGACCCCATAGGTGGTCACTGATCTAGTGAAGTCGAAGGAGAAGGTGAGTTGACTAGGAAAGGGAAGTCCATGGAATGGCCACACCTCAAGCTAATGGGCAAGAAGCAGAAGCAGGCAAAAGCTGTGTGGTTCTGACTCTGGGGCAGGGCCTCAGCTCTAGTTCCTGGTCTAATCTGAAGCTTATAGCTGAATAATCAGGGCGGAGAGTTCAGATTAAGAGTGATCCTGACATTGTCACTTTGAACTTGCTGATGTTGTCTAGGACAAGCAGCAGTCTATTGGAGCTCCAACCAGGGGCAAGCCCAAAATGCCCAGACCAGGTCAGGAACTTGAGAAGTTCAGACCAGGAGGATATTAATCAGACTTTTTGGATACACTGAAAGCTTGAAGCCTGCCTAAGCCATCCATGAGATTCTTGATGAACACAGCACTCAGTTTTTTGAGAAAGTAGCAGTGGGACCCAAGAGAAGGTCCAGACCTCCCATTCAGAAATGCAAAGAGCCTGATGCCAAAACAGAGACCCAACTCCAGGAGGAAGTTTCAATGAATGAGTAAAAAAAAAAAAAAGAATCCCATCATCATAAATAAAGGAATTAGGATGATGAGAACAAAAATACACAAAACCAGAAGGGTATGGTTTCAAAATATTTACAAACCTTCAAAGAAAAATAAAGATTAGGTACAATTTTAGGGTTAGAATTCTTAAAAGAAATTTTAAGAATTTAAAAGAAATTATAATTAAGACTTGATTTTATAAATTAGATGAGAGTACAAGAGGACAGAATTGGAAAACAAATGAGAAAGAATCCATGATAAAAAAAATGCTATATCCACCTCCAGAAAGAGAACTGATGAACTTTAAATACATACTTTTGAAAAAGTTTAGTTTTCTTGTTTTATTTTTTTTGTCTGTTTTCTTTTGCAACATGGTTAATATGGAAACATTTTGCATGACTTCACATGTATAAAATTGCTTGCCTTCTCAAGGAATGGGGTGGGGCAGAAAGACGAGAGAGAAGTAGAAACTCAAAAAATTTAAAAAAACAATCGTTAAAATTTTTCATATAATTGAGAAATATTTAATGAAATAAATAAAATATATTTAAAAAGAAAAGAAATGAGAGTTTTGGGTTAAAGACTTGGAAGGAGAATTAATAGCTTAGCAAAAGAGGTACAAAACTTTATCCCAGCAACAAATTCCTTGAAATTTAGAATAGATCAAAAAAGTTAATAACTACATGAAACAAGAAATATTTTTAAAAGTCAAAAGACTGAAAAAAAGAAGAAAATAGAAGATTACAATAGAAGAAAACAGAGGAAACAGAAGATAATAGAAGAAAACTTTTTTTAATTGACCTGAGGAAAAGTATTAAAGAGAAGCAAATTTTAATACCAATTTCATTTTATTTTTAGCTTTAAATTCTCTGCTTCCCAACTCAATCTCTCCCCACCTTGAGAAAAACAAAATTTGCCACAAACATGTATAATCAAGCAAAACAAATTCCCGTGTTAGCTACATGCAAAAGATACATATTCCTCAATTTGCACTCTGAGTCCACTGTCTCTTTTTCTGAAGATGTGTACCATCATGTTTCATCATGAATCCTCTGAAATTGTGGTTGGTCATTGTATGGATCTGAGTTTGTCTATTTGTTGTTGTCTAAATTGTTCAAGGAGAAATAATATGAGAATTATTTTCATTACTCAAAAGCCATGATCAAAAGAAGAGCTTGGACATCATATTTCAAGAAATCATGAAAGAAAACTATCTAAATCTATTAAAACCAAAGAGCAAATTGAAAACATAAAGATTCTACTGATTAACTCCTGAAACAAATTCCAAATTAAAAACTCCAAGGAATATCGTAATCAAAATCTACAACTTCTAGGTCAAAGCAAAAATACAAATGCTGCAATCCAAGCATCCAGAAATAGAGGAGCCTTAAGCATGTCATCATTTTCTCCATTTGCCTCCCGATTGATATGTTTTTTAAATAAGAAAGAAAAAACTCTCTCATAATGAATATTTATAGTCCATCAAAATAATGTCTATATTGGCCATATCCAAAAAATGCATGTCTCAGTCTGAATTTCAAGTCCATCATCTCTCTGGCAAGAGTTAAATGGTATGTTTTCTCAGTCCTCTGGATTTGTAATTTATCATTACACTCATCAGAGTATAGTCTTTCAAAGCTGTGTTTCTTCATAACATAGTTGCAACTATATAAATTATCCTCCAAGTTCTGTTCACTTCATTTTGCATCAGTTTCCTTAGAAACTACTTCATCATTTTATAGTAAAATAATATTCCATTATATTCATATACAACAATTTATTTAGTCAGTCTTCAATAGGTGGACATTTCCTTCATTTCCAGTTCTTTGCCACAACAAAAAGAGATGCTATAAATATCTTTGAGTATATAGGTCCTTTTCTTCTTTCTGTGATCTCTTTGGGGGTCTAGATCTAATAGTGGTATAGCTAGGTCACAGGAATATGTACAGTTTAGTCATTTTTTGGCCATAGTTTCAAATTGCTTTCTGGAATGGTTGGACTAATTCCCAACATCACCAACAATGAATTAGAGTGAGTTTTCCCCAAACCCTTTCAATACGTCATACCTCTATTATCATCTTTGCCAGTCAGACGAGTATGAGGTGGAACCTCAAAGTTGCTTTAACCTTCATTTCTCTATTTATTAGTAATTTGAACCATTTTTCAAATGATTGTTGATAGCTTTGATTTCTTTCTTTGAACAGTTAGGCTTATCATTTCTATTTGCTTTCCAGACTGTCAGTTTCTTCCCTAATTTTCAAGATGTTTCTTTTATCACTTTGAGTTTTTAAATTTGCTAGTTTTCTAAGTTTCTTTTTGAACTGCACATCCAGTTCATTAATACTCTATTTTCTTAATTTTTACATATAAATGGAGTAATAGTATTGTTTCATTGTTTATGGAATCTTTAAATATAACACAAGTGACGCAAGTAATTTTAATTCCTCCAGAGCAACAGACAATGACTAAGTAATCACTGCAAACAACATCTTCTATCAGAGTACATTTGCACATAGTAGGCACTTAGTAAGTATCTGGGAGGTTAATGAGCTATTGTAATCTGCACAAGGTCATACAGTTCATACAAATGGGCAATACCGGAATGGAGTTCAACACTACCATAGTCTTCATTTGTAATCCAAGTCCTACACCAGGGTCTAAGTTATTGATACCAAAGGACACCAAAATGATGCTCTCACATATTCTATCTCAGTGGAACCATTGATGCTGGTTTCATTAACACCAGTGTTAATAGTGCTGATTTTTATACTTTTCCTTTGATTAACCACTAGATGTTTAATTATAAATAAATATCTCCAAACTGGTGATAGGTCTTTCCCTGTGCTAAGAAAACTTACTTTCTCTTACTGCCAATTCCCTTCTTGACACTACACTAGCAGTAACAGCGAAGCAAGGGTGGCTGTAGCCGAGGTCAAGGTAATGCTCATAAAGATAACATTAATAATGGTTAACCTTTATATAGCATTTACTATGTGCTAGGCACTGTACTAAGTCTTTTATGATTCTTTAAAACTCTGCTATTACCCTAATTTCAGAATTGAGAAAACTGAGGCAAACAGAGGTTAAATGACTTCAAATATATCCAATAACTACTTCAAAGAAGCTACTGCTAGCCAAGGTTAACCATAACAGATCAGACAGGGAGCAGGGAACCCAAAGAATCAAAACCAAGAGAGAGGACAAGTAGATGACACATACTAAATAGGTTTAGCTGAAATAATAAACTGAGAGAAATGGCTGCCTGAGTAGGTCAGATGCAAAGAGAAAACATGAACCAAGAAGACTTGTTTTTTTAAAATAATGTACAAGGTAGTTAGGAGATCACAGTGGAGGTTAAGTCTGAACTGGGAAGGTATTCTACTGTATTTAATTGGACATGCTAGTGGGGTGACCATATTCAACCCAGAACTATAAAGAAGTCTAGCATTATGGATTATGGAATACTTTCTAATCATTTCCTCACTCAGTTTATAGAGTACTACATATAGTATGCTGAAGGAGTACATTTAAAGCTAATGCCTTGGATTGAAAAATTCTTGGGGAAGAAACACCTCTTAAACATGTCCCTGTTAAGAGGTACACAGTTGCTGGTACCTGACAGGAAGGAATCATTATAACAACAGCAACTCATTTTATAACACTTTACCTTGTATAATATACTTTTCTCATAGTAACTTTTTGAGTTAGAGAAGTAATGGAATGATTAGCAATTTTGGCACATGGGGCAAGCACTATAAAATTCAGGTGGGAAAGGGAAAGATATCTTGGGGAGAGCTTTCAGACTGTAGCTGCTAGAGATGTCACTCTTAGGAAATGGGATGGTACAGGACAGGCCTAGAGTGAGGAAGTAGGAAGAAATCAGGGTACTGAAAGTGGATGGTGGGGCTAGATTATGCAACCATATAGTAGCTTCCTATTTTAATTACTTATTCTGGATAATGAGGTTCTGAGATCATTGCTTGTCTGCTGAGGGAGTACATTGTCATTACATTACATTGCATTTTAGCATCCCAGGGAAAAATCCAAGGTAACCTGCCCTAATCTGGAGGAATAAGTATTTTTATCCCTAGTTTTCAGAAAAGGAAATAGGCTGGAACAGATGAAATAATCTTCTCATGGACATACAGCTAATAAATACATGAGCTGAGTCTTCTGATTCTATGTCCTACTTTCTTTCCACTAAGATTCAGAGAAAAGATTAATGAATTCACTTTTCTTCTTCTATAAGTCAATGTGTATATATAATCTGGGCAGCTAGGTGACACAGTGGATAGAGTGCTGGGCCTAGAGTCAGGAAGATTCATTTTCTGAGTTCAAATCTGACCTCAGCCACTTACTAGCTATGTGACCTTGAACAAGTCACTTAACCATGTTGCCTCAGTTTCCTCATCTGTAAAATGGAGAAGAAAAACGGCAAAGCACTCCAGTATCTTTGCCAAGAAAACTTCAAATAGGGTAATTTAGAGTCAGACACAACTGAAATGATTAAACAACAACAAATATTCTCTTTTATGTTCTACAATATACTTCATATAAAGCAGGAAAGAGAAACAACTCAAAGGAGCCTTTTTGAGTTTCTGGAATAACAGAAAGCTCAGCTGAAGAAAAGCACATCCTATCACAATTATTTTTCATCTATTGCACCATAATTTTTCTTGTTTGGTTCCATTTATACTTTGATCAGATAAATAATTATTAAGTGCTTACTTACTATGTATAAATCATCAGGATTATTTTGAATATAAATTTATGGAATTCTGTTCTTCAATATCTGCTTTATAATAATTTCCCTAAATTAGTAATGTTAAAATGAATAATAAAAGTCAGTGACTGCTGGCTAAATGACCAAAGAACAAGGAAGATAAAAAGAAAAGTACTTTATAAATTACATTGTTCTTATAATAAATAATAATGGAAATAGCTCCAAGATGAATTTATTTTGGATGCTAGTAAACGATACTGTGTTTTCTATTTTTAAAATGATTTGGAATCTTGGCCAAGATGGTGGAGTAGAAAGATTCACATATGCTAGCTCTGAACCCACAGCCCATAAATGACCTGTAAAAAGAACTCCTAACAAATTCTGGAGCAGTGGAAGCCATGCAGCAATGGAGTGGAGGAGATTTCTTTTCCAGAGAGCCCTGAAAAACTGACACCAAAGGTCCATCGCACACTGGTCCCGGAGCAGAGCCCAGCCCTGCCTTGGCCACATGGCACCGAGAGGAGCAGATCCGAGCAGGCTTCAGGGACAGAATCTCCAGTGGCCGCATAGGTCCCCCAACCCACAGGCACTACAGGTCAGTGAGAGAGACTTCTGTGCTGGCAGAGAGGGGAGTGGGGTGTCTCCATAACTCAGGTCCCCTCAGGAGGAAGCAGTGGAGGCAGCAGTGGACAGGGGCTCCCAAAGCAGACAGGAGCTCAGATCCGTTGTTGAAGATATCTGCATAAACCTCCTGAGGGAACTGAGCCCTGTGAGGTGGCCCTGCCCCCACCTGAGAACCTGAACTTAAACTCACACTGAATAGCAGCCCCAACCCCCTGCTGAAAGCCCTGAGGCTGGGAAGCAGCATTTGAATCTCAGACCCCAAGCACTAGTGAAGCAGGGGTGGAGAGGAATCTCAGAAGTCAAGTAACTGGCTGGGAAAATGCCCAGAAAAGGGAAAAAAATAAGACCATAGAAGGTTACTTTCTTGGTGAACAGCTATCTCCTCCTTTCTTTTCTGATGAGGAAGAACAATGCTTACTATCAGGGAAAGACAAAGAAGCCAAGGTCTCTGTATCCCAAACATCCGAAATAGATATCCAATGGGCTCAGGCCATGGAAGAGCTCAAAAAGGATTCTGAAAATCAAGTTAGACAGGTGGAGGAAAAACTGGGAAGAGAAATGAGAGAGATGCAAGAAAAGCATGAAAAACAGGTCAACACCTTGGTAAAAGAGACCCAAAAAAATTCTGAAGGAAATAACACCTTCAAAAGTAGGCTCACTCAATTGGCAAAAGTGTTTCAAAAAGCCAATGAGGAGAAGAATGCTTTCAAAAGCAGAATTAGCCAAATGAAAAAAGAGGTTCAAAAGCTCTCTGAAGAAAATAGTTCTCTCAAAATTAGAATGGAACAGATGAAGGCTAATGACTTTATGAGAAACCAAGAAATCACAAAACAAAACCAAAAGAATGAAAAAATTGAAGAGAATGTGAAATATCTCATTGGAAAAACAACTGACCTGGAAAATAGATCCAGGAGAGAAAGTTTAAAAATTATGGGACTACCTGAATGCCATGATCAAAAAAAAGAGCCTAGACACCATCTTTCATGAAATGATTAAGGAAAACTGCCCTGAGATTCTAGAACCAGAGGGCAAAATAAGTATTCAAGGAATCCACTGATCACTGCCTGAAAAAGATCCAAAAAGAGAAACTCCAAGGAACATTGTGGCCAAATTCCAGAATTCCCAGGTCAAGGAGAAAATATTGCAAGCAGCTAGAAAGAAACAATTCCAGTATTGTGGAAGTACAATCAAGATAACACAAGATCTAGCAGCTTCTACATTAAGGGATCAAAGAGCATGGAATAGGATATTCCAGAAGTCAAAGGAACTAGGACTAAAACCAAGAATCACCTATCCAGTAAAACTGAATATAATACTTCAGGGGAAAAAATCGTCTTTCAATGAAATAGAGGACTTTCAAGCATTCTTGATGAAAAGACCAGAGCTGAAAAGAAAATTTGACTTTCAAACACAAGAATGAGAAGAAGCATGAAAAAAGTAAACAGCAAAGGGAAGTCATAAGGGACTTACCAAAGTTGAACTGTTTACATTCCTACATGGAAAGACAATATTTGTAACTCTTGAAACTTTTCAGTATCTGGGTAGTTGGTGGGATTACACACACACACACACACACACACACACATACGTTCATGCACACACATACACACATGCATGCACACACAGAGACGGAGAGCACAGAGTGAATTGAATAGGATGGGATCCTATCTTAAAAAAAATTAAGGTAAACGGTGAGAGATAACTATATTGGGAGGAGAGAGCATGAAATGGAATGGGGCAAATTGTTGTCTCTCATAGAAGAGGCAAGCAGGAGACTTTTTAGCGGAGGGTAAAAGAGGAGAGCTGAGAGAAAAACGTGAAGTTTACTCTCATCACATTCAACTAAAGGAAGGAATAAAATGCGCACTCATTTTGGTATGAAAACCTATCTTACAATGCAGGAAAGTGGGGGTGAAGGGGATAAGCAGGGTGGGGGGGATGATGGAAGGGAGGGTAATGGGAGGAGGAGGGAGCAATTTGAAGTCAACACTCGGGGAGGGACAGGATCAAAAGACAGAATAGAAACAATGGGGGGCAGGATAGGATAGAGGGAAATATAGTCTTACACAACATGACTATTATGGAAGTCATTTGCAAAACTACACAGATATGGCCTATATTGAATTACCTGCCTTCCCAAAGGGAATGGGTGGGGAGGGAGGGATGGGGAGAAGTGGGAACTCAAAGTTTTAGGAACAACTGTTTAGTATTATTCTTGCTACTAGGAAACAAGAAATACAGGTAATGGGGAATAGAAAGTTATCTGGCCCTCCAGGACAAAAGAGAAGATGGGGTCAAGGGAAGGGATAGAAGAGAGGGCAGATTGGTGATAGGGGAAATTAGAATGCTTGGTATATTGGAATGGGGGGAGGAGAGAAATGGGGAGAAAATTTGGAACCCAAAATTTTGTGAAAATGAATGTAAAAAGTTTAATAAATAAATTTATAAAAAAAATAATTTGACATTATTTGGATTTGTCTTCACTCTATACTTACAGATTCATTTGAGTAACACTATAAGGGGGAAATCTTTTTTGGAGGTAACACTAACTTGACAGAATTGAAAGTTAAGATCTGAAATGTCTGTATTTCTTAAATCTTCGTTTTTCAGACTAATCATGGAAAAGAGCACAGTAAAGACTGAGCTTATGTGCCCTTTTCCACAATTAGTCTAAAATAATGCATTGTTTCAAAACTTTAATATGTTATTATGCATTTATACTTATATTAAAGAAAATTAAAGGAACTAGACAAAAGGACAACTCTGTGCTTTGTAAAAAACAGCCCATGAATTAGTGGAACCCTTTATGTCTGAACATGATCATGTCATGAACTAACTTGTCTACAAGGTACACCAAAAAGCATGGCTAAACTTTTTTTAAAAAGAGCAATTGTAACTCAGAATCTGAGTCAGCATTTGTGAAATGCATACTCCATGCAGGATACTGTGATAGGCAATTGTACAAAGATGAAAATGGTGGGAGTTAGATGGTACAGTGGATGGAGCACTAGGGCTAAAGTCAGGAAGACCTGAGTTCAAACCAACTTCACATACATACCTACCAGCCCTGCCCCCTTCCACTTAACACTTTTTACTCTAGGCAGAATAAGCGACATTATCACTTCTTCCAGAAAAGGTATGTTAATAATTGACTATCACATGGATTAACTCATCATCTCTGACTTCCCAGATACTGCCTTCCCTATCCATCCCTTTCCTATATATGTTATCTTCTATCAGAATGAAAGCTTCTTGAGGACAGGGTCTATTTCACTTTTATATCTGGACGACATTGAATATTATGAAACACTTACGGGATGTCCAGTTGGAAGTGTTTATCAGGCAGCTGTACATATGAAACTGAAGTTCAGGAGAAAGATGAGGTCAAGATACATAGATATGGTGGTCATCTGCATAGTTGAAACTATGGGAGCTGATGAGCTCACCAAGAGAGAAAGTATGGTGAATTAATAGGGGAGACCTTAGGACAGAGCCTTGGGGTATGCTCATGCATACAGACAGGACAAAAATGACTATCTTATAAAGGAAACTGAGGGGAAGAGAACCAGAAGGCAGTAGGAGTAGAAAAACCAGAAATAAGAGTTGGTCAGTGGAGTCATACACTAGAGAGAAGTCAAGAAAAAATGAGAACTGAGAAAAGGTTATTGGCTATAATAATACAGGAATCTTTTGCTGACCTTAGACATAAGAGTTTCACTTGACTGGTGAGAACAGAAACTAGACCACGAGGTTAAGAAATGAGTGGAAATTTAAAAAATAGAGGCGAGGCATTTGAATAACTTTTTCAAAGAGTTTGTTTGTGAAAGACAGGAAAGGTAAAAGACAATAATAGAGTTAAACTAAGTTAATTTCTTTTATTAATAGGGGAGACATGGACAAAAGTAAGGGCAACAGAAAAGAAGTTATTGAATAAGAAGAGGCTGGAAGTTAGAGAGAGAGGATTTAATTTAAGAGGCAAGCTGGAAAAAATGGGAGGGAATTAGGACATTAACAGAGAAGTTGCCCTTGGCAAGAAGAAGGACCATCTCTTCCTCTGAGATTAGAACTAAAGGAGAAAGAGGGGGTTTGAAGTGATTTGAAGTGTGGAAAAGAATGATAGTCTTCAACCTAGGAAACTAGGATGTCATCCAAAGTCATTAGGAATAGCAGCTGAGGTGACAGTATCATGGAACTGAATAATTTAATCCAAGTTGAACTAACACTATAAATCTTTAGGATCAGGAAATGGTCAATCTGCAAATTAGGAATATTTCATATAGATGACTTCCTAGTTGCAAAATCCAATAATTTCTTTTTAGTCATATTCTTCTTTAACTTTTCTAAAGATTTTGACACTATTGGACCTCCTGCTCCTCACCTCTATCACTCATTACCTTTCTTTCCTTTGCTTATTATGCTATCACTCTCTTTTCTCTTGATTCCCCTCTATGTTCTCCAACAACTCCTTGATCTCTTTTACCACTTTCTCTTCCTTTACCTACTTCCCAGGGCTCTGTAGTTACTACTATTTTCTTTTCCTTGATACTCTCTACCTTGGCAATCTATTTTACTTCCATGGATTCAATTATCATCTCCATGTAGATGTCTAGAAATCTGCATTTTTAACCTCAAGCACAATACTTAACTCCAGAATGCCATCTTAAATCGCTTGCTGAACACCTGTACTGAGATAAACCATCAGGATCTTAAATTCAACTTGTCCAATAGAGAATTCCACCATCTTCCCCTCACCCCAAAATATTCTCCTTATACTTTTCTATTTTTATTGGTCACACCAGCATTCTCCCTGTCACCAAGCTTTAAACCTCACAGTCCTCTTGTATATTGCCCTTTCCCTCAACTGTCACATCCAATAAGTTATCAAATACTGTTGATTCTATTTCCACAACACTGCTTAAATTCTTCCTGTGCATTGCTATTACCACCACCCTAGGTCAGGTTCTCATTTTCTTCTGCTAGAATTATTGCAGTAGCTTCCTTTTTAGTTTCTCTCTTCTCTGATCCATCCTTAACTCTGCTTCCAAAGTAATCTGTCTAATTCTCAAGTCTAATCATACCACTAACTATTCTGTTTAAAAAACTTTAATGGCTTTTCATCACCTACCAAATAAAATACAAATTCCTCTTCTTGGAAAAAGTGGTAGACTCAGTGCCAGGAGAGACCTGAAATCAAATATTACCTTTAAAACTTAGTAGATATTTGAGCCTCAATTTTCTAATCTCTAAAAACGGTGACAAAACATAAAATGGGAAAGTAGCACCTACTTCACATAGATTGTTGTGGGATCAAATGAGATACGGTCTAGAAAATTCTTTGCAAAATTCAAAATATGACATGGTTATCAGACATTATCATTAAAAGACTTCATAATTTGATCTGAATATACTTTTCCAGCTTTTTCCTTTTTTTATTTCTTATTTTTGCCATTTCCTGATATTCCTGTTATCCTAGTAATTTCTGTCCCCCAAAGACTCATTCTTGTAACAAAGAAAAAAAGATGAGCAAGACCAGCTAATGTAACCACATCTGATGGCATATGCAACATTCTGTTCCTACAGTCCATTCCATCTGTACCTAAAGACGAGAGGAAATTTTTCATCATTTGTCCTCTGAGCTCTGTATTTTATCTCCAATCGGTTTCCTTTTAGTACTGTTTTTATCTACATTATACTGTTGTAATCACAGTGTATCTTGGTTTCACTTTGCTCCCCCTCAATTCAAACAAGTCTTCCCATGTTCCTCTGGTTTCCTGCTCTGTGTCATTTCATATAGAGTAACAATATTCTTTTATGTTAACATAAAGAAACTTACAAGCCTTAGAAAAGACTTGTAGAAATGGGAGAATGATATTTATTTCCAAATATTTGAGGGACTGCCACATGGAAGAACTTGTTCTATTTTGCCCCAGAAGGAGCAATGACTGGAAGTACAGAGAAACAAATTTAGGTTTGATGTTGGAGGAAAATACCCATCTTTCTAACAATCAGAACTCTCCAAATGTGGAATGGAGGTATGAGTGGGATCCCACTCCTTAGGAATCTTTAAATAAGGGCTGGATAGCCAGTTGTGTAAGTGTGTTATAGTGACTATTCCTTTTCAGTCTGGGTTACAGTAGTTAATCACTGAGATGCCTTCCAATTCTAAATTCTTGAATTCTGTGAACATCAACACTTATGTCTGTAACACAGTTCCCCTATGCCTCTATTTGTTGAAATCCTTTTCTTCCCTGAAGAAAGTGACTTGGGAAAATAAAACTATATGGAATAGTAGGAATACTTGGAGTCAGAAGACCTGAGTTTAAATCCTGCCTCCAATATTTACAAACTGTGTGACTTTGAAGGAATCAACCTCCATTTCCTCCTCCACAAAATGAGGATAACAATATCCTCATTTAAAGGATTTATAAAGAAATTTATTTATTAGAAATATAAATATCATTGGAGGTAACATACATAAAGGATCATATAGTATCTTGAAATTCTTAAAGTTCTATGTAAACTACAGCAATACACTTAAACAAGGAAATTCAAGAACAGGAGAAGTAAAATGTGGTGGGGATTATTTGAAGATTAACTGAGGAAAAAATGGGAGAAATATTGTTATGAGACTATATTATAAGCTGTTCCCCAAAACTAGTTACAATGCTTCAATATCATGTTGGAAGGAATCTTAACTTAGTCAATTACTGTTTAACATTTTTATCAATGATATCAAGCTGGGAAGTCTAGCCAGTTAACACATCCTATAACAACAGGTTTAAAAAATATCCTGACAAACTAGAACACTGAGCCTAACTTAACAAGAAGAAACAGGTATAAGTGTCAAGTATCACACCTAAGGTAAAAAAATTAACAATATAAATCCAAGATGGGGAGATGTGGCTTTCTATATAGGAGGACATGTAGAAAAGATCTAGGGATTCTTTTGGAGGATATGCTCATTTTGGGGCAATAGCATGATATGACAACCAGGAAAGCTCATGCATTCTTAGACTATTAAGAATGGAATCATGTCCAGGGCTAGAAAGGTGTTAACTTTGCTGCAATAACCTGGTCATACTACATCTGCTCTACTGTGTTCAGCTCTAGGCACCACATTTTAGGAAGGACTTTGATATAGAGTGTAGAGTTATCATTGAATATTGAATAAAATGCTGGGCTTAGAGTCATTAAGACTTGGGTTCAAATTCTGCTTCTTGTATTTATTAGTTGTATGCTCTTAGGTAAATTACTTAATATCTGCATTCCTCAGGCAATGCTATAGGACTTATCTACAAAGTCAAGGATGAGTTACAAACTGCTACCGTAGAGAAAATATCCACACTGAGAATTTTCTCATACTCACAAAATCATAGATACTTTGTATATTGATAAATTGGAAATTGTCTATAGGAGGACAACCAGAATTGTGTGAAAAACCTTGAGGCTATATCATATAGGGACTGGTTAAAAGAACCAGGGATGTTTAATCTGAAGAGAAGCCTTAATAGAGATGCTAGTAGTTGCTATCTGCAAGAAAGAAGACAATTATGCTTGGCTATAAAGGCAGAACCAAGAGAAATGGGTAGAGGTTGGAAAAATGCCAACATAGGAGGGCAAATTGGGGGAAGTTGTAAAAAAGAATGCATGCTTTCTTGGGGTGGGCAGAGGGGAGAGAAGGGGGAGAAAACTCAAAATTTTGTGGAAGTGTCTGTTGAAAACTAAAAACAAATAAATATTTTTAAGATGCCGATGTAGGCTTAATGTAAGGAGGTGGGAAAACCCTTTCCAACAACTTGAGCTATTCACAAATAAAATGGATTGCCTCAGGATGTAATAGATTCCCTCTCACTGGAGGTTTTAAAAGAAAGGCTACATGATTATTTCTTGGGATTGTTGTACAGGGGGTGCTTCCATAGTCATGGGATGGACCAGAGGTATGCACCTCTGAGATCTTAAACGCTGGAGAAAATGAGGAAAAGTTGGAGAAATACATCACAAACCTATCATATTACAGGAATCATGAGGAACTTCACTTATTCAGAAATTCTCAGTATAATTCCGTAACAATATTCATTATTTTTTACTTATCTAAGGATAACTTCATCTTTCCAGAGGTGGAAGAAACAAGGAAGAAAATAACTATATTGGCCCTGATTTTGAAAAATGAGGAAGACATTGGGCACCATATAGGAACATTGTGGGAAAATGAACACCCTATTTTAGAATGTTAACAAAGAAGAAAAGAGGTAGGGATAGTCCAACATATACTCAAAATTTTCAGAGTAGATTTGAAATGATTCAGAGAAATGTTGGATAAGATTCCATGGCCTAATAATCTACAGGAGAATTCTGACACATAGTAAATATTTAATAAAATATTCTTCCCTCCCTTTTTCCTTCCTTCCTTCTTTTTTTCCTTTATTCCTTCCTGCTTGCCTGCCTTCCCTCCCCTCCTTCCTATCATTATCTAGTCTAAGAGGAATGGTAGTTCTTAAGAATGAAATTCTAAAGATCTAAACGGAAATCAATACATGAGGAAGATGTGGGGAGAGTATGTAAAGCAGAAGTTCTTAATCTGGGACCCATTAACCACTTCAAATTTTATTTCTGTTAACTGTATTTCAATAAATTTTTATATCTTTTAAAAATATTTTGCAAAGTTTCACAAAGTCCTTTTATGATGCCTCATCATGGAATGAAGGAAACCTTAGGTTCTTTCAGGTTATGCCAGTGGAGTACAGGCTCTGGTAGTTTCTACTACACTGGAAAGGCTTAAATTTCTGCACAACAATAGACTATGTCTGCTTTTGACTTAGCCAAATTATGGAGAGATTTGTCCCCAGAAGACTACTTGGTCATTAATTCTTCCCCTATGGCAACCAATGGAACAACAATAACTGCGAAAAAAGATAAAAATGGGCATTAGCTCTGTGAAATTCTCTTCTGAAATTCTACAGTTACAACCAGTGAGTCAATGAATGATTAAGTACCTCCTATGTGCCTGGCACTGAGTTAAGTGCTGGGCATACAAAGGAAGATAAAAAGCGGTCCCAGCTCTCAAGAAACTGCCAGTGGCACAGCAGTAGATTGAGAATTGACTGTTGAGAATCACAGTTTAGCTGTTAGTGTGCTACGTGTATGATCCTTGCCCAGTGACTGAATAAAATACAACTGGAAAAACCAAATTGTATCAGTCTTAACATTCTTCCTGCTTTGAATGAAACCAGAAAACATCAGAGTTCATGGGACATTTGGTAACCTTGTATTTTGAGGCTTATCATAAATATTAGCAGAAGGATGACCACATAAATTATTGCACTATACATTATACACTAGCATATGATGTAGAGATTGAAGTTTTGGAGAAATTCTATTAAGAACTTGCTAAGACCCTCCAAATTAAATCAATATGTGCATTAATATTTGGTGAATTCAGTGCAAAGGTGGGGGAGGAAGGATGGTTAAAAAAGTTGGAAAATAAGATTCCCAAGTAAGAAAAAAAAGAGGTCAAAACTTCATAGATGACATATTAGTCCTACATCTATGTAGGCTGCATACTTTCTTCCAGAAGATAGTTCACAGGCTTTGGACATAAGGAACAGTAAATAATCATGACAAAAAGTGAAATTGATTATATTTTAGCATAAAAGAAATTATAGGTTACTGATGTGAGTGATTTCTGAAATCTCTGGATATCCTCACTGGACACTGACATATGGAAGTAAAAATTAATACCAAACTAGAAGGAAGAATAAAAATGTGCTGATGGGGTGTAAAATTGAAGGACCTCAACGTGGTCTATTTAAACAAATTATTGACATGGAAAAAGACAAAGAGAGAAAAGATGAAACATCGACACTATTATCATTGCCTAAGGAATTTTAGAGTAAATCAGTCAACACAATGGGAATACTAAAAGTACCTAGAAACCATCTCTGTCAGAAAATACTTAAATTCCTAGAAAAATGGAGAGTTATGGCTGCCAAAATGAAGTCAGTTTAGAACATAAACTCATCTGTAAGATGTGACAGAGGAGGTGGTAGAAGTTATATTCAATCATATCTAATAAATGAGAAGTAGAAGGCAGGACTAGGAAGGGAACCAAGTTTGTAGAAAACCTGATGAGAGATTCAACTACTTTAAATCACCACAGGTGCGCTTTTTTTGGATGGAAAGTGAAAGAGAAAAAAAGTCATAAAAACCTTTCTATTTTTTTTTGCAAACTTTTTTCCATCAATTATAATAGAGCCATATTTGACCTCTAATGTGATATTGTTCATTGCTTTAAGTGGAAATGGAAATAAGGTAAAGATAGGAAAAATAATTTGGACCAGATGAAAGATAAAGAGAAGAAATCAGTGCTTGAGGCAACACAGTTTGGGGATCAAAATTTTCAGAGAACTATTATCAAGATTTGGAAAAAAATCACGAATATGATTGCTTCCATAAAAAGGTAACTAAGAATATTAATAATCATCAACTCATATACCTACTTTCCCATCTATTCAACATTTTAATGAGAAATAGCTACAAATAAATATACAACATCCTTAAAGAAGGTATGAGACAGGAAAAGTCACACTTTAGCAAATGGTATTCTATATCCAACATCTTTACAGTGACACAGGTGACTAAAAAGTCTAAAAAATGGAAGATCCTATCATGCTTATTATTCATTGACTGTTTTAAAAAAGCATTAGACTCAGTAGTACAAATCATATAAAATTCTATGAAAGATAATAGAAGGAAAAAATTTCTGAGTCTGTGGAGAAAAAAGCTACTTGGTCTTGGAAGGACAGAGGAGCTGATGGCAAAAATCTTTCCATGAAAGATATTTTTCCAAATCCAAAAGCTAAAGATTTTCTTGCACAAGATTTCCTTGTATACTCTACAAATTGTGTAAAGGATTCCACTGGACCATTTTTACCAGTAAACAAAGTTATGAATTCACGGATAATAGAAGGCTTCTTAATTACTATGTAACTTGTTTATTATTTACATAGAATCTTCTCTTCACATCTGGGGAGTGAATGATTTTGAGTTTGCTGATATTCTGTGTCGAAAAGGAAGACATACATGTCGTTTTGTAGGTACCATTGTCAACTTTATTCTCTTCAGAAAATCACATCAAGAAATGTGTATTAAACATTTATGGCAATACAAATCTTCTAGGGACAAAATGCAGAAGCACTGATGAAACTGGAGAAACTTGACTCTGTACCAGTGGAAGAGCAATCAAAGTTCAAGGAGCTGACATTCAGGAGTTGCAGCAAACACTGATTGGATTTAAGCGAAAAAGCAGTAACAATGTAAGAAGGAATTTCCCAGAAGTTAGACTTTGATGAGACCACTAAACATTTGAATGAATTAAAATTATCACTGGTTACTCTGAAAGAAGAACAGGAGAGTATAAAAATAAAAATTATGGACTCTCCAAAAAAGTTAAAAATTGATTAAGAGAAAATGAGAGTGCAGAAACTCAAAACCTCTAAGTTTGAAGTGACTGAGAGATATGAGACACGATTGAGGATATGTCTTCATTCCAAATGGATCTATGGTTATATCAAAAGAAAATGCAAGAACTTGCAGAGAATATGGACAAAGTAATGAGCATTTTGAAAGAGGACCAATACCTGGAAGATCAGATTGAAAGTGCTTAGACAGAATCAAAGAAACTGATGACAGAGGAAACCTCATTGAAAAGACTAGTCATTCTTGAGAAAGATAAACTTGTCACAACCCAACTGAAGATAAATAAGCATGAGGATGTCAAGCAACATAAATGCTTAGTACTTGAGGAATGTCATAAGCTGTATGTGAACAGGTTACAACAATTAATTGCAACGTCCAAAGAACCAGAATAGAAATAGAATAGCTCAAAGATGTCACTGAAAGTGAGAAGCTAAAATTCCAGGAAATCTTCCTTACCTTGAAAAGTGCTGTAGAGAAATACCATGAAGCCATGGAAAAGGCAGCAGAGGATGGCAAAGTTAGAATGAGTGAAAAACCAGCTCAGCTAAAGAAGGAGGTTTAGAATATAAACTATGCCAAATGGCTTCATTTTATTTGTTCACAGCTTATATAAGTGTGTGAAATTTCATAGTTCTGAGAAAGGGAATAATCAAGTAAGACAGTTTGACTATTAGGATAAATAGAATGGACCTCTATGGGTGAAAATTAAAACATGCTTTGATACATAATGATCTTCTAAAATCATAATGTGCTTTAAAACTTTTTGAAAGAAAAATCCTGTCAATAAAAACAATTTTCCTTGGGCTAAAAAAAGGAAGATAATGAAGATAACTTTGTTCAGCTACCCTCTGATTAATACAAAACAGAAAGATATATTTAACAAAGGTGTTCTCTACTCTCCAGGTGGAGAGCAATCAAATCAAAGAGGGAATCCTGAGAATATGTTTAGGTCCTACAATTGCAGCTATTTTCTTATGACATTGTGCTGCTTTCATTAAGTCCCAGAACACTAAAGAACTTTCACAATGAGATGCATAGTCACTCAAGAGAACCTTATGCAACACATACACAAACAAATTGATGCAAAAAATGCTTATTGTCTATACTATGACATGGAGTTGGTTAGGCAAACCTTAGAACTGGTCTACCGCTAAATATATCTTGGATAGACACTGAGAATAGGCGGTGAGCTTGGCTAAGAATTGAATAAGTTGAAGACAGCGACTGCTCTTAATGACTTCAGGCTTATCCCTGAAACAAACGCCTGTACTTTTTTTTAGTCAGTATATTCTGATGGGGTGGAGCCAAGATGGAGGAATGAAAGCAGGGACTCACCTGAGTTCTTCCCCAAATTCCTTTAGATACCTCTAAAAAGTGAAACTGATCCAATTTCAGTATGGCAGAATCCACTAAGAGACAGAGTGTGACAGACTTCCAACTCAGGAGAGTCCAACACCAGGCTGGGGGAGCACAGAGTACACTGGCTGCACCAGTGAAGACTTGGCCATAACAGAGTAGGAACCCCCAGGCTGTCTGAATCACCAGCAGCAATGGAGATTCCCAAACCTCTCAGCACAGGACAGGGTTTGGTGGAGCTAGGTGCAAGAGAAGCAAGGAACCTGCAACAGTAACAGTGGCTGTTCCTGGGGCTATCAACCCATAGACTGAATGTTTAAAAGCCACCTACTTGAACTTCCGGGAGCCAAGATGGCAGAGTGAATTTTAAGTGCTTTCACCTTCCCTTGTTGAACTTGAAAAATCCAGAGAATATTGCCCCAGGAGAAATCCAAGAATAGTGGAATCAGCAGAAGGGGTACATCAGTCTTTTAGCTCAGGAGGGTGGGGAGATTGACAGGAAAGTTCCCCATTGCTGTGGCTGAAGGGGACCAGTGCAGGACTAGAGGCCTCCCACCAAGCCCCACCTCAGTGAACCAGCAGGAGATCCTGAGTTCTAGGGAGGTAGAACTGGTAAGCTCCAACACCAGGACACAAGGTGTGCCATAGCACAGCCATAAGAATTAGGCAGACACGACTGCATCCAGGTTCACCAGCTGCTGAGCCTGCCCATGCTCTAACGCAGTCCTAGGGAAGGAGGAGAAATCCAGTAGCCAGATCACTCCTCCCTCACACTTCACTCTGGGAGCTTCAGTGTAACCCCAGGGAAATTCAAATAGTCTTCCCCTGGCCTTGGCTTTGGCACACACCAGCTAGCTCAGCACTAGGTAAGCTTCAGCATTACACAGCTTCCAGTTGAAAGAACTAGAAGCACAGCATACAAAAACCAGTAACCAGACCCCTAGTTCCCAGGACAAGAAACATGGGACAGAGTCCTCTGTGCCCCAAAAAAGGCAGTCACCATGAGCAAGAAGCAAATTAGAAAAGCAAAACCATAGAATCTTATTACAAAGACAGGGAAAGTCAAAATATGAATTCAGAAGAGGACAGTATTGATACTATACCCACATCCAAAACTTTAAAAGAGAATATGAATTGGTGTCGAGCCCAAAAAACATTCTTGGAAGCACTCAGAAAGGATTTCAAAAGACAAATAAGAGAGGTAGAAGGAAGACCAACCAATGATTTTAAAAATACAAGCAGCTCCTTAAAAAGTAAAATTGGCCAAATGGATGATGAGGAGGTACAAAACCTAAGTGGAAAAAAAAAAAACTCCTTAAAAGGAACAATTGGACAAATGGAAAAGGAGGTGCAAAAGCTAACTGAAGAAAACAATTTCTTAAAAATTAAAATTAGGCAAGGAGAAGCTCATGATTCTATAAGGCACCAAGAATCAGTCAAACAAAATCTAAAGAATGAAAACAATGGAAGAAAATGTAAAATATCTCATCGGAAAAACAATTGACCTGGAAAACAGGAGAGAAAAATCTAAAAATTATTCCTCTATTAGAAAGCCATGATGAAAAGATAGGCTGAACAGTATCTTTCAAGAGATCATCAAGGAAAACGGACCTGAAGTCCTAATACAGAGGGCAAAAGTCATCTAAAGAATACACCAATCAGCTCCTGAAAGAGATCCCAAATTGCAACTGCAAAGGAATATTGTCACAAATTCCAGAAGGAGAAAATACTGCAAGCAGTCAGAAAGAAGCAATTCAAATATCCCAGTTAGGATCACACATGACCTTGCAGCTTCCACATTAAAAGACTGGAGGGATTGGTATATTCCCTAAGACAAAAGAGCTTGGACTACAACCAAGGATCAATAATGCAGAAAAATTGAGCATAATCTTTCAGGCAAGGAGATGGACATTCAACAAAATAAGGGATTTCCAAATCTTCCTTATGAAAAGGCCAGAACCCAAAAGAAAATTTGATCTTCAAATACAAGACTCAAGTGAGGCATAACAAGGTAAACAGAAAAAGAAAAAAGAAAAAAAACTTGTTATTTAATGTGGGCAAACTGTTTACATCCTTATATGAAAGGATACTAGTTAATTGTGAGAATGGTATATTTTTATGACATTTAAAAGGGATATTCATAGAAGGTGTGTAGGTATAAATTAACAGATGTGATGATAAAAAAACCTAATTAAGGGGTATAAAAGGAGAAAAGGAAAGGAGGTAGGAAAGGATAAATTACATCACATGAAAAAGTACAAAGACATATAAAGTAGAAGGGGGGAAAGGGAGAGAGATGAGCATTGTTTGAGCTTTACTCTCATCGGATTTTATTCAAGGCAGGAATAACATACTCAATAAAGTGTAGACATCTAATTTGCCTACAGGCAGTAGGAGGGTAAAGGGAAAAAGAAAAGGGAGGGGGGCTGAAAGAAGGGAGACAGCAGTCAAAAGCAAAATTATTTTGAGGAGAGGAAGGGAGAAATAAAAGCATAAACAGGGTGTAGAGGGGGGAACAGGATGAAGAGAAAGACACAGATAGTAGTTATAACTATGAATGTAAATGGGATGAATCCTGCCATAAAAGGAAGTAGATAGCAAGCAGAATGCATTAAAAACCATAATCCAACGATATGTTATTTACAAGAAACACATTTGAAACAGGGGGATGGATACACACAGGGTAAAGGTAAAAGGTGGAGTAGAATATATTATGCTTCAGCTGAAGTAAAAGAAAAAAAGCAGTGGTAGAAATCCAAATCTCAGAAAAAGCAAAAGCAGAAATAGACCTAATCAAAAGAGATATGGAAAGAAACTATATCCTGCTAAAAGGCACTACACTCAATGAAGTAATATCATTACTAAACATATATGCACCAAGTGGCATAGTATCCAGATTCTTAGAGGAGAAGTTAAGGGAGTTACAGGAAGAAATAGATAGTAAAACTATAGTAGTGGGGGATCTCAATCTCCCCCTCCTGAACTTGATATATCTAACCTCAGAATAAACAAGAAAGAATTTCAAGAGGTGAATAGAATTCTGGAAAAGGTAGATATGACAGACCTCTGAAGAAAACTGAATAGGTACAGAAAGAAATATGCCCTTTTCTCAGTGGTGCATGGAACATTCACAAAAATTGACCATGGCGGGGGTTTGGGGGGGAGCCAAGATGTCAGAGTAGAAAGACACACATATGCTGGCTCTCCCCACACAGCCCATAAAATACCTGTAGAGAGGGATTCTCAACAAATTCTAGAGCAGCAGAAGTGAAGAACAACAGAGTGGAGGAGATTTCCAGCCTAGGGTGACCTGAAAGGCCAACAGGAAATGTCTGGTCTGTTGCATTGGACGTGGAGCAGAGCCCAGCCCAGCCTTGGTCATGAGTGCTTTGGGAGGAGAACACCTCGGGAACGGAATCTCCAGTCGTGGTAGCAGCAGTTCGCAGATCCCTCAACCCACAGGCGCCAAAGATTTTTTTCAGCTGGCCGGGAAGGAAGAAGGGCCTTGCCATAGCTCCAGCCTTAGGCAACAGCCACAGAAGCCAAGTCAGGCAGACGGCAGCAGTTCCCACAGCAGTCTGCATCCATTCTTGGATCGGAAAACCCCTGGGGGCACTGAGCAGCGGACTCTTACCTCAGCCCTGTGTAGAGGCCCTGTGGCAGCTGATCTTTATCTCACACTGAATGGCAGCTCTGCCCCTGCAGGTTATCTGAATCTCAGCCCCCAGTGCTGGCTTGCTTGGCAGAATTGGAGTCCAGGTGGTTGTGGAGAGGAAACTGCTAAGATACTGGGCACAAAAATCTCTTCCCCTCTTCCCAGATAAGTGTACACAGTTGATTGTGCCACCTTAGAGGAACTGAGATCTTACAGATTCCCAGAATATACCCTACTCTTGACAAAGGACCCAAAAGTCAAGTAACTGGTTGGGAAAATGCCCATAAAAGGAAAAAAAAATAAGACTATAGAAGGTTACTTTCTTGGTGAACAGATATCTTCTCCCATCCTTTTGGATGAGGAAAAACAATGCTTACCATGAGGGAAAGACATAAAAGTCAAGGCTTCTGTATCCCAAACATCCAAAATAAATATTCAATGGTCTCAGGCCATGGAAGAGCTCAAAAAGGATTTTGAAAATCAAGTATGAGGGGGAGGAAAAATTGGGAAGAGAAATGAGAGAGATGCAAGACAAGCATGAAACGTAGGTCAACATTTGGCTAAAGGAGACCCAAAAAAAAATGCTGAAGAAAATAACACCTTTAAAAACAGGCTAACTCAATTGGCAAAAGAGATTCAAAAAGCCAATGAGGAGAATGCTTTCAAAAGCAGAATTAGCCAAATGGAAAAGGAGGTTCAAAAGCTCACTGAAGAAAATGGTTCTTTAAAAATTAGAAAGGAGCAGATGAAGGCTAATGACTTTATGAGAAACCAAGAAATCACAAAACAGAAACAAAAGAATGAAAAAAATGGAAGATAATGTGAAATATCTCATTGGATAAACAACTGACCTGGAAAATAGATCCAGGACAATTTAAAAATTATGGGACTATCTGAAAGCCATGATCAAAAAAAGAGCCTAGACATCATCTTTCACGAAATTATCAAGGAAAACTGCCCTGATATTCTAGAAGCAGGGGGCAAAATAAATATTGAAAGAAACCATCGATCACCTCCTGAAAGAGATCCAAAAAAAGAAACTCCTAGGAACATTGTGGCCAAATTCCAGAGTTCCTAGGTCAAGGAAAAAATACTGCAAGCAGCTAGAAAGAAACAATTCCAGTGTTGTGGAAATACAATCAGGATAACACAAGATCTAGCAGCTTCTACATTAGCATGGGATAGGATATTCCGGAATTCAAAGGAACTAGGACTAAAACCAAGAGTCACCTACCCAGCAAAACTGAATATAATACTTCAGGGGGAAAAATGGTTTTTCAATGAAATAGAGGACTTTCAATCATTCTTGATGAAAAAACCAGAGCTGAAAATAAAACTGGACTTTCAAACACAAGAATGAGAAGAAGCATGAAAAGGTAAACAGCAAAGAGAAATCATAAGGTACTTACTAAAGTTGAACTGTTCACATTCCTACATGGAAAGAAAATATTTGTAACTCTTGGAACTTTTTTCAGTATCTGGGTAGTTGGTGGGATTACACATGCACACACACGCACACACACACACACACACACACAGAGTGCAGGTTGAATTGAATAGGATGGGATTATATCTTTAAAAAAATGAAATTAAGGAGTGAGAGAGAAATATATTGGGAGAAGAAAGGGAGAAATTGAATGAGGCAAATTATCTCTGATAAAAGAGACAAGTAAAAGACTTTTCAGTGGAGGGAAAAAGGGGGGAGGTGAGAGAAAAAACATGAAGCTTACTCTCATGACATTCGACTAAAGGAAGGAATAAAATGCACACTCATTTTGGTATGAAAACCTGCTTTACAATACATGCAAGTAGGGGAGAAGAGGATAAGCAGAGTGGGGGGGATGATGGAAGGGAGGGCAATGGGAAGAGGGAGCAATTAGTAGTCAACACTCTTGGGGAGGGACAGGATCAAAACAGAGAATGGAAGAAGTGGGGGGCAGGATAGGATGGAGGGTAATATAATTAAGTCTTACAGAAAACGACTATTATGGAAGTTATTTGCAAAACTACACAGATATGGCCTATATTGAATTGCTTGCCTTCCCAATGGGGATGGGTGGGGAAGGAGGGAGGAAGAGAAGTTGGAACTCAAAGTTTTGGGAACAACTGTTGAGTTTTATTCTTGTATGCAACTAGGAAATAAGAAATACAGGTAATGTGGTATAGAAATTTATCTTGCCCTACAGGACAAAGGAAAAGATGGGGATAAGGGAAGGGAAAGATGTTAGAGGGGAGGGCAGATTGGTTGATAGGGGTAATTAGGATGTTCAGCGTTTTGGGATGGGGGAGGGGACAAATGGGGAAAAAATTTGGAATTCAAAATTTTGTGGAAATGAATGTTGAAAACTTATATAAATTTAAATACAAAAAAAAAATTGACCACGAAAAATCTCACAATTCAGTGCAGAAAAGCAGAAATAGTCAATGCATCCTTTTCATATCATGATGCAATAAAATTTATATGTAGGAAAGGGCCATGGAAAGATAGACCAAAAATTAATTGGAAACTAAATAATCTAATCCTAAAGAAGGAGTGGGTCAAACAACAAATCACAGAAACAATCAATAATTCCATTCAAGAGAATGACAATAATGAGACAACCTACCAAGTTTTATGTAATTCTTAGGGGAAGTTTTATATCTCTGGATCTCTGAAGATACTCTTGCATGAGTAAAATAGAGAAAGAAGAGATCAGTGAATTGGGCATACAACTGAAAAAGCTAGAAAAAGAACAAATTGAAAATTCCCAATTAAGTACCAAACTAGAAATACTGAAAAAGAAAGGTGAGATTAATAAAATTGAAATTAAGAAAACTACTGAACTAATAAATAAAATTAAGAGCCAGTTTTATGAAAAAACAATACCACTGATAAACCTTTAGTCAATTTTATTTTTAAAAAGAAAGAAGAAAACTAAATTATTAATATCAAAAAATAAAAAGAGTGAATTCACCTCCAAGGAAGAGGAAATTAAAACAATAATTAGAAATTATTTTGCCCAACTGTATGCCCATAAATTTGACCATATTAGTGAAATGGATGAATATTTATGAAAATATAAATTACCCAGATTAACAGAAAAGGAAGTAAAATACTTAAATAACCTCACCTCAGAAAAAGAAATTGAACAAGCCATCAATGAACTCCACAGGAAAAATCTCCAGGACCAGATGGATTTAAAAGGTAATTCTATTATACATTTAAATAACAGTTAATTCCAATATTACATAGACCATTTGGGAAAACTGATAAAGAAAGAGTCCTACCAAATTCTTTTTATGATACAAATATAGTTCAGATACCTAAACTGTGAAGAGCCAATACAGAGGAAAAAAATTACAGACCAATTTCCCTAATGAATATAGATGCAAAAAATTTAAATAAGATGTTAGCAAAAAGATTACAGCAACTTATCACCAGAATAATATACTTTAATCAGGTAGGATTTATACCAAGAATGTAGGGCTGGTTGAATATTAGGAAAACCATCAGCATAATTGATCAGATCAACAACAAAATTAATAGAAACCATATGATTATCTCAATAAGTGCAGAAAAAGCTTTGGACAAAATACAGCACCCATTCCTATTGAAAACATGGGAAAGCACAGCAATAAATGGAAACTTCCTTACAATAATAAGTAGCATTTACCTAACATAATCAGTAAGTATTATATGTAAATGGAGATAAACTTTATGAATTTCCAATAAGATGGGGGTGATAGAACAAGGATATCCATTATCACCATTGCTATTCAATATGGCACTAGAAATGTTAGTTTTAGCAATAAGAGTAGAAAAAGAAATAGAAGGAATTAGAATAGGCAAAGAAGAAACTAAGTTATCACTCTTTGCAGATGACATGATCATATACTTAGAGAATCAAGTAAAAAACTACTTGAAATAATAAACAACTTCAGAAAAGTTGCACTATACAAAATAAATCCATATAAATCATCTGTATTTCTATATATCATTAACAAAACTTAGCAGCAAGGGATAGAAAGAGAAATCTCATTAAAGTTGATGTAGACACTATGAAATATTTGGGAGTCTACCTGCCAAAACAAACCCAGGTACTATATGAGCACAATTACAAAACACTTTTCACCCATACAAAGTCAGATTTAAATAATTTGAAAAACAACATTTGCTCATGGGTAGGCTGAGCTAATATAATAAAA
The DNA here is from genome assembly GCA_023548195.1 of Bettongia penicillata ogilbyi. NCBI lineage: Eukaryota > Metazoa > Chordata > Mammalia > Diprotodontia > Potoroidae > Bettongia > Bettongia penicillata. Next base: position 7,273,535 of record JAJHZJ010000318.1, on the reverse strand, counting down.
ATTATAATTCTACCTAAATTAATTTACTTATGCAGTGCCATACAAATCAAACTACCAAAAAACTATTTTATGGAGCTAGAAAAAATAATATCAAAATTCATCTGGAAGAACAAAAAGTCAGAATATCTAGGGAATTAATGGAAAGAAACACTAGGAAAAGTGGACTAGCCATACCAGATCTTAAAAACACTAGGAAAAGTGGACTAGCCATACCAGATCTTAAATTGTATTGTAAAGCAGTGATCATCAAAACCACTTGGTACTGGCTAAGAAATAGAGAGGTAGATCAGTGGAATAAGTTAGGTACACAAGAGACAGTAGTCAATGACCACAGCAGTCTACTGTTTGATAAACTCAAGGACCCCAGCTTCTGGGATAAGAACTCACTGTTTGACAAAAACTGCTGGGAAAACTGGAAAATTGTATGGCTAAAACTGGGCATAGGCCAACGCCTGACACCATACACAAGAATAAAGTCCAAATGAGTATACAATCCAAATATAAAGGCTGATACTACCCAGCAAAATTGAGTATAATACTTCAGGGGAAAAATGGTCATTCAACAAAACAGAGGACTTTCAAGCATTCTTGATGAAATGACCAGAACTGAATAGAAAATCTGACTTTCAAACACAAGAATCAAGAGAAGCATGCAAAGATAAACAGGAAAGAGAAATCACAAAGAAGTTTCTAAAATTGAACTGTTTACATTCCTACATGGAAAGATAATATTTGCAACTCTTGAGACTTTTCTCAGTATTTGGGTAGTTGGATGGATTACACATACATACACACACACACACATACAGATAGAGAACATAAAGTAAGTTGAATAAGAAGGGATGATACCTAAAAAAATAAAATTGAGGGGCGACAGAGGAATATATTGTGAGGAGAAAGGGAGAAATGGAATGGGGCAAATTATCACTCATAGAGGAGGCAAGAAAAAGCTTTTTCAGTGTGAAGAAAAAGGAGAAGGTGACAGGGAAAATGAGAATCTCATTCTCTTCACATTTGGTTTAAGGAGGGAATGACATGCTCACTCAGTTTGGTATGAAAGTATATCTTGCACTACAGAAGGGTAGGGGAGAAGGGGACAAGTTGGGTGAGGGGGATGATAGAATGAAGGGCAAATGAGAGAAGGGAGTAATCAGAAGTAAACACTTTTGGGGGAGGGACAAAGTCAAAAGAGAGAATAGAACAAATGGGGGGCAGGATAGGATGGAGGGAAATAGTCTTATACAACATGACTTATGGAAGTCTTTTTCAAGACTATACATATACAGCCTATATTGAATTACCTGCCTTCTCAGTGGGAATGGGTAGGGAGGGAAGAAGGGAGAGAAGTGGAAACTCAAAGTATTAGGAAGGAATGTTGAGAATTGTTTTTGCATACAATTGGGTAATAAGAAATACAGGTAATGGAGTATAGAAATCTATCCTGCCCTACAAGTAAAGAGAGAAGAAGGAGATAAGGGAAGGGAGGGATGTGATAGAAGGGAGGGCATATTGAGGGAAGAGGTAATCAGAATGCAAGGCATTATGGAGTGGGGGGAGGGGAGAGATGGGGAGAAAATTTGGAACTCAAAATATTGTGGAAATGAATGTTGAAAACTAAAAATAAATAAATAAACATAAAAAAATTAAGTTTGATACAATAAACAAATTAGGAGAGCATGGAATAGTTTATTTGTCAGATTTATGAAGAATGGAGGAATTTATGGCCAAACAAGAGACAGAAAATATTATGAAATGCAAAATGGATAACTTTGTTTACATTAAATTGAAAAGTTTTTGCACAAAGCCCATGCAACTAAGATTAAGAGAAAAGCAGAAAACTGCGAAAGAATTTTTACCAGTAGTGTCTGTGCTACAGACCTCATTTCTAAAATATGTGGAGAATTGAGTCAAATTTACCAAAATACATCCCATCCCCCAGTTGATAAATGGTCAACAGATATGAACAGAGAGTTTCAGAGGAAGAAATTAAAGGCATCTACAATCATATGGAAAAATGCTCCAAATCACTAGTGATTAGATAGATACAAATCAAAACAACTCTGAGGTACCACAACACACCTATCAGATTGGCTAACATGACAAAACAGGATAATGATAAATGTCAGAGAAGATATGGGAAAGTTGGAACACTAAATCATTCTTGGTGGAGCTATGAGCTGATCTAACCATTCTGGAGAGCAACTTGGACCTATGCCCAAAAGACTATGAAAATGTGCATACCCTTTGACCCAGTAATGCCACTTCTAGAACTGTATCCCAAAGAGACCATAAAAATGGGAAAAGGACTCACATATACAAAAATATTTATAGCAGCTCTTTTTGTGGTGGCCAAGAACTAGAAATCGAGGGGATGCCCATCAATTGTGGAATGACCGAACACATCATGGTATATGAATGTAATGGGATATAATTTGTGCTATAAGAAATGATGAACAGGCAGACCTCAGAAAAACCTGAAAAGGCTTTTATGAACTGATGCTGAGTGGAGTGAGCAGAGCCAGCAGAACGTTATTCACAATAAGAGTCACCATGTTTCAGGATTGTTTTTCATAGACTTAGCCCTTAACAGCAATGCAAGGACCCAAAACATTTCCAAAGGACTCATAATACAAACTGCCATTGACATCCAGAGAAAGAACTATGGAGTTGGAATGCAGAATAAAGGAGACTATTTTCTCCTTACGTTTTGTTTTCTTTTTCTCATGGTTTCTCCTATTTGTTTTATTCTTCTATGCAACATGAGTAATGTGAAAATGCGTTTAATAGAAATGTATATGTAGAACCCATTTAAGATTGCATGCTATCTTGGGAAGGGAGGAGGGAAGGGGGAAGGATGGAAGGAGGGGAAGAAAATTTGGAATTTATGGACATGATTGTTGAAAAGTGAAAAAAATAATAAACTTGGGAGGAAAATATATTTCAGTGATACTGTAAAGCTGCAAATCATGGAGTACTATAGTCACTGAAGAATTAAACTTGTAAGGTGATCAAAGAGCAAGGAAGAGGTACATGGTGGGCAATGAGTAGGCTATAAAATATTACAGTGAAGAATTGTTAAGGGATGGCATAAATGACTTCATGAGAGAGATGAATAACAAAACAGAAGATGTAGGAAAAGGAAGGAAAACCAGTTGATAGCCCATGTGCTCCACAGTCATCCACATAGTATCAAGAAATAGATAGACATTCCCTGCAGAGGACTTATAGAAGGATAGTTACAAGGTAGTACAGGTTAAAAGATGGAACAAAAATGCCTAGTAGGGTACTCCAATACATGGCTAGAGAGAAAGATAGCACCTAGGTACATGCCCTCTATGAATTTAAAACACCTGATACAGATGCTAAAACTGATGTAGAAAGTAGAGACTGATAGATGTAGAAAGGGACTGGAAGATATAATTGCTGAACCTATATTAGCAATCCTTGTAATTGATAGGATAAAAGATTTAGAGTTGGACAAGACCTTAAGGACTATTTAATTCATTTATTTAATGGATAAGAAAACTGAGGAGGCCCAGAGAGATTAAGGGTTTTCCATGGTCATATAAGGAATAAGCTACAAACGTAATATCTGAACCCAGGTTCTATGACTCCATATCTGGTGCTCTTCACATCAATTTTGGAATAAAGAGGACTAGAGAAGGGGAAATAGTAAGACTTTTTTTTAAAGGAAGAGAAGTAGTCTGCAAACTACAAGTCAGTGAGTTTGTCTTTGTTTCCTAGTGTAGTCTCCTCTCCTATCTTCTTGCTCTCCTCTCTTTTTTCCCTCCCCTCTCCTCCCTACCTCCCTATTATTTCCACTCTCTTTTGTCTTCTCATTTCTCTGTGTCTCTGTCTCTTTCTGTGTATCTCTGTCTGTCTATCTTCTCTGTGTTCCTCTTTCTCTCTCCTTCCCCTCTTCCTCTCTATATTTCATCTTTCCCTTCCCCTTAGGATGAAAGTATCCCTTTAGATAACAATCACAGCTCCTTTTGTCCTTGAATTAGGACATATAGATTTCCATCCCAACCCACATTCATCCATTTCCAGTGTCCATTTCAATTCACTTTTTACCTTTAAAGGAGGTACTACACCAGCAAAATTCTACTATTAATGGCATAGTTTGGGAAAACCTACATCTAGAAGGGGAAGAAAAGGAAAGTCTGCAGAGTTTCATCAAAAACAAGTCGTACCAGACTAATCTCATTTCCTTGTTTTTTTGGACAAAGTTACCATACTGGTAGGTCAGAGAAAGGCTACACACACAGTTTACCTAGTTTTTAGCAAAATATTTGACAATTTCTCATGCTATCCTTTGGGACAAGATGGAGAGATGTGTTAGATGATGATAATTTATCATAACAGGAATTTCTCTTGTGCTTTTAATTTCACAAACCACTTTTACATAAATTATCTCATATGATTCCCATGAGAATCAATATGACAAAGTCACTAGAGTTTTGGGTAGAGCAGGGAGACTTACCTCAGAATCTCACCTTGGAGACTTACTAGCTGTAAGACTTTGGGCTAGTAACTTAACTTTTGAGTCTGTTTCCTCATCTATAAAATGGATATTTTTACTGTTGATGTGAAAAAAGCACTTTACAAACCTTATAGCAACATGAGAAATATGTTATTTTGAAATATAGAATTGCCCTTTTATAGATAAAGGAAATGAAAAATGAGCCAGGTTGACTTGACCATGGTCACATAGGAAGTGTGAGACATAGGTCTCCCCTATAACTTTATACCAGATCATGCTTCCTCCCTACAGTTAGGTAGGTTAGCAACTAAGAGAATGACTAAATCCAAGCTGTGTGAGGAGGGTGAGTGGCATGGCAGCTATCTTCAAGTATTTGAAGAGTAGTCTGTCCCTTGAGAGAAGGATTAAGTGTGTTCTGCTTGACTATAGACAGCAGATTTAGGAAGAGTTGGCAGAAGCTGCTCAGAGGCCAAATTGGGTTTGATATAAGGAAAAACTTATCAATAGACAAGTATCTGTCAATAATGAAATGAAGACTCACCTATACAAAAATATTCATTAACACCCCTTTTCACTGTAGTAAATGATGGGAAACAAAGTAGGTGCCCATCAATTAGTGAATACTGGCTAAACATACTGTGATACATAGTTTTAATAGAATGCTATTGACAGTAAATGAAGACAAATATGAAGGATTCAGAGAAACTTGAGAAAATTTGCATTAACTGATGTAGAGAAAGTTAAGAACCAGGAGAACACTTTACATGGTGAACATAGTAATGTAAAAACAAACAAAAAACAAAACCAATTTGAAAGACATTATATCTCTGATCAATACAGAGACCAATCATGACTTTACAGGACCAATGATTAAACATGCCTGTTTCTTCTAGGTATATAGGTGATAAACTAGAGGTACAGAAAAAGGCGCACATTTTAAAATGTGGCCAGTTTTTGGTTTTGTTTTGTTTTGGTTTTTTTGCTTGACTAAACTTACTTGTTCAGGGAGGAGGGATAGTGTTCTATTGGAGGGAATAAGTCAGTAAGTAGTGATAGAGATTAAGAAGAAAAGAACTCAATAAAACATTAAAAATACACAGAAGAAAAAAGTTTACACTTTTGTTACTACTTTAAATTTGTTCACTGTAATAAACTGCAAATACTAAGTTCACAGATCCATATACAATCTTTCTTTTTTATTCTTTGTATATTGAAAAGTTTGCATTTGTTAATGATTAAGTTCATAATTTTTAAAAAATCTTTTTAAAAAAAGGATTAGCTATCTGAGAAAGTAGTGGTTTTCTCCCACAAACTAAAGCCTAGTAACCACTTATTAAAGATATTGCAGAGGAAGTAGAAAAAGACTGTAAATTTCTTGAGAGCAAAGACTATTTCATTTTAGTCTTTATGTCCTCGGTACCTACCGCAGCTTGTGGCATACAGTAGGTGCTTAGTAAATGCTTGTTTATTGATCAATTCTAGTACAAGTATGTTTTACGAGTTTCCTTCCAACTGAGATATTCTGATTTTGTGAAAGACCAGAGTGAATGCCTACATAAATTCTCATTCCCTGCTCAAAAGGTTTTTAACACTTTCTTCAATTAATGAATAGTATTTATTAAGCACTTAATATGTCATGAACTTTGCTGGAAATTAAAAAAAATGTAATGGAAGTCTAGTGCATAAAAAGATTCCAGCAGTTTGTTCAGATGACATCTCTACATATGGCATACGCAAGGGATATGACTTCTGAAGGATTGTGAGGAAAGTGCCTTGGAGAGATTGGGAACATGATTGAAGATTCAGTAACTGCTTCTAATTGTCTGGCCACTGGGTTAAGAGCAGGTTTTTTCAATTGGTTGCATAATTGGAACTGTCAGAACTTTTTAAAAAGGTGTAAGTTTTGGTTGTTTCATTACTGCATTCCTGTCTGGAGGAGAAAGGAGACTACTACGTTCATGGCATCTGATGAAAGACTATGCCTTAAGGTAAAAGCCATGAGGCCTTCTTCCCTCTCTAAGGCCATATGGCTTCCAAAAAAGGGGACATTCTTGGACTTTTCATTCCTTCTTTTCCGTTCTAGGTGCACAGAGTGGAGATTCCAATGTGGTTGGAAGAGCAAGCCTCAGAAATTTAGGAGTTGAAATTCAGATCGGGTGTTACAGCCATTCCAGTATTAATGCCACAAGAAATAAGGAATGATCTTTGGGACTTCTACCCATCAGAAGACCTCATCAAGCATTTGAACTTGAACTTGGTGGGACCAATGATGTGTGAGAACTGAGCTAAATCAGAATGTGTAGCTTCCTCCCATCTAGAGAGAAACTATGAAGTGGCTTATAGGTAGGGATTTTTCTGCTTCTACTGCCTGGCAGATGGAAGAAAGGGAGTTCCTGATTCTGTTCACAGAATGTTCCAGAATTTGAGAATTAGAAGTCCAATTCATACCTGGAAAGAATCCTCTCTATAGCATCTTGGACATGTGGTCTTCTGACCTTTGTATAAAGATCTCTAATGAGCGGGAGAGCCCAGTACCTCCCCAGATAACACATTGTACTTTGATATAACTCATAATTAGGAAGCTTTTCCCCATACAATGCTTAGAGTTCCCTCTTACAATTTCCATTCATTCCTCCTATTCCTGTTCTTGGGCCAAAATGATGCATTCCTGGCATCCTGTTAGTTGCAGTGTTTTGGTGGGAAAATGCACTTTGAGTTCCAAGCAACCAATTTACCAATTAACTTTTGGAACATTAAAAACAGAATTGAACTTGAAATCAAAAGGCCATAGATTTAGAGCTTTAAAAAGAACCTCAGAGGCAAACAGGATTTAAATTTTGAATCTGCTACCAATGTTTCATCTCTCCAGCGCTCAGTTTCTTCATGTATGAAATGGAAAGTTCACATTAGATAACCTCTAAGATCTCCTTCTGTTCTGAGTCTATGATATTATGATCTCTATAAATCCTATTGTGATCCTATAGGCCTGTTACTAAATTAAGCTGAATAGCCAAATACAGACATCCCTAAACCGTTCTGGAGTATCTGTATTGTGTGGCAATCACTCAGTAAGAACTTTATCTCATCCAAACAGTTTGCAAGCAGTTACTAGTTTTCAAAGCAGGCTGGAAGGAAGAGAAAGGTAAGAATTGTTTGCTCACCACCAAATAGCAGCAGATTATTATCACCCTAGGAAACATTACTGCTCTATAAAAGCAAAGTACAGAAACATTTGAACTCCAGACCCTGTAAAGGTGCTATTCTAGGCTACACATCTGACCCCTTAAAGAGAAAATATTTTGGAAAGGTGCTAAAGCAAACCACGTTAGAAATCCAAAACCTCCATGGGAAAGAAAGAAACTCAGGTTCCATCTCTCAACAAGTCTTTAAAAGCAAACCAGCCTGTCCTCCAGCAAATCATTGATCCCAAATGGCTAGGCGAGCTCTTCCTAGGGAGTGGAGAAGCTCTGTGAAATTCTGCAAATCCTTTAATCCATTTGGAAACCCCACCCCCCAATCAAATTAGAAGAAATGAATTTTTGTTATGAAAATAGCAGCCCAGCCCTTGCTACCTAGGTGTAGTCTCAAAAGGAGAGAGTCCAAGAATCCTGGGATACTCTATAGAAAAGGAAAACACAACTTCTAAAAAGCCAACTTTGCTAGCTAGGATCTCTCCTCAAATTATCACCCTCCCACTCCCATGCAAAGGGAGCATCCTTAAATAATAACTTAGACTTACCCATTCTGCCCCACCTACAATACCTTTACTCTACAGCACATTCTTCCATTTTATTTTAAAAACTATAATCACCAACCTACAAGAGTAGTTTTTATAACCTTTTCCCCCAGTGGCCCACCCTTCAGCCTAATATAGACATTTACCAACTTCTTATTTGAAAGTTTTCTAGTATTAAAAGCAAATAGCCTGCAAACCACTTCATATACATTGTCTACCTCAAAAGATAGGTCCTATACATGGAATAATACAGGTATTATTCCAGATTTAGAGATGGGGAAACAGGTTAAGTAACATGTCCAGGTTTACACTTTCAGCACGTGTCAGTAATGCAATTCAAATCCATATCTCTTCTGGTTCCAAGCCCAGAATTCTTTCCACTCACCCACAACTCCAAGTCACAATTTCAAGAAATTCAATGTAAATGATTAACAACCTACTTTTATCCAGTTCCAAATGTGAAACCTATTTTGATGGGAAAACAATGAATTAACTTCACTATTTCTTAATATATTTTAATAAACATTACAGTTTAAGTGACTATTACAAATACTCCAGTAAATAAAGAAAAACACACATTGAGTTACTGAGAACAGTGTAATCACAGACAAAAATAGCATGAGAACACTGTCCTACTGATTTATGGACAGACACCCACGTAGTTAAATTATTCTGAGGGAACTAGTTCTGAATTTGAATTTATTTCACAACCTAATATAAAAGTTCAAAGATCTGCTTTTATAAATCCCAATAAGTTTAGAAGTTTTCATCCTGCAATTTGGAAGAAAAAGAAGATGCAGGATATTATTTTCTCTCTAGTAAGAAATCTAATGGAAAGCAGGAAGTGGACCTCTTTACATTCCTTTTTTTTTTTAATTTTAGGAAGAAATCCTTTAGAACGGTTCCAACTTTCACTTCACAGCCTGTTTAGTCACAAATAATTTGGTAAGGAAACTGAGTCACAGAAGAATTGTATGATTGGCTCACAGTAACACAGGAAGTCAGCAACAGACTCAGAAGATAGTCTTACCGTTTTGCTGGTGCCTAGCTCACAGTGTAGCTCCAGCCTTTAGCATGAGACAGAAATTAGAGAGTGATTGGGGAAAAAAAATAATGTAAATCAAATTACAACTTTGTCTGTGCATCATTAAAGACAGACATTTACTATGTTTCTTTATATACTCTAAATGTGAATTCTTGTTCTCAAGATGACTGGTGTACTTTGTTCCTCTGAAAAAGAAAAAGCTTTATGCACCCCCATCCCCCACCCCCAAATGGGGCTTTCACCTGCTACTAATTTTCTTCCTGGTTACAAAGGCTTTTGTTTGTTTGAACAAAGAGAAATAGGAGCTATTAGTAGCTGTTTACATTATAGGAATGAGGGCACAGATGGGGGAGGGAAAGAAACCTACATTAATGAGCAAGGGAACGTTGATTATTGTGAAATTGCAACCACTTAAAAAAGATGGATGAATTTTGATTATCTTTGCATACAACCAGAGCTACTATTATTTCTTATCAATTCCAAAATCCCTATCACATACCTGAAGCTGGTATAACTCACTCACTCAGAAAGAAAAAGAAGTCCCTGCCCTGCACCATAATATTTAGGTTAGATGCGGGTGCCATGTTAAGTTAGCTATTAAACACTCCCGAAATTCTAGAGCAGGCCATCCAATAGTCCTATTATCTTGCGCTAAATCTCTTGATCTGAATTAAATATACACTACCATGTTCTTCCATTTTCAGGACTCTGGCCTCATGGTAGAAAGTATCATTGCAAGGTATGTATTTTTGTGGTATGTGGAGTAGGAACCCTATTAGCTGCACTGATAAGGCACTCGATAATATTTGTCGAATGAACAAATAAATGAATGGATTTTGCTTCTCCTAAGCATGGTTCCAATGGGTTTCGAAAATAACTCTTTTTTTTCACCTCAGTGACTCCAAAGACTACTGTAAGTACAGTCTGTGTATGACCTGGAGCTGAAAAGTTTGCAGCCCTGGTAGATTTTTTTCTTCATCCCCTTCCTTTCTTAAGAAGCCAAAGAATTAAGTAGGATAGTCACAGTCTAGAACATTTGTTGATTACGGAAAATAAAGCAAACGGTATGAATAGAAAAAGATTAAATCATGTGACAGGCTTTCCACTGCTTTTCAGATCGGCTTCTACTTGCTGCCACACACTAATTTGTCAATAGATTGCATCATGTGCCTGTTTCAAACCCAGAGGACAAGTTACACTAGTAAGACTATTTTTTTAATCGTTAGAACTCGAGAGGAAAATGAGGTTAATACATACATACATATATACACACATACATATACAAAATATATGTATGTATCAGACATGCTCTGGTTTTTAATGTTTTAAACTTAACATATTCTGATCGTGCTAAAGGAAGACATAATTTGTTAGCCAGAGGTTATTTATATGGTTCATTGAAACAGCAAAGGGGAGGGGGAGGAGAGGCTTGTTAGACTAATTCAGCTCACGTGGGAATCGGTGTTTACCATCTTACAGCTCTCGTGGAAATGCACAAAATTTTCAAAGTAGAAAAAATAATAAAGAACATTGAACTAAAGAAGCAGCTCTTTTCTGTACTCTCTTGAATAGAGGGGAAAAATCTACATTTCAAAGGAATATTTTCTTACATATGGAAATACTTATTTGCTAGCTACTGAAGATCTGCCAGGGAGTATTAAGGAATATCATGTTTAGAGCTTCAGAAGCAAATTGCTTCTGCATACATTGGGTTGAGTTTATGGGCTCTGTGGTGCTCTTTACAGATCTGGTAGTTGGTTCAGGGGTGTTTTGTTCTGTTTTTTAATCACCTTCCAAGCTCCAGAATGGCAGTATATCTGTTCTGGGGTAATGATATTTAATATTGAATATTTACTGTTTAATTATTGAGTGTCTACAATCAACCAGGTACTGGCGCAAGGCAGGGGAAAAAAAAATATATGTGGCAGCAATCCATTTCCATCCTATTAAAGCCTGCAGGAAACAGGTTTGAGAGATTAGGTGTAAAATGACCAGGGTGAGAAGGCGCCTTTAAGAATGAGCTTCAGAAGTAGTGGATTAGTTTAAGACCTTCTGCTACACTGAACTGGGCAACACCTTGAAAACTGAAAGGGACTTGGCTTTTCCTTTTACAAAAACTACTTAAATTTCTCGGCACTTGGAAATCACCTCTCCTTGAGTCCGGTGGTCTATATTCCCAAGCAGAAGAGAGAGAAAGCGTCTATGTTCAACGAGCTATAAGGACTTAAGTCTGTCTGTCTGTCTGTCTCTCAATCAAACCCTTTTGCTATAGTGACTTTAAAAAAAAAACAAAAATCTTAAAACTGCCAAAAATGTGCATCTTTGAATAACAACTTCTGGGAAGGCTGAAGCCATTTTCTGAAGTTTTTGTCCACAGAAGCTCTAGAGTTAAGTCTCTACCCTGCTGAGCTGAGAGGTAATCACAAGGTAACCTCTCCTTGCGTTTTATTGCTAAATAACTCCTTGCCACAGGGTTTTGGGGAGGTGTCTGCCAACGCAAGGTTAAACGTACTTGCATTTAATTAAAGGCGAGTAAAGGAAGAGAAAGCTGCTACTGGTTTTGCCACATGCCTTCCAGGAAATCTTAGCAAGATAAGGAAATGCAAAGGCAGTGTCCGTGAGCAGCCAGCAAGGGGCGCTCCAGCTCCCGCAGCAAAGAGGAAGCAGCTACCAGCGATTCTGTTTCACTTGTGGTTGTTAGGGTGGAAAAGGAGGAGGGGAGGGGGAGAAGGGAGGGGCTGCGGCTTGGGAGAGGGAGAAGTCTGAGTTATGGGGATTGATGGGGAGAAGATGGTGCAGATGCTTCGGGGAAAATGGGCCTCCGAGACTAAAACAACATATAAAGGTTGACAGTTGAAAGCCCAAAGTTCTCCTTTGTCAGGTCTTTTCAAAGACTGCAACTTCTGGTGTGTACGGAAGAACATTTTCAGTGAGTAACTTTGCCCAAATTCACAACATTTCCCCATTGATTAGGATTTTTCACAAACAGGATATGAAATGGGTTGTAGGCAGGAGTCAAACATAAGAACTTGGTGAATTTCACACCAGGCAAACATTTAGTTTTCTTTCTTTCTTTTTTTTTTTTTTTAAGAGCAGGGAGAGGACAAACCAGAAGTCCCGATGGAAAAGCACCTTACAGTTCTAGCGAAATCCCAGTTCCTTTGTCCAGGCTTCCTCTCCACTCCCCCAAATGCATAGCCACTAGCGAGTTTTGGTGACCTCATTCGAACTGCTCTAAAGTGAGTAGGTGAAACTGTAGCCAGAGGCAGACAAGAAAACAGACACTTCCTTCTGCACAGAGGAATTTGCGTGCACACAAAGAAAATACTGAGACTTTGCATGTTGTTTAGTTTTATTTTTTCCTGAGAAATACCATCAAAGATTTTTGTTATCCCAGGATACTGTATCATACTCAAATGAAAGTGGCTTTTTTTTAAGAAAGATTTGGGAAATCTGTCACATTAACATCTGGGTATTTTCTCCCAACAGCACCATGCAAAACCAAAAACCCCTCTGAGAGCTACACAGAAATACAAAGTAGCCTACAAATAAATCTCTGCCTTTTCTGCCACTCTGCAAATATCTTGACTGAGCTATTTATATATTATAAGACTGCTATAAATAATTAAAAGTTTGGCCAAAGAGACATGAACAGATCTGCTGATTTTAGATAACTGATTAATCTAAAGAAAGTACTAAACTAACTCAAAAGGATATTGAGCAATACTTAACACCAGACCAGAGAAGACAGAGGGAAAACAGAAAAAATCCTGTGATCCCATTCTGCTCTAAACTGAAAATTGACAAATTGAAAATAGGCTTCTTGGGAAGTCAGTTAAAGACACAAATCTAAATTGGCATAATCATAATGTTGGAGATATTGTTGTTCTTATCTGGGCAGAATTACTGAGAGCAGATTGCTCCTGGCAGCTGAGATACAGTAACCCCCAGCCCCACCCCCACCCCCACCCCAGGATATCACTGGTAAATCCAGAGATTCAAAGTGGAAGGGAACTTTCTAGACTAACCCACTTATTTCACAGATGAAGAAACTGTTTGTGGATTAAGTTCATAATTAAAAGAAGAAACAGAAAGAAGCCTAAGAGGTTGAAGGAACAAGACTGGTTGAACATTTGTAACCTATCTAGATAAGAAATTCAGCTCCTTTGTATTTTTTCCTCAGTGCCCCAGTGGACCAGATTTCTTCCTCTTTCTCAACATGACTGGGAAAGATCTGAATGCAGTGATTATGACATATTTGATGCATATTTTTTTAGATAAAAATTTTACTTTTAGATGGTAGCACAAAGCTGTAAGTGTTACTAATGAACAGGGACTTTTGGAAAAAGAAACAAAACATTTATTATTTAGATTCAGAGAAGTATTAGGGATAACTAGATTTTCCCAAGGGCCTAACTCATACCCTGGCAGTATTTATTGCAACTTAGTGCTTACATTTCTTTAGGCCACTGGGGTAACAGGTAGAGAGGTTCACTAAGGTAATGCATAACTAAGCAGAAAACCATCCTGGGCCTCCTACAAGAAATGTCCTAAGCAGGGATACTATTGTGATATAAACTCTACCCTCCTTTTAATTGACAGCTTCTCAGAAAAAATTAGGCATTACCTGAAAGGTGTCCTAGACATTAAACATTTCCTTTTATACTTCTAGGTAAAAAGGGTTTTTGATTTGGCATAGGATCAGAGTTTTAAAGTTGGAAGGTACCTTAGAGATCATTAACCATCTTGTTTTACATTTGTACAACTCTGCTTTGCCCAGACATTGTACCTCCCCAAGGTCACCTAGGTAGAAAACAACAGCTATGATTCCACTTCATATCCTCTGACTTCATATGTAGCCCTCTTTTTATTATACTACACTTTCTCCTTGTATTTAACAACTGCATGTGTTTACACAGCTACATATGTATACATGGAAAGAGAGGTGGCCTTCAGCCTGCCAATCAGGAAGACCTGGGTTCGATTCTGATTCTGGCACCTAAAGACCCTGTGCAAGTTACTTAACCTCATCCTGGAAATTCTCTAAGATTGTAAATTTCAAGGCAGGTTTTCTCACTAGGAATTCCCCAAACCAAGGAAAGCACAGTCTATATACAAAAACAAATAAAAAATGTTTTCACAATCAGTAGTAACCCTCCCATGCTATCCCTAGTCGTCATCTTCTGAGGCTCAGTTTAAATTCCAGGTCTTTCACAAATCACTCCCTAATCACTGCCAATAGAAACTATTTCTTCTTTAATTTATCTTATAGTACTTTGTACTCTTATGTCATTATATTCTAATATGTATTATAATTACGTGATGGGGTGGATCCGCTTTTCCTGTTTGCTGATGATGCATTGATTTCATTAAAAAACTAGGAGTTCAGAAATGGCTGTTCAAAAGAGATCAGCTCAACAAACCAAACAGGAAAACCAAATGACTAAAGCACAACTATTACCCAGAATATGGCATGTAGTTGGATGGATGGGCAATGTGTAATTAGCTCAAAAAGTACCTGCAGATTTTGAATGGATTGGACTCAGAACTGAGTAAGATAAAAAGAACAGGTTGAATTGCATTTGGGAGACTGGGTATTTTCAAGGATCCTAATCTGTTCCTTCATATAAAATTGTTTTTATCAATATTCTTCTAATGATAAAGTATGTCTATAAATCATAATCCCTGAAGAATCAAAATGGTAGGTCATCCAAAAGGCAACAGTTAGACCAAGAACATTAGGAGGGGGTAGTTTATTGCCAATGATGACCTTGTGGGAAGTATCATAAAATACATTATCAAGGAAAAGTGTAATTGCAAAAGGACATGGGCCCATCATATAAGAATGAAGAGGAGCAAATGATTTCGCCAGTGGGCTTCACTGGCAGATATAGAATGTTAAA
Organism: Bettongia penicillata ogilbyi; assembly: GCA_023548195.1. Taxonomy (NCBI): domain Eukaryota; kingdom Metazoa; phylum Chordata; class Mammalia; order Diprotodontia; family Potoroidae; genus Bettongia; species Bettongia penicillata. Next base: position 7,258,368 of record JAJHZJ010000318.1, on the reverse strand, counting down.
AGACATAGCAATGGTGCTTAATCTTTTTTTTCATCGTGGACTGCATTATGTACCCTTTCGTAGGATCATGTTTAAATGTATCACATATGATACATAAGACTATAAAGGAAATGTAAATTTTTTTTCCCATCCAAGGCCAAGGACCCCTTAAAATCTATCCTCAGAACCCTTCAGGAGGGCCATGGATCCCAAGTTAAGAACCTTGAACCTAGAAGAGGACATCCAGCATACTGAATGAATGAAAGAAAAATAAAAAAACAATTTATTGAACACTGACTATGAGCCAAGCACATAATAATACAGATAAGCATTAGATATACAAACAGAAGAACAAGACAGTCTATGCTCTTAAGGAGTTTATACTTTAATTGCATGAGACAACACATAAAAGAAAGTTCATACGCAGGGTGAAGGGAAAGGTTCAGAAATCCTATAAGTGAAGGTGCTGGATACATGGTGAGGTATCAGGGTCCTTAAGTTCCATCACTAGGTCAGATGACAGTGCTGGGAGTCTAAAGATATAGAGCTAGGCAAATGGCAAGGCCTGGAATACCTTAGGAAGCAGTGGCAGGTCAGATGGTTGGTCCTTTCAATTTCACCACAAGGAATAGAGGTGGTGACTCTCATTTTAGTTGAATCCAATGAATCAAGCAGCTAAATGGGCTCTGTGCACCAGAAGGAGAGGGTGCCGCAGGTGGCGCCATGTCTTCTTATCTCTTGACTGTTCTGGATTGGGCAAATCCTCCAGGCCTTTGCACTAATAAGGAGGGTACCATATAAATAAGGTAAAAGATCTATTAAAGTATCTGATCCCAAATAAAGAATTTACAGAAAGGCAGGACTAAGAATTACATGAGACAAGAGAGCATGAAATATTTTTTTTAATCTATACCAGATGAGATCATGGAGCAATTAAGATATTAAAATATGAGTATTTTGTGTCCTCTGCTAGACATAAGCTCATCATGAGGGCAGAGACTATGTCTCATTATTATAAAGCTCTCCTAGTGTCTAGCATGATACATATGCTTCATATATGGTAGGCATTTAATCTTTTTTCTTTGTAGAATAGATGAAAGAAACTAACTTGTGCACATATTGATAGTAGATGTTTAATAAATGCTAGTTAATTTTAATTTAGTTTAACAAAAAGCATTGATTATTAAGCACCTACTATTTTCCAGGCATGATGCCAAGCTCTGCGGATACAAAGAAAGGCAAAATCACAGTCCCTGCTCTGGAGGAGCTCACATTTTAATGAAGGAGATGAAATGCAAATAAATTTAACTAAAACTAGAACTATAGGTATACACATGCATACAAGATACATAGAAAGTAGAAGGGTTTAATGAGTTAAGTGGGACTCATTATCTTCCAAGATGGGCCATTTCACTTTTGGATAGTTCTTGTGGGAAAATTTTAAGGTCTTGGAGGCTGGGCTACCATTTAGCCTTTGCATTGTTAGAACTTAGCACAGTGCTTTGCACATTTGAGGTGGGATACTGAGCCTGACCTGTGATTCTATTCGTATGGTTAATCTTTTGAAGTTTATCAATTTAGAGGATAGTCTAGAGCATTGAGAAGTTAAATACTTTGTCCAGGGGTAAGCGGCCAGAATGAGTCAGGAGGCAGGATGTGAACTTAGGTCTTCTTTTTTCCAAAACGTTTTATCAGTTACATGATGCTCTTTCTCAGCTTTGCACACAACTGATGTTTAATAACTGCTTGGTAAATTGGATTGACTCAAATCTAAAAAGTCTTTTTGTGACTTCTACTCTTGGTTTCTAATTCTGCCATCTGGTATAAGCAGAATATCTAATCCTTTAAGTACTTCAAGATAGCTATGGTATGCCCCTTAAATCTTGTCTTGTCCTGATTTTTCTTTTTTAAGCAAAACATGCTCAGTTCTTTCAAACTGACCCTCATATAGCATTATTTTGAGGTGATTTAGTTAGTTTCCATTGATATTCCTAAATTTAACAAAATTCTGTATCAAATGTAGTGACCAGAACTAAGTATGAGGCCCCTAATGTGCCCTGTTAGAGCAGGGTCTAGCTAGATTCTCACATCCCTGGAAGCTATGCCTCTCAAAGACCACATCAGCTTTCTTGGTTGCTGTTGATTCATTCTGTTCACATTATTGATTCGTACTATTGATGCATATTCAGTCCACTAGAATTCTGAGATCTGTTTGGTACAAACTGCCATTTTGCCATGTCTGCCTCATTTTATATTTGGGAAGTTGCTTTTTAGACCCAAGGGTAAGACTTTACATTTGTCCCTATTAAATTTCAGTAAATTTGGTACGGTATTCTAGGCTGAGATCTTTGAGTATTGGAAACCACTGTTCCAGCTGGCTATTCCAATCTCCATAAGAATCAGACTGCTTTTCCTTAAGTTCCAATAGTTCCATGGGCTTCCCATTACCTCTTCTCAGACATCTCTAACGTTATCCAAGTATTCTTTGTTACCTGTCACTTAGAGAGCTATCACTTACTAACCTTTTCCTACTTGACAAAAATTATGAATCTCAGATTCAGTTTGGAATTTTGGCAAATGATACTTGCAGCCTTTCCAGCTGATTTCAAATCAGTTTTCAGGTTTGTAAGGGAGAAGAGTAGTGTAGTAGGGGAAATCCTGACTTTTGAAGACAAAGAACCTAGATTGGAATCATGGCTTTGCTCTTTATTCTGTGTCTTGGGGTAAGTTCATTTAACCTTGCTAGATTTCAGTTTTCTTGTCTATAAAATGAGGGGGTGGCACAAGGTGATTTCTGAGGTCCTTTGCATCTCTATATCTTTAATTCTGCAAGCCTGTGTTCCTGTTTTCCTGCCCTTCAAAGAGCCAGTCTCTGGCCTGGTTCCTATATTCTTACAACAGGTCTTTATCCATTCTTGCAGGTCTGTCTGGATTCCTGGTCCTTGATTCCCAAGCTCTTGCTGATTTCAATGACAACCAAGCACAAATTATTACTAATTCTATCTCTCAATAGCTTCTTAAAGAGTTTGGATGTCATGGAGAGACACCTTGGAAACCAATAATTAAGCAGCTGAACCTCTAAGGATTGGTATGTTAAAATGAGTTTTGACTTAGAGTATTATCCACTTGGAAGATCATGGCAGTGACTTACTTATTATTAGTGTTAGCTATTATTGTCATTATTATTTAGAACAAAGTAAAATGCAATGAAAACACTCATATATTGATGCCAGTTGCTTATTTCCTTGCTCATTTTTTGGCAAGAAATGAATGTGGCACTCAAATAACGTATTTGAACAACCACCTGAATTTCTTCCACTTCAGAGTAGATTAAAGAATAGATATCATATTAGTCAAATTAATTCCTAGACAACTATGAGAACAGTAACTGCAATGGTTTAGGGTAATGAGCATTTAGAGTTAGAGGACTTGTGTTCAGATTATGGCCCTGCTACACTTAGTAATGGTGTAACTTCTGTGTGACCAGAATTCCTCTTGCATCTCCATGCTCCATTTTCTTAAACTATAAAATGAGAGGCTTTGACTAAATAATTGCTTAAGGCCCCTTCCAGCTCTAAATCCCACAATCTCTAATTTGTTTTTTATAGAATCTGAAGGGAAGCCTATATAAATAATTAAGTTATTGTAATAATATGAATTTAATTCCAAATGATTTTTTTCCTCTTAAAATAGAATAAAATAGGGGATCATGAGTTCTATACCACACCCAAAAGAAATCTCTATATTATATCATGCTGGATAATTTAGCTTTTGGGAATTCTTTTACGAGACAGCTTGAATTAGAGAACAAAATTGAGAGTTAAGGATCTAAAATTACTTGTCAAGGATAATATAACAAGTTAATGAACTGAGCTTGGACTTGAATCCAGGTCTCTTAATTCCCCAAGTTCGGAATCTTTGTACCATACCAGGCTGAATTTCCAATTGTCCATTATTGCAGTCTTCAAATAGAACTTTTTTTAATTCTGAAAAAGTGGAGTGTGCTAGAACTTTCATTCATATATGTGTAAGCTATTTCTTGGAAAAGACTTTCTGCCCTAAGGTATTATTCTAGTTTTCATTTGTTTGCCCATTTAAATTCAAAGATTTCAGAAGATGGCATCAGATTTGTAGAGCTCAGAGGCCTTCAAATTTTGAGGAATTGAGAGGATGGGATTCAACACAACAAACTCTGATATCAAATATCAGACAAAAATAGTCCAATGAAATTCTTTTTTTTCTCTCTGTGGGATAACTCTATTGGTCCAAAAGGCCAATGAAAAATAATGTTTATCTTTGGCAAGACATCCCCCTGCAGCCCTACAATTCAGCTGAGAGTGAGTATGGGCATGCACACGTGCATGTACACACACACACACACACACACACACACACACACACACACACAATTTCATCCTTCTCTTCTGCGTATTTTAAGGGAAAACAATTTTTAAAGGTTAATTCACTGTCTTTTCTCATCATTTTAACTTATTAGAGTAGGAATTATACACATACACACACATACACACACACACACAAGAAAGTGAAAATAATATGCTTGGATCTGCATTCAAATTCCATTAGTTCTTTCTCTGGATATGGATAACATTTTCCATTATGAGTTCTTTGGAATGTCTTACATCATTGTATTGCTGAGAAGAGCTAAATCATTCATAGTTATTCTTTGCACAATGTTGCTGATACAGTGTCCAGTGTTCTCCTGGTTCTGCTCACTCTATTTTGCATCAGTACATGTAAGCCTTTCCAGGTTTTCTGAAATATGCCTGCTTGTCATTCCTTATAGCACAACAATATTCCCTTACGTTTACATACCCTAACTTGTTTAACAATTCACCAATTGATAAGTAAACATCCCCTCAATTTCCAGTTCTTTGCCACCACACAAGGAGCTTGCTATAAATATTTTTGTACATGTAGTTCCTTTTCCTATTTTGTGATCTCTTTAGGACACAGACCTAGTAGTGGTATTGCTGGATCAAAGGTTATGCGCAGTTTGATTACCCTTTTGGCATAGTTCCAAATTGCTCTCCAGAATGGTTAGATCAGTTTACAACTCCACCACCAGCAGGCTAGTGTCCCAATTTTTCTACACCCTCTCCTACATGTATTTTCTTTTCGGTCATAGTAGCCCATCTGATAGATATGAGATACCTCAGAGTTGTTTTAATTTTCATTTCCCTCATTAACAGGGATTTAGAGCTTTCCTCATATGACAATAGAGAGTTTTGATTTCTTCATCTGAAAGCTACCTGTTCCTATCCTTTGACCATTTATCAATTGGGAAATGACTCGTATTCTTATAAATTTGAATCAGTTCTCTGTATGTTTAAGAAATGAAGCCTTTCTCAGAACATTTGCTGTAAAGATTGTTCCTCATCCTTTTGCTTCTCTTCTAATCTTGGTTTGCATTGGTTTTGTTTGTATAAAACATTTTCAATTTGATATAATCAAAATTATCTATTTTACATTTTGTAATATTCTCTATCTCATTTGGTCATAAATTCTTCCCTTTAGATTAAGAATTCTTAACCTTTTTTTGTGTGTTACAGACTACTTGATCAGTCTTGTGAATTCTATGGATTTCTTCTTGAAAAAATGTTTGTTGCCTACATTGTAATGGAAGGAAATGCTAAATTTCATAACTGAATGAAAGAGTGAAAATAAATATGTGTTGTTGTTTTTTTACCACATACATTAACAGAACTCCTTACCAGTTTAAGGACTAGTATATCACTCATTACTGTCCCTTCTTCCCCCTCCTCTCCTTTTCCTTCTCTCTCTCTTTTATATTATCACTGCCTCCTTCTTTCTCTGCTCTATCTCTTCTTTCCTCTTCTATTTTCCTCTCATGAAATCATCAAGGAGTAAGAGAGAATGACACACAGAGTTAGCGATCATTAATAGAAATTGACATTTGATTTAATGGCTTTGCCTCTTTTTCTATATTTACTGTAATGCTAAAACGTTTCGATAGCTAATATGACTAGAATTTCTATTTGCATAATATTGTTGTTATTATTATTACTTTAGAAATTTCTTAATCATTCCTTCCTCTAGAGAGCAACTTCTTTAATATTTTGCAAGTGTTGGGGATTGCGCATGAGGAGGAAGAGGGACATCATCATAGGATAGCAGAATTCCCAAGCTGGTAGGATTTTCAGAGATCATGTATTCTGACACCCCCATTTTACAGATGGTAAAACTTTTGTCCAGAGTAACTCAATGACTTTATCCAGATAGGTAGTAAATAGCAAAATAAGGATATGAACTCATGTGTTTCAATCCTAAGTCCTGATAGAAAGCTCCATGTTTCCCTTGGCCATCTTGATACTTGTAGGTTTTCTCCCCCTTTCCTCTCTTCTTGGATCTATTGTCCCTGATTGTCATGCTGCTTCCCTCCTTTCTCCTCCTCAATTCCTTCAATCTACCTGGACCTGTTTCCTTCATGCTCTGTTCTATATACTATGCTTGCTTATTCTTGTCACATTCCCGGGCTGCCTTCCCTTCTTTACTTCCACTGAAATTTATTTTTCCTACGTGAAGGGATCTTTCAGTCATCTGAATGTTAATTTTATCCTCAACTCCAACTCACATATTAACAAAATGATGTGAAATTCTGTTCCTAATACCAGTATAATTTACTATTTTCTTCATTTTAGATTTCAGAATAAAAATCATATTCTCTTCCCCACCCTTGCCTGGGAAAATTACCATGGCTATAGATTAGCCAGAATGCAAGAGCACCAGCTGCCATCTTACGCAATTTAGCATTGCCACACTAAACGACAAGAAATGGGTTGTATTTCCATTCCTTACATTCAAAGTTACAGCCATATTGGCATTCAATACTGAGTCTTTTTAATTACAAAAAAATTACCATGTTGTAATAATAATAATGATTCCATGGGAATTCCACAAAAAGAGGGCATACACAGTGAGAACACTTTTCTTGCATAATTTACTCTTTCCTCTGACTCACAGCATTTTTCCCATGTGTGTAAGTGAAACGAAACACCTCTCATTACACACCCTGGGAGTATATAACTCCTAAAGAGAGTTGCCTGAATGTTTACACATTAAACATGTGTATTCATTAAAAACAATGTTTGAAGCCAGAAATAACTTATGCATTGACAATTTACAAGGGGAGATTTGAACACCTATTTTTTTTTTAGTTATTCACAAAAATGTCTTGTGGTTGCCATAGAAACTGGCATATCTAACGACAGAGCACTTTTCAGAGAAACCCACCAAGCCAGTTTTGGATTATTTTGGTAACTTAAAGACTTAGGAAGAAGGAGGAAAATTTGGCAGCTCAAGGTCAACGAACCCTGGTAGGCATTCCCTTTCAAGAGAAATGAGAGCTGAATGGCACAGGACATGTAAACGTAGAGTCAAAAACATTTGGCAAACACATCTTGGAGAAGATGTGTATCCAAAATTTGAAATTACTCTATGGGTCTGATCTCTTTATTGCTACCACTTATAGAGGCCAGCAAAACATATTATGAGTAGACAAGAAAGGGAGGTACCCTGAACTGTGTCTCAGTTTAGCCTCTGTTCATTAATTCAAATAAATATATGTTTTAAAAGACCTGTTTAAAAAAATTACTGCTTATCCCTGCTTAAAAAAAATCAAACTGTAGGATTTTCTTGACAAAATCATGTGTGGAAGGTAACTTGGATTTGACAAAAGTGTAATAACTGAAAATTTTTTTCATTGTATCTTAGAATCAGTGCAGTCTGTTCTCTGAAAAAACACATACACACACACACACAATGCCAGGCAAGTTAAGACCAAGAAATTAAGTACAAGGGGCATATAGACACCCTCCAAAGGATGTCAAAGAGATAAGAGCAACTAGAAGGACATAAGACCCAGGGATTTTACAGAGCCCTGTAATTTTGGAGACTGAAGGATTAGTGTCCACAAATTGGGACAATGGGCATAGCTTTAACTCTGGGATTCATTTTGAGCTTCTATCCTGATCATTCACTTCTTCGAATGAAAGGAATAATAATTACAGTCATTATCACCATGATCCAATAGCTTTTTATTCATAGTAAATCTATTACCTAGATACTCCTCTATCTCCTCTGACACTTTTCACGATGTCCCTGATTTTGCTTAATTAAACTGGGAGCCATTTGTATTCTCATGGATTGCACATAGAAGAGGATTGGAAGCAAACAAACAAAAAATTCAGTTCTGAACCAGCCAACTGGCATTCCTGTGGTCTGCATCAATATTCTATTTTCTCTCTCCCAAAAAAGGAAGCCTCCTCCGGAATGTGGAGGTAGGCAATTAGGTGAAATGTTTAAACCTGTGAGCACAACTGGGAATGTATTGAACTGATTTCCTTATGATAGAAATCTTTTCAGTTGAACATTTTTCAGATGAGAACTTCAAACCAGTTAGAAAGCAAAGTCATTGCTGCTCTAATCAAACAGAGCTTTAGGCTGATCACAACCATATTTTGAATATCATCAGCTTAGTCACTTTTCAGGGGTGCAGTTCATATATTAGTACTTGAAAATGATGTGACCAAGAGGAATTGCTATCTGTGCATGTGAGTGTAGCTCGAAAGATCGATATATACCCATCTTTTCTATACTGCACGTGTATAAGGAGTGTTTCTTTAATGGTATCTGAAGGTGATATTTGTAGAATTTATCCTGGTCTGTGAACCTGGCTTGTAGAATCTCTCATATTGAGAATATCTCCAGCCCTGGTGGTTTTTCAGAGCTTCAGTTCCACAGCTCTATCCACCTGCTGCTATTTGACAGGATTATAATTTAGAGCTACTCAGGACCTTAGAGGTCATCAAAACCAACCCTTTGTTTTGCAGATGAGGAGACTGGGATCTAGAGAGTGACTTATTTGGGGTCTCCAAGCTAGTAAGTATATGAAGTGGAATTTGAACTCAAATTTGCCTTGTTGCCGTGTTTGTCATTTCAGCTGTGTTTGACTTTCTGTGACCCCACTGGAGGCTTTTGTGGAAAAGATATTGGACTGGTTTGCCATTTCATTCTCCAGCTTATTTTACAGGTGGGGAAACTGAGGCAAATAAGGTTATATGTCCAAGGCCAGGGTCACTTATCTAGTAAGTTTCTGAGGCCAGATTTGAACTCAGGAACATGAGTTTTCCTTACCCTAGCCCAGTATTCTATCTACTTCATCATGTAGCTGTCCCATAGTTCTTCCTTAACTCTAAGTACAATGCTCTTTCCACTATAACACACCACCTCTCCATTTAGATGTCTGATTGCCACCTCAAATTCAATATGTATAAATCTAACTGAACCCCTTCTCCTCAAAAATAGCTCTTCTTGTAGAGTTCCTTATTTCCCTTAAGGTTTTATTCTCTGCATCATCCAGAATTGAAACCTTAGAATTGCTGCGTCATTCAGATTTGAAACCTTAGAATTACCTTTGGTTCTATCTTATCAGGAAAAACTTAGAATGACAGATCTCCAAATCTAAATCACTGAAATAATCTGGGATCTAAGTTCATGGCCAGTTCCAATCATTTGATCAGGAAGTTGAAGAAGTTAATCAGGAACCGAAGTCCATAAACGAGGTTGAGTTCAGGACTTTAAGGGAGTTAACTAGGATGAGAGAAGTGTTCACTAGAGCAGCCCCTGTTCCAAGCCTACCAAGAATTGTGCACCCTCACAGTTTTCTCATCACATACGTACCTTGAACCACATCCAGCTATATCATATCATGCTGCTGTGTCTGGAGCCTCCTATATCTTCTTTCTTGCCGCTAAGTCCTGATGACCTTTCTTTGAAATAATATTGGCATACATCTCTTCCTTTCCATTTATACTGCCACTAATCTATGTCCAGTTCTTTATCACCTGCAGTACCAAACTTAGCTCTTAATTGGCTCTTCAGCCTCCACATTTTCCTCCTTCCAATCTTTTTGCATACAATCACCAGACTAACACAATAAAACACTACTCTCAGCACTTTTTTTTTCTGCTGAAAAACCTTCCCATAGGTCTCTATTGCCTATAGAATAAAAGCCCAGACTCGTGGATTACCTTATGGAATCATGAATTTAGAAGTGGAAAGGAACCTAGGATCACCTTGTCTAATCCCTTTATTTTACAAATAAGAAAATTGAGCCCCAGAAAGATCTCACACAAGTTGTACTCAGCAGAACTAGTATTCAAACCTAGGTCCTCTGACTCTAAACCTAGCATTCTTTCCATATATCATATGTATACTCTTATTTCCAATTTTTTGCTTATATATATATATATATATATATAGTGCAGCTATGAATACATACTTATATGTGCATATAAAAATAGATATAAATGACATAGATATAAATATAGGAGGGTATTCTGGGTACTATTTTGTCCATGTAGGTTATATGTGACCACAAGCATCTATCTACATGTGGCTCACAAAGAGGCAAGGACAGATAGCACTAGAGAATTCCCTCCCCACCCTTCTCCAAGGGAAATTTTGATTCCTGCCAACAGAGGAAGTAGGAGGGAGTACCAGGCTAGAATTAGAGTTATCCCTTCCACATTGTGAATTTTCCCATCGAGGTTTTGACATATTTCAGGTTGGCATAAGAAATTAAATGGGAATTTTGGGGGAGTTTTGCAGAAGCCACAGATGACACAAGACCAGCCGATGACACAGAGCCTATGACAAAATATTTAACCTAAATTTTACAATAATGTACTATAAAACACCACATAAAAAAAGAAAAAGTTCAGATTTCTTCTCTGCTAGGGTCAAAAATTTTTATGTGGATTATCCAGATCTTGGGGGCACTGTGGTCCTAACCCCTACAATATGAAAGGGATAACTATTTATCTCTCGGCTCCCTTAAACAGGATTAGTCGAGGTGAAATAATTTTTAGGTTCAAACTGCCTTCCCAATTGCTATCCTTTAATGAAGAGTGTCCCAAGTTATATTTCTAAGGCTTGATTCCCTTCCCACAAAATACCAGTTCTTCAATGAACACATATAGTAAATAGTAATTTTTTTTAATCCAAGTCAATAGCAAAACAGAAGTCATAGAAAATATATGTATGAGAATATATACCAGGATGAATGGATGAATGAATTCTCCTATTGGGAATGAGATTACTTCAGCTCAACTAGGAGGAAGAAATCCAGACCTCACTCAAAGGCAAATTCTCAAAAGTCTCTAGTAAACTGGAAATTAGAACATGATTGAGGTCTGGTTCCTTGTGTGTGTGTGTGTATATATATGTATATCTATGTATATATGTACATATACATATATTTACACATATATGTATGTACATAAGTATTGTAAAATTTACAAAAACATACTCTGATCCAGAAATTCCACTTTGAGTTCAACACCCTAAAGAGCTTAGTGATAGGTAAAAAGGACTCATCTGAGTTGTTTTTGTGTATGTATATTCAATGCAATACTATTTGCAGTAGCAGAAATCTGGAAGTAATTTATGTTCCCATAGGAAATGGACTTAGTGTGTGTATAACACACACACACATACACACACATATATACAAATGTATATATGTTCATAGATGTGTATGTGCATCTTTTTTTCTGGAACTGCACTAAACTCTAGGGCATGGATATAAAAGTGAGATTGCTGAGTCAAATAGTCTCAGTAGTCAAGTAATCAAATTTCTTAATTCACTGATGTAGAAGTTCCCTGTAACAATGCAGACAATAAACCATCCTGCATCTCATCTATATTCTTCATAAATTCATCACAGGTTGTCCACTCAGTGTCCTGACTTTCTCAAATTTCCAGTCTAATTCTATATTGTTTTCAAAAGCAGTCCAATAAATTCAGTTTTGCCAGCATTAATGAATACGTCTTTCTTCACTCATTCAGGATTCATCAAGAGAAGAGGAGGCGTATGGACGTTCTAGTCACAGGGCACATCTTGAGCAAAGGCACTATGATGTCAGAATGTTTTAGCATATGCTCAGGAGGTAGAGAGAGAGTTTAACATTTGGGTCTAATTTGGCTAGGCTAGAGGAGAATATGTGAGGAGAGAAAGATGAGATAAGGGTGGAAAAATAAGCTACCTCCAGATCATAGAGGACTACAGGTTTAAACTTAAAACAGCAGACTATAGAGAACAATTTAATATTTTTGAGTATCCACTTCAAAATCAAGTCCTCTTATCACCCCTCCCTCTACACTCTAAGAAGAGTCCTCCCCTTGGCAAGAAGCACACAGGGATCCTCTAGTTCAGAGAGCATAGTATTAGGCTCCTTTTCCTGCTGACAAATCCCTTATTCCTTATTACAGACCTGCACAATATAGGGCCTGCATCATAGGATTTATGGCAATCTTCGAAAAATGTAGGGTTGCCACTGAGCACTCTCTCCTGTTTGTCACATGACCCACAGCAACCAATCATCGCCAGTCTGTCTCTAGTCTAACCTATCGGCAGCCTGAAGAAGTTTAGCCTGTCTTAATTTGGGCCCCTACCTACTGCCAAGTTGTGCAAGTCTGCTTTACTGCTTAGACGACTTGCATAAATTAGTCATCCCAGCTGCCTATTTTTCAGACTTTTGAACCATTGCCTGGTTCTATATAATTTGCAGATTGGCATGTGTTCGAATCCAGTCAAACCCAGTGAGCATTTATTAAGCACCTACTATGTGCGATCTGGGTATACAAAGACAAAATGAAAAATAGTTCGTGCCCTGAAGGAACTTACTGGGGATAGAAAGCATGGGACTCAGCAGGTAATATACATCCTAATTTGGAGAGGAGAGAAAAAGCAGTATCTCTTAGGAGGTTAAGGGAAGGTCTCATTTATCAGTAGGCACGTGAGCTGAGCCTTCTAGAGAGCAAGAAATTTTAAGAGGCAGAAATGAAGAAGGAATGTATTTCAGGCTGAGTTTAGGGAATAGAAGGGAGGCCAATTTGACTGCAATGCAGAGTGTGTGAAAACAGGGTGGAGCAGGATAGACTTTATTTGACTTCTGGAGTTCACGGACAATTAAGCTACTGGCATCAGAAGGAAAGACAGGCAGACAACCAAGGGCATTATCCTTTTATTTCTCAAACCACTTGATCAATGTGGGGTTTGTCCCTAATTTCTTCTGCTCTGAATGCTTGTTGAATTGAATTAAATACTCAAAGACCATGTCTTTTACATCTTGTTCTAATAGCATGTGTCAAAAAACATTGCACACAAATGTCACCAGAGAACTTTTTGGAGGCAAAACCTCAACAAACAATTTATAATAGTCATTTCTGTACAAAGTCTAAAACCCCATTTGCCTTATCAGCTGTGTTCTGAAGGTGGCCATGGAAGGTATGAAAATAAATAGCGTTCAAAAGCCCTTTGCTTCAACTCCTAGCAAGCCCTATGTAAGGCATGGACTTTGACTGCAAAAATATGATTCCTTTTAACCCCTAAAGTCCAAGGTGAGCAGAGGAGAATCTTCAGTATTATGTAGCTTCAAAAGCTTCGGCATCAGGATCTGCCTAAGACCTCTCAGCAAGAGGGATGTTACTATTGCAAACTAGAGCGAAAGAGTGTCAAAGAGGTTCTGAGTAATATATCTGGTAACATTTACTCCCACAGCCCTAGAGTGGGTTCCCAAGAAATACTTCAAAGTACTCTTTGAATCTTCATTACCAAAAGTCTTTGGAATTCCCCCAGTGTCTTTAGACTTAACGGTTATCTATCCAAATAGCATAATTACTTGAAATCAAAGGCATTTAATGAAATGGCATAATAACAGAAGTGCCAATAAAGTGGTTCCCCTAAATCATATGCATCAGTGGAGTGAGTGGACACACATAGAGAATGAACAAAGTACAAAGACAAGGAATATATGTTGTCCAGGCATAAGGAGAGGTAATTCACGCTTCTGATGCTACAAGGGTTGCTAAAATCTTCTATTGGTGTCATCATATCAGTCTTACTCTCCAGTGGTTACCACCAAGCTAGATGCTATCTGGCTGGATGTTCCTTGGCTAGATCTGTAGCCTCTGCTGGACACTCCTCTGGAATGTCTCCACTAGATGCTAATTTTGCTGAAGTGCAGTCATTACCAAGATGCTTTTCTGCTAGATGCTTTGCTGCCTCCAACACCTGGCTCAGCAGAAATCCTTGGCTCTCTCTTTTTTTTCAAGGGAAGAGTGGGTGCTGCCACATTAATATTTTAGCTTAAAGGCAACGACAGAAATCCTTGCCTGGAGCCTTAAAACAACAACTTTCCTCAGGTCATGTCCAAAATAAAATTAATTCTGTCCCTTCCTCCCCTTTCAGTACCTGTTCCACATTTTCCTGTTTCTGACAATGGCACTGTCACACCTATTTTACTCAGGTTCACAGCCTCAGAGTCCCTGACTCCTCATATTCTCGACCGCAGAAATCCAATCAGTCACTTAGATTTGTCTATTGTTCCTTTACAACATCTTCCATATCCTTCTCATTCCCTCTACTTGCACAGCCAAAACTATAGTTCAGGTCCTTAACACCTCTTCAGGATGGTGGCACAGTGGATAGAGCCCTGAGCCTGGAGTCAAGAAGACCTGAATTCAAATCCAGCTTCATATGCTTACTAGCTGTATAATCCAGAGCAAGTCGTTTAATTTCTATCTCCCTCAGTTTCCTCACATGTAAAATAAGAATGATAACAGCACCTACTTCATAGCATTATTGTAAGACTCAAATGAGATACTATTTGTAAAGCACTTAGTACAGTGCCTGGCACACAATACATACTATACAAATGTTTGGTTCCTTCCCCCTCTTGTTGGATTATTTCAATACCCATCTAATTAGTCTCCCCTGCCTCGTCCCCTACAATCCACCCTTCACATAGCTGCCAAAATGGTATTCCTAAAACACGTCTAACCACATCACCCCCTTGCTTAATTAACTCTAGTGGTTCCTATTAGCTTTAGGATCAAATATAAACTCCCCTGATGGCATCTGAAGCTTTTCCCAACTTGGATCCAACCCAAATTTCCAACATATTATAAATACTTGCTTTCACACACTCTTCAGTGCAGCCCAGCTGGCCTCAATGCCAATCCTGATGTGTGGCATCTTCTTTTTCATCGCTCCACCTCTGCACAGGCTGCCTTCTCTGCTTGGCATGGACTCTCCCTTCTCGCCTCTATGGACTTCCCACCTTCCTACAAAGCTAAGTTCAAATGTAACCACTTACATGAGACTTTTCCTCATTGAAGCTTCTTGTGTCTCCCCATCAAAATAACCTTTTATTTCATGTGTATATATTTTTTACACACTTATATCTAAACATTTTTGCTTCCTTCTGTAAGCTCACTGAGGACAGAGACTATCCCAAGTTTTTGTCTTTGTATCCCTACAACAAGGTTTGGTACATGCTAGATGCTTAATGAACAATTACTAATGATTGATTGATTGTTCCCTTCAGAGCCCTTCACCTTCTCAATAAGAGATGCTCAGCCCCAAGAACCAAACTTTCTAGACAAAGAGCCAGGTCACTGTCGGATGGGGATAATTAGCACTTACCTCACTGGGCTGTTGTGAAAATCAAATGAGATAATATTTGTAAAATATTTACCACAGTTCCTGGCACATACATAGCATAAGTACTTGTTCCCTTCTCCTTCTGTTCCCACTTCAATTCAACCTCAGTTTGCTTCATCTGTAAATAGGTGGTAATATTGGTGGTCAAGAGTTGTCATGATCAAATGAAGTAATACATGTAAAGCACTTCACAAACCTTTAAACATCATATAAATGCTAGTTCCTCCTCCTCCTTCTCCTTCTTCTTCTTCTCCTCCTTTTCCTCATTCTTCTTCTCCTCCTTCTTCTACTCCATCTTCTTTTTCTTCTCCTCCATCTTTTTCTTTTCCTTCTTCTCCTCTTCCTTCTTCTCTTCCTCCACTGTCTTCTTTTTCTCCTCCATCTTCTTTTTCTCTTTCTCCTCCTCTTCCTTTTCCTCCTCCTACTTATTTTCCTCCTTCTCCCCTTCTTCCTCATAGTAGAGAGATTACTCATTTTCCTCTCCCAGTAGCAAATATATTACCAGAATTAACCAACCAATTAACAGTTCCACCATCAATAGAATAGTTAATGTGACTATCTTCCCACAGCCCTTCCAACATTTCAATTTGATAATCATCCATGCCACTTTGAATGATATGATGTGTCCAAGAATTGTTTTCATGTGAATTTCTCTTATTCCTAGGGATTTCTTAATAGTTTCAAATTCTCTTGTAAATATCTTATTTGTATGATTTGATCCCTTAACTATTGAAGAACTACTCTTTGTCATATATTTGTGTCAATTCCTTAAACATCTCAGATATCTGAGTTTTAGCAGAGATACTGGGTTCATAGATTTTTTTTTTGCCACTAGATTGTCTTCCTGTGCCTGTAACATTGGTTATATTTCTGTAAAAGCTTCAAAATTTTTGCATAAACGAAATGATCAATTTGGTCTTCTGTGTAATCTCTTTTGGTTAATAATTTTTTTCCTCAGACAGTTTCATTTTTTTCTATAAAATGATCTTTTATATTGGGTAACATATCCATTTCAAGAGAGATAGTTTAGAATATTGGATGGAAGACAATCTTTGGAGTCAATAAGCCTTGGGTTAAAATACTACCTTGACACATATGAGCTATGTGACCATGGATAAATTACTTAACCTCTAAGTGCCCCTGGCAATTCCTTAAGACTTTAAGGTATAAAGGACTTACTGATCAATATCCATGAAGTGATTTTCTACCTCATGAATTCCCTACAGTAGTGGAATCACAGGGCTGGACTAAAAAAAGGCCATTTGGAACTGAATGTGTTATATGTCATAATATACTGATCACAATCATAGGGCTGAACTAAAGAAAGGCCATTTGAAACTGAATATGTTATATGGTGTAATATGTTGACCTAAACCTAATTTTGATCAAACTGCTTCATAGGTTTCTCAGCTATTCTTCTTAAATAGTCCTTCCTATTATTGCTAATATTCTTGGATTTGTTGAACTCTGGGATAATATATTCAATTCGTTCTTGATTACATAGTCTATCGATTATTACAGTCTCATTTACTCTTTGGTTTCCTAAGCGGTAACACAAATTTGTTGATTTTTGATTTATAAAATATAACTTGAGATCTGGTGGTTCTATGCTTTCTTTATTCCTGATGATTTTAAAAAATAATTTTCCTTGAGTTTATAGATATTTTGTCACTCTAAATAAATTATTATTTTACATAGTTATATGAAATATCCCTTTAGTAGTTTGATTCATATGATACTAATCTGTAAATTAATTTAGATATTATTCACTGTGAATTTTGTACCACTTTAGTGATAATAGCCATCAGATTTTAGAACTTCACAACTGGAGCTGTGCCAGAGTGTATTGGGATGCTTCTGAAAATTACAGGAAATCTTTAGATGGAGACTACATGATCTCTAGTTAGGAATTTTGTAGAGGGGATTATTGTTACCATTTTCTTCTGGATTTGCTCTCTACTGGGCATTACTCTCCACTGTTCCTCATCAACATTTTATCTACTATTCTTGTTGGATGGCTGTGCTTCATCTGGACTTCAGCTATTTATCTCTCTTTAGGATCAGCTAATGTTTTGCCTGCCATCTATTAGGCAGGTTGTGATTAATAAACCTCTCTTCTACAGAGTAGGATTATAGTTGTGTCAACATCTCTTTAAGCCACCTCTTTTATTCACTGGGTAGAGATAGGGAGGTGATGTTGTAGTTAATAAGCTTTTCTCTTGGAAAGGAGAGCTGCAGCTGTGTCATCGTTCTTTCCTCTTCCCACTATACCTCAGCTATAATTTTCAGCTGAGGTATTTCATCCATGCAGTGCTATGATTAGTAAGCCTTTCTTATACAAGGAGGGCTATATCTTGTCTCAATATATACTTTCAGTCAATGTATTTGAACCTTTTCCTCTCAGGCAAGATCTGACTAAAAGCCCAGATTAAGATATGTATGATTTTGGAACTGTTCGTTAAATTCTTTTTCTGTGGACTAATGTCTTCCCTTCTTCCCCCTTTCAGTCCTTTAGGCTATGCCTAATAAGATTTAAGGTGAGAAATTCCCCTTAGTTCTTATCATAACTACTGACTCAAGCAAGTATTCCCAAGGCTCTACTTCCATAAGTGGAAAAGAAGACTAGGAAAAAGGAAACTATTTTCAACTCCTCCCCTCCTTCATCATGCCCCTTTATTCTGGGCAAATGACAATGCTAAAGGCTAGACAAGTACCAGAAGTCTTAAAGACTACTAACCTTTATCCTACTCCACCCCCTTCCAGTCCTAAAAGCAATAAATCATAACCTGTGCAAAGGGACAGTTCTGTTCTCGTTCTCTCTCTCTCTCTCTCTCTCTCTCTCTCTCTCTCTCTCTCTCTCTCTCTCTCTCTCTCTCTCTCTCTCTCTCTCTCTCTCTCTCTCTCTCTCTCTCTCTCTCTCTTCACAAAGGTCTCACAAAAGTCCTCAGAGGGGCTGCCTTGCAACCTGGAGGCCTCTACGTCTTTTGTCGTTATGTGATTACATGGATACCAATGCAACATGCAGGTTTTCCATCAGTTACCCAGTAGTCTTGCTGTATGATTGGTTTGCATTTTTCTGGTCACATGTCTCTTTCATTATATTTTCTTTTTGGCATTTTTGATGTACAATCAGTCTATCCTTGGTAATTTTAAGTCCACTGATGTGTCTCTCTTCCCTGCATATAATCATCTCAACACTGAGTATGTGTATATTTGTATGTATCTATATGCATACTACTAGGAAATATGCAAGGTAATGCACTATGATAGAGATATGATGTGTAATGCAATGATATGATGATAGTTCAGGTCTTTATCACCTTTTGCCTGAACTACCACAGTAGCCTCCTAAATAGTCTTGTTACCCCAGATCTCTTCTCTCTTCAGTCTATCAAAGTTGACAAAGTAATTTTCCTATCTCTTGTAGTTCCCTGTTACTTCTAAAATCAAATATTTTTCAATTCTTTTTCTTTTAAGCCCCTTTGTTGTTGTGTTTGTCCTTCATTTTCGAAGAACACCATGACTTCAGAGAAATGATGATGTGACTTGCACTTGATTTTGTTTTGAGTGAGGCAGGGCTGTGCAAGGTCACCAGCCTCACTTTCTCCTCCTGAGCCATCTGGATCCAGTGACCAGACATCCATCAGGATGACTGGAGACAGCCCCTCTGTAATTTTGTTACAACCCATCTTTTAAGTTGTCTTTAACATTTCACCCTTTCATGTGCTCTTGGGTAGCATTCGTTCTTCAATAGTTAAGGGATCAAATCATGCAAATAAGACATTTACAAGACAATTTGAAACTACCAAAAAATCCCTAGGAATAAGAGAAATTCATATGAAAACAACTCTTAGACACTACATCATACCATTCAAAGTGGCACAGATGATTATCAGATGGAAATGTTGGAAGGGCTATGGGAAGATAATCACATTAAAATATTGATGGTGGAGCTATGAATTGGTCGGTTCATTCTGGTAATATATTTGCTATAGGAGAGGAAAAGTGAGTAATCTCTCTTCTATGAGATAGAGAAAAAGAAGAAAGAGGAGGACAAAGAAGGGGAGAAGGAGGAAAATAAATAGGAGAAGGAAGAGGAGGAGAAAGAGAAGAGAATGATGGAGGAGAAGAAGATGATGGAGAAGAAGGAGGAGGAGGAGGAGAAGATGAAAGAGAAGAAGAAGAAAAAGAGCATGGTTAGGTTGCTATCAGCCTCATTGGCGGGAGCACTCAAATGGAGAATATGGAAGAGTCATTGAAGTATTGAAGGATGAAAGTATCTTGACACACACATCCAAAATAAGTATGTTTTTCAAACCCAGTAAGAATACTGTTAACTTGCATTTCTCATTAGTTAATTTCTAATGACATGATTTAACATGGAAGGGTAAAGTGAATTGAATGAAGAAAAATACATATAGAAAGACAATGTGGCATAATTAAAATTCAATAATAATAACTATTATTTACATGACACTTAAAGGTTGCAAGGTGCTTTGCAAATATTATTTCATTTTATCTAGACAAGAGCCCAGGTAAAGAGGTGTAATTATCATCCCTCATTTTACAGATGAGAAAAATGAATATGAGAGTGAGAAGTAAATTGGCCAGGGTCATACAACTAAGTGACTGAGGACAGATTTGAGCCTTCCTGACTCAAGCTAGCACTAGTTAGCTGTCTGTAGGCATAGTGGCTAGAGACCCAGCTTTCTAGAATTGGAAAAATCGGGATTCAGGTTCTGTCTCTAGAACATTTTGCCCCTTGCCCCTTGACAGCATGTGCAGCTTAACTTAGCACTCTAGGAATCACTCTAAAAGTATACATTGCTAAGAAGGAGCTAACTTACATTGAGAGAAGGAAGTTCCTCATCTGAGAGCTCCCTATATCAGTGAAATCACATCCCTAGCCCCTGCCCTTATACAGAAATAGATGTAGATAAGTTGGCAAGTATTTAGGGAATAATCACAGACTGAAAGGGAGGGAGGAGGGTGACTGAGGGAGGGGGGTGATGGTATTCAAGGAAAGGTATCATAGAAATGACTGATCATTTATTTTATATGATGCTGCTATGATTGATAAATAAGGCAAGAGATCCTGATTTACCCCCAGAGATATCTGTAAAATTAGAGGCATAGGCTCCGCCAATAGTTTCAAAGCTACTTAAACAATTACTACTATATGTAATATTATAGGAAATAGGGAAATGAGGGCCCTCCTAAAGTTTTTTTTCTTTTAAACCATATTTCTATTATTCTCATTCAGTTGTGAGATAATTAACAGAGGAAATGAGTTCTCTCAATTATTATTAAATGTATAAGGATATCTAAAATAAACAAAAAGCATTCCACCTCTATTATTGAAGGACAGTCTGAACAGACCATGTCATGTCACAGTAGGGGAAATATGTCTCTTTGCTTAAAGATACTTTGGGGTAATAATTTGAGAATTATATTAGTAATGTCTGACATCTCCATATGGAAAAATAGTGAATAATTTTATAAAATGATACTTCCCTTGACAGAAAATGCATCTTGCGCACTTTAATACAATATGAATGAAAATTACACAGAAATATCACAGTCTGTTCCTATCAGTAACATAATAATGTAACCGAGACAGAGAAGACAGTTAATTCTGATGTAGTAGGGCATGTATGTCATACAGCCAAAGATGTATTTCATACAAATGCCTAAGGATTTAGCATTTTCTGTATGTTCAAATAAAAAGGCATGGGTGTATTTTTCCCAAGATGACTCAATAGAGTTTCAATGTAGCTTATGGGCTCAGCGCATTTCAGAAAGAGTCTGCCTCAAGCTACCTCCTTCAACTTAACCCCACCACATCTTTTTCAGTCAATAGCTTAAAAATGCATTTTCAAAACATTCATTTAAGCACAATGCATTTTCAGTAATAACTCTGCATAGTTCTGTATGACACAGGAGCTCCATCAGGAATGCCTTTATTAAATTCCCCTTTGAGCTCCAATGTTCTTTATTTCCTGTCTTCTGTCATTGAATAGTTTCTGCTGTTCAGTTTGAAGCAGTTGCTGGAACATCATCATGTCAATGATGACTGTACAGAATGTCAGACATTATTATTTCATTAATGAGGTAGCTATACATCACCAGACATAGACACATTTTGGAAATAAAATACTATGCTTTATATCTTATTCTAAAGCTGACTTTACATTGGGGCATTTAGAAGATTAAAGCTTCTATACAGGGACTTAGATGCTCTATAACATCATTAGAAAATGCCATAGTAAAACATTTCCCAGTTTCCTCTTGGTCTTTCCCCTACCTCCTTAGAAACAAAACAAAACAAAACAGAACTCTAGTACTGAACTGGCATTTTCATAGTTACTAAGTGATTGTCATGCTAACAACCACTGATGTCTACAGAATCTAAAAGGAATCTAATGAATCTTAGGAATCTTAATGAATCTAAGGAATCTTAGAAAGCCTTTTCAATATTCTATCCCAGTATCTAATTTATAAACTTATATGAGAGGTTAGAAGTAACTTAGTGTGAACAGAGAGAAGACTTAGTCAATCAACAAGTGTTTAAATTCTTCCTATGTGCTAGGCATTGTGCTAAGAGTTGGGGATTTAAAGGGAAAGGGAGACAATAAGCATTTATATAGTGTCTGCTATCTGCATGGTTGGGGCAGCTAGGTGGCACAATGGATAGAGCACCAGGCCAGTAGTCAGGAAGACCTGAGTTCAAATGTGACTCAGACACTTAGTAGCTATTGAAACTCCCAAGTTGCTTACTCCTGTTTACCTCAGTTTTGTCATCTGTAAAATGAGCTGGAGAAGGGGAACTTCAGTATCTCTGCCAAGAAAACTCCAAATGGGCTCACAAAAACTGGACACAACTGAAAAATAATTGAACAACAGTAATATCCATGGCACTACGCTAAGCTCTTTTTACAAATATTATCTCATTTGCTTCTCACAACCACCCTGGGACATAGGTAACATTATTATCCCCATTTTAAGTGGAGGAAACTGAGGCAGGCAAAGGTTAAGTGATTTGCCCAGGGTCACCCAGCTGATAAGTGTCTAAAGCTGCATTTGAATTCAGGTCTTCCTGCTTCTAGATCTAGTTTTCTAGTCATTGGGCCTTCAACCTCCTCTATATAAAGAAAGGAAAAAACATGTTTCCAGACTTCAGGGAACCCAGAAGAGTCTAGCCTCAGACACACTGAGGTAACCTCTCAGTCTCCCAGGAAGTTTTTAAAAAACTGTTAGCTGTAAAGCAGAGGCCAGTCTGCATTGGTTGAAGGAGTTTCCATTTTATAAGGTTCTCTATTCCATGGGAATCACAGTTCTGGTCCAAATAGAGGTTTGGGGAAGGAAGGGGAGGGAAGGCTAAGAGAGGGAAGAGGATAGAAGAAGGAAGAAGATGAACTTAATAACTGAGCTGCCTTACACTTAATTCAAATCCTGCTTTTGACATATACTAGTGTGTGACTGTGGGCAAGACATTTAACCTTTTGGTGCCCCAGGTACCTCTCTAAGACTGTAAGTTGCAGAAGAGTGGCTAACATGCATTAGTAAAGTGAGCTTTCATCCCAGAAATTCCCTAGATGAAAACTTACAGGTCTAGATTCCTCTCCATAAAAAAAGGAAAATCTACCTATCTAATCATCTAATTAATAATCTCAAATCTTCCCCAATGCTACAACATGAATTTTCATCAGTTTTACTATAATGACTACCAATTTCTCAGAAAGCAGCTAATTTATTTCAAAGAAAAAAAATTCTCAAAAACATTGCATCTGCAGCTATATCACCATATCAACCAATCTGCTTTATTCGGTGTCTGAATGTCTTTTGTCCTTTAAGAGTAAGGTTCTTTTTTGAGCTATATCAGGAGATGATGAGCTAGACAAATATATTCTCTACTGAAGGTTAATGAGATAACATCACTGATGTATTGGCCAGTAACCCTTAGAATAAACAAACATGTGTTCGCTATCATAGCTCTAATTCTAAGAAATGCCACTTTTCAAGTCCTCAGTAGCTTGATAATAGTGCTGGCATTTCCTACCCTGCTCTGGATTGCCAGGTCAATTGTTCTCTGGTATTAATACTTCCCAGACTTTCTCTTTTGATGATAAATAATGTTAATAATGAAATGGAGCCAATCCTTCCAGCCCTCCCTACTTACTCTAATAGGAGTTGGAAGGAAGGCACTGCCTAGGATATCTCACTGTCTCAGATTCTTCAAAATGATATTTAGTCATGGAAATGTCTTCGAGAAAGGCCCTGGGTCCCCCTGTTTTTGGTTAAGCTCAGCCCGGTGGGGAGATTTCTGTATAATCATGACATCCACCATGAGGAGAAAGACCTGCCTCAAAGAGGGTCTTACAGTCTCCTACATGGATCCCCGAGCAATCCCCAGACCTCATTTTAGTTTTTCATCTCACCATTCACTGACACTAAACCTGTTACTAGAGCTACAAGCAAGCAGCAAAATTGATTGATTCGAATTTCACCTCTTGTTTCTGCCCCTGCATGTCCTGTAATAAAGATGCTAACCAGCAGTGAAAAGGCCCAAGGGGCAGCAGCCAGAGTGAGAGTGATGAATAGATGGCCTTAATATAGTGTTTTACAGTTCCAAAGCACTTGACATACGTTGTCTCATTCTATCCTCACAATAATCCTTGGAAGAAGCCAGTGCAAGTATTATTTTCCACATTTTACAATTGAGGGAACTACAGGACAGAGAAGATAAATGACTTACCCACGTTCACATAATAGCTAACATTCACAATGTGCTTTAAGGTTTGCAAAGCATTTCACATATATGATCTCATTTGATACTCACAATTAACTCTATGGGGTAAGTGCTATTATTATCTCCATTTTACAGATGAGGAAATTGAGACTGAGAGAGGTTGAATGACATGCTCTGGGTCACATAGCTGGTAACGTGTCTGAGGCAAGCTTTGAACTTGGGTTTTAATGAGTCCAGGTCCAGTGTGATCACCACCGTGTTGCCTGTCTGCTGCCACAGTTAGAAAAATGGAAAAGCCAGGAGTACAGGTCGGATCATCCAATTGCAGTATGCTTTCCACAGTAAGAAAAAAGAAATATGATTAGCAGTATTGTTGGCAATGGTAATGACTATTCAGATTCACATAGTGTTTTATGGTTTACAATGTGCTTTGTAAACATAAAGGTCACAAAGTAGATAATCAAACCTCTATATGACTTGAGACATATTAACTGTCTTCAAATATTTGAAGGGTTGTCATGTGGAAAAAGCATTAGCCTTCTTCTGGTTGGTCCTGGAGGGTAGAAATTGGAACAGTGTTTTCAGGAGATAGTATTTATATTAGCTTAATATAATGCAGACCTTCCTCCTCACAATCCTAATGTTTGTCCAAAAATGGAATGGACAGTCTTGAGACTCATTGGAAGTCCTCAGCCAGAAGCTGGCTAATCAGTTACTAAATACTGGGCAGATGGAAATTGTACATCGAGTAACATTGGACTAGGTTTCTGAGGTTCCTTATTCTACAATTCTATGATTTTAGGAATAATCAAGAAGTGAATGTATATGTTTCTTAGGGAAACAGCCATGGAGGCTATTTGTAAGTGAGAATTATAAAAACATGTATGTTGTAAGTGTCCTGAATGCTCTGGCATTTGTAAATACTGATGTTTTAATAATTTAGAACATAGAAGGTAGCTAGCTAGAGCTGAAAGGAGAGTTAGACACAGATGTGCGGGTAAATGTTTAACAGTTGACTTTCTGGGAGAAAAAAAGTACAACAGCACTCTTTTTCAATATAACTTACCTTATTAATATTTTTCTCCATCACTTTCTTAAGTCGAGATAATCAACACAACAATAAATCAAGCTGATCTGCTGATATCTGAGGTATAAATAGTTACAATGAAAATTTAACAATTGTCTCTCCATGTGCTGGTACAAGCTAACTCTAGCATATTACTGTTTAAGAGATCACCTAGTTAGACCCGTTGGTTTTGCAGATGAGAGAACTAAAACCCTGAAAATTAAATGGCTTTCCTAAGGTCAGTTAGGGAGTCAGTGGTAGAATCAAGATGCAAACTGATGAGGACCATCTTGCCTTTGGATTTATTTTGCCCAATTTTCCCTATCATTAATGTGACAAAATAAACGTGAAGGAAATCTGCTTGTCTCCAGCAACCAAAGTGCTGAAATGATACGATCTCAGCCATTCTGACTCATAAGATTGTAGATTTAGAGGTAATCTAGTCCAACTCTCATTTGACCAACATGGACTCTGAATCCCAAAGAACTTCAATGGTTTTACCAGGGACTCAAACACAGTAAGCATCAGAGCCAGAAATTGAACCAGGGTCTGAGGATTCATAAAGTCTTCGAGGGGCTGGAAGGGAGTTTAGCAACCTAGTCCCCATGTCTTCATTTTCCCTTTAATTCTAAGTCCCCCTCTGGATCTACAGCAAAAGATTTTTTTTCTTTGAGGAGTCCTTGATACTCTGTTTCAGTCCATTAAAGGAAATTATTTTATTCCTTTTTTTCTCTCAGGAGTAGACTAGTGAATATAAGTAGCTTTATTGCGTTTTCAGTCTTTCCATAATAACAGAAGTCTCCTAAGCATTTCAACTTGGCATCTCCATTCAATTAGTGAAGAAAGGATGTCAGATCAGGACATTGACACTTGCTTTTACACATTGGGTGATTTGGAGCTGATCTTGTTTGGACGCCTACACTACAACCACAATGTGGCTTTCTAGGGTGTGTTGGGAGGCCAAGACATTTCATAAGTCAACAGGTGCTTTTGAAGGTGGGTACTTCCCTTCTTTGCAAATGATTCAGGCAGCAGGTTTATTCTCTTTTGATTCAAAATATCTTGCACTGGAATTTTACCCCATTAGCTCAAGACAGTTTTCTTTCTGGGACTTTCAAGTTCAGAGGATATCTTGTTACAGTAAGTATGCTCTCCAAGGTACATAGGCCAGCTTTGTTTTAGAATGAATGATTTTTTAAAAATTGTTTACTTATCCAACTTGTTCATCAAGTCAGCAAATTTTGATTAAGGACCTACGAAGTGAAAGGTTGTACTTCTAAGGTACTCAAGATTTGGGAAAGGACAGGTACACAAATTTGATAGAGGAGAAAGTGAGAAATGAAAAAGATCTCTAAAGAAAGTGCTGTGGAAAGTTTGAGGAGATAAATCATTTTCACTTTGGTTAGGGGACTCAAGGGTAGTGGACTGAAAAAGGCAAAACTTTTTTTCATAAGAAATCCTATAAAATCCTATTTTTATCCTCATTTTTCTTGAAAAATATAGACATTGTTCTTTTGTTTAAAATATCTTATTGTTATTTTTTGTTTTTACATCAATTACATTTCTTCCAGTATTCCTCGTCTCCCTCCCAGAGAAGCATTCCATATAAAAAAAAGTATTTTTAAAGAAAAAAAGAGGAAGAAGGAAAAATCAGCACAACTGATCACTTCACTGGGAAAAATGTGGAAAATATGTGCTAACTTCAATATTTCAATGGACTAGTGATCTTGTCAATTGGTACTCTCTATATAGGTGCAGACTAAACCAACCCCAGCCCAACATATGCCTTTTGATCCATTGGGCTTCTTGTTCAAAGTTTTGGCACGGTATAGTAGAACCCCATCTCCCATCCCTTCCTCTAACTCTTTCTACATATTGGAGTTACTCGTGATGGACTTAAGTTGTACATTTGCTATCCTTCATTTTTGCAGCATCTTCCATCTTTTCTGATGATAGGCATTTCCTCAGTGATAATCCTTATACTATTCAAGATAAATTGAAAGTTTTTGTGTTAGAAAGGGGCACGATGTAGAGATATTGGGTCTGGCAGTGGTATATAGGATGGATTTGAGAGAGTTTAGAGTTAGAGTCTCAGAAATAATCTAACCCAACACTCCCCCCAATTTTTAAGGTGGAAACTGAGGTCAAGTGATTTGCCCAAATTAATTTAGGTAATAAGCAGAACTAAGATACGAACCTAGTCTTAACTCCAGATTCAGTGGTCTTTACAACACATCTGCTATCCTGTATTCTATATATAGGTTATTGCAATTATTGAGCTGTGAAATAATATGCCCCTGGAATAGGATAGGAATGGAAAGAAAGATGCAGATTAAAAAAAATAGTTATGAAGATAAAAAGAACAGACTTTCGCAGTTAGATTTTTGGTTCAAAATAAAGGGAGGAGTCCATAATGACTCCAACATTTTAAACCTGGCAGATAGGGAGAAAAGTTACAGTGTTTTGGATGATAATAGAAGTTATGAGGGAAGCTTCTTTAAATACAAGAATTCCAGAAATCTTTTTTCCACAATCATTGTCTTCAAGGGAAGAGATTTAGAAACAGGGTAGTACATTGATGTTCGTATGGGATGATCAGGGGAACCTCAGAAATCAGAAAGAAGCTAGAGGAGTTTGTGCTTCAAATTTATAAGCAGAATTACTGAGCCACATAAAATGCAAAGCAGTCCCTTCCTGATATCTCATGGTGATTTTTGAACCTTGCCCACACACTGAATCATCATAATATAAATGTCACCCAGTGAGGGTTCAGTAAACAAAGTAAAACGACAGGATGTCAAAAGAGCTTGCTGCAGCTCATCAGCTCTTGCAAGGCCATTGACTCACTCTTCTTCTTTACTTGAATATACAGTGGATTGTAAATGGCAAATGTATAGCATTGTGTTCAGTAGTGGGGAAAAGGGGCACTGAGTCTACCTAGCAAAGACCATCAGATTCAATTGTGGAAGACATCTCGTCTATTTAAAAATGGCCCAACCAACATCCTGCTTCTGGGCATATATACTTCAAGGAGGTCAAAGACTGATAGAAAAGTCACATGGGGCACTTTTTGTGGGGAGCAAAGAAAGATCCAAACTAAAAATAAAGTGGATGCCAAATATGAGAAGTTCAGAGGAAAGTAGGAAGACTTGTATGAAGTGAATGCAGAGGGAATCAGAAAAACATTCACAATGACTACAATAATGTAAATGAAAAGAACACTAATGAAGCAGAATTCTGAGTCATTGTGCTGACCAATCTCAGCCCATAAGGAACCTTTCAGTAGAGAGGTTGGGGCGGGGGGGAGGGGGGGGGGTCAGGATGGGTCACTGTGTCAGTTTTGCTGAACTGTTTTTCTTTTCAAAAGTGAGGACTTGCGGCCATGATGGTGTTAGTGTTCATGTGTACGTCCAGTTTGGAGGGTTGGGACACTCCAGAAATGACTAATAGAAAAACAAAAGCAACCAATTAAACTTTTTCTTTCTTTTAAGGAATATAAGCTCCTAGAGAGCAAAGGCAATGTTTTATTTGTCCACATTCTAAGCACTTATTTTGCCTCTCAGCATCACCAAGTGCTTAATATTGTGCTTGGCACGTAGTAGACACTTAATGAATGCTAGTTGACTGAGTGAGTTGGCTGACAGACCTTATAAAATAGAATGATGTAGTGGATGCAGGGCCCCTTCATTGTTAAGTCCTATCTCAAACCACAGGCAAGTCATTTAGTCTCTCATTGACCCTAATACAATTGGAAAACTCTTAAGTTAAAGATGAGCAGGTGGAGAGAATTTACACACCAGGGAGTTTCCTGCACTTAGCACAGTGCCCACCTTAGCACATATAGTAAGAGTTTAATATAGGAAGAGCTCAATAAATGCTTATTGGCTTCACTAATGAAATTCTAGTCCCCAATTAAAAAAAATTCCCAGTATCTACCACAGCATCTTGCATATAGTGGATGTTAATGAATGAGCATTTTAGATTGAACTATTTAATTTCTTTCCTATTTCTAGTTAGGAAAGATGAATGTTGGCCCTTATTTCTTCTGTTCAGTTTTCACCCTTACTTCTTCATTACTACTTATTTACTAAGGAGAGCAGTTTCAGAAGAACTTACTTGTAGGACTATACAAGACCATTGGTATTCTCACTTTCTTTAAAGTAAAAATATTGGGGGGAAAACAACTCTGCCTAGTAGGAGGTTCAGTGTAAGGAGGATTTTGTTATCCTTTTTAGTTTAGTTTCTCAGTGTCCATGGCCATGGCAATGTCTTGTTTCCAGGTGTTAAATAATAACTATCAGAATAACCCCAAAGATTCTAGATAGTAATTCCTAGAATAGTGATAGACAGTCCTACGGAGGCTGTGCCATAAGATAAGGAGTGATATAATGTAATATTTACTACACTTGCACAGAATGATGATGTTGCTAAAGTTAACTTGTGAGCTTAATGTTGGCAAGATGTCTTCTTTGTCTGTTGCCCTATAAAGCAGGTGGGCACTCGTCAGTGAGATGGGAGAAACCATGGGCAGAGGCAGTTGCCCCCTCTTCTCGCCCATCCATATGAGAAGGGTGATTAGGGAGTACTGTAGGAACTGGTTTCCCCCCAATCTTTGAGAAGACTAGACTACAATAAAGCTGATTATTAACCCCTCTGAAACTGTCTGCCTGTCTGACCAGATCAGGAGTGAACCTATTAAAGGCTGGAGACCAAAACCTCCAGTGCAACAGATGTTCATAAGATTTGGAGCTAGAAGGGATCTTAAAAGTTATCTAGTTATTTACTAGGCAGTTAAAAAAATTCACCATGTTACTGGATAGAATTTTTTTAAAACTCACTTAATTTTAAAAAGGAAGAATACGAGGCCCAGATAATTGCAGTCACTTGCCCAGAGTCACACAGATACTAATTAAGAAGAGTAAGGACCTGAACCCAAGTCCTTTGACTCCATGTCAAGTACACTGTGCAGAGTCTGCCATTGTGATCTAGTATTGATTGGCAAACAAACCCCAGAGATAGCAAAAAGGAAAATCTTCAAGACCTTATGCAAATATCCTGGGTCACTGAAAAGGAATCACTCCCTACCAGGCCCATAACTTGGAGGGTTAAAAGTGTTCAGTTAAACCAGGGTTTTGTGATCTTAGTAGAGTTTGTTGAGTGAGTTTTACAATTCATTATTTTGACACATTTCAAGGTTCTCCTGCAAACGAAATCATTTTATAAAAAGAAATGCAATCTAAACATCTATACAAAATGTCTATGGAATCCTTCCTTGTTCGGGGGTAGGGAGCCGCTGGTTAAGAACAATACCATCCACTAGAAGAGTGCCTATCTTTAATACTTATTATTGGGTCTTGCTAATATAACAAGCAATTCCCTTTCTTTTCCTGTCCTTCCTCCCTTCTCACCTGTGCCTTTGCCCTCTTTTATCATTAAAAAGAATTTCATATGTTTGCAGGGTCAATGAAAGAAATTCCGACAGGGCACATATATGTACAATATAACCTTCAGGCATGAACATTATACAAGGACATCAAGTTCCTTTCACAATAAGCAAGCTAATTAACTAACGAAGTTTGGGGATAGTTTGAACTTTCTCTGACTCAGATTAGTTGCAACTATGCCTTCCATTAGAATACAGCATGATCCAATGGAAAGAGCACTGGGTTTGGAGTCACAGGACATGGTTTCAAATCTTTTCTTTGACAGTTAATGAGCTGGGTAAATCTGGGCAAGAATAGGTCCTTGCTTCAGTTCCTCCCTTTGTAAAATGACAGAAGCCTTTGACCTTTATATTGTGACTTCTCTTTCCGGCCTTAAAATACCCTCTTCTAGGGAATGACCTTTTATTTTTGAGAAGTTTCTATCAGTGAACTACTTGCCTCTTAAAATGCCTCTGCATGCCTACAGTTGTGCTTGTACAATTACCTCAGCCTATAGTTATCCTTTCCATCTCAAAATTCTTACACCAGATTGAGTGATCAAAGGCAATGAACAAATGGTTTACAGAAGAAAGAAAATAGAAAGAATCAGCAACCACATGATAGATTGTTCCATATTCAAATTAAATCTGAGGTTTTCTCCATAGCCAACAATTGACAAAAATGAGAAAAAAACCAGAAACAGTAGATTATGGCAATGGAGATGGAAGTTAGGTACATTCTACTGTTGGTATAGCTATGAGGCAATCCAACCATTCTGGAAATGTTTGGAACCATGAAATAGGAGTTACTAAGCTGTTGAAGAGTCATATGGAATAAGAGTTCATACATACCCTTTAACCCAGTATTCCCAATATAGGGCTGCTGCCAATGGAGCAGGAAGTTAACCTGAATGAAGAAGTAAAGTGTCCTAAGAGAGACACGGAGCAGCATACCTTGCTTCTTCATCCAGATTAACTTCTTACACAGGTAAAATTACTTTCTTAAGGTCATACAGCTAGTCAGTGGAATAATCAGGACTTGGAACCCTGGTATCTTGATTTCTCTATTTGGCTACCTTATGATGTAAATAATTACATCATTGTTGTTTTGCTATCTTTGGTTTTATTTGGTTAACTTAAACAGGGGTGGGAACCTACAGCCTTGAGACTGAACTTGAGGACCTAGAGGGCCCTATGTGGCTTTGAGGTGGTAGATTCCCCACCCCTCAATTTGAACTTTATAAACATTGTAGACCCAAGGCAATAATTAATTTTGGTTACAGTCACCTATCTCATATAGATTTTTCTTATAAGGTTAGCTACTTTCCTTACAAATGGCTTTCTTAAATCTATTCTAGACCAATGTACAGTATCCTCTTCATTTCTGATAAAGCTTTGTCTTTTGGGGCACCTTCTTATCTCAATGTGGAGGGATTTATATGTATAAACTCCTTTGAGAGAAAAATGGGAGTTATATGACTAAATCTAAAGTGTATCCAGATAGGGTTATATTTTTATCCCTAGCAGTGTAACCCTATCTTAATGTGCTGGGGATTTATGCATGTAACTTTCATTAACACTCAAAAGACTCCACATACGCAAATCCTTTCAAATAAAGTTCAGAAAATACTCCTGAAACTTTGAAAACCTGGCTGATCTTGCAACCAGATTTTAAAGCTAGGTGGTTTCTTATGTTGGCCCAATATTTGAGGTACCATAGTTAATATTCTTGTAGGGTGGTGTTTTTCTCCTCCTTTGGGCTTTGAAACCTTTTTAAAAATTATGTAAAAGTAGTTTTATCTTTTCAGTGCCAGGGAGTATTTCTAATTTTTCTGGGTCTTTCTTCAGACAGGAAAACGAATTAGCAATCGGAGTATTTATTATTCATTACATGTCCACACATGAATGATGCTGGTGACCGATGTAGGTAATTAAACTGAAAGACAATAAAAGCATTCATCGCAGGCATCATCAATGCCAATCATTTCTTCATTGTCTAAGCTCTGGGATGCTGTTTAACAAAGCATGACTTCAGTGTGATGTCACTTTGAGGAGCCAATCAAAAATGTTGTCATATGCACAGTGATAATATTCTTGCTTTAGGGAAAACCAAAAATAAGCAGGCAGCAGGTCTGCAGTAAAAATGTGCCTTAGTCCTCTTCATCTTTTGGGAGGTGGTACTTTAGTGATCTGGGACCTAATTAAAAATAAAGCACTATGGGTTGCTATGTGTTTGGGAGCTCTTGCGTAGAGCTATTAAGGTAAAATTAAAATACTCTCTAAGACATTCCTCCTCCATGAATAATAATGACTCCAGCTCTTCATATTGTGGGGCAAAAGGGCATACCAAAGCTAAAACAAAAAGAAAAGGATAGTGTAGTTGCTTAATGATTTTTAAGGCTGGGCCTCCACAAAGCCCAGTAAGTACAACTGGTAGAAAAGTAAAGAATTTAGTTAGAAGTTTTAGTGTCATGAGAATAACCATTCTGTCTTTTTTCCCATTTAAATTAATTTTAGCCCATCCTCTTTATGGATGTAGACACATTCTAAGTAACTAGGTATTGGCTGTCAACTTGGTTTCAACAGAAACAGAATGACATGTTGTGTGGTGGGAGCCATTCTGTGAGGAATGTTGTGAGTGAGGGCACTTCTGGTGATACATGTGAGATCTCAGCTCTGTGTTTCTTGGGATGCCCCTGATACATGTGTAATTAAATGAATAAATCAAATACTGTAATCCCATTTCCTGACACTGAGAAGGAAATGCTAGGCCTGCCTGAAAATGAGTCTTCTTTTTGAACTAGCTGAAATTTGATTAGAATCATAGGCCAATAGATAGAAGTGAGAAAAGAGACTGTTGGGTCCAACCACCTCTCAAACAAGCTGAGGCTTGTAATGGTTAAGGGACTTGGTCAAGGTTACAGTTCTAGTAAGTAGAAGAACAGGGCCGGAGTTAGCCCCAGTGCCATGCTGCAACTACACTGTCATATTAGAGAGGTAAGAGAACCCAAAGAACATAAGTATGGATGGGGAGAACTATTATCTTGAATTCACTGCCTCTGTGTATCCAATCTGAAATGGTTTAGGTACTATAATTCTCTTACTGAGGTTCCATTTTGTGTCCAATGTGAGCTGTTTAATTTACAAGCTGCTACTGAAATACAAATTCTTATTTGTGCCAATATCCTTCTTTACTCAAAGGGTCCACTAACTCATGTCACAAAAGATGTTGTATAGAAAGTTGAAGTAAAAAGATTCTGTGATTGATGGTGAAACTCCCTAAATGCTCCTATTCACTGAGTATATCACATGAATGTCATCAAACCTCTTCTACTACAAGGCTACTTCAAAGCCACTTCAGGGATAGCAACAGCAGCTATTCACACTGAAAAAACAATATGGATGAAAAATATCAAATTCCACTTGTTGACAGAGAGGAGACCTTTTGAATTAGTCCATCAATATCTATGTTTTGGGTAGGTCCTGTGACTTTGAGTCCAAGATTAAGAGTCTTTCTCTTAGATCATAATGGCATTTTCTTGAAAAGAATGAATAATTTCTTTGAATGGTGAAGGATATTGGTTTTCAGTTTTGAAGACTCTGTCATAGGAAAGAAACTGACAAACAGGACTCTTAAAGATTACTAGCATGGTTATATAGGTAGTTAGAAGCAAAGTGGAATTCAGACTGGAAGTCCTCTGACTGAGGATGCAATTCTCTCTCTAATACTCTTAGCATCTACATTTTTTAAAGTCTTCCAGGCTGGGATTTAGATATGCTAATTGCTACTTAAGATTTTGTGACTCTGGGAACAGAAAGATAAGGTAGTTTTCCCATTTTTTTTTAGAAAACATAAAAGGTATTGTACAATTAGGCAGGTAGGTGGCACAGTGGATAGGCCTGAAATTGGAAAGATTTAAATTCTAATGCATCCTCAGATGCTAGCTGTGTGACTCTGGTCAAGTCATTTAACCTTGTTTGCCTCACTTTTCTCATCTGTAAAAATGAGCTAGAGAAGGAGAGGGCAAATCACTCCAGTATCTTTGCCAAAAAAATCCCAGATGTGGTCAGGAAGAGTCAAACATGACTGAAACAAATGAAGAAATTCTACCATTACAAAAAAAAAAAAAGAATTATGAGCAAGTCTGTATTTTTTAATGTAGAAATCAGGCAGAACTCAGAAGAATGGACAAATAGATTGAAGTTTTCCAAAGGGGAAGGTCCCTTAACATAAATCCTGCTACCATAGAGGACTATAAAAGCTTTTTGTGAAATTTCCCAGTTGCCAAAACAATCCTGTTGGGTCAACCTGACCTTTTAACCAACAAAGAACGTGCTGAAGAGTGCTGACTGCATCAAGATTTGCAAAATCCCTAACTGGTCACATGTACACTATTATCATTACCTTTTCTCATCCGTCAATGCACATAGACACACAAACTCCTGTGAAAATATTCCCCTTTGTGCTTAATCATGGCTGATTGAACTACACTAGCTGTAAGTCTCATGGTCATGATGGATGCTGACATTGTTGCTGTTGCTGCTGGGGCTATAGGTGGGGTCATTTTGTCTTTTGAATAAGGGAGAACTATTATTACCATATAGGGAGCCAGAATGGAGAGATAGTTGATTAATAAAAAATGCTACATGTGAATGTATGCATGTATGTACATATATACTCACACATATACATGCATGCATGAATGCATATATATATATATATATATATATATATATATATATACACATACATATGCATCGTGTATATATTGCCAGGCCTCAGAAGAGTGCCTGGCACAAAATAGGTGTTCAATGAATGTTTATTGATTAATTGATATATATATATGTAAAATATATATACATATTATCACCAATCTGTCTATCTCCCTATCATTTATGTATATTTCCCCTGATTATTTTTTGTGTAGGAAACTCCTGGGAAAAAAAAATTCTCCCTGAGGAAGCGGGGAACACACAGTGCAGCCCAGGAAGCACAGAGCGCAGCCTAGGAAGTGTGGAGCACAGCCTGGACATGGCAGGGACAAGACCCTGAACAGACTTCAGGGAGCCACCAGTAGCACCAATTTCCAGATTGCTAGACCCACAAACAGCTTCAAAGGTCAATGGGAGGACTCCTTCACCCAGGAGGGGGGAGTGGGGTCTGGAGTGGCACCCCTGAGAGACCTCCACCAAAATGTGTGAGGGGGGGAAGAGGGAGAGAGAAAATTGAGCAGCTGATCTGAATCTCAACCCTGAGCTCAGCCCTGACAAAGAACTCAGAAATCAAGTAACTGACTGGGAAAATGCCCCCCAAAAGGAAAAACAATAAGACAATAGAAGGTTACTTCTTTGGTGAACATGTATTTTCTGTCATCCTTTCAGATGAGGAGGAATAATTTAGGTCTTCAGAGGAAAACGTAAAAGTCAATGCTTCAGCATGCAAAACCTCCAAAACAAATATGCAATGGTCTAAGGCCATGGAAGAGCTCAAAAGGGATTTTAAAAATGTGAGAGAGGTGGAGGAAAAATTGGGAAGAGAAATGAGAGAGATGCAAGAAAACCATGAAAAGCAAGTCAACAGCTTGCTAAAAGAGACCCAAAAAAAGGCTGAAGAAATGAACACCTTAAAAAATAGACTAACTCAAATGGCAAAAGAGGCCCAAAAAGCTTATGAGGAGAAGAATGCTTTAAAGAGTAGAATTAGCCAAATGGAAAAGGAGGTCCAAAAACTCACTGAAGAAAATAGTTCTTTAAAAATTAGAATGGAGCAGATGGAAGCTAATGACTTTATGAGAAACCAAGAAATTACAAAACAAAACCAAAAGAATTAAAAAATAGAAGATAATGTGAAATATCTCATTGGAAAAACAACTGACCTGGAAAATAGATCCAGGAGAGACAATTTAAAAATTATGGGACTACCTGAAAGCCATGATCAAAAAAAGAGACTAGACATCATCTTTCATGAAATTATCAAGAAAAACTTCCCTGATATTCTAGAACCAGAGGGTAAAATACATATTGAAAGAATCTACTGGTCACCTTCTGAAAGAGATCCAAAAAGAGAAACTCCTAGGAATATTGTACCCAAATTTCAGAGTTCCCAGGTCAAGGAGAAAATATTGCAAGTAGCTAGAAAGAAACAATTTGAGTATTGTGGAAATACAATCAGAATAACACAGGATTTGGAAGCTTTTACATTAAGGTTTCAAAGGGCTTGGAATATGATATTTCAGAAGTCAAAGGAACTAGGATTAAAACCAAGAATCACCTACCCAGCAAGACTGAGTATAATACTTCAGGGGAAAAAATGGTCACTCAATGATATAGAGGACTTTCAAAAAGGGAGGGCAAATGGGAGAAGGAAGTAATTAGAAGTAAACACTTATGGGGAGGGACAGACAGGGTTAAAAGAGAGAACAGAATAAATGGGGAGCAGGATAGGATGGAGGGAAATATAGTTAGTCTTACACACCATGACTATTATGGAAATCTTTTGCAAAACTACACATATATAGGCCTATATTGAATTGCTTGCCTTCTTAGGGGGAATGGGTGGGGAGGGAAGAAAGGAGAGAAGTTGGAGTTCAAAGTATTAGGAACAAAGGAAGTAATCAGAATGCAAGACGTTTTGGGGTGGGGGAGGGGAGAGATGGGGAGAAAATTTGGAACTCAAAATTTTGTGGAAATGAATGTTGATAACTAAAAATTATAAATAAACATTTAAAATTAAAAACAATTCCTCCTACCAGTGCTTCTATCTGCATCCTATTTATAGGCGTAGAAAATTGCCTGGGACACTGAAAGAATAAGAAACTTACTCACCCAATACATATCAGTCAAGACATGAATACAGGTCATCCCAGCTCCAAGGCCAACTCTTTATCTGCTATTCCATGTTGCCTTTCTAATGAACATTATAAAATGAGAAATTAAGCTCTTAAAACAAGAACTTCTTTTTTTAAATTAAAGAATGCAGTACCAGCAACCAACCTGTGGATTGAAATAGAACAAATTCACTTCCAGTTTCTCAGAGAAGCATACCAAGGTCTTCACAAATATAGCAACACGATGGAACTCAAGAAGCCTGGGTTATCATTTGGATATCTTCAAATGCTCTCTGCCTAATGTTCCTGTATCACTTAAAAAGATAATAGGGTGGGTAGACAGTTTCTAAAGAACATGGAGATTCTTAGAGGGCCCTGGGCTCATATGAATGTGTACAAAATCACATGAGCATTGTGTTGGCCTAAAAAACCAGGCTTGTATAAGAAGTTACCTGAAGATGTAGAGGGACTTCCTGAATAAGACTACTTATCTATCTCTTTTTTTTTTCAATCATACATTTAGTAAGTTTCAACTACATACAAGGCACTGTGCTAGATGATGGAATAAAGAGATGCAATTAGATAGTTACTGTTTTCAAGGAACTTATAGGTTCCTAAGGAATACAATGTGTACACAGACACGTATATTTACACATACTCACATACACACAGAGAGAGGGGTTGGATACCTGAGAGCCAGCGTGGCTTCAGAAAGGGCCAAGGAACAGTTGATATTGTGTTTGCTGCCCGACAACTCTAGGAGAAATGCCAGGAGCAGAACAGAGTTCTGTACACGTTTGTAGATGTGACCAATGCCTTTGACACTGTGAGTCGTGATGGCTTATGGAAAATTGTGTCAAAATTTGGTTGCCCAGAGAAGTTCATCAATATTGTACATCAATTTCATGATGGCATGTTTGCCCAGGTTCCGGATAATGGACAAAGCTTTCGTATCTTCCAAGTCACCAGTGGAGTGAAACAGGGCTGTGTGCTTACTCCCATGCTTTTCAGCATGATGTTTTCAGCCATGTTGACAAATGCTTTCAATGAAGATGAACACAGCATCAAGGTCAACTACCATACTGATGGTAAGTTCTTTGATTTGAAAAGGTACAAGCCAAGACCAAAGTGGAGGGAGTATTTGTCATGATTTTCTGTTTGCAGATGATTATGCACTCAACATAACCTCTGAAGCTGAGGTGCAACAAAGTATGGATCAATTCTCTTCTGCCTGTGCTAATTTTGGCCTAATAATTAACACCAAAAAAACACAGGTGCTCCATCAACCACCACCACACCATCCATACATGGAACCATCAGTTACAACAAATGGAGAAGTTTTGAATGCTATGGATAAGTTTACTTACCTTGATAGTGTACTTTCCAGGGATATACACATTGACAATGAGGTTGACACATGCATTGCCAGAGCTAGCTCAGTGTTTGGGAGGCTCTAAAGAAGTATTTGGGAGGGAAGAAGTATTAGACTGACTATCAAACTGAAGGTCTACAGAGCCGTTGTACTGACCTCATTATTATATGCTTATGAAACATGGACAGTCTACCAGTGCCATACCAGGAAACTGAATTTCTTCCATTTGAACTGTCTTAGGAAGATTCTGAGGATCACCTGGCAAGATAAGGTATCAGACACTGAAGTCCTTGCTCGAGCTAAACTGCCAAGTATTCAAGTTATGCTTCAGAGAGCTAAACTCTGATGGGCTGGCCACATTGTTCCAATGCAAAATGTATACTTGCCAAAAAGACTATGGTGGCCAGAAGAAACAATACAAGGACACTCTCAAGGTCTTTCTCAAGAACTTTGAATTTGACTGTGCAACATGGGAGACACTGTCACAGGACTGCTCAACATGGCATGACCACATCAGAAAGTGTGCTGTGCTCTATGAGCAAAGCAGAATTGGGACAGGACAAAGTAAATGCAGGATGCACAAATTTGGAGTATTCACCCCCAAAATTCATATGGAGTATCTGTGCTTAACCTGTGGAACAGCATTCTGAACTCATGTTGGTCTGATCAGCCACAGTCGGACACACTGAAATTTCACTTTACAATGATGATGTAATTTTGGTCCTCTTTGAGGACGGACAACAACCAACCAACACCAAGTGATGATGGATGACAGACAGTATCACCCTCATTCCCTTTCTGGGTGTGTGGTGGCAGTGGGGAAACTCCCCATGTGGGGAGCCTCTGACAACACCAAGTGCAGATTCATTTGCCTACCATCCTGTCAGTAATTTCAGTCTGGTTGTCTCAGATTCCTGAGAAGGTTGTGAAGTGCCCCCCAGAACACACCAATTATGTTTCCTGGCTTCCCTCGGCACCTTCCCATGAACTTCTGTATTGGCTCTGACATCTGATCTCCCCATCCTATCTTCAATCTGACACTGTCTCTCACCAGCAAGGAAAAGACAGAGAAACTGTTTTCTGAATTATATTGGAAGTAAGTAAACAAAACTTCAGAGACAGAGGCTGAAGCTAGTCTTCAGAGACAGAAATAGAGGAGAAACCTGCCCCCCTCATTTAACATCTAGTATCTGGTTTCTAGAAATGGAAGGTGTTGGGATCTAGAGAGTTACAAAGGAGAAACTCACCGGTCAGGCAAAGGAAATGAGTTCTGAGTTTACGATATTTCCTTCAGGTAACTGGAATCATTACTTAGAGGGAAAAGGATTTCACAGAAAAATGATAATCCTGATGTGGTGGCCCATGCCTGTAACCTCAGTTGCCAGAGAGGCTGAGGCTGGTGGATCCCTGAGCCCCGGAAATTCTGAATTCAAATAGAGTTAAAGCCAATCTCTGGAAAGGGAGGGAGGGAGAAGAGAGTTGCTATGTTGCCTTAGGAGAGATGAACTGGACCAGGTCAGAAAGGGAGCTGATCAAAAGTCATTGCTGTTAACTAATAGAATCAGTCAGTGAAAAGCCCCTGTACCTCTCACCTGAGTAAAATAGGGAGACAGTTTTTCCAAGATAGATAATACTTCTATCCCCTGGCAACATCTCTATTAAAATTACTTTGTATTATATATTCTATATGTATAACATACATTGCATAACATACATGTATATACAAATATACATAATATATTCACACATGTATATACATATATATGTTATATATATGTAGGTATGTGTATAATGGTATAGTAGTACATCTTAACCAGCTTGAGAGGGAGGGGGAATGATATACTTCTAAGTGTAATCCACATTGTTAACATTTTCTGTATTACTTTCTTAAGTCTAGACAATCAGCAAAACAATAAATCAATCCTCAATTTGCTGTGTTCCTCAGTGTGAGAGATGTAGATATTCACACTGAAAATTTCATAATTGACTCTCACAATCTGGTTTAAGCTGGCTGTAGTATTCATAGGGGGAGTCTTTAGTGGACTCTACAAAAACGTGTATAGTAGAAGCCGTCACAGGGATGAAGTCCTTGAATTCTAAGGATCCTTCTGATCATCATTTCAATTTCCTAAACACAACCCATGATTCCCTGCTAGTCCCAAGGACTACCCTAGAGGGTGTCCTGAGATGAACTGAAAAGGGAAGAGTACTTCACATAAACACTATAGAACATTTCTTGTGTGCTGGTGGGGAAAGGAATAATATTGGAGAAACAGACAAGACCTCTGGGTTCCCTTTCACACCTACATCTGTGATACTAAGAACAGGTTCCTATCCATATGCACCTTCCATTCTAACAGAAGAATATCAGCTCATATGTATGTGGGCTTACAAGGGCCCTGCCCCACAATAACAAGGAAATTAAGGCCAAGAATACCCAAATAACTTGTTTACAGTCACCTGATTCATAAATTTTAGAGCCAGACTTTGAATTTGGTCTTCTGACTCCAAGGCTAATATTCTTTCCATTCTATGGCTCTGTCTCTCAGCACCATAATCTACAGGCGAGTCATTCCACAATCAATATATTTCAGAGGGTCACAAACACAGGAGAGGGGTAAAAAAGCTCATGCTGGGTCTTATAATTTGAATTCAGATGAGAAGCAGCAGCATTTCAATAAAAAGATCTACAGTAATATCACTTAATTCATCAAGCAGCTTTAAATAAATTAAATAATAAATGTAAGCAGTTTATTAAGCAGTTTGGGTCTTTTTTGGCCAAGCACAGTGCTAGGTGCTAGTGACACAAAATTAAAAAGCAAGACAGTCCAGGCGAGACTTGTTATTTGTTGCTCAGTGGTGTCTGACTCTTTGTGACCCCATTTGGGGTTTTCTTGGCAAAGACTGTGGAGTAATTTGCCATTTTTTTCTCTACCTCATTTTATAGATGAGGTAACTGAGGCAAACAGGGGTAGGTGACTTGGCCAAGGTCATACAACTAGTAAATGAGGCCAGATTTGAACTTTTAAGATAAATCTTCCTGATTCCAAGTCCAGTGCTCTATCCACTGTGCCAACCCTCTGCCCCTTGAGGCAAACTACAAGTACATAAAAAAGCATATGCATAATAAATACAAGTTGAATGAGGGAGGCACAAGTAGCTGGGGGTGTCAGGAAAGGCTTTGTGTAGAAGGTATTGCTTGGACAGGAAGGAAATAAGGATTGTAAGAGGCTGAAGTGAGATGGGATCGTATTCCAGGCCTGGAGGACAGCCAAAGCAAAGGCATAAAGATGGAAGATGGAGTGTCGTGTGAGGAATAGCAAAGAGGCCAG
Source organism: Bettongia penicillata ogilbyi (assembly GCA_023548195.1). NCBI lineage: Eukaryota > Metazoa > Chordata > Mammalia > Diprotodontia > Potoroidae > Bettongia > Bettongia penicillata. The sequence continues at coordinate 7,216,074 of JAJHZJ010000318.1, read as the reverse complement.
TTTGGCTGGACTGTAGAGTTTATGAAGAGTTTTGAAATTTCAATACATGAGTTTATAATGATCCTATAAGCAACAAGGAGCCATCGCAGTTTACTTGAATGGAGGAGTTGCATGGTGAGTATCTTTCTGGCATATGAGTGGAGGATGGATTGGAGGGGGGAGAGACTAGAAGCAGCAAAACCAGTTGGGAAGATACTGTAATAGATTAGGCAAGAAGTGTGTGGGTGGAGATGTCTGCTTGTGAGGAGGGAGAAGAGGACAACTGTAAGAGACAGAAACTACAAGATTTGGCAACTGATTATATATGTGGGGTGAAGGTGAATAGGAATAATGACTCAGTTTACAAACCTGAATGACTGGAAAGATGTTAGTGCCTTTATCAGAAAGAAGTTTAGAGAAGTGTTTGGGTTACGGGGGAAAAAATAATGGTTCCATTTTGGACATATTGAGTTTGTGATGTATATGGGTCAGTGAGTTGGGTATGTAAGGTTGAACTCTCTGGTCTATGGAGTCCCTTCCAATCCTGGGATCCTGTGATACTGAATGACAAAGTGCAGTAATGATTGCAGATGAGAGAACATCCTAGTGAGACGAGACAACTCCTCGAAGACTTTCTGCAGGAGTTGGGTTTTAAACTGATCAGCAATGGTGCTTCCAAAAGGTCTTTTTCCATGTCTTCCCCAGGAGCCACCGCTACAGTTTCCTCTTGTGTTTGGTGAATACTTCCCTGGAGCCCTCATTTGAGAAAGTACCTGTATGAATTATCCTCATTCCAAAACTACTTTAGCCTCTGACTTCCCTAACTACTTCTTAACCTAGACCCTTATTATTCCCCCTCCCTTCCCAGATCTTCCCCTCTCTTTTGTGTATTGTAAGCTCCTTGAGGGCAGTGTCTCTTTCTTTGTTTTCCCAGTGCTTAGTACAACAACCAGACGCACAATTCAGGCTGGATAAATCCTTTATTCCTGTCCTTTCCTTTTCTCACCCCTCCCCACTTGTCCTTTCCCTTTTATGTTGCCATATCTGTCTGTCTATTCTGATACTACTGTGGTATCTAACAGCAAAGAGTAGAGGTGCTGTGACGAGGGTGCTAATGACTTACATACACTGCATCACAGGGATACACTTTTGACTGGGATTCATTAGGCTTTACTTCTCCATAGATTTCTTAGACTTGTAGTTCTTAAGATAGATTGCGAAAGGACCAATAGGACTTGAGGTCAGGAAAATAGAATGAGGTAGAATGATAAGGTGAAAACAGCATTAAATTTGACATCTTCATGTGTTCAGATCCTCCATATGCTGCCATTACCTGTATGACCTTGGGCAAATCATTTCACTTCTCAATGCTTCATTTTCCTCATCAATAAAACAAGGGAGTTGGACATCACTAGATGATCTCTAAAGTGCCTTTTGGTTCTAAAAATCCTATGATTCTGGCGAGGGGCAGAGGAAAAGGAAAGTAAAATGAGAGGCAGCCATGACCAACAGACAGTTAAAAACCAAGTCTGACTTATAGCTAAGCTCTCTTTACACAATAAAAAGGTGCTTGTCTTTAATTAAACCATCTATTTACTTCAAGGTAGACTCATCATATCAATTTGACATAATATATTATATAGATATATAATTTACTTTTAATTTCTCCAAGCATTTAAGAGACCATGGCTCTAGTTCAGACCTTGCCATTCACTAATTTGCTATGTGACTTTGGGCAAGTCACTAATTTTTTAGGTTTCATTTTTAAAGCTGTAAAATGACAGGTTTGGTCAGATGGTGTCTAAAATTTCTAATATTGTAAAGTTTTAGGATTAATATGTGGGATTTGCTTATAACCAAATATAGAATATACCCTGCTGCTACTATCCCAGCAGCAGGGAATGTTTATGGTTTTTTTGGCCCAGTTGGGAGAAGGGAGAAGGAAATTCCAATGTTAAAGGACCCTTAACCACTCCTTCATACATCTCAGCCTTTTTTCGTCTCTAATCTCCCTTTAGTAACTGTGTCACCTCCTCAGAAGACTGACACTTCCATGTTTGTGTACTTGTGGGAAATTGTGAATAGCCAGGTAGGCCATTTAGCAAGTGTGATGAAGCATATACATGAATTACTGATAAACAAATGAAATATTAACTGCCTCAATTCCCTATTTCTGATCCAGTGTTAAAAAGACTCAGGGTTAAATGAATAAAGGAGACCAAAAGATCAGCTTTATTGTTTGAAACTTGCAGATATAGAAGACAAAGAATCCAAACACAAACTGCAATGTGAATTTGAATGTTTTTCCTTCTCAATACTTCAAAAGTGACTTAATCAACATAGGCATTCTCTCCCCTGATTCAGAGCTCAATCCATTAATGCCCTTGTAGATTCTCTTGATGAGCTGATAGAGTGGCTTAACAAAAAAGTAATATCATCTTTTGTCCAACTTCCTGGTTCTGTCTTTCTGCATTTAGCTTTTGGGGGACTCTTAGATGATAGCTAGAACCTGTTGCTGTTTCTCTAAATTCTTTCCAGCTTGCTAAGGCATACAGGAGCTTGGTCCCTGCTGGCGTTTCCTTTCAGAACCCAGAGTTACCTGCCTCCATGACACATAGTGTCAGAGCATCAGAGTAGTTCTTCATTGGAAGACCTGTACATGACAAGAAAGACAAATGATGCACATTGTTTGGAGATGAAGGAGAAGGTGGGGTGGCATCTGTTGAAAGAATAAAGGATGATAGAATCTCAGGGCATCTCTGTGGTCATGTACTCCTTGATATGAGAGTCTGAATCACTCCCTCATCCCTTTCAAGGGGTCATCTAGCCTATGCTTGAAGGCCTCTGGTGACAGAGGACTCCCTATCTCCCAAATCAGACCATTCCGTTGTTGTCAGAAGGTGATGGTCCAATGGAGACTCAAGCAACCAATGTCTTCCAAGCAGGCAGGAGAAAAGAGACAAGAAGTAGATTACTTCACAAGATCCTCTTGCTGACAACTTAAAGGAGCTGCCTTTTCTGAATTAAGATGTTGTCAGGAGTCTGCTCATGGTTAATCAATCACACTTGGGCCTAGTAAAACTTAATAAAAGTTTTTTTAAAAGCCTACAATAAAATACTTAACTTAGAAATACCTGGTAGAGTGAATAGTCCTGGTAAATAGGCAGTTTGCTGGAGTGGGTCACCATTCAAGTTGTCACTGAAAACTATGGGGAATTAAATTTCAATAGGCATGAATATCAAGGGAAACGTTCCAATTGCCTGTTGAGATTGTGCAATATTTGTGGCTGTGGTGTGAGGGGTGGTAGTTGAGAAAAAGCTAATCAAAAATCTTAAATGTTCTTGGCAGATAGGTAAGTGGCACAATGGACAGAATGCTTAACTTAAAGTGGCAAGATCTGAGTTCAGATCTTGTCATACACTAGTTGCGTAACCCTGGATCAGACCCTTGACCTCTCTCAGCCTTAGTTTTCTCTCTGTGAAATGGAATAATAATGGCATCTACCTTACAGGGTTGCAATCAGAATCCAATGAAATCATATACATAAAGCACTTTGCAAACTTCAAAGCACTATATACATGTTAGATAATGTTATTACAAAACTTGGGTTGTTGTCCAGTTGTTGTACAAGAGAAATGAAAATGCTGAACATTCAGACTCTTTATCTTGTCTTGCACTCCCAATTCTTGAATGGCCCTTTCTGCTCTCCAACTTATCAGTAAGGATTAAGTTGCCTTGGAAAGATGGAAGAAAAAGACTCAAAGGGAGAACAAAGAAGAAAAAGATGCTAGGAAGAGGTAGAGAAGACTCCAATCCTGTGTCAGAAGGATGGAGGGTGAGTAACATAAAGGAATAAAAGATGAGGAAGGACCACTGAAACTAATTAGAGCTATATAAAGAATCTGAGGTTCTTTCCCTCATGGGTGGAACTGAATTCTATGAGGAAGAAGTCACTTTGCATACGCCACAAAATGAGGAAGCAGGTCTATAGTTGCCACCAGGATTCAGGGCATCTGTTGAAAGAAGGGAGTCATCCCAGTGATACAAATTTAATCCAATCCAACAGACATTTATTAGCTGTCTACTATGTTTGAGGCACTGTGCTAGTTGCTGAGACAATGACAAAATGAAAAAACAGTCCTTGCCATTAGAAAGCATATGCCATTCTAATGCGAGAAGATAGCATGCACCTGGTATAGAGTGGGCTCTTAATAAATGCTTGTGGACTGACCAGATAAGCACAGGCATGATTATTTGATGAGGAAGAGAACACTAATGGCTAAAGAGATCAGGAAAGGATTCCCAAAGCAGGTGCCACAGGAACTGAGCCTTGCTGGAGAGACTAAGAGACAGAAATGAGAAGAAAGGGCTTTCCAGACATGATAGACGGCCCATGCAAAGGCACAGGGATAGGAAATGTCATTCTGAGTTCAGGGAAAGGTGAGCAGTTTAGTTGGAACATAGAGTGTATGATGGGCAGTAATATGCAGTAGGTCTAGAAAGGTAGAATGAAGCCAGGTTGGCATTAAATGCCAAACTGAGAAATTTCTATTTTATGCTAGAGGCAAGTGGGAGCCACTGAAATTTGAATAGTGTGGTGACATGATCAAACATGATTTAGGAAGATAATTTTGGCACCTGTGTGTAGGATAGACCAGAGAAGGAATAGAAAGCGTATCTTCCTCGAGTACTTACCCAGAATATGATAGACAGCCTGCTGAGATGTGCCAAACCTGATAAACAGCATCCTTTTCTGATGATTCATGTCTGGACAAATTATTCCACCAAAAAGAATATGGAAAGTATATTTAGGGATTATGCAATCTGGAGAAGTAGGCTGAAGATCTTTTGGCACAGGTGAATTTTCACTACTTTTGCGACTGGAAGGTGAAGACTTTAGAAGAAGTAATAGGACTTGGGAATTGAACAGATATCTAGAAAGTTTATATTAAATAATAACATTGGGATTTCTGGACCGTGGCTTAAGATTCTTGCATGCTGATCTCTCGGTCAGGGAAAGAACACATCTATTGATGCATGGGAATAAAAATATTTGCCTAGAGACTTTGAGCTCTGATCAAAGGGGCTTAAAGATACTTAACTACTTTGATGATCTAGTCAATTTGAGTATTTATCCCACTGGCATAGTCATCATCCTAGCTTCACCCTCCATCCCCTTTCACCCAAATCTGACCAAATATGGTGCACATACTGGATTGGCTATTATTCTAGAGGCCTTCCTCCAGATCTTTTAATATTTTGTGAGTCCAGTGGAAACATTCAGACTATTTTTATGTTATCTCTCCCTCTCAATTCTTGAATGACCCACTTGCTTTTCAGTCATATATTTTCCTTTTACTGTTTCCCACTTTGTAAGCCATCATTGGAAGTGGGATGCAGACTACATATGCCCAGTGTACATCTCTATATTGCCTTTGATTCTTTAATAATTTTAAGCTGGATAGCATAAACAGGAAAATATTTGTATTAAAAAATTGAGGTTTTACGTCAAGCAATAGCTTGGAATTGTGAAAGTCTTGCATCATTTCCAAGATAAGATCCAACTCTCCTTCCCATATTAAATTCTGGGCCAGATCTTAGTCCAGTTGCGATGTCTGTCCAAGTTAATCTGCCTAAGGCAAAGGCCTCACCATGTCACTCCCTTGTCCAAAAGCTTTCAGTAACTATATTGTTTTGCCTTCAGGATTATAAAATATAAACTTCTCTGCCTTGTGGAAAGCCTTCCACAGTCAGGCTCCAACCTACCTCTCCAGGCCGATCACACATTAACTTTCCCTCATGTACTTTACATTCTGAGTACACTGGATGACTGACTGTTCCAGAAATAGAGCAAATGCACCAAGCATCACTCTTCCCCATCCTCCCTGCCCCGCCACTGCCAAGGAAGCCCAAGAATCTAAAATGAAATTCAGTTCAGGAAGGTTGGGAGGCTCTCAAGAGTGAAATTCTGGTAAAAAATAAACATAAAAATTCTAGTAAGTTATCTAAAAGAGATCTCAGAAAACATCTGATCCAACACCTTCATTTTGACTAGGAGGACACTGAGGACCAAAGATATTAAGTAACTTACCAACCAAGATCACACAAGGGATAAACATCAGAGGCAGGATTTTAATTCAGGCCCTCTAACCCTAAAAGCAGTGTACCAAGCTGCCTATCTTAAACCTAAGGAAAACAGAAGCCCTGGAGGGCTTGCATCAAAGGGGACCCCCACCCATCAGAGATACCCTCCCCTGGCACTCATTGATGAGCTCAAACCTGCACAAAGCCTTTCCCAAAGCCCTACTAAACTAAATCATTGTGATTCAGTGATAAAGGTTGGTGGTGCTACAGAGGATCAAAATGAATGGAAAGAACTTTGCAGAATCTTAAAGTGCTCTGCAAATATGGATTACCATCATCTTTATCTAAGGTAATGCAAGTGGTAGGTCCCACTGCATTGCAAAGTTCTCATGAATGGACCTGGCAAAAGAATGTCCGCTGTCCGGAGACTCACACAGCTATGTATAGAGAGGTTGATCCCTAGGGGATTAATTCTTTGGCAGAATAGTAACAAGAAATTCTTGTGCCTGCAGCAAATTTTGTTGGGGGTAATGCAAAAGGTAGCAGTGGAACACAGGAAAGTTGCAATATTGATGTGATCTTACCAGAATGGAGGATGGCTTATCCCTCAGAGACTCTGGTATAAGCTTTCTAAGACCTTGAGGAGAAAAGTGGGCCTTAAGAAAGTCAACGCTATAGAATCTGGGATTGGCAGCATGGCCTGGCAGAGGACCTTGAGATGAAGCCCAGGAATGATAACTGTCATTGAGTGAGTGCACCCTTTTGTGGAGGAAGCCCTTTCCTCACTGTGTCAAATTGAGACAAAACCTCAGTTGCCTTGTACTAGTTTTTCTGTTCCTTGAATATGGCAACTCATGAAACAAAGAAAACTTTCAAATGGCTCTCAGTCCTGGGTAGTTCCCATTTACTTAAATAGAGATGGTAGTGACAGAGATGAAAAGAAAGAGAGAAGAAGGTGCTAAGGAATCACATACTTTTAAGACAATCCATAAACTCAATTAAATTTTTAGTGTTCCAAATATGAGATTTTTGTTCAATTACTGACATACTATTGGAAAGACAGAACTCAAACAATTCTTTTATTATTTCAGCAAATGAGAAAAGAAGACCAAGCTACTCTTAAGTGGTAGGAGAACTCACATCCTTAAAGAGCAAAACAAAGGAGTTGGCAGAGTTGGTTACCTTGTGCACTCGTAACAAATTAAAATAGGATACTTGACCATTTCATCTTGTATTGTTCATGGTTATTGTTGTGTTGGTCCTTCATTTTTGAAGAGGACCATGACATCAGAGAAATGATGACATGACTTGCACTTGACCCTGTTTTGAGTGAGGGAGGACTGTGAAAGGTCATCAGCCTCACTGTCTCCTCCTGAGCCATCTGGATCTGGTGGCCAGCTGTTCATCAGGATAACTGAAGACAGCCCAGGATGTAATGGGAGACCTTGTCCTTTTAGGCTAAGGTCTTTTCAGGTACTCACTTAAAGTGAGGTAATGCCCATTCAGTGAATAGTCCCCTTTAAAAGGTAGTCAAGGGGGTGGCCCCTTTAACAGAAAAGAAAAAAAAAATAAATAGATAAATCACCCTGGGAAATGCAGGAGCCTCAGGGTTGTTGTTTGGAAGAGAAACTGTTAACTACTGACATTCACTCTAAGTCAGGAAGGTCCAAAATCAGCCATTGAGTGGAGGTTGGGTAGGGACCCTTAACTGTTCAATCCATGGGCTTCAGAGTGCATGGGATCCAAGGCTTTAGGGAGGACAAGAAAGAAAGAGGGAAGGGCAGGGAAGGGAAGGGAAGGGAAAGGAAAAAGTTACCCAGCTAGCTGGGTCCCCATTTAGCTAGCTTGGTCTACTCACAGGTTGTGTTCATCCTTCGTTTTCGAAGAGGACCATGACATCAGAGAAATGATTGTTCACGGTAAGTATAAGTAAAAAGGCCATTATGAAGATAACTGCAACTTAATCACCAACATCTATTGGAGAATATGAAGAGGTAGAAGAATTCTGCAAAGGACTAGAAAAGATCCTCCAAACTAACATTATATATGTACATTTGTGTGTACATACATCTATACACAGATCCACACATACATACATACATACACACATATCTATATATTCCTCTCTCTATATATACACACACACACACACACACACAGAAATAGATGTTACCTAGCTACTCAGCAACTTCAATGCAAAGGTGAGTACAATTGAAGATGTCAAAAAATATGCTAGAAAAGGTAATTTGGGAATAAGTAATATAAGAAATTAATGGTTTGTATGATATTCAGAAACGTGACAAGCAAGTGTCATGAATAGTTCCTTTCAAAAATGTAGAGAGGTCCTGGACTTTGCAAAATCCAAATGATTCATCAAAAATGAAACTGTCTATCTTAGCAAATGGTTACTGATATTAAAATCATATCAGAATCAACTGTCCGCAGTTTATCAACTGGTTAGAGCAAAAGTCTTAATCAGCATCAGATTAGAAGAAAGAATGAAGATGAGAAAACATAGCATGTAATTGTGACAATTTCCACCTTACCTATCAGACAAGTTGCTGATGCTGAAAACAAAGAATGGAAAAAAGCAAAGATATTGACCTTGAGTAAATCCATTGGTGCGTGATTCCCACTGCTCTGCTATAAGGTCTTTTTGACCTAGTGGCTGGTTGCTGTGGTGAATGCGGAGGCAAAGGGGAGTGACATTTTATTTGAATCAGTATCCTTTTTGACCTTAGGAATTATGTCCTCATCCTTTGTTGTTAATAAAGTCATTTTTATTGAATTTTATAGTCCACAAGTGTCTCGTTGCATCCTTACCCCAAGTCTGAATCACTATACTGGCCTGAGCTAGACCTGGCCCAGAATGTCTTTATCTAAATATAAAACATTCTAGAATTTTATGAGGATTTGAAATGAAGCTCATTGATTGTATTCTCTTCCTTTAAAAAATAAGAGATTACATTTGCTCTGCTCCTGCACAATGGCACCACTGTCATTCTTCTTGTTTTTTTGAAGATGGTGGACAGGGGCTCATCAATTACATACACATTACTCCATCATCCCTTTTATATTTTGCATTACTTTTTCAGTATCATATTCTAGCCATAGGTCCCATTGTCCCAAGTCTCAACAGAACCTGAGGCTGAATTTGCCATCTGTTTTAGGATCTCTAGTTTACCTTCTATTTACCCATACTTTGTGCATTTGCATATAGTCATTTAAGCCTCCTGAGGTTTAATATATTTATACTGAGTTTCCTAATTTTTCTTGTAATATGATACTATCTTACTCAGCTGCTCATGTAAATGTAAATTATTGTTTTATTATGTGCTACTCAGGCTTGCAATTTCCAGCTCATAAAATCCAACCACATCATAAGACTGAACATGAAAAGCTAACTTCTAACTCTCGGTATGTACCCTTCAGTAAGTCTTGCAAGACCAGAACACAGTCTCAGCTAAACTGACTGTCATTATGAGCATGTTTCTAGAAAAGCATTTTCTAAACTGCTTCACAGAACTTTGGCAACAGGTATTTTGTGGGGAAATTTCTCTGTATTATTTCATCCTCCAAAGTATTAAACATAGGCTTGTAACCTTTCTGTTAGAGGCTCCCATTTGAGGGCACACTCTGGAACACTAAATTAGTGTCACTCGTTGCCTTATTGAAATGAGGGATCCCTGGATAGGAGGAATTTAAAAATTAGAAGGAAATTTTATTGTCCTGTTGACAGCCTCCTAATTGTTATCCCATCCTTAAGTCTCTCCCTTGCTCTCAAGGAACTTTGTAGTCCAATGGGGGAGACAACTTGCAAACAATTATTTTCAAACAAATTATATACAGGAGAAATTGGAGATGATCAGGATGGGGAAGGGACTAGAATTAAGGGAAATTAGGAAAAACTTTTTATGAGGTGTGATTTTAGCTCGGACTTATAGGAAGTCTATGAAGCCAAGAAGAAAGGAGAGGCTTTGACTGGTTCTTCACTTGCACTTGTTCATGTATTGCAAATATACAAAACAGTCCAAAATATAACAAGAATATTAGAGTATTTGATGTCCATACGGCAACTATTTCCCTATTTAAAACATACCATAAACACAATAATGTCAAGAACAGTTCATATAGCACTGCTTTTTTTTCCTCAGAGAGACAGTTTACGCCTGTTATGGTTCTTCCTAGCTTTAAATGCTAGCTTCCAAATTAAAGAGAGTGTTGACTAGAGATATATTATTTATCACTGGATGATGTGGATATGCATGGATGATATCATTTTATATGACTTCACTAAAAATATACTAAACCAGCTTCTTCATCTTGTAAAATCTTTCTCCAATGATATCAAGATGTCTTCTGAACTCAATAAGTATACAATTGTCAAAATATGCCAAGGATAGAGACTGAAGGCTTTGATCTTGAATCAGGAAGACATTGAACCAATGGACACAGGTAACGCTAACAAATATGTTGGTTTCTTCCAAAGAAGATAGATAGAGCTTGATGTGGCTTAATATGTTAAAAGACCTACTGGCAACCTGAAATCAAATCTTAATGGAAAGTTTAGTGTTTACAGTAATTAACACCTATAGAACAATAGTTTTAATATGTGCTTTTGGAATCATAAAATGTAATATAACCGATATAGAAAGTGTCCTGACAAAACCCCACACAAATATTCATGAAACACATTGCTTATTATTCTAAGGAAGCAAGACATGGAGCAACTCCTCCTTTACAAAAAAGGAGGAAGAGGAATCATAGCCATTTTCAAAGTGCATGACAGGTCAAAACTCTTAAGAATTATTTTTGAAACAAGCAAACATCATTCACGGAGCAATAGTAAGGGGTTCAAAACAAGGAAATACAATTGGATTTGTTGAAAAATCCTGATGTGTTTTCCTTCCACTTAGAGCTTACTGTCTGCCATGACTAAAACCTAAGGGTGGAGTCAAAAAGCCCTTTCTAGGATTCATCTATATGAACTCAGTCAACTCCATATCTGACAAGGAGTTGAACAAATGACTGAATCTGAGAATTTGTTTGTGGAAAGAGAGAGGCTTGTAATGGCAATTCAGGACTAGGTCATCACCACCTGAAAGCATAGAATTATCTTTAATGGGCATAGGCTTAGTGATCAAGGAATAAAGAAACTATGCAACACATCATTATAGGCTGCAAAAATTTAGTACCTGCTATATACCTAGCAAGATATGATCCAGTAGTTAGAATTAGAGGAGGAAGCATGTTGTCTTTCATGGGTTGGTGGATATCAAATCCCCATATTACAAGGGGACTTGAAAATATCCTTGAGAACTCAACAGCAAACTAAGTAAAACCCAGACCATTATGAGAGCCTGAACTATTTGCCACAATTGCTCAGATATGACACTAGCCTATAAAAATTTAAGAACAATGATTTAAATAGACATTATATTATCAAATGCTCAAATCTCCAAGCTTCATTGAATAAAAAGCTTTTAAAATATAGAGATTCAATAAAAGAAATAAAACCATGTGAGGAGAGGAGAAAGCATATATCATAATTGCTATCCTTTTTGCTTCTCATGTTGTACTAAGCATATTTTCAATGAACCCATAGAAGATAAAATTTCAATAGTTTCATTTAACTACAAAAGCAGTTATCTTACCCAAGAGTTTAACTGTTTATAGAATATTAAATATAATAGAACAATGGCAGGAGAGCATGCTGTCTCAGGATTATGTCTATTTGAACTCTTTAAAAATATAAGAAAAAGATAACAATAATAATGGGCAAGATTTATACTGGTTTTTTTTTTTACAATACATTCTCTCATTTGACTCTCACAAATGATGAGGGAGGTAACATATTCAGTTGAATGGGGGTAGGGTGTAAATCTAAGGTATGACCTTCCTGTGCATATGTGGATGAAATAGATCGGAGACAGAGGATCTAGGGGTTGAGGAAGTCAAGAAACTAGGAATCTAGGGTGTTCAAATTAGGGAGGGATTGGGATAGAAAACACAGTAATCCAGAAACAGAACTTAATAGGGAAGAGTGAAGTGTCCTAGAGAGCCATAAATAATAGCAGTAAGGATCTGGGCAGAATGGAGTGAATTTCAGTGAACTGAATGATAGTAGCAATAAGAAAATGGCATGGAGAAGCAAGGAGTATGCCAAAGAGAAGTAAGGAGTATCCTTCCTAGCCTGTGTATCCAGGGCTATGATAGAAGGAGTAAATGAACTCTGGAAAGAGTACTAACAGATGCGGTCTTTAGCACAAAGCTAAGTTTCAGTGAACACCAAAAGAATGAAAGAACGTGAAGAAATCTTGGATGAAGGGCATTTTGTTAAAAGGAGAAGAGAGAATCTTTGTAGCAAGTTTCTTTGATAAAGGTTTTATTTCTAAGATACATAGGGAACTGATTCAAATGTATAAGAAGACCCATTCCCCAACTGATAAATAATCAAAGGAAATGAACAGAGAGTTTTCAGAGAGAGAAATTCAAGCTGTCAATACCCATATGAAAAAGTGTTCAAAATCACTAATAATTAGAGATGTGTAAATTAAATCAACACTGAGGTTCTATTTCATATCTACTAGATTGCTAAAGTTGATAATAAGGAAAAATGACAAATGCTAAAAAGGCTATGGGAAAATTGGCACATTAATTTACCATTGGTAAGATTTCTATTCTGGAAAATAATTTTTAACTATATCCAAAAAGCTACTGAACTGTGCATACCCTTTGACCAGCAATATTCTGACTAGGTCTATATTCCAAAGAGATCAAAGAAAGAGGAAAAGGACACATATGTAGAAAAATATTTATAGAAGCTCTTCTTGTGGTGGCAAGGAATTGGAAACTGAAGAGTGTCCGTTGCAGAAAAAGATATAGAATATGAATGTGATAGACTATTGTGCTATAATAAAAAATGAGGAAAGGAAGAATTTCAGAGAAACTTGGGAAAACTTGTGTATTACATAGTACAGGATGAAGACAGCAGAACCAAGAGAACAATTTATATGACAACAATAATGTGAAAACAAAGGCCTTTGAAAGACTTGGGTACTCTGACACAGTAACCAATCATAATTCAGGAGGACTTGTGATGAAACATTATGCCCAACTCCTGATAGAGAGCTAATGGACTCAGAATGAAGACGGGATTTTTTTTCTTTAACACGGTCAGGGTAGGGGGAGGGAGGAGAATTTGTTCTGCTTGACTATATATCTTTATAACATGATTTATTTATTTGTTTTGCTTTCTCAATGGAAGGGCAAGAATGGAGGTGGAAAGGAGAAAAGGATCTTTGAAAATAATGACTTTTCTTTTTAAAGGAGAGAAGAGTTTCAAAGGGTAAAATGGAAAGAACTGAAGACAACAGGGACTGGGGAAAGTTAAGGCTAAGCTGAATAATGAGAGTATGGATACAGGTAGCATCAGAAAGGTATTTCAGATTTGATGCAGGGAGACATATGAATACCTCCCACTTTCTACCTCCGCTGAGCCAAGAGTTCATATCCCTTCCCTCTCCAAGGGCTGCCTCCTTTAACTGCAAAGAGATTGATTTGTTGCTCAAAGAACTGAGCTCTAATCTCCAAACACAAAATTCTAGGTTTGGAATGAAGATTCTTCCCCATGCTTTCCCCCTTTCCCCCGCCCCCTCCCCATGTTAGCGTGCTTTTTCTTTCCAAATGACTATATACATCCTCATGTTTACATGCTGTATCCCACACTTCCCTCTTCCCCAGTAGAACTTAAGCTAGATGAGGGCAGAGTTTTTGGTTGGACTTTGTAGCACAGTTACTGATACACATGGCACTTAAAATGCTTGTTAAATTGGATTTGAATATCCCCTCTTTTAACTGCTTCCTGAGCAAGATTAGTTCCAGTCAGGGGGGCTGTCCCTGTAGGCTCCAGTGCTGCAGATAAGATAAAAGCATACTAACCTATCATTTCTGTAGCCTGTTTTCCCACTACAGACTGTGTCACCTTTTCTAAGCAAATCCAGGCTTAACATTTAGTAAAACCTACATTCCTTTCTTTTCTAAAATGATTCCCTGTAAATTGGTCCTGGAACAAGGCATATGGATGTTAGCATGAACACAGAGTTCAACAAACAAATGCCTTCTCTCCCTCATCCAGCCCTCTTCGGAGGATCAGTATTTTGGACTATGAGATAAGGGTGTTGGATTTTTCAGGTGTAATGGATCCTTTCAGGGAGGTTCAAACAGCCCATTGAGGGAAAGCAGCTGCATAAATACAATAGATAATGTGCAGGGCTAGTCAACTCTCTCCAAGTCCAAGCATTTTATTGTCCTGATGCTTCACTACTCGTAAAATCAGGTCTTTCCCCTCTTGTATCACATATGGAAGAAATAGAATGAAAGTCACAAAATGGAGAACAGGAGAGGCTGGATTTTGTTCTCTCAGGGAGGAGACCAGGTAATTTAAGAACCAGTAAAGCTGTGGTCTAAGGTAATCTCCCCAAACCCTAGATCTGCTGCTGGGCTTGGCTCCCGGGAAAGGCAAGGCGCTAGAAAGGAAGTAGATTACTCGGTATCATGTTGCCAGCAGGCTGTTCAGCCTGGTCGCACCCACTCTGTACTACATACATATTTATTTCTGTCTCGGCGTAGCAGAGATTGCTTTATATGCTTCCTGTGAGGGCACCAAAGAGAAACAGAAGGTTAAGTAGCAAGAGGAAGGGGGGAGGGGTGGGAGTAGCTGCAATAAACAGGTAAAAGGAGAGAAAACGGATTTTGAGAGTAAGGAAAACAGTCTTAAGAGTAGAAAAACAACCCACTAAAATAGGGAAGAGCCAGAGGAGTGTAGTAAAACAAAAGAAAGAAAAAAAAAGAGGTCTCTAAAATACTTCTGCTACACGTGATGCAGTTAAGTTTGGGGAAGTTCTGTGTAGATAAAAGACAGGAATACTTGGTGTAAATTCATAGCTTCAAAGACAATTTTCTGTTAGCTGTGTAAACACTGCTGCTGTGATAGGCACTCCAGCTATAAACTTCGAACAGATGAAACAAAATAAAATATAAATATATTTAGACTTATTCAGTTAATTCTGTGAATGTGTGTAACCAGCAATCCTAGGCCTCTGAGACTCATTAATCAGTGTCAGCAGCACAAAAGCAAAACAACATAGACTAGGCCATGACCTAATAAATATCTTTTCTGCAAAATTCAATATTCCCTTCCTCTTTAAAGTGACCCAATCAAAATTTCTCAGAATAAAAGACATCTACTGATAGGGAAGGAAGAAAGGAAGAAAGAGGGAGGAAAAAAATGGAGGCAGGGAGGGAGAGGAAGGAAGGGGGTGGAAGCAAAGAATAGTGGAAGGAAAAAGAAGCAGAGACAAAGTGAGATAGACACAGAGACAATGACGCAGAGACACTTTGATATCTAGAAAGACACATGACCAAGATTCTCCAAGGCCATTTTTCTGTATATTGTATGCTTGCTTCTTGGGACATCCACAGGATGACAGGATATTCCTGGTTGCCCAAAGTCTTGGGACAAACTCAACTCCAAAGTGGTTCCTTCATTCTTTCCAGTTACAGCATCCCTATGGTTTTTGACAGTATGATAGAACTACCTTTCTGGCTGTTGAGACCCCAGTCATTCAGTTTATTTTGTTCTTTTTTTCCAAATGGGAATCAGCCCTAATAGTAAATATATTTCTGTCCTTAGAAACCTTACTTGGGACATAAATACTGTTTTAAACAATGTCAACTCACTACATAAAACTTCCCTCCACCCTTCACACCTTCTCTCCTACAAAAAAAAAAAAATGAACTAGCCAGTCAGATAAGCATCCTCCATGGTTTTTTGGGGTTTTTTTTTGGTTTTCGTTTTCTTGTTTTCATTTTGAAGAATAACCACCACATCATCAAAAATTATATCTTGTTCTATTTTATTATTATCTGTTTCATAATAACTTGTATTTACAAAACATTTTAAAGTTTGCAAAGGGCTTTATATACATTAATTTTATGTGAGCCTCACAACCTTACAAGGTAAATAGTGCAGGTACTATTAGTGCCATTTATAGATGAGGCAAATGACTTCAGAGGTAAAAATGACTCGTCCATAGTAACAACCATTGATTGGCATTTATTTATTACAGTTGGGAAGACACTTCAGCTATATTATCTCCATTTATCTTCATAGTAATTCTGGGAGATAGATACTGCTACAGATAAAGAAACTGAATCTCACAGAGAAAAAAAGTATTTGGAATATACTGTTTGTTCTAGAATGAAAAAGTTAAAGGCTAACAACTAAGAAAAACAACTAGAAAAACTGACTAATCTTACTGGGAAGAATATGAACATTCAATGAAATAGATAATTTCCAAGCATTTCTGATGAAAATACCAGAGTTGAATGGATTATCTGTGATGCAAAGACAGGAGTCAAAAGAAACAAAAAAACTAGGTAAATTTGAAAAATTGAAGGTAGCTATATAATTATGAAGTATTTATGTCCTAATGGGGGAGAAAAAACACGTGTTGCCTCATAACAGTAATGTCTTTTAAAAAATTTAGTTGGTGATTTCTTTAAGGACTCTTTATAATTGAATCCATATTTTAAATAGTTTCATAGATATTCTGATATTTTATGTACTTTTGCAGTTATTTGGAGTGGGATTTCCTTTTCTCTTATAAACCTCTTGGATTTTTCATTATATAAGATTGTCGAAGTTTTTTTAAGTAATTAATTTAGTTTTAGTTTTCAACATTTGCTTTCATAAGTTTTTCAGTTCTAAATTTTCCTCCCTCCCCAAGACAGCATGCAATTTGATATACGTTATGCATGTACAATTATATTAAACATATTTCCACGTTAGCCATGTTGTAAAAGATGAATCAGAACAAAAGGGAAAACCATGAGAAAGAAAAAGCAAAAACAATAAAAGAAAAACAAAAGAGTACGCTTCGTTCTGCCTTCGTACGCCATACTTCTTGCTCTGGATGTGAATGGCATTTTCCATTATGAGTCTTTTGGAATGGTCTTAGGTCACATAGTAATAATGTTTTCAAGGAACACAGACGGAACAAATAAGACAGAAGGACTGGTAATGGTTTTGTTACTTTTTAGTTATCTTGAGGGAAAAAAATAAAAGGGAAGAAAAAAGGAATATACTGAGGGAGAGAGAAGAAAGTTCTCTCTAGAAGGCCCTATAATCTGTGTTTTTTGAGTGAAGGACTACAAATATGGAGGAGGAGATGGGGTGGAAATGACTACACATGAGCCTCCTTTTTATCTAAACCTGACAAAGGAGGGTTCAGTACCCCCCCCACACACACACACAGAGTTTAATGTTGAAACACGTTAAAGTCAGTACAAGAAAAGGAAAGTAAATAAGTAAATTCATGGAGGATTTGGCCATAAGCAAAATAGATATACTCTAACTTCAGGGGGTAATATAAAGGAAATAAAAAAGAACTTCTGACTGGGTCTGGGCAAAGGGAAATAGAAGAGGGGTAGTGGAGAGGAAGCAGATTGCTCTGTTCTTACCACCCTCTTCTTTGTAAAAATAGGCACAGGGGAGGGAGCAAAGAGAGGAAACAGTATAATATGATAGGATGGAGGGAAATGTGGAATCAGCAAGCATAATCATGAATGGGAATGAGATGATCTTACCCACTGAACAGACAGGGAGAGAAGAATTAATTAGAAAGCAAAATCCAGGAATTGGTTTTTTACAAGAAACATACTTGAAACAAAGTTTCACACAGAGCCAAAATAAGGGGCTGGAGCAAAATTTA
This sequence comes from Bettongia penicillata ogilbyi, assembly GCA_023548195.1. Taxonomy (NCBI): domain Eukaryota; kingdom Metazoa; phylum Chordata; class Mammalia; order Diprotodontia; family Potoroidae; genus Bettongia; species Bettongia penicillata. The sequence continues at coordinate 7,198,236 of JAJHZJ010000318.1, read as the reverse complement.
TTTTACTTTTCAGGAAAATGAAAAAAAAATCAGGGGTAGATATCATGATCTCAGAAAAGGTAACAATTAAAAAAAACCACTTTGTTAAAAGAGATTACAGAGGATAGAATATTATGCTTAAAGACACCATAGATTGTATCACTATTAAACATATATATGCTAAATGACATTACAGATAAGTAATTAAAGAAAAAATCTTACAATAATAAAAAGATTTATGGAAAGAAATAGAGAGTAAAACTATAATAGTTGGATACCTGATAATAGCCCTTTCAGACCTAAAAAAGTAATAAAAACAAGAGAAAAGTTTAGGACCTAAACAGAATTTTAGAAAAGTTGGATATCCCATAATTACTGAATGGGAATATGAAGGAGAATATGTATTTCTCAGGACAATGCAAAATATTTACAAAATTGTATGATGTATTAAAAAAGAAAAGCCTCACAAAATAATGCAGAAAATAGAAACATTTTAAAAGTTCTTTATAGAACACAACACAAAAATTATATTAAAATAATGTGTCTTTGAAAAAAGGATTAAACATTATTTTCAGACTAATTTATCTAATCCTAAGGAGTTGGTTGGTCAAAGAATAAATCATAGAAACAATAGATAATTTCATCTAAGAAGATGACCCCATGCCTAAACTTTTGGGATAAAAGCAGTTGGAGGACAATTTATATCTCTAAACATTACCTTCAACAAAAGAGAAAGAAAAGGGGAAAAAACCACTGAACTGTGTATGTAATTTAAAAAATAAAATAAAACCTAGAAACCAAGCCAATTTTAAAATTTAAAAAGATAAGTGTCCAGATAAAATTAACAGCATAAAAATAGCGGATGCCTATTTTCTCTCTCTCTTTCTCTTCCCCTCTCTCTTATTTTACACACGCATGCACGCACACACACACACACACACACACACACAGACATGCATATAATACTTAAAGTAGTAAGAAATAGAGGATTTAAATAACTCAGTCTTAGGGGAAACAATTGAATGAGTCATAAATGAACTACCAAAGGAAAAAGACCAAATGTATTATTTACAGAGGAATTCTATCAAGCATTCAAAGAAAAATGAATTCTAATATTATACAAGTTGTTTGCAAAAATAGGAAAAGAATTTTACCAGTTTCCTTTTATCATGCAAATATGGTCTTGATGCTTAAACAGGGAGAGACAAAATAGAGAAAGAAAACTATAAAATAATAAGTCTAATAAACCTTGACACAAAAATATGAAAATAGCAATAGTGAGGCTATATATAGCAGTACATAAAAGGGATTTTATACTATTACCAGTATGGATTTGTACCAATGTAGGCTTGATTTAATGTTAGTAAAATCATAAGCATAATAGACCTTAAAATAATAATATGTAACCAAAATTTAATGATTGTATTAAAGGATGCAAAAAAAAGCTTTTAAAAATTATAGCAGTCATTTCTGTTAAAAACACAAAGGGCATTGGAAAAAATGGATCTTTATTATTGAAAATAGTATATATCCAAATCCAAGGACCAATACTCCATGCAAGAAAAAGAGAAACTACTGACCTTTCCAAAAAGATCAAAAGTGAGAAAAACAAGGATATCCATTATTATCAGCATTATTTGAAATAGTTGTCCCATGTGAATTCTTCATAAAATAGTCTTTTTTAGCAAGTGTACATTTGGCATTCAAACAGCCTGGTCAGCCCATCAGAGTTGGGCTCTCTACAGTAGAATTTGAATGCCTGACGGTTTAGTTCAAGAAAAGACCTCAGTGTTTGGTATCTTATCCTGCCAGGTGATCTTCAAAATCTTCCCAAGACAATTCAAATGGAAGTGATTCAATTTCCTGATATAGCACTGGTATAGTCTCCACATTTCACAGGCATACAACAATGAGCGCTCACATGGTAGTCAGAAAAAAGAGAAACAAGACTCTCAAGGTCCCTTAAGAACTTTGGAATTGATTGTATGACATGGGAGACAGTGGCACAGGACCACTCAGCATGGTGTGCCCTTGTCCGAGAAGGTGATGTGCTCTATGAGTAAAGGAGAATTGAAGTAGCTCAAAAGAAATGTGAGATGCACAAATTTAGAGAATCCACCCCAAATATTCATTCACATGGAATATTTGTATCTAACCTGTGGTAGAGCATTCCAAACTCATATTAGTCTGATCAGTCACGGTGGGAAAAATTGTAACTTGACTCTAACATAGTGAAGTCATTCTGGTCTTCTTCAAGAACAAAGAACAACAACCAACCATTTGAAATAGATACTAAAAATGCTATGGAACTAACACACACACACACACACACACACACACTCAAAGAAATTGAGAGAGTAAGGATAAATAAAGAGGAAACAAAACTATTACTTGATACAGATCATAGAATGATCTACTTAAAGAGTGGGCCTAAAGAGTAAACTAAAAAGTAATTACAGCAATTAATAGCTTCAGCAAAGTAGAGGGATATAAAATGAGCCCACATCAATTATCAGCTTTCTACATATTAAGAGCAAAACGCTGCAAAAAGTGATAGAGAAATTCTATTCCAAATAACTACGGAATGTAGAAAATATTTGGGAATCCATCTACTGGGGCATATGCAGGAATTATATGAATATATAACTATGAAGTATTTGTTGCAAAACTCAGGACAGACTTAAATTATTGGAGATATTAATGTTAATGTAATAAAAATGAGAACTCTACTTAAACTGATATGCTTACTCAGCACCATATCAACTTATGAAAGGATTATCTGGAAGAACAAAAAGTCAAGAATCTCAGGGGGGAAAATGTGAAAAATAAGGAAGAATAATGGTACCAGATCCCAAACTATGCAACAAAATAATAATCATGAAAATTATTTGGTACTGGTAAGAAAATACAAGTCAACCAGTGAAACAGGTCTGGTATATAACATACAAAAGCATACATGAACATAATGGCATACTGTTAGATAAAACCAAGGACCCGAGCGATGGAAGTAAAGACTTCATTATTCAACAAAAAAATTACTGGGAAAATTAGGCAGCAGTGTGGCAGAAAATAGTTTTAGACCAACATTGTACATAATATGTCAAGACAGAGTCCAGATTGATACATATCTTCTATATGAAAGGTCATATCATAAACAAATTAATTAGTGGAGCATGGAGCAAAATACTTTTATAACTGTGGATAGTGGAAAAATCATGACCATAACAGGTGATAGAGAGAATCCTAGAAGACAAGGGAACATTTCTGTTTGCATAAAATTTAAATGTTTTACATAAAATTAGAAAGGAAATGGTTAACTAGAAAAATTATTTATAGTAAGTTTTTCAATTATCATATCCAAAACATAAAAGGAACTGATTCAGAAATTTAATAATAAGAAAAATCAATAGATATTTGATATGAACAGGCAGTTATTGAAGAAAAAATCCAAACTAGGTATAACCATATCAATAAATGCTCTAAATAACCAGTAATAAGAAAAATGCAAATGAAAACAAATGGGCACAGTACATTCTTTCCAAATCTTTCTCTGACCACTGGTCATCATAGAAGGCATTGCCTTCCCTTAATCCTTTTCTAAATCCTGCCCTTCTTTTGTGAAACTGGAACTTCACTGAGACTTCTGTGCTCCAGTAACTTGAATCTGATTGAATATTAATTTCAACTTTTTAGCAATAAAATGGTTCCAAGATGTCATTCATGTATATCTTCTATCTAATAATCTTTAAAAGTTATCAATAAAAAATAAAGACAATACAAATGTCTCATAATAATAGCTCAGAGCTCCCACATCAAAATGAAATTTAGAGGCAGCTTAGTGCACAATGGATAAAGCACTGGATCTAGAAATACTTATAAGCATAGTACATGACATATAGCAGATGTTTTATAAATGCTTATTCCCTTACCTTTTATTTCTGCGTATTTCAAGCTGGTCATTAACATCTTCCATTGCACTCCCTCCTACAATTACAGACTTGTATCACAAAGATATTTTGAATAATCATGATTTTATGTCCTGGGTAGAATATTTCAAAGACAGAAATTAAATCAGGAATTGCAAGTTGGCTTAAAAGAGAAACTTTCAAGTAAATGTCTGTCATTTTCAATCAGATGCAAAAAGTTAATGAAAAAGGCAATGGAACAAGCATTAAGTCATTACTGTATGCCAGTCACTTTACAAATATTAATAACATTTGATTCTTCTCCTAGAAGGAGAATAAAATTATACACCAATATTCGTGATGAAAATTGATACAAAAGTGTTTTTTAAAAGGAGCAAAGAGGCTACAGCAACATATGACAAAGATTGTACCTTACAATCAGTTTGGTTTTATAATAGGGATGCAGGGTGATGTTAAGAAAACTATAAATATAATTGACTATTTAATAATAACAAAAATGATAGGTTTATGTCAATCGAAGCAGAAAATGCTTTGGTCAAGATACAATACGTGTTTGTATTCAAAATACTAGAAGACAGGAATAAATAGACCTTTCATTAACATGGTAAATAGTATATATCTAAAACTAAGAGTCAGCAGTGTATGTAATGGTAATAAATTAGAACCCTTTATAATAACATCAGGGGTAAAACAAGGATGTCTATTGTCACAACAATTATTTGATATAATGCTGGAAATGAAGATTATAGCAAGAAAACAAGAAAAAACACTGAGGGAATAAGCATAGGCAAAGAATAAACAAAATTATCATTTTTGCAAATCATATGATGCTTGACTTAGAGAGCAGTAAATCATCAACACGAATTAATTGAAAAACCTTCAGCAAGGTTGTAAGGTATAAAAACAACTCATGTAAATCATCATTTCCATATATTGCCAACAAAATCCGTCAGGAAGAAATAGAAAGACAAATTCTGCTTAAAGTAACTGTTAAATAAATATTATATACATGGAGCTCAACCAACAAGTTCATACATAGGAACTATAGGAATACAAATATTAAACACTGTTTATAGAACTAAATAATTGGAGAAATATTAATTGCTCATGAACTGGCTAAGCTGATAGAGGAAAATCAATTATACTACCTAAAAAATTCTTTCAGTGTCATGCTAATTAAACTATCATAGGATAACTTTATACATGTAGAAAAACAATGATGAAATTCATCTGGAGGAACAAAGGTCAAGAATCTGAAGGAAAGTAATGAAAAAAGTAGTAAGTAAAGGGCTTTGGCAATGCCAGATCTCAAGCTATAATACAAAGTAGTAATCATCAAAACTTTTGGCACTGGTTAAAAAACAGAAAAGTCAATTAGTGGATGAACTCAACATACAAAAGCAAAGTATATATGAATATAGTATTATAGTGTCTGATGAACCCAAAGACCGAAGCTACTGGGCTCATAATTTGACAAAAATAACTGGGAGAAATGGACAGCAGTCTGCCCAAAATGAGATTTAGATCAATACCTAGACATAAAAAGCCAAATCATGAACAAATTGAAGGAGCAAGGACAAAATTACCTTTCAGATCTATGGAAAGGGGAAGAGTTCATTGCTGAATAAGGGATAGAGAAATCACAGAACATTAAAATGGACAGTTTGGATGATAGAAAATTTAAGTTTTTGTACAAGCAAATCCACTGTAGCTACAATTAGCAGGAAAGCAATAAATGGGGGAGGTGGGAGGAGAAGGGAAAAGTCTCTACAGTAAGTTTCTCTGATAAAGGTTTCATTTCTTGGATAAATGAGGAATTGGTTTAAATTTCTAAGAATAAAAATCATTCTGCATTATTTATTGAGGCAGCTAGATGTTGCATTTGGTAGGGTGCTGGACCTAATGTCAGAGACACTTGTTTTTAAATATTACTTTAGATACTCAACAATCTATATGACTCTAAGCATGTCATTTAACTTCTGGTTGCCTCAGTTTCCTCATGTATGTGTGTGGAGGGGGAGGGGGGGATGAGTGGGTGTATTTAGAAAAGAAACCACTTACTTCTCAGTGTTATCAGGATAAAATGAGATCATATTTGTAAAGTGCTTTGCCAGACATTAAAGTGATATATAAATGCTTGCTGTTATTATTATGAACAGATAGATCTCAAGAAATCTAAACTATCTATACCATGTGAAAAAAGTGCCAGATGACCAATAATTAGAGAATGTAAATTGAACCATCTCTGAGGTTCCACTAGATATGTATCAGATTGACAAAACTGACAGAAAAGGAAAATGACAGATGTTTGAGTGAATACTGGAAAGATGTGCACATTGATGATGGAGGAGTGAATCAATCTAGTTATTTTGGAAAATAATTTCCAACTATGTCCCTAAAATTATTAAACTATATATACTTTTTAACCCAGTGGCACAGGTCTAGTAGTATTGTTATTAGACCTGTCCCACAATGTAATCAAAGAAAGAGGGAAGTGTCCTATACAGGATCTATGTACAAAAATGTTTATAGGCATTCTATTTTTTTTTTGTAGCCAAGAATTGGAAACTGAGGATGATACTTATCAATTGGAGACTAGCTAGACAAATTATATTATATAAATGTAATGGAATGCTGTGGTACTATAAGAAACGATGAAATGATAGGTTTCAGAGAAACTTGGGAACATATATAAACCAATGCAAAGTGAAGTGAGTTGAATCAGCAGAACAATTTATGTTGTAAAAACGAAATTTTTTTATATACTTAAGAACTCTGAACAACACAGAAGTCAACCAGGATTTGAAATTACTCAAGATAGAAAATGGTACTTACCTCTCAACGGATAGCTGTTGGATTAAATATTTAAAAGGAGACACATTTTTAGACATGGCTGATAAAGAAATTAATTTTGCCTCCCATGCATATTTGTTACAAGGGTTTTGTTTTTCTTTTTCCTTTTGTTTTGTTTTGTTTTTTTTTACCAAGAACTAATAAGGGATTAAAAGAAAGCAAATGTATATAAACTAAAATATAAACTAAAAAAGAAAGAAATATCAATCTCCTCTTGAAACAGAACATATAACTAGTGTTAAAGTGTTCAATCTAGTCTTCCCTGTGGCTTCCAATAAAGGAAAAAAGCATGCTAATTTAAATGTATGAAACAACTATGATATAACTGAAAGAATACTAGATTTGGCATCTGAAGTCATAGTTTCAATTCCAAACTTTGCTGTTTAACTAGCTGTGTTACTTTAGGCAAATCCCTTGACCACTCTGTCTCAATTTCTTCAGCTGAAAGTGAGGAAAATAATAGCTGCATTACCTCACAAGTTATTATGATATTTAAGTTAGATAATATATGACATTGTTTGTCAGCTATTATTGTCATGTCTAGAACACATTACATTATAAATATAAAACAGATCTCTTAGATTGATCCATATATAACATTGTTTGAAAAGAACATCCCATTTAAAATTAAAAATCTTTTATGTGAACAAAATCAAAGTCATTACAATAAGAAAGGAAGCTTGTTAACTGCGAGGGGACATCTTTGCGTCAAATATAAAGGTCTGAGATCTAAGACATATAGAAAAATAATACAAATATGTAAAGCCAAGAGCTATTCCCCAGTGGATAAATAGTCAAAGGATATGAACAAGTGTTAGAAGAAAAATTGTAAACTATCAAAAAAGACATGAAAGATTGCTCCAAATCACTATTAACAAAAGAAATACAGACCAAAATAATCTTGAAGTTTAACCTCACACCCATGGAAGTGGCGAAAGATGAAAATACTCCATGCCAAAAGGTCTATGTATGGAAAGAGAGGCACAGTAATACACACTTGGTAGAAATATGAATTGGTCTGACTATCTGGAAAGAAACTTATTAACAAATTAGATAGTGCTAATAGTGCAATGGATAGAGCACCAGTGCAGCAGACAGGAGGACCTGAGTTCAAATGTCACTTCAGACACTTGACACTCACTAGTTGTGTGACCTTGGGCAAGTCACTTAACCCCAATTGCCTCATCCTGGGTCATCTCCAGTCATTCTGATGAATATCTGGTCACTGGATTCAGATGGCTCCGGAGGAGAAGTGAGGCTGGTGACCTGCACAGCCCTCCCTCACTCAAAACAAAGTCAAGTGCAAGTCATGTCATTATTTCTCTGATGACGAAGAAGGATGAACACATATATTAACAAATTATGCAAAACACCTCCATAATAGTCATGTTGTGAAAGACTAACTATATTTCCCTCCATCCTATCCCACCCCTCCCACTTACTCTGTTTTCAACTTTGACCCTGTCCCTTTTCTAAAGTATTTGCTTCTGACTACCCCCTCTCCCAATCTGCCCTCCTTTCTATCATCCCCCACCTCTTATCCTCTTCCTCCTTACTTTCCTGTAGGGTAAGATATTCAATTGAATATGTATATTATTCCCTCCTTAAGCTAAATCTGATGAGAGCAAGGTGCACTTATTCGTTTTCACCTCCCCCCCTTCCTCTCCAATGTCAAACCTTTTTCTTACATCTTTTATCTGAGATAATTTAGCCCATTCCATCTCTCCCTTTCACTTTCTCCTAATATATTCCTCTCTCACTCCTTAATTTTATTTTTTAGATATCATCCCATCATATTCAACTCACCCTGTGCCCTCTGTCTGTCTGTCTATCTATCTATCTATCTATCTATCTATCTATCTATCTATCTATCTATCTATCTATGTCTGTATGTATGTATGTATGTCTACTTCCTCCATCTACCCTAATACTGAGAAAGGTCCCATGAGTTACAATCAATAAACTGCAAAATGGTGGAAGTGACATGTACTATTAGTTTTCATCAAAGAGTTTTTTTCCTTAAATATTTCTTAAGGAACAGGGAGGGAAGAAGATTGTGTGAGAGTTTTGGGAGTAGTATCTATCATGTCTGAAGATATCAATGACCTTTTTAAAAAAAAACAAAGAGTACATGATACACTTTTTCATACAAGGAAGCTTGGTGGCATAGTGGATAGATTTCTAGACTTGCAGTCAGGATGACTTGAGTTCAGATCTTGCCTCAGATAGTTGACCCTGGGCAAGTAATTTAATCTCAGCTTCAATTTCTTTATCTGTAAAATGGGATAATAATAGTACCTGCCTCCTATATTTATTGTGATGATAAAATGAGATAATAATTATAAAAGCACTTTACAAACCTTAATGCATTATTTAAGTTCTAGCTATTATTACTGTCATGGCTAGTCCTATTATAGTCTTATCTGACATACAAAATAAGCAGATAGTCAACTTGGTGAATTCAATTCTGAGTTCCCTTTTGAGAAACAGATGCCACCTCTGAGAATGTAGTTACTGGGAACTGAAATCCTCTATGGAACTTCTAATATACTATGCCTTATTATTGTCCACAATTAACCCTGTGTTCAACAACTCTTTCCCACTCCTCTTTTTTCTAACTCGCAAACATTATTCCTCAATCTCCCAAACAGAACTTATGTTCTTAAAAACAAAACAACCTCCATTACTCAAGCAAAAAAGAAAATCAAATGTTTTGTATAATTTTCCCAATTCCATCAGATTCAATATAATTCAACAATTTATTCACTGACTGCTGTGTGCAAGGCACCATGTTAGGAACTTGGGATATACAAGCTTAAAGTGAAAAATAGTTCCCTTCAAGAAGTTGCCATTCAACTAGGGAAACAAAAGTACAAGTTACTTCATATCTTTTTATATTGATCTCATTAATATTAGAGTTCTGGAGAAATCTCAGAGCCTATGACCTATAGTTTCTGAGAGAAAAAGTGATTGTTTAGTGTGGGAATTATTATTGACCAACCTACCTGCTATAGGTTCTGTAGTTTCCCATTTTTCTGACAGCTACATCTCAATCAGTTGTAAAGTCTTGTCAATTTGTCCTCCATTTTCTCTTATATCCCCTTCTGTCTTTCTAGTTACAATTTTAGCACCTTAGTTCAGGTCCACTCATCTCATCCTTGGATATTTTATTTTAAAAATTACTTATTTAGTATTTTATTTTCACCAATTACATGTAAAAACAATTTTAACATCCATTTTCTAAAAATTTGAATTCCAAATTCTCTCCCTCCTTTCCTATCCCCTCATTGGGAAGGTAAACAATTTGATATATGTTATACATGTGTAGTCATGCAAAATATATTTCCACATTAGTCACACTGCAAAAGAAAATAGACAAAAAATAAATCAAGAAAAATAAAGAAAGTAAAAAAAAAAAAAGATGTATGCTTCTATCTGTATTCAGACTTCATCAGCTCTTTCCCTGGGGATGGATAGCATTTTTCATCATGAGTCTTTCAGAAGACTTGAATCTTTGTATCTGAAATAGCCTCTTAACCCATACCTCCCTGCTTCCCACTCTAAGCCCCTCCAATCCATCCATCACATCATTACCAGATTAGTCTTCCTCATACACAGATCTAATCAGGTCACTCATGATGACTTTCTCAAACAAAAACTCTTTGGTGATTCCCTATTTTCTACTAGATAGAATCCAGACTCCTTATCCTTACATTCAAGGTCTCCCACAACCTGGCTGTAACTTGTCTTTACAGCCTTATCTAATACTGCTTAACTCTTGCTATATGCTCCAAGCAAATCAGGCTATTTAACATTCATCATTCACATCCCACACCTTTGCCAGACTATTTCCTGCACTTCCAATGCTCTCTCACCAATCTCCAGCAGTCGAAATTAGTGGTGGGCTAGAGGTGACTCAGACTAGCCAATTGTTAAAATTTTCATTGTAAACATTTACACTTTGGAAATTGCCAAATGCTATAAAATCAGGGTTTGATTGATTGTCATGTAGATTAGCTAAGGTTTAGAAAGTGATGGAAAAAATGTTAATAATGTGAGTTATACTCAAAAGTGTGTCATGCATCTTTTTTTTAAATGAGAGCTGTTTGTGACCAACATGTCTCTGGTCAAATCCTATCCACTCTTCAAGAAAAAGCTTAAGTATTGTCTTCTCTATGAAATTTCCCCAGTTGAAGATAATTTTGTCTTCCTTGGATCTGTCATGTATTTGGGCATTTCATTCACTTGAACAGAAAATATTTTCTATTTTGTATTATAGCTTTCTATATGTCTGTCCTATCATTCTAGGATTAGCTATCTTTCTCTCTACACATATTATATATACATATATTTACAGACTTTAGAGTTGAAGAGACTTCAGTGATCATATAAACTTATTCCCTCATGTTCAGATGAGGAAACTGAAGGTTGCATAGTGACTTTCCCAAGGTCAATCAGATGGAGCCAGGCTTCAAATCCAAGTTCCCTGACCTCAACTCCACTTCACACAAATTTAGCTAGACTCTGAGCTTCCTTTGGACAGAGACCGTGTCTTTAGTTTTCCATGACTCTCAGGACCTGGTCAGTCTGTACTTGCTATGTGGTGCTAAGCACAATACTCTGCCCATATTACGTATTTAATAAATATTTGCTGGATTAGTTTGAATGATACAAGTTTAAGGTTACAAAAGACAAATTGCCATCTAGACTGCAGTGTTCTCAGAAAACCATCTCTAGAATATTTATCAATAGATGAGGTTCGTTTTTCTTTAACCCTTTTCATAAAGCAAGGAAGTAAAAATCAGTAGGACTTCCCTGAAAATTGCAAGAGCCCCTTAGGGATGGTTCAGTCTCTCTTAATTCCCTTTTTCTCCAGCCCCTCCCCCACAAACTTACAAGACATTGCTAAGATTGTCAGTGCAGAGAATCATTGTCATCACCTTTATCTAATTTTCCTTTGGTTGCTGGGGTTACGTAATATTGGAATGAAGCTTCATACCTTATAGATAGGAAGGAGCTTTGGTGTGAATAACTACAAGAGAAAGGAAGAAAAGGGAGAGGGGAAAAAATGACAAAGGAAACAGAAGACTTAAGTGTCCTATAATCTGTTTTAGTCATAATCTTTGCTAAAGCTCTTTTATAAACATGCTAAGAATAATATAGATGTTTTAAAATATTCTCAATATTTCATGGTTTATTTCTTACCTCTTAAAATTCCAATTTTTTCCTCAGAGTTCTAGTGGGAAAAGCTGGGCACTTCCCAAAGGGCCATTCAACTGCGATTTCCAAGAACTTAACACAGGGTCAGCTAGGTGGCACCATGGATAGAGCACTGGCCTTAGAAGCAGGAGGACTTGAGTTCAAATCCAGTCTCAGACACTTGATATTTACTGACTGTGTGACCCTGGGCAGGTCATTCCCCCTTGCCAAAAAAAAAAAAAAAGAGAGAAGAAAAAAAGAAATCCAAGAACTTAACACAAGGGAAGCATGTTTTATTTTTTTCTGAGCCACATAAAACAATGCTGTGATTCCCCCAGGCAACATCAATGGCAGCAATTCTCTAATTACTATATATACCCCTACCCCCCCACACACATATGCACACAACAGTACAGACATGATCATGCAATAAAGATAGTAAACCCAAAGACTGCTAAGACTACATCCTGAATCCATAGCAAATGTAGCACTGTCCATGCTGTTTGCCAGCTGGGAAAGTGAAAATACAATTTCTTCCCTTCTTGTGGGAATGTTTTGGGAGGCAATATGTCTTTCTGAATCACTGATGGGAAGTGGGTTTCTCCCCTCTTCCCAACCTCATTCCCCCAATAAAAGCGTCAGCCAGAGACAGGAGCAAATTACTTAATGTTCTAGGTGCTCAATTGACCCACCTATTAAACAGAGAAAACAATGCTTTCTATCTACCACTCTCACTGGACATTGTGGGAATGAAACTAATCTGCCAAAAGCTTTGAAAGGCTTAGGTAAGGTGATAGAGACTATTAAAATAAATAATTATGACACAACGTAGATATGCCTGCACTAATTTTTTTCTAACATCTACCTCCTGTCCTTGCTTTTTAGTCCTACCTAGAGATTCTTTCCATCCATTTAGCCCATTGATATGGCCACACCCTTAGCAGAATCTAGATCATAGATAGTACTGAAAGGGTTTGCCATGTCCTCATTGGGTAGCAATCCCTTCAAGAAAGTAGATATCAACCTACCAATGTCTTGGTAGATAAGTCTCAGCAAGTTGCCTGAGGCATGTATATGAGTTGCCTAGGGTCATTCACAAAGCTTAGGGTTTGAATTCAAGTCTTTATAACTTCCTACCCAGCATTCTATCTATTATGCCACATAGCCTTTGGTCACATGCAATATATGTCTAAAAATTTGTTTATTTTACTTCAGCATAAATTTTTTTCAATCTCACTATAAAAATAATCACTAAAGACTAAAATACAGGGTAAGGTGAGCTATTTTATAACCTGCCCAATATAGTTACAAACACAAGACAATAGACCAACTATAAAAATGATTTAATTTCTGAGGTAAACCTGAGGGTAGTTTTATAATGAGATTCAAAAATATTAAAAATAGGTGCACATTTGTTTATGTCTGCTCTTCCAATTGACCAAAGGTTAAACTTAGTAGAACTAAAAACATAAGGAAACCAACTCATCTTAACCACCATGATGGCAAAAACTAGAAAGGAAGTATCAGACAACACTCTTATTTCATATTACTGTACTCTTTTACTCACATTCCAGTCAGAATAGTCTGCTAGCTATTCCTTGTATGTGACATTCCATCTCCTACTTCTGTGACTTTGAACAAATGGTCCCTCAGGTCTGGGATACATTCTATCACCTCACCTCTGTCTAATAGAGTTCATACTTGTGACCTTCTACATGAGGTCTTTCTTCATTTCATTAATTATTAGCACTCTTATTCCTTAAACTTTTTATTGATATCTTGTCTTTAATTACTTTTATTTCTATTTTTTCTCCCCTCTGAGAGCCATCTTTTTTAAGTCAACATGAGTTTACTGATGCTTGTATTATGCGAGTGAAACTAATCTGCTAAATATGATACTGTCAATCACTGTTCTAAACACTGGGAATACAAAAAAAGGCAAAAATATAGCCCCTGTCCTTAGGAAGCATAAATTCTGATTGGAGAGATACCATGTAAATAACTAGGAACATACCTAGTAGAAGGAAGGAAATCTCAAAAGGGAAGGCAATATCAGCTAGAAGGACCTGAAAGGCCTCTTGCAGAAAGTGAGATTTGGACTGAATCTCAAACAGAACCTGAGAAACCAAGAGGAAAAAAGGAAGAGGGTGGAACAGATATGGGAAATAGCCAAGCTCAAGGTACAGAGTTGGGAGATTGTGTTAGATATGGAAACTGGATTGTTGTGTTAAAGGAAATGCAAACAGATCCTTGCATTTGATTTTAGAGAGCATGGAGGAGAAAAAAGTGTAAGAATACCAGAAAGGTAAGAAGGGGTCAGGTTAAGAAGAGCTTTAAATGTCAAACAAAGGGCTATATTTGATCCTGAAGCTGATAGGCAACCAAGATACTCATTGAGCAAGGGTGTGACATCAGCAGACCTATGCTTTACATCTTGCAATAAAAAACAAAAAAGAAAGGAAAGAAGTTCTGCAAAACTAACCACCTCATCACCTTACTGTTTCTACAGTTATCCACAATCTTGGGCCCCCACCTTTGTAAAGAAAGGAAGGAGGTACACGTTCCTACTCCTTCTGTGGGGCCAGACTTAAGATTTATAATTACATAGCATTCAGTTTTGAATTAGAACTTTTTTTTTGTTCTTTCAGTCTATATTGTTGTAATCAATATATGTGTGTGTATATCCATATATTTGTGCATGTATGTATGTGTGTGTGTAATTTCCCTATTTTGCTCCACTTATTTTGCATCAATTTATATAACTCTGTGTTTCTCTGAATTTTTATATTCACAATTTCTTAAGATGAAGTAATTAATACTCAACACATTTTTTTTTGGCAATCTATAATCAATGGGGCACTCTGTCACTGATTAGGTTAGTTTGTATTACTTTGTGTAGTATTTACGTTGACTTGTAAAAAGGCTCTACCCTCCTCATACCCCGCGCAATATAAGCTCCTTGAGTCTACAGCTAGTTTTGCATTAGGCCTTTATCCACCCAGCACTTAACACAGCACCTCGCAAAAAGTGGTCATTTAATAAATGTTTGGCAAGTTGTTTTCTTGTCGTTCAATGCTTAGGATTCAGAATGTACTCTGGTAGTACCAAGTTAATGTTTTATGTTGATGCGAAGGTAGACTGGAGGCCAGTGCAGATTTTGGGACTCAATCATGGAAGGTTTTCTGTAACTCTCAGTCCATTATCAGCAAATGGGTATGTAGTGAATGCATCAGAGAGCTTCTTTGGGGGTCCTTAAGCTAAGTCAAAGAAGAACCATTTTATCATCCTTCAGTCTAGTGGTCACAAAGTGTACAAAGGAGCTAACCAGAGGAAAGATCATGGGATTTTACATTTAGAAGGGCCCTTGGAAGTCATATAGTCCAACTACTTCCATTAACAAATGAGGTCTAGAGA
Organism: Bettongia penicillata ogilbyi; assembly: GCA_023548195.1. Lineage (NCBI taxonomy): Eukaryota > Metazoa > Chordata > Mammalia > Diprotodontia > Potoroidae > Bettongia > Bettongia penicillata. The sequence goes on along the minus strand of JAJHZJ010000318.1, from coordinate 7,182,865 downwards.
GGTCCTAGCATCATAAATTTAGAGCAAGAAAGGATCTTAGAGGTAGTCTGGCCCAACCCTACCATTTTGCAAAGGAGGAAACTAAGGCCCTGAGAAGTCAAATGATTTGTCCAAGGTCACAAAGGGAGCAAATGGCAGAGATAGTCACTGCTTCCTTACAAAAAGTACATGGAAAAATATAATTCTTATTAATGACACTGACAATGAAGGCACAATTGGAGGCCATCTAACACTTCTAAATTGGGAGCCTTAATGGTAAAGAACACAAAAAGAAATTTCTGATGAAGAACTTTCTAATAGCATACCCCTGCCTACCCACTTCAACTGTAGTGTTATCTGCATTTAGCTTTTAGTTTATTGTATCTTTACTTGGACCTACTAGAGTTAGCAACAGCTACCCAAGCTTGTTGAAAAGAAGAACAATTAAATCCAAGCTGACTGAATATAGGCAGGTTTAAGTTTATAATGTTGCAGACAGATAGAGGAATATCTAACCCACCCTTAAAGAGCTCCAGCAAAGAAGATGCACCAACCTGCTCTGTCCTATATACCAAAGTCCTCATTGTCACAACCATATCCTTCCAAACCTCTCAAAAAGTCATAGCACTAACCACTATAGAAAACCCTCTGTGGCTATGTAAACACATACATACATTCACACACACACACACACACACACACACACACACACAGGGCTTGTTCAGAAATCTGTTTACATGTGGAAGGAGAACAATAGGCTTTTATTTTTTGGTATTTTACACATAGAAATATATTCTTCTGTGAGCATAAAAGACTTTTCTGACTGTGAACACTGAAAATATTTCACTCACCATCCTAGAAAGGACTGTCAGAGATTAAATCTGTATTCCAGTGGTTTTTTTCCTTTAAAAAAAGTATAACCTCAATATTAGTATCAGTGATGATGCCTGTCTTCCAGGTGTTAGTTGTGGCTAGAGCTGATCCATGCAGTTTGTAGCTTACACAGTTCTTCAGTGTGTGTAGTTCCTGTTTCTGAAGCCAGTCACTGAGTCCAAACCTATTTTAGAGCACTAGAAGGAATCCTTTAATATGAACCATTTTGAACTGTAAGTCTGATTGCATTCTGTTAGCTAACATCTGGTGCTGTTGAAGATGATCAGATAGCATTGCGAAATACAAAATATGAAACTTATTAACTTTTTCCTGTGTAAAAAAAATATTGTAAAATATTGGGACCAATCTGATAGCATGCTCAGAAAAACTCTTCAGCTTCAGAATCTGGAAAGGAAAAAAGGCAGAACTCAACCACCTTTGATTATTTTTCCTTTTGCATGAGTTGTGTTTTTCCCCCAATTTTAAAAAGAGTTATCTCTGGGAAATGGATTTTGCTTTTAAAAGCACTCTTATGGATGTTCGATTTTTTGTAGGTAATAATGTCAACTCACACACACATATACACACATGAGGAAAAAACCTGTAAATCAATGTATTAATGAGCAAAGTGATACAATACTATAAATGATTCAGGGTCATTCCTTGTCTAGCTCAGGTGCATTCACATGATGGGTAATATTTTACCACCTCCTGACAGCTCTGCCCATGTGCATCCTGCTTGTACATGTGAAACATCTCTCCTCCAATTGCACTAGCACCTAATGGGTAAAAGGAATTCTTAATCAAAGCTGAGACATCCCCCAAAGGATATATTTCACAAATGTGATAGCATTACTGTGAAAGTAGGTTTCTAGATGCAAATAATTCAAGAAAACTGCCTTCTGATTGGCCAAGTCAATTCTACTCCCACAGTCTGAAACTGGAGTATTATTCCATAAATATCCTGAAATCAAACTCTAAGTGTAAAAACATCTAAGTAATGTTGTCTGAACAACAGCAATTTTTTTTTCCTCAGGAAAGAAAATCTCATGGAAAGTGTGGGAAGACACAGGCACATTTTGGAAAAGATTGAAACTGACGGCAGAAATGCTTTCTTTTATAAAACAGTGAAACTATAAATCAATTCCCTTCTTCACAAGAACACTAAAAAAAAATAGATGTACTCAGCAGGCAAAATGAATTGACAATTTGTTTGCTCAAGAAGTCAACATTGTAGAAGTAATAGGATTGACCCACTGTTCAGTTATTGGTAATAGAGATGCAGATTTCTAATAATAGAAAAATGTCAGGAAATTTATTATATTATTTTCTGACACACACACACACACACACACATACACACACACTCACATACACTGAGATCCAACCAACTCCTAGCATTTGATTTTTAAAAGTCAAGATAAAAAACAGCATCAGATGTTCAGTTAAAAACCCTACTAGAAAATCTAGGTGACTATACAATGGCAATGATGTTTAGAGGTGGTGTGGTATAGCGAATAATGTTGAACTGGGCGTGAGGAAGACCAGAGTTCAAAACCTGCCTCCGTGGTCATGTGAGCCTGAGTAAAGCATTTAACTTCTCAATCTCAGTCAAGGGTTTTCTTCAACCGCCAGCTGCTAATGCCAACCCCTTTCAGATTGCTTTCACCTTCTTTGTATATATCTTGTATGTATCTTAGATATTTACATGCAATTTTAAACAATGTTTGCTTGTGTTTTCTCTTTCCCTGTATCCTCATTGCTTAACAGTGAATAGCAATTTTGTTGTTTAGTCATTTTCCAGCTCATTTGTGATTTTCCTGACAAAGATACTGGAGTTGTTTGCCATTTCCTTCTCCAGATCATTTTACAGATGAGGAGACTGAAGAAAACAGGGTGAAGTGACTTGTCCAGGGTCACCCAGCTAGTAAGTGTGTGAAGCTACATTTGCATGTGTGTTCATCCTTGGTTGCCGAAGAAGATCATGCCATCAGAGACGACTTGCACTTGACTTTGTTTCTGAGTGAGGGGAGGACTGTGCAGGTCACCAGAAGCTAAACTCAAGAAGATGAGTCTTCCTGACTTTAGGTTTGGCACTATCCACTGTGCCACCTTGTTGCCTGGTATATAACAATAGTAGGCACTTAATAAATGCTTACTGCATGACTGAAATGTGGATAATAATCATGCCTTCTACACAAGGTTGTTATGAAAATTAAATGAGGTAGTCAAAGTAAAATGTTTTGTAAATTTGAAAGCACCATATTCAAGTTAGCTATTATTTTAACTCAAATTTGGATTGTTTGTTGAAACAAGTTATTCCACTAAAGACCTGGAGGTTACTTCATGATGTGCTGAAGGGGTATCTCACTTCTTAAACTCCATTAATCTCTGACTAAGCTGTTCTAAGTTTGAAAGTTTGGTGTATGGGTTTGAGGATAGGCTACCTGTCATGCAAGGACCAGTTACTCTATACTCTCCTAGTACAGGCTCATTTTTAGACCTCTTACCAACCTGTAGGTGGGTTGATAACTAGATCTATAGGAGTACCAACCCTGAGGGAAGCACAGATATTGAAGAATTAAGAATGAGATAAGTTAGAAATATTATCTTATTAAAGAAAAAATGAGAGAAATAAATACAGAGACACAAACTGTTTTTGTTAGGCAGTTTTAAATGTCAAGTTAATGAGTGAACTGGAAGTAGAAGTATGTCAGTCAATCTTTTGGATGTGTCCTCTATGAACAAAGATTCTCTGATTTACTAATTCTCTGAGTTCTATACAGATTTTTTTTATATAAAAATGAATCTGCTCTCATTGGCATGTGTACTTCCTCTGCCAGAGCAGATAAAAGCAACTGCATGTCTTTTAATCATAGATCTAGCGCTGGAAGAGACCTCAGAGACCAATGAGTCAAATCCAACTCCTCTCTGTCCCCATTTTACACATGAGGTATCAGAAGCCAAGACAGACTAAATGTCTTGCCAAATGACACAAAGGTAGTAAGAACCATAGGATGTGAACATTGGCCTTCTAACAACCAAGAGTATTTTTTCCATTGAACCATACACCATTTTTGGTTTTCATAGACAATGTGAAAGATACATAAATCCTTTAAATCCCTCCCTAATCTACACTGGTTCTTTTCATACCATTTAAGTGACTGTAATACTTTTTGGGGAGGGGAATTTAGAATTTAGAATTGGAAGGAACTTTAGTGTAATCTCAATTTAGAAATGAGGAAACTGATGGCCAGAGAAATTAAATGACTTCTCTCGAGTTCCACAGAGAGATAATAACTACCTTAACCATATTGGTCTGACTCCTAGCTAAGTCTTTTCCATCAACCCTCCATAAAAATCCACCCAATGCACAGGTGGCATTCCTCTGCTTCTTTTAATACTTTGGTAGTCCTAATGCACTTCTTGGGATGTCTGTTGGTATTGCAACATGACCAGTCTGACTTTCTGTTCTGGTCAGATATATCCTTGACATCTTTTCTGCCATTTCTAGTGCATGACTTTGTTGCAATTTATGCACGTAATGGATTTTCCATTGTCATCAGTTCCTTTAAATTTTGATTCTTATGAGGTCTATGTTTCATAGTCATCAACCACTTATTAAGTACTTATTATGTACCAGATACTATAAGAAATGTTGCTAAAACAAAAGCAGTTTCTGCTCACAAGGAGCTTACATTCTAATGGGGGAAACACATGTAAATAGCTAGTTACATATACAAAATATATACAGAGTATATAGAAGGCAACCTTAGAGGGGCAGCTGAGAACACTGGGAAAGGGCTCCTGCAGAAAGTGGCATTTAGCTAAGTCCAGAGGAAAGCCAGGGTTTATAAGAGACGATGTGAGGAAGGAGAGCATTCTGGGCATAAGGCACAGAAGTGTGAAATCATGGAGAAGGGAGGTAGAGAACGTACGAGAAATGCAAAATAGAACAGTATAGCCAGACAGCACACCAGGAGAATTCTCACATTAAAGAGATGGGCTCTTGCTATAGTGAGCCATTTGAGATCATTAAAAGCATTGTACTTACACAAGATGGGCAGGTGGGGTGGGGAAAAGGAAGAAAAATGAACATTTCTATACCGCTTACCATGTGCCAGACTTTTACTAAGCTCTTTTTCAAATATTGTATCATCTGATCCTCACATCAGCCCATCAAGGTAAGTGCAATTATTAACCCTCATTTTCAAGTTGAAGAAACTGAGGCAGAGGTTAAGTGATTTGCTCCAGAGTCAACCAATCAACTGTTTGAGGATTTCAACTCAAGTTTTCCTGATTCCAAGTCCAGTGCTTTATCCACTGTGCTACCTAGCTGTAAGATAATAATACTCTGAAATGGATGATAGTAATGTCTACCCCGGATTAGAGTAGACTGTAATTAATGAACTAGCTGTGTTAAAATATGACAGGTTGTCATTTAGACAAGGGAGTTTTTTCTGTTTTGCAGAATGTCGTTCGTTGCATTGAAATTATGGAAAAGCATATGTACATCAGGTCATAAAAAGAAAAACCTTCCAACAAGCAGAGTGGTCTGCCAGTGCTCTCATTTAGTCATGCAGTTTTCCCCAAGTGAGGAAACAAGGAGAAGCCGAATAGCCATTTTTCAAGAATGTGGTTAAAGGAATTCTTCATTGGATAGGCCATGAGACTTAATAACCCCTAATGTCCATTCCAACTCTACACATCTGTAATTTTTAGGAAATTCCAGGCTAGATAGGTGCAGATATCATTTTAAAGATTTTTCTTTTGGGGTCTTGTATACTTACAAAGTTTCTAGGGTAGAGTCCAGAATCTTCATTTTTGTGGTCTTTTTGAAAAAAAATATACTTTACTGATGATCTTTTTTCTTTATATCAAAATCATTTCTGGAAGAAAAAATCCTTCCTTTCTAGATCAGCTGTTTATTTGTTACAAACAACAATAGCAATAATTAGGCATGAATTTCTAACACAATGACCACATTTGACAGTGGGTACAGAATTCTGCCCTAGTAATCCTGTCTCTCTGCTATGAAGAAGAAGGTTTCTTTCATTATTTGTGGGTTGAGACCTTAACTAGCTTTTCAGTTACTCTGAATTTGACTTTTCCCTAGTGATCTTTCACCCTTTCATTTATATTATTGTAATAATTAGGAATTTTGTTCACTTGGTTCTACTTGTTTCGTTCAGCATCAGTTCAGTTATATCTTTCCAAGCGTCTATAGATTCTTCATAGTCATCACTTTTTACTTTACAAAAAGGATTCCATTAAATTTATATTTTTATTACATTACACAAATTTTTCAATCATTCCCCAACTAATAAAAAATAACTCCATCTTCAGTTGTTTACTATTATTATTCTTTGCTAACAAATGACTACTGATTAATTGATTGCTAACACAAAGAGTGCAGCTATCAATTATTTTGGGATATACTGGACCTTTGTTTCTATCTTTTACTTCCTTGGTATATATAAAAAAAGCAAAATGTATGGACACTTCTTGCAGATTTTTTAATGAATATTCACATTGGTTGGACCACGTCACATTTCCATCCACAATACATTAGTGTGCTTGTCTTTTTAGACTCTCCAACATATGATTGTTCTCCTGGGATCTTCTGGATGAACTATTATATTCTGTAACATAATATAGTGAAGGGCAATATTTAGCTCTGTAAACTCTTATTTATTATTTAATCTATTAGAATTGTCATGTAATTAGAATTTATCTATTAGAATTGTCATGTAATTAGAATTACATGTCTCTAGCTTCATGAATGTAATAATATTAAAGAGATTTTTTATGAAGATTAGCTTAAGAAGCAAAGAAAATAATGATATAGTATGAAAAGACCAATAAATGTGAAGGAGATAAGACTAGGAGAAAGCAGGCTTTGAAACCACAGGAATGGAAAAGATGAAGTACATAGTTCATAGAAAATATCACTTAGTAAAAATATTCTTTCTGTTCCTTCTCTGAAAGTCAGTAAGGGTGAGGTGGTGACAAATACTTGTCAACAGAAAAGGGTTATAAAATAATAATTGTTATTTAGCTGTGTCTGATTTGTTATTACCTCATTTAGGGTTTTCTTGGCAATGAATGATACTGGAATCATTTGCTATTTTCTTCTCCAGCTCATTTTACAGATGAGGAACTAAGACAAACAAGGTTAAGTGACTTGCCCAGGGTCATGCAGCTAGTAAGGGTCTGGGGCCAGAATTGAACTCATGGAGGTAAGTTTTCCTGACTCCAGGTCCAGGTCCAGCACCCTATCCACTACACTACCCAGCTGCCCCATAATAACATTCATATGGCACTTTAAACTAACATTTATATAGTACTTTACAAATACTCTCTGATTTTACTCTCACAACATCCCTGGAAAGTACGTATTGTTATTATCCCCATCTTATAGATGAGGAAACTGAGAGTGGGAGAGGTGCTCCATAACTCGCCTAGGGGTTGCACGGCTAGGCAATGTTTGAAATCAGATTTTCCTGATTCCATTTCAAGCAGTCTAGCCTTTATGATAGGGTAAGAAAAGCATTTATGAATTATCTACTATGTGCCATAAATTGTGCTAAGCACTGGTGATACGGTTAAAAACAAAACAAAACAAAATACAGTGCTTACCTGCCGAAAAGCTTACAATATAACAGGGAAGACAATACACAGGTGGGGAGGTGCCAGAGGGTGCAGAACTAGTAGAGACATGCATGATGGTAACAAATGAAGGGAAGGTGGGATTTTGGGTCCTCCATAAAGGGAGGCTATGAGGGAGGTTTGTTTCATCAGAGGGGCAGAAGCAAGTAAGGGTACTGATGAGCTAGCTTCCTTTAGGCTTATCCGTGTATCATTCTGGTATACATGTGCAATATGCCTATTTTGGAAATAGGTCATTTTTCCATTATCTTTTCTCTATATATATGCCTAATCTTCACCTGAGCTATTCAGTTTCCCTCTCTGACCTATTCCCCTTGCAGCAAGCAACCTGGCCCCACTTTCACATGGGAAATAGGTTCTTTCCAGTCTACTTTTGTTAGCCAACCTGATAGCTTTTGTAGAGTGCTTCGGTAAATTAGGCATTGCATAAACACTCAGTGGAGTGAAATAAGATACTGGTGAAGATAAATCAATGTCTTTCTCTAGTCCTTAGCTCACTTAAATGAAATGGTTGTGAGTCAGATGCTCAATTCAACTTCCTTTGGAATTATCTTCCTTTCCAAATATTGTTCTCTCTCCCACATGCCGTCTTTGAGGATGGTAACATCGAACTTAGTACGAGTAATTATCTTCAAGCTTCTTGGATTTCATTATAGCCTTGGATTTGTGTTTGGAAAAGAGACAGGCCTTGTCAATGATTTTTTTAAATAATAGTCAGAGGCCAAGTATCCATAATGAATCTCAAAGATTTGTCAGCTATCTTTGGTATTCGTCTCTGCTGGAACACTTAATGTAATGAATGAGAGGGAATGAAATCTTATCACAAGGGTGGCATCATAAGGTAATTTCTTATTCCCTGTTCTGGCAGAGTGAAGACCCTGCCTCATGGAACAAATCTGCCCATCCCCAGAGAGCAAAACAAGAAATACTGATGAAATTTATTTGGAGAAAAATTTCTGCTAATTAGAGAACTAAAGCTGAGTTGCACCCAGAAGAAAAGTCTCATCATTGCATTGGCCTGTTCAATAATAAAAACCTTCCTGAAAGCAACTTTCAAGGTCATACAAAATCTGGCACTGCTCTGTCTTTCCAATATACCGTATACTACTTTCCTTGCTGTATTTTGTACACTAGGGAATTGCAATACTCTGTCTTCCATACATGCCGTTCACTCTCACACCTCCATACCTTTGCTTTTGTCATAGTCTCTGCATGTACCATCATAGCATAGATTTAGAACTGGAAGAGACCTCCTTACTTTTTATCTCTTGAATTCATATCTATCCTTTAAAGTCCAACTCAAATGCTGCCTCCTTCACAAAGCCTTATAAATAGCTGCATTTAGAATCAAGAAGATCTGATTTTGAAACCTGGCTCCAATGTCATCTATGTGACCTAAGCAAGTACTTAATCCCTCTCAGCCTCAGTTTCTACAACTGTAAAATGGGGGTAGGGGGAGGAATGAACTTGCTGACCTCTAAGGTTCATTCCAACACTATATCTATGATCCTTTTATCCAAACTTCCTCCTAAATGATAATGATACTTGGACCATGGACTTCACGTAATACTTTGCCTTATACCTCTCTAACACACTTATGTGTTATTGTGCAGTATAGTTATTACTTTATGTTGGGGAAAGTATCAAGTTTCCCTAATCAATTGAGTTTCTTCAATTCATTTGAAAAATTATAGAATGTAAAGGGAAAGTAAAGGAGACAATGAGATATAACATTTTCAGACTTTGAGTGGTCCATTTATACCAAATTAAAAGTATCAGATCTTGGACTCATTTTGTGAGGCTTACCCCTGAAGCAAAAAGTCCTACTTATGTCTGCCTACTTAAAAGAACACTGTAAGGAAAATGCCTTTAAAATATCTATAAAAGTGAATCATTGCCTTTTAGGGGTTCTTTACCTACTAGGAGCCAAAGAAATTCTTTTTCTTTAGCTGCTTGGATTCAGTTCAATACAACTCAATTCTATTTTATTCAATTTAACAAACAGTTATTATACACTAGAGTAAAGAACATTCCTTTTGTTAGTACTGATAGAAATACAGGATTTAGACAAGATACAGTCCCTGCCTTCATGTAACTTAAAGCATAGTAAGAGAATAAGGTACATGTTCAACTATAGCGCTACCTCTGGGCACTTCAACATAGTATGCACAGCCAATTCTCTGGGTTTATGAAATATGATTAAAGACTTTAGTTTAAAGTATTCTAAGTTTGGACTCACCAAACCATGGTTCAAAAGCCCCTATCAACGTGTTTACTTTCTGATAGTCAGTAGGAGAACACAATTAGCTCAATGCAAAGGCATTTATTAAAATGATAAAGTAAAAACAGTAACCAAAAAATATCCACCATAAACATGGAGTACCTTACCACAAATACACCAAGTTAGAAGGAACAAGCATAGGTAATACATGTGGCCAAGACAACCTATATCTCTGGAACCACCTCCTTCCCTCTTCCCTAACCCCCTCCAGTTTGTAAGTGACACTTATAAACTTGAAGGTATTACCAAGGGGAGGTATAGAATCTCCTGCTCATGAAGATTCATAGGATGATACATATTTGGAGTCCCAGAGGACCTGGGTTTGAATCAGAGCTCTACCACTTACCACCAGTGGGATCCTGGGCAACCCTCTTCACTTCCCTAAGCTCTCTGAGGGCAAGACCTGTCTTGCTTTTGTATTTACATCCTAAGTACTGAGCACAAGACCAGATACATAGCCTGGGTTAAATAGATGCTTATTGATTGAACCTGAGTTTCCTCATTTGTAAAATGAAGGAGTTGAACCCATCATAGATCAAGATCTGGATGAGACTTCAGAGGCCCTTTAGAACAGCCCCTTCATCTTACAGATGAAAAAACTGAAGGGGTGGGGATAAATTGACCCCCAAGTTCACACAAGCAGGTTAATTTCAGGTACAAGATTTGAACTCAGGTCCTTTAGCTCTAAAGGCAATGTTTATTAAACTGTTGCCTGCTGCCTTCTGTGATCCTACCTCTGTCTGGAAAGGTTCTGGCTGAAAGGCAGGGAATGGATCTTTCAATGTCCTTTACAGAGGTAAAAAAAATTATGACACTGAAGTACAATCTATGTAATTTCTGCTTAACCAATTATATTAATAATTTCTCTTTTGAGTCCTGATCTTAAAAGTGTGAAAATCAATATCTACTTTCTGCCCTGACCTCACCTTATGTGGGGCATCCAGCTCCAGAATTAGAAAAGATTCAAGCTTTCCTAATTTCATATTATCTTGAATATTGAATATCCCTGTCACATCAGGTACAAGCATGAAGGGTGAGAATCTATGCATAAACTACATGATCTGTGAAAGCTTGATTCCAGGAAATAAAAAGACTGTATTTTTAACAACACTGAGAAGCTAGAAACCACTCTGAGGTGATTAGCTGATTCATTCTTACAATACCCTCAAATGTCAAGGTTAATCACCCAGTGAATTATAAGTGAAAAATCCCTGTGCTAGCTAATATATGAGGAACTGGGATCTTGAGGTTCTGATGGTCTCTCAAAACCTCCTGGGTTTTGCTCTCTTGGATACCACAATGTATTATTCAACCCCAGGAGATTTCCGTGCAGGAGTAAGGTTTCACAGTTAGTATACAAGAACCTAAGTACTTTCTTTTCTCCTTTGGTGTTCGCATGCAATGTGGTTGGTTTGTTGTTTTTTTTCACCTAAGAAATGCTTTACATGCAGCAAGAATTTGCATAGGAATTCTCTCAGTGTGCATATTTGCAGAATATTGTCTAATTAGAATAGTCTAGTAGACTATTGAAAGTGTTTTCTTAAAAGAGGTTAGACGGGTCAAAAATTAATACCTATCATAATCCATCAAAGACAGGCATAACATAGTGTCCAGAGCACTGGCTGTAACATTTTACAAAAACCTGGGATTCAGATCTTGACTCTTCCATTTATTATGTGTGTGAATTTGAGCAGGGCATTTGACTGTTCTGGGAGTCACTTTCCTAAACTGTAGGGATAATAATTTTAAAAATATACCATGTTGCAGGGTACAGAGAAACTTTAAATAAATGTGAAATGTAGAAATATGAAATGCATGCTTCACAGGCCATAAGACAATAATAAAATAGTAATTAATACAGAGAACAAAATCCAAAGATAAAAACTGAATAGGAATTCAATAATGACATGCTGAATAATGGATCAAAGAACAAATAGAAACAATGTGAAAGAATAATAATTAGAAGAACAGCAAGCATTTAAATAACACTCATACGATCCTTATAACACTGAGAAGTAGGTACTATTATTATCATCGTCATTTTTACAGAGTAGAAAACTGAGGCTGGGAGAGTCTTGCCCCGGTTACTCAGTTAATAAGTGTCTGTTTGAATTGGGGTCTTCTAGACTCCCGTATCCAAGCCACTGCTTTAATTAGTGATTTAATAACAATTAGAAAACATGCCAAATTTCTGGGATGCAACAAATACAGTCCTCACAGGAAAAATATAGGAAAAGAGGAGGGAAAATCATCCCTATTTGCAAATGACATGACTTTCTAAAATCCCGGTGAATCAGAAAAGAAGCTAATTGAAATAATAGCTTCAGTAGCTGGCAGGAAACAAATCAATCCACAAAAATCAACAGCATTTCTATATAGCAATCACAAAAAGAAATAAATGATAGAATAAGAAATCCCATTAAAAACAACTACAAAATACATAAAATATCTGGGAGCCAGTTTACCTAAGCATATTGAATAATTAAATCAATACAATGACAAAACACTCTTTAAAGAAGTAAAGAACAATTTAAATAATTAGAGAAATATTCATCATTCATTATATCAGCCACATCAATATAATAAATACTATACTAGCTAAATTAATTTACAGATATACTACCATACCAAACAAACCACCAAGATAGTGCTTTACAGAGCAAGACAAAATAATAACAAAGTTAATTTGGTGGAACAAAAGGTCTAGAGTAACAAGAGGAATAATGAAAAATAAGGTAGAATCAAAAGAGTAAATTGATTATATTATAAGGCAGTGATCATTAAAATTATTTGGTCCATATTCAAAAGTAGAAAACTAGTTCAGCAGTTCAGATTACCTAAACAAGAATCAGAACTTGTTGAATAATTCAGTCTTTGATAAAACTGAGAATATAAACTATTTAGAGAATGCCTTGCTACTTAAAAAGAACTATTAAGAAAACTGGAAAGAAGCATAGCAGAAGTTAGATTTAGAGTGACTTGTATTATATATCATGTGCCACAATCAGTTCAGAATTGCTATGGGACCAGAATATAAAATGTCACATCATAAAAAAATGAGAAGAGAATATGAGCTGGCACCTTCAATATCTATGTCTAGGTGACAAATTCTAACCAAAGTAAGGATAGAAGGGATCTTCATTAGAGGTAACTAGGTGATGTAGTGAGTAGAATGCTGGGCCTCAAGTCAGAAAGACCTGAGTTTAAATGCAAGCTCAGATAGCAAGTCATGTAACCTCTATTGTCTCAGTTCCTCAACTGTATAATAAGGATAATAGTAGCACCTGCTTTCCAGGGTTGTTGTTTCAAATGAGATAAAATTTCTTAATTGCTTAGTACAGTGCTTGGCACACAGTAGGTGCATAATAAATGCTTGTTTTCTTCTTAAGTATTTGTACAAGCAAAGTCAATGCAGTTAAGAATGGAAATTGTCAAATGATAAAAACAATTTGCATTAAATGTCTCTGATAAATGTATGAATTCCAAGGAACACAGAGTACTAATACGAACATATAAAATTAACATAAACATAGAACAAATGATGGAAGGCTCTAAACAAATAGTTCTCAAAAGAATTGCAAACTACTAATAACCATAAGGAAAACTGATCCAAATGCTGATCAAAGCTACGATTTTCTTTTTTGTTGCTGTTTTCTTTCTCATGGCTTTTCTCTTTTGTTCTGCTTCTTCTTTTACAATATGACCAATGTGGAAATATGTTTAACATAATTGTACATGTATAGCTTATAACAGATTGCATGTCATCTTGGGGAGAGGGAGGAGAAGAAGAGAGGGAGGAAAATTTAGAACTCAAAATCTTATAAAAGTGAATGTGGAAAACTAAAAATAAATAAATAATTTGTAAAAAAGAAAAAAAAAACTGATTCAAATCAGAAATAATACGCGAAATTCAAAGCAAAACAACTCCAAGGTTTCACTTCATAGTGATTATATTAGCATAAATGACAAAAGAGGGAAATAGTCTATGCTGGAAGGCCAAAGACTATGGAAAGACTGGCACACTAACACCCTGTGGGTGAATCTCTAAATTGATCTAACCACATTGGAAAACAATTTGGAATTATGGTCGAAAGGTGGCAAACATATCAAAACCCTTTAAGCCAGTTATCCCATATACAAATGAGGTCAAAACAGAAGTAAAGTATTAATCTTTACACCTAGATCATGTACCCATTTGGACTTTATTCTTGTGTATGGTGTCAGGCATTCGTCTGTGCCCAGTTTCCACCACATTGTTACCCAGTTTTCCCAGCAGTTTTTGTCAAACAGTGAGTTCTTATCTCAGAAGCTGTGGTCCTTGGGTTTGTCCAACTATAGATTACTATATTCATTGACTACTGTGTCTTGAGTACCTAACCTATTCCACTGATTTATAATACAATTTGAGGTTGGGTAGGGCTAGGCCACCTTCCCTAACATTTCTTTTCATTTATTCCTTGATATTCTGAACCATTTGTTCTTCCAGATAAATTTTGATATTATTTTTTCTAACTCTAGAAAATATTTTTCTGGTAGTTTGCCCATTATTTGGGGAATGACTGAACAAGTTGTGGTATATGAAGGTAATGGAATACTATTGTGCTATAAGAAATGATGAACAGGAAGACTTCAGAAAGGCATGGAAGGACTTATATGAACTGATGTTGACTGAAATGAGCAGAACCAGGAGATCATTGTACCCAGTAACAACCACAGTGTGCAAGGAATTTTTCTGGTAGATTTAGCCTTTCGCAGCAATGCAAGGACCTAAAACATTTCCAAAGGACTCTTGAGGCAAAGTCCTATACACATCTAGACACAGAATTATGGAATTGGAATGCAAAATGAAAGAGAATATTTTCTCTTGTGTTACGTTTTGTTTTGTTTGAGTTTTTCTCATAGTTTCTCAAATTCATTTTAATTCTTCCATGCAGCATGACTAATGTGAAATGTGTTTAACAAGAATGAATTTGTAGAACCCACATACGATTGCATGCCATCTCAGGGAGAGAGAGATGAGGGAGGGAGAGAGAGATGAGGGAGGGGGAGAAAATCCAAGACTTATGGAAGAGATTGTAGAAAACTGAAAACAAATAAATTAATATAATAATAAAAAAACAGAAATAAAGATCCCATACATGGCAAACTATCAACTGTAGCACATTTTGTAGTAGCAAAGACTTGGACATAAAGTACCCACTGATTTAAGGAATGGCTCAATAAGTTGTGGTCTCTGAATATAAAAGGATATTACTGTTCTGTTAGAAACAATGAATATGAAGAATTCAGAGAAACACAGGATGATTTTTGTGAACTAATAAAAATTAAACTAACTAGAAACAGGAAAAAAAGCTACAATGTAAATGGAAAGAACAACATAAAAGATGCAAACGCTTTTAAAATCTTTGTTACAAGGGACGGTTACCTAAGTAGAAGACAGGGGAGGGATATATTCAAAATGAATATTTAGTATTAATAAATATAATATTAAATATTAGATCATGAATACAATATACTTCACACATAACAGCACTATACAAATGTCAGTTGTTATTGAACTCATCAAATGCTTATGAAATATCTACTCTGTGCAAAGCACTGGGATATGGGCTGATGGTATGAAAAGAAAAAAGAAAAGCGAAAAGCCCTCTCCTCAAAAACTTAAATTCTAATGATAGATACAACACTATAGAAAATAAATACAAGGGAATTTGAGGAAATAGAGCATGACCAACTTGGGTGGGTGCGGGAGAAACAGAGAATGTTTCATTGAGGTTAAGAACTAAAAAGAAGATAGAGATTCTATAAGGCAGAAATGAATGTTTTAAATTACTACTATTGTTAAAAACTGAAGTCTCCCTTTCTCTCCTAGCTGGAGGGGCTCCTCACTGGTCTGTTCCCACTCTGATTTGCTGGGAGCTTTGATCTGCTCTGTTTACCTTACTTTATTGGTTTGCCTCTCCTTATATAACCCCGGTGGCTCCAGCTCCTGGGGTATCACCTTATTAATGCTAAACGTAATGCAGACACCCAATCCACTTGACACGGCTGCTCAGGACTCCTGAGCCCCAGAGATCCACCAGCCTCTAGTAGTAGGGATTAAAGATGGGCACCACTGAGTCTAGTTCAGAGATGGTTAAAGAGTACCTTCCAGGGATAGGTAACAGCTTGTACTAATCAGGAGGAGAAAAAATGTGAAATTGGGGGAAAAGTTAATAGTAACCCAGTTTGTCTATAATGTATATGAAGGAGAGTGGAGTGAAGTAAGACTTCAAAAGAAGGAGAGTCAGACTGTGAAAGGTTTTAAATGCTAGGCTGGGGAGTTTGTATGTGACTCTAGGAGTCACTGAAGCTTTTTAAGCAGGGAATTATAGGGTGATTTCTATGCTTTAGGATGATCATACTGGCAGTCATGGATTGTAAAGGATAGACTGGAGAGGGAAGAGAGGAAAAGCACAGGGCCCAATAAAGAAATTATTGCAATAACCAGAGCAAGAGTTGAATGAGTCCATGAACTAACCTGGTGGTCATAACAGTGGTAAGAAAGGAACTGATGTGAAAGCCTTGTGCAAGAGAATCCATAAGACCTGGCGACCAATTTTCTATTTGGTATGGGGATGAGAGCAGGAGGAGTTGAGGATGACCGAAGTTTTGAAAATGGGTGAGTATAAAAATAGTAATGACCTGAATAGGGAAGTTTTGAGGCGGATAATCAGTTCCGGTTTGAGCTTGTTGTACAGGAGATGTTTTTCAGGCCTTTGGTGAGATGGGATGGGACTTCAGAAGAGAGATTAGGGCTGGATTTATTATTTCAGTCACTAGTATAGAGAATCACTTTGGTGTTGGAAGAGAATTCAGCCTCACACCAAAAAAAATAATGACCACAATTGCATACCTGACAAATGGTCGTGCAACCATGCTTGAAAGCTTTTTAAACATGAAGATATCTATAATTATTAGAGTTTTCCCTTGAATGAAGACAAAATTTGCATCCTTACAACTTTTGTCCACTACTGAGAGGCATTGAATATCTCTGGCACTTGGTTTCTTTGTCTCTAAAATGAAGGAGGATAAAGTAGATGATTTCTCAGGAGCCTTCCAGCCTCAAAGGTCTATGGTTCTGAGATGAGGATATCCAATAAGGATAAAAAGAAAAGAAATTGAATAAACAGCCTACAGGACTTAGGACAGGTATAAAGAAGAACTCTCAGACACTGAGGAAGGGTAAGTATATGACTGAATTACTAAAGAAGGCTGTGGAAATTTTTCTTAGGAGATCTCTTAAAATAAGATAGTAAAACAAAGTATTTTCATATAGTCCTTTGTAAGGGACAGCATCTACTGCTCCTTTTGTATCACTGAGAGAAGGGCTACATAGGCAGAAGCTCTGTGCCTACACAAAAATACTTACAGAATAAACAAAGGCAAGAAAATAAATAAGAATACCTTCCATCTAAATTTCCTTGTACTTTTAGATTTTGTGATAGTGCCATGGGGTAATTGACTGCATTCCTAATGTTTACTCTTTAGTTGATTCTTACATGTCAAAATTAATCACAGAATTTGTGAAGAGTGCTTGAGACCCAAGTAGAAAGAAATAAAATCAAACCAAAATCTACATAATCCAATTCTCTTAAATTGTTCAGTAATACCAAAATTATTCCCACTATACTCCTTGTTTGGCATTCATTAGTCAGAACAGTAACAGCCCATAGCATGTTGAATGTAATTCATTCATGCTGACAGTATAAGACACAACAATAAATAGAACTCTCTGTAACAAGGAAGACAACACACTAGTCACCCTGATGTGTAGAAATCATGTAGGAAATTTTATGTTACTCCATCCTTGGGATTTTGAGTTTGCTTAGGCATATTATCAGGCTAGCAGAAACTTGCTAGATAGTAAACCTTATGAGGGTAGAGACTATCCTACCTCAACTGCATATAATTATGACTGACATTTCTACAGATCTTTAAGGTTTACAAAGTGCTTTAGTAACTCATTTCTCAGTTGATGCTATATAGATACGATAACTGTTATCACTAACCAATGAGGAAATTGGGGCTCAGAGCTAGTAACAATGAAAGACAAAATTAGAACCCAGATCTCTCCTGGTTTTAATGTCAGCATTTTTTCTTTATAATACAGTACCTCTCATAACTAACTCCCTTAGCATTTGGGATAGTGTTTTGTATGCTACAGGAACTTGACAAATGTCTGTTGAAATACTGCATAGAATACTAATTTGGGACAATTCAAGATTAGAGGATAGCTGCTAATGCAATCGCACATCAGGTCTCAGGTGCATCTTCTCCGACTCAGTCTCTCATTTCAAAACTTGATAGTAGTCATTATCAGGAACTAGCATAGAGGCACTTTACTCATCCTTATTTGCAAAATGTTCTCAAAACAAATCCCCATGTATCCCTAATTGTGTGTGTATTTAAAAATAAAACATAATAAACGTAATTTTTTTCCCAACAAATCACTCTGACATCAAGGCATTTCCCTGGTACCCCTTAGGCTTGAGCTATGATAATAGAAAACAGCAGTGTCCTCTGAATATGGGGTGGGGGAGGGAAGGAGCAGGGTAGCACAAATGATTTACCCCCTTTAACCACCTGGGGAAGGGTAATGAGAAATTGGGAAGATCTTCCTAGCTACAATGAGGCAACATATTGAGACTTCCTGCCTCTAGCAAGCCATATACTCTGCACAAGACTTAGCATACCTAATAAATGTGTCAAATAATTAGGAGCTTAGTTTCTTCTATGACAACCTCCCAGGTCTCCATAATGAAAACAAAATCAGTTTTGCTATTTCAGGCTTCCCTTTGAGGTTAGAAGTTAAAATAAGGACTAAACTCTGATTTCTTCAACCAGCCGTGAAAAACAGCTAAAATGATTTAAACTCATTGAAGTTTTCTTTACTTTATTGCCTTTGTGTCACAAAAGGTAAACTGTGACAAACATAACAAAGTTATTAAAATCTTTGGATCTGGGACCTTAAACTAGAAAACTAGCTTGTCCCTAATGGAGTGAATGTCAGTGGTATGCGTCCTGCCTACACTTTGCAGAAAATGAACTAAATCTATTTCACCTGTGACAGTGGGGCCTTTCACCAGAGTGGAGAGTTCAACAGGCATAGCTGCCCCTTCCCGACAACTCTAGATTCCAGCCTGGCTGGAAAAATGCACTTTGGCTCACATCATCTATCTCCTGACAGACACTACATGAGATCTGTTAAGCCATTTAAAAGCAAGTTGTCTTGAAGTAGAGTTTGGAGCTACTTCCCAGCACCCATTCATGGCTCAGACTGAGGCAACTGTGGAAAGACAAACACACACAGAGGCCTTCACCATAATGGAATCCCAGAAATATGCCAGGATTGCTCTTTCTGCAACCAATATTTATACAACTTATTCTGGTGAAAAATATAACACATCCTCCCTTTGTTTCCAAACATAGGTCTCTGGGTAACCCAGTGATTTATGAAGTCACCTTTTCCTTCTTTGTTTAAGATTTGTTTTCCTGAGTCATGCTTCCCTATTAAGAGAGATTGCTCTTATATAGGTCATGATCCTTAACATTCAAATGCACAACATTCTAATCTGTCCAATGGCATGGGGAGAGGAATTAACTCACTTCCCTAATTTCCAGAGGTGTTGGCTGTCTAGACTATTGTCCATGTTTACAAAATTCCAGCGAAGGGGGAAGACTTAGTCAATTTTCGGGATTAAGTTGGTCAAAACAAGTCCTAGGGAGAAGGAAATCTTAGAAATGATCAGAACTCTATCTAGGGCCTTGAAGTCACTTATGGTA
This sequence comes from Bettongia penicillata ogilbyi, assembly GCA_023548195.1. Taxonomy (NCBI): domain Eukaryota; kingdom Metazoa; phylum Chordata; class Mammalia; order Diprotodontia; family Potoroidae; genus Bettongia; species Bettongia penicillata. The sequence goes on along the minus strand of JAJHZJ010000318.1, from coordinate 7,163,238 downwards.
ACAATATCTTATCTGTACCAAACTAGATAAAATGCTAAAGTCAGAGAAGCTTGCCCTCGTACCTTTCCATCTCTCCTTTTTGTGTCTCTCCCTTTCTCTTTCAGGACTTCAGGCTGCCCTCAAGCAAACCCAAATGTCTCTAGGGCCTCTGGTTGTCCAGTGCCACTACCTGGGTGAGTACTCAGGCTTTCAAACCCATTCTTTTCTCTATGATATTCAAAAACATGTATCAAGTGCCTACTATGTGTTAACTGCTAGGGATACAAATACAAAAGAAGATAGTCCTAATTATTGATAATTAGGGAGATACCATGAAAGCTCTCTACATTTTAAAAGAGAATGAATGAATATCTAATTATGAAATTTCAGATCGCTGATATCCCTTTACATACTCGTATAAGAAACTGCTTACCCTGCTGCCTAACTATAAATATTATTAATAGCTACAGTTTTTATAATGCTTTAATGTTTTTAAAGAGACTAATATATATTATTTAATTTGATCCTCACAATAACCCCATGAGGGAGTTATTAATATTCCCATTTAGGTGAGAAAACTGAGCCCTTGAGAGATTGAGTTACTTGCCTGGTGTCAAAGAGAAGTGTCTGAGGCAGAATTTGAACTCAGGTCTTCCATGGGATAAATCCTGAACACTATCCGCTATGCTATCAACGTGCCATCCTGTGTATAGATCCTACTTTTTCCATAGTCCTTGCCTTCCAACTGCTTGATCGGTTAATTTGCTGATTACCTAAGGTACTTTGCTTCATACATTATCACCTGAATGTTTGACAAATAACTATTAAGGTCACGTTTCCACTTTGTTTTTCAGATTTCTGTCTAGGTAGGAAGGTGGTTTATTTGAAATGGATGCTATAGGAGTCAGCAATCACTAGCCAGGGAGTTTGAGGAAGTTGAGTTCTCACTGCATTTTCTTGCTTTTATGATCAATCAGAAAATGCTGAAGAATTTGAATGTGTATTCTTTTTTGTCCCTCTGTCCCCACCTTTTAAAATGTGTTACTAATATCTTTTATTCTTTACATCCAAGTTATTTTCAATTATCCCCGTCTCCTATCCCTATCTATTTGAATTCTCCCTTATAACAAAGACAAAGAAGTCAATATGCATTTTATTAAGCATTTACTATTTGCAAGGACATATATAAGATATTCAGGGAGAAGTTGCACCTTGATATGAGGGCTTGTCAAGGCCATTTCAGGGTTGCTCATCCACTTTTCATTCAACATTTACTTGTACCTCCAAGAAGTTGTAGCATGAGCAGTGGTCACACCCAGGCAAAACAGTCACAACAGATGGGCTAACCCAGCTTGAGGGCAACTGACAGTCATCAAACCTGTTGGTGAATTAGGAGATTGTGTGTGAAGACTTCCTTCATGCAGAATGGGCAGAGGAGAACAATTGGTTCCAATGGCAATGAAGGTAGCTGAAACAGATGCTGTGGAGGAATTAGAGCTTGGTCAGACATCAGAGATGCCAAAGTCACCCATGGCATCCCAAGCCATTACCAGTCATCCTGACTTTTGACCTGCCATTAGACTTTGATGACTCTGGAAGAAGAGTGAGGCTAATGATTTTGTATAACTGTCCCACTTAAATCCAACTCACTTGAGTCGACATATCACCCCTGAGGTCATTGATCCTCCTTGAAAATGAAGGACAAACAGTAACTATTTGTCAGGCACTGTGCTAAATTAAGGAAAACTAACCAACAAGGCTGTCTTAGGAAGTAGAGTTCAACCTCTCTCCCCAGTCTCCCCTAGTAGTCTTTAAGCCAGGGCTAAATTATACTATCTCATTGGGTACTAAAAGGGGGGGCTCATATTCAGGTATATGTTGAATTGCTAGGTCTATTCCAACTGTAGGGTCTTGAGTTTCTGTGATTTTGTGAGAATTTAGAAGGGCTTTCAGAATAAGGCATACTTCGACAAACCAACCAGAGAATTAGGAACTGATACCCTCTCTTGCTCTTTGTAATGCTGTAACAAGCCGGGGCTTTCAAAATCATCACACTGCATTATCTTCTCAGGGAAAACAAAATTAGTTTTTTGAATTGGCCCTTCAACACATCAGAAGATGTATATTTTCTTTCTATTCTTCTCCTCTTAAGCCAGCAACAACATGGGGACTCTCTTGGAGACAAAAACGAAATCACTGGAGAGCATCAATTCTTAAGAGTTGCAAGAAACATCCAGTCTAACGTCCTACACTGAGCTGACTCTCTTGCAAAGCTACATAGAACACATGCTATTTGGCAACAGCAAATAGAATCCCTTTTGATCTTTTCTTTTCCAAACTATATTCCCAGTTTTTTCAACTGTTCCTCATAGGTTATAGTTTCAGGTTCCTTCATTACCCTCTAAATGTATGCTTGATCACCTGCAATCATACCATCACCCTTTCATCTTGAACCTTTCTTTTTTTGCTAGTTCCTTTCCTATTGCCTTCAAACATGCCCAAGCCTTCCCTATCCTTAAAAACCCTTCACCAAACCCTAACAGGAATAGCTAGTGGATGGAGCACTCAGATTAGAATCAAGAAGACTCATCTTTCTGAGTTCAAATCCAGCCTCAGACATTTAATAGCTGTATGACCCTGGGCAAGTCACTTAACCCTCTTTGCCTCAGTTTCCTCATCTGTAAAACAAGCTGGAGAAGGAAATGGGAAACCATAATATCTTTGCCAAGAAAAGCCCAAAATGGGGTCACGGAGAGTTGGACACCACTAAACAACAAAGACCCTACTATCATCCCAGCCTGCCCAGGTCTCTTATGTACAATAGCTTCAGTTCAGCCTTCCCCAAGACACCTATATTTTACTTCAAGTTGCTTCCTGTCTCTTCTAAAATTCAGCGCAAGCAGAAGGAGAACAAATTCATCTGCCCCACAACTTAAACAGCAATTGTGGTACATAAAAAAGGGATCTCCACTTTCTCCCAGGGGCCCTTAGGGAGGGAAAAGGGGCAGGGGTGGGAAGGGATGGGATAGGGGTAGCAACAAGGGCTACCTTATGGCCACAAAGAGGAAGCAGAGACTCTGGAGTGTGTGGAAAGGGCAGAGACGGGTCCCCAAATGGTCTGACAGAAGTTTGCCTCTAAGTCCTCTTGGGGCACAGGAGGGCTTAAGCCCTTTCCAAGTGGAAAATGCCCATAAAATGGAAGCATCTCAGGTAGGAAGCCAGCCTTCCTCTACTTTACACTCTGACCCAAGTCCTAAGCCCTGGAAGGAAAGAGAAATAACTCCCAGGCAAAGTTTATTGATTGATTAATTAGTGACCCTCTCTGGACATGCTTCAGTTTGTCAATGTTTCTTTTAAAATACAATGCTTTGGAGGATCCAAGATGGTGGAGTAGAAAGATTCACATATGCTAGCTCCAAACCCACAGTCCATAAATTACCTGTAAAAAGAACTCCCAACAAATTCTGGAGCAGTGGAAGCTGCACAGTAATGGAGTAGAGGAGATTTCTATTCCAGAGAACCCTGAAAAACCAACCCCAAGGGTCTGTCATGCACAGGACCCAGAGCGGAGCCCAGCCCCGCCTTGGTCATGTGGCATGGAGAGATCCGAGCAGTCTTCAGGGACAGAATCTCCAGTGGCTGTGAAGGTCCCTCAACCCACAGGTCCTACAGGTCAGTGAGAGAGACTTCTGGGCTGGCTGAGAGGGGAGTGGGGTGTGTCCATAACTCAGGCCCCCTCAGGAGGAAGCAGCGGGGGAAGCAACTGGCAGGAGCTCCCAATAAGCTCAGATCATTGAGCTCAGATCCATTGTTGAAGGTATCTGCATAACCCCCTTGAGGGAACAGAGCCTGGGCTGCAGCCCTGCCCCAACCTGAGAACCTGAACTTAATCCCACTGAATAGCAGCCCTGCCCTCCCGCTGAAAGCCCTGAGGCTGGGAAGCAGCATTTGAATCTCAGACCCCAAGCACTAGTGAGGCGGAGGTGGAGAGGAACCTCAGAAGTCAAGTAACTGACTGGGAAAATGACCAGAAAAGGGAAAAAAAAATAAGACCATAGAAGGTTACTTTCTTGGTGAACAGATAGTTCCTCCTTTCTTTTCTGATGAGGAAGAACAATGCTTACCGTCAGGGAAAGACATAGAAGTCAAGGCCTCTGTATCCCAAACATCCGAAATAGCTATCCAATGGGCTCAGGCCATGGAAGAGCTGAAAAAGGATTTTGAAAATCAAGTTAGACAGGTGGAGGAAAAACTGGGAAGAGAAATGAGAGAGATGCAAGAAAAGCATGAAAAATGGGTCAATACCTTGCTAAAGGAGACCCAAAAAAATGCTGAAGAAAATAATACCTTGAGAAATAGGCTAACTCAATTGGCAAAAGAGGTTCAAAAAGCCAATGAGGAGAAGAATGCTTTCAAAAGCAGAATTAGCCAAATGGAAAAAGAGGTTCAAAAGCTTACTGAAGAAAATAGTTCTCTCAAAATTAGAATGGAACAGATGGAGGCTAATCACCAAACAAAACCAAAAGAATGAAAAAATGGAAGATAATGTGAAATATCTCATTGGAAAAACAACTGACCTGGAAAATAGATCCAGGAGAGACTATTTAAAAATTATGGGACTATGTGAAAGCCATGATCAAAAAAAGAGCCTAGACATCATCTTTCATGAAATTATCAAAGAAAACTGCCCTGATATTCTAGAACCAGAGGGAAAAATAAGTATTCAAGGAATCCACTGATCACCACCTGAAAGCGATCCAAAAAGAGAAACTCCTAGGAACTTTGTGGCCAAATTCCAGAATTCCCAGGTCAAGGAGAAAATATTGCAAGCAGCTAGAAAGAAACAATTCCAGTATTGTGGAAATACAATCAGGATAACACAAGCTCTAGCAGCTTCTACATTAAGGGACAGAAGGGCGTAAAATAGGATATTCCAGAAGTCAAAGGAACTAGGACTAAAACCAAGAATCACCTACCCAGCAAAACTGAGTATAATACTTCAGGGGAAAAAATGGCCTTTCAATGAAATAGAGGACTTTCAAGCATTCTTGATGAAAAGACCAGAGCTGAAAAGAAAATTTGACTTTCAAACACAAGAATGAGAAGAAGCATGAAATAGTAAACAGCAAAAAGAAGTCATAAGGGACTTACCAAAGTTGAACTGTTTACATTCCTACATGGAAAGATAATATTTGTAACTCTTGAACTTTTTTCAGTATCTGAGTAGTTGGTGGGATTACACACACACACACATGTACACTACGTGCACACACAAACATACACACATGCACGCACACACAGAGACAGAGCATAGAGTGAATTCAATAGGATAGGATCATATCTTAAAAAAAATTAAGGTAAACAGTGAGAGAGAAATATATTGGGAGGAGAGAGGGTGAAATGGAATGGGGCAAATTATCTCTCATAGAAGAGACAAGCAGGAGACTTTTTAGTGGAGGCAAAAAGAGGAGAGCTGAGAAAAAAACACGAAGTTTACTCTCATCACATTCAGCTAAAGGAAGGAATAAAATGCACACTCATTTTGGTATGAAAACCTATCTTACAATACAGGAAAGTGGGGGTGAAGGGGATAAGCAGGGTGGGGGGGATGATGGAAGGGAGGGAAATGGGAGGAGGGAGGAATTTGAAGTCAACACTCGGGGAGGGACAGGATCAAAAGACAGAATAGAAACAATGGGGAGCAGGATAGGATGGAGGGAAATACAGTTAGTCTTACACATCATGACTATTATGGAAGTCATTTGCAAAACTACATAGATATGGCCTATATTGAATTACCTGCCTTCCCAAAGGGAATGGGTGGGGAGGAAGGGATGGGGAGAAGTTGGAACTCAAAGTTTTAGGACCAACTGTTGAGTATTGTTCTTGCTACTAGGAAATAAGAAATATAGTTAATGGGGAATAGAAAGTTATCTGGCCCTCCAGGACAAAAGAGAAGATGGGGTCAAGGGAAGGGATAGAAGAGAGGGCAGATTGGTGATAGGGGAAATTAGAATGCTCGGTGTATTGGGGTGGTGGGAGGGGACAACTGGGGAGAAAATTTGGAACCCAAAATTTTGTGAAAATGAATGTAAAAAATTTAATAAATAAATTTATTAAAAAAAACAAAGAAAAAAATATTAAAAATTAAAAAAATAATTAATAAAAAATAAATAAAATGCAATGCTTCAAATTGAACACAATACTATAATTGTAGTCTAACCACTACAAGATTATAGTTAGACTATTGCCTTTCTTGTTTTTTCTATTAAGGCAAAGTAAGACCTCATTAAAGTTTTGGGCTGCCACATCACATTATTGACTCATATTGGATTTTCAGTCAACTAAGACATTTGTCTTTTTTTTATGGTAACTGCAATTAAATCACCTCTTGTTTATCAGGGATTCTTGTAATTAGGTTTTGATTCTCTCAAATTTTTGAGGACTTCCCTACCCATTACTAGGCCTCAGATGCCTTTTGTTTATTTCTAATGAGGCACTGGGTCATGAGGGTCATGCCCTCCAACTCTAAAAAGAGTATATGTACTCTGAGGTAATATTTTGCTTTGGGGCTTATTTTTTGGAACAAGGTTGGTGTGCCAGAAGAGATTTTGGGTAGCTGCTAAAAGAGCCCCAATCCAGCTTTGAAAACTCAAATATTGGTGCTTCTCTCTCTGGTAACAATGTATGCATTGTCTGTGATCAGACAATTGGAAGCCTTGTCTGTTGGTCTTCCTGTTTGTAATTTCTGATTGTAATTTCTGTTTGTATTTTCTCTGAAGTTCAGGTGGCTGACTTTTTACCCTGAACTGAGTGAGTAATGGATAGATAGATAGATAGATAGATAGATAGATAGATAGATAGATAGATAGATAGATAGATAGATAGATAGATATAGATACATATATATGCTTAGTTAAAGTATATTGTTGACCCCCTCAAAAGTTGCATTCTGTACAGCGGGCCCTCCCTCCAATGTATACTGGGGTCCTTGCTGATACAGCAAGTCAGTTAACACTGTTTAGTTCAGTTTCTTCATCTGATAAATGAGCTGAAGAAGAAAATGGTAAAGCATTCCAATATCTTTGCCAAATGGGGTCACAAAGAGTCAGACATGACCAAAACAACTGAACAACAACACTAGCATTGTGATGTGTAACTATTTCATCTGACTTATATTGTTTCACAACTTTCAGCAAATACAGCACATAAGTTCCCTTTTCTCATGTGCTTTCTTAAAAACATTTTAATGTTTTCTTTTTTTATTTTCAACTTAGCAAATATGAACATTTCAATATACAAAGAAAAACAGGAAAGAGGATTATATGCTAAATTGTGTTATATAAGCTTTGTTCTTTAAAAGTGTTCATTAATTTTAATATGGTAGTAACAAAACTGCCCTCTTATTGGATTTCTTCTGGGCTGCTAAAAGTTGCTGAAGGAAGTTACGGTAACTTCATCTACTACAAATTTATATTGTACATGCAACCACTGTTAGACCCTTCTTGCTGCCTTAGACAATCATTCTACTCTACTTTTATCACTTCCCTATCTTGAATCCTTATAGTTCAAAAGTTCAAAGGATTTCCAGTTGAAGAGCTGCCTCCAGTGTTTAAGTCAAAAGCCATCTGTATCTATCTATTAGGCTTAACTCTTAACTACATTCTCAAGAAAATACACCATGAGTATCTACTATAGCTGCCAGAGGCCTTCTTTGCTTTCTTTAGATATGATGAGGGCATCAGTGAAGCATTCTGGTTGTCCCTCTGTCAGACATCATCTTTGCCACATGACCACTTCATTTTCTGTTGCACAATTCCTTGATAACCATCACTCTTCACTCCATGGTTCTCAGCTCAGTTGCTGATCACCTGCTACTGAAGACTTAACCTTATCAACTAGCTGGTAGTTTAGATAGAGTGCCAGGCCTGGAGTCAGGAAAAGTCATCTTCATGAATTTAAATCTGTCCTAGGACACTTACTAGTTATGTGAATCTAGGTAAGTCACAACCCTCTATGCGTCAGTTTTCCTATCTATAAAATAAATGAGCTGGAGAAGGAGATGAGAAACCACTTCAATATCTTTGCCAAGAAAACCATAAAAAAGGTCACAAACAGTCAGACATGGCTGAAAAATAACTAAACAAGTATAGATTTACTCTGCTGATTGGTGGTTGTTTCAGAAACTCAATTGGGGTATATGGGAGGTTCAAGGAGGATTAGCATCTCTGGTGTGAGGGCTTGCTGAGCCCTTTGCGGGACTGCTTGGGCATCTAGCTTTCATCCAACTGTCACCTGTGGCTTCAAGGTGCTGTAGCATGTACAGAGGCCACACCTCAGTAAAAATCATCTCAGCAGATGGGTTAAACCGTGTTGAGGTTAACTGATAAAACCTTAAACTCATCTGTGAGCTAACGGGAAGTCTGCATCAAGCATGTGAAGACTTCCCCCCATGCAGAATGGGTGGAAGAGAATAATTTTTGTTTCAACATCCTTAAAAGTATCTGAAGCAGGTACTGTGGAGTGCTTCAAGCTTGGTCACGCATCAAAGATTTCAAGGTCATCCACTGCATCCTGGAGCATCACCAGTCATTTTAACTTCTGTCTTGCCACTAGACTTTGATGACTCTGGAAGAGACAGTGAGACTGATGCCTTTGTGTAACTTTGCCTCGCTTAAATCCAGTTCATGAACAAGTTAAGATATTACCCCATGATATCAATGATCTTCTTTGAAATGAAAGAAAAATAACAATATTTAGCCCCACATTCACCATGCTTCACTTCACACCCCAGTCATTTATTTTTGCCAATCCTACTGCTTATCATTCATCTTTCCCTAGCCTCTCTTTTGATCTCTGGAACCTTAATCAAATCAACTCTGTCTCTGCTTCTGGGAACAGTGTGAGACTCCTTTAACTATCCCTGCAATTTTCTTGAACAAAATACACTGTGACCACAAATCATTAAATTTTGTCTCTCCCAGTTAGAACATGAGCTCCTTGAGAACAGGGATTTCTTTTTATTTTTCTTGCCTTTATATTTGTAGCTCTAGTGTTTTAAATAGTTGTTGGTACATAGTAAGTGTGTAATAAATACTTTTCATTTATTGATCTATTGAGTCCTGTTTTGTTTCAGAGTTAAAAATTTTCCTTTCTTTTTAATGCCCCAAGTAAGGCTTTACATTAAGAAAAATTTCTTAGCTTTCTATTTTATTGAGAGAACTGAGATCATCTGATCCATAAACTCCTTCAATAACCCTCTTCCATTCTTTAGACTTTTTCTGTATCATCTCTTTTCTTCCATCTGGTCTTAGAAAAGGCATAAATACAACTCACTAAACCTATGATGTCCCCTTGATTCTCATTTTCTCATGTCTCCTTCAATATTCCTCTCTTCTTTAACATGTTAGCCTTTCCTCCGTCAGGGTTCTAAGGCAGAAATAAGGTAGTGGTACCCTGGACTTATTTATTAAATTTATTATTAAATTATCAGCCCATGTAGTTGTGACTAGCAGGAATGCGGAATAAATTTGTAGCTCAAAATATAGCTAAAATGCAATATTTTATATTCACCATCACATCCTTCTTTCCTTCCATGGTAATTTCTTGTGTATCAACTCCTCAGTTCACTGTTGGGTTAACCTGACCTGGTCTCTACTCGTCTGGTATTCCTGCAGCCTTCTGGGAGATTCATCTCCCACTGATGTCTAATGAATATGTTTTCAGTCTTTGATGAGGATTCTTTTTGTCAGCACCTGGGTTCAAATTCTGTTTTTAGGCTGCTTATTAACTGTTATACCCAAGGCAAGTCATATAAACACTCTCTCAGCTTCAATTTCTTTATGGGTAAATTGTGGATAATAACATGTTTGCATTTTTATAGGCTTATTGTGAGAATGAAATCTGATAATCTATGTAAAGTGCTTTGCAAAAAAAATACTATATAAATGTTAGTTGCTGTTGTTAACATAAAATGATCACAAAAAATTAGTAATCCTGGGAGTTTTAAAAGATAAGATTAGAAATCAGTGAGGTTAATGTTAAATATTACAGAGATTTGTCCTTGAGACTAAGCTAGCTGTTTTTCAGTCCACTCTCTATCCCCCATCCATATTCCACTTTTTTCTATTTTCTGGCTTCCGCTGTTTCTCCTGAAAGTTTTCCTTTAACTCCCTCTGCTAACATAACATCTTACATCCTTGATCTTTCCCTTGCCACTGGCTCCTTCCCATCTGAGTATGAATATTACTCAGGTTTTTCCAATTTCCTTGTTCTTTTTATCCAGTTCAGTTATTGACTTATCTCTTTCCTCTCAATACAGCTGAAAAAGGGCCTTTTTGTTGATCCAACCATTTATCAACAACCTCAGCTCATTCTGAGCTTTTGCTAGAGATAAGGGCAAGAAAAAAAGGGGTTTTTAAGCTATGTCAGGAGCCAGTAGAGTTCGACTTAAGGGCTAGGACCACTCTTCAAGGTGGATACATTAATGAAGATAGATGATGAAAAGACAGCCAGACTGCAAATTTTCTCTACCAAGGAGAATTATTTTCGCAATGAGAAGGACACAGCAAAAACAAAGATTTACAACCCAAGATAAGTGAGGAGTTGGTAAGATAGATTGTAAGCTAGCCTCAAACAGTTCAAGTCATTAGGTTACAGTGAGATCGGCCAGGTGTAATTACTGAATTATTATTAATGACTTTTTTGAAACCATGGAAAATGGGAGAGGACAAGGAATAGGAAGATGATGGCCTAATTTTTGAAAAAATGAGAGAGTGGACTCTGCATGTTGTTGGGTGGTGAGCTTGACAGAGTCCTGACCAAGATATAGAATATATTTAAGGCATGGGCTGATCACTAAGAATTCTCATGGCCTCGTCAAGAACAAATTATGACAAACTAACCTCATTTATTTTTGTATATATGATAGCATTAATAGATTGGTAAATGAGAGGACCAGTATAAGTACTGAGTACTTGGATTTCAGCAAGACATTTGACAAGAACTCATGATACCATTGTGAATAAAAAGGTAGCTATGGGATAGGAGAGAGTACAAGTGGTAGATCTGGAATGACCAAACCTCAAGAGTCTGATCAGTGACAACCTAGAAGGTAATGTTTAGTGCAGGGGTTCTTACCTTTTTGTCTCACGAACCCTCTTTGAAAGTCTGGTGAAGTCAATGGACCCTCTCTTAGAATAATGTGTTTAAGTGCATAAAATGAAATATGCAGAATTAGAAAGGAAAACAATCATATCAAAATAGCCATTATAAAAATATTTTTAAAACAAATTCATGGACCCTAGGTTAAGTACCCATGGTACAGTAATTTTGCCCTCAGTATCAGTCTCCACACCTTCACTGTTATTATATTTAAAACCTGGATGAAGGTATAAATAGCATATTTATAATAATGTTGATGACATAAAATTGGATACTTTGCCTATAAGTTGGATGGTGGAGTCATAATCCAAAAAACATATAAATAGTCTAGAACAAGGGTTGACATGGGTCAAATTCAGCCTGGTGCCTTTTTATTTCATGGACTGTGAGCTAAGAATGGTTTTTATATTTTTTAAATGGCTGGGGGAAGTGAGGAATCAAAAGAAGAAGAATGTCTTATGATGTATGAAAATCAGATGAAATTCAAATTTCTGTGTCCATAAATGAAGGGTTATGGGGACACAATCATACTCATTCATTTATGTAATCTAAAGCTACTTTTGTGTTACAATAGTAGAGTCAAATAGTTGTGACAGAGACATGTGGTACTTTCATCGCTTTATACTATTGCTGGATGCATTAGAAATGATAGTGATGCAATTGTAACTCAGCAGTGTTTCAACAGTTATGTGTATCACCATATCACGACTTTTTAAAAAAGTATTATCAGAGTATGTCCACAATGGTAAAACCAAATGAGAAAAGTGGATTTTGAATCTTGCTTTTTAAAGCATAGTGGAATACGGATTATTTTTCTTATTGAGTTATATAGCAAAAACCTTACGTTTACTATGAAATGACACTAAGAGAATACAATATGCATCTACATTTCCAGAGTAAGCACTCATTACAGTATTCTCAAATCATAAAAAAGCAATGGTCAGAAATATTAAAAATGAAATATCTTGCTATAGCAGTGTATCTCGACAAAATTTTAAAAAGTGAAAATGGTTCTGTAACCAAAGTAAGTTTCTCAGTTTCCAAGTTCCTTGTTTGTTAGCCAAGCAAGAAAAACTGCTTATCAATGTAAGTTAATTAAATCATGTCTTACTGCAGCAGTTGAAGAAATGTACCCAGAGAAAATAAATTTTATATTCATGGGTTGATAGCACTATTTAGCAGTACCTATCTGTGTGAAAAGATGTTTTCAAAGATGAAATATGTAAAATCTCTACAGATTAACTTTAAGAGATGAATGTTTGCAGCTGATTTTGATGACTGAGAAGTCTTAACTTTGAGCCTAAATTAAGTGAAATGTGATCTCCCTTTAAAGATTTCCATTCTTCTCATTATAAGGCCCGCATCTTTTAAAAGACATTATTTTTATTATTATATTTTTATTTTCATCAATAAATATCTGTGGCAATTTGTTTTGTCTTGTTACGTAAGTATGTACACAATGGCCTCAACTGTGCTTAGTGATCCACAAATCAATATTTACAGAAAATATTTGCCAAATTCTGGTCTAGAACAATGGGTCAAATTCAAAATAAGATGAAATTTAGTAAAGGTAAATGTAACATCTTACACTTCAGTTCAGAAAACTAACCTTACAGAGTGGAGGAAGGCACAACTAGACGACAAATAATGTGAAATTAGACCTCAGAGTCATAGTGGACTTCTGGTGAACGAGTCAGTTTGTATAGCATGGCAGCCAAAAAGGCAAAGGCTCACCTAGGTCACATTCGTAGATGCATAGACTGATGAACGATGAAGGTTAATAGCTCTATGTAGTACTCAGGTCCCATATCATCTAGGATATTTTGTTTCAGGTGTGTGTGCGTACCACATTTAAAGAAGTATATTTTTAAAATATACTATATTCAGAGGAAGAGAAGCATGGTGGGAAGATAACTGCAACACAAAAGTGCCATAAGTTGTGGAGACTAGATTGCTGCTTAACCTGAAGAAGATATAATTGAGGCATGGATTCTTCAACCATCTGATGGGCTGCCATGGGAAAAAGGTTTAAACTTTTTCTTCTTGGCCCTAAATTACTAGAAAAAATAAGTGGAAGTTACAAGAAAGCTGATTTTGACTTAGTACAAGAAAGAACTTCTTGACGCAGATGCTAAAAAATTGAAATTGGCCACATTAGGAGGTAGTTAGGGGGCCTCAAAAGAGTGGTGAACTTGATGTCAGGTGATAACTAGGTCAAAGTCTACTTCTTATACTGACTAAATGAGTCCTGAAATACTTCAGATTTTTATTTCTTCATCTGTAAAATAGAGATGATAATAGATCAGAGTTACAAAGATCCTAAGGAGATAATGTATAGCTAAATTGTGTATGTGTGTTGCCATATAAGATGTGTCTTTCATATGGGTTGTCTAAATGGAGTTCAAATGGAGGTATTGATAGATACCTCAAGAATCTTGCCTACCTCTCTCTGAGAAAGATTTCTATTTCTGCCTGATCTCAAGTAAGTGAAGAGATCATGTCCTTCTTTGAGCAAGAGTGATTCCAGACTAGAACTCTTTCCATCTGCCCTGTACGTATTTGTAATCCAGAGGAATGATTTTTTTCTGGGGGAAAGGGGTCAAGCTACTTTTCTGGTTACTGTCACTTAAAGGGGAAGTGACCAAGCATATGCAGGCTTCATTCCTTTCTATAAAATGCTAATTACACAAAAGGTCATTACAAATGGTGAATAGAGAGAAAACCCATTTAGCAAATAGAAATAAAAGAAGTTTTACATATCAGAATATACAAGAAGATATACAAAGTTAATGAGTAATCGAACCAAGAGCAAGCTCTCTCAACTCTAGAGAGATATATGAATGAGTAATTTTGACAAGACTAGTCAAAATTGTGTTCAGGTGTTCACTAGGCTGTATCACTTCTGAGGTAATTTCTACTCTAAAATTTTATGACAGTTCTTAAAGAAGTCTAGATCTGAGTTCTTTATTTCCTTAGTGTTGGGCTCTAATAAATGGGGAAAAATAAACTTTCTTATGACATTATGCCATACTGCTCACCTCTTCCAGTTTTGCCTTTCCCAGTCAGCCCAGAGTCTTTCTATGTCATATTGCCTTGCTGCAAATATGCTTGGCAGTAACCAGTAACACCACCCAGAAATCTGTTTTCTATATTCTATAACTCTACTAAAACTCCTTACTCAAAAGTGATCTGCAAACTTGAAATCACTAGATTCTACAATTTTTTCCAGTCCTTAATTCCCCTTGAACTCTCTGCAACATTTGGCACCAATGATTACCTCATCCTTCTAGATGCTCTCTCTTTTCTTGGCTTCAGAGACACCACAATCCCCTGAATCTTCTACCTTCCTACCTATCTACCCACCTATCTATCTATATATCTCTGTCTGTCTTTCTATCTCTCTATCTAACTGTTCCTGCTCTGTCTTCTTTGTGATGTCCTCATTCACTTTTATAGGTGCCCTTAGGTTCTGTCCTTGGCCTTCTTTTCTCTATATTCCTGCCCTTGCCAATCTCATTTAATTCTTTGTCTGTTACTTCTCTGCAGATGAATAACAAATACATCTCCAAACATGACCTCCTTTCTAAGCTCTAGACCAGTATTTCCAGATAGAAGACCCATCATCTCCTCTAATCTGACATTTCCAAAACTGAGCTTATTATACCTTACTCCTTTCTATATGCACTCTTTTAGACAGTTGCCACTCTTAACCTAGTCAGCTTGGTTAGAAACCTTACATATCTATATTTATTTATATCTACATCTAAACATGCATAAAACTTCATAATATACTATATATATATATATATGTATGTATGTATGTATGTGTATACACAGACACACAGCACTCTAGCACTAGCCTTCATTACCATATTCTAGGACCATGAATATAATCTCCTGATAAATCTTTCTGCTTCTATGTCCCTTTTCTTCCCTTGTTATTCCTCTGCCCCTCCCCATTAATTCTTCATGCATCTAGCAGAATTATAATTTTTCTGATGTAGAGTTTTGATTGAATTATTTTAACTTTAAAATTTCAGAAGTCTCATAATAAAGTTCAGATTCTTTTTTTCTGCAACTAAAGTCCCTCCAAAATTTAATGCTAGCTTATTTTCTGGCTCTGGATTACAAGAATTCAGAGCCATTTCTCAATATCTTCCCCCACCCCTGTAGCACTATCACTAATCTGTTTCTCAATCCTCTCCTCCTCTTAGAATTTCTTTCCTGTCTATCTCTAATGTGATGAAATCCAAACTTCTTAACCTGAATTGAAGACCCTTCATAGTCTGAACTCAATCTATTCTTCCAACCTTGTTTTCTGCTATTCCCCAAACTTAACATCTTCCTTCCATCTCTGTATCTTTTCCTTGGTTGTCTGCCATGCCTAGAATTTATTCCCTTCTTACTGTCTGTCTCTCCAAATCTTTTTTAGCTTCCTTCACAGCTTAACTCAAGGCTTCCCTAAGGAAATCTTTTCAATTGTTCTTGTGCTCTCTCTTTCTTTCTGTCTTTGCCTCTGTTCCTGTTTCTCTGTCTCTTTCCCTCTCTTTTATTATATATCAACACCTACTTTACACATTTGCTAAGGACCAGATGAGCTAATAGATGTCCAACACTTTGCAAACTTGATGTTAGCTATTATTATTGCAACATGTACATTCCTATCTCTGCTACCTTGCTCCCATCATTCCCTATGCTTAAAATATTCTACTTTCTCTCCAATTGTCTAATGCAATATCCATATCCTCTGTTCATTCTTTCTAGACTACTCCAAACCACAACAGATGTTTGCTCCTCTAAACATCTATAACACTTAATGTAATTGCCCTCAATTGACATTTATCATACGTGTCCTTACATGGCTACCTATTTTTAGTGTATGTGTCCATTCTCTCAACTATATTTTAAGATCCATGAGATTTCAGACTTTTAATTTATTTTATTCATTAAGTATCTTACGCAGTGACTTGTACAACATAGACACTCAATAAATGTTGGTGATGGGAATGATAGGGATGGTGGTGATGCCGATGATAGTACAACCACTGTGGTTACTCTCCAAAAGACTGTTCTGCGGCCCCCGGACAACCGAGCAGTCAGAAGTAGAGTCAGTATGATATTCAGGGGTCCTCAGAGTATGGGAAAGGTACAGGAAATCTTAGCCCTAGTACATATGTAGTGGGAAGATTTGGGAAGGTTTGAAGGGAACCCAGCTGTTGGGCTGTTGAAACCAGAACTTTTACCCTCTCAGTGGATGAGTTGTGGGTGTGCAATGAGGATTAAACTGTTCATGCTATCAAGGAAAATTGTTGACATTGTTGCTAATTATAGATACTAGAAAAAATAAAAAGAAGAGAAAACTGTAAGAAATTGGTTTGGCTGTTTAAAAGTAATACTAATTACTGTCATTTACTTCAGCTACTTACTTTATGCCTAATTACTATATAGCACTGTAATGATTATGCATATCATTAAATAAGTACCAGATTGATTTGTTCAGTTGATTTGATTATAAAACCAAACTCTGTTTGTATATGCCCTTACCCTGCTTTTAAAAATAAATAAATAACTGAAGGAAGTCATTCCCTAATTTCAGGTTATTTAGTAACCTCACCAATAGGTCAGAAGCAAAAGACTGCTACCAAAGTCTCTATAAAGAAAGAGATAATAGAGCAAATAATTATAGAGCACTTTAAGGTCTGCAAAGTGTCTGATGTATATTGTGTTATTTTTTTCTCGAGAAAAGCCCTGTGAGGAAGGTGCTATTATTATTTCCATTTTAAAGATGAGAAAACCGAGGCTGAGAGAGGATTGAGGTAGAATTTTAATTCAGCCCTTGCTGATTCCACGTCCTAGACTCTGTTAGCACTACTCTACTCATGTACTTTATGATTATTCTTGTCAGTGGCTCTGGAGGGATCTAGAATAGTATGAAAGAATAGTCGGTGGATTCATAGCTGGGAGATTTGGGGGGATTTTTTGTTTTTTAAGGAAAAGTCAATGCCCCAGCTAGAAGAGTATTGCTGAGGAGAAAATGACTGTCAAAGAATACAAAACTGAATTACAGAATTTAGGAATGAAAGAACAGAAAGAGATAGAATTGTTGCTGGAAGGTGCATTGGGATGAGAAACCAATTCCTAAGGAATTAACCATACCTGCCAGCAAAAGGAAAGAGATCTGAAGACAAAGAGTATTTGCTGAGACAAAAGATGTCAAGAGTAGAGTGAAAATAAGTTTTATCTTTAAAGTGAAAAGGGTCCATGGTATGAGTTGAAGGGTCACCCTTTGAAAGCAAGAGCATCATGACATTTAAGTAATGCAAGAGTAGAAGAATGTTGAGGAGAGACCATGTCATGTGGATTCCCTGGACATTTATAAAGGATGTAACTCTAACTCGTGAACTCAGGTCCTCCTGACTCCTGCACTGGTGCTCTATCCACTGCACCACCTATCTCAGCTCAGACACTTGACACTCACTAGCTGTGTCACCTTGGGTAAGTCACTTAATTCCAATTGCCTCATCCTGGGTCGTCTCCAGTCATCCTGATGATTATCTGGTCACTGGATTCAGATGACTCCGCAGGAGAAGGGAGGCTAGTGACCTGCACAGCCCTCCCTCACTCAAAACAAAGTCAAATGCAAGTCATGTCATCATTTCTCTGATGGCATGGTCTTCTTCAGCAACAAAGGACAAACGTGCAATTCTAACTCAAGTCTTAAGTCTTGAGACTTAGCAACCATATATACACAAAAAAATACCACTTGGATAGAATCACAATAAATGAATACCAAGAAACAGATTATTTGCTTCTCAGGTATGATTTTCCCCCTATCACTTTATATATAGTCTTTAAAATATACTGCCTCATTTGAGAGACATTAGGTATCTTATGGAAACCTCACCATCTAGAGTAAATTATAATTGATATTTTGGGGTAGAGGCAGAATGATATCATTGGTGTAGAAAATTTCTGGTAAGCAAACTTCCTCTAGCATCTGCCCTATAACATAAAGTCTCAACTGCCTGGAGCCTTGAGTGTTTTAACTGATTTGTTCAGGGAAGCTGAAGAATATATGTCAAGAGTGGGATTTAAACCTAGGACTTCCTGTCTTGGAGTAAACTCTCCACTGTAATTCTCCACCTCTCTCAACAGTGTGTTAATGTTGTAACAGACAACATTGTTATTGTTTAGTTGTTTCAATAATGTCCAACTCTTTGTGACCCCACTTTTGGAAGTTTTCTTGGCAAAGATACTGGAGTGGTTTGCCATTTCCTACTCCAGCTCCTTTGACAGATGAGGAAACTGAGGCAACAGGGTCACTTGCCCAAGGTCACACAGCTAGTAAGTGTCTGAGGTTGGATTTGAACTCAGGTTTTCCTGAGTACCACCTAGCTACTATAGTTGACAACATTACAAAAGGAATTAAAAAGAGAGGGAATCCACTTTATAAGTTTACATCAAAGCAATTTCCATTGCAAACTAATAAGGCCCATTTAAAAAAAATTGTTTTCTCTGCCCAAGTATTGGTTAATCATTTGCAAAACTGCTACCAAGTGCCTTTGCTCTTTTCCTACAGAATCTGCTCGACATACAGACAGAAAAAAGCACTTATTTTCTAGGAAATTTATTTTTCAAATAAAATGCTTTCTCTTGTGGACATTGAAGCTGCTTTTATGCTTTTTTAAAGTTTGGAGAGTAAAGAAGTTTCAATGTCAGTCAAAAGTGTAACTGTTCTTGTAGATCTATGTAGAAAAATGTGATGCATTTTATATTTCTAGGGCCTGGGCATTTTACTTTATTATTCATTGTTTTTCCTTCCCAGCTCTTAAATTTATACTAAAAAGATACCAAAAATAGATTTGTTTTCTAAAGAGCTGGAAAGATCCAAAAAAGGGACCCTTGTTGAAATTCAAATTATTTCATCAATAAACACTTGCCACCATTCTCTGAGTCTGTACTCACAAGCCTGTTTTTCACAATATATGTATTAGATTATTCCTTATATTACTATTCTTTCTTTTCTTAAGACTAATTTAATTGTAACAGGGCTTAGTTTAAAATATAAATACAAAAATACAAATACAAAATAAATACAAATAAAACACAAATACCTCATAGGAAGCTCTAGAGATATAGGCAGGACAGAAGTCACCTGATTTAAATGAATATGAGTATGTACAAGTATAATGATAGTTCTATGCATGGCATGGTACCCTATGAGGTATAGAGAGGACAAAAGATTTATGGCAGAAGTTTCCAGCTCTTATCCTCACTCTTTTCCTTACTACCTGGATGTACTTGGGCAAAGTACTTAAGTTTTTTGCATCTCGCTTGCCTCAACAGTAAAATAATGCTATCTGATGAGATGGTCTCTAAGGTACCTTCCAGACAGACATCCTATGAGTCTGGTAAAAATACATGAGTATTTACTCTAGAATAAATGTCATTTTAGACAAAGTACTAAGGAATGTCATATATTTTCTATCCTGGGAAATCCTAAATAGGTTTTGAAGATGTCAAAATGACTGATAGGTAGAAAATATAGGAACAACAGAGTCCATCATTTGGGGGAAAGAAGAAAAATAGATTAAGAAAGAAAGCAAAGAAAGGAAGTAGGTTTATAGATGAGAAGATCTGGAACAGGATCTGAGCCTCTATCCTTAAGCAACCTGATCCATTTCCTGACCTTCCCTCTCTCAGTGTGGCTAACCCTGTTAATGATGAACTGAGTTCAGTAACCTCTTTGGGTTTGTCCCACTGCAGCTCAAAACTCCTGAGCTACAGGGATTCACCAGCCTCAGCCCGTAACAAGACTCACAGGTGTTCACCACTATGCCTTGTCTTGTTATTCCACCCTTTATTCTACCCAGTAGAGAAACATTCAATTTAATAGGTATTTATACTTTCTGATTGGCTTCATCTCTTATATCATCTCATATATAGTTTCTGATTTATACTCTCAGAATCATGAGCTTAAGAAAGAGGCCAAGGCCAAAGAAGTCTTTACTCCTTTCCAGGCTATACTGCTGATTCATCTCTGTAGGACTGTCTAAGTGCCACCATCTTAGGTATCATCTCCCTTTTCTCTTTCCTTTTCTGCTCTTTTTATGTGTTGGCTTCCTGGAGGGCGAGGATTGTCATTCTGCTTGGGTTTGTATCCCTAGCAGTAGCACAATGCCCATCATTTAGAAAAATGCTCTACTAAAAGCTTATTCACTGACAACAAAAACAATATAATGGAGAGACCTATTTCTAGGAGTTTACATACTGGACTTTCAGCTTATTCTGGCTTTTTTTATGTTATACTGCCAGGTATATACAGTAATCAATTCTATACAGAATGCCAATTAAATGCCCAAAGTATACAAATCACAGCATACGTCTTTAACAGGCCTACTTGTAATCAAGAATAATACCTGTGGGCAAGGTGAGAGGAGTTGGTATTACTACAAGAACCTTCATTTGAGTTGGTTTATATGAAACTTTAATTGGTTTATTGCAAACTTTTGAAGGTCATAATAACATATATTTGGTCACCTACCCCTTTATAATATAGTGAGTCTTTAATATTATAAACTATTTCTAAAAGACTACTCTTTGAACAGTTAACTAATGCTGGACCTATACACTTGATAGCAAAGGAAAAATGGTAAGACCTCCTATGGTATATGTTTCCTGTTATAGGAATCTATGCTATGTAAGTGATCATTTAACATGGAAATAAACAAGTTCTGAGTGGCAATCAGGAAAATGCAAACATTTCTTGTTTTTCAAATAAACAAGTGGTCTCTAAACATATGGTTATCACTATCAAAAGAAAACAAGAAGCCTTTGAATAGGAGTGCACCCACTCTTGGACTTTCACTTTTAATTTCAAGTATAACCAACATTCCATTCACTTGCCCACAGCAGTTTATAGCAACTCTAAACCATTTGAATTTCACCATCTTCAGTGAATCCATTTTGAGGATTTTGAAAGCACTTTCTCACTTGTATTGCTGCAAATTATTTCCTTTTAGTATAATTCCTATTTTTTTTAAAGTATGCTTTGTCTATCAGTGCCATGAAAACATGATTTCCCTTACTTCCTATCCATTATGTAAATTTCTTTAGATACTTCTTTGGGGATAGATGGTGACTCCAGCTCCCTTTCAACTATATATTCTCACTAGTAGATAGTAACAATAGCTCTTTAAAGAGGTTTAGTGAACAAGTCTTACATAGAGTAATGGTGTAAACTGTATCCCACTCATCCATCCATCCATTCATCTATCTGTCTATCTATCTACCTAATTATTTACTTATTGATTCATTCATTTTTCTTTTTGAGATGGGCTATCCTTTTTTAATCCAGACTAGAATGCAGGGCCACTCACAGACTCAATTTCTCTACTGCTCTGCTTGGGTACTTTGACTACCTGCTCTGTTTCTGACCTTCGCCGGTTTACCCATTCTTCTGGGAGAATGGAGAGGAAAGACGCACTTATATAATGCCTATATAGTGCCAGGTTGTGTGCCAAGTAATATTAAAAAAATATTATTCCATTTGGTTCTCACAATCCCCTTATTAGAGAGGTGCTATTACTATCCTCATTTTACAGTTGAGGAAACCGAGGCAAATAAGTTAAATGATTTGCTATGATAAGCCATCCAGCCTGAGGCTAAATTTGAACTCAAGTCTTCATGACCCCAGGTCTAGCACTCTATCCAGTGTGCTACAATCCACCTCTAAGCCTCTATCTTTAAGCAACCTTGTCCTTCCCTCCTCTCAGGAGGGCCAACTATATTGATGCTGAACTTAGTTCACCAACTCCACTACGTGAGTCCAACTGCAGCTCAAAGCTCCTGAACTGAAGAGATCCACCAACCTTAGCCTTCCTAGAAACAGGAATCATAGGTATTCACCGCCATACATTGTTTGGCTATTCTACCCATTTTGGAGGAATAGAAACTAAATCCAGCCAGTTTGGTAGGGTAGAAAGTATCCAAGACTGACCTGGAACACCTGAGTATGAAATCTCATCTCTGCCACTTACCCAATCAGATTTCTGGTTGAGTCCCTTCATCTCTCTGAGCCCCAGGTTAAGTGACTTGGGTAAGTCACTTACCCAAGATAATACAGCCATTGTTCATCATGGAAGCACTTGAACCAACATTTCACTCCACTCCACTAACCCTTATCTTGACATTGTGGTATAAATTACATAGAACTGAACTGAAAGGGATCTCAGAGGTCATCAAATCCAAAACTTATTTCACAAATGGAAAATGACAAAACTGAGGCCCATGGAGGTGAACTACCTTACTTACTACCACACAGGTAGTAAGTGTTAGAGGCAGATTTGAACCCAAACCCTGACTCCAGAGCTTTTTCCTTCTACCACATAGATCTAAGAGCCCAATATATTGGCATATTAACTACCTTTACAGATTCCCATTGAAATTAATCCAAATCTGAGGCTATGCCACTTTACCTTGTTAAGAAAGGTATAATATACAAATTAAGAAAGGTAAATATTGAAGATGATATTAATTTAGAAGGTTCTCGAAGTCAGAATTCCCTTTCCTATAGGACTGACACAAAATTATATGAGTCAAAAACATTTAAATATATGTTTTCTCCCATAAGCATAATTTCAATTCAACAAGAATTTATGGAAAATTTAATTTAAATATGGACAAGTTTTAAATAATAATTAAATGGAGCAAAAGGGCAAGGGAGGTAAATGGAAGACAACCTTTCAGTCTGAGAAGTGTCAATACAATGTCATGTCTTATGTACTCCACAACATGCCAGTCACTTTCTGAAGAATTATGAATAACATCTCTTTAGAAATGCTTAAACAGGAAGTCTTAGTTCATCTAGGGAACATTATAATCTACTCAGTCAACTCTAGAAAATATGTATGTTTGGTGAGGAGCAATGTTTGACCATCTTCTATTATAGGCAATGTCTTATATATAAGGACAAGTTAGTCCATAGAGCATATTATGGGGAGACAAGGGAAGTTACACCTTGGAAAACAGCCATTGTCTAAATCTAAGAGGCTTCAATTATTGGGCTTTTTGTGGGTTTTCTAAATAGAAGAGCATTTTGCAGTTTGTTCTTGGTGGAGAGTAAAAGAATTCACAGAATTTGTTCTGCGATGCATTAATGGCAATTATAAACCTGATTTTATGGGATACTTGGTTACCTTGCCTTATACTCATGAGTAGCACAAGCATCATTCCCCCCCAAAAATGGATTTTATGGACACTATGATTACTGTTAAAGAATGGAGAAATTGACAAGATCCTCCAAACAAAATCTCAATATACCTAGATACTTGGTAACTTAATTGTGAAAGCAAGAACTTAAAATGATAACAAAAAAACCATGTTAATAAATTTTAGTCCGTAAACAAGCTTATTTTTTTCAGTTCTTACTATGTACCAGACCCTATGCTAAGACTTGGGGACACAAAGAAAGGCAAAAAAGATGGTACCTGACCTTAGGAATTTATAGTCTAATGGAGCAGACCACATGCAAAAAGTATACATACATGTACCTATCAGATATAGTAGCAATGGCAGATAATCTCAGTGAGCAGACAGAGGGAAGGATATTGAAGGAGTGTGGATGTACGTATCAGAAAAAGGTTTTTTGGAGAAGATGGGATTTTATCTGAAACTTGAAGCAGCCCAGAAAGCCGGGAGGCAGAGCATCCCAGGCACAGAGAAGAGTCAATGAAAAGCACAGTCAGTAGCTTGCAGCGCTGTCTACAAAGCATTGCAAGAAGGACTGTTGCTGGAGAGGAAATAAATAGAGAGATAGATCAGGAAATGAAAGAGGCCGAAGGCTTGTGAACTACTTAGAAACCTCCCATATCGACCTTATCAATACTTTTTTCAAGAGCAGAGTCAGAAGGCACAGAATCTGGCAAGCCCTGAATAACATTAAAAAATGAAAATCACAATATCTTACAAAAAAAGTTAACTGATCACCAGCATTACAGTCTTTTCCAAATCTGTTATATGCAGTCTAAATCAAAATTCAAAGTAAAGTGTAAATTCAAAGTGAGTCAGTGTTAGACTATAGGAAGAACTAAGAACTAATAGATTTTTGGAAGAACTAAGAATTGGCCTAAACTTTCTGGAAAAAAACAATTTTGAATTATATAATAAAAGTAACAAAACTGTTCATACCCTTTGCCCCAACAGTCTCACTACTGATCATGGACCCAGAGGTCAAAAACAAAGGAAAGGTCCATTATACCAAAATATCTATAGCAAGTTCCCCACTCCTGATTTATAGCAATATAATAGCACAGAATATCTAATGAAGTTTATTGTGTTTGTGTATGTGTGTGCGTGTGGTGATAAAGACAAATGGAAGCAAAGGGAGTGTTCATCAATTAGAGGATATCTGAATCCATTTTGGCATATAAACGTAATGGAACATTATTGTGTCATTAGAAATAAAGACTATAAGGAATTCAATGAAACACAGGAAGACTAATTTATACTGATGCAAAGCAGAGTAAGCAGAAGCAGAACAATACTTATCAATAGCTACAACAATATAAATGAAAATATTAAAAGGCACTGAACTCCAATTAACTTTGAAGATACATCTGTGTCTGGGAGACTTGATGATGAAATATATCTTAAGGTCAGGGACTGTGGAGGTAGAATGTGGTATACACTGTTAGGTGAGATTGCTTGTTGTGTGGTTTTGCCTTAAAAGAGCAGCTGGTGGCCCAAAGCATTAGGCTTGGAGTCAGGAAGACTTGAGTTCAAATCCACCCTCAGACAATAATCCTGGGGCAAGTCACTTAACCTGCGTTTGTCTCAGTTTCCTCTGCTGTAAAGTGGAAATAATACTAGCATCTACCTTGCAGAGTTGTTGTGGGGATCAAATGAAATAACAGCTGTAAACATTGATGGCATACCAGAGTGACTGGCACATAGTAGGTGCTATAAAAATAATTATTCCCTTTTCCTAATTAAAAGTTTTTCAATAGTGAGAGAGTAGTTAAGGGGAAATGATTATGATATAAAAACAACAAAAAAAATTTTTTTTAATTTTAAGGTGGGAGAGAGAAATCTAATGCAAAATTAACTTTAAAATAAAAAAATTAAAATTAAGTCTTTTTCATCAAGGAGATGGGTAATCAATCTTTTCACATATAATGGGAACTGAGAGCAGTCCTTTCATGGATTCATTCATTTTTTTAAAAAATTTTTTCCTGATGCTCAAGGGTAAGAATTGCTTTGCATCATCATGAATTGGACTATAGCAAGTTATTTATGCCAGGTCTGTTTTATATAGATTTTGAATTATGAAGAAAAGTGCTTTTGTCTCTGTTTCTAAAATGTGGAGAAACTGGTATCGTCTGCACATTCCATAGCATAATGAACTGTGCATAATTTTCAGCATCTGTTCTAGGATCTCACAAAGATGCCCAAAGCAGGGCAATCTTCCCCATGATGGTAAATTGAGTTTAGTTAAGAAAGACCAGCCCTGTCATTGTCAGGCCAGATCTTTAGAACATTTGATGGTGGTGATGATAGTGTTCAGCCATTTTTTCAGTTGTGTTTGACTGTTTGTAAACCCATTTGGGATTTTCTTGGCAAAGATACTGGAGTGGTTTGTCACTTCCTTCTCCTGCTCATTTTACAGATGAGGAAACTGAGGGATTAAGTCACTTGCCCAGGGTCACACAGCTAGTAAGTGTCTAAGACTATAGTCTTCCTGACTCCAAGTCCAGCACTGTGCCGCTTAGCTGCCCCTTTAAAACATAAATACCTAGATCCTGTCTAGATGATTTCTGAGTCAATTATAGATTAATGTTTCTATGATCCAAATATTCTCTTTAAATATCCTCATTTTCCTGGCTTCAGAGCATTCCAAAGCCTGACCATGGATTACAGAACCACTCCAAGGATGCTGACTTTCTAGAGGTAGCGAAATTGGGACTACATGTGCAGTAAGACAGAGGAAACCCAACAGGGGGAGAAGCCAGACCACCACAAGCTAAGTTGCTGGAATCTCCTCAAAGCCTCATCTGCTGCTGCTTCCCCACTCTCCCACCCTACCCTAATGAAAGTCGGCAAACCTGGGTTAGTCTGCTAAGGGTATGCTAATACTGAAGGAAGTGCAGAACTCAATCACATACCTGCTAATTAACTAAATAGTAATTGTTTCTCTTTTACCCAGGAACCCTGAGGGTCTTCTCCTCCCAGTCTGATTTTTTTTTTTTTTTTTTAGTGAAGGGTCCATCTCTTGAGTAGCTTAAAGAAGCCTATTCATTGAATGGGTGTATCCCACTCAAAGTGAGAATGTGATACTGTTAGCCTGAAAGGTCCAGGGTCTCCCATTGCATCCTGGGCCATCTCCAGCCATCCTAATGAATATCAGGTCACTGGACCCAGGTGGCTCAGGATAAGAAAGTGAGGCTGGTGACCTTGCACAGCCTCCTTCACTCAAATCAAAGTCAGCTACAAGTCATGTCATCATCTTGATGTCATGGTCCTCTTCGAGAACAAAGGACAAACACAACAGTGATGACGACCCAATAAAGCAGGTATGGGTGGAGTCCCTGAAACTCCTTTGAAGTGTGCAGTTCCAGCTGTGTTCCTTGCTTCCCACACTTACTGCTAAGACATGATATGGTGACCTCCTCCTTCTCCCTTACCTTCTTCTTCTTCTCCTCCTCCTTCTTCTTCCTCTCTTCTTTCTTTTTTCCTTCTTCCTCTTCCTCTCTTTCCTCCGCCTCCTTGTATTTACTAATTACCTACTAAATGTCAGGCACTATGATAGAGGGAGGATGCAAAAACAAAAATGCCTGCCAGAAGCTCACATTCTTCCACACATCCAGGGATATATGTAAAGTAAATACAAAATCTACAAAAAAAATATTTATACAAATATATAAAAATAATTTGGAAGGGGAGTGTTAGCTGATAAGTGTCTGCGATGGGATTTGAACTCAGGTTTTCATGACTTTAAGTCCCACAATTGTATTTGTATCTACTTTGTAACAGGATTTGAAAAGTCACGTCCTCAAATGAAAGAGGACATCATTTGAAAATGCTTTTTGTTTTGTGTTTTGTATGTATAGCCTAGGCTTCTGGGCATGATTAGTTCTAACATGGAGCTGGTCTTGAGGGCTACATGTTTTCTACATTATAGGTTTAGGCCATGATTCTGTTTAATAACATAAAAAAGTACTGAGTGCATGATTAGAACATCAGAAATCATCAAGCTTGTCTCTATTCTGTCTAAAAAACAATACTGACTTGACAGAAGTTAAGTGATTTTCCTAAAATGCACATCTGATCATGTCACCCCCACCCCCATCCCCATGCCCCAACTTAGTAAACTCCAGAGGCTTCCTCATGGCTCTGAGAGAAAAGACAAAATGTTCTGTTTGGCATTCAAAGCTTCTCATAACCTAACCAACCCCTCCTCACCCTTCCCTTTTCTGGTCTTCTTACACCTTATCCAGGGGTAGGGAACCTCTCCCCTTGAGGTCACATGTGATTTTCTAGGTCCTTCGCTGTGGCCTTTTGACTGAGTCCAATTTTACAGAACAAATCCTTTTATTAAGGGGATTTGTTAGGTGAAGTTTAGATTCGATCAAAGGGCCATGTTTGAGGACCTAGAGAGCCACATGTGGTCTTGAGGCTGCAGGTTCCCCACCCCTGCTTAGTTCATGACACATACTATTCCATCCAGGGACACTGACATCCTGACTGTGCCATGAACAAAACATCCCATCTTTCACCTGGAGGCATTCTCTCTGGCTTGTCCCCCATGCCTAGAACCATTCTCCCTCCTCATCCCTGACTACTGACCTCTTTGGCTTCCTTTAAGTCCCAACTAGTTCTTCTACAAGAAACTTTTTCCAACCCCTCTTAAGTCTAGTGTTTACTCTCTTTTAATTATTTCCTATTTATCCTGCATATGCCTTGCTTTGTACATATTTGTTTACACATTGTCTTCCCTATTAGATTATAAGCTCCTTCAGGACAGGCACCGTCTTTTGACTTTTTTGTATCCCTAACATAGTGCCTCGTACATAGTAGGTGCGAAATAAATGTTTATTGAATGGAATTGAACTCAGTGAAAAATATCAAAATGCTAGTATTAAAACCAGGGAAGAACACTCCCTGACGGCTCTTAAACCTTAACTCAGACACCATTGTCCAGTATGACCTCATGGTTAGGGCCACACAGAAGCATAATTGTAAGAAGGTGGCTTTCAAAATGAGAAGAGCTGTCTCGGAGTCAGGTCTCTTAACACTCAGGAGGGTCCTCCTGAAATTCAAGCCAGTGGATGGAGCTTTTTTTTTAATATTAATTTTATTTATTTTCAGTGTTCTACAATCACTACCATATAATTTAGATCTTTTCCCCCTCCCTTCCCCTTACTTTCCCCCTTCTTCTCTGAATGGCATACAATTTTATATAGATTCTACACATACATTCCTATTAAATACATTTTCACCATAGTCGTGCTGTAGAGAAGAATTAAAATGAATGGGAGAAATCATATAACAAACCAAAAGGTCATACAAAAGAAAATGATCTCCTACATTCTGCAGTTGAATTCCATAGCTCTTTCTCTGGATGTGGAAGGCATTTTGCCTTTGGATGGGGCTTTTTAGGGAGCAACTTTTAGGGTGATGACTTGAAGGGTTAAATAAAAAGTTGGTTTCCTGGAGATATTTTTTTTTGGATCTCTATTACACCATGCTTCTTCTCAATGGCTAGAGGTCATCTGATAACCCAATTTCCTCATTTTACAGAGAAGGAAACTGAGAAACCTAGGGAGGTTTTGTAATTTGCCCTAGTCACAGAATTAGTAGTATCAGAAGTATCTTTTGATTCCAGAGCCAGTTTTCTTTCCAAAGTACCATGATGCCTTGATGTAACATAATGATATCAAATAATCAGTAAGTATACTCATAGACAAAAATTAGTGGCAGAGTTGCCCTAATAATAATTAATAAAATAATTTTAATAATATGATAAAATAAGTAATTAAAATAAAAATAATTAGTATTTATATAATACTTTATGGTTTATAAAGCACTTTTCAAATATTAATCTTTTTTTTTTTTATTAATCTTATCCCCATTTTACATATGAAACAACAAGGCTGATGGAAGTCATGATTCCCAGGGTCACACAGTTTCTGAGATCAGATTGAAACCCAAATCTTCCTAGCTGAGGGTCTGGCCCTCTGTCCACTATACTACCTAGACTTCTTCTGCCACCTTGCTTTTCAGAAAAGTGGGAAGCAGGCCTCACACCAAGACCTCTTGCCTAATCTCTGGATGGGCTACTCTGACACTAATTACAACCCAGGAAAACCACATGGCTTTGTTTTCAGTTTGTTGCCGAGGTTTTTTTGGGAGTAGGGAGTGAGGTTATTGGGGTTAAGTGACTTGCCCAGGGTCATACAGCTAGTAAGTATCAAGTGTCTGAAGTCACATTTGAACTCAGGTCCTCTTAAGTGGAGGGGCCTGTACTCTTTCCACTGTTGCACCTTTTTGCCCCAGTCACATGGCTTTGAAGCTAAATGGGTGCATTGGCTCAGATAGTTTTTTGGATCTTACCCGTAAGTAAAAGTGCCAAATTCTATGTCTAAGCAGATAGTTATGGTCTGTCCTTTGAATGGAAAACATCAACTCTGTGGGTTCAACTGTAGGGGCAGTAAAACACTGAATTTAACAATGCCAGAGGTCCCTTACTTTTGCCATTCCATTGTACCAGAGCTTTTTATTGTACAACAACAATATTTAGCATGTGTTCGTCTATAAAACATTTATTAAGATCTTATTATACATCTAGCACAGAGCTAATCACTGGGGATGCCAGTACAAGTGAATTAAGAAAGTCTTTGACTACATGAGGCTTATGTTCTATTGGTGGAACACAAGATATAAAAGGGTACTGATGCATATGCAAAGCACTGAGATAGATACTACAGAATTCAGAGACAAAATAGAAAAAAAATTGTTTCTGACCTCAAGGACTTACATTCTATTCCACATTTGGCTCCTTTTCCCTTTCTATGAGAACCATCCCACACTTTTCGTGATATCTTCCCTTAGAGCTTTCCTCTTTGCTCTTTATTGATGGAGTCTGTCCCATGCTTTTCCATGGAAGTTGTTTGGCATTTTTTTAACAGACAGACAATTTACTTAAGAAAAGTTTTGCTGATGAATTTATATTTGGGCAAAGTTATTGCGATAGATGTAAAAGGCAGACAGATATACTGTTACAAGTAACAGAAAAAACAAAGAAAATTTTTATACAATTAAAATATTAAAAAAACCTCTGGGCTTTAGGTGAATGACTAACAAATCCATAAAAAATCTGGAAGATTAGATACAGTATTAGTACCTACAATATCACTGAAAGTTGAACAATAAATTTCTCCATTCTTTTCTAAGAAATCTTATTAATTACTTATTAATCCTTATGATTTGAGAACATTGTAATTTCAAGGTCTTGGGAAACTGTCATGAAGAATGTAGGTAGAAGAAAAACAAATTTTTAGATTTTAGGGAGTTTTACTCACAAAACATTCATATCAGTTTATCTGAACTAATAATAAGATCTATGTGTATCTTGAATAATGAGTTCAAGAAGGGTTTGTAATTCATAAGGTTTGAGAGTGGAAATAGGTAAAAATAAACAGTACAATATCATTGCTACCAAATTATTTTCCTTGTAAATTATATTTATAATAAATCCATAAGAAAAATATTCATTCCACTTGCTTATTACTCATCAAGGGACAGAGCAAGGATGTCTATGGCTGTGATGGTTTTGCCATCCACTTTATTGAGTTTACATAGTTTTAATAAAACAAGTGACACATACTACATTCTCCCAATATTCATGGTAATGCAGTAATGATATAAAATTTTTAAAGAATGAAATGCTTCATTATATTTTCTCAGAAATAACTACATAGATTACAGTGTCCTACACAGTTTAAAAACACCATGGATGCTGAATGAATAGATGTCACTTCAGGAGTAGAACTTGAGAAAGTTAATCCTTGGAGTAAAATGCCGTTGTGGCTCCCTCAGAAGATACCAAGGAATGATGCGTGAAGACAAGCTAGGGGACATTCTGCAGTTGGTTGGTGGATAGAAGAGACTCCTATTCTGATAAGGACCCTTAGATTCCTTAGTTTATCTTCCAGTGCTCATGCCTCTGTCTTCGTAAACATTTCGATTCTAGAAGTGTTTTCTCGATGGGGTCTGTCAGAAGGAGGCCCTGGGAATTGAGGGTGGTGGTGGTACATATCTTCTCATTCTGTTCCTAAATATATTTGGGGCTTTTTCTGAAGGACCTTCTCATAATGTGTTTCCATGCACAAAAAAATAGTATATGCCGTCAAATAAGCTAAACAGTTTTCAAGGTTTTCTGGTACAAATTGTTTGTTCAAACTGTTGCTGGTCAATCTGAGCCTCCAGCTTAGTGGGGAACTTAATCTGGAACTGGCACAGGGTGTCCACTGCTATAGTCCTGCTGGATGAAGACCTTACTGGACATGAGTGCCCATTTAGCCTCTTGATGGCTGGGTGGCCCAATGCCACCTCTGTGACTCTACAGTGGCTGTCACATGACCTCAGCTTTGGAAATTTCTATAAGGTTTTTACTAGTTTTGCCCAATTCCTGTCCACATCCCCTCCCCCCTCTTCTAACCTCCAAGCACGCACACATCTAATAGCTTACAGAAGTTCTGGAACCTAGCATTTAGACAAGTTTGTGATTCAGATGGACTCAGGGCTCTCCTAGGGAATCTGACTTGGGGCTCTGGTGTCTAGAATTCTGACGATAAATGTGCATTATGTGCTATCCTAGGAACATAACCACCATTTATATCATCATTTCTATTTTTTTAAAAAATGTATTTCAAATCCTAAGTAATCATCGTAGGAAGGAACTTTTGTAACAAATTAGTCTGACCATAATTCAATCTTCAGGACATATTCAATCATTTGCCTTAAAAAAAATTTCCCAGTATAAAAAAAGATATCATAGTGGTAGCTTTTGGAGAGGAGAAATTCAGTTCAATCCAATTTTTTTTTCCTATTTGTTAACCGCTCTCCTAATTGTTTTGATGGGGAGGAAGGGTGAAGTTAGTGGTTAGATAGAGGGTTGTTTTTTTTTTTTTTGATTATCTGTGAATTTAAATTATCCATGGTTCACCTGCCCCAATTAACACTAATAATTGAGTTAACAGAATAGAAGTCATTCCTCATCATATCAGTTCTACTAAGGGCTTATTTCTTATTCCATTAATGGAGACCCAAAAATACAAAGCCCTTCTCCACTATGAGCAATCACAGTTGCGTACCTCTATTTGTCATATTAATGCTGTTCAACAGCTAGGAGGGTCTTCATAATTAATTGCTGAGCGTAAATGCTTTTTCACAAAAGGACAAATTGAAATAGAAACTCAAGAAGTACTGAGTAGAATGCCAAGGCATTTCTGAAGTTTACTTTAATCAGTTTCTTCCAATATTTGCAATTCCTTTTTAAATTCTCACTCTTTATATTATTCTGTGGTCATATTGTTTCCCTGACAACAAACATGTGAATTAAGAAGTGATTTGGAGGGTCTGTGTGTTTGTGTGTGTGTCTGTCTGTCTATCTGTCTATATGGCAACAGCATAGCTTTCCCTAGTCGACAACAGTTTACCCATTCTCAAAACATATTCGAATCTTTTTTTTTTTATATTTACTAAGAACAATCCACTGATCTTTTAAGGGCTCAATTTCTCTTCTTGGGTACATTTGTATTTATATTAACCACAATAAATATCTCCCATTCCAAGAGCCCCCTTTTGACCTCCTTTGATCTCTAAGCCCCAACGTCCCTTAACTTGACATATAAATTAGCTTAGCTCCTCCCTAGGAGGCCCCGAGAGGAGGGCGGCGTTTTATGTTTTCTGCCTCCCTCGTTTTCAATCTACAGCATCATGTTTTTCCATTGCCATGGAGATGCAGCTAAGTACACAGAGAAGTCAACAGACTCCCTGAATGTTAAAAGTCCGCAAAGATAGAATTACTAACTAAACAAATGATATTGGCAATAGGGTGTAGGGTCAGAGGGGATGGTGCTGTGGTTCTCCTTTTTTCTCCCTGCAATGTAATTACAGGTAAAAGTGCAAACAGCTAGCTGAAAACCAACACTACCTAAAAATAAATAAATAAACAGAATGCTAGATAAATAAATAAATGAAAGCACAGGGAAGTATATTTGTATGTTACTGGTCCACGAAAAAAAGAATGTTTGGCACAGATCTTGGGGGCCTCATAGCAGCTTCTAATGAAAATATAGATGATTTAGTACTTCTTTGGTCAAAATGGCCCTGTTCTTAGATAGCTGTCTTGTTGTTAATGAAGAGATGGCAGAGCCAACATCTACGGGCACAGCACAAGCAATGAATCAGTGGAGAGTTCTTTCCATTTAGCCTGATAACACTCTCCATATTGTTATGTGTGGAATGAATAATAATTGGTCCTTCACTCACACTGCAAGACAGCTACTCACAGTGGCAATTTCTTTCCCAAAATAATTAATTAATTAATACACAGTTCTCTTTATGGTTTCTGAAATCAGAACACTGCCCATTCATCCATACAGGCTACTAAGTTTTTACTTTTCTTAACATCTCTTATGTGCATGCCGGTGTCTTTAAACACGATCTTATTTTCAGTGAATGAAACACTGATAGCCCTCCAAAGGACATTATCCAAAAAATCAAGGGAAAATATAAATATTTGATAAAGAATTATAATGGAAAGTTCATACAAGGGCAGAGTCAGTAATTTTTTTTAAAAAAAGGACCACAACGAGCTATAATGATTTACTGACAGCAAAAAATCACATGATCCCATTTTCGATTTTAGTCAATAGTGGCATCTGTCCTTTATTCAGCATGATCTGAATTTTTTCAACAGAAACATGATATTAGTCGGGTGATTATGCCTGGCAGACTCTATGACAAATCTTAGCCCCTTTTCCTGACATAATCTAATTGTAGTCTGTGTGAATTGTCACTCGTATATCATGGGTGTACATTTCGCTGTGATCTCATCAGCTTTTCCAATTCTATTTGATGTAAAGCCTGCAAACCCCAGCCAGCTGCCTAGGACAACCTCTTACTTAGCTCAATTCAGCATCAGTGATAGAGCATCAAGCACCTGACGTCAAGGCATCTCAATCATCTTCTAATCACATTATTGTGAGTTAGACTTGACAGTTGTTGGATTGTAAGGCTACTGATTTCATAGAAATACAGATATTTGAAATTTCAAAAAAAGTCCCAGTAGGGTCTTTTAAACACTTAACTATAGCTACATTGTTTCCTACTTTACACTTCTTTGGTATTTTCTTTATTTGCATTTCAAAAAAGTGACCACATTTATTTCTCTTCAAAGGTCATAGTAGTGTAATTACCTTGCCTTCCTAAAAATGTTTGTTAAAATCAATTTAATCTTTGTTTTCTTAATTTTATCCTTTATTCCTATAAGTTAAACAAACCCTCTTTGCCCTAGCATTATTTTTTAAATAAATAAGAATAAATTCTTTAATTTCATGAAAGCACATATATTATTTTATATTCAAGGCTTTTAAAATGAAATTTATAGAATTTTGCCAAAAATATTTCAGCACTTTTGTTCATATCAAACTACATCTCCTAGAGGGTCCATCATAATCTTAAGGGCACACACATAATATACAAACACACATTTTGGAGTTTCTGTCTTAATACTGGTTTGGATGGCTTGAATCAGCAGGGATGGGGGTCAGACAAAGAGAGAAAAGACTGATAAAAATACATGAATCCCCATATGAATTTTTATGGTCAAAATATTCTTGAATTTAGTCATCTAAGTCTCACAACAAGTTATTAGTTAGGTACCTAACTTATACATTTGCTTCATTTCTGTTTATCCTTCTAAAGACATACGCAGACAATACTTTTAATAAAATACCGCCTGTGTTTGTTTTGAAGACATTACTAAGATACTCATTGGACTGATTGAGAATTATCTCATTTGCAAATAGCTTCAATTCGAACAGTGAATTTGGCAATCATTTTATTTATGATGTGGTCTATTCATTTTGGTCTATTGTATCAATTTCCATGTACTCAGTTTTCTAGGACTGACTGCTTGCTTTCAAAACGTTGTGAAAAGGAAATACGAAAGTGACACAGACCCTCACGTCATAGGCAAGTAGCACTTACCTACCTACTTGCTGTGCCTGAATAACATTTCCACTTAAATCAAATGCAGCTTTGAACATATGGAAAAGCCTCTTGATTATACATTCAAGGATCATAAGAACCCCAACGACAACAAAAACTCTCCCAGAGTGGAGAAGCTGACTGTACAGAGCCCACAAAACCTTTTTGTGACATCTGCCTTGCTCTTTTCCATCACCCAAAGCCTCCTTCCTCTTTTAGAGATACTCTCTGCAACCTTAGCCTAATTTGAACTAGAGAGTTGGAATTTTAGACTCCCTTAGTGTGTCTTGCTGGTTAAAATCAAGATAGCTGTTTGATGATTTTTTTTTCTTTTGTTACAGTAATGATTATCAGTAGATGGCCCTGACTAAATGCCATATTAGTTTTAAAAGGTGCTTCATTAGAAACTGCCTCCCATGGTTATATATATCTAAATGAATTGAAAAGAGTATCTGTGAGGTTAATTTATATGTGGCTTAGGTTTCTCAGAGGCTATTAAGGATATATTGCTTTGGATTCTTAGAAATCAGTGGTATTCATTTAAATTGGCATTGTTATTGAAATAACAAAAGAAATCCCCTGGGGGCCATTTAGAAGCAGTTTGTTATGACCAAGGTTCCCAAGCAGTTTAATTGTACTTTTCCTGTTAGCCTGGATACTGAGATATAAAGAATGACTAAAAAACTGTTCTGGCCACAAATGTGGGGTGTATTTATCATATACTATGTGTTTCATGTTAGCGTACTAGAATGTAGCTGCTCCATGAACTGACATATGCCTACTATAACAATATTACTAACAGTCAAAGAAATCAGTCCCAACAAAGCACATTTTAAAAGTATCTCAAGGGTCCATGTATAGATCACAGTCAATGGAACAGCGAAGAAATTTAAAGATAAGAGGGTTATAGCATTTGCTAATTTGATATTTCTGGAAAGAAGTCTCATTATTGTGAGATAATTGACAGCCACATGTAACATAATAACACAAATATCCTAATCTCTTGCCTCTAAGGGGAAATCGTTGTCTAATTTCATCTTAGTAGCCCTAGCACCTAGCATAGAGTTT
Source organism: Bettongia penicillata ogilbyi (assembly GCA_023548195.1). Taxonomy (NCBI): domain Eukaryota; kingdom Metazoa; phylum Chordata; class Mammalia; order Diprotodontia; family Potoroidae; genus Bettongia; species Bettongia penicillata. The sequence continues at coordinate 7,126,755 of JAJHZJ010000318.1, read as the reverse complement.
TGCACATAGTAGGCACTTAATAAATGTTGAACTGACTTGTTGAAACATCTCATTACAATTTTAAACATGCTTTCCAGTTACATGTTATATCATGCTTCCTAAATAGTCTAATTTTTGTATACATAAGCAGCTTCTTAATAGGATGTCATGCCTGAAAATTACCATATAATTCTTAAGGTCCACTGACAGAAAGAGGTTATTAAGCTCTTAATGAAAACATGAGACTGAACTGTGGTTAAGCAGGGAAATCACCATTTTAAAAAAAACCAACACAATTTTCTGCTCACTACAAGAAGATTATCATCATCTACTAGAAAGAGTTAAATAAAGGATTTCTTTTTAAAAGTTTGATTCTTTCCAATGTTGGCTATAGGAAGGCTGAGACTTTTAGTTGATAACCAGGTATTTTTATTTCAGAGAGAAATTGGAGCCTTGTAGCTTTTTAAGTTAATCATTAATCGGACTGCTATCTGGGTTTCTTTTAGTGGCAACACACATGTGCTACCTTTGTTGAGTGGTCTTTCATACAATTTTCCATTTTGACTCACCAAACTAACCTGATGGATGCATCATGGATCCATGTTAGGTTGGAGAATCAACCAACACTTCCTGTTTCAACAGGGAATTTGAGTTAAATAAGATAGGTTAAAGGCAAGCTGAATACCCTATTTGCACATTAAAAGCTGAACATTAACCCTATATTTTAACTCTACAACTGTCAAGGAGCTATTATTTCCCAGGGAGTCTGACAGTTCTAGGGATAAACTAGAGTGGGTTCCATTATAAAGGTCTATGAATAGATATCAGAATTGTTTATGCATCAACCTCCAAAGGCTATTAAATGATACTTTCAGAATCAATTCATTTCTAATTCAAGACTAAGGATATGAATCCTAGAATGTGGGACTTAGTAAACTAAACTATGACTATGCAAAGCATTAAACAATAGTGTGTGTGTGTGTGTGTGTGTGTGTGTGCGTGCGTGTGCTATGTGATAAAACTTCAAATGACCATTGATTATTTCTCTCTTAATGTTTGGAAAACAGCAGTAGCAGAGAGATCAGACTGTGAGATGTTTAAAATACTGGTTTCCAAATTATGTTTTCGAGTGATTCCTACATAAATCGATATCAGCAGCATCAGTTTACAAGGCTCTGAGCAGTCAACAAATCAAATCAAATAAATAAAGCCAAAAGCCTGTCTGTGCAAAATTGTAGTTTCTAATAAGACTGCCTACTGCGTTTTAGCCACATTCATTAGACTTTTAAAGCTAGGTTCTACTAATTCCATGCGAAAGGGGCCAGAAACTTACAAAACCAAATAAAGGATAATACTGTTCTTAAGCTTATTAAGTTTTAGGTTAATGCAAATAACTGTTCGTAAACATTCATGGCACCTTCAGAAAACCAGGCGTTTATATCTACTTAGAAACAAAAACCGAAGGTACACAAAACTAGGTCAGAACTCAGTCCATGCCTTATTGTTATAGTATCATTATTTTTAAAATAGCTAATAAGAAAAATTTTCCCTAATTTTAAAGATGTCCTCACAGAACATATGAATTTGAGGAAATATGCAGATGCCCAGTAAGTATGCATTAATAAACTGCATTTTATTTTTGCATCAATTATCACTGGTAAACAAAAGGACTGTCTTTGTCTACCTTAAAACAGAAATCTATCAGTACTTGTCTGCAACCATTTGATTTTCTAATATTTTTCATGTCTCCGAAACTGAAATTCTAGCTAAAGAACACTTTTATTTTTTTAAGTGAAAATCATTTGTTTAAGGTAAGCCAGTCTCTCAGTGTTAAGGAGAACAATCATTTATTATACTGAGTAGGTTGCAGAAATAAAGCATAATATGTAATGAGGCCACAGATCATTTTAATAGCTGAAAATGGAACCCAACTCTTTACTTAGCCCAACAGAAAGGGAGGAGGGCAAAGGAAGGGAGAGCAACGTTTATTGCAGCAAGTATTCATTCTTCATTATTATGTTTAGAGCGAGTTCGGAAACTAATGGAAACTCCATAAAAGCTCTACTTCATACAATACTCCAGTGATTATTATAGATTTTAATGCTTCATTTGGGACAATTAAAAAGGCTACTATTTCAAATCATAAGAGTGAGTGAATTGTTTCTCCATATTTGAAAACTTATTTATTCCTGTTTTCTGCTGATTTCAATAAATTAATAACATTTAAAAATTCAGATATTTATTTCTTGTGTGTGTGTGTGTGTATGTGTGCATATCAATGCATGTGGTCATTTAGCAGAAAATATAGATACCACTAATTAGCATTTTTGGATAAATATTTCTTTCACCTTCTGGATTCACAACAATGTCCATTAACTTCATGAAAATCAGTGAACTGAGAAGAAAATCTGAAATGCATATGAAGTAAAAAGTTTCAGCAAGAGCCAAATGAAAATGATAGTAAGTTCAGGTTGAACAAAAAGCAACAGACATCTCAAATAGCATGTAACTATTCTGTGCCTATAACCTTTTAAAGAGGAAGGATCTATTCTTAAAAGTTTGTCTCAGAAACAAGTGTAATCACCGCTAGAGGAAATGATACAACCCAGCTCAGCAACAGCTACAGAAGGAAAGCAAATTGTGATGTGTACAAAATGTCAGAGGATCTTTGCCAGCTCTCTGTGCAAAGAGATTTGGATCAGCATTTAAAAAAAAAAAAAGCCCAAAACAATCTAGCAGAACTGGAGGAGAAACAAGGCACAAGTGTATGTTTAGTTGGTCACCGACTTTACCACTCTGTCTCTCACTGTGGAAAAAGAGTTTTTAGTTTCATGAAAGAAACACAAATAAAGCTGGAAACTAAATAATTAAAGACAAGCATTACAGGCAGGCCCAACTGGTGACTGTTAGCTGGAGAATATGCATTCTTTACTGTCAAAGCTTATTCTGGAAGATTTAAAATGGTTTCCTCAGAGCAAATGTAGCTGCTTCAAGCATTTTCAAAACGTAATATATAATATTAACCCTAAAAAATCTGAGTACATCTGCTTATCTGAAACTCAATACTGTTGTTATTGAAAGGTTTTGTATAACTCATTTCCTGTCTTTATACTTACACAACAGGATATTTAAATTACAAAAACAATGACAAAGCCAGATAAAATGTTCTCTAAATTATGGCTGATTGGCTACTCCAATTCTGAAGTATTCCTTGTTGCAGAGTGTGTTGATTAGGCTTAAAATTATTAATGTTAGTCAGCTTATGTAGACTTACTGGTTATACTGTCAATGACCACAGTTTGAAAGGCATGTTTCCTAACAGATATTAATAGCTCCTCACACCACCAGAGCTAAGGGTGTAGCGAGGCCTTACTAGAAACAGCTAGTTTTCTAGCTATTATGTCACTGATACATCAAACTAGAGGTTCATGGGTTAGTGTGACCTTTCCATGTCCCCAAACTATTTCAGTTGTCATTTTTAATAAATTCCCAAAATTTAATGTTTCCATTTTTATTGTTACCCTATTGCATTTAAATAGCAAAAACTGAAAGTTAATTTCACATGTGTACAAAAAAGAAATCTTTTTGAGTTGAAGAAAATCTTATCCATATTATTGAATTCAGTGAATGCAGATAATAATTTCTTAATAAAGTAACAAGAAACACTTTAAAAAAACCCCACAAAAACTCAAACAATCTTTCACTTACTAGTTAGGAGGGCTTAGGGATAGTGATCTCTACATAAAGTGTAAATCTGTAGTTACTCTAAGACTGGGAAATTTAGGTGAAGTTTTCCACAGCAAACCACAGGATCAAGTCCTCCTCTGCCTTACTGGGTTTTTTGGTTGTTTTTTTTTTTTTTTTTTTTTATTCTGAAAGAGACATGAAACTTCTTTCTTCCCTAAATGTATCCAAAATGCACACACATTATAAGAATCAAAGTCATGTGCTTTTGACAATTGAAAATACAGAGAATGTTTTATACCTGGGGAATTTAAGTCTTTACAAGAGAGTTCCCAATTTAAAATACACACACACACACACACACACATTTGTAATTATATATAGGGTCTTGTCACCTATCTTCATGTATACTGAAAATAGTTTGCTATTATTAATGGTTTGATTCATAGTATAGAATTTATCAGCATTTCAGACAAATTATTGTGTTTTAACTCATATTTTATATGGAAGAAGTAGTAAAATAATAAAACTCTAATGTTCAAAGGAAATTTAAAGCTCATTTGAGATGCAATTCTTCTTTTTATAGATGACTAGACTGAACCTCTGCAGTTAAGTGGCTTGCTCCAGGCACAGCTGGTTAGACTGAGAGTCCAGATTTTTTGACCCCCAGCTTTGCCCTGTACTATAATGCCTACTCAATATAACTAGATCAGTTCTTTTAATCAGAGAACAATAGATACTCTGCATGTACAAAAGAAATGACCCAGCAGAGGGCTAGACTTATGGTTATTTATTATAATCTGATCTCCTGAGTCTAGTTATTTCTTTACTATATAATGTTTAAATAATAGTTTAAAAAATATACTTTCACAAGAGAGGAAATGTGGCCCCGTGGAAAGAACACTGGCTCTTGATCCACCTTCCTTCCTACCAACCTCTGTGACCTTAGGAAAGTTGATCTCATTGTCTTTATAAAATAAAGGGGTTGAATTCTGAGCTCTCTTCAATTTTTACAACTATGATTCTTTAAAATCATATTTAGGGTGGCCAAATGTGGTGTGTGTGTGTGTATGTGTGTGTTTTGTGCAACCAAGACAAACTAAAATAAAATAGAGGAAAATGGGTAACCATGGGGTTTTCAATGTCAATCCATTAGAGAAGCAGTGTGGCATAAAAGAAAGAGTGCCAAATTTGGAATCATAGGATCTGCATAAAAATTCTGCCTCTGTAACTTACTATCTGTGTGATCTTGGGCAAAGCAGCTAACCTCTCTGTGCCTGTTTTCTCATCTGTAAAATAAGAGGGTTTGAACTATATGACCTCTTCAAGACCTTTTCCAACTGCAAATTGACGGTCCCATAGAGAGTAAAAAAATATATATAATATGACTGGGGGGTGGGGGTGGGAAGGATGGTATGAGCAAAGAGAAAATGACTCCCAAGGTACCAATAAAATATTTTCTTTTACTTAAAAAAAGAGCACAATAATTATCTCTATAGTAATGTTGCCACACCATTTTTTTTTACTATTTCATATAATCACAAATTATATGATACTTGGAACAAGTCATAAAACTGTTCACAATCACTCATACCTCATGATCTGGGTCTCTTTACACCACCTGTTGAATAGAGAGAGTGGTGAATACAATTTCAGAATTTTCCTCAAATATATCCCAGTAACTCCAGTTTTATGAATCATAGTTTCTAAGGACGGTCTGGATGGCAACATTTGGGTCAAATTAGTCAGCAAGGTTTATTTATATACTGGTAGGATCAGAATAACTGGTACTTCAATGTTAACCAATTAGACTGACTGTTGATTGGTTCGAACAAAAGTTATTATTGAGCTATTTTGCAAAACCCTTTTATTGCCATGTATTTAGATGAAATGTAAGGATATAAGTTGATTACAAGTTATTTTATATTTCCACTAGTATAAAGGAGTATATGAACCAAAACTGTAGCGTAAGGTATTTAAAGAAAGCATTGGGAAGAATTTTCTGATAATCACCAGTATTAAATCTTATCAAGATGAGTCATATTCTGCCTAATGTCTTCGTCATTCCCTAGTAGTTGCAGCTTCTCTCTCAGGTCACTTAAAGACAGGATGTTTTAATGCATTACATTACTGACACAAAGTGCATAAGTGATCATTGTTGCTAATTGTTTCATAAAATGATCCTGGCTTTAAACAATGGTCAAGTCAAGGCATGACTGGAAGGTGATAATAATACAGCTATTCAAGAAATTGAATATAAAAATTAGAGTGAACAGATATCATACAGTATATTTCTTTTTTAAAAAAACTTTTATATTTTTAGCATTTTTTCTTTTATTAATTTTGAGTTCTAAATTTTCTCCCTCCCAGCACCCTACATCCACTGAGAAGGCAAGCTTCTCATATGATATATCAATTATGCATGTGAAATCATGCAAAACATATTTCCACATTAGCCATATTGCAAAAAAAGCAAAAAAAAAGTGAGAAAATGATACTTCAATTTGCACTCAAAGTCCATCAGTTCTCTCTCTGCAGGTAGATAGCATTTTTTCATCATGAATCCTTTGGAATTGTATCGGATGACTGTATTGATCTGAGTAGCCAAGTCTTTCAGCTGGTCATCATTACAACATTGCCGTTACTGTACACAATGTTCTCTTGGTTCTTCTCATATCACTTTGCATCAATTCATGTAAGTCTTGGCATTTTTTTCTCTGAAACCACCCCCCTCATCATTTCTATTAGCACAATAGTACTCCATCACAACCATATGCCACAATGAGTTCAGCCATTCCTTAATTGATGAGCAACCCCTTGATGTCCAATTTTTTCTCACCGTAAAAAGAACTGCTAGTCCTTTTCATTTTATCTCTTTGAGATATAGACCTAGCAGTGAAATTGCTGGGTCAAGGGTATTCACAGTTTATAGCCCTTTGGGCATATTTCCAAATTGTTGTCTGGAATCGTTGCACCAGTTCTCTACTCCACTAACAATTCTATTGTTGTACCTATTTCACCTCATCCTCTCTAGCATTTGTCATTTCTAATAGGTGTGAAGTGGTAGCCCAGAGTTGTTTTAATTTGTATTCTCTATTCAAGTGATTTAGAGCATTTTTTCATGTAACTATAGGTAGCTTTGATCTCTTCTGCTGAAAACTGACTGCTCATATCATTTGACCATTTATCAATTGGGGAATGACTTATTTTTATAAAGTTAATTCAGTTCTCTATATATTTGAGAAAGGAGGTCTTTATTAGAGAAATTTACTGTAAACAGTTTTTGCTATTACTTCATTTTCTCTGGTACCTTTTAGCAAAATGTAGATTCCCTGATTATATCTTTTAATTAGGTCTATTTTTGCTTTTGCTCTAACATCATAATAGCTATGCCTGCCTTTTATAATTCAACTAAAGCATTTTAAATTCTGCTCTGCCCATTTATTTTAACTCTGTGTATCTTTCTGTTTCAAGTGTGTCTCATGTGAACAAACATATTATTGGATTCTGTTTTCTAATCCATTCTACTATCCACTTCTGTTTTAAGGAAGAGATGATCACATTCACATTCATGGTTATGACTGCTGTGTATTTCCCCCTCCATCCCATTTTTTCTGTTTCTTCTCTCTCTCTTTTTATTCTGTTTCTCCTCAAAAGTCTATTTTTTTCTAATCACTGCCCCCTTGAATGCATCCTCCCCTTTTAATGCACTTCCTATCTTTTCTCATATTCCCTTCTCCTCCTGTTTCCCTATTGGGTAAGACAGATTGCTATACACAACTGAATATGGATAATGTCCTTCCCTCTTTGAACCAATTCTGATGAGGGTGAGGTTCAAGCTTGCCACCCCACCCATTTTTACCTCTGTTGTAAAAGTTCTTCTCTGCATGCTTTTTTTATGTGAGAAAAATTTCCTCCTTCTACTTCTCCCTTTCCACTTATCCTAGTGAATCCTTTTTCACCCCTTCATTTTTTTAGAGATCATTGCTACATAATCAGTTCACCCCCATGCCCTCTGTATATGTAAACTCCTTCTAACTACCCTAATAATCTTCCCATATAGGAACAGAAACAATTTAAGCCTATTGAGTCCCCTATAATTTCTCTTTCATGCTTACCTTTTTATGCTTCTGTTTAGTCTTGAGTTTGAATGTCAAATTTTCTACTCAGTTATGATCTTACCATTAGTAATGCTTGAAAGTTCTCTACTTCATTAAATGACCATTTTTTCTCCCTGAAAGATTATACTCAGTTTTGCTGGGTAAATTATTCTCGGTTGTAATTCTAACTCCTTTACCTTCCAGAATATCATGTTCTAAGCCCTCCACTCCTTTAAAGTGGAAGCTACTAAATCTGGTATGATCCTGTCTGTGTACTATGATATTTGAATTGTGTCTAGGTGCTTACAGTATTTTCTCCATGACCTGGGAGCTATGGAATTTGACTGTAACATTCCTGGGAGTTTTCATTTTGGTATCTCTTTAAGAAAGTTGCAACCCAAAATCTACTGCATCCTTTCCATTTTGATTTTTCCCTCTGGATCAAAGATATCAAGGCAGTTTTCCTTGATAGTTTCTTAAAGTGGGATGTCTAGGTACTTTCTTTGATCATAGCTTTCATCTAATCCAATAATTTTTAAATTGTATCTTCTCAATTTGTTTTCCAGCACTAGTACATTGATTGATCTACTATCTTATTGATGTGGCTCCTTTCTTCATAGGTACCGATCATACGCTCACAGCTTTTAATTCTACGCTAATTTTGTTTATGCCCTCCTATAAACTGGTCTTATATTTCTAGCACTTGCCATTGCTTATTGATTAACTGACTATAAATACTTTATAGGGACTCTACCAAGCATGTTGGGGCTTTTTTGCTACATTAGGAGTTGCATTTTGGTAACATATGAATTCTTTTGTCTAATGGGATTGTGTTAAAAATTCCTTGATGACAACTTTAGCAGTAAGTAATTATCCAATTATGTCACAACTGTATTTTTCCTCTGTTACAATATGCATATTTGAAGGATTTTAATTTTGTTTATATAACAATTCAAAACTGTCATGATAATGTGCACATTGATTTTGGTGATCATATAGTGGTTACATCAAAATCTGACTAATTTTATGAACAAAATGTTCTTACAGTTTCTCAACCTGTCATCAAATTGTTTTCAAACTTTAAACATAAATGGAATCCTAGTGGATGGTCAGACTCACATTCATCCTCTCATTTGTATTCTGTACAGTACACCATCGTAGTTCCTTCATTCTCCTCTATTACCTTGTAATCATATTATATTAGTAGCATAATCATGTAATCAAGATGCTACAAACATCTTTGTGTTCTTGCAACAAAAATTCATGCTATTTGAAAACCATGATTATTGAACATGTGCATAACAAGCCATCCTGAAGTCATAATACAAGTTTTGCAAAAACAAACCCTACATTTCCTCTCCTTGCTGTATTAAGGCTGTTTTATGATTTCAACTTATCCTCTGCTTATGTTACTATTCTTATATCTGGCAGATTTTCAAATGAACTGGATGGCCACACTGGTATGTCATTCAGTAGAGCTTCTATGAGAATGGAACCAGGTGCCAGTGTCAGAAAAGAAGAAAGTCAGTTCTGAAGAATTCTTTCTGTACAAAGGTTAGTTTATACAGCAGCATTGTTAAATATGAAGCAATATATGCAACTGAATGTAAAGTACATTTATCATTTGATACAGCACTTGTCATTAGCCAAAAAAATTTTATATTATATTTATTTTCATCAATTGGTTAGGTAGCTAAACATAAAAAATGAATTTCCATCTCTCAGCAAGAGAGCTCGTAAAATTCTTCTATTTTCTTGTATGAGCAATCATTTTCACATTATTCTTGTATTAAATCAAAATACAGAAATCAACTCAGTGCAGAACCAGATTTAAGACTATTTTCTGATGTTGAGACAAATATTACAAACCTCTGTTCAAATAAAAAAGTCTAATATTGAAATGAAGTTATATATTTAGGCAGCAGAAAAGAGTGCTAACCCTAGAGTTTGGAATCTTTGTTTATCTGGCCTCAGGGATTTACCAGCTGTGTGAGGTTGGGCAAATTACTTAACCTCTGTTTGCCTCGGTTTTCTCAACTGTAAAATGAAGATTATAGCATCTTCCTTGAAGCACATCAAATGAGATGATATTTGCAAATCACTTAGGACAGTGCCTAGCACATAGTAGGTGCTATGCAAATGCTTATTGCCTTTCCTTTCCCTTTCCATATATGTTTCTCATATTATATTAAACATTTTTCATTTTAGAACTTGTCACTGAAAATATTATTTATATTTAACAAAATTAAATGTGACATTTTATAGATAATAAATTGTAAGTATATGAGGTCTTACTGGATTATTTCTTTTAATTCTCACAATATTTGACAAGATATCCATAATTATTTTATAATTATTCTTATAATTTTATATTTAGAATTCTCAAAATCATAGGTAGAATTAAATTTTACATTTTATCACCATAATCATATAATGTAAATTTTGCTTTTGGGAGTCATTGTTATCACTGTAGCTATTATAAACACTTAATGAATAAATCTAAAGGAATATTATGTATAGTACATTAAATTATCCTAGGGATTCACAACACATTTTTTTGCTGTTGTTGAAAAGAATTCATGGAACAAAAAATGTTAGAAGTCACTACTACGGATCACTTGACATTGTGTTGTCATCAGTCGAGTATGCAGACTATCTCTGGTTATCTTTAACTTTCTCTGTGTGGGTGGACCATCACTTTCTCCAGACACATATTTCTTTTTAGTGTCATTTTCACTAGTTGTTCTTCATGGGTAATATGCTTTTGCCCATTCCTTTTGGGTGAAGTGAAACATTAATTCTTTGGAGACTTACCATTGTTTGCTTCATAGCTATCTGTATAGCATCATTGGAAGAATGGTGTTTAAAAAAAAAAGTTTGTCTGTTTCAGGGAAAACTTTCAGGTCACTGGGATCTCCCACTGTTTTTTTAGGGCTCAAATGAGATAATATACATATTGCACACTGCAAACTTCAAAGCACTACATAAATGTTAATTATTATTATTCTGTTCTAATTTTTATAATGGAATTCAGGTAGAAATAGTCCAGGATGATATTATTTCCATGCTATTTTAAAATATTTAATTTATTCATACAAAGAGAAGAGTACTCAGGAGAGAACTCTGAAGGACAACTATGGTTAGAGGGCATGATCTGATCATCAACCATATCAAAGTCTGTAGACAAATCAAGGAGAATAAGGACTATGAAAGGGCGATAGAATATGATGACTAACAGAACATTAGAAGGCTCTTCGAAGAGAGCTTTTTCGGTGGATTGATAAAGTCAGAAACTGGAATGTAAGTGGTTAAAGAGAAAGTGAGAACAAAGTGGAGGCACCTATTGTAGAAAGCCTTTTTGAGTTTCGCTGTAAAGGATGCTAATGGGGATGGAACAATGAAATAAGTGTTTTTTCTCTTCAGCATTGGGAGACATGGGCAAAAGGGAATGAACCGGAAGATAGGGAGAGATTAAAAATAAATGATAGCATAGAGATGTAGCAGTCAAGATGATGATGATAGTATATATGGACTTCACCCTTTTCCCATATGGTTTTCATTTCTTTTTTCTAGTCTCTATTTTTTGAAAGCTTTCAACAACAGCAAAAAAAAAAAAAAATGTGTTGTGAATCCCTAGGATAATTTAATGTACTATACATAATATTCCTTTAGAGATTTTTAATATTGGTTATGGTTATATCTATTAAACATATTATTATTAAGATTTTATGGATTAGCATTATGTCCAGGTGACTGTCAGCAATAGATTTCTCTGTGATAATGCTCTAGTTCTAGTACAGATTATTTGTTGAATTTTAAAGGATATTTTGGGGTTGTATTTTTCATATGGGGATGTGTCACTTGCTTATTTGTAAAGCATAGCAAGCTTCTAGTGTATAATTCTGTGAATAGATTTCAGGCAGCCCTTGAACTTAGAGGGGAAATATGAATGTGTGTGTGTGTATTTTTTTTAATAGAATTTATTTCCTTTGTAATCCTGCATATTATATTTTATGCTTTTAAAAAACATTATTTTGAGGAAAGTTCCACAAGTTTCACTGGACTGCCAAAGGTTTCCATGACACAAATAAGAATAAGAATCTCTGCTCTAGATGCATGGTATATGCTAAATTTTTACAATTGCAGTGTTGCACAGTTCCTGCCATTTTCTTACATAATGTACATCTGTTAGTAAATCCAGGATCCTTAAGGATAACTTTTTGGAATTTCTGGTGGTCATGTTTTGGTCTTGTATACTATCATAAAAAACATTGTTTCCATAAATATCTTAGTCACTTGTTTAACACTTCTTTATAAACATATTTCTTGAGTTCATGTGGATATTACCCATGTTAGACCTTTGAAGTTCATTCTGCAATGTTAGCTTTTTTTTGTAGGCTCCATCTGGAAGTTAGACCAGTTCCAGTTATATTTGACAAATTCATAGATATATACAAATTTTCAGCCTTTACTATCATTCTGTGAAAAGTTGTCTGACTTTACAGAAATGTTTCTTCATATTTTAAGCCAGTTTATCATATGCAATTCTATTTTTCCTTTGCACTGAGGAATGTTATTTCTTCTCTAGATTCTTTGGGGTGATGTGCCCTTTGTTTTATTAATGTTTTATGGATTTTAGTTTGTCCATTTTACTACTTCAAAACTATATGACTGATTATGTACAGTTAATTTATCTAAAAAATATTCTCATTGAGCTTTGATTTCAGGCCATTACGTTTCTTGACATATACAGACACAACTTTCGCCTTACTAGCTTTATGCTCAATGAATTTTGCCTAAAGAAGCTATTTGTAAGTTGTTATCATCACTCATTTTTTTCTATGAAGTTCAGATAGAAATGATCCTGGGACAAGCTGAGAGTCATAAGCCTTTATTCTCAATGTTCTAAGAACTATCATATAGATGGATAAAAAATATGGTTTTTATACTTGAATAAAAATACTTACATATGAGCTCATCTTCTGTAGGCTCATTGGAAGAATTTTTGATCCAAATGACGTTTGATACAAATTATTGACACAAATAACTAAAGTAGTAGATAGGAAAACAAGTATATTTATCTCATCCTATTCCCATATGATTTTGACCTTCTCAACCAGGTTTTTATACTTTGAAAGAATTTCATTCCATGAAGCTTCGATGTTATGAGTATTTGGTATGGCAATATCTATTAAATATCTTATTATTACAGATCAATGTTATATTAGGGTGATTAAGGGAGAGAGTTCACTCTGTGGTAACAGTTCAGTTACAATTAGTTTCATAGTTGAAATTTCCAGAACTTTTGAGGTCTATATTTGCAATATATTGATTTATCATCTGTTAGTCAATAAAAGGTTACAGACTTCTGATTTATTAATTTAATCACCATGTCATGTCTTTTCATTCAGAAAGCACTAAATTTATGTCACTTACAGTTGCACTATCTCCATCATTACCCTAAATAATTTAAACTGATCACTAAATGCACATCTCATAAAAATAACACTTATGAAAATTGCCAGTGACAATAGTCTAACGTTAAATGGCCACCATCAACTCGGTATCTATATGGTAAAATGGTAGAGTGTTGGACGAAGGATCAGAAAAACCTGATTTAAAATCTGGCCTCAGACCTTTATTAATTGGATCATCCTGGGCAAATAACTTAATGTCTGTTTGCTTCAGTTTTCCTCATATGTAATATAAGAATAACAGCAACTCCAACCTCACATGGTTTTTGTGAGGATCAGATGAGATTGAGAGGTGCCTGGAATATATAAATGCTCATTTCCTTTGCCCTTGCCTCTATTTTCATATTTAAAAATACTTCTTTTGCAAAAAATATTGTTGCCTGAGTTTATGCAGATGTCATAAGGGAATTTTGATTCCATGCTAGGATCTTAGACATTTCATAAGCTCCCTATGAAGGTAAGTCCCTTTTTGTTACATTTTACCAAAGCGGTGTACCTGTCATCCACTTTTATTATTCCTCAATTAAATGCTTTTTGTTTCAACAATATTTCTGTAAATTTTTTTTAAATCTGCTAATCATGTTTGCTAGGAATGTCTATCAATTTTCTTTCTGCATTTTAGATTCAAGGTATTAACCTCTCTACTTTTTTAGGATAATGCCTTAATGTTCTGTTAATAGTGTATGGGTTTTTATTAGAGTATTTTCCAAATCTGTTATAATCCATTTTTATAATTTCAAAAATGAACATTGACTGGTATTGCATAGGTGTTAGTTTAAAAATGTTTCCCCTCCATTTCCCCCTCCCTAATTGAGAAACCAAGAAAACCAAAGCCAATTATAAACACAAACAGTGAAGATAAACAAATTTCCAAAATTGCCTCAATTTGCACTCAGTCTGTTACATTTCTCTCTGGAGATGGGCAAACCATTTCATTCACCCTAAGTCCTCTGTAATTTTGATTGATCATTGTCTTGGTCAGAGTTCCTAAGTTTTCCAAAGTTATTTCTCTTATTATATTGCTGTTAATGTATACATTGTTCTTTTGGCTGTTTACTTCACTTTGCATCAGATAATACAAGTCTCCCCAAGTTTTTTTGCAACCATTCCTTCATCATTTCTTACAGCAATATGATATCTCATCACAATCATATAGCATAACTTATTTAGCCATTTCCCAATTTATGGGTATTCCATCAGTTTCCAATTCTTTGGCACCAAAGGAAAAGCTGCTATAAATATCTTTGAATCTAAGGGTCTTTTCCCTCTTTCTTTCATCTCTTTGGAATATAGACCTGGTAGTGATGGTATGAGGTCAAAGGGATATACAGAGTTAATGTATTTTTGGACCCAGCTCTAAACTGCTTTCCAGAATGGCTGGACCACTTCATAGCTTTATTAATAGAGTATTAATATACTTATTTTCCCATAAGCTCTGTAGTATTTGTCATTTTCCTTTTTAGTCAGCTTTGCCAATCTGATGGGTGTGAGATGGTACTTCTGAATTGTTTTAACTTGCACATCCTTAATTATTTATGATTTAGAACATGTTTTCCTATAGCTATTGATAACTTGGATTTTTTCCTCTGAATCATCTCCCACCAGCCGTATCCTTTGGACTCAACCCTATCATCATCATATTCCAGGTAAAATTCATCACCAGGAAACTCATTATCTCAGAGATTGTATCAACTTTGATAATCATATCTCATGAGTATCCTCATTAGCTTCTGCTCCTCTGATTGGAGGGCTGACCAGAGGAGGGAGAAAAAAAAATCTCCCAAAGTTTCCATTCAAAGAGGGTTAAGAAAGCTTTCTGTCCAACCATTTCCACCAGCTGCATTCTTTAGAGTTGACTCCACCAGGGTCATCTCTCCCATTCCTTCCTCCCTGCTCCCTCCCCAAACCTTTTAAGTTTCCTTTCTGGAGTTATTGTAAGCTCCTTGATGACAGGAACTACTCTTCATTTTCTTATTTGTATCGCCAGTGCTTAGCCCGATGTCTGGTATATAGTACTAATGCATGTTCATTGAAATTTAATGTTGCCTATTCATATCCTTTAACTATTGATCAATTAAAAATATTCTTGTTCTTATAATTCTCTATATATCTTAGCAATGAGATTTTCATCAGATAAATTTGCTGGAAAGATTCATCCCCCACCTATTTCCTCAATTTTCTAAGTTTACTGAAGTGATTTTGCTTGCGTAGAAATTTTTTAATTTTACGTAATCAAAATTGTCCTTTTTACCTCTTGTGAAACTCCATCTCTTGCTTGATCATATGAACTCTTCCCTGTCCTTAAATGTATCAGGCAAATTCTTTCAGCATGTGTAATTTTCCTTAAATTATGTCTTTCTTTAAGTCTAAATCATGGACTTATTTGGTGTTGTCTTGGTTTCTTGAATATCTTTATCAAAATATCTACCTGTGATTTGACTGAAAAAACTAAGGCAGTTATAGATCCTGCTTTCATCCATTGCTTCAATATCACTTATTGATTTACACTAGAAGTCTTTGGAATCTGTCTTTCTTCTAGGTATATTAAAAATATGATACTAATCAAGTCAAAATTGAAATTTGGTATTATTGGAGAAATATTGTGTTTTGTGGATCCCTATGACTTGATGTCTTCCCTATATAGCCATATTCACCAGGTTATTAGTAAGATTTTTTGGACACCTTTAATTTGGAATTCATACTTCTCTTTAGGAGAGAGAATAGTGGATTAAAAGCTAGGCAGAACAATGATGGATTTAAATAGTCGCTCTGAAAAAATACCATAAAATACAATTTCAATTGTTCTTAGCATTACCTTGTTGGCATACTTTGAGAGAACTGTTTTCTATGTGGATTTCAAATACGTTGGAATTCCCACTGTACTTAGATTTTTATATATTTATAGTACATGAATAAACAATTAGCGTGGAACTGAGCCAAATGACCTGGCAGTATTTGTGTAACAAAGATTGCACTCTGTGCACAGAGCTGCCTTGCCTACTTCTGGATCACCACATGTGCTGGCTCAGAACTGAAGGAGTTGGGTGCTATAAAATGAGAAAGCAATCCTCTCTTTCATCCTTTATCTTTATGATAGTGGCAGAGGAGGAGTTCTTAAAAAGGAAAGAACATGAATAAAATACCCATTTTGTAGTTGAGTAAATTGAGGCAGAGACTGAAGTTAAGTGATTTGCCTAGGATCACATGGCTAGTATGTGTCCGAGGTCACATTTGAACTCAGATATTCATAACTCCAGGTCCAGGACTCTATTTATCTTCTGTACTACCTAGCTGCCTTTAAGGAATATAGACATTTGTAATTATTGCCCTACACTAGTACACAGTATGTTGCTGCAAGATTTTGAGTGGAGGGTACTATTGACAAAAAACTTTATGAAACCCTTGCTTATAACTGATGAGGTCTGATCTCAGGCTGCTCCAAAATGGCATGACTAGTGACATTCCATGTTTCACTGTCAGTAAACTGTTACTGTTCAAAAGTGAACGTTTGCCTTCAAAAGAATATTGGAATCAGTAAAAGAGCTCAGTGATTTCCCAAAAGCAGCCCAGTCTACTCCTCCCTCTATGTACAGTTGGACAAGGACTTTAAGGTGTCTATCTAAATGCATGCTGAAATCTGGAAAAAATTCTCCAACCATTTAGTCTTGGCTCAGTGGAGTGATAGGCTAAACTCCTTTGAGTGATTACAGATCTGTTCCAGAAGCCTCATCAGTGCTTTAGGGTTTGAGGCAGTTAACACAATGTTATCCACAAACAGGAGCATCTGGAGAGTCTATCATCAGGGAATGTCCCCTGGACCTGGACTCCCTGCTGAATCTTTGAAAAATTAAAAATGAATATCACACAAAGGGAGTGGATAGGCACATAGTGGGTGAGAGCAGATTTCTACATATAACCAGTGAAGAACCCCAAAGAATAATAGGTGTAAATGTCATAATCAACAGATTATATAAAAGGAGAAGAAGATGTGCTTGTCATTTAGCAAGATTGAGAGATGAAAGTTAGACAGCTGTTAGTGTTTCAATGGTACCTTCCCAATGTCAGGGAAAAGAGAAGGACTTCCGGAACACTCTGGGTGGTTCCTTTGTAGCAAAGGAACTCTCTCTCTCTCTCTCTCTCTCTCTCTCTCTCTCTCTCTCTCTCTCTCTCTCTCTCTCTCTCTCCCTCTCTCTCTCTCTCTCTCTCCACACTCACACTCTCTCTATATATATACACACACACATATATATACATATATGCATGAAATTTTATTTTCCCCCAATTATATGTCAAAACAGTTTTTAACATTTTTTAAAATTTGAGTTACAAATTTTATCCTCTTTCTAAAGCCCTATTTGAGACTGTAAGCAATCTGATATAGGTTATGCATGTACAAAAATGTAAAAGGTTTCCATGTTAGTCGTTTTGTGGAAGAAAACTAAAAAAGGAAGGAAGAAGAAAAATTGTGTGCTTTGGTTTGCATTCAGACGACATCAATTCTTTCTCTGGAGGCGGATAACATTTTTCATCGTGAGTGCTTTGGGATTGTCTTGGATCATTGTATTGCTAAGAACAGCTAAATCATTCACTGTTCTTCATTGTACAATATGTTGTCACTGTGTACAATGATCTCCTGGTTCTACTCACTTCATTTTTATCGGTTCATGTAAGTCCAGGGTTTTTTGAAATTATTCTGTTAATCACTTTTTATAGACAATAATATTCCATTACAATTATACAACACAACTTGTTCAGCCATTCCCTGATTGATGGACATCCCCTCAATTTCCAATTTTTAACCACCACGAAAAGACCTGCTATAAATATTTTTGTACAAATAGGTTCTTTTCCTTTAAAAAATCTCTTTGTGAGACAGACTTCATAGTGGTATTGCTAGATCAAAGGGTATCGTTTGGGCATAGCTCCAAATTGCTGTCCAGAATGTTTAGATAAGTATACAACTCCACCAACAGTGCATTTGTGTTCCAACATTTCCATATCCCTCCAACACTTATTTTCCTTTTCTGTCATATTAGCCAATCTGATAAGTGTAAGATGGTACCTCAGGGTTGTTTTAATTTGTGGTTCTCTGATTAATAGTGATTCAGAGCATTTTTTTATGCAACTATAGATAGCTTTCATTTCTTCATCTGAAAACTGTCTATTCATATTCTTTGACCATTTATCAGTTGGGGAATGATTTGTATCCTTATAAACTTGACTCAGTTCTCTATATATTTGATGAATGAGACTTTTAGTAGAGATATTTACTGTAAAAATGTTTTCCCAGTTTTCTGCTTTCTTTCTAATTTTGATTGAATTGGTTTTGTTTGTATAAAAACTTTTTAATTTTCTGTAATCAAAATAATCAGTTTTATATTTCATAATGTTCTCTATATCCTTTTTGGTTCTAAAATATTTTCTTATCTATAGATCCTTGCTGTCCCAATTTGCTTATGGTATCACCCTTTATTGTCTAAATTATGTAGCCATTTTGACTTTATCGTGGTAGTCATTATGAGACATTGGTCTATACCTAGTTTCTGTTTTTTTCTTCAGTTTTCTCAGCAGCTTCTGTCAATTAGGAAGTTCTTGTCTCCAAAACTGGGATCTTTGGGATTATCAAACACTAAATTACTATGATGACTTACTACAATATATAATCTGTTCCACTGATTCACCATTCTATTTCTTAGCTAGGCTCAATTGTTTTTTTTTTAAACAATTAGCCCTTGATTATACAGTTTGAGATCTGGTATGGCTAGACCACCTTCACATTTTTTTTTCATTGATTCCCTTGATATTCTTGACTTTTTATTATCGCAGATGAATTTTGTTATTTTTTCTAACTCAATAAAATAATTTAGTAGTCTGATTGGTATGGCACTGAAT
The DNA here is from genome assembly GCA_023548195.1 of Bettongia penicillata ogilbyi. Classification (NCBI taxonomy): domain Eukaryota; kingdom Metazoa; phylum Chordata; class Mammalia; order Diprotodontia; family Potoroidae; genus Bettongia; species Bettongia penicillata. The sequence continues at coordinate 7,107,626 of JAJHZJ010000318.1, read as the reverse complement.
AGATTATTTTAAGTAGAATTGTTATTTTTATTACATTGGCTAAGCCCATCCATGAGCAATTAATATTTTTCCAATAGTTTAGATCTGAGTTTATGTGAAAAGTGTTTTGTAATTATGTTCATGTAGTTCCTAGCAGGTAGACTCCCAAGCATTTTATGTTGCCTATAGTTATTTTAAATGGAGTTTCTCTTTCTATTTCTTGCTGCTGAACTTTGCTGGCAATATACAGAAATGCTGATGATTTATGTAAATTTATTTTGTATTCTGCAACTTTACTAAAGTTGTAAATTATTTCAACTAGTTTTTTAGTTGATTCTCTAGGATTCTCTAAGTATGCCATCATATATCATCTGCAAAGAATAGTTTTGTTTCTTCACTGACTTTTCTAATTCCTTCAATTTCTTTTTCTTTTATCACTATAGCCAGCATTTTTAATACAATATTGAATAATGGCGGTGATAATGGACATCCTTGCTTCACCCCTGATTTTATTGGGAAGGCTTCTGCAGCAAACTTTTAGGAGAACATGAAAAAGAGACATACAGCATAGACTGACACAGTTGTACTTCAAACTAAAGGAAAAAGAGCCACAGATACATTTAAGTACTTCACTATAGTACTAGCACATCATCAAAGCTTCAGTTCATTCTATGTAAACCTGTGCTTTACTACTTTAATGCATTTCCAGCTGGTAGAGTATTGGTATTTGTGATTTGTTCTAGTGTATCTTGGCTTATAGTAATAGAACCCGAGGCAGCAAGAAAGACATTGCTACTTTCTGTGTCAACTTGATTACCATGACAGTTGTGACTATGACCAGACTGTAATCCTATACTTTTCTGTTTATTTCTTTGGCTCTTAGAAGTAGTTGCAGCACACTAAGTTGAGTGCTAGCCCAATCAGTGGTAGCACCAGAGCCCAATTCACTAGTGCTTCATGGATTCTCACCAAGTCTTTACAACTACCATAATGATCTCAGGGCTCATAAGATCCCCATTATACATCACCCTGACTGGCATTCCCCCATTTGTCATTGCTCCCCTCAGAACATAGGCAGTGGGTTAAATTTTGAGAGGATTATCATTACAGTTGTTGTATTATTATTTTTTTTAGCATTTTTAATTACACTATACAAATTTCCCAAAGTAATTCAGCCAGCTGCCTTCCTTCTATTTTATTCTGGTCCAAATTCATTGTCTATTTTTAGTGGTTAGCCAAAATATATATACTCATGTATCAGCTCTATGAACTATCCATTTAATCGTGTATCCTATTCTAGATAATAGATTTTTTTATCCAGTTGGTTTTCCCTATATAAATAGTTAGGTTCAAATCTTTTAAGTGATTCTTATTTGGTAGGCTTTATAAAGTTCCTAGGCTTAATGTAATCAGCACAATGTCATTAGCAAACAGTGGTATCTGTTTGAGTAACTCATGGTCTTTATGGCATCTCTCTTTGATTTGGACTTTTTAACTAGATATTTTTCATGACAATAGCAAATTTTTTTCTCATTTTCAAGCTTTGTTTGATATTTCTAATTAGTGGGTCTTCAAAGTTTTCTTTGTTCATATGTCTTTTGAGAAATATTGTAATTATTTGGCCAGGGGTGTGCTGGTAAACGTTTAGTAGCAACTAGTTCTCTAGGGAAAGATATGTATGCACCTCACTTTAAAGTTTAATCTGCATTGTTAATACATTCTCCATCATTTTCTTAGATCTAGGCAGTTAACAAAATAATAAATCAAGCCCTGATTTGCAGCATTTGCTGATTTACAAGGTGGAAATGCTCACACTATTTAAGAATCAGCCCTCACCAGCCAGTAGAAGTTGGCTCTAGCACATTCCTGTATTTATCATATGGCAGACACATAGAGAAAAATTTCTCCATGTGACTGGCCAAATGATAGTCAAAGTGTCCTATACAAATCATTTACTAACAATATAGTACTACTAACAAGTATGGTAGAGTCACTTTTAGTAATATGTTTTATATAGCAGTACTCAAGATTGAAAAAAGGAACTTGAAAATGTTGTTAAAACCTACTTCCCAGTCTAGGAAACACTTTCAACTTGATAATCACCAAAGGTCTCCTGGAGCTTCTGTAAACTGGTAATTGGATTTCTAAAAGTCCACCTGTTAAAAAGACATACCTAAAAAAAGGCATAAGTATAGAAGACTATGGTAGAGTGGATAGAAGGCTGGACTTGAATCCAGGAATGACTGAGTTTGAATTCTGTATCATATATTTGCTGTGTAACTGAGCATTCACATCATCTCTCTGCCTCAAGTTTCTCCATCTATAAAATAGGGATAATGATAGCATCTATCTTAATTATTATAAGCATCAAGTGAAATAATATGTAAGGTATTTCAAAGTGCTAAATAGATATTAGCTGTTATTAGACTTGCTTTGCAAAGCAAGTATAACTTTTAACAGGTTATGCCACTAATAGAATTGTGACATGGTCATCAGTAATCTCTCTCCTGACATACTTGCCCTTCTGTCCTTAAACGCCTTCTTCCAAAGGCCCATTCTATGTGTTCTATTGCTGTAGGACCAGCTTACTGTCCATTTATGTTCTAAGACTGATGTTTGACAATCTTCCCACAAAATGCTACTGAATGATGAAAGTTGGAGATAAAACACATGTATGTTTACTTTTTAACAGGGGATTGGAACAATGAAAAATCTTCAAGATACAAGAGGATAGCTTGATAGGCTACTGAAGGATATACTTTGGATCAAGGCATCTTAACCTTATTGATTATAGCTCCTATCTATTGTGTTCAATATCAATAGACCAGTTAATATCTCCTCAATATCATTTATAATCAATTGATATTAATTAGATTTTACAATGGACTACTTAGTATGTAAATAACCAGAATTTAGCAATTTCCTTAATTGGAAGACCCCTTTCCTCTATCATCTCAGTCCCTGCAGAGAGCAAGTTCAAGCTTAAAGTTCTTGCTACAAAAGATTCTGCTTTCACATCTATCCTCAACTCCCCTTCTCAGTCCCTCACCCCGCAGTTTATTGCTGGATGTGGCATAGCTAATTGACAAGTAATTTCCTTGTTTGTAGGAGATGTCTCAGCTTCTGGGTTAATTTACCCCAGGCTAAATCTGGTAAATCTCTCCTCAAGTCTAGCTTCCCACCAGATTTATCTTCATTTGCTTAGAATAAATTTGATGGCTCTTCCAACCTTTCAGAACTCATGTCATAATCTGGTCTGTTCTTTCTCCAATACACATTTATCCAAGATCAGGAAAGACAGAGACAAAAAAAAAAAGTGGTACCATGCATTCATGGTAACATGGTAACCAGAGGAATCTAAGACAGTCAGCAGCAGTAGATTATTACTACTCCTAACACTGCTACCACCCTCTTCCACCTGGAAGCCTACAGTAGTTTTTGTCTCACTACCAGGAAAGAGAGTGGGATTTTATCTATTTTAGCCTTTTCTCTGCACATACAGTTCTGACTCAGTAACCAATTAAAAAAGACTTTTGTGGGCATGCTGTAAGCTAACAGGAAAGTGGAATATCCATGCTGGAGGGCAAGGGAAGAATTCCTCCTTCACACATTTCTGGAAGCAGGTTCAACACAACTATGAGTTGATAACAAGAAAACTGTGAATGGTCTACGGGCTCGACCCTTTTTTCACTCCCTTCCTCCCTTCCTTCCAACATAGCATATGTACATATACACATACATACACACAGATGAACAAATACCTATCTACACACATGCATATTCATCATTACAGATTGGCAACTTGCCTGTAACTTATAGCATGAGAGAATTTTTTTGGACACCAAGAAGCTAAGTGCTTATGTGCTAATGTTTACACACATAATATATGTTAAAGGCAGAACTTGAAAACAGAGGACTTCCTTACTCTAAGGCTGACACTCGATGTGTCATTCCATCATTTCTCTTCATCTTTCCAAATACTGTTCATTAGTTAAAATATAATTCATCATTTAATATTTGAATTTAAGTTACAAAATAATCATTGCCAATTGATTCATTGCTGGACAGAATCAAAGTCTATCAAGGGAGTGTCACACATTTATAGTAAATCACCACTATATTTTGCTCTCAATCTAGGGTCAAGTAGAAATTATCTTCATTAATGTTAATTGAGTACACATCATATTTGGGGCTCTTCTGCCTGCAGAATTTGTAACCCAGTAATATGAAACTAAGGCAACTAGATGGTAAACTATTAGTTCCTTTTTTAAAGAAGCCAAGTGAAAAAAATTATTCCAAAGAACTGTCAACCTCCATCAACTCAATTTGTTTAGGGAGCATTACAGCAAGAAAATCTTTAAATACAATTATTTCATGTCAAATAATGTAAACTTGTGTAACGCTATTATTTTAAATATGGAGATTATATAGATTTTGTGACCCAGGCTTTGAGAAGAATAGTAGAAAGACAGAGCTCATGTCAAACTCACGCACCTGTCTGTAGGCATCCACACATTTCTCCATGCATAATTTATACTACTTCTGACTGTGTGGCATGAGAAAAATCATTTAGATGGCCTATATGCCTTTTACAATAAAATAAGACTAATTTTGAATTGCTTTATTGGGTTAATATAAAGAGAAATTAAATAAAGTACATTAAAATATAGTATATGTTACATAGTATATGTTACATAATCGCATAGTGAACACATACTACGCAGATGGGATCAGAGGAATCAAGGTAGAGCTCAGGAAAGAGTGTTGGACCTGAAATTAGAAAATCTTCAGATTCTTACTAGTTGTATGGCCCTGGGCAAGTCACTTAACCTCTTTCAGCCTCTGTTTACTCGTCTGTAAATCACAGTTAATAATAGCACTTATCTTACAGGTTGTTGTGAGGACCTAATGAAATAAGTATAAAGCACTTCTCTGAATTTAAAGGGCTATATAAATGCTAGAGGATAGCAACTATGATGAAGATAATCCTGTGAAGATCACTACTAGAATTCACCCTGAGATCCTCATGGGTTACAGAATAGTTTTAGATATCTCTAAATGGCTAAGTGAATATACAGACACATTAGTCAGTTTGATTTTATTTTTAACTTCACACTCCACTGTTTTTTACAGATTATTCAATTTTATCCATGGCAAATATGCCCCCAACTTTCCAGGAAGTGTAAAAATTCTGTATTTGAATTTAGAAATGATCACCTAGATATATGTGTAGCTGACTGGATCTTGCAATGTCTTGAAAATTAATGCAGATGTGCTAAACACATTTCATTAAGAAACAGTATACTGTATTTTTAAATGACTATTTAAAATCTCTTATTTCATGTCTCTCTATTTTAGTATCCTAAGAACTTCACTCCACTCTTTCTATAGTCACCCGATAACACTGCAAACTGTTTCCTTTTCAGGTTGTTTAGTTAATAAGTAGAGTGGTATTAAAATAAATGAGATGTTGCGCCACTGACTTCCTGGTAATTTTGCACAGCAAGAAGAAGATGAAGTAATCTTACACAATCACATATAATGGGGGTAAAGATATTTCTAGATGAAAGTAATATCGGAATATGTTCTTGTAGAAATAAATTTGATTTTTCTGCAGTATTCTTTGTGCTTCTTTCACTATTGATCAGATTCACTGCATTTTAATTTTTACATATTCATCCTTATAATTAATATTAAACTTCTTGAGACTGAATAGAGAAGAAAGAATGGGCTTGTTGTCAGTGAAATAGAGGAAGTTTGCTAATGGTATTATATGAGATTTTATGTGATGTTGCATGGATATATCTTTTATGATAAAGTAAAATTATAGAGCAAATATATCTCCAATATTATAAATATTTTGCGATTGGAAGGATTTCTTCTTCCTACACAGTAATTCAGTCACTCTCTCTTCTTCCACGTTTATAAAGTTAGTTCTAATGTCATTAACAGTATCAAATACATAATTTTTTTTATAAAGGGAAGGTAGAGAAGGTTATATGTTATTGTTAGGTTACGTGCTACATATGGCATATGATAAGTTATCTTCTTTAAGCATATGCTATGTCATTTTTAGTCAACAGATATATAGAAAATTAGATTAAGATATTGAAATTAAGGCTTCCCTTCTAACCTTAAGCAACCTTATTTTGCTGAGGCATTTCATTTCCCAAGAGTAGAGAAAGAAAAGAGAAAAGGAAATCCACAAAACATCCTTCTGTTGGTCTGTGTCTCATGGCAGAACTGTACTTAGGAGGGGCAGAAAAACACGTGAATTGAGTGTTTGCTCCTCCTACTTGAATTTTCTTGCTTTTGTGAATATGTCAGTCCTTTGGTAAACCTTATTTGAACAGAGTTTTGTACTTAATGGGTGATTGTATTATAGTGTGACTCAGAGTCTAACACATATTTTCTGTTTTTATTTTAAAGAAAGGTTGCACAGAAGCCAAAGGACTTAAGTTGTAGGAAATAAAGAAGTAAAAGTGAATGTCCAGACTCTGAGTATGCTGCATATTTCTAAAATATCTTTAAATCCACACCACAGAAGCTTCTGAAAACCTAGGAGTCTCTAAGTAAGGCCTTTGTTGACATGAGTGCCTCACTTGTTACAGAATGCTCTGGGTTTATTAGCTTTGGAGTTTAACAGGGGAAAAATCCAAACTACTTACAAATTCTGTAACAGAAAGACCTTAATATCTCACATCTGCCTTTCAAAGCTAAATCAAAACTAGAACCTCAAAAAATCCTCTGAAACCTCTTTTTAGATTTAGGATATTTTTTTTTGAGGGGGGTGAAGGGGAGATGGTGGTGGTTAGGGCTTTCAGAATTACAATCCATGCCTCTTTTCTAATAGCCAGGGGGAGCCTCAAACAGGTCTTGAAACGGAACAGTTTAAAAAATTCATGATTTTTGGTGTGATTTATGTGTAAATCGGGAGATTAGTCATTTGACATGGCCATACTGAAAGAAAAGAAGTATATTCTGAAAGAGAGAAAGGAGAGAGGAGAGAGGCGGAAAAAGAGAAAGAAGGAGAGGGAGGAAGGGAGAAAGGAAGGGGGAGGGGAGCAGAAGGGAGAGAGAGACTCTACAGAGGAGGAGGGGTAGGGTAAGGTAGAGGAAGAGACAGGCTGAAAAATATAGGAAAAATATAAACAATGAATGATTCTTGAAATTTCCCAAGGTTGAGAACAATATTAATAAGAATTTGGCTGACATTTCTAATTGCTTTTATACTAAAAGGATAAATGCTGTCATATCTGAAAAATGTGTTATATCCACTATTATCTAGGAAGTTAGTGTTCTAGAAGGGGATCAGCCATGAGGTACAATGTTTCTTTCTACATACTTTTATAGGAAAAGAAAAAAAGAAGGAAAAGGCCAACAACTTGACTCAGAGAAAGTTTATCACTCTCCTTTTGTTTTCTGCGTGATTCCCCGTATGGTTGTGGTACAAGAATAATTCACAGTCACAGTCACGAATAGATTATTAATCAAAACAAATATGTACCAGGCACCTACTACGTACCAAAGGGTGAATTTTAAGAAAAGGTGCTCACAGATTTCAGGTTAAGAACCTCTGTGAATTAGGAAAAACAGACACACATACACACATATACATATGGATAGATAGATAACCGTATTCAGGAGCATATACTAAGTTACAAACTAAATGGTCTAGTATTATAGACTGAGGAAAGAAAACTGATGTGTCATAGCTTACAAAGAATGAATAATATATGCATACATTTATGTGGACTAGATTTGATTAATACTTTTTAATAATGCCAGATGTCAACATATCCTACTAATAAATACTGCTTTTGTTGTATTCTTTTGTTTCAGTTGTGTCCAGCTCTTTATAACCCGATTTGGGATTTCTTGGCAAAGATATTACAGTGGTTTGCCATTTCCTTCTCCAGCTCATTTTACAGATGAGGAAACTGGGGCAAGGACGGTGAAGGGGCTTGCTAAGGGTCACACAACTAGCAAGTGTCTGAAGCTGGATTTGAACTAAGAGCTTCTTGACTTCAGGCCTGGTTCTCTAACAATTGTGCCACCTAACTGCCCCAAATATTTCCTTAGCTGGAGGCAAATACTGCCATACCTCCCATTAACCTCTTTAGGGTCATACAATTTTAGATTTGGAAGGAGAAGTAGAAATTCTACAATTAAATAAATACAACATCTGGATAATGAATTTTCTCCAGTTTCCATTTAGAAATCCATTTCAGTAGGGAATTGTCAAACTGATAAAACCTATTCCATATATGTTCCAATGTTAGAATTGGAAAGGCCCATAGATATCACCTTATCCACACTCCATTCTATGTAAAAATTCTCTTTATAATAAATGACCATGCTCAAAAAGTTTCAATAATGGAGAATGCTCTACCTCATGGGGCAACCTGTTTAAATTTTGGTAACTATTAGCAGATTCTTTCTTGAATTAAGTCAATATCTGTTTTCTTGTAGGACTTACTGGTCCTACACAAGATGACTTCTGGCTGTAGACTTCTGACTCCTCAAATAGTTGGAAATCACATCCACCTACAACTTTTCCCAGAATGAACATTTCTAGATCCTTCAAGTGATCCATAAAGGGTTTTGAGATCTTTCAGCATTTTGAAATCCTTCTGTATGTTGCCTACCTCTAGATGGAATCTAATTTAACATTGTTGGCCCTTGTAAAATGTAGTGCCTAGAGCTGAGCTTAATGATCTTGGTGTGATGTGCCCAGCTCAAGAGTAGAGTGGCTGGGATTATTAATTACTTGTTGTAGTCATTAGGTTTTTTCATTGTAGCCTTAGATCACATGAAGTTTGTTAGTAGCCATGTAACATTGTTGACTCACATTCAGCATATGGTCAATGAAAATCCCCAAGTCTTTTTCCACATGAACTGCTCTTAAACTAGATCTCTGACATCCTTTACTTGTACAGATGATTACATGATCTGTCATCTAACAGAGATTCCCTCAGAAGGAACTTCAGCAATTCTTCTCCTGCTGAGTTTCATTACAAGTGTATTTGACATATCCATATGTCAAATAAAGATTGTTACTTCCTTTTTTCCCCCTTATTTTCAGTTCAGTTAGAGAAGTTTATATAAAAATGAAATATAATTATCTAGGCAGGACCAAGATCATAAGATTTTAGCATAGGGAAACATTAAATGGTTTCACTTTTATAAGAATTTATACCGTTTAACAGGTCAAAATCTATTGGATTGGAGATAAATTTACAGTAGTTCTATAATGAGAAGTTAGCATGAAAAACAGGCCACTAAATATATCTTACTTAACATGAGAACCCTTTCAAAAGAGGCATCCTTATTGAATTTGTCTATCTTAAAATTAATTCTACTCAGTGGCCTAGTTCCTTTTATTTCTAAAACTATTATGAACCACATCTGTGGAATTCTGTATCAGCTATTCTGAAACCAGCTGCTGCGGAGGTTCTCTCACTTAACTTGAAATTAAGAACAGATTTGTGGGTCCCCTACTTACTGTGAAGTCCTGATGCAGTTACCAAAAACTGCACATGGGTGAGAAAAAGTGGCTACAGACATTAGAATGATTAGTGTTTTTCTATGGCACCTTTGCCTCCACTGGAAAGCTACAAATTCACATAGTGGCCTTAGATTATTTGTCAGCATGACCTTTTTTCTGTCTCCCTAAAACTCACAAAAAAGGTACCAAAGATAATCCATGTAGAAATAGAAAGATTTATATTAATCACTATGTGGGTAAAAAAAAAATGTCAGGCATTTCTGTTAAAAATGCTGATTCAGTGAGAAAGTTTGCAAGATTATTTCTGCCATGAAGAAAAATGAGTTGAGGCATTCTATGGATCATACATATGGATATATTTTGTACAGAATCTTGAAGTAATAACTTGCCTGTTATTAGACACACAAGAAATCTGGTGTGGTTGCATCTTGAAGGTATCTTTGGATTCTGAAATCATGGTATATGAATTTTTATTGTTTCCCTGTCATAAAAGTATTATTTCTAAAAGTACATTTGATTTAGCCATGACTATGCAAAAAGAATATCAGAGCCTGACCCTAAATGTAGCATGACAGACATGTTTGATTAGGACTTTTCTCAATGTAAACATTGGAGCATTTTGATAAGGATTGGCAAGGACACCCTCCACATTTTTAAAAATCAGAACTCTCTTTTGTATTTATAAGATTTTAAAAGTGCTCATTGACAAAATATTTTTTATCTTCAATGGAAGAGAATTCTTAATGAAGTAAAATCAATTGGTCAAGGAGGAAAATATGGTTGAATTCTAATGTAAGCAATCCAAAACCATTCCATTGAAAATTTTATTTTAAAAATAATTAGCCAGCCACATCTTCATAGAACACCCTCTGCTGGGGTTTACCATATGTAAGGGTCTATGCTGATCCATAGATTAGATCTTTTTCTCCCTAAATTCTACATACAACAGATTTCAATGTGTCTGTATTTTATGAAAAAAAGAAAATTTTTAAAAGTCAGACTATGGATATTGGTAATGTCCTTGGAAATGATTAGTTATTAAACAGAATCTTTAAATTCTAATGTCTGTTTTTAAATAGTTATCCTTGGTTAAATTAGAATATAAGCCACAAATGAAAAGTCTTCATCCATGAATACTTTAGACTTGGAATCAAATTTATTATCCAAACCCCCTAGGGAAATCTGCCAATTTAAGAGAGTTCTTAGATATAAAGGTAAGATTTGTCCCAAGATTTCAGGGCCTTATTAGTCTATCTGAGAAATTTCTGCTAAATTCAGACACTGAGATAATTTAAATGAAATAATCACAAATAACAGTAGCAGGCCAAATTGTCTGACTGTTCTATTTACAGTTTTATGAAGATGAACATAGGTGTAATATTAATCAGAGCTTGTTTGGTTTTACTATCTAGGAGTTTACTATGTGTGTTTTACCTCCCGCTCTCAGACAGACATGGTCTTTTATTCTTAGCTATCCTATAATAGTGTTTCTCAGGAACCTTTCTTATCTAAACTTCCACCAATCACTCCTAAAGCTAAGTTATGCAGACAAGCCATTGCAGATTTTCATCAAAATGCCATTTTCCTTAGCTTGAGAAAGCAGAGTCCCCAATGCTGAACAAATAATTTATTAGATTATAGCAAAGGAAAATAAATGTTTCCTGTTCCATATATTTCATTAGCTAGAATTATTATATGAACAAAACTATAAATAGCCAAACATGTATTGAACCATTAATATCACTGACATACTCTCACCAAATACTGTAATTTAACTAAAAGATTTCAAAACAGGAGTGCCTCTCTTGGAAGGTTTCAGGGATTTATATAATGGAGTAATAGTGTTCCTTAATCTTTAATAGGCTACTTTAAATGTATGAAAATATTAAACAGCTGAATTTTTGGCAATGCTGGATTTGGATATGTGAATAAAATATTTGAATTTTTTTATAGTGACTTTCTGAAGTCTATTAGGATGAGCTCCAGCAATCTACCTTTTAATGTTGCCTAGAACTATAAACAGCTACTGTTGACTTTCTGTCCAAATAATGTAAACATGCTGTGATGGTCACAGATGAGATTTTCACTGAAATCACAACAATGCTGAGCTCTTGCTGCCCTTTTCTAGATTTTTTTAGCAAGACGGTGATTTGGAGTTAACTTCTGTTTGTCTGTTGTATTAATTTTCCTGATTTCTGACTACTAATCAAGGAAATGTGGGGAAAAACATATTTTAGAAGCACAATATTATTCCACAACAAGCACAGCACTGAGTGAATTTACAAACAGCTGTCTTAAGGAAAGACCCTATGTTGACTATGAAAAAGAGGCAAGCCATGAAAATCACAGGCTGTTGTTGCTGGTGGTGGTGGTGGTGGTGGTGTGTGTGTGTGTGTGTGTGTGTGTGTGTGTGTGTGTGTGTGTGTGTGAAGGGACTTGGAAATTTCACTCACCTTTCAGTGCTCTTGTCAATTTTCAACATGTGGAAACTGTTAGTGGATACTGTAATTTTAAGTAGAATCCAAGAATGCAGATGTATAATGGATTTTTAAAAATCTTTCTATTAAAGGCATACCAAACTACTACTAAAATTGCAAGCAATGCCACATGCCCATGCAACTTTTACCTTCCTGGTGTATGAAATAGAAGTGTTTTTAAAGAATATAGAGACATGCATTTGGTATTGAATTTAAAATCTTCCAAAGTATATAACTTTGAATCCAGGAGACTGTCCATTCATTGTCTTATCTGGGTAATTAGTTGAACTTCCAGTGGAATGTGAGTTGTACTTTGGTGTGTTTTACTGTGCATTGCAATGGACTGTGTGCACTGCAGTACTTTCCTGTGAATTTGACTGAAATTTGATTGTTCAAGAAAACATCCCACTCAGGCATTCACGCTGAAACTAGCAACAATTGTCAATGACCTTTAACATGCCAGCTTTCCGAATTAGTACAGATCCTTCATCACAAATAGCTTACTTTTTATGATTCATGTATCCTTCATGGCGTCTCTGTCTCTGTCTCTTCCTTCCTCTTTCTTTCTCCCTTTCTCTCCCTCACTCCTCTTTTCCCTCTCCCTTTCTTCTCTCTCTTTTCAGTGAATTTTTACTTCCCTCCCCTCCAGATACCCTTCCCCAGATCTTTGAGAGTGTTGCTTCTCCAGGCAAGAGGATCTTGCCTTGGAGTTTGACTGTGTAGTACTTCCCGTTGCAAGTGCCAGAAGTTGGAGGGCATTCCAGCCGTGCTTGCCTGTTCTGCGTAGAAATACCACATCGCTAGGTAACCGATTAAACTGGAGGGCTGCTGGTCTAGCAAGAACTACTCAGGGTTCTACTGGATGGTGACTTTTTGGATTCCGGAATTATAATAGGAGAACAGACCTGGAAGGAGAATAGGATATTGCTCTTTCCAAAATACATTCGTTTCGGTTGGGGGTGGGGTGGGATGGGGAGGGCGGCGGCGAGGTGAGAAAGACACACAGACAGAAGGGGGGGGGGGGGTTGGGTGGGGAAGAGTGGGAAAGGCTCCTTCCACATCCTTGAGAGCACCAAAATTCATGGGGTTAAATTATAATGCACAGGGCGATATAAGCCGCTCCGCCTTTGGCTAAATGTAGTCTGGGTACACTGAGTTCTGAAAACAGAAAAATAAGATTTGAACTTTTGAAGGATTAAAGTTAAACACACACACACACACACACACACACACACACACACACACGACACTACAAAAGCCATATGGCACAAATACTGTTGAGAGGTCTTTCAGATATTCCAGTGTAACTGGTGAACTCTTTGATCTTGATTGAGAACTTTAATGTGTTGTTACTGTGCATTTGAATAAATCTATAAATATTTTACCAGGGAGTTAAACACACACACAGACACACACAGACACTCACACGCTGAACCACATCTAATATACATGCATCTGGGACAGCTTGAAACAATGTATCCATATTCAAGCAAACCTTTCAGAGCTCTAGAGAATGGATCCGGCCCCAAGTTCTCTATAAATGCATAACCGACCCGTGCAGACACACACGTATGTATGTGTGTCTCTGCATATGTGTTTAGTGCATCCAGCAGTCGAAGCCCCGAAGTCAGGCAGGGCTGGTCATCTGGAAGAAGGTAAGACAGATACATGATCGGATAACGATTCAAGGCTATTAGTAGAACAAGTATTTGTTTATGAGTCATTTGGAGCATCTAGACTTTCCCCGCATTGTAGCAGAACTTTGTGCTGATGAGACAATAGTAGATAGTGTGTGCATTTAATACAGGACAGACCATTTCTCATACCGGGGGAAGATACCAACCTATACATGCGGGAAAGGCTCCAGAAAACGCCTTGCTTGGGAGAAGTCCTCTCTGCCCGCGTCGCTTGGGGGCCACTGCGGTGCCTCCGGGCCGCGGGGCGAGGGGAGATTCGGCGGGGAGGGGCCCCTCGGCGGGGCCTGCGAGCGGTTGGCTCCCGCGGCGTCCCCCCTCGGCCGAGTGGAGCTGGCGCAGTCAATCATGTGCAGTCCTTTCCTTCTTGCATTCAGCGCATGGTTTCACCTTCAGATTCTTCTGTTTGTCTGCGTCCTTCCAAAAATAACATTACCTTAACTCAGCAAGGTAAGGGGCCCACAGAGATCTCAGCTCCACTCTTCTTGGGGGAGGAGAAGGAGGTGGAGGAGGAGAAGTAGGGGTCGCGGGGGGTACTCAAGGTAATGGGGATCCTGGTGTGATACGCCCGAGGGGGGGGGTTGGAGATGGGGGGGGGACGTGGGAGGTGGGAAGGGAAACTTCGCTTTTCCAATTAATAGTTAATCTGCTGAGTAATTTGAAGACTTAAAAATGGAACTTTGGGCTGTTTGGCGAAAGGAGATTTTTTTTTTTTACCGCAGTGGAGGGGGGCGGAGGGGGGGGACCGGGACTCCGAGCTTGAAGAAGCCTTTCGCTTTGTATACTTCGTCAAAGGCGACAGGGGAAGATGGGGGGTGGGGGGTGGAGAGGGGGCTTGGATGCAACATTCATCCATTAAGAAACAAAGAGCAAATTGCCTGACTTTAAAGTAAAATGCTCGGGCTAATGAAGGTGGGTAATGGGGCTCCGAGTCTGGAGTAACCACTTAAATTATTAAGGGCTTTGCTGATAGTATTGATTCAGCGTGTGCATGAATCGCCTGATGTCCTGGGAATGTGTTTGTGGGTGTGGGTGCGGGTCTTTTTTTTTTTTTTTACCCCTTTTTCCCTAGTTACAATCCCATCAGCTGAGAGCACATAACTGAAGCAGGCATTAAAGTAGTGTACGGCTTATTAAAGGGAAGTTGGGGCAAACTGGCGGAGGGGGGGGTGTGTGGTGTGAGTCAGGAGTGGGGAGAAACAATTATTCATGTAATGACTCTGAAATGCTGAAAAGGGCTTGAAGGACAATGTCTGGGTGGCAATTACTACTAGAAGATGAAAATAGCCTGTTTGGGGGGGTGGGGAGGGGAGGGGAGCTGTTATTTTTCCTAATATAGATACTATATATAGATAATATGGGAAGTAAAAAATACGTTAGATAATGTGGGGGGGGTGCTGGGCGCATGTTGGAAAAAAATGCCTCATCTTTCATTTCAAGTGAGAATTAGCATACTAAATAGTTACGATCCTCATTTGGATTAAACCACTTTTTTCAAGTTTGAAGAAACTTCGTATGGGTAACTTTGTGAGAAAGATAGCCTAGTGGGGGTATTTAAAATGAGAGGTTTGTGATGGTGGAATGACAATCAGCCGTTGTTTTCTGAAAAAACCAGCTAACCTCTGCAATTAAGGACCATAGAGACCCAGTATTTTAACTGAAAAGTGTGGGTCTGTAGTCAGCACCATTTATTATGAGCGTTAATAAGCTCCCAGCAGTAGACTGGGATCTTCTGGGGAATGTGCATTGTATGTGCATATATCTTACTCATTTCATTGCGCATATTGATAAAGAGTCACTTGGACCATAAATGTGCAAAGATCAACTTGCTTGGACCTCTTTCTGAACATATTCACTCTGCGCTTTATTTAATCCAGATGCACAAAAACCCATTTGCTGCCTTATTGTTGGTTTACATTTTCTGAAAAGGAGACTGGTGTAACCTGTGGAATTTGAAATGCAAATAAAAGCCTGTGGGAGTTGAGGCAGAACAAATCATCATTTATAAAGTGAAAAAGATTTAATGTCTTTGAAATCATTGCAGGGGGAAAAATTGGGGGAGTGCTTTTTTAAGGAGTCGAAATGTGACGTCAACTCTTTTGGAAAAGATTTTATTTTTAATGTCTGAAACGCGGGTATGTAAAGTGCTTACAGGAAAAACAGATTACAAGATTAACATCTGTTAACATGATCGTTTATCTCCAGCCAAAAATAGGTCAGTTCTTTCTTAAGGAAACACGATTGCTGGCGCATGATTAAATAATGAAATTAGACTAATGAGTTCATAAATTAGAGACAGGCGTGTGTTATAATCTGACCTGTGACAAAAATATTTAATTCGGAAATCAATGAAAGGTCAAAGTCTCCCTTTCGGGTAGAGACCTAGCTATTCACCCCTCCATCGACTCCCCCCTTCTCTCAGGTTCCCCCTAGTCCCAACGAACCCCCTCCCCCTGACCCGCCTTAGTTATTGCTAAATTGTCTCCATTTCCCTCCCCTGGGAAGTGAAAGATTATTGATGACACCCTACTTGGTAAGGGAGGCACAGGCTTTACGTGTAGATGCCCAAGTTTCTGAGGTCTACAGTTGTTTTATCATTAAATGGGGGGAAAAAAGTGGCAAAGAATAGGAAACGCCGATGCAAAGTATCCCTGATTTGCATCTCACTGCCCCCTCGTTGTGAGTGACAGCTGAGACGTCCAATCCGGAACCTCTTTCTCAAGCTCTGAGGTAATTGTGTGAGTGTATGAGTGTGTGTGTGTGTGAGTGAATACTGTTAAATCCTCCTAGCTCCGTGCTAATCAGGCAGGCTTCTGTATTTACTCAGATTTGTGCATGACTCTGTGTGTAGATATTGCTGTACTTTAATCTATATAAGTGCATGTAGATGTCCAAGAGATAGAACTCCAGCTATTCAAACATGTAATAAGGAAACACGTAGGCATATGCCCTGCTTTTAGATTCAAGCTGAAACCTGTTAAAGTGGGAGAAAATATAAATCATTTTATTATGTTTCACAGTGGTTCTGTAGCCTTATTTTAGAAAAAAATGAGAAATAGATATCATAGTGTAGCAACCATCTTCATTCCCATGTTATATTTTGTTTGTCTTAAGGTTTAAGATTGTAATGTGCCACCAACCTTAGTAGCCTGTGGCCCAAAAAAAGTGCATAATATTGTTTAAGATGGTGACAAAGAAAATCATAGTTACCAACTTCCTTGCCCCACCCCCCAAATCAAAGTTGCAGATTCTTGAACTTAAAAAGCTCATTGGTGGGTAAAAGGAAAGTGCTGCTGACCACTAGACCTATGAATGCTATGAATAATGGTCATTTCTGCCCAACACAATAGGCACATTCACTGAAGGAATGCCTGCCATGAACCATGCCACATTTTGTGCTAGTTTAATGAAACACCCAACTTCACTCCAAATATTGATATTGTAATTGATTTTTTTTATTTGTCGAGTGTATAAGACATGCTGTTTGGAAGTGTTGGTCGAAGAATGTAGCTGCAATTTAGTATTTTTTCTAAGACTGGCTGGTCACATATCTCTGGGGTTCCTTTGTGGCATATTCATATTTCTGTGTGTATGCCTCCATGTACGAATGATGATGTAGATAGATTAATTAAAGGACTAAATATCACAAAGTGCAGGATCATTCCACATTAGCTGCAGATTAACAAGGATTGTGGCCTTCCTGACCCACAGGGAATCTGAGTCTGTCCAGAGAAGTATCCCTCTGCCTTTGGCTCTGTGCCACACACTTTATTGTGTGCCCTGCTGCTGGACTAAATGAGTTAACTATCGGAGGGGTTTTCATTAACTGGATTTGGCAGCCATATACTTAACTTCTCCCCCCCCCCCCTTTTAGCAGCATACATAACTTAATTAAAAGATGAAGCGAATGAATACTCTTAGGTGTGTTACCACTGCGAGTCCCAGTCCAGCCGTGCTGAAAGGACTAGATAGAGCTCAGTCGGAGCTGTCTCCTGGATTTCCCCCTCCCAGTCTTCTTTCCTGCCTGGGTTCCTGTGTCTCAGAGACGCTCACTCCCTGTGATGGGAAATGGGCAGTAGCGGGTAGGTATGATCAGATTGCCTCATTTGTTTCTACCTCTCCGGAGCTGATGCGGGAGGACTGATGTGCCTGTGATGCATGCATGTGGTGAGTGGGGGTGGGGGCCGGTGGATGGGAGGGGGTCTACCTGGCTGGCCTCGGGGCAGCGGCGGCAGCTTGTTGCTGTGCTTTTAGGCAGAGGGAGGGCGCAAGAAAGGAGGCGGGAAAAGGGAGGAGTAGAGAAGGAGGAGGGATCCGGCTGAGCACTTGCACTCAGTTGTCCGCCCTCCCCCGCCCCCCCGTCATGTAGCAAGGACGTCACGCAGCCTTGTACTGTAATACACAAGAAGTGAAAGAGACGAGGAAACCGACGCAGCTCAACTTGTAACCTTAACAAAGGCAGGGATCTGTCAGAACGGCTGGAAAGAGAGCAAAGAAGGAGTGAGAGAGCGAGGGAGAGCGAGGGAGGAGGCGAGGAGGAAGGTGGGGGCGGGAAGGAGGAGGAAAGCGGGGCTGGAGGGAGAGAAACCCGAGCAGACGAAGAAAGTGCTCCCGTAGCGTTGTAGAAAGTGCGGCGTGGTTCGCGGAGGAAGGTTTACGGGACCGGAGTGGGGAGATGTTAAGCGCTGCCTTCTTGGATGTGTTGGGCGCTTGGTACTGAAGCGTAGTGGTCTGGTCAGGTAATGGCTTTTCTATTTTAAACTTCACTTTGTTATTGCTGAGATGGGGTGGCGTAAAAGGCGTGGCACCGGAGAATAATTACATAAGTATTAAAACCTGATTTGGGGACTGGGACCAAAGAAAGGGGGGAGGGGGCAACGCGGCAAGGAATTTGGTGGTGGTGGTGGGGCTGGAGTTAATTTCTTGACACTTTATGGCTTGGAGACGTTAAGGTGGGTTTTTGTTTGTTTTTGTGTTGAGCAAGGGAACCGGTCCCTCGCTGATAAAGCTTCCTAAAGTGTATAATACATGAAATTGTTTCTAGAAACACAGATGTATTTCTGGGCGTGGAATAAAGCATTAAAACAGTACTCAGTGCATAACAAAGGACAGAAGAATGGGAGTTGGAAGCCGCTTTTCATGTACTCACTGTACTGATTTAACCACTTAAATGCTGAGAATTACACCAAACTGAATTATACTTTTTGGTTCTGCGTAACCTGGAAACCACAAAATGAACTTTATTAAAGACTGTGGTTCTTAATTCAAACTAAAACAGCCTACATGCATATGTGCATATGTCCACATTATGCATGTGTATTTATAGATGTATGCTATACATAGATGCACATGAAGGATTCCCCTGGATATGTTAGGTAGTCTCTACTCCTGGAGAAAGAAATCTTGGTGCCTCCATATGGCTGTGGATATATCCAAATGCTATTAGAACATTGTCCAGGACCAGAGCTACCCGTTTGTTTTACTTCATCGAAGTCACTAAGGTAAAACCAGGCACTTAACAGTGGTAGAAATGTTTTGACCTAGAAATTTGAGTATTGGTTATTGACTGAGAGAATATAAAATCATTTACTTTGTGTGCTGCTCCATAGTTTTGTTACATTCTTTAGGGGTGGTGTCAAAAATGGCCTTTTTGTTTATATTTATACATTCAAAATATAATTTAACATATATTACAAAGAATGAAGTTGCTCAGTAACTTTACCTATGGTGTAACCACTGTTGGAGTTTGATTACTCAAGGAGACATCTTTAGTTTCACAAGAGTAACCACCATGACCATCTTGAATGATCTCTGGAATAAAATGACCAGTATTATTTGTTTAACTTGCAGAATTAGTAGTCTTCTCTGTATTTAGTTAGACCATTATATTTTGGAGTGCTTTTTTCCACAGATGTGAGGAAAAAAAAATCTATTTCTTGATAGAACTTTTCCCCCCTCAAACTTACTGATGTAAAACTTGGTAGAAAATTGTATAAATTCTAAAAATGATGACTTTGGAAAGTAACATGAAACATTCCAATCACATAAATATTCTAGAAACTAAACGGCATTAAGACAAATGTAAGGCTCACTGAGTGAAATGCCTTTCCCAAACATTAAAGATGACAAGGTAGGTATGTATTGTGTCTGTTAGTTAGGTACACAGAGACTAGCTTTACTTATGAATTAGTTATTTTCTCATTTTTCAATATTTCATACTAACTATGATCTTTTAAGTTGCTTAACATTACTGAAATCTGTGGATCAGGAACTTTTGATCTGGGAAATGTAATTGACTGTTAATCATTACTAAAAAACAGGAAATAGTTTATCTGTAAAGTGTTCATCCTGGCTATTATATTCAAGTGGTCTCAATTCCTGACTAACTGGTTAATATATTTAATTCAGAGATTCAGAAAGTTTTTCAAGCACTTTCAATGAGGTCAATTTTTCACTTTAGGAGGAGTTTGTGTATAGTAGAAAGAAGGCTATATTTGACAGCATAGAAGTTGGGTTCAAATTCTAGCTCTGCCACTTATAACTGGTGTGACATTGGTCAAGTCACTTCACCTTTTTGTATCCCAATTTCCTCAATCTGTAAAACGCAGAAGTTAGACAAGGTAATTATGGTCCCTTCCAACTCTAAATCTAAGATTCTTCTTTTGATGTTTGTTCATAATGAATTTTTAGAGTATTGTCATTGAAACTAAGTTGTTTTGGTGAAGAGATTAAAAAACAGGATGTCACTCTAAATCTTTTCCTATCTTTTTTTTTTTTGAAACTTTATATTGACCTTTTTAGACTTAATTTGAGTTTGGATGAAGATATTTTTGGAGGGAAGTTAATTGAAATATGTGATACTTAGAAATGATTTTGGATACAGTTCTGTGAAAAATGAGAAATCTTTGAAGTAGGTCTTTAAGTAGTTCATCTGCGTAATGATACTACTTTATGTAATGTCAGGATGATGTTCTAATGGGCATTTCTAACATGGACATTTAGTATAGTAAAGGCAGTGTAGAATAGTGGAAAATGGGCTGAACTTCAAGTCCTCAGAGAAATAGCTTAGATCACAGCTGGATGACAGGGTACAAAGTCACTGAGTTTATTTCCTCATTTGTAAAACACAGATAAAAATACTTGGACTCTATACTTCACAGAGCTATTATGAGGATCCAAGTAGATACTATCTATATAAAGTGCTTTACAAACCTTAAAACACTATGAAATATCATCTAGGGGCAGGCTTTAAAAATCATCTAAATTTTGGTGGATTTCTGTGGGTTTTACTTATTTTAGTATGTATTTTTTGGTTTGTATAGAGGAATCATCTTTTAAAAATAGTTATGGGAGTGGCTGAAAACTGACTAGAAATTGTGTTCAAGGTTTCTAACTACATTATACTTTCACTCCATAGAAATAGGAAGCTAACATATAAGCTGATTATGTTCAACAGGAAGGGGCTTGTCTGAACCTGTACACTTTCCTTGTATAATGAATGTGCCTGCTGAAATTTGTAGGATGGTTTTCAGAAGTTTATTTCTTAATGCAAGATAAAGACGGATGTTACTTATCTAATGGAAAATGTTTTTAATCTTCCTGTAACTGAATTTTCAGTGAATGAAGAATTATTTTAAAATCTATATGAAATAAAACTGCTGTTTTAGTCACAGACTTTTGGATTAAAATAAAGGAACTTAGTGATATTTAGTGCAACCACTTCGTTTTACAGATAAGTAACTGAGGCTTTAGATGAGTGAAGACCCAGTGACTTGTTGAGTGCCACGCTAAATAAATGATAATTCAGACATTCTCAGTGATACCATTCTGTTCCCCCCCCCCACCCCCATGGAGCTACAGTTATATAATTAATGACTGGATGGCAGAAAGAAGCAGAATGTCAAATTTATTTGATTAGATATCTGAAATATAAATATTTGAACTTAGAAGGAACATTCCTTTTTCAAAGCAGACATTTTACATGCTGTAAATGTTTATACATTTCAGTTCTTGGATAAAGCTGAAATGACTCAGTCAATTAGTTCTAAAAACATCCCACTTTCTTTCCTATCCTGCATACCAAAGAAAAAGTTCTAACAATTGTCCCCTCCCCTAAAATCAATTAATTAGCCTTCATCTTAAGTTTACTCCAAGAGTAGTGGATCAGTGTTCTTAACTGTACTCCAGGAGTTTAATGTATGCTGCAATGACTTTCATTAATCTGGTATTACTTTGTAGAGCTTATAGCCATTGCATAACTGTTTTGAGCAGAGAGCTTGTCTCCAGCCTTTTTGCTTATCTAGTTATATGTCATATTTTAGCTCCTGGAATAAAGTGTTACCTCTATTCTTTGGCTTTTATGATATTGAGAATGCTCCACACCCACAGTTAAAACTGATAGAGCACCTCTTTTTGTATATTGTACCCTTTGTGTCAAATTGAACTTACATTCCTTAGCAGAAGGACAGCTGTTAGCTTGCTTCATTCTAAAATCTGGAAATTATGCTTAAAGTTTTGCTCTGAAGTTTGACTACAATGAGGCTGGATCATAGACACCCACCTCAAATGGTTGCCCCAGCATTTAATACCCATTCACTTTAACCATATATTTTTTGTAGCAGCCATCTTCAACGGTTCAGGTGCTGGTCATTGCTTCACTGTATTGACCTAACAAGTGGCTTGGCTTTTGGAAGAGTGTGGCCATTTCATGTCTTCCTTCTCCTTCTCATCTTGCTTCCTAGTGCTCCTTTACCCTCAAACCTTTGACCTATATGGCAATGAGTATAGTATATTAAGTGACTCAGATTTAACTAGGGGCCACAGGGCAGAAAGTATACCATAATCCTACTGCTGGTCTCAATTCTGGCTGGTCACAGGGGCAAGTGGACATTGGTGGTGGTGGTGAAGAAGTGGAACAGCTCTTGCAGGCACTTTGATTTTGATAGACGAGGGACCTCTGCCCTGAGCCAGTTAACATCATCCCCATCCCCCTCCTAAAAGGAGGGAGGAAATGGAGAGACTTACAGGATCCAGTATGCTCTTTATAAAGGACATAATTATAAATGCTCTTAGTTTTTCAGGAATATTGGCAAACTCGCAAATTACCTTGTTTCCCCATTTGGTTTTGAATTAATTAAACAATTTTAAAACCTTTTGGGTTGATTGAACAGTTGCTTTTACTTATAGACAACTAAATATTTCAAAAGGACTTTAATAACTTTTCATTTAAAATCATCACTTAGTGGACAGAATTAAATTGCTATCAAGAGAATGTTGTGTATTTAACACTAGGTTCGCAAAGTTCACATTTTATTTCCTATGATTATAAGAACAACATGGTTTAACTCCTACTTGAAGTTTATAGTCTTGGCCAAGGTATATCAGCAATCAAATATATTTAAGAGAAATTGGCATAAATTGGTTATTGAGCCTATCCGTTTCTCACTTACTACATCTGGCTATATGGAATTTCAACAGAAAGAAAGTTTTTCTTTCCAAAGCCATGGCTGTCATATTTAGGTCTAGAATGAAATGATTTCCAGCAGCCCACACCAAATAGTAAAGAAGTATAATTTTGTGGCTCCCAATGTTTTTTTTTAAAGGCAGTTTTCTAAAAACGATTCAGCTTTTAATCTTCATTTCAAAGTGAAATGGAAGCTACAAAGCATGTGTAATTACAATTTGCAACTATTTTTAGAAATCAGACATGTTTGGTATATACCATGAAGATGAAAACATAGCACACAGGGGTAATGGCTCAAAAAGAGTCATTTCTAAATCATTTTTGATGCACTGGATTTCACACAGGTTCATTCTGGTAGATTTCTCATCTCTGTCTCTGTCTCTCCCCTCAGGAATATAATGAAATCTTATGTTCCCAGGAATTACTTCAAAGGATAGGAAGAAAACCTAATGCTTCTGTGTTTCAGACAGTTCCTGATCAGATTACATGTTGGAAATAGGATGAGCTCTTAATGTATTTTATTTTCTGAGTAAATGTAACCTGGGGTTTTCCCCCTTCAAAAGCAGGTAAAAGAGAAATGCAGAGTTGATGTGCCGCAGTTTCTTCTACCACAGGGGAGAGCTGATGTCAAATCATCCTCCTGGATACAGCTGTCCTGTTATTTTCTTACTCATTTAAAAAAAATGGTGAGCATAGACTAGCATGTGGTGTTAGTTTTCAAGAAATATTTCAAGAGAGATGAATGAAAATTGAGGTCCTTTGTTTAACATTTGATTTTTTCTAAGTTTGGAGTTTGACTTTTTAAAAAACTTATTAGCATAACTATATTTTTCTTTGAAAAATTAATCCTCAATTCTTATGTGAAAAGAATAGAAATTTGCTCAAGAATTTATGTTCTTTGTTTCAGAAAAGGGCAACATGTGTCTGTCTTTACCATATGGTAGTATTTAACCTATATTGCATGAGCTGACTAGGAGTTGCATTTAAGCATTGATTTATTTCAGCATTTCAGAGTGTTCTTTGAAATTTAGTACAGTAAATGATGCATTGAGAGTTGTGCGCCAGATCTGCGGCTTTAGCAGTTTTTTGTTAGGTTGACATTAGGGTCATAAGCAGGCATTTGCAATTTTTTTTTAATATGTAAAATGATTTCCTTTGGAAATAGTTTAAGTACAGATTTTGAAATGAGAGATAAGGAAGGGACCTTCTTCAGGAAAGCCTGCCATGGAACCTAGGTTGAGTGTTTTCAGCCTTTTTTTCATACAATAAAGCAGACTTCAAAGCTGATAGAAGAGCAGTCTAGTCTTTAATGTTGGTGGATTCCAGTGGTATCTGTCCATTTCTTAGTTCTAATGACAGTAAAAGGTAGCATGATTCAGGGGAAAAGATTCTGGACCTAAAATCAGGAGAGACCTGATTTTGAATCTTCATTATCTGTATCCTTCAGTTTCCTTAATTTCCTCACCTGTAAAATGGAGATAATCAAACTCACAAGAGCAGTCTCACAGGGTGGTTCTAAGGAAAACATGTGTCAAGTGCTTTGCAAACTTTAAAGGACTGTACAAATGTCAGCTGTTCTTATGAAAGACTTTTTCCTCCCCAGGAGGGCTTGCATTTTCTATGTGAATCCTTCTATGTGTGAGAGATCCATTCATATTGTTTCCATATATTTTTGTGGTGGCATACTCTTCTAGAATTGGGTTTGAAGAGAAAAAAATGAGATTTCTTGATTTAATTTCTATTTAATTAAATTTTGACATTCTTTGTATATAGGGATATATATACTGTATATGTATAGCATATATACTATATATACAGTATATATATGTGTGTATATATATATATATATATAAACATGGGTGGCACATTATAACAGGAATTTGTTAATATGGTTAACTTTGAAAAAGCCATTTTAATCCTTTCCCACACCTACTTTCCTTGTTCTTCATGGTTATACCATTGATGTTTTTTGGTGTTTTTTTTTGTATAAACTAACGTAGACTTGGCATTAGACTTAGTATCTTTTCAGTATGGTATGCTAGAAATAGAAAGAGCAATATTTTTAGAGTTGAAAACAATGAATTTGTGTTTTGGCTCTGGCTACTAGCTGTATGACCTTGAGTAAGATCATTCCTTTTTTGAACTTTTGCTTCTTCTTTTGTATCATGGAGAGATTAACACTTGGACTCACATTTTTAAACCATAAGGCATAGAATATAAGGTATTGTTGTTGTTACTGGCATTATTTTTCCAGTTTTAAGGAGAAAAAGAAACAAATTGGACTTATTTTCCATGAGACAAGAAATCTTTCTAAGGGCAAAATGATGGTCCTAGATGAAATATTTCTCATTGAATTTGGGCAATGTAAATTAATGCTGCCCTTAGTAATGCATAATTTATATTGACATTAACACTGACACCAAGAGAACATTTTTATTCCTGTTTGAGAAAATATCATTTATGTTGGTAATCATATTCCCATAAGATACAGACTGATCATAGCACAGCTATCTATGCCTGTAGCATGGCCAAAATCATAATGATGAAATAATTTTCTCTTTTTGAGTAATAACAAGCATACTTGGAGCTAATGTCATTATAATCAGTGCACACCAGGTGTTAAATGGCTTCCCTTGTGTGCAACTTTATTTCAGAATGGCTACTTAAAAAAAAAAAGTTTTACAGGGGGGGAGGTCAGTGGCTTTTAAGTATTAAGTTAAAATTGCTATCGTATAGTTAGTTTTTGATAAAGCATTTAACCCCTTCCCTTGGCACTAGGTATTATAAACTTAGGGAGAATGTTGTGTCAAATTCATGTGATTAGTACT
Organism: Bettongia penicillata ogilbyi; assembly: GCA_023548195.1. Lineage (NCBI taxonomy): Eukaryota > Metazoa > Chordata > Mammalia > Diprotodontia > Potoroidae > Bettongia > Bettongia penicillata. The sequence continues at coordinate 7,081,677 of JAJHZJ010000318.1, read as the reverse complement.
TTAAGGGAAGGATTAAAAATTGTGTGAGTCAATTACCCTGGTGAAATAGAGAGGCAGACTCCATTAATGGTTTTATAGGAACTTTGCTTATCACTTATGTTTTTAGTTTGATTAGGGATTATAGGTTGCTATGTGGTTATAGTTTAGAAGTCTGTTTAATCTTGTTTAAATCTAAAAATTAAGCAGTATTAATTTTTTGCACAGAGAAACAATGTTTCTGCAGATTTACCTTTGGAATTTGCTATGCCTATACATGCACATTACATCATGAATCTCCTGTTTTGCCTTTTAATTTGTCCATTTTTAGTTCTAAAAGTTTAGCTCTCCTACATAGAAATGTGTGTTTTTATCATTCATAAATTAGATTCCCCAAGTGTTCAAATATTCCATGAAGATGAGTTAGACAGTCTTGGAAACTACATTAATTTTCTTGAACAATTGCCTCTTGGAGAAAATATAAAAGCCTTAGCTTGGCATTGAAAGCCTTTCACAATCTGGCTCCCACTTACCTTTCCAGTCTTATTTCATATTATTACTTCTCAGGCACTTACCATTCCAGTCAAACTGGCCTGCTTGGTCTTCTCTGTACATGATATCCCATCTTCTGCTTTCATGGTTTCTCATAAGTTACATCTTCCATATCTGGAAGTCCCTTTCTTCCTCGCCTGTGCCTCATAGAATTCCTAGCTTCCTTCAAAGGTGGCTCAAGGGCCACCCTTTTATGTAAGGTCTTTTCTGAACTCCTATCACTACCCCAATTAATAATACTTTTGCTTCCCTTGCTTATATCTCCCAAACAGACTGTAAATTCATTGAGGGAAGGGACTGGTTAGTTTTTGTATTTCTGTTGTCTATCCATTGTAGGCATTTAATAAATATTTGCTGTATTAAATTACATGGAATCAGAAAAGTGCCATTTATTTCACTAAAGGTAATAGTAAATACTATTACTAATACTATTACTTTTATTTTTGACGTTAAGGAGTTGAAAGTAGCTTCCACACAGAGCTTACATATTCTTAAGAAACAGTGTTTATAACCTCTGGAAAAACAATGAAAATCTTCATCTTCACATTTCTTTATTTTTTCTTTTTGTAAATATACTTTCCATTCATCTTTATTTTTATACTGTGAAAATTTAAGACATTTAATTTGTAGGATCTATAACCAAAGAACTAGAAGTAATTAGGCTACTCTAGTTCCTTTATTTTGTAGATGATGAAACTGAGGAGAAAAGGTAGGTAACTGTTCCAAGATCACTCAGCTGGGACCAGAATCCTAGTCTTATTCTCTTCTCAATATTCTTCCTAGTAAACCATGCTGATATATACATGCAATAACATAGGATACTTTCCCAAAAGTGCTTTGTAAGACCTAAGCCTGTTAGGTTGGAGTTGTAACATGAGGTCAGTATTTGGCCAGTAACCATTGAATTGAGGCTATGTCAGCCTTTAGCTCTTTCATTTTATTAGACCCTGGCTTCTTTGTGGATGAGAAAAAAATAAGGATGAGAAAGAGTAGATTAGAATCTTTCTCAGCTACTGAGAGATAACTGACAAAGCGTTGTATCATATGAAGACCCTACTCATTGTATTTTCAAATCCTTTAGAGGTAGCAGTTTGGAAATCAAAAAGGACCAGTCACTAAATCCCAAGTAACTTCCAGATCCAGAAACCTCAAACGGCTCCCAGAACAGATTGTCTTCTTGAACAAAATGGTAATCGTCAATATGAATATAAAGTTCTGTGATGTAGTAGAACACGCACACACACACACGTACACACAAGCACATACACACTCTCACACACTCTCTACTCCTATATATGAACGCAGTGTGTGTGTGTGTGTGTATGTATGTGTATATATATATCTCCAACACAATAAATGTTGGAATCTGTTGTTAAATTTTTAAGGAATTATAGAACAGAAAATAGTAGAATGAAGAAGCTCTACTCCTCAGATGTTGCCACTTAACCTCTCTAAATAGTAATAACCCCAGTTCTATTAACAACAAAAAACCTTAAAGTTGGAGGAAAAAGAGAAAAAAGAAAACCCAGAATGAACAGCGTGGGCCTGGACTGGGCAAGTTAGTCTATTGTCCAAGTCTTGCAGTCATTGCTATAAAAGTGAAGTAAAAGATAATTTGAGGAAAAACTTGCTCTTTTGTGTCAAAGTAACTTCTGTCACATTTAAAGGGGCAGATGATAGGCAAATACACAAAGGTAAATAAGTTTCCATTGGTTTTGAGAGGGAATTGCCTAGGACAGAGCAGAAAGGCAGTCTAATTTTGATAACTGCTGTCTTGGAGTTATATAGCCGTTCTCCCTTCTCTGTGCCCTTTGCCTTCAAACATTTTATGAAAGTTTTCTTCATCTTTTCTTGTTATAACTATTATGTTACTTTGACAAGAACTAAAGAAAGTAGAAGCCAAGTATCTTAGATGAGAACCATAAAACATGAGTTTCTTTGGTTTCTTTCTAAGCAGTTGTAAAAGTTGGCAGAATCAACAAGCAACATGGCGGAGGGTCGTAAGTCACAAAGTTATACATTTAGAACTAGAAGGAATCTCTTAGGTCATACTCACTTTACAGACAAGTAAACTAGGTCTAGGAAAGTTAATTGTTTTGCCCAAGATCAGGCAACTGAACATCAGAAGCAGACTATGAACCCAGGTTCTCCAACTCCAAAGTCAATCTTACTTCCACTGTATCATAAAGGGCATGTGATATTGCAGAGGGAACATGGAATGGGGGAGGGGTCAGGATACTTGGTGTCTGGTACCAGCTATGATGTTAGTATGGTAATTACTGTGTAGTGTTTTATGGTTTACGAAGTATTTTTCCCAAAACAGTACTTGTCTTAAGCTAATGCAAGCTGTGTTATTATCCTAACTTTATATTAAAAGAAACTGAGGCTTACATAAGGTAAGGCAGAGATGGAGTCTGAATGTAGGTCTTCTGTCTGCAGGTCCCATGTTTTCTCCACTATGCCATGCCACCTTCTGTGGCTGATGAACAGGACAAGTCATTTAAAATCTTTGGGCCTGAGATTCCTCATAGCTAAAACAAAGAGGCTGGTAGAGTTGATTTTTGACATTATATATTTTTGTGATATGAGTCTTAATCTCTTCCAAATTATTATATAAGCTTGTGCAGATTTTTAAAGAGCACCTGAATAATTCTGCATTCCTTCACTCAGTTCCAGTGAATTTAGAACTTGGGCAAATGGTACAGTTATTTTTTTTCCGTGTAGCCTGACTGACTGACTGTAGGACTTACCTTGACATATTTCCTGTTGTGAGAGAACTTGAGCCCAAACTCTAGATTTTTTTCTTAAGAGAGAAGAATAGATGAGGAGAAATATTTTGGGAACAAAGTAGGTGTTTTCTTGTAATGTTATTGTTGAAATGTATTTTTCTTCATATTTCTGTTTTCATAAACAAGGTATGTCTGCGTACATTTTCTTTCTTACTAAATTATAGCTGACATTTGTAGGTTATCTGTTTTCCTATATGAACCTATTCAGGATGGTAGCTCAAGTATTATTATTTGAATTTTATAGATTAGGAAACTGAGGTTCAGAGCAATTGGGGATAAGTTCAAATAGTAGTAATAGCAGAGCCATGCTTTGAAGCTCTACACCAGAGTAAGACAACTCATTCCATTAAGTTATAGTCATGTTCTGGATATTTTGCGTGATTTTTTGGGAAATTTATCCTTTCCTTCTCATTCTGTTTCTTTCTTTTCCTCCTTATCCTCATCAGCTTCTTGAGGTCAGAGATGGTATCATTACTATTTTTGTTTCCCAGTTGCCTAGTACAGTTCCTGGCTGTAAGGAAGCACTTAATAAATGCTTACAGATTGATTGATCACCATCCCATGCATTCTTGTGACAAAATACGTTTTGGCCAGAATTAACAGCACATTCCATAGCCTCTTTTACTCATTGAAATAATTTGTGGACTTTATTCTGTGTTCCCGTGTGCAAGAACATTTTTGCAAGTTTCTTAAAATACAATATATGTAATTCTTTAAAATGTAATTGCTACCATTTTGAACTAGCTTGATGAGTAAGTTTTTGTTGATGGAATAGACGAGTGTTGAGTGCATTCATTTCATTGCTGGTTTATTTCTGGTGGCATTTTTTAAAAGTGCTGGCTGATGGCTTTTTCTACCTACAGCAAGAAATCTTCAACTAGAATCCATAAACTTAGTTTTAAAGTATTTTGATAACGATTTTAATATAATTTTTTCCATGCACATATTTTAATGGCCCCCAAAAAGGGGTCCATAGGCTTCACCTGACTGTTAAAGAGGTCCATCTCTTTCTCTCTCTCTGTCTCTCTCTGTCTCTCTCTCTCTCTCTCTTTCTCTCTCTCTCTCTGTCTCTCGCTCTGTGTCGCTCTGTCTCACACACACACGTTAATACTGTTTTTTTTATTCTTAGTGGAAGAATATTACTCATGATATATCTTTGAGCCAAATTAGTTAAAAGCCTAATTATAGTAGATTTACTAAATAAAATACTTGGAAAAGTGGTCTTTGTTTTAAACTTTTGGATTAGTACTAAAATGTGAAAGATTGAAGTAGCTTGTGAGTATCCAGGATGTTTAATCAAGAGCTTTTGGGCATCATGGGGTAACCTTTTCCCTTTCATGAAAATTTTGCTTTTTGCCTTTTGTTTGCTTAAGGCTTCTAGACGTCACTGAGCTTCTAGGGATGATGATGCTCATCTTGGAAGGGAGTCTGCAGTGGAGTGCTTAAGGGAACTGCACCTTGTTCTGTGCTCTTTGACGTTTTTACTGTTAATTTGGCTAAAGAAATGATGTCATTGTCAGATTTGCAGATGACGCAAGGTTGGTGGAGGGTTAGCTAACATATTGGATGACACAGTTAGGATTCAAAATGATTGAATCAAATATGATAAGGATTAGTGTAAATTCTTATACTTGAGATTAAAAAAATAGCTTCAAGGATAAGACAGAGAAGGCATGGTTTAAAGGCAGTAAAGATCTTAGGCTTTTGGTGATAGGGCATCCAGAAATGCTACTGCTTTCTTGAATTGTATTAGAAGAGGTCATCATGTCTTGTCATAGCCCCACTGTATTCTGCCTCCGTTGGATCACATCTGAAGGGCACTAAATTTGAGGAAGGAAAATGATAGGCTGAAGATTATATAGCCTAAGTAAAGCAGAATGATGAAAAGGCTAGAGATGACATTGCATGAGTATTGGTTAAAGGTACTGAGAATTGGAGAGTCTAGTAAAGAGAAGATGTAAGGAGGCATATGGTGGCAGACAAGCAATTAAACTTATTATGGCTGTTCCCAAAGGACAAAACTATGGAAATTGCAAAAAGACTAATTTAATCATGATGAAAAATTTCCCAGCATTTGATCTATCTAAAAGTAGAATGGGCAGTCTTTGGAGTTGGTAGGTTTCCCTCCCTGAAGGTCTTCATGCAAAGACTGAATAACCACTTATTGGCCATATTATAAGAGGTAATTCTTATTCAGGGATGAGTTAGACAATATGGCTTTTGATGTCCCTTACAGCTTTGAGATTTTGTTACTTGGTAACTAATAAATTGTTAGAGAAACTAATGAAGTGGGCAAGGCTAGTAACTCATGCTCACAAAAGTTTGATCAATTATGTGACCTATCACCTCTGTATTTTAAATGCCTGAGAACTAGATGTGTCCTTCAGGTAATAATAAAAAGTTAATGGATAGAACAAAAAGGGATGTGAGTTTAGTATTTGGAGGGGACATGAAGGCTGCTTCTGACTGTCGAAGATAGGGAATGTTTGGGAGACAGTCGCCAGGGTCCACCATCAAATGCACATGTCCACTAACATTAGGTCCTGGAGAGTTGGCCTTGTATAGGAGAGTAGGAAAAGTGTTGGTTGGTGAGTTTAGGGGATTAGAAAGTAAAGAAATGGTGTGAGGACTAGGATATGACTCCTAACAGTTCAGAAGCATTAGCAATTTCAAATTTGACCTTATTTCTATTTTTTTTTTTAATTTCCTACACTGGTTTTATTTAAAACATAAGTATGTCTTTCTCTGTAATGACTCATGGTTTTCAAATGATGCTGAACATGAATGATTCAGATGCAGATTAATAATACAAGTACTTTAAATAGAATACAAACAAAATCACAAAAAAATGAAAAGAGTAAAATGATTGTTTTCAAAAGATTTCTGGACAGATCTCAAGAATAAAATGGGGAAGGGGAAGAGGGAAGAGGCAGATTGCTAATGGAGTCAGAACATTTCATGATTGGCCTTGGGGAGGGGTCCTCATACATGTTATTTTCAATTGTAGAGGGAGGGCATGGGAATTGTGTTGATTTTTTTTAATTTATAAATTTCTCAAGTTACTTTTGCTTGTGCATAACTATTCAGACTTTTACAGGGTCAAGTGAGTAGTCTTTTGGCATTCTTCACCCTTCCATGGAATTTCATGAACTTCTTCTTTTGATGAACCACCTACAACAGCAGTTTCTTAAGAGGCAATGGTTTCCTTATAAGTAAAATGATGGGATTGGGCTAGATGATCTCAAACTTCCCTTTCATCTGTAAATCCTGTGGTCCTCTGTATGATCAGAAAAGAATATGTTCTGGGTTTGTAGCAAGAGAGATGACTTAACTGCGTTGATAATGCACGAGTATTAAAAGAACTAGAGGAAATTCCATTGTATTGGGTATAGACTCTCTTGAGGATTTATGGGAGCACATGGGGAAGAATCACAGGGTTGAGTTGTTATGGATAGTTTGCAATCAATCTCCTTTGCTGGAAGGAGAAGCCAAAGTGTTGTGACCATGAAGTCACTGAAATATTAAGGTAACAGATTCCAATTTATTATTTTAATGTAACTTTGATAGGATTCAAATGAATTCAGGTACTGGGTGTTAAGGTTCTTTTTGGAGTTTCTTTGAACCCTTTGATACATGAATTAATTTTGACCAGACTCAGATTAATCTGGCAAGGAGAAGGAAATGTTTTGTAGCTAGATTGTCTTTTTAACTCATTTTGGTTCAGTGAGAAGATATGGTATAGTTTAGAATTCAGGGATGGGGAACCTGCTGCCTTGAGGTCCTCAGGTGCTGCCCTTTGACTAAATCCATACTTTACAGAACAAATCTCTTAATAAAAGGATTTGTTGTATAAAGCTTGGACTCAGTTAAAAGGCCGCACCCAAGGACCTAGAAGGTCACATGTGGCCTTGAGGTAAGATGCAGGTACCTCTGTCCCCAGCTTAGATTTATTAGGACAGAAAAAAACCAAAGCTCTGCCTTGTGTTAACAAGTGATGCAAGCTTTCAGCTGCCCTGGTGTGTATGTACGTTTTCTTAATTTCTGAATAATAATTTTGTTGCCTTACCAAAAGGGATATGAGGACATAACCAAAAATACCACAAGGGATATGAAGACATAACCATAAACCCATAGATCTTACTTAAACTAATGATGGTAATTTGACTTTTGTGACATCTTGAGTTTAGAGTAAACAAAATGCCTCTTAGTGATTTTGCTTTGAAATGGCTATGGATTCTGTTTTCCGTCTTTAGTTTTGAAAAGGCTTGGGTTCTTTCTGGTATCCCTGTAGAAGCAATCTATGTCTTCTAGATATACAGGTGAGAATTTCACATCCGGAATATAAACATTAATTCTCTATATTGTATTCTTATTTTGGAAGTTTTTATAATTTCTTCATTTTTCAGAAAATACATTTTAAATTGGTTATGTAACTTGAACATTGTGTACACAGCATATTAATCTCGTTTCTGACTTACATGATAGTATATTTATATTTATTCAATTTATGAGTTAAGAAATTTTAACTGGGGGAAAACTGATTATATCTTGAACTCAACGATAAGTAGATTTTGAGATGATCATTTCTGAAAAGACTTTCCATTTTATAGATAACTTGCATATGAAGTGATTTTACCAGTGAGACTTAGACCACTTAATTGGGAACATTATAATCTTCTGCAGTTCCCTATTATTCATTAGTGATTTTGCCAATAGCATACTTTTTTTTACACGATGGAAAGAGAATTAAAAAGGCAACTTGTAGATTTGAGAAATGCTTTCAAAATCAGAAGGTAGCAACTTTCAGCCGTTGCATTTATGAAGATGCTCAAATTTAGCATTTTCCTTGGGGAAAGGTAATATTTGCAGATATAGCATTCGCATTCGCATTAATAATTTTGTTTTAGAGATCCATTGTTTTAAAGATAGTCACAAAAAATGACTGTCATCAGTTCTTTCTCAGCAGACTGTTCTTCAGAGATGGATAAGCCATGTTCAGGAAAATTATTCTTTCTGCCAGAAACGGACTCTGCTTTAAAAAATGGAGAGCAACACCTTTGTTGGGGCTAGATTTCAATATGAATAGTTACTTCAGAAATATCTGTTGAACTAAAGGACAAAAATGGTTTTGTAAGACAAATAGTTTATTTCAAAGAAACTTCACTCAAGTTTTACTCTGATGCCTTCTTGCAACTTGGAGGTGATCATGGACTCTGAAAGATCTTTCCAGGAGAATATAATGTGACAGGTCCCAAAGCTAGAAAAGCTTCAAATTAAGGTCTTGAGATAGTCTGTGTGTCTTTCATCTGTAGTTCTGCTTAGCTGAGTATGAAGATGGTCAGTAGGGGTTTGGGTACCAGATGGTGTTGGTTTTTTTTTTTTTTTTTTTGGCCCACAGTAATCAATCTCCTTGTGATGGACCTGAGGTCTGTCTCCATGGAAGGACTACAGTCCTGAAGTCATAGATCCTTTGAAGTATGGATATTTTTTCATTGACAAAGCAAGAAAACCAATCACATTAAATTAAATTCCCTTTAAGGTTATGATCTTCTGAAGCAAGAAGTACATTTTACCATCTAATAATTCTACAATTTGAAAATTTTCACTTAATTTATCTATTGTACTTTTTTTTTAAAGCTCAAAAGTATTACTGCAGTTAGAAAATTGTTTTAACATAATACATTTTTTTGTTCACATTTCTAGTTCCAAATTGGTTTCTTCTTTTGGGGGTTAGACATAGGTGGAGAGAATGACTAGCGTAATTCTGTGAAGTATTTTATACCCTTGTTCTAGGCAATATGTGTATGACCCATATGTCTTAGTTTTTCCATGGCCTTACTTATAATTACTTCTTTATGCACATTATACAGGCAGGTTGGAAATAGTTTAGTTCTACTTGTTGAGGAAGTAAGTTATCTGTGAAATGGTGTCATTCTCTTTATTTGTGTTTAAAATACGAATATTCAGTAAGTTTTTTATTCTGTTAGTGTGCCACTTAAATTCTTAAAATATTAATCACTGATGAGTTGTTTTTTTTTTTTTTCCGATGGTGCTTGTGGTACAGTGGCTAGAGCACTGGATCTGGAGTCAGGAAGATCTGAATTCAGATTTGGTCTCTAACACTAACTAGCTGTGTGACCCTGGGCAAATTGCTTAACATGTTTACCTCAGTTTCCTCAACTGTACAATGGGGATAATAATAGCACTTGAGTCTCAAATGAGTTCATATTTGTAAAAATCATGTAGCCCAGTGCCTGACACATCATAGATGCATAAAAAGGTTTATTCCTTTCCCATTTCCCCTTAATATGGTGTGAAAGGAATACAAAATTTAATTTACTATTTTTTCCTATGGAGCCATCATACTGACATCAAGACAACTTGTCATATTTCTTTAATAGTATGATTTCTAACAGTAATAGACTTTGAAATTCAAGTAAAATGAATATGAAAACATTCAAATCTTTTATTATTAGCTCAGAAAAAGTACAATTTATCTTTTTCACATTTCCGTGGCTTAACAAAACACTTCATTAAATACATAGCATGATCTTAAATACATAGAATATGCATATATTTATATGTATACATAATATGGATGTACATACTTACTATACATCTATATTCATGAATATACCTGGTGTAAATAAAATACAAAAGTTCAGCTATCAGCTTAAGCCTTTCATTAGTTTATGGACCCAAAAATCCTCTTGAGAGTTTCACAAATCCACATCTCTCAAAGTGTTAGCTTTCATATGTGAATTGTTAGCTTAAAGATGATTTAAAACTATACCCAGTCAGCCCCCATTGGATATACATCTGAAGAGTCTTAAGAGCTTACGTTATTTCTTCTAAAGTCATTTGTAATTTATGTTTATTCAATTGCCTTAGGATCTGCTGGTCAGATGGCACTTCTGTATCATAATAAATTATAGCTTTCTGATTAAAACATCTTTTTTCTTAGACAAACTATAACCCTGGTTCTGGAGGTTAGTGGAAAACAGACACAAGAGTGTAAGTCTTAATTTAATCATTCAGAGAAGAAGCCTTTTTTTTTCTTTGATATTTCACTTATCTAATATTTTAAGATCTTGAAAGTAGGAGCCTGGATTTGGAATATGGCCTATTTTCAGATAAGAGGAATTGTAGTTGCTTAGAACAAATATAGTTTCCTTTCAACCCCTTGATGTTGAATGATCATTTATTTAGAGCAGGAATTAATATCAATTTGTGTATCTTATTCATTGAACCAAAATAATCAGTTATCAACAGTAGTAATGTGTCTTTTCTTTTAAACTCATTTCTTCTGAAATTAGAGAAAAATATTCTCTGATGTAGTGATAGTGTAATAGATAGGGCCAGATCTGGAGTCCTTTCATAGACACTGAATGGCCATAAGCAAGTTGCTTTATCTCACATTCAACCCCACATGACTCTTGAACACTAAATTTTAAAGGAGTTGCTGATGTACATTGAGGAATAGTTTCCTCGTGAAAAGTTGTCTATCTATATCAATGAAATTACAGGTCTGGGCCTGAAATATAATAATAGAAAGATATACACACACATAAATGTTTGTTTTTTTGAAATATTAAGAAAATATGAAGCAAGCAATATTAATTTTGAATTCAAGTAGCAGCAAGTGTAAAATTTTATTCATTTATCACTTTTTATTATCACTCCAGGAAAAAAAAAACCTATGGGTAAATACTACTCAATTTTTGAAGTGCCTATTTATTTAGTCATATTTACAATGAGTCACTGAGTAGCTATCTTGTCCTGTTTAAATAAAACTTATTCTTTGAATCATCATCATTTTAAGAAATTTTACTGTAATGAAGAATCTTTTTGAGTAATTTACAGTTTAAATGGAATGGTAGGCAAATATCAAACAAGCCCTCAAATGATACATTATACGCATGTAGTCAGTCCATAAACATTCACTCAGTGCCTGCTTCATGCTTACATATATCTACTTATTTGGCATATTTATGCTTTACATTAAGTATACAGACTGTATGTACCTATATGTAGGAAACATCACAGCTGAATGAAGGACTAAGTATATGGTGTGATGAAATGAGTAGTGTAATTTTGTTGGGAACCTTGGACCATAAGAATTCTTGTGAAAGTTAGTCATGTTGGGCCAAATTATGGTGGTGCAGAAATAAAATACTTACGTACTTGAGATATGCCATTTAACACAGTGTTATGCTTATAATAAAAAATCAACACATATTTAATGAACAGATAAAAGTACTTATGAGTCACAGCTCTGGTTCTTCCAGCTCAATGTTATCTCTCTGTGATAGTGACAATAGATAATTTCATGGGAGAGTATAGTAGTGGCTTTCCATGATGCCTTCCTCTGAAAATTAGTGATGTATCCTGAACACACATAATTTCATTTTCACAACCAGTGATGAATCTCTATTTCAAATATTTGCCTTTGCCTGCTTGCACCTACTTGCACAGTAGTTCAGCTGTTATTATTTCTGAGCTTTCTGAAGAGTTGGAGTGATGTATTTCCTGCTAGCCTACAAAGGAAATGTACTGGCTACAAAAGATTGCTGCTTAAGTAGCTTCATCTACAGTAAATTTTTCGTGTCGTGATCTTCACAGATACTCTTGGGCTGAATGGGGCTTATTAAATGTTGCTTATTAAATTGATAACTTCATTTTCCTTTAAATTGATTATTATGATTTGTTTAATTGAAAAAAGGGTCCACAGATTTATTATAATTTTCATACAGCTGATAGAACTGCTACCAGGATAGAGATTTCTTTACTTCCAGTGAAGTGCTCTTCTCTTGATGTTGCCAAGGGATTCCTTAAGAATAGTAGTATTCCGTTAGACTGTCTTTTTCCTGATAAAATGGTAATGCTAACAGTGTTTTAGAACACCTTTTGTTTTATTTGCATTCTCAGTGCTGTGAATTTGACCAGTGTAATAGACAATCCATATGATTTAGGTCTCATGCACCCCTAGGCCAAGTTTTTGAAAAAGCTTTATTTTGCAAAGGGGTGGGGTGGGGGGTGTGTGTGAAGAAACAGCATGGAAACCAGCAGGTGGAGCCCTGCGAAAAGGCAAGTTTATTTCTTTGATATGCTGTTTTATATAATGTAATTAGGACTTCCTCACCCCTTTTAGGAATTAGGTTCTGAAAACTTTTTCACACATCCCTTTATGTGGAAAAAACCAAAAATTAGTCTATTGTGATTAAAGCTCAAAAAAAAAATTACTGTATGTAGAATTTTGTTTTAAAAAGGGGTCGACTGAGAAATTCCTTATGTGAATTAGGTCACATTGTTAGTTAAGAATGTTGGTTATCAGAATGTTGGTTAAAGGGTGTTGCAAAACACCCAGGATGAAAGTCAAATACAATGAGACCATAAGGACTGATGGATAGGTTATACAGTCTTCCAGGAATCGAACTGCATTGGGTTTCTGAATGGGCAAATATGGTACTTTCCAAAGTTGAGTTCATATAAGAAATCACCAGATGAAAGCATTACCATTTAAATCATAAATGCTGCCTCTTTGAAAACTTTGGCCTAGACTTTTGAAGCCTTCACTGCAAAGACATTGTCTAGGTTATAGTGATGGCCATGTCTGACTTGGGTGAAATTGTCATTAGTAATTTGACAAATGTATAGCTGAAAAATAAAGGTTTTGGTGAATGTATGCTGGAATATATGCTAATAAGAGTTAACATGTCTTGTTGAAGATTGTAGAACAAAATAAGAGGTAATGCTGAAGACTCTTACAGCTCCACAAATGCAGTTTTATTGAGGAGAAGGAGTCCTGCAGTAGGTGCCATCAATCATGGCCATTGGTAGCCTGGGAATATATAGCAGAAAAGGCTTGCTCTGTAAGCTTGGGAAAGCTCAAATTGACCAGGTAAAGTAATATATTATCTCTTTCAATTGACTAAGCCACCTAGACTGTATCCCTATTAAGTATAATTTCCTATGTACATACATTTCTGATTTTCAGTCAAGATACTCACTTTTATGTGGTGATGGTAGTTTTCTGATTTCTGTCTTTCAAAAGAGTAAATTTCTGGAGTTAATGTTACTAGAACTAGTTTAGATAAAAATAGCGCTTATTTACTTGAAGATACTTGTCAGATGGAATGTCGTGTACTTTTTGCTTTATGATGCTTTAAACATATCATAGATTTTGACATCAGAATTACAGTGATATTTCTTTTAAAACCTCTACAAATATAATTAAAGCTATGTTGAGAACAGTAATTTTTGTCCAAGGCAAGCTGATGTGTTAACTCATTCGAGCACTAAGAGCTTTCTGATGTAAGAAAGAAATTCTTTTATGTAATTTCAATGTGAAATGAAAAAAAGAAAACTAAATTAAAATGTGGGTCAGGTGACTAAAGTTACTTTGTTACCTACTAATCTAAATAGTGTCTAATTAAGCAATTTATTTACATTTCTTCTTCCCACTAATGGAAAGCACTGGTTGCATAGAATCAGTTAGTATGCAATGGAAAATATTAGTAGTGTTTTTGGTTGCGGATAGAGAAAAAATATGTAACTTAGGATCATGAGTACACTTTAAAAAAACAAACAAAATTCTACTTAATACAATACATTACCTTCATAAATATTTGCCAGAAGATATTTTCTAAGAGGTATCTAAATATAAAGAAATGTAATGGGTGTAACTTAGTAATGTAAAAAATAGAACAGCAAATCCTTAATAATAATAAGTTGGAGTTACAATTTTGTACTGCTAACTTCACCATGTTGCATGATTTACTAAGTTTACATGGAGCTGGGAGGAGAAAAGTTTTTTTCCAATGCTGAGAACTTCAGCACACCATAATTTGAGTGTATCAGTTATTTATATTCAGGCAATACAGCTAAACATGTGGAAATGTTATGACTTCATCTTAAACTATTCATAAAAGACCTTTAAATATGTCCTTTAAATATAAGGACAGAAATATGAGACAATGGATGGCACACAGATGAAGTAATACGCATTCTATATCACTGCTTTTTCAGTTCTATCACTGTTTACTGATATGAGGAGCACATTTTTATGGTTTTAGATCACTTGAGAAGAAAGGTCCTTCTTAAGTACAGAAAACAGTTAAAACTCTTTAATTACATGAAAAAGTTTAAAGCAAACCCATTTCTTCCTTCAATACTGTCATTATTTTCTGCTGTAAAAGTCAATCAACCTTATGCCCTTAATTGGAGTCTATTTTGTATTAAGTAACTAAAATGTTTTCCCCCCCTCACATCAAGTGAAAGTAGGCTTGCCTAAACACATAAACATTTAGGGGACATTCAAAATCATTGGGATTGATGGCTCTAACTTCTGATAAGTGGGGGACACAAACCCTTGGGGGTAAAGTACAAGCAAGTTCAGTATTTCTCTCTGATTCACTAAAGCCAGATTCTCCAAGTCTAAGTGTCTCAGGTGCTTTCTAATGGGTTTCATTGTTTCGTTTAATGTGCTTATCACCAGGTCAGCTTGCTTCACATTTGCATCACTGGTAGACTTCTTTCAAAGTCTGTTGACATTTCAGTTAATTTTGAATGGCTTTTAATGTGTGCTGTCTTTGGATGGGACCCAGTGACCCAGTTACTCTGTTTTGTCAAAAACAAAAAGCTGTTGAAATGGTGGTCCACTATGGTACGGGAGGTTTCAAAAATTAACAGAGGGTAATTAGCTGAATGATTTATTTACTTTATGTGGTCTTTTTTCTTAAATGAGAGAGTAAATATATAGGTTTTTATTCTGAGAGAAAAGGAGCATGAATTATACATGAAAATTTAAAAATGACTAGAGGAAAGAAATTCTATTGTAGAATAGAGGTTTAGAAGAAATTGCCTTAGTTCACTCATATCTGAACCCAGGCCAGTGTTCTTTCTTTCTCTCTCTTCCTCTTGTCAAAGAATTTGACCTAGAGCACAGAGGCCACTCACTGCCTGTTGAATATTCCCTATAAACTGACCTGGCACTGTTGTCATCACTAGCAAAGATTTATTGAGTGTAGGAATTACTTGGAGGGCAATAGTAAAACTGAGTTGAGTTAGTCACCCCGACATTTCTGCACACTATAAGAAAGTTCAGTTGTGTATTTTGAACTACGTGCTCATCTTAGCACTTAGAGACCTTTATCAATAATGACAATACTGCTTTGCATTTACATACCATTTTATGGTTCCACATATATTGCATTCACATACAGAAGATAGAGCTGGAGTAGACTTTGGAGATTATCCAGCCCTGTCCCCTTCATTTTACAAATAAGGAAGCCAAGGTCTTTACTTGGCCCAAGGCTATTTAGTGAGCAGGGCCTAGACTTGGGATTAAAATTCATGTATTCTTACTCTTAAATCCAGTGTTCATTATTACGGCATGTTGTTTATCAATTCATGAGACTCTGTAACGCAGTCTTTATGCATATTTTGAATGTAATCATCTGTGTGTCATAAAGACCGTTTGATTCAGAGTTGGAGAATTTAGAGATCAGCTATTGTAGCCTCTTCATTTTATAGATGAGGGAACTGAAACTCAGAGAAGTTTAAATGATTTGACTTGTCCGAGGTTACACAGCTTGTTAAGTATCAGCTCTGGGATTTGAAGTTGGGTTGTCTGTCTTCATATCTTTCCCCTAGGCATAAGGGGTAGGGGTGTGTGTGTGTGTGTACACACATGTACATACATATGTGTGTATTTATGTGTATATGGTAATGATTTATGTCTTATTTAAACTTAAAAAGTATTACAGTGAATTTTAAGCCATCAACTGTTAAATAGATGTCTAATTGAAGCTTGAACTGGAAAAGACTTAGACATCAAGTCTAGTCTCTTCCTTATATCCACTAACGGTGAATTTTCCATATCTGGGAAAAGAAAGATTTGAAAGTGAAAATAAAGGTGCATTGTCACCGATCATATATTCTCTGTTTTTTTTTTTTTTTTGAATGATCGTGATACATGTTCCTGTTCTGTGGAGTTCATAGTGACCTCATTGAGTGTAGATCCCTTGATGGGGTAGAGGTTCAGAGGGGAGTGATAGGAAACTGACTCTTCCTTTCTCAGGCTTAGCTCAGTCCCTCCCTCTCCCACCCCCCACATTCGTCTGTTCTTTACTTTGGAGTTGTGGGTCAGCTTCCAGAGCTATCTGTGACCAGTAGAGATGCCCTCCACCTCAATCAGGGAGAAATTCCCTTGTTTCTTTGTCCTCAAATAGATGAATAGACTATCAAAAAGCATTCATTAATGTAAAGAAAATGGAACTTCTAGAGAATGTGTTTTCTGGTCACAATATTCAGATTTATTAAATAATACTAAACACCTCACTCTGTGGTCCTGGTTTCCTCACTTATAAAATAAACAGGTTTGACAAGATCCACCCAATGAATATCAACACCAGTACAATTCATTTATTGACTCATCAAAGAAAATGAGTCTCTAAATGTTTCATTGTCCATGTTCATATTCATTAAATATGTAGTTCCATTTTATTGTTCCTTTATTACTCTTTTTTAAAATGAACTCAGCAGTTTAGCAAACACTAGAATGAATACCCTCTATGCTAAAATGCTATTTTCCTTTTTATCTCTTTCCACTTAAGTGAAACCTATAGTTTCTATATTCTTTTCACTTGCCTTTGCCAACTCATGCCAATTCATCCATGGGTAGTGAAGTCATAACTGTATCTAATAGTGTTATTAGTAAGACTCAAATTGTCTTTTAGGATTTTATTCAGAGGCCTACTCAGCAAAATGGGCAGTAGAGTTTTTCCATTCTTAAAGTTGCATTTTTGATAGTTACCCTAAACAGAATTAATATTATAAATAAAAACATACTTCAGGGAATTGAATAGGAACTGAATTACCTCTTAAGTAAGTTTGTAACTTCCAGTACAAGATTAACTAACTCACTTGGGGAATAGAAAAATGAATGCATGATAGATCAGTCAATAATAACCATGTGTGAGTTTAGGGTCAGTGATATAAATATCAAATAGTGGGTTGCCTTGCTTGAAAGGATGGCGTTCAGGAGCTGGGTAAAATTATGAAACAGATGTATTTTATTTTTGATGTCCTGATTTCCTGTTGTGAGGATTTTATAATTCTGTGGTGTCTGTCTCACTAGATACCTTTCTGAGCCACCTGTAGTCTGTTCTTAACAGATACCTATCATATTAAAGTAGTTCCTAGTACAAATCCTGGGCATCTTTCTAATGTTAGCCAGGCAACTTGAATTCATCAATCAAACCAACAAATTATCATCTTGAAAATCCAGGAATATGGGAGAGAAAAGCAACTTCAGGCAGTCAAAAGACCCTAGCACAAAAATATCATTCTTCAGAATGTAAGGGCCAGAAAAATAAAGTGATGCATGCTGAGTGAATAGAATGCTAGACTTGGAGTGGGAAAGGCCTGAGTTCAGATCTTGCTTCTGAGACTAGCTATGTGGCCAGACTACTTCTCCGCCTCTGTCCCAGTAACTTTCCCACTCTGCTAACATCTCCACCCACATAACCCCCTGTGATTGGTGTGTTCCTCCCTAAAACCTCCATTTGAGGAAGTAGTCCCACCAGCCATGCTTACCTTTCACCTGACTCTCCAGACTATTTCCCACTTTTTGCCCAGTTGGCAACAACTCCTTCCCTTTTGGGTCTCCAATATGAGTTATCTTTCTTCATTAGACTCTCAGTGCCTTGAGGGGGAGTGATTTTCTTTCTTTTTGCTTCTATTTGTATTCCTACTGCGAAGTGCAGTGCCTGACACATAAGAAATCTGTCTCCTTCCCTCCCCCTCCCTCTTTCTTTTTCTCCCCTTCTCTCCCCCCCTCCCCCTTATTCCCTTCCAAAACTCCTAGTTCTAGATTCTTTTAACTGCCTAAAGTTGCTTTTCTCTCCCAAATCCCTAGAATTTGAAGATGATAATTTTATGGTTTGATTGATGAATTAAGTTGGGATAATATTAGAAAGATGCCCAGGATTGTTCTTTGACTTCTAGGTAAAATAAGTGTATTTTACCCATGACCTCAGGGGGATAGTGATCTTTTTTTTCTGTTTTTTTTTTTTAATTCTTATGAGATTTTTATATTTAGATGGGGGAATCTAATTAGGCAGAATAGGCTTTAAAGAACCTGCCAAGTCTTGTTAAATAGGTGGCTGTGATGTGTACCCTCTGGTTTTCTGCTATGTACATATGGAACTTGTAAGTGGGGTTCAGGGATATCTATGTATGCACTCTGCCTACCTGATCTACTTCCAGGTTTTATTTGACAAGAACACCAATATTACTATCTACTTCTTGAGTTTTTGATCTCTTGTCAGGCCAGCTTGTGTTGTGGAGTTGATTGGGTTTTAATTATGCCTGTATTTCCCCTAACTACTACTTTTTATGAGAAAACGGTGATACTATTCATTTAAATTCATTTAACCTAAAATATACATTAAGTATTTGCAGTGTGCAAGGTTCTAACTAAGCAATTTTTTTAATGGCAATGAAAGATTTATTGATTCATACTTATTCTCTCTTGTTCAGTCTGTTCATCAATAAATATTTATTAAATACCTTTTATGTGCCAGGCGTATTAAGGCAGGAATGACTAGTGCTTAATACATAGTCTATGGTCCTAGAACAGAATAAAATAACTAAAATTAAACTTTTCCTTCTCTTAGAGCCATGCTCTGAAAACTATATATATATATATATATATATATATATATATATATATATATATATAACTATATATAAAATTAACTATATACAGAAGTCCTATGTTCATATGAATCTGTGATCTCATGAGGTATTTCCTCCAGTGACAGAGCTCTCAGCCTTTCTTGTTTGCTTACGCTATGAGACTTGTGGTCCATCCCCACAGTGTGTCAGGGGATGTCTATGGGTTCTTCTGACATCCTGAGCATATCAGTGGAGAGCATAGTGTTGAGGATAAAATGATTAGTTTAATCAGTTGAGTATGTTCTCTGAAAAGTAATCTTGCTAAGTCATAACCTCATGCTGTGTTGACTTCTTCTTCTAATACTCAGATTTAAATTAAATAACCATTCACACTACCTCCAGAAACTGGTCTTTTTGCATGTGACCTTCTTGTGTGTTCACTAATTAGAACTTAGTATTTTGAAAGGCTTATTACTATTCAACAAATATTTATTGAGTGCTTACTAGGAGTTAGTCCCTGTGGATATAGAGACAAAAAATGAAATAGCCCCTGCCCTCATAAAGTTTATATTTTATTAAGGATTGGGGGGGTGGGTAGGAACACTAGAATTTTTCAAACCAGAGTTCTTAGTCATTCAGACATCGGTGATATATGTTGACCAGCTTTAATGTCAGGTGGTATTCCTAATTCCTTTCTGCAGTATACTAACTAATTTATTCCTAAGTGAATCTACCTGCTCTTTAATAAGCCTGAAAGGAAGAAAAAAGATACATATAAATTAAAAGTTATTATACTTGAAATTCTTACTCCATTTTGTTTTGTGACAGTTATAAGTGGGAATTTTTCTCTGCATAGCCCTATGAAATGTAGAGGGTCATGTCTTTTGTCTCCTACAGATTAGTTATTTTTGTCCCTGGGGAATGATAAATGGATTTTAAAAAGGGCTTTTCTCCCGTTTTCTGTTTCTTCAAGTAAAGAATTGCTCTTTCTACTGTCACAGAGCAAAAATCTTACCTTTTTTCCCTTTTCTGTACTTAGCTGTGTACATATACATTGTCTCTGATAGTGAAATCCTCTTTTACTTAAGAATACCGTTTATCATTGAGGCAGCAATGGTATTAGAAAGTAACATTTGAAGTGTTAACCCTATGTGGGTAGTATATAGAGCATCGGCCTTTTTAATTGTTCATACCTTGGTTGAAAGACTGAAAGTTTCAGAATGGATAACCTGGGCACATGCTAAGGTGGCTCTTTTTGGTCTAAAAAGAGGGATGAGTCATGCATTTCTCCCTTTTTTATGGCCAAATTACTACCCCCAATGTCTTGCTGAAATGCTTTAGTACAGTATAAGACCATCATCATGACTACTTCTCCCCACTTCCTTTTTCTTTAAGCATTGTGGGTTGCTTAAATGCTATATAAACTGTTAGATGAAGGGGATGACTGTAACTTGATAAGAAGGTTGCTTAAAACTTGTAATCTGGCTCAGTTTACTCCCAATTAAAGAATGATTTTTGATCGGACTAGATTTTAGCTATCATTTATGTAAAACAAAATCTTTCATCAACCTTCCCTTCCTTGTCTACACCCCTTCCTTCTCCAGTCAGTTGTAGTTTCGGTGGCTGTCAATTTCTTTGTGCCTTAATTTCCCCATCTATAAAATTGAGATAATAATAGCACTTACCTCGCAGGTTGTAGGGAGGATAAAGTTAAAGTACATGTATTTCTATCTCTAGCTATATATCAATACAGAGGTATATAAAAGCTCTTTGCAATTCTTAAAGCACTGTGTAAATGTTATGCTATTTATACTTCCCATAATTCAGTTTCTATTCCATAAATAATAATTATAAAATATTTCCATCTTTCCTTCCTACCCCATATCTTTTCCTCACCTCAGATGTTTCCTCTGCCCCTAATGCTTTAGAATATTTTCTTTTTTGGTGATGGGAGGGGACTGAGAGGGAAAAAATAGCTACTTGAAATTCCATAATTCAAATTTTTCTTTTTTAACGCAGACATAAAGAAAAGACTTTAGGGACAGTTTTTAAAAGTAAATATTTATTGATGAACTAACTGACATGTCCATTCATATAGATCATGTTTGATGGGCAACACTATCACTGAGCCATTTTTTTTTCTGTACAGCTCTAAATTGTTTAGAACTTCCCTGGAAGCCTTCTAAGAGTTTCACTGCCAGTTATACATCTCAATTGACTATAAGAAGGAAAAGTTACCCTTCACCACAGGTACTTAACCTGGTTTCCACAGACCCCCAGTGTGTCTGTGGATAGATTTCAAGGGGGTCTATGAATTTATATGAGGAAAAATTATCTTTATTTTGTTGTAATTGATTGCCTTTGTATTTGATTTTATTTATTTAAATTGTGCATTATACTGAGAAGAGGTTCAACAGCTGCACCAGACTGCCAAGAGTTCATGATATAAACAAGATTCAGAATCCTTACTTTAAAACAGTTGTGTAAATCTATATTTACAAAAGGTAGTGGAGGAAAAAAGTTGTGTATTTTTAAAATTTGAAATCAGTATCTATGCAAGTAGATAACATTTTGTATGAACATTTGTGAGGTAGATTAAGATACGATTATTGTTTATGCAGTAAAGACTGCTTATTTCAACTTTTATCTTTTACAGGTGGGAATATGGAAATGCAGCACCAAAAATCCATTAACATGATTGGAAAATTAACCTAAGGTTGTAATATGTCCTCCTAATGGTGACAACATAATACTTTGTATTAGTAGGTGCTTAACAAATTGTTCCTTCAGGTAGTGGAAAAAAACATCATTGGGTTAGAGGACCTGGGATTCATTTCTGGATTTGCTGTTTACTTGCCTGTGTAACTTTGAATGAGTCCCTTGCTCCATAAAATAAGGGATTTGGATGTAGATTCACTTTCCAATTCTAAATCCTCTGGTCTCACTACATAATTGCAATTGCTCAATTCTTTATCTTGTTCTCACTACTGGAATAGCAGATGCAAAATGTAGAAACTGCCTATTCTTAATTATTAATCATGTCATGTTTCACTAACAGCTGTACTTATGGAACATTTATTTATTCTGAAAACATTACTGTAGCTATAGCATCAGGGAAGGAACAGTCTCATGCATTTGTATCATATGCATTTCAAAATAATATTCATGAAGCTCCGAGCTGAATGATTTCCTCCTTCAAGGTAAAACACATGAAAAACTGGGGGAGGAGCTCTGATCTGCCTAACTTTTGCATTGACACATTAACAGGAAAGTTAAATTTGGTTCAATCAGAATAGTTTCCTGTTTAAATTATTGGACTCCTGTTCAACAGACCTGGACTTCAGATAAATGCTAAAAAACAACTATTTTCATCATGACCTTGACATATGTTTATTTTTCTTGGCATTACTGAAAAAAATGTGAAAACAAAATTAATGATGTAAAGCAAGAACAGTAATGAAAACTGCTCATAATTATTTGTGGAGTTACTGTTTTTTTTTTTTTTTTTTTTAACTTTTCATTAAGGCCACAACAATGTGGGAAGAAGTATAACCTTGATGTCCAAGGATTTTTAGCTAGGAAAGATTAGCTAGCCATAAACAGATGTAGAAGCTTCATTGCTGTTTCTGCTTTTTTCCTTCTGATCATCCAGAAAAATATTGCTTGAACAATGTAACTTTTCATTGGAGTTTTTACTGCTTTTTATTATTCTGTACAGTGCTATAAAGGACGAATACTTCATGCATGACAGCTGCATTTTCTCCTCTGGGAGTTCCACTAGTAAATACAATAATAATATGGAGATCAATTAATTATGAAACTTATGGATGTTGTCTCACTTATTTCTACAACAGATGTAGGAGAAACTATAGTTCTGTCGACAAAGCACCAAGCTTCTTTTATTGTACAGGCACTTAAAGAGATGAACTGTTACTTTAGCATGCAGTCACCCTGCTAAAGATATTCTGTGGTTTCATGCCTTTAAGTTGAATCTGTTTATATGACAAAGGGACATTCTAGTAGCTGAAATATTTTTGGGTTGCAAATACCTTATAAGGAAATGTAAGGTGATGTAAATCATTCCCTTGTTCTATTGTTATGGTATTGCACATGGACCTTGTTGATTTTACATTTGTGAGGTAATTTCAGATGATTCTTTGTGGAGTCACATATTTCCTTTCAGATTGAAATGGAAGTTGATCTGGGATGCTGTTGCTTAGTGTGGCAACAATATCAAAACAACATAGTTCAGTGGCATAATTAGTTGTGAACATTTAGGTGTGGCAGTTAAATGGGTAATGTGAAAATGACAAGAATTTTCATTCCTAAAGTAGTTTTAAGATTCGTAAACACATTGCAAAGAAGATTAAATTATTCTATCAGTTTGTGACCTGCAGGAAATATTGTTATGAAAAGAATACTAGAAACAGCAAATTTATATTGTTTACTCAACTTTGGGTTAATAATAGGAACAGAAACCTTGTTATGAGGGAGAGGAGAAACTATTTAAATTATTGACCCTAAGCTTTGCGTGTACAGGTAAAGGGATTATAAAAGCCTTATTCTCTGATTGGCTGACAAAAGGGAAAGTCAGAGGGGAAAAATTTCTCAAGAGATAATTTATTGAATGTATTTTGTTACACAGTTGGAATATACTTTTATGGTTGCTCTAGGCCTGGGAAGGATTGCAGTTCTAGTTACTATTGTTAACTACTGATAATTCCTACTCTTGAGGGATCTGTGCTTTTTATTCATTTGATAGTTATTGTGATATGATCAGTATAGTATGATGGGTTAATGTTTTACCAAATGTCAGAATTTTTAGGGATTTCGGTCTGATTTAGTTTTTAGTAAATATCAGTACTCACCCAATTTGTCATGGAATCAAAAACAAAGGAGAGTGAAACATATGCCAAGTGATTGATTTTTTTTCTCTGCTAAAGAACAAATGGGACAGAAACATACCATTGGTTCCAGTTACAGATGAATGTTTAGCAAGTATAATATTCTCTGGCAATAGTAGGCATTTATTGGGCTTATTTTCCTTAACTTTCCAGTGAGTTTTTTTTTTTAACATTATGGCCCTAAAAGATTAAAAAATCTTTTAAAAAACAAGTTCAATTTTTTTTAATTAAAAAAACAAACCTTGTGTACATTTTATTTTGACTCAGGAATACTTTCAACAACGCAACTAAACAAGAAAACAAAACAGTAAAGGAATTTGTTTTATTGATTTGTTAATACAGAGGAGGTTTGTATCCTATAATTTTGACAGTATCATTCTTATACATTCAGGGTGGTGTTTCTGGCATAACAGATTTTATGGATCTTTCGCTGAGGGCATCTACCCTAATCAGTAATAGAAAGTTTCTTAAATATTTCATGAAATAATAGTGGTAGAGGAGCAAAAGAAAGGTGGTCATTTTTGTCTTTTAGACAAGCATTTTTGCCTTTTATCCGTCAGTTGGTAACTTCTCGGTTAATTAGAGCTACTACCTCTAAATTCTTTTGTGGGAAATTTTTTGGCTTTTAGAGGATGCAAACTTGAGAATGCAATGCTCTATTGAAAGAAACTTTCCACTGAGGATCAAGCTGTAACCCTGAACAGTACTTTGCATTTAAAGAGCATCCTTTTAATGAGGTCAAAGCAGATCAGAGATGTCTGTCCATATAACACTCTAACCGAGACAGAAGCACTGGGAACCTAACTCTGGGTACATACTAGAAAAAAATAATGGTTGAGTTAGTCCTCCAACACCATTAAAGGTTTCTCTGCAGTTCACATTGGTTTAACCCTTTAGGGTAATTTCTAGGAACATTCTGACCCCTTTGTTTCCTTTGTACAGAAATAGTACTGAATCTGGGCATGGTTGACAGTGACTAACGAATGTGTTCACTTGGTTTACAGACCACAGGGCCAAGACAAGATTGAAATCATCTAAAAGTAAGTTACTGATTTAGTGGAGCCCTGGTCCTTATAGTATTGATAGGTGCAAAGTTAAACAGTGTTTAACTTATTTAAGTAGAAAGCATTCAAGCTTGGCATTACTCAAATTCTTTTCTTAAGTATATTTTACTCCCCCTCTTTCTTATTATTATAGCAGAATCAAGAAGGTAGCCTAGGTTCTTAACAGCCAGTCCTTTTCTCTATCCTTTAAAAAATGTTTCTCCCTTACTTCTGAGCCTGTTGGGTTCATTGTTAGCGCATTTAATATGATGTTTGCAGCCAGCCTAATCATAGACTCCATGGGCCTATAATTGCCCTCTGGATCACCCCCATGTTATAGTAGGAGAGCTACTGGTTTCCAAGAAAAATATCCTGTCTTCTGTATAAGTTTTCAATCTGCCTTGGTTTTCAGCCACTGAATAAGGCTTATAACCCAAGTCATACAAGTGTTTGGGGAAGTAGAAGCCCAATCTTTAAATGATTCTGAAGACTGGATTTTTTTTTTTGGTAAGCTCTGACATTTGGTAACAATGCAGATTGCATCCATTCAAACTAAATGAAATATTCTGATAGGTTCTCAATGCTCGAGGGAAGAGAGAAAAAAAGAGTTTGCCTATTGCATACAAATAAGAAATAAAAGAAAGGAAGGTCTCAGAAGTTCAGGTTCCGAGCTTGTTTTTCTTTTAAGTTCAAGAACTATACCAAAATCTAAGGGCCTAAAAACCCTCAGACAACTCAGAAATTATGAATGTGTATATTTTTTTCATGGCAGGAGCAGCATACTTTCATGAAGAGCATCCCTAGATTAATATGGAGGGTGACAATGCCTGATTCTCTGCACTGTTTCATGTTTCTTGTTGAGAATGGAAAGCAGCTGAATTCTGAAAAGTTCTCCTGAAATGACTTTTACCCAGTCTTATGTTTATCCTTAGTGCTGCGTCTTTGACTTATCCCTGAAATATTTCAAAGAAAGTTAATCCCGTGGGAGAAAGCTCTAAAAAGGTACCAGAAAGAAATGGCCAAATCAAAGGAAAGTATACTAGTGAGTTTCTAGTGTCATTAAGCAGTTAGATGCTTAGTTTATACCTAAATCTCACTAAATGTAAGATTTAATCCACATTTGTTTCTTTAGAGTCCCAAATGATCTATTTCTTAGCCCGATTCTAATATGGTGCTGAATTCTTCTGCTGTGAGCATTTTACCTTCATAAAAAATAGTAGCATGAGCTACTTCCATTGAGGAAATACCCCACTCCTTCACTCCTCCCCTCCAAATGAGCTGTATGGCAGGGAGATTGTGGCTAAGATCACTTGGAAGAAAAATCCAATTTACCTTATTTTGGTAGACATTATTATAGCTCAGCATTATTTATACTCTTTACTTGAATACACACACATATTTGCCCTTTCATTAGTGTTTTGTAATACTGGTGGGTATCACCTTGGAGGATAGAACTGGCCTGCTGGTGCTCAATCCTTTATGCTTTCTTTTCCCTGAAATATGGGACCTAGCTGAATCTTTCCCAGGCCTTTTTTGTCTGCTCCCCTGCAGGGTGGGTTAGGGTGTGATCTTTTCACCCTGGCCTCTCCTCTTTAACCCCTTTATCTGTGGAGATTTAATCATCAATGTCCTTTTACAACAATTAGCTTCCTTTTAGTCTGGGGCCTGGTATATTGGCTTATAGGACTTTATCTCTTTTTTTTTTTGAGTTTATATCAAATGGAAAGTTATTGATACTATCACACTAATTTGAAGCACTCTGGAGGATTGTTAACTTTTAGACTTTTGGCTCTCACCCTCAGTGAAATTTTTGTGTATCTCTAGCTCTTGGTCTCTTCAATATTTGAGGAAGAGCTCAGAATTTAGGAAATTTTGAGGTAAAAGAAGCAGGAAGAGTATATTATAATGTCTAAGATAGGAATGAGGAGAGGGGTCAGCCACCTCCCATGTTTTTCTTATAGTTTCTTTCGGTATCTTTAAGCTTTTTTTTTCCACCAGCTATATCTTGAGCTTCTATTATTTCTGGCTCAGCTTGTTAATTCTCAGCTGGCCTGGGGACTCTCTCTTCCCTCTGCAGCTATTTCTACTCAGCTATTGTAGATTCTCACTGTCTTTAGTTTGCCTCTCCCAGACTGTATGTGACACTGTGAGAACTTCTTTGTGACTCAAATCTATCTTCTGCCTCAAAAGATTGTGCTAGTCCCAATTTACTCCAAGGGCTGAGAAGGGATTCCTTGTCCGTTTGAACCACAGATCACAGAATTTTTGAAACTTCAAACAGTACATTCCTCCCCAGGTTTTGGAATTTTGTAGTTCCCTGCAAAATCAGCGTCATTATATATGACAGCTGGCTATGCAGAATAGCATTAAATTACATCAGCACTTAAACAGAACAAGGTTGGTTGGTTAACCGGGAGTCCTTGGCACATCACTCTGCCATTCACAGTAAATGTCTATGAATATATGCAATAGACTGGTGCGATGCAGAGCATCACTGGACACACTGCTTTGGTGACTTACAGGTTTAAATTTCATGCAAGTTATATTCAGTCAGGGACCAACTTTAAGAGATATACAGCTAAAGAAAATGTTAATAGGAAACAGTGAGAAAAAGAAAAATGCTCTTAAGACTTTGCTATCACATTTCACTTAATATGTCAAGCTAAACTTATCTAATCATCTTGGGCATACTTTGCAACAAATAGAATTAAAATATACTGAGACTTGAAGGTTAGGATGAAGTATATCTCTGTAAAATGATATTTTCCATTTGTTTCCTAAGTGAAACTGTCTTTTCAGTGAGTAAAACTGAAAGGAATTATCCTATTAGATTACAAGACTGGATCAACATGTTCTTATGAAAAGAACCTCCTTGTGTAAAAAAAAAAAAGTTTATTATTCTAGAGCTTTTCTGTATTTGAGACCCCTTCACAATAGTGGTAATGCCTGCTTGTCACTCTTTTGAGAATGTTTTTAACCTCTGTTATAATTTTGAAAGATTTTCTGTGAATTCTGTGTAGGCTTTTCTTTAGCAAGCATTGCTTCCCTTTCGAGATTTAAACACTTGCTTTGAGAAAACTGCCATTACTTAAGGAAGTAAATATGAGTGTGCTTATCTGAAATGTAGGTGGTTGTAGTCCTAGAAGGTTAAAAAAAAAACCCTTTTAAATATTTACTAATACTATAGCTACTTATTTATAATCTTCCTGGTAGCTCTTCAAGCAAGCGACTTATGCAGATGTTTCATTTACCACCACCATAGTATGCATTGCCTTATTCATCAATGTTCAGAATTGAAAGATTTTTTTTTTTTTTACTATGTATTGTGTCTTGCAAAATTACTTAGTGGTCCTCACCTATACTGAACACCTTAGCTTAATTGAATAGACTAAGGCTAATATGTTATAATCTTTGTTTGGTGGTTTACAGTTTTGTACAATAATAGAGCCCCTACCTAAACGTATCTTAGAAAAAATCGGAGTACTCTCAAACGTAGAAAAAGAGTATATTTATTTTTGAACACTCATTAAAAGCCAAATGTGGAAAGGTAGAGAGAAGGCAGAAAGGTTGCTGAAACACTGGAACATCAGGCTATTGATGTGAGCATGTTTTTTGATCAGCTTGAGTATTGCCTTTTGAATAGAGAAAGCAACAGTATTTGTGTATTTAGGAGCGGAATCAGAAAACACCCCATGATGAATCAGTCATGCAATAATCCATGCTCATTTGTTGTATAACAGGTTTAAGGACTTAATGGTGTGGATCAAACCCAGCTCTTTAATACTGAGCAGAACAGTTAGAGTGTGGGTCTTCAATGGGAAATATGCTGATCAAGCATTGCTAGCCCGAGAAACATGGAACTATTTATACTAGCCTAAAATTATCATCCATGCTGTGTTGTTATTTGGGCAGCTTTAGTTTGGATAGGTTTTAAGTAGAAGTTGCAGTTGCTGGGAAGATTTGATGGTGGGCTAATCCCTGTAAAAAGAATACATTTGTTATGTGAGCTTTCGTAGCAGAAATCTTATACTTGGATTCTGAAGTTGTGCATGACCACTGGTTCTTCATCATTTTTTTTTAAGGATTGAAAAAGAGGAACAAATTCTGACATGTCTTTGTGCTAGATTCCGGACCTGTTTCATTCTTCTTGTCTAGTATTCTTAATCAGAATTCCAGATTCTGCTGTCTAACAAGGTCAAAGAATACGTAAGACCGCCTGCAACCTCAAGGTCCAGAAAGGCAAAGGAAGGTTTTGCTTGAGCAACTTAAGCCACCAAAGAAATCTGGTTGGTAGTGGGGGCTAAAGTGAGCTTCTATTGTTTCACTTTAGCAAGGTTCCTGAGATGAATAAGAGGGCAGCAATACTGTCTTTATCTGAAGTGACAAAGCTTACTTTGCAAGGAAATAGGGAGTTGAATGACATTTGACCATTGCTGCCTGGCATCATGGTACCTGTCTGCCTTTTTGTTACTGTTGAATAAGAAAGCAACTGGCAATGAAATGAAGTGTGCTTTATTTTATTTTGGGGTGGGGGTTTATGAAAGAGATTCCTTGGAATAGTCTCCATTTCCATGAATTTAAAGGATTTATTCAGTGCAATTTGGTAAAAGACAGTTACAAGAATCGTGCTTTCTTCAGTACTTCTTCATTAATTCACTGAATGGAACAAGTTTTCCTTAATTTGTACTAAGTTGGCAGGGAAACTTTTTCATTATGTGGATAGTTATGCATATTTGGATATTTGTGATATGTTCTTGCTTGCATACCTACCTCATTATGTAAATTTTTACAGTGGTGTATGTAGGCTTCATTGGACCTTTTGACCTTTCATCAATATGAATTATATATTGTTTGCTTTGATAAATGGTACCATTTAGACAGTTTTCCTCAATTAGTTTAGTTTTGAAGTTTGGAGCTTAATAGTATCTAAAGCTCAAAATCCAAATGGGACTTAGTTTCCTTTTTTTTTCTTACTGTGCATCAGGGATGGCATGGAATTATTAGAAGTGTTCCAAGTAGACATTTAATTCCATGGTCTTTATTGTAAACAGTCCTTTTCTACACCACCTGTGCTGGTTACAGTCTTTCAGGATCTTTATCTGTCTCCTAGCAATGCATTGCACATCTGGTCACAACATTTGCACTGAACAAATCAAAGAGGAAAAAAAATCAAGGGAGGCGGTGTAAAATAGAATTTACAAAAGGAGGGAGGGTGAACATTGCTAGAGTTTAATCTCTACACTTTAAATATATATATGTGTGTATATGTATATATATATATATACATATAATATATAGATAGATACACACATGTCCAAATTGTTCCTAGTTTAATTCTAAATATGTACTAACTGTAGCCAAAGAAGAGTCACTAAATATGGCTGCCAAATAAGTGTCAGGGTTGTAAGGTTCTTGAAAACGTTTATAAACAACTGGTTTGACTCCTGTTTGTCTCCTTGTTTGACATAGTGCAGTGATGTTCTGCATTAATAGTGCAACACTTTATTCCCAAATAAGCCAGACTGGGCTGACAGCTGAAAGGTTCGATTTCAAGTTCGATATCACTTCTCTAGGGATTACTGAGTCTAAGAGCTTTGAAATTCAAAATTTGCCTGTTTAAATTTCAGATTTATTTTTACATGAAGCACTTGCTT
Organism: Bettongia penicillata ogilbyi; assembly: GCA_023548195.1. Lineage (NCBI taxonomy): Eukaryota > Metazoa > Chordata > Mammalia > Diprotodontia > Potoroidae > Bettongia > Bettongia penicillata. Next base: position 7,051,078 of record JAJHZJ010000318.1, on the reverse strand, counting down.
TGTAAGATGTCCTTTTTTTATTCAGAAAAATTTTCCCTCCATTTCCCTTATGGAAGATGATACGGTGATCTAATGTTTCTGCTTTTCTTAAATGGATGATAGGTGACATATTTACTATTATAGTGGAATAATACACTAATGATGATGTAGGAAATTGGAATTTGTGTACGTGTGTGTTGGGTGGGGGGTTCATTTTGGGAAAAGAGAAGACGATCTAATTCCTGGAAAGCCTAGAACTCTGAATGATGTATCAAATCACAGTCATTAGGCTTTTTTCTCTCTGCCCACACCCTCCCCCAAACACAATGCAGGATAAAGTCCATAGAAGTATTACATAATGTACTTGTCAAGAATTGTTCTTCATAAATATTCACGGGTCTATCATTCTCTCTGCTTCAGCTGCTGAGGCATCTAGCATCTTTCAGAGGTACTGTATATATAATATGTATATATGTACACACGCATGTTACTGATAAACTAGGTCACGTTACAGTATATATTGGCAGAAATAGACTTGTAGAAGCTCACATTGTACACATTGTGTGCAGTATATACTGTGCAACAATTTTTGAAGGATGTATTCATTTAGAATTTTGGTCTTCATTAAATATTGATTAAAATTTTAGATATGGCAAGCAAAAAAATCTTAAATGACAGCTCACATGATATGTCTTAGAGCAACCCTACCAAAATACACTAAACCTCAGGATGTTTTTACAGAAGTGTGTGTGTGTGTGTGTGTGTATGTGTGTAAATAATAGTCAAGAAAATTGATTATTGACTTGTTTATATACTCTCCCCCCCTTCTCCCCCCCCAGTATGCTCTTCCTTAAATAAGGGCTTTTTGGTTGACTTTCTGTGCTAAACAGCATTACCTACGAAGGTAATGTTTAACAGAATGCTTTCTGGCTTGCTGCACATAATTGTCTCTCTTTGTATTCTAGGGCACAGTTCTTTTATTTGATGGTGGGAATTTTTAGGCTCTTTCACAAAATGGAACTTCCAAAGGAGATAATAATGTTAGAATGGGAATCAACTGCAATCCATTTTTTTATGGTGATAGGATATGTTGATTTGGGGTAAACGAATGGAGAAAGAGGGATGTGACCCAAAGCTTATCCCTTTATTATTTTGTGCATATAGAAAAAAAATAGAGAATACTGTTATGAACAGGTTTAAAGGAATAAGATCATAGATTTAGAGCTCTAATAACCAACCAGTCATGCCTGCCAACACTTTGAAATTTAAAAAATGGTGTGCTCAGGAAAAGGGGATTACATAATAAGAGGATGTCATAAGTTTATACCTTTCACCATTTTAGATACACTGATTCTTTTCCTGCTAACTAATATCTGAAATAAAGGAGAATATATTTTGGGGTTTGCTTTATTTTTGTGAATGGATTCTTGAATTTGACAATACTCCAACTTAGTGAGGCTTTATAAACACTTAGAAGCCAGATTAGAATTTCATTTAATTGCAATTTCATGATAACATTTCTAAATTTCCCTTAAAATGGACATTTGAGTTGATTTTTTTTCCTCCTTTACCTTGAAAGTTTTTTCAGTGATTTTTTTACTTTGGTTCACTACTTCTGAAAAAGTTGTAGGACTCTACTAATTATATTTTTGTACATGGCGTGAAAATAACCAAGGTAGTTTTTTTTTATTATTATTTTTGGAATTGCCAACATGCACATTAAGAGATGTGTAAACTATCTTTGTAAAAAGTGAATCAACCCCTGGATGCCTGTATGACTTTATCTAAGCTGCCAAGTTTGTACCAGATGCAATTTAAAATGGCTAAGTTCTAAGCCTCTGGAAATGGGGTTCTTAATGGAAATAGTGACAAGATCATTAACTATAGTAGCCCTGCTGGGTGCTTGCTGCAGGAATACTAGACATGTACATCCAAACGTGTTATGTGAACTGGTCGTAGCAGTGAGGTTGATTTGAATAAGTTTAGCTGGCGTAAAGTGCTGGAAAAACAAGAGGTTTTGTTCATCTATCTTCTCTTAGCTTCACGAAGGCTAATTACTTAGAGAAGAATGATTTGGTGAAAGAAATATTTGATCTGTATTTTGGGAAGTGTAATAAATTGATATACATGAATTTGGGAATGCAAAAGAGAAATAAGTTTCTTCTGTTGCTCTTTGATTTTGAAAGGATTTTTCCCAATTCTCAATGGGAATCTCTTTGTCGTATTAGTATTTAGTCATGCTAGCATACATGCACATGCTCTGTACTAGGATAACAGTTTTTTGGTTTCCTGACACACATCATAGAAATAAAAAAAAAAATCCAAAGCAAAACAAAACACCCCATCTCTACATCTGCGCCAGTTGATTTCTTGGCCTTTCTAGGTTTAATCAATAATCACATTGTGTATTCATCTGAGTTGGTTTTTTTTTTTTTTCCATTCTCCTTTGAGGTCAGATTTTACTGTTGGGCTTTATGTATCAGGAAAAAAAGAACAGACAGCCTCATGCACTAATAATTTTGGTTTCACTATTTCTTTTTGGTAATAAATTGCTTAGCATCCATACTAGTAACTTTTAGTAAGTGATGTTCTATTTGTATATTTTGTCCACCTCTGCTGATCCACATTTTTTCCTCATCAATACTCCACTATTCACATGGACATTTCTTAATAATTAAACTTGATTAAAATGATGAACAATTTGTGTTTGGCAAAATAACTGAGGTGGCAGAAATAACTAGATGCATGACTGTTGCAAGATGCTGAAATTGAACATTTCTGAATAGACTTTTAAAATAAGAGATAAGCAGTTTTGATGATTTTTGCCTACAGGATCATCACACAATTATAGTACTCTAATCTTCTTACGGTCAACCAGTTAGTCACATTCAGACAGTGTCATCTTAGTAAAAGCCTTTATTTTATTTTGTATTGCCAAATATTATAAAGAGAGCGTTTTTAAAAAAGAACATGATAATTGTGTCATGTTTTGTCCTGATTCATTGCATTTTATTTTCCGAATGAGACCAGGTTCACCTTTAAAACAAAAATTTCAATTTAATAGTGTAATAAATTTCGTTTCTGGGAACTGCTTTGAAATAGAGATTATTGGTAATTGTGTAAGCTTAACATATTTGCTATTAATCAAATCAATATTTGGCAACATTTGGCAATTATTTTGATGGTAGTGGTGTTCAATGAAGCTTTTTGTGAGTGCTGCTTACTCTGGTCCCCCTTTTTTTCATTTCTTCATATTAGAGTGGAAATTTAGTTTGTTCATAATGTATTATTGATTGGTCTGGGAACAGCAGCAGCCCCAAGGCCTTGTCATCAATGGTACTTACTCTCCCAATAGTGAATGCATCACTTCATGTAGCTCTTTGGGATCCAAGTCTGTGGGATATAAGACTGCAATTGTTAATCTTATACAGAACGGTTTTTAGGGAGAGGAACTCTTCATTGTTGATATGGAATTTTTTTTCCCATTTGTTAAAGAATAGTCCCTTTGTCATGGCAGTAAGATAAGCTTGTTCAGGATGTTAATGATGTATTTTCATTCATTGCTCATAACACTACAATGTAACAACTAAAGTACATTTCATTGTCTCCAAGAGGACAGACATGCCCAGTAAACTGAAACACAAAATCGGGCTCTCACCCACTACATACCCCATAGTAGCAGGGCCCAAGAATAACCTTTTCATAGAACTGTCTCTTTAGAAACCCCTAAGAAACAGTGGGAGGGACATTGGTGTTGTGGACTGCTTTTGAAGCGTGTTACCTCTTTACAACATGTCCCTGTCAAACATTTAAAGCATTTTGTTTTTATTTTTTTTAATAGAGTGCATTTTCCTTCGTTCTCTACACTCCTACCAAATTCCACTGTGTCCTGCCACATACGCAAGTAATCAATCAGTCAGCCGATCTGTCCAGAATTTGAGGCAGGGGTGCAGCTTATCTTTGCTTTCTGAACTCTTGTGACTTTAATATCCATCTGAGTGCCTGCTGCAGAGAGAGAAGTGGAGTCACTTTCTGACATGCTGGTAATCTAGAAATCTGAAGTAAGTTTTTAGCAGAAGTCTGTTTATATCATTAATGAAAACAAGAGTTGAAAGAAAACAGTTATTGTAATAGAAATGAAAAGACAAATCGAAAACTTCTTTGGAAAAAGATTGTTACTGCTATCTTCAGACTTCGAAATGCCTGAAAACAATGAAGTAAGTTTAGTGTTAGAAATGCTTTGTTTATTTTTCTAGCAGCCCCCTTCGATCTTCTATCTAGCCCACTATGCCAATTTGAGCAAGTTTAAACAAGCCTCAAGAGTTTTGTATCATGCTGTATATGTGATGATGACTAAATAATTGAGCATGTTAGAAAGTTAGCCTTCCATGAAAACTGTTTCGGTGTCTGAATGGGGTTTTGATTGCATTAATAACTTAGCTGGTTTTGTGAGTATGAATAAAATCATTTGGCTTTCATATAATCAATTTACTCTGCAGGGTTGGGATTTGCTACAAATTTAGGAATATTCTTCCTATTAAAAGATCTCTCACTTTCTCCTTATGAAAGTACATGATATTTTGCTGATTAGCAAGCTGTTATCTACTGAAAACAATTTTTTATAAGTAGTTTTTAAGGATACAGTAGTGAGACTTTCAGATAGAATGTCAGAGACAAAACAAATTCAGTTATAATAGTGTTTGGTTAATAATACTTCACATATGTAAAGGGATAGGGATTTCATGGAAAAGGTAAGTCCTGGATAAGGAAAAAAGTTGTCTTGTCCTGCTCCCCCTCTTTCTTTCATTGATCTCTCCTTCCCTCACCTCACTTAATGAACTAATTCTAGTTCAGGCTCTGATTGATTCTTCCCTGGTATATTGCAGTACCTTCATCCTTGGTCTCCCCACCTTGAATTTTTCCCTTTTCAAATCCACATTTTACAGAGATGCCTGCCAAATTAATAGTCCTAGTGCATAATTCTGACCATGTCACCCACTCCCTTGCTCTATAAACTTCTACTACTCCCTGTTATCTCTGTAAGAAAATGGAAACTCCTCTGTTTGGTATTTAAACTCCTTAATAATTGGCTCCAACCTATTATTTTAGACTGATTTCATATAGTTTCTATTGCATATGGGGACATATATGCTAAATTTCATACAAATTGTCCCCGTACTCAGCATTTCGCCTTATTTCATCTTGCTTTTATAAAACCAGGCTGTCCCAGGTGCCTACCCAATTCTACTTCTTGGATCCCTTAAGGTTCATCTCAAATGCGGCTTCTTATACCTGTTCTTTCCTGATATCTCCTGCAATTAGCATGCTTCCCCTGCCCACACTCCCTCAAATTTCTTTCTAGTTTACTTGCATTTATGTAACTGTGTCCATGTTTCCTGCCCCCTCAATTATCCCCCAGGGGAATGTAAGCTCTCTGAAGGCAAGGATAGGTTTGATTTTGGCTTTGTATCCCCTGTGCCAAGCACAATATTAATTCTGTAATAAATGCTTATTAAAATGAATTGACTTGAATCATTCACTAAAAAGCACAGTGTAGGTAGCCCAGCTATTATTAAAGCTCTCTAGATCTCTTCTAGAGTTATTCTCATTCAAATTTTCCCCTAATGTGTCTATAGATTAGTTCCCTTATATTTTAAAGACTTTCTTCAGATTCTTTAAATATCATAAGGGTACTTACCAATGTGCTGCAAATAGGTTGTGTGTGTATGTGTGTGTGTGTGTGTATAAAATGTATGTATATTATATATTCAGTTCTTGTTAAAAGACTAGGCTTCATTTCCCTGTTATAAATGATCTGAAAATATTGTTTATTGATAGCCACTAAACTCTTATTAAACACTTATTTTTTTTAAACCCAGTGTAGCATTAGAATGAGATAGAAAAGACCATACTGGGCTATACATTAACTTACATATCTATGGTGCTTGAAATGTGCCTGAGTTGCTGTATATTCCACATCTCTTGCAGCTAGTTCACATTCCTGTTTTGAATAGTAAACAATCCTATGACCACACATTCCATTTTCCATGTAACACATTACATTGTTGTCCAACTCTTTGTGACCCCCATTTGGGATTTTCTTGGCAAAGATACTGGAGTGGTTTGCCATTTCCTTTTCCAGCTCATTTTACAAGTGAGAAAACTGAGGCAAACGGGGTCCAATGACTTGCCCAGGGTCACACAGCTATGTTAAGTTTCTGAGGTCAAATTTGAACTCAGGTCTTCCTGACTACAGGTCCTGTGCCACCTAGCTGCTCTGGGTCCTTTAAGAAACTCCATTCTCTTAGATGGACCACTAGAGTACCCTTAGGGGATTGTCCTAGGTTCTGAAGTTAATTCTTATCCCAAGGTCCTTACTTAAATCCAGGTAGTTATTTATTAGCTCAGTGGTTCTAACTATAAATTATAGCACATATAAACACAAATAAAATAAATGTAAATGCAGATGTTTTAAAAATCACTTAATTCCTCCTTGAAGGGTGTGCGTGTATGTGTGTTTGCTAATAAGGAAAAAAATATTCACAAAATCCGCTAAAACTTTATGTTCTCATATCTCTGGATCTGGGAATTTATTGTATTACTTTTTTAATTTCAATTCATGTTTCATTTTCATTTTGCTGAATGTGGCCTTTCTTTTTCTTTTTCCCACAATTAGAAAAAAATATATTTTCCAAAAATAACTCTGAATTGTTCATTAGATCTCAAGGGAAATTAAAAAAAATAAAAAAAGCATTTGAAATCTATTTTCATACAGTAATCAGCAAGCCATTTTCATGTCTAAACAATTAAACTGCAGTTTAGTCTGGCAAGTTCTCAATTTCAGCTTTGCAAAAAAGTTATAATAATAACAAAACTGTGATTTATTATGACAGAATGTGTTCTAATTGGCTTATGCTTTGTTTTGTGCATATAGGTTGACATACTGTCATTGTGTGTTCTAAAACATATAAATACTACCTTTTTACCTCCCTTTCCCCTTGAGTTGCTGTAACTATTTTCTTTATTTCTCCTTTGTAAAAAAAAAAACCAAACTTGTTTTTAATGAGTTTTATAAGATTAATGGACCTGTAAGTTCACTACCTTCAAGGAAAGTTATAACTACTTGCATTCCTTATACCTCTTTCATGTCTGATAAGGGGAAATGGGAGGTTTTCCCAAGCCTTGGAGTTCATGTAAATAGAATTGAGTTTTGTGGTATTTCTTTATTGTTTTTAGACGTAGACCATTGCCCCCTAGGGATGAAGCCAAAATCTGCCCACCTTTACCCCTGTTTCAAGGTGTAATGTGGATCACTAGAAAGGCTTATTACCTTTCCGATAAAGGCTTCCCATTGGACTAAGTACAAGGAGAGCCTTCTCAAATTTGAGGTTTTGGTAACAACACGCTTCTTTTTATCTTTATAAAGAAAAAGCTTGACCCTCTGTCTTAAACACTATACCTGCTTTCCGTTAAACAAGAATGATTGCAAAGATATGATGATGCATCCACTAAGATCAGCTGGAGGAGATTTATTTTTTGAATATATTTTTGAAAGGCCTGTAAGAAACTTTTGGCCATTTAAATGGCCACTGGGAAGGTAGTTACTTTGTCTATTTTTTCAACAGGAAGTTTCTTTTATGCTTAGACTGATTTTCCCAGAATGTGCCCATTCTCTTTGTCACTGTTATTACTCCCTGCCATTTATACATTTATGTATTTTGCTATACTGAATATTAATCTTTAAAAACCATTTTTCCTGAATGGAATGATTTTATAAATCATGATGAGGGATGAGGGATGAGGGGCAATCAGCAAACTCTGTCAGAGGGGTGAAGGTGGGCAGTAATCTAAGAGGAAAATATTAAAAAATAGAATTAATGAGTATGTTTAAGTTTCCCTGTGAGGAACTAGATTGGCCTTTGAAATGCAGTCAGGCTAGTTTGGGGGTATCATTTTTAAACTGGCAGAGTACAGTATGAAATGAAAATCATATTTCCTAATTTGGGGGCTTCTAAAAAGAAAATGTCTAATTACTTTTTAGAGGTTCTTGGAGAGTCTGAAACTCATATTACATGGAGGGAATGAATCTCTTTAGAGTAGTGCCTCAGAGCTGTGGTCCAAAAGCTGATTTTTTAAAAACTTGGTAAAGAATCAGAACGACTTTGTGAGTTGTGTTAATAAGTGGAAACATTTTTATAAATGTTCTTGTCAGAGAAAGAAGGAACACTAGAATTATTGTAGACTTTTACTCCGTAGTTATTATGCTTTAGATAATTTTGAACTGAGACCAATCCAAATTAACTTCTGTGGGTCTCAAATTCTCATGTTAAATGAGGGAGTCGAACTAGATAATCTCTTAAGGGTATTTCCCAACCCCCTTATCAAGGATTCTACAAAATCTGTGTAATAAACAATTGTATTTTAATGTGATTCTATTTATTATAATTAATAATGACTGTACCTTGTAAAGTTTTCAAAGTGCTTTCACATCCATTCTTATATCATATTTTATGCACCTTTTCATTATAAAATAGAGATCTTTCTCTCTATTAGATTACTTGAGCATTAGGACCACAACATGAGGTGGATAGTGCAAGTACTCACAGACCGAGAGCTGAAAGGAATCTATTACCTTAGGAGGTTGTATATAGTTCAAGCCCCCTCACCTCATTTTACAGTTACAGATGAGAAACCTGTAGCCCACAGAGGTTTAAGTGGCTTATCTAAAAGTCTTGGAGTGACCAAATGACTTTCCCAGGGTCAGTTGTGGATAGAGCTAGTGTTTGAACTAATGTGCTTTGACTCCAAGCCTAGCTCTTTCCATTATGTAATTGACTTGTATTTAAGCTCCAAAACATTTCTCTGAGACAGGTAATACATTAGCCTCATTTTGATAAATGAGGAAAATCAGGCATATGAAACAACTGGAACACAAGTAAAAGATATGTGCCTTGATATTTTTACTCTTACTTAATTTCGAAGAATTTTCAGTATGTGGTATCATTGGTTGCTAGGGTCAGGTAGGTCGTGTAATGAGTATTGGATTTGGAATCAGAAAGTACCGAGTTAAAGTCTAGCCTCAGATACTAGCTGTGTGAATAAGAAACTTAACTTTCCCATGTGCCTCAGTTTCCTTATCTGTTAATTGGGGATAGTGATAGCACTTGTCTCCCAGGGTTGTCATGAGAATCAAATAAGGTAAAATATTTTGCAAACCTTAGAGTTCTTTGTAAGTGCTAACTATTTTTAGCTATTATGATATCTAGGAGAAATAGGGAGAAACCTTCTCTGGATGTAATGAATGGGGAAGAGTAAGCAAAGGGATTTAAAAAGTTAATGCTGACACAGATCTTCACAATATTTGCATCAGATGGGGTCGTAAAAAAGTTTTTAATGAATAGATCTTTTGAAGTCTCCTTTTTATTCTTGATTTGTCTTAATTTATGTGCCTTATTTTTTAGCACTGGAGTTAAGAGAAAAGAATAGCCAAAGAATTCTTATTTCAGATAATTTATTTTCAGCCTTTTCATCTGAAAAATCCATTTTGAGTTTAAGGAAGATTTGTATTGGTTCTTATTTTTCACCAACTGTGATTGAGTGAATTTTCTCCCTCAGCCTTGCCTTGCCTTCTTGTCTTATTAATAGGTTACTTTATTGTCTTGGTTACATGGACAAAAACTACATGCTGAATGGAATAAGGCCATGTGTCTAGTAGTTCTGTCTTTTCAAATTAGTTCTGAGACACTAATTTTGGGGGTCAGGGAGCTGGTTGCTTGTTCCCTTTGTATATTTGATGCACATGTGGTTCCTCAACCATTTGAGATTATGTGATTCTTCTTTGGCAAAGTGAGATGATCAGATTAGATCCCTAATTTAGATATTAAAATTGTTTCATTTAAAAACAAGTGTATTTAATAGATATGTCTCAAGGATAAGAAAATTTATTTGGCAGCCCTGTCCTGGAGACTTTTATTAGTAAAAGTGATTGTAAAATAATAAATTGCAATTAAACATTATTAGAAAAATTACTTTTTCTAAAAATAAATATAATTTAAAATACTATCTTTAGGAAATGTTCAGCTTTATGTTTGTGCTGATGATAATATTCACATATCACATTTAACAAACATAAGGTGATAGAACAAATCTCTTGTCATTTTCTTGATTTTTGTATCGAAACTTCTGGTGTTAGCTATAAGTCTTGTAATTTTTTTTTGTCTTGTGTTTATAGCAATGATTGACTTAATTTTACGTCATATACTAAACAGTATCCTCAATGAAGCTACTTTGTCTTCACTGTGGATTAAGTTTGGTGCTTAGGCTAAATGATGTTTCTATAGTGGAAACCTAGGGAATATTAACTTGAGGCTTAGAAAGATTGAAAAATAAAATTCTAAACAAAACTGTTTTCCCTTTATGTTGAGGGCATATGGCACGTGGAGAGGGAAAGATTTAGAAGAATTGCATTGTTTTCCCTTTTTGTTGAGGCTTATATAGCATGTGTAGTGGGAAAGATTTAGAAGAATTGCATCTTTTATTACCAGAGAGAGCTCACTAACCAGGTAGAAGTGGTGACTGTCCTCTTGTCATCCGAAGAAGCAGGGAGTAAAAGGATCAGCTACTATAAAGATTCTCACTTCTGAGTAGACGCTTCTGGGGAGCTTCCTGCCCATCCTCCCAAAGGCTGTGGGTTACAATTGTCTCCATTGCTATCAACCATTATTGTTTCTCTTATCTCATTAGTTTACAGGGGTGACATATGGTCTCCCCTCCTGATTTTGGTGGCTAAAGAGTGGTGGCAGTTGGGGGAGGGAAGGCAGATGGTTAAAGCTAGTGAGTGTCACATATAGTGACAGATCTTGTCACTGTATGTATTGAGTACATGTATGTGTATGTTACATGCTTAATTTTTAGAAAAAAGATTGCTAAATGGTACAGTATTTTTAATAGTTGAAATTATTTCAATACTTTAAAACTCAAGTTTGCATCTGCATTTCAATATTGCTTAGTAACTGACCATTAGGACATCTTATAAAGACATACTGTACATTTTCTCAGGCTGTTTCTGTTTTAATCAGAATATGAAACTTATTACAGGTTGTTCTCATGTTCTGAACAGGAAGTGCTAGATCAAGCAAAGTAGTAAAACTGATGGCTCAAAGTGAGTTTCAGGCCATCTGCTTTGTAGAAAACTTTTACTCTTAAATAAAATGAACACTCCAAGGAATAGGAATGATAGTTGATGTTTATATAAAGCACTTTCAGGTTTGCAAAATACCTTTCATATATTATATCATTTGATTTACTTAAGCATGTATATAGATATAAAGACATTTCTGTAATTGTTTTCTGGATGTCAATTTAATTCAATTAAATAAGCATTTGGTAAGTGAACTGTTTTTATGCTTGTTAATAAAAATGTGTATTTTAACAATATGTTGTTAAAGATGTAGGCTTTATACATGTATATTTAGAAGATTTTTTCCAAATGTAGACAACCATTAGGGACTATTCATAACTATTCAGGCTATTAGTTCTGACTTGAGAAATGTAGAATAAACACCCTGGCCAAGTGGGAACAATTTAGACTGCTTGCGTATTTTTTTAAAACTCATCCAAATAAGGTTATTATAATTTGAATATTTTGCAAGTACTTTGTTATTTTGTTTATTCTGTTTATCACTCCTTCCATTGTAAATTGATGGTGCCATTGTTTATATCCATAAGTCAAATGCTTCAGTAGATTTTTGAGTGAACCACAGTTTTTCCGAACATTTGTACAGAAGTGATCTGGTCATTTAGAGAAAAAGACACATATTTAAATGACCATCTTGTATATATGATTCTTGGTATCTATATTTAAGGTGGAAGACATTTTAGAGATCATCTAGTCTAGCCAGCTCTGTTTACAGGTAAGAATTCTGAGGCCCAGACACGTAGTAAGCAGATCCGGGGTTTTGACCTAGATCTTACTAGTTCTAAATGAGTTTTCTTCATATTAAACTATTTTGCCTCCAAGGTTGGACTTTTGGTTAGTCATAGAGGTAGAACCAGCGTAAAGATTTTGTCCCGTTCACTTTTACTAGATGCGTCCCCAACCCTGCTTAATCTCAATGCCTTCCCTCTGTTATGTTCCTACTTATGCTGCATAGAGCTTGCTTTGTATGTATTTGTTTGTAGGTTAGATTGTAAGCTACTGGAAGGCAGTGTGTTATGCTTCTTTTTGTGTCCCCAGTGCCTAGCACAGTGACACAGACTGGGTGCCATCAATAAGGGTTTATTGATGAACTAATTGATGATTCTTCTTAGTTAAATAAGTAAATAATAAATATATTATTCTTATTTAAATAACTGACATTTACACATCAGATAAAGGTTTGCAAAATGCTTTTTATATACATTATCTCTTTTGATCTTTCATAACCTTGTGAAGTGATTGCTACAGATATTATTATTTCCTTTTCAGCAAGCCAGAAATCTGAGGTTTAAAGTGATTAAGTAACTTGCCAGTGTTCACTCTTCCAGTAAGAGCCAGAAGCTGGATTTGAACTCGGGTCTCTCTTGATTTGTTCTCCTTTGCCAGGCTACCTCATTACCTTACTCTATAGAATAATAATACCTTATATTTTTAATGCCCTAGCAAATTTATTGTGCAATTTTTATCATGTAGATTGTTCCTGTATCCCATCTGTCTCCTTTCTCTCAGTAATAGTAATTAAAGCTGACATAGTGCTCTGAAGTTTACGTGCATTATCTCATTTAAGTCTCAGAAATCTTTGAGGTAGACAGTGTAAGTATCATATCCATTTTACAGATGAGGGTTTTGAGGCACATGAGGAGGTTGAGTAACTTGCCCAAAGTTAAAAAGACTAGTAAATGTTATTTATCGTTGTTCATTTGTATCTAACTCCTCATGACAGCATTTGGGGTGGTTTCCCATTTTCTTCTCCAGCTTATTTTACAGATGAGGCAGCACAGCAAATTGGGTTAAGTGACTTGCCCAAGGTCACACAGCTAAGTAACTGTCTGAGGCCAAATTCCAGCTCAGGTCTTCTTAATTCAAGGCCCAGCACTCTACTGCCCTACCTAGCTTTCCTTAATAAATGGTATAGATAGATCCCAAAACAGAATCCTCTCACTCCATGTCCAGTGTCTGTGTTTTTTCCCCTCCTCTCCTTTTTTGTTTACCTTCCTTCCAGCTTTTCTGCCCATCTTTTTTTATTTCTTCTCTTCAATCAATATGTTGTATATGGTCATTATCATATACATATTCTGACTGGTAGCCTAGATTTTTGTCATATAGGTAATTTTCCTTATTACCCTAATATTTGTTTAGACATGGTAAGTTTTTGATGAGGATTATTGTGTGTAATCTCTGTGAATAATTCATTCATTTTCTTTAAGGGAAATGAATGTTTGAATGGACGTATATTTGATTTTGTTTGCATGAGTTTGCCTTTTTTAGGAAGTAGATTAATACTTTTGAATTAGGGGAAATTAGAGGGCTATCCATTGAATATGATGGTACTTATTTACAGTTGAAACTTAGTTTACAATAGTTTTCCTCTGCTTTTGCTATTTCAGGTGCTTACTGCCATTCTCCATATGGTTCGCTTAGAACATGCCTGAACGTAGTCATACTGGGAACATCTTTTGCCTTTGGAGAGGGAAAATATCACTTGAAAAAGAAGAGATAAAACAGTTGCTCTTCAAAACTGCATGATCCAAAGCACAACTCTACCTGCCACTGTTGGACAAAAGCTTGCCCTTTTCCCCTTCGCAGCTAATGGTGCAGTTGTACAGATGGATCGCAACAGAGAGGCAGAAATGGAATTGAGAAGAGCCTCTAGTCCTAGCAGAGCAAATAAGAGCCATGAGGTGGATGGAGATAGGTCCCTGTGCCACAGCTGTTGTATCTGTGGCAAAAGCTTCCCCTTTCAGAGCTCCCTTTCACAACACATGAGAAAGCACACGGGGGAGAAGCCATACAAATGTCCTTACTGTGACCACAGAGCTTCCCAGAAAGGTAACTTGAAGATTCACATTCGGAGCCATCGTACAGGAACTCTGAGCCAAGGACATGAATCTGAGATGGGAGAGGCACAGCTTGGAGAGATGGGAGTGTCTGAAGGCCTTGATGGCTGTACTAGTCCCACCAAGAGCACCTCAGCCTGCAACAAGATACTGAATGGGGCTACCCAGATGGAAAACAGCAAAATCTTGCTGAGAAGCAGCAAGAAAGATGCAGGGCCTGATGCCCCTGCTGCTGCTGAAGAGGACAAGGTCTCCACGTTCCAGTGCACATTCTGCAAAACCAAGTTTGAGAGGAAGAAAGACCTTGAACAGCACATACACCAGGTCCACAAGCCATACAAATGCAGGCTGTGCAATTATATGACCTTGAGAGCGGAGACCCTACTGAACCACATTGAAAAGGACCATATCACAGCTCAGATTCCAAATGGGGAGGCCTATGTGGAGAATGGCAAGACTGAGCTCAGCCCTGGGGAATTTCCTTGTGAAGTCTGTGGTCAGGCATTTAGTCAGACCTGGTTCCTTAAAGCTCACATGAAGAAGCACAGGGGCTCGTTTGACCATGGATGCCACATTTGTGGCAGGAGATTCAAAGAGCCTTGGTTTCTCAAAAATCACATGAAATCTCACGGCCCCAAAACTGGGAACAAAAACAAACCAAAAAGTGATTTGGATCCCATAGCTACTATCAATAATGTGGTTCAGGAAGAAACTATTGTGACTGGCTTGTCTCTCTATGAAGTCTGCATCAAGTGTGGAAACTTGTTTACAAACCTTGAGAGCTTAAAGGTCCATAATGCTGTACACCGCAAGGTGGAAGGGAGCCGGACCCCAGACAAAACCCAAGGGTTAGTGCCTGGAAGCCTGGACCCATCTGAAACGCAGCAGTTTTTCTTACAGTGCCTGAATTTGAGACCCTCCGGAGGGGGAGATAAAGTTATGAGTGGGCAGTCTGGAAAAAGAGTAGCAGAACTGGATCCTGTCAACAGTTACCAGGCTTGGCAGTTGGCCACCAAAGGAAAAGTAGCAGAACCCTCAGAATACCTGAAGTACGGAGGGTGGGATGAAACCTTGGCCGATGCAGATGTCACCTATGACAAGGACAAGAGGGAGTACATCCTTGTGAGCCAGGAGAAGCGCAAGCGGGAGCAGGATTCCCACACTTCCAGCAGTTCCAAGAGGAAGACGTTTTCAGGAGGGCGCTCCGATAAGAATGGAGGCGTCCAGCTGGGAGACAGCTGCTTTGTGGTTCAGGGCGACACTGATTATAGGCCATCTTCCCGCCAGAGCCGCCGGGCAGCCCAGAATAATAAGTCAACTGAGTGCTTTGAATGTGGAAAGATTTTCCGCACATACCACCAAATGGTGCTCCATTCCAGGGTACATCGGAAAGATCGCCGGACCTGCAGTGAGAGTGGGGCCACGGCGCAGAGAGAAAGGTACGGCTCCACCAGTGAAGGGGACTCAGGTTCTACCAGCCAGCCCAGCAGTCCTGGGTCTGCCTCAGCTCCTGAGGACTCACTGACCTCTGGGATGGGAGAGGAGGGTGCTGATGACAGCTTTGAGGAAGGAGCCCCAGAGTCATTACCAGGTAAGGCCTCATATTTATTTAATTTTCTGTTAACTCTGCTCAGTATATGCATGCCCTCACAAATGTATTTTGTTCTTCTTGCTTATTTCTCTGTTCCTTTTGATTAATTAGCTCTTGTCTTTTTGCATAAATTACCCTTCGTGGCACTTTTCTGCTGGTGTTCTCTCCTGGGCAACTGTAACTCTTCAGCTCGGGAAGGAGCTTCTTTCACACTTGAAAGATTCATGCCTTTCTTCTTGATATTCTACCCTTCTTCACTTCTTTCCTTCCCCAACCTCTCAGCACATAATCACTATCTCCCTCCGTCCTTTCAAACTTATACAGATGCATTAAATAAAAACTCTAAACTCTTATGGAGCTATAATTAATCTCCTTGGATTAAACCAGTCCTCTGGGTCCAATGCTTGTTAACTGGAACAGATTACTTTCCAAGTAGTAGCTAAATATTTAAAGAAGCATTGTAAACTTCTCTGGTTTAATTTGTCTCCTTTCTTCTCCATCATTTTCCAATTTTAGTTAATTATTCTTCAGGAGTAGAAAGTAGCATTTTAGTTGTTGAACTGGACTTAGCCACTTCGTTAGCTATATAGTGTTCTCAAACAACAAAACAAATAATAAATTTTGTCATTTCTAAAATCTGAAAATAAAATTATATAGTCTGAAGTGCACTCATATAGTCATGCAAATGTTATGTAGTGAATATTACATGTGTTATTAATTCCATCTGTAAATGATGTTTGCATTGGTTATTTGTGCAGAGTACAATCTTCTAAAGAGTAAGGGTTTGCAATAGATATTATTCATATGCCTTTATTATGAAGGCATATTCTGTAGCTAAGTTGTTGCAGAAATTATTTGGGACCACTCTACCAGTTATGAGTTCCCATTTTCCTTATCAATAAAGAGAAGAAATAGTGGTTCTCCCCAAATTAAAATAAAAGTGGTGATGGCATTTTATATTTTTTATAGTTTACAAACTGCATTCTAATATACATACATCTAATTTGATGTAATATATACATACTCTAATACATAGATAATCTACATACATAATCTATATACATAATCTAATTTGATACTCAAAACTTCTAAGCTAGGCAGGGTCAGGATTATGATTACGACCCCCATTTTTAAGTCAGGAAAACTGAGGTAGGGCAATATGTGTGCATATACACACATATACATGTATCTACACATGTAAAATAAGGTGCAGCATCAATCATATAAATAATACATGATAATATATGATATATAGTTTCTACATTTTCTATGTTCATTTCCTACTCATGAATTCTGTGGCAAAGGAGAGTAAGCATAATGCCTTTTGACATTACAATGTTCATTCAAGGAGGTAAATCATGGCTTCTCACCCAGTTAATTGGCACTTTGAAGCTTGACCTGTTTAATCAAGAGCTGTCAGCTGCCACTGTGTTCCCCTTCCCATGGTTTTTGTTCATCCTCCACCAGCATCCCATACTTAATGACTCTTTAAAAAATTTTAAAAACAAAATTTTTTAAATTAAAATTTTTTTCTTACTGACTTTCAATGAAAATTCTTTTCTTACTACTCTATCTTCTCCTCTCACCCCAGCAATCTCATTTTAAGACTGTCTTCAGCAGAAGAGCTATACTTTGAAAAATGTTGTTTCATACCTTCTAGAACATTGACCTTTCATGCAGAAGATTGTTATTTTGAGAACATTAAATGACACCCGATGTCCTTTAAAGAGTTAACATGCCACACCTGAATGAACGCTTAATCCTCAGACAATATTTTGAGCAGTCTGTTCATGATAGACTACCTATACTTCCTTAGTATTAAAAGCATTGGCTTGTTTCTTCTCTTGGCTCCTTATCATTACAGCTGCAAATTGTTTGAAAAAAAAAAAAAAGAAAAACCTAATGCTTTAGGTTGAACAGCAGTTTTACTCATCATGATTATAACAGGCATGACCCTTAAGGAGGAACACCAGGAAACTGGATTTCTGGAGGTACAGTGGCAGTACCTCATTCATGCTTTGAAACAGGAGAAAGCAGCAGATTAAGCCAAGCTGAATACATAGGAGGATCTTGGAAAACAAAAGGAGTTGCTTTGATTGGCATGGCTATCTTAAAATTCCACAACTTCCCTATTCAAGGACTGGAATAATTAATGGAAAGAGCATAGCTTGCAAGGAATTCTTGCACAGGGCTTAAGCTGTCAAATTAGAAATGACTTGTCAGCCCTGGGAATCCTAAATCAAGGAAGCTTGAAGAAGGAAGGTCATTGTAGCCATTGTGGAAATGATCCTGGTCGTGAGTGATCTTGGCTGTCTTTAGGTAGAAATCACAAGTTCCTCATTTAGGAATACAGATCACTTGTTCTCATACCACTTGAAATGTGTAAAAATAGTAAAGGATAGGAAGAGTCAGAGAGTGAGAAAACCAGGGTGATGAAATGTAACAAATGATCTGGGTCTTGTTAATATATTCAAGTTATTAGGAACTCTTTTCTGATTTGAGTTCCTATGAAGACAGATTAAGTAGGTACTTCATTGGGAATTTGGTTTGCCAAAAAATATCGAATTATTATTAGCATCAATAAAAATAATATCTAAAATTTGAATAGTGCTTTAGGTTTTGTGAAGTGCTTTGAATGTATGATCTCATTTGATGAGGTGTGTTCATTGGAGTTGTCTAGTACAACAAGAAGTGTGCATTCTGAGCTTTTAATGTTTTTTTAGGGGTTTAATTCTTAGCTTTCATTTTTCCCTGACAACTACAGACTTTCTTGGATTCCTTCCAGTAAAGTTGAACCTAATTTTTCAGAGCAGAATTGGATAAAAATGTCAGGTTAATGCTAATCTCTTTTAGCATTGTTTTGTTTTTAACTTTGAGAGTTCAATTTATCATTGGAGAAAAATTACCATTTGACTGTTTTATACCATTAAAAAAGTCAGAGGATTAGTAGTAATCCGGCCAATGGAATTTAAATACTAGAAATTAGTAAAAGCAAAGAGTTTTCACTGTAATTTAGGATTTATGTTGTTTGTATTTTCTTCATATAAGAATGGTGGTTAGAACTGTTATTTACCGTTTGAAGAAGTTACACATTTTAGTTTGGTCTTGATGTAGACTAACAGGCCCTTTACACATATAATGTAAACTATAGAAATGAGAGGAAATAGAATATTGTGGGTTAGATTATAACTCATGAAATAAACTCATTGTGCTATTTATAACATTGAAAAGCATTATTGCCTGCTAACGTTGCCTTTTCCCATTTAAAGGGCTGGCTATTTTTGCTTACAAATGGACACTTTTTGCGGGTGGGGGAAGCAGAACTAGACTTATTACTCTTTATGAGAGTACTTGGGGAATATTAAATCACAGATTCATAAAGCTGCTTTGAAGCAAAGAATACTTAATATACTGATTTAACGACTGTGAAAAGAGTCAAAGAGGTTGTGTGATTTGGACAAGTCCTTAGAAGAAACCACTTTGTAGATGAAACTCCCAATTTTTCCAGGTTTGTTTTTCAGACCCTCTTTGTGCCCTGCTTTTCTTCAAAGAACATATGCTGACTTCTAAGAATGCTCCTAATGTCGCTTAACACTTTAAACATTAAAGTTATCTTTGGTTAATCCTCACAGCCCTCCTCTAAGTTGACTGATGAGAGCTTTTCTTGCTAGAGAAATTCAAATCAACAGACATTTATTAAACACACATAAAGAAATGGAATCCCAAAGAATTAATCTTAAAAAGTTATAGCAGTGATCTTGAGGGAATTACTATTTGCATCTTGTGACAACTGCCCAGAAAGTCATGATTGTATTATAATTTTTATTTTCTGTCTTTGGATGTTTCTTTGACCTTTACTTAATTTCGCATTTTCCCTTGCATAAAGTTGTAGCTTGTAATATCTTAGATTAACTGAAAAAAATAATATATTTGTTACAGAAACATGATTCTAGAAATCACTGCCTGGTACTTGAGAAAGTTTAAAGAATTAGAATGCATATTTTTTTTTTCTCTAACCTTGCTGGCAAGTATAGAGATCAACAGAAGGAACAACACAAAAATAGTATTTTAAGGCCATCCTCTGTGAATTTCCCTACTCCACATCCCCAGCTCCTTTACACCATTACTCATTCTGTCCTCATTTGTGTCTGGGGAAGAGGTAGGTAGACCTTTTCTTTGGCAAGGCCAGCCCTCCTCTGTGCGTCTTTGAGCCTGACTCCTCTGTAAGCTTCCCCCTATTTTATCACTTCTTTCTTTCATCTCTAATCTCTCTATATTTGCTGAGTTCTTCTGGGCTACCTACAAATATACCTAAAGTCCTTTAAAAAAGCAAAACAAAACCGAAAACTAAAATCGTTTATTTTCCTACCATTTTCTCAAACTTCCTTCTTTTCACAAACTCCAAGAAAAAGTGTAATCTGCATTCATTTCTTTAATTTCCTTTAATGTCATCTAAATTCTTAACTCTTTGCAGTCTAACTTCTCACCACACCACTCAATCAAAACTGCTCTCTATTTTTAAATTTTAATTTATGAAAATAAGACAAGCATTTCCATAACATAGGATAATAAAGATTATTGCACATGAAACTGCAAATCTATTGCTATTTCTTTTAAATATGTAATAAAGTTATCATATAAATTTATTTTTCTCTCTCCCCACCCTAGAGATAGCTACCATTAGACAAATAAGTATATGTATTTAAAATTATTCTATACATACGGTTATTAGTTCTTTCATTGACTTTTAAGAAGACTAGTTCCAACATACCTAACTTTTATTAATAACCATTTAAACTCCTTAAAATGGAATTATTATAAGCCACTTCTTATTAAGAATCTTGTGTCTTATGAGAATTGATACTATTTTTTTTCTAACAAATGTCTTCTATCTTTATTTGGAGATTTGAGGAGAATAATTTTAAGGAGAATGAAATTCCAGATACTCCCTAGTTTTTATTTGGCGTAATCGTAGTATGATGTAATGTTGATATGTATAGTAAAAAAGGCCTAGAAATTAGAAGAGCTGAATGATGAACTTGGAAAGGATATATATTTGTTTAAAAGAGACAAACTGGTTATTTGCAGAAATTCTTCTTCACATTCTTACTTTTACTACACTAATTGCTCCAAGCAATTTCATATTTTCTTCATTAATTTAATCCTTATCTTTTGAATATAAACCTGCCTCAGTTTGAGAGTATATTTTGTGTTGCAGTGCACATAGGTTGTACTGATTTTCTTATGCATTTCCCAGGACACAGTAATGTTCTCCAAAACAGTTTTATTAAGGAAAGAACCTTAGTTCTCAATCTGATGTTGATTGGGAGGGGTTATGTCTATTTATTTTTGGTACTTGAACTCTCAGAGTTGAGGAAGCTTAGGTGTTTTCCTTTTACATATTCCTTAGAGTTTACTTCACTTTAGAGAAGAGGTATCTGTGCCTAAGTATCTTCTCCCCATTGTGCTGTTAGGGATGTCCTTTAATGACACCAGGCACCTGCGCAGAGCAAGCTTAGAGGCTTGGGATTTAGACTTCAGTGTTATTAGAATCTGAGACACTGAGTGGGTTGCTGTTTAGTAATTTGTTCAGATGTTGGATTGTAGGATTTTTATTCTCATTAAATTTCTTCACCAGTGACTGCACAGAAGAAGCTAGAGAAATAATTCTATAAAGGGAAGTGTTGTAAACACTGAAGAGGATAGAAAAAAAATAATAAAATGAGAAAAAGTTCAAAGTATAGGCAGGAAATAACAAAATGGCAGTTTAACATCATGAAGAAAAACAACCACATCTGGGAAAAATTTAGTCCTAAACATTGATACTTTGTGGGGGAGAGATATCAAAAGTTATAGTGTTAAAAAATGTGCATAAGAGAGTATCAGTGTATAACTTAATACCTTTTTAAAGGATTGTGTGTTTTTTTGTCCATCATTCTCGAAGAGGACCATGACATCAAGATGACATGACTTGCATTTGACTTTGATTTGAGTGAGGGAGGGCTGTTCAAGGTCACCAGCCTCACTGCTCCTCCAGAGCCATCTGAATCCAGTGACCAGATATTCATCAGGATGACTGGAGATAACCCAGGATGCAATGTGAGACCCTGGCCCTTTCAGGCTAAGGTCTTATCACATTCCCACTTTGAGTAAGATACACTCATTCAAAGAATAGGGCTCTTTAAGTAGTTGCTCAAGGGAGATAAGTGACTTGTGCAGGGTCGCACAGCTAGTGTCTGAGGCAGGATTTGAACTCCAGTCTTCCCATCTCCAGTCCCAGCACTTTATCCATTGTGTCACCTTGCTGCCTATACTCTGTTTTTCCCTATCTGCTGTTGAGAAAGCTTGAACAAACATTAAATATTTATTTGATAAATTCTGGCAGGATTATCCAAAGCAAAATAAATACTTAATTTATATAATCCTATTTTCTCTCATCTCATACAGTCTTTGACGTTTACTTATGCAAGGGTCCAAAGAAATTAAAGTCAGATAGTGTTCTAGCTAGAACTGGAAATCTGATTTCTTGACAGCCAGGATAGTGCTCTTATATCTTGCTGTCTCCCTTCTTAAAGAAGTCAGAAAGATCATAGTTGTTTAGAGTACAAGTAATGTGATGTAAGGTTAAAGGTGCCAAAATAATGTTGGCTCCTTCAGCTCATTTTCTGATAGGATAAGCTTTTCCTTGTTACTTTCTGGTAGTCAATTTTGTTATCTTTCTGTTTAAGTGGACATGTTCCCTCCTTTTTCACCAAGAAAATATGTAAGCTTGGAGCAGACTGGGATAGCAGACTGCAAATATCACATGTCCTAGAAGTGAGAAAAGCAGGGCTCAAGTCCTGATTTTCTTGCATGGACAAGTTGCTTAGCCACTCTGAGCTTCAGCCCTCCTTTGTAGAATGAGGCTACTAGAACATGGGTTATCTATCTTGATAAGTCGTAAGGATCCAATAGGATAACAGGAGTATGAGCTATTTTTAAAATGGGTTATTGTACTCAATGCTCTCAGCTCCAAAATTCTGTTGTTTGTGACACAAGCCAAGGATCCCTTTTTTGAAAGTAGCATTTATTAGAAGTGACTGAGAATAACAAATATAAGGTTTTGCGAGACGTGGGGCTTTGCAGAGGGATGATAAGGTAGGTAAGGTGCATGATCCTATTCTAATATCATCCATGTCTGATCAGCTGGAAGAAAGACAGAAAGCAGCTGGGAATATAACCAGTGGTTTTGTTGAGTGCAGGTGTTGCTAAGGGACAGGGCTCTAAGTACTGAAGCTTGATGTCGGCTGGGAGTTGGCTGACAGTAGAGGGTGTGGTTAGAAAATGGCTCTGCAATGGCATAATTTAGGCAGCTGACGGAAATAGTTCATTCACAGCCTGGGAGATAGGACCATTATATAGTTAACTGCCTTTCAGAGATCACAGAGAATATTTTTTGTGTCATTGCTTTGCTCAGGAAAATAGTCATCTTTTTATTTTGTTTTGTTTTGTTTTTAAATATTCCTTTAGCATCTGGGGTGCTATGTGATCACTTCCCTATTTGGGTACGTGTGTGCATTCCCACACACGTGTGAGAGTAGACATAGTAAGTAACAATGTAAAATGAGGGTTTCTGTTATAATTATGATGAAGAACTGTTGTGAGAAATGATTCATGTGCTGGGATATAAATTTTGTATAGTAGTGTCTTGGAAAAAACCAAACAAACCGGTAGTCACGTTATGCTGGTAGCTTAACATTTGAACAACGTAATGTTTAATATTTGTGTTCATAAGGTGTTTTTTTAATGATGGAAGTGCTATAGCAATGCAAAATGATATTTCAGGTGCCCTTTATATCTCATTTAGTTTGAATATTTCACTGTATATTTATGACATCCCTCGGTGGCTTCTTTCTCCTGAGTTTCTTGGGCATGTTTTAGCATTTAGAGATCTGATCCCATAAAGAATGTGATTTTCACCATTTCTGACTCTGCATATCCCTGTGTTATTACCATTGTGGTGCTTGGTGACATTTACTTTTTCTCTGGGGTATTAGTATAGGACCAGTGATGCTATGGAAAAGGACAAAAAAAAAAGTGTTAAATCCATTTCTACACTTAACTTGTACCTCTGATACCAAAGACAGTTTGGACCTTGTAAAGTCATATGGTCTAAGAAGGTCACTCAAATATTTTTTCTTCTGCATGTCAATGAGTTTTCACAATCTTTCTGTGAGTTCTCATAATCTTTACCTCCTACGAAGTTAAGTAACCTTGGGAAGTATCATAGGTTCTTATATTAGAGCATGATGCAATAAATGAATCACTAAACTTTGGTTAGGTGTCTGATTTTAGCGCAGGAATACAAAAAGAAGTAAAAACAAAAATTCCCTGCCCTCAAGGAACTTAGAGTCTAATGGAGGAGACTGCATACAGACAAATATATACAAGGTAAACTATATATAGGATGAACAGGAAATTAACAGCAGGAAGGCCTAGAATTATGGGGGTAAAAGCTTCCCGTAAAAGATGGGATTTAAATGGGACTTAAAGGAAGCCAGGGGAGGTAGTAGGTGGAACTGAAGAGAGAGCATTTTAGGTATGGTACAGAAAACAAAGGGGAATGAAGCTGTTTTAAGTGAGATCTTTTATTTCTCTTCATATATGAGGAGACCATCTGTAAATCAGTGGGAAAAAAATGTTGAAAGCCACTGGGCAACAAGAGACATCATTTGTGGGGTGTGATAAACACTGTAGAATGAATGTTGGCATTCCTTATAGGAATTAAGTTGCCATGAGCAAAGTTATGAATGTCTGTAAAAGGTAAGGCCCAGCATTTATTGACCCAATAGACAGACCTCTACAACTTTCACTATCCATAGTGTGCTGTTTCTGAGCCAGCTGGTAACACAATATATATCCAGAGAGGGTTCTCAAAAATATCCCTTTTATTTAAATCCTAGAGCCAGGGTTCTTAATCTTTTTTTGTCTTGGATCCTGTTGGCAGGTGAAATCTATCAGCCTTTTCTCAGAATAATGCTTTTAAATAGATAAAAAATATGGGATCACAAATATTGCATATATTGAATATCAAATTTACAGTATATTCTGTTATCACAATATTTAAAAAATAAATAAGTTCAAGGTTCCCAGTCTAAGAACCTCTGATCTAGACTCTAAAGGTTTTGAAAACCACATATTCTTCTGTTGTGGTCCTAGCTCTGGTCACTGGTCTGATTGTCCGAGCCCATTTGCTGTATGAAATTTATAGTGATCGGTAGGGAGCCGTACACAGAAATGAAGAACTTGATTCTCATTAATCTCATATTCCTTCATCCTGTGTCAGATTGCTTTGGTCAGTTGGTTGGATATTTTAAAGAAATCTCTTAAATATTATTTGATTTGCATCCTTCTAGAATGAGTTTTCATGTTGGGAGTAAGTTTGCTGTGGTGAATTATTTAATAGACTTAGACTTTCAGCTTTCAAGCACTTAAAGTTTTATTCAGTGAGTATGCCCTTTTATTGTTCAGTCTTCCCTGGAATATGCTCTTAATTTTTCATTTGTTAATTTAAATATTTTCTACTTGGATGATTCCTAGATAATTTGTACTGGGATTAATCTAGGTTTGTAGATTTATGAGCACTTTCTGTGCTTATGAGCTAATTCAATGCATCCATATTTGTTTGCATAAAACTTAGTATATTATTCCCAATTATTTCTTTAGATTCATCTTTTACTGTACTTAATGCTAGTAATGTTTGTTTCTGGATGAATGTATGAAGAATACCAATTTTATTATTGAGACTTGTACTCTTATTTTATGCATATTCTTACTATACCAATTCAAATTTGAGAAATATTTATTAAGGCCTTCTGCGTTCAAGGCACTATTAATCCATTTAGAGGATTTCCACTCTACTGCTCTACTCTGTTTGCAAAGAAAACCAGTGATTTGAAAGAGGTTTGTCCTAGATTAGGAAGACATTTGGGCTGTTTTGTGCCAGATGCATTCCAGTAAAAACATGTGTGATCTGAATATTATTCTAGTTCTTTCTGCCAAATACAGAATAATTATTTGAGCGCTGAAAATACGCTGATATCTTCCAAATGTTCTATGGTTACTGTTTCCTATTGAATATCAAATTTAGTTATTGAAGTATGTTTTAAATAATGATGTCAGTGGCAATAGATAGAGATATTTGTGCTTGATAACTTGGAGAAAAACCAATTACAAAGTTTGCCTATTTGGGCCTCTTAACTTGCTAGTCTCTGATTAGGATGGTATGTATTTTGTGAATTAACTGAATTCTTACTATGTATTGAACATTGCATTAGAGTATAGTTGGAGGGATAAGGAATACAAAAAAAATGCCTAATTTGCCTGAATATTTAATGACATTGAAGATAAAATAACTAATTTTCAAAGAGAAAAAGTCAGAATCAAAAAACTTTTTTTTATTGAACATCAAATATCATTCATTGATATTATTTATATTATCAGTTAAAAAAGACCTGTCCCCAAATCTCTCTGGTACAGTTGTCTGCAGAACTATGATTCAAGTTGTCATATTTCCTGAAATTCTGCCAATTGGATGTATTTATTTGGATAGATAAGCACACTATTTCAAAATGCAAATACCTCTGGGAACAGAAATAGTCATTTGTACCTTAGCAGAAATTATTTTAATCATAATTGCTTTTCTCAGCTCTTAACTTGTGTCAGTTTAATAAAGGAAAGATGGGAGACGATAAAGGGTAATTTTTGTATCTTGGGGCATTTCTGGTGAAGACAGGTCAGTGTAAGGCTCCGGTCCTCATTCTTCATACAGGTGTGTGTGAAGGGCCTAGGACAGCTAGGAGGCATCATGAAATGGCATTTCTCCCAGGGGAGATGAGTAGAAAGGATACCATGAATGGGAACAGGAGGGGGGAAAGGAGTTAGAAGGTGATGTCATGGAAGACATACTGCACTCACTTCTATTTAACCTAGCAAACATTTATTAAGGACCTATTCTGGGGACAGCACTGTTGTAGGTGGTGGGTGAGATGCAAAGATTATAGATAAGATATTTTGTTTAGAGATGCCTCTCCATTGCATCTGGCTGATTGTTTCTGAAATATCTTAAAGAAAACAGTGGGCAGAGATTCATGCGCTCTTCCTCTGCCATCTGTCCTGTGTCCCTTCACCTAGAGTAGATTTTTTCTTTCTTTTTAAAATTATTTTATTTGTTTTCAGTGTTCCACAAGCACTTCCATATGTCTTAGATTTTTTTCCCCTCCCTCCCCACTCCCTTAGATGGTGTGCAGTCTTGTATAGTTCTACCATACATTCCTGTTAAATATATTTTCACCTTAGTCGTGTTGCATAGAAGAATTAAAATGAATGGGAGAAACCATAAACCAAAACAAAGCAAACCATAATACAAGAGAAAATGCTCTGCTTCATTCTGCGGTCCAGTTCCATAGTTCTTTCTCTGAATGTGGATGGCATTTTGCCTCAAGAGACAGTTGGGAGTTTTTAAGATCCTTCCATCGCTGTGAAGGACTAAGTCTACCAGAAAAGTTCCTCACACACTGTGGTCGTTACTGCGTACAAAGTTTTCCTGGTTCTGCTCCTCAACTCAGCATCAGTTCATATAAGTCTTTCCAGGCCTCTCTGAAGTCTTCCCGTTCATCCTTTTTTTGGAGCACGATAGTGCTCTAAATATTACATTCGTACACCACAAGTTATTCAGCCATTCCCCAATTGATGGGCATACCCTCAATTTCTAGTTCTTGGCCACCACAGAAAGAACTGCTATAAAATTTTTTGTACATGTGGGACCCTTCCCCATTTCTATGGTTCTTTGGGGTGGAGTCTCAGAAACGATAGTGCCGGGTTAAAGGGCATGCACATTTTTGTAGCCCTTTGGGCAGAGTTCCAAATTGCTCTCCAGCACGGTTGGATCAGCTCGCAGCTCCACCAACGATGAGTCAGCGTTCCAACTCTGCCATATCTTCTCCAGCATTGATCATCTTCCTGTTTTTTTATGTTAGCCAGTCTGATAGGTGTGGTGTGGTGCCTTGGAGTTGTTTTGATTTGCATCTCTCTAATCAACAGTGATTTAGAGCACTTTTTAATATAACTATAGATATCTTTAATTTCTTCCTCTGAAAACTGCCTGTTCATGTCCTTTGACTTCTTGCCTCGCAGTGGAATCTGTTAGGCAAAGGATAGGGACATTTTTGTGACTTCCCTCATGTAATTCCAAAGCATCTTCTAGAATGTTTAGACCAAATCACAGATCTTTGAACAGTGCATTGTAGAGCCAGCTTTCTACGCCTCCGTCAATATCTGTGAGAGGCAAAAGCCTGGAGTTGTTTTAATTTGTGAAGAATAATAAATAGGTAGGAATAGCAATCATAGCTAGAATTTACATAGCACTCCAGGCTTGAAAAAACCTATGCATGTCACCTCATCTGATCCTCAAAACAACTCTGTGAGGTAGGGGCCGAATATTATTCCCCTTTTTACAGATGAGGAAACTGAGGCTAGGAGGGAGTAAATGACTTGCTTAGGCTAACACAGCTGGTAAGTGTTTGAGGCAGGATTTGATCTCAGGTCTTCCTGGCACCATGTCCAGTGCTCTCTGTTCACTGGGAACACCCTGCTGCCTCTATTTGTCTTATTACTGACTTGAAACATTCTTTCATATTATTATTAAATATTTTGCAATTCCAATTGTTCATTAATATAATTTGAAGCCCTGTGAGGGACTCTTATTTTAAAAGTAATATTTTCTTTACCAAAAGAATGCTTGCCTTACATTGGGACAAATGGGAAGGAAGTACAGTTCCTGTTCCTATGCCTTTATAATGTAATTAAGGGAAAGACCAGCCTTGAAATGTTAAAAAAAAAAACAATTTATAATGTTGCCAAAATAATAAATAAGTGAACAAAAATTAATAAAATAAAACATCAGAAAAGGTAGCATAATGTCTCTATGTGGTAAAGACTATAGACCACATCTAAATCAATATAATGATAGCTGAAATTTAAGCAGTGCTTTACGGTCTGCTAAAGGCTTTATAGACATCATCATACTTGATTGTCATAATTACAGCAACTCTGTTACTTAAATATTGCTGTTACTGTCTTCATTCTATAGATGATAAAACCTCTTCTACCCCCTTTAATGATAGTGCTTTCCCTCTGAAATTGTCTCCAAGCTGTTCTGTATAGAATCTTGTTTCGAATTCTGTGTTGCATGTTGGTTCCTACCATAGATTGTGAGCTCCTTGGGAGAAGAGACTGTTTTCAGTTTTTACTGTATCTCTAATATCTAGCGCAGAGCCTGGCACATATCAAATACTTCATAAACATTGGTTGACTTGACTTAGGATGGGGCAACCGTGGTTCAGAGATGGTGAGTGAGGTGGCTATAGTCACACAGCTAGTAAAAATTAGATCAGTACAAAGTAACATACTAAATAGATCATAATATTTTCTTTGACCATGTCATAAATTTATAGAATTCTGTCCTAATATGTAGCAAGTCAGTGGAGGTTTAAAATTTAAACTGTCTTGGTGTGGGTTAAGTAATTGGATTGTCAACTAAGAAGCCTAAGTTTGACGTTGAAGTTAGGGTCATGTTTTATGTCTAAGTCTCAGTTATGTTTCATTTGCTTTGAGAATAACCTTTACTTTTAGTGTCTTTTAAATGATTCCCAAATAATTGGTGTTAAATGATTTGTAGTTAATATTTTGATATGAGAATAGAAATAGTTACTGGCTTTATAAATTTTCATTTTTTTGGATGTGTAGTAGGCAGTGATAGAAAGATATGGGAAGAAGGAAGAATTATTATGGGGGAACTTATATTTGTCCTTTCAAACTAAGAAATATGGTACTTTGGCAATATAATGTTAGAAGCCAAGTATAAAATGCTGAAGACCTTTTCTAGTAATTCATTACGTATGCTTGATCTGTAGTGAAACTTGGAAAAAATAAATAAAAACCTGAAAAAGTAATTAAATAAATTTTGTTAGAAATACTTTTTAAAGATTCTGACCATCAAGGATAAAGGTTGTGTATTTTTTAAAAATGCATGGGATTTGAATGAAATGTTCAAGTCAGATATGTATGACATGACTTTTGCAAAGTCTATTATGTGGGAAAAAATATCTAAAATTTCAGTAACCAAGATAGTTGAGGGCACAGGGGGAGAGTACTGAAGAGGACACCTTAAAAGCACTTAGGTGCGAATTATAGAGACTGATTTAAAAGTCAGGGTAATAAAGAGGCATGACATTTACAAGTGTGCAAGGCTTACCTCCAACTTTGTGTAGATATTAAGTTCCTTGGTATTTGAGGGATAAACACTATGCTTTTATAGCATTTATTCACTATCCTGGGTCAGAATTTTTTACTTTATGTTTATGAGTTAGACCCCCATATTTATGGATGATCGTGAATGCTAATGAATGCTGTAAATATCTTCAGGATGTTCAGTTGAATCATTCTGAAGTACCTAGAGATAATAACCTTAGCTACATTCTTGTCTTTATTTACTCATGTTTCTTTTTGGATGGTTAGTTCAGTTGGCTTTCATTTTTCCCAAATTTCTTTGGTCTGATACACATTTTACAAGACATGTTGAGGGGTGAGAGGAGGAAGCATGCTTTACCACTGTCCCCTGGGACCATCACTTTTCAGCAGAAATCCACTTTTCTACATAAATGTCTATACCTTTCATTCTTAATTACATTAGATGATACGCATCTTATACATGTATATGTGTATATGTGTGAGTGTATACATATATACCTACACATAGATCTCAGCTGATTTTCTCAGCAGATAAATTTACATTTATACAGCTCACTGAGAGAACCTGTTGTATGTGTTTGTTGAAAAAGGCATTTTATTTGGGAGAATAGGTATTGTTCAGTTGTTTTCAGCTGTGTCCAACTCTTTGTGACCCCATTCGGATTTTTCTTGGCAACGATACTGGAGTGGTTTGCTGTTTCCTTCTCCTGCTCATTTTACGGATGAGGAGACTGAGGCAAACAGAGTCACACAGCTGTTAAATTTCTGAAGCCAGATTTGAACTCAGGATGATGAGGCTTCCTGACTCAAGGCCCAGTACACTATCTACTGAGCCACCTGGCTGCCCTTTGGGAGAACGAAATGGACTTTTAATCACTTCTTATGCAAAGTGTCTTGTACGTATGTTAATGTATAGAATTCTGTAATAGATGGAGCCAGTATGATAGAGTGAGAAGATAAGTAGGCTGGAGTCAAGAAAGATGCAAGTTCGCATTCTTCATCAGAAACTGAATACCTCTGTGACCATGAACTTACAAACGTGGCCTTTTTGAAAATGTAGTTATCACAGTGTAAAATTTTCTCTTGGTTCTGTTTACTTCCCTCTGCATCACTTCATGTAAACCTTCCCAGTTTTCTCAGCAAACATCCCTGTCTTTCTTTCTTACAACACAGCAATATTCTATTGCGTTCAGATAGCATATTTTCCTCAGCCGTTCCCCAGTTGTGAGCACCCCCTTCATTTCATCCTCTGCTGCTGTATTTTAGTGCATATGAGCCCTTTTCTGCTTTCTCTGTAGAACGGCGACATAATAACGTCCCTCCTCCTAGGACTGTTGAAAGCAGCAAAGATATATAATGCATGTAAAGTGTGGAGCTTAAAGTCATTTTAAGGTTTGCCAAGCACTTTACGTATCTTTTCGTTTGCTATTACTTTTCCTCCTCCTTCTCCTCCTCTCTTTTTCTTTTGTCTCTTCTTTCAGTCATTTTCTGAGTATTAATTCACCTAGCATATGCTTACCCACAGGGTTCACAATTGCCATGGTTTCCTACAGAGTCCAGAATGAAGGATATTCCAAACTTTTCTATTAGCAAATGAGATTATAAAATGAGATTATAAGTATTGGATTAAACCCCAGAGTACTGCAGATTTCTAAGTGAAATCCATAATAATTTACTTCATACTAAAAAAAAATTGATAAAAATGCTTATTCCCAGATTTTGATATGCAACTGGACAGACCACTCATTGATTTTCATTCCTCATTTTATTATCATCTTGGTCATATTCTTCTGTTGGGCATTGAAATGATCCTAGAGTTGAGTAGAGTTCTACATAACTAATTCTGGTTGGAGAAATGAGACATGATCATTTGACATTTGCCCAATGTTTTCTCCTAGTTCTGAACTGAATTTAGTGCATGGAGCTTTGCCCATTACTCTCAAGGAAAATGAAACATACTAAACAAGTACATCTGAAAATGAAGATCTGTTGCAAACCACTATTCTGGGAATCCTTTATTGTGTTTTCAGACTACTGAAGAATTACTGACATATATTCCATTAGCTGTAGTTGCCACAGAGCAGTTCTAAAATCCCTTCCAAGCTGAAGTCTTGCCCATTCTCTCTTCGACCCCCACCCCATACCAGGGGAATATGCAAACACAGATTTCAAATTTATTTTAAGAGATGGGTCTATAATTGAAATAGAAGACTTTCGTAAACCTGGTGTTACTTTGAGATAAGGCATTCGTGAGTCAGCTGAAGGCTCCAACTCCACCCGAGTGCATTTCAGAGGTGTGTGTTATCTCATAACAACATATGTCTTACCATGCATTATTGCTTAAATGGCATTTGTGGCAAGGTGCTGTCAGTGAAAATTAAGTAAGTAGTAGTGAGAAAAATGCAAGAAAGTCTTTGTGCTGTTTTCCCATCTCCAGAGCGACTTCTTGAACTTAAAGTTTAAAAAGTAACTTTTTCTTTCCCAGTTTGTAAAAAAAGCTTTGAATTTGCATTTAGAAAAAAAAAGACTCTGGGAGACAAGCATATTTGTTGTCATTTGAAAAGACTGAATGTAGATTATGTCCTGGGAATCGTTTCCTGATGAAGCATTTGAAGGGATTTACTAAATATGGGCATGATGCTCAGTGGTGAAATTGTTCAGTCCCCCAAACAGTACTCAGAAAATGAAATGTTTTGGGGTATACATCTTTGTGAAGATAGTGCAAGCAAAAAGAAATATACATATGGAATATATATAGGTATAGAAATATATATGGAATACCTCTCTTTCTATATATATATATATATATAAAAATGCTAAGTGGCAAGAAGAATAAATATTTAGAATTGTGGGACTGCATAGTACTTGGAGAGAACCTTCCGTCTTGTTTTACACAAAATTAAACTTAGTCACAGAGTCATTTACTTTTGTCCTTTAAGGTTTAAGTCCAGGCACTGTCTCCAAGGGATGAGAAACTTGTCTTTTCCCCCCTCCTTCCTTTCTCTGTCCTGTTTTGCTTCCTTGTCTATGTAAATGCTGTACCCTCCCCTAGGGGAATGGAAAGTCTGCATTGAGACCAAGGACTGCATTTCATTTTTCCCTTCTATCTCCTTTGCTTGCAGACAGGCAGGATGTTGTAGCTGATTGAGAGAGTTGCCCTTAGAATGAGGAAGGAAGGTTCAAGTTCTGCCACTTCACTTCTAGATGACTGTGGGCAAGTCATTGTACCTCCAGGCAGCTGTAGAAAAGGCGTTGACCTTCATTGTTAGAGGAAGTTCCTCCGTGGGAGCTCCTTCTATGGATGAAATCCAGGGTCTGGTTTCTGTTGCCTGGCTCTAGTGCCTAGCACTTCCTTAGAAGGCACTAAATAAAGCTCACTAAATCAAACTGAATCATTGTCAAAATGAGTAGAAAAGGACGTTGGCTTAAATAGCCTTTGTTATTTATGCATTCTAATATCTATTAGCTTATCTTCTGGAAGTTCTTTCTAATATCTAATCTCCAAACTATAATGCAAGTCAGGTTTTACTTGTCCTGCTTTGGGAGAAATGGAAAACTGCTGCTCATATTTTTTTCATATCTATATACATGGATACTATAATTAAACCATTCCTGATCGCACCCAGCATTCTCTTCTCCTGGCTAAATATCTTCATTTTTTTTTTTTTTGGGGGGGGGGTCTTTCTCCAAAGGGGCTGTTTTCTCAACACTTACATTGGAAGATTGTTCTCCTCACACATCTTGGTGACTAGATGTGACGCTCCAAAAACACCTTATCTATATAAAACAGCGTATTAACTTAGGATTTAATCATTTTCACAGTGGTGCCTGTTATTTTAATTAAAAACTGTTTATTTTCTGAAACCTATTTAGCTTATATAAAGTTAGTTTTTCTTTGACTTGGTGTTTTCTTTGCAATTTGATTTTATTAATTTCATCTAGTTGACATGCCCACTATCCAAGTTGTCATGGTAATCTTGAATTATAAGCTACTACCCAACTTGTCATCATTGGCAAATTTAATGATTTTATATACATCTGCACGCATGTGCATATTATGTATTATATGCATACATAAAACATATTTACAGCATAGGGTGTCACAAAATATTAGTGCAATTTTATGCTTTAATGGCTTTACCTGTGTCCATGCTAGTGGGATGCTGCACAAGCATAATTGAGTAAGTTCCACAAAGGTGGACCCTAGAATAAGTAGAGTTAGTGACACTATATATACACAGTATATATACTGCCGTGAGCATAAGATCATTTAAAATAAAAGAAATGAATTTAAAATATTTGAAAGTCCTGTATATACTAATTGATCTTTTAATTAAAATTTTAAAAGAAAACTAAGCCTTTTCCAAATCAGTATAACTGTACCATAGATGGACTTAATGTGCCAAAATTTATTTTCAAGTTAAAATGAGCCACACCCTTTGGGAATTAATTTACTAGTATTTGGAGGAAGTTTTTCTGGCTACCGGAACATGACAAACAAAAATTGCCCAGTAAAAGTAAAGTCAGAAAAATTTCAAGGTAGCCTATATATCTACCTTTATCCCCCACCCCAGTAAATGAAATAGACCCATTACACACTTTTAGGTTTAATATGCATTATTAACATTTTCTCCTTCATTTTCTCATGTCTAGACAATCAGCAAAACGATAGATCAAGGTCTGATTAATGCATTCCAAAGTATAAATGTTCACACTGAAAATTTACTAATCAGTTAGATGATCTAGTTCAGCCTTTGAGAGAGAGAGAGAGAGAGAGAGAGAGAGAGAGAGAGAGAGAGAGAGAGAGAAGAGAAGAGAAGAGATCTTAACTTCTCTGAGCCTCAGTTTCCTTATTTACAGATAAATTGGTTTTTTTCATCATAAGATCTCTCCAGTCAGTTACAGTGATAATGCCTGTGAAGGTTAATGAGGCTTATATGGTTAAAATTATTTGTACAGTATCTCAGAAATGGTAAGTGGTCATAGTTGGAATTCGAATCCAGTTCCTCAGACTAAAATCCAGTGCTTTTTCCCTACATGGTGACCTTGTACTTGGGAAACTGTCTTGTTTTCTGAGTGACAGTCAATCGGTGTGCCTATTTTCTCCTCCTAGTTAAAATCCTCCCTTCTAATACTTGGCCAAATCAGGAAGTTTCCTTCCTCTTTTCTTTTCCTCATTCTTTGTTCATTTGTGACCCAGTAAACAACACTAATCATAACATATAAAAAGTAAGAAACTGTTATGTACTTTTGTCAAGGGAAAGGCAAACCCAAACCTTTGAAGTAAAAACTAATCATTTTAAGACAAGTTTTCTAGAATTGCCAAAAAAAAAATTCCTGTGAATTTCTTACCATTTTTACAAATTCTCAATCACCAGAATTCAAGATAAAGGAAAATATATAAAAACTAATTTTAATGCTTTTCTATTTCATTTAATCATAAGTATGGCAACAGTTTGTCTTTTGTAATTTTTGTCAAATATATAGCATTGTTGCATTTTGGGTAGGATAGTTTTTCTGAGCTATCACAGAAAACTCAATTCTATTTGTAAAAATCATTTTTTTGGGAATGTATGGTTTGAATGCCAGGCAACTAATATAGAACTGATTTTTTGGAAAATGACCCTTTTCTAAGTTGGAGACTACCTGTACTTTAAACTAGATTATTTAAAAAAAAAAATCAGTGCAAACTATAGTAGAAAAAGAAACTTATCTGTCCCCTTCCAAAGATTTCATTTTGGAAATTTAGAATTTTGTGTCATGAATACCTAGTGTATATACACTATGTATCGAGTAAAGTGAAAAGTCCTAAGGATCCAAAGGAAAAGTCCAAAGGAGTCAGTGTGTGCCTCAAATAAATGTTAAGATAAAATAATAGGAGGGCTTAAGAAAATTTATATTTCATTCATTTCAATAGCATAGATTAAGAATTGGTCAAGTTCATCATGTCTAAATTTCTAAGGTATCGCATACGTCAGCTATGTAAAGCTATTTCTCACTTCATTGAAACATAATTGAGAATCAGAAAGCAAGTAAAAACTAAATGTTACCAAACTGTAAAAGCTCATGCACTTTGCCAGTGTTAACTCCTCAGTGCTCAATCTGAGCGTGGTCACTCTTAATTTCACACACAAGTAGAACCAGCCTGGTTATGTGGTTCTCCAGCACGTGACAGGCAAGAAGTCAGAAGTTGAGAAGGACTGCTAAAGGGAAGTACAGTGACTGCATTGAAATGTAATACGTGAAAATAAAGAGATGAGTAAAAGAAACAAGAAGGGAAGAAACAGGAAAACTATAAAAAGAGATTGAGTCTGAGGTCAGCCCACCTATGAGGCATTGCTGTATTCTGATTTTCATAAGGATGATTCTTAGTCAAGGACAAAAGACCAAATTATTTCCAGTAGCATTTGTTTCTCAAACAAGGTGTTTTGTTAGAGAATGTTAGAAATATTTTAATTAAAATGATAAATAAAAATTTATTAAAATAAGGGGTAAACTCTTAGCTATTTTAGAAGTTGGGCTTTCTTGTTAAATGACTGTTTTGGGAAAAATATATTTTTTGGGGGAAATATATGTGTATACACACACATATGCTTATGTGTATCATTTTTCTCCTAATGAGTACTTTTATTTTAAATGACATTTTTATTTTAGGATTTTCTGTTATCTTTTAAGTGGGAAACATCTTTTTCGGTCGGGCCAACGTGCTCCAATATTTTCTTGTTTCAGTTTCAAAACTATTATTTACAACTCCTTTTCTGTATTTTCCAAAGATATTTTAGTTTTTAATATAAAATGTGCATAAACAGATACCATTAAGTTATTAAACATGTATTTGGTTTACATATTTCTTGCTTTTATTTTTTTAATGCAGGTTTATTTGTATGTAAACAGAAATGCCTTTCTTGTATTACTGTCTTAATGTAGGGTTTATTGCGGTAAGTGGTTCTAAGTATTCCAACCAAAGTTTGTGAGCTAAGCTTTTCTTCTTAGCAGTTAGTAGGTATGTATTTCTTAACACTGTGGAAAAATTTACATGTCTATCAACCTAGCAATAGCCGTGTGTGCGCACACGCACACACACACACACACACACATACACCACATGACTTCAGGAAGTATTGGGAAAGAGAATTTTAAAAATACATTTAAGTTACACACATTTCAGATAATAAATAAGTTGGACTGA
The DNA here is from genome assembly GCA_023548195.1 of Bettongia penicillata ogilbyi. NCBI lineage: Eukaryota > Metazoa > Chordata > Mammalia > Diprotodontia > Potoroidae > Bettongia > Bettongia penicillata. The sequence continues at coordinate 7,013,996 of JAJHZJ010000318.1, read as the reverse complement.
TTAGTTTAGAGATGTTTGTCTACTAGTTCAAGACGACTTCGTAACCCAATACCCCTCAAAACTAGGCTTTCTCTAATATAAGAAGAGACTGTAGTCATACCACTTGGATCTTTAAATATCACTGTTTTATGCTGGGTATTTTGAAACGGATACAGAAATTCATTGACAGCAGAGACTCCATAGAAAGAACAGTTTTTATGAACAAAGAAACTTCCATGCTGTTATTTTTTTTCTAAAGGACAGCTTACCAGGTTAATAGATTTAATTTCAACGAGAAAGGAAGAAAAATCCTTTCAAGCTTCACTGATTTCTAGACTTTAGTAGCAAAGAAACTTGAGATACAAAATGCTGATTTAGCAGGTTTCTGTGGAAGATTATTTTGGGTGATGTGTTTAAAGAAAGCCTGTTTTTTAAACATTGATTATGCATACATTTAAAATATTTCATAAAATATCTCCTAGAAATAGTGATATACTTTATGCAATGATCCTTGAAAGGACAAAGGTTAATCACATCTTTGAATTTGCTTAAAAGCAGAATTATTTCTAGATTTTTAAGGTGTTTTTAGGTGCCTTAGAGGTGTCAGATGTCCTTGGCTTTCAAATTTCCATTGGTTAATTCAACATTGAGAGATGTATGAGCAGTTGGTCTAGAATTAAAACTTTCAAGACCAAGACTGTTCTCAGACCTCTTCTTGCCTTTGCCTGGGATAGGCAGATATTGTGCTTTGAAATTGAGAATAAGGGGGTAGATGAACCATTCAGTAGCTATTTCAGAGCTGGAGCATTCAAAGTTCAAAGGCATCTCACTGAAGCCATTTGCCAAGTTCCATTTCAAAACTTTACAGAACCCCTCAAATGGTTGCATGCTGAGAATCTCTGTGGAAATCTGTTTATTTCTCAGTATCTTAGATCTTCCCAGCGATGTATTCTTTAAGTTATTTAGGGTTGTTGATTGGCTGTGTTTGTCAAATATAAGAACAGCTTAATGTTTCTCTACTTTTTCTTTTTTTCCCCCCTTATTAACACATGACTGCTATTTGTGAGTAAGCCACATTTTTAAAGAGAAAAGGACCAAAGACAACATACAGATAGTAACAACCTTGGAAAATGGCAAGATTTTCAAAATTCATGTTTCATGTGCTAGTGCCAAAAACTAAGTTCCTTCAAAATCGTAATTTAAAAAAAGACTTTCTGATGTATCCTAAATTAATCAAATTGAGATATGGGTTTATCATGTGGGGAGACTTTCATATGGGTACGTAATATACACATGCATACATATTAATAAAAGTCTCCTTTTTATTAATTGGGCAGTATCTGTTGATACATGTTGAATTCCTTTTCTTGGTATCAGTGAAAATGCTCTATTTGTTACTTTTTTTTTCTTCTAACACTTGGCCATGTGCTGTCCCCGCAAGTAAAAATGGGGTAAATGATTGACTGAAAGCATTTTATTTGGCATTACCAGAAAAAAAAAAAACCCAGACATTTTTTTTAACAGTAAGTTAAAAACTTGACCTGACAGGTCATGATTCTGAATACGTTGTAATTTTAAAATAAAGTTTGTGAGGCTTTGCAGCACTCTTCTCCTGATGAAAAAAAAATGCAGGAGAGAACTTTTTTCCTTTGCGGTAAAAACTAGATCATTTACACCCTCAAACAGTAGTCTCTCTTTGTACTTGTCAGACCTTTAACAGCAAAAATATGTAGTAGTCTCCAGGTATTGAGCTTTTGTTACTTTCACAATATATTTTGCTGGATGATGTTTATCATTTACCAAGTTAACTTTTTTCTTGTATGAGAACTTCCAATTCTCATTGGAATTCCATGAGATTTCCATGGTTAAGTATGCTGTGCTGTGTCCATCCTTCACCCACCATGACCAATGTGCCTTTATGAGTATTGAAAAATGTACAATTAGTTAACTTACTGAATATATTTGTTTAATAATAATGTTTTTAATCTTTCCTAGCACTTGCTGAATCATTTTCAAAATGACTTAATTTGCAAATAGCAATCAGGTGATATTTCACTGGAGGGAGGAGATATCAAAGGCCTTGGCCATGATGCTTTAGGTTTTGCGACATGATGTTGTAGCTGAAAACTCAAGAGTCCCCCCTCTAGCACCTCAGTATAGCTGAACAGTTGGAACTGTCTGAATTTGAAGTACAAACTTTGAAATGAACTTTGTATTCAGGGTAAGGAACTTGTTTTACATAAGAAAGACCACAGTGTTCCTAGAGTCAAATAAATTATGTAGCTTATTCTTAGTACCAAAAGAGATAAAACAAGTTTCCCAAGAAGGGAGTACTGAAGCACTCTCCTGTGGTCAGGTGAAAATTAGATAGATCAAAAGGACAAGAAGTGAATCTTTTACTTTTGGACTATTGAGAACAGTCCTCTGACTTTTTATTTCATTGAGGCGTTATTCTGACATCATAACCCACAGAAGCAAAGCCCAAGAACATCAGTGTTGGTGAATGCTAGATGAAATTACACCCCTTTGTGATAGTGCTCTAGTGCTTTTCTTTAAAGCTGGATACCGTCTCTTTTTAGCATAGCAACCATGAACTGTATATATATTTACTTATATTAGAAGGTGATGGCTCAGAGAAGTGCTTTTAGTGGTTAGAAAATTGATGTTTAGTGAAGTGAGTTTGGTGCCAGTGTCAAAGCCAAGTTTGCTATTACTGTCATCAAAGTTAAGTAACCATCGGCTGGATAAGTTGACCAGGTAATAAATGCACTCAAAGTACTCGTGGTAGAATTGCTGTAACATTTCTCTTCTTTAACAATTCCATATAGCTTTAGAATTTTCTTTTCCATAATGGTCACTCACAACATCTTGAGCCAGGCTGATGGGGCATTTGATTTTACATTTGAAGGCTTGCAACACTTTTTATTGGGAAGGAAAATGATATATATTGGATGTTGAATTGAGATTATGTAGCTGGAACATGAGAAGCAAATTCACTTTTATGCCTTACAACTCATAAGAGAGTTAAGACTAAAGCATCAGATTTAGATTTACCTTCTGTGTTTTAGATCCATGAGTAGATTGTGCAAAATAAGTGGATGTGAATAAATAGATCTTTAGACAACTTCAGTGGTGGACGGGATGGGTGTGGGATGGATGGTTTTTTGGGGTGTGTGTTTGTGAAAACTGGTTATAACAGTAATTACCCTTTGTAGAATCAAGAAAATCCAATAAAGAAGTATTTCCATCCTGCATTGAGAAACTCTTTATTGGTGATCAAAGGTAGATATATGGTATTGAATTAAATTTGTGATTCAAATGGATAACCTGTGTCATTTATTCATGATGGATTTTTGAATCGGCAATAAGTGTCAGCACTGAAGTTAGTTTTACTTTCCCCATTTTCTTAAATGTACTCATTGAAAGAGCATGTTCCAAATGTATTACCCTATGAGCTAGCAAAATTTTTTAAAGTCCATCAAATTGTGGGGTTCAAAAGTACTTTAAAAGACATCATTGGCGTAGTAAGTACTGAGTACAGAATTCTTCTGAACCATGCAGATCAGCATCTTCCTTCCAACTTAGAGTATTAAAGAGTTACTTGGGAGCACTGAGAGATTGTGATTTGCCCGTGGTCACATAACCAGTATGAGTCAGAGCTGAGATTTGAACCCAGGCCTTCCTAACTCTGAAGTCAGACTTCTATTGATTACCCCACAATGAATTGTTTTTATTCTGGCATGTTAAAAGATTGGCAGTACTCATTTGGAATAGTTTAATTTGAATTGTCTGAAAGAAACAGCCTCCCAAACTAGGGGATTACTTAGAGGAAAAGGACTGTGGATTCTAATTGTTGTACAGTATTTTCTGTGTTTGCAGATACTTTCATTTGATATTTTTATGAAATAGAAAGGATAACTTCCCAATACCTGATAGCTTCATCCACTGTCAGAATCCCTTGACTTTTCTTTACAGATACTGGCAGATTAAAACGAATAGATTGCTGTGTATGCTGTCAATAATATGGTTGTGGACTTTGTGCTTTAATTTGTAAAATATTTTTGACTAAAAATCTTTATAATCCATCCTGAGAGATTCCTGTTGATCTAATTTTTCCCTTATTGGGACACATGAAGAATAAATGATATAGTTGATAATAGATGTTTTAAAAAAAATCTGTTTCTAAAAGCTTTACTGGCTTTATATTACCTGGCATACTTTATAGAACCTTTAAAACCCATGTAGGAGTACTCATGAGTCTTCATTCCTGTATTCAGAGGGAAGTAGTTTTAATAATTCTGACAAAATAATTTTTCGGGTGTAAATTGCCATAACCCTTTTTCAAAATGGAAGAAGGCCAATAAGCCCCTAAAGATCCAGCTAGTCCCAGGACTTCACAATCAGTGGCAAATAGCTTCTCTTGCCAGTTTAGTTCTGGTCATTGTTTTTAAACTCATAGTATGTTTTTGTTATTACTGTTGATATGACAACAGTCTTCCTTCTAGGGGAAAATACTCTGATCCATAATCACGCTTTCATTTCTTTTCAAGTGAAATAAAAACAGTACCTTTTATCCTTAGCCAGGCAGAAGTAGAATTCCTTAGTTCACTTCAGAATTAGTATTCTTCTCTCTTAATTTCTGCTCTTCCTTTCACTGGATTACTTTGTTACCAATTGCAGTTTGTCTTCCAGTATTTTGAAGGCTGGGCTGTGGAAATCAAAATATTACTTCTACAGTGGTTTTTTTTTTTAATTTAATAAGGAAGTAATGGGATTCAGAGTATCAGATTGGGATATAATCTATTTTAGGACTACAGAATGACAGAGATAAGGCTCAGATAATTTCAAATAAAAGAAACAAAATGGAGAAAATGGAAGGAGTGACAAGATTATGAAAGCCCTTGATTTGTTTTTGTGCAATTTCCTGATGACCTGTAACTCTAGGCCTGTGTTGGTGCCCTTTTCCTTTTCCTCAAAAGGCTAGCCTCTTTTCTACCCCCGACTATAGTGACTGTAGCTGCCTCTGAATTTAGCATTTCATAGCCTTCCCCTATTTAATTTTTGAGGGTTAGAAGGGCAAAGATGTATAGTTTTTCTCTGTTTGGCTTTCTCCTCATGAATGAATGGCATGGTCTCAGATGGGCAGTGTTTGTACCAGTGGTGTGAGGCATAGCTTTTTATCTTTTCATGTGTTACTAATTAAGTCTGTTGAAGCTACAAATGACTAAATGTTGATACTGAATCTCCACTGGGAGAGGAAAGTGTTTGAAAAAGTAGTCCATTATTGACAATTCAGGGATAGCTGAAGACAGATTGTGTATCCATGAATTAATGAAAGATGAGAAATTTTTTTAAGTGTACTTATATATTTTTAAAGACTATTATTCTCATTTTTTATCACCCTGTCTACAGTTCTCTCACCTCTTGTTTTTTTTTTTATTATGTAGATGCCAGAGACCTTCTTTGAGAACATTAACCTAACACTGCCTTAATTGTTGATAACAATAGTTAATACTTACAACTTCATATTTTTTCCCTTCAAAATTCTTCTCAAATGTAACTAATTAAATATTATATTTAACTAAATACTGTATTTTTCTTATGAGTTGGGTTATAGGTTCCTTTCTTTCGTTACAGTTTTTAGCATTTTGTCGAATGGGATGATCTGATGCAGGGTGGTAGAAGATTTTTTGAGGAAGTATAGTTTAAGTGGGAGAGAAATACTTTATTTAAAGTTGGGAGAGAGACCTGTGTTTGAATCCCAAATTGGACATGTACTTGTTGGGTGACTCTGGCCACATCATCTAACTTGAGTGATTTTTCTTTTTCCTTGGCCATAAGATAAAGATGGCGATAGTATGTAGACTATCTGTGTCACAGGTTTCTGAATAAAGCACTTTAGACAGCTAAAAGTGCTATTGAAATATGATTTACTCACCATCGTTGTTATTTTCTGACCAAGAAATGGATTAAGTCCAGAAATAGCTTTTAATATCAAAACTTAGAATCAGGTCATCCGATCACTTGGTACCTAAGAAAATTGGGTAGCATATTTACTTGATTAGGGCACTGACTTTTGTAATGGTAGTTTAGGGTATATATTGTTCATCATAGTTACATATTTTGTCTTTTGCCCTGTCCTGAATCTGATTTTCAATAATCTTTTTTTGTTTTGAGGTTAAAAAAAAAGAGGAGTAAAGCTCTCTGCCTGGAAGTAAATTATTTAGCAGGATCAGGAAAATGAATTTTTTGGGGTCTCCAGGGTACTAGTTTGTGAATTAATCCACCATTCTTAAAACCCTAAATGGCACCCACAAAGTAGTTCATTGATTTCTTGGTGACTTTGAGGGACATAGTGCTTCTCTTCCTTCTCTGGGCTATGAGTGGAATTCATTGTTACTCTCTAAATCGCATTAGTGAAACAGGAAATGACTTTATGAGAAGCTGGGAATTTTTTGCCACTCCTGGAACTTTAGAGAAAGTGAGCACTGGCTCAGTGGGAGTGCAGGGTATAGCCTCACACTAATCCTTTTATGGATATTTCAGTATTATGGATATTAAACTAAATAAGTTAGGATGAGAGAACCAAAGCATTAAAGAACTTTGGAGATCATTTTGGCCAGAGGGTCTTAACGTTTTTGTGTGTCATGGATCCCTTGGGCAGTCTGGTAAATCTAACGGATACCTGTTCAGAATTATGTTATGAAAGGCATAAAGTAAAAGACAAAGGATTAGTGAAATTAAGATATTCCTATCCAAGTTCACGGACTCCCTGAAATCTGTCCATGGATCCCTTGGAAGCCTGTGGACTCCAGGTTAAGAACCTTTGATCTATTCTGTCCAACTCATAAAAATAAGAATATTAAGATCTATATCCATTTCCTCTACCATTTTGTCTCTCTACCTGAGAGACACCTTATAGTCTAGAAGAGGAGCTGGGTTTTAGTATTTAACCTTTTTATGGAAGTCCAGGAGTCAACCCCCTTGCAGCCCTGTAACACCTTTCTTTTCAATCAGTTCATGAAATTATTAGATATGTTGCCATACCATGTATAAATGAATGAATTTTTGAATTTTATGAATATGAATAAGGCATAGAAAAATGTAATGATGTTATTTATGTAAATACATAAGGAAAAGGAGAGTTGGGAAGCATATTTAAGTCAGTACATGTATTAATCATGCATGCTTTAACTGAGGAATAAAAATGACACTTGAGCATTTCAATAAAAAAGTAATGACTTATTTATTGTTATACTTCTCTATGTGACTGACAGTTCATAATTAATATAAAATTAAACTAAAAAAGCAAAGAAACTTGTAATTGATAACATGATAGGAGCAACTGGCACTTTGTGGAGTCAGAAAGCCTAGGTTCCAATTCTACTTCTGGATTATACCTGAGTGACCTTGAATTAATCGAGCCTTAATTTTGTGCTTGTAAAATGAGGGGCTTGGATTAGATGGACTTTCTGGTCCTCTCCAGCTGTAGATTTCTGATCCTTTGAACTTCACAAGAAATTACAAAAAAAAAGGCTCAAATGAGGGAACGGATTGGATTATGAAAACAGATGTGGAAAAGAATGCAGCTGACAACAGTGAGTTTTCTGTGCAAAGTTCATCCTCCTACCCAGACAACTCATCATAGTTTTGAGCATATCTGCCTCTTCTGACAAGATGGAAAAGACATTAAGAATTATGGTAGAAATAAAAGGAACTTGTAATTAAGACTGTTGTTCATTATGTACCCTAGGATGTCCTTCTCCTTCCTTAATATCAGTTCATGTTTATTATTAATTTATAAGGTAGATCAAATTTTGTATCTTCTAAAAAGTGTCCTCCCTGATATAAATTCTATGTTATTATTATTAATATTAAGTCATTAATATTAAGTCACTTAACATTTTTCCATGTATAGATATATCACATTTTACATATTGCACTTACTGGTATACACACACACACACACACACACACAGACCTATAAAACAACATATATACCAAGTGCTTATTAGAATGATTACAGTCACATTATATGACACTTTATTGTGTGCAGTATGCTTTCCATCACAGTAACGCAGAGCTATAGGTAGGAAAAACATTATCCTCATCTCCACTTTATAGTTAAGGAAATGGAGACTCAGAAAAGACTTCACAAGGTCAAAGTAAGTATGTATCAGGTAGCACTTAAACCTTGGTCTTTTAAATTCTCTTAAACCTTGGTCTTTTAAATTCTAAGTTCAGTGCTTTTCCCCCTACCTACTCAGCATTTGCTATGAACTCTACACTGAGTTAGTTACTAAGAACTAGACCTTTCCCTTAAGGAATCTTTAGGAGAGATGAGGTGGCCTTTTGTAATTGGTAACTATTTATGTTTCAAGTATTTATTAATAGATGTTTATTAGTGTAGCATGTTTTAAGCATTTCTTTTGTGGCAGGGGAAATAAATAGATGTACAACCCAATATTTACTTTGTATATTCCATGTCTTTGCTAGGAAGGATCCCCCTAGTCCTTTTTAGAGGAGATCTGATGTACTCTGAAGCTTATTTTAGAAACTTTGCCTGAAGTTCTACTCCAGGGGAGTAGCCATTGAGAACAAGTAAAAAAAAAATATGGAGGGAGGCTATCCCCAGGCTGAATTTATTCTGTGTGAGTATATAGTCAAAGCCCTTTTTCTGAGGAAGGTACCTCCCTGGGCCACTGGTGACATTTTGACTTTTAAATGTGATATAGTAGAATTATCACCACATCAGGAAGAGGGTAGATGTCATGTGTGCTTTAGACTAGTAATGAGCTGTTTTGTTAGATTTGTCACTTAACTTCTCTCAACCTCATTGTGCCCATTGGTAAAAATAAGGGGGTTGAAAAAGACAATCTCATTCTGTGACTGTAGATTACTCAGATGCTCCCAAAGATGTGTGATATCAATGTGGAGATTCTCTCTAGACATGAAGACCCCAAACATTCCCCACCTGTCCCTCCTGTGTGACTGCTCTTTATGTCCTTTCATCAGTTCACCAGAGGGGATCTCTCTAGTGTACTGGGGGCCTTCCTCACTTTCTGTTGACATTATAAGAATTCCAGTGAATCCAGTGCTATTACTTGTGAACAAACTGTTTTCACACTGCCCCCCCCCAATATTCCTTGATGATATACTTTACTGTAGTTCTTCAGGGTTCTTAGTTTGTTATATGCTATAGCCTGCTCATAGCCATGGTTCATCTCTCTATTGGCCTCTGCGTGAAATTCATTTTTAATTCTTTAGAGACTGTGGTGTTCTATGAATCATAGCCATAAACAATATTGGTAATATTGATATTAAAAAAAATTGGGCCTTAGTTTCAGAGAGAAGCTTAACATCTTTAAGGGATCTCTGCAATTTTCCAAAGATTTTTCAGCCCATTTTTCCTTCCCCTATTTAAATCTGCGTCTAATTCAATATCTATTTGTACTTATAATCCAAGATATATAAAAATATGTTTGTGTGTATATACATACATATACATACATATAGGAGTATGTGTGCACATGCTATAATATACTATGTACTATCAATTCAAGGTATATGGACATGCATATATGCATATTATATACACATATATGTGCATATATAATTGATCTATATCTATCATATCAATCTACCTACCCGTTAAAGGTTTGCCTGCTTCCTACCAATACCTTCATCAAGGATGTCATTATGTGTGCTTAAATGATTCTTGTAACAATTTTGTATAGGTTAGTAGTTAATGATGTTCTTTTGCTTGCCTTTTTTGAGGGGAAGGGTATTAATGCAGATGTGTATGTGTATGTATGTGTACACATACATATATAATCTTTCCATATCATGGATTGATAGTACACTGATAGATGTACGTATAGTTTGGATTATTTAATACCTTGATAGACTTTTTATATCTTTTAATTCAAATAATTATCATAATCTGGGTAGTAAATGTTCTTTATCCATCTGATTTTTCTTGAGTGGATAATTAGGCCAAAATCTTTTGAGTAGTTAATAGATTTCTTCTAAGAAAAAAATAGTATTCTAAAACTGGATACATGCAGTACAATTTCATTTGCAAACTTGACTATCTGGAGGATTTCACCATCTCTTAGAGACTTTCTCTCCAACTTAAACTTTATCTGCAAGTCTTTATTAAAGTGTAGGCTCAAGGAATCTTGGATAATTTTGACGTGTGGACAGAAGAGAAGCCTTTCAGATGGCATGTTCTTCTGTCAAATCAAATGCTTTTAAAATAACAAAGGAGTAAACAAGAAGGATCTTGCATTCTCTACATCTTTCAATCAATCACATGATGGCAAAGATGTGATCTACTTTGGACTATTGCTTGTTTACGTCTCCCTTTTCTTTACCAGTACCTTCAACAAGAATGCCTTTGATGTGTGTAGATGATTCTTGTTATAATTTTATATAGAAAGAAAATTTTACATGTATGTATGTATACACACACACACAGAAATGATGCTCTCTTGTTTTGCTTTTTTTTGGGGGGGGGAAGGTTTAATGAATACCTAGATATTCTCCACCCCCGCATATCTTTTGTATCTTCCTTCTTGAGATACCTGTATTTCAGTACCTCAATACTCTTAAAATTGTGACACTTCCAGCATGGATTTCTTCTGAGAAAATCTAGCTGTTTGTCTTTAATGACATTTCTGCATGTTCCTATGTATACAATTAGGTGTGGTATTATATTAGAGTCCCAATGATGTTTTTCCTTTCCTCGATGTTGAAAAAAGTTGGTTGTAAAACTAACAAATTTCAGATCATTTTCATTTTTTTTCCTTTTCTCTGTTGTCTTATTTTCATCCTTAAATGCTTTCAGGAAAACTTTGTTTAGTAGTGATTTTCAATAAATTTTCTTTAAACTGGTTTTATCCTTCGCTGATTTTTTCTGTTTTATGAATTGATATTGATAGTGGTTTCTATCATTCATCTCTATAAGGATTTATAAGTGAGTTTATATTCTAAATTAGTGGTGCCTTTGACTGCTTGGTGAATAAGTCATGTGTCTGATGTCTAAGACAGTTTTTAGGCTCCTTTTTCTCCTTCTTATGGAAGTTGATTGATACTATTTTTAAATTTTTGCTTAAAATTATTTTAGGCCAAATCTGTGTCTTTTCTTCTATATCTTGTTTTCCTCATCAGTAACTTACTTGAATAATCAGAAAACCTTTATGAAGCACCTGCTATGTATTAGGCACTGTGCTGTGCGCAGAGGTCAGGACCGATTTGTTTCAGTCTCATGCCAAAGTTTTTTCTCAGTTTTATTCCAGTTTTGATCTTTGCTCTAACCATCAGTAGTGCATCTGTACATAGATGGGTGATTCAGAAATGGCTCCCACGTTAGTAACAAGTTTTTTCCTATCTGTTAAAAACAAAATCCGTTCATTCCTTGATGTTATTCTGTGCTCGTTTTGTCCAGCACTTACCAGTGCCTTTGTCAGAGAAGATGTTCACTCCTACACGCATGTCCAGAGCAAGGGCACCTAGCGGATGGTAAAGAATTGGTTGTTTTATTTATTGATTATGTACTCTGTAAATCCTTGGCCTCTCTCCTTCCTTGTTCTTGATCCACATTTTCAATTTCTTACCATGCTTACTTCTGCACTGAAGTCATTTTGCACTGCATAATTTGAAATATATTATTGAGTTCCTAGGCAGACAGGTAACAATTATTTATTAAGTGCTTACTATGTGCCAGGCCCTGGGCTAAGCTCTGAGTATAAAAATACCCAAAAAGAAAGACAGTCTGTGCCTTCAATATATATGGAACATACAGCAAGTAAAAGGGAACTGAGTAGTAGGTGGGTCACGAGATGGTGACAAAGTTCAGACAGCTAAAAGCAGAACCAGGCAGGGAATGAAAGACGGCTGGCCTCAACTCCTTCCCAAATGGAGGTCCTGGGTAAGATCTATTAATGGATGAAGAGAGCCAGAGGGGCAGAGGGATATTCAAGGGTGGGAAATTAATAGAATTCTTCTAACTTACTTCTTCACCCCATGCAACAGTTGTTGGTATATAAACTACAATTATTTTCATGGAGTTGTTTTTGTAAACATGTATAATAAACACCTTATCCTTCCAAGAAGTTGCAGTTTCTTTCATATAGCTTTATTTACAGTGTTGATGCCATAAATAGTATGATATGGTTAGTAGGATAACTTTTCCATTATTAGGTATACTTATTGGTCATGGGATAAAGCTTCCTATTTAGAACAGTTTGGTTAAAGTTTAGAGAAGGGTATTAAAAATTTTGTGATGCTTAGCAATCTATACTTCTCTTCAGCCACTCTCCCATATTTTCATAGAAACTGAGCAGAGCCACATAGGTCTGAAGACCCTTTTATATTTTTGTCAGCAGCCATAACAGAAATATTTCATCTCCACGTCTCCGGCTGCTAGTGATGAACCTCTCACTAGTTGATAGCTCATCTGTTCTTTGGAAAACAGTCATATTTGTTACTATGGCCATGCTTGAAGACGATTAGCTGGTGGAACCTGCCAGAGTTTGTGCTTTAGTGGCTCAACCTGCTAACCAGTGATGGTGTGATGTGAGGCACATGAGTAGGAAGAGGACTTGGTGGAAGGATTATTTGAATTGATGAATGAAGATGATTCTTCTTCATAGTTAAGAATGCTGTTCTTGCCTTTGACTGGGTGTGAGTTGAAAATGGGGAGAGAAGTTTTGGGAAAAGGTGTTAAAGACTTAATTAAGTCTAATGGTTCATACTGTACTTCATATTGTGAGAGCTGGCTTTTGATTTGTGTGGCTCTTTGCACCTCCCATTATTTTATGAATTTCTCCCTATAGTTTCTGCCACAACTTTTGATAAACTAATAAAACCGTTTAAAAATCTATCTTATTTTTATAAGGCAAGTTCATATGTTCCCTGCTTTCCCACAGAGGGATGTTCCCGTGCCACTGTGGCTGAAACTCTCCATCATAATATTTGATTTTGCAGAATTTATTTGCAGAATTTTTTCTCCCACTATGTCTGTAGTTGCCCCACTGCAGAGCTCACTGTATAGCAGCAACTTAGTTATATGCTCAGGTTACCCATCCTTTGCTCACAATAGCCATAACTTCAGGGATGTGGATTGATGATGTCACAGGACCATAGGGATGTTAGATCCTTTTTTGTCAATGTAATGTGCAGTATAACTGGTAGGAACCTCGTTTATTAGTAATCGGTCAATGATGAGTGTGCCTAGGTGTTTGCAGTCTGTCTCATCACTTTGGTAGGCAGAAATATGTTTCTGAAGATGCCATAACATTGTTATTTCCAATATCTCCCTATTCTTTGCAGTTAAGTCTTTTGTGTTAACATTTATGATAGAATCAATAAAAGCATGTTTTTAAAAGAAAGAAGATCCAGTGGAATTCCTGTTTATTAGTTCCCAGTAAGATGTCTAATTTTTCACTACAAACTGAGTACATAGTTTTGATGGTTTATTTAAAAAAAATCCCTGAATTTCCAAATGCTTTTGAATGTTTTTCTTATTTAGCAACAGCGTACTTGTTGAACCTTTAGTTCTTCCTTCCTCTAACTATTTGCATGACTTTGGATAAATCACATAACCTTTGAGGAACTAATTTTTTCATGTATAAAATGGACTAAATTCAGATCTAACAATCTCAGTCAACAGTTGTCAGATATTTCTGTGTGATGTGTTGTGTTAGACCTGAGGGAGAAAAGTTGCATTTCTGATCTTATGGAATTCACACAGTGGATGCATGTATAGATAGCTGTTATAACAAGTAATTGCAAAAATGCATTAGAACTGCAAAGTCAAAGGCTCTGTGAGGTCCAGGGCAATGCTGTGAATAACAGGATAGCCAGGAGGGCTTTCTGAAGGAGCTGGCTTTTGAGTTGGGTATTAGAGGGTGGAAAAAATTCAGTAGGCAGAAAGAAAGGATGGTTGGTACATATAAAGAGAACAGGGCAAAGTAAGATGTAGAGAGGTAAGAAAATATGTATTGGGGGGTGCATTGTGGAGTATGATTGGCCTAGAGTGTATAAGTAGTACATGGAGAGTAGTATGAAATGAGAGTAGGAAGGTATGATGGTATTAGATTATGGGGCTCCTTGATTGGCATATCAGTATCAGGATGACTTACTCAAACGTAAGGTCCCTTTCAGGTCTAAAAATTCTGTAATTTTAGAAAGTGTGTATGTGTGTGTGAGTGTGTGTACACATGTATGCATGTATGTGCAAAGGGCCAAGGGAATAACAAGTGAACATTGCTATGAAAAGTATAGCTTTGTAGCTTTGCTCTGGTAATTTTCAGCCTAGTAACAAGGTGACTCAGATAGTAACCTGGATAATTAACTTATATAAAAACAATCTGTCTGTTTTAAAATTTGGTTTATGGTTCTTAACAACTTTATGGGTAGAAGTCTGCTACCATTAACAATAGATTATGTTCTCTTCTGTACAATATAAATTATAAGCTGTCTACATTTTGAGAGAAATAGAGACTATAAATTAAGAAACCCACTAGCCTGATAAAGTTATTTTTAGGCTAGCGAGAAATAGAAATAGTTTAGCTAAAAAGTCAAACCTGTATTAGGTCATTTTTTTAAATCATAAAACTTTAGAAATATAGATAATTTGAACCTTTTCAAATTATTTCACATGGCTCAATTAACTGTTTGCTAAACTGCTAGTATCAGAATGAACTTATACTCATTGAAGGTAGAGATCTTGTCATATACTTCTTTTATATCCCCTGAAGTGTTGTGACAAGGTGGCATCAATAATACCTGGGTCACTTTTTCAAATGGTCTGTCGTTGAGGATTACCCAGTGTCTACAGTATACAGAATATTTTAGTGGACAAACGAAGGAGAGAACAAAAGAAATAGCCTCCCTTCTACCTCTGAATTGTTTACAATTCAGTTTGAAGTAACATATCAACTGTCTGTGAAAAATGCTAACTATACATTTTAGAATTTTACAGCTTCAAAGGACGTTAGACATTATTTAACCCAAACCCCTCATTTTACAGATGAGGAAACTGAAGCCCCAAGAAATTAAGTTATTTCACTCAGGTCACCCAACTGCTAAGTGATGTAGGTCTACAAAACAATCAATTCAGGTTAATACAGTGCAAGCTGGCCTAGAACAGGTCACTTAATGTCATTAAACTAATGGCTGAGAACTTCATGCTCACAGAAATAGCCAAGAAGGGTAAAATTTGGTTGTATATCATTGAGGGCAAAGGGGGAAAGCTAGAGACTTCAAGCTCATAATGGGAGAAAAAAGCCTAAGGACCCCTTAGGATTCTCGGGTACAAAGGTAGGCAGGTATGTTAAAGAATAACTATCCAAGTAGGAGTGTCTGTGTGTTGTTAGTAAAAGGAATGATAAATGGTGCTTGTGTATGATGTCTAATGGAATATGAAATACCAATACTCCCTTGGAGGTTGGGTATGTTCTCAGTGAGAAATGAAGTTATTCCAAGTACTTGCATCACAGACCAGACACGTTATTTTGGGGTTCTATGGGTAGACTCAAGAGGAGTGGGAAGTTAGATACTAGAAAACCAGGACCAACATTTTTCTGAGGGATCCTCTGAAGGTTAAAGGAGAGCCAGTGACCAAATAGGAAATAGCGCTTGTTCTTCTATTTCGACTTACAGCAATGCAACAATAATAGCATGTTGGAAAGTTTACATAGCTTTTCCCTCACAGTAATTCTGTGAGTTAGGTAGCACATTTAATATTATAACCATTTTATAGATAAGGAAAATGAGGTTCATGTTTGCCAACAAGCACTCAGTCTGGTTAGTCTGTGCCAGGCACTGCTAAAGGATGGAGATGCAAATAGAGGTAGAAGCATGGTCCTTATCTCAAGGGCCTCACTTTCTAATGGGGGTGAGAGAATATACACAAAACTGTACACACAAGATATATACAGAATAATGGGAGGTAACCCAGGAGGGAAGGCAGTAGTAGTGGGGATAAGCAATGGGGTACTGAGAAAAACCTTCTACAGAAGGTGAGGTTTAAACTTAGTCTTGAAGGAAGCCAAATGAGGAGAGAGAGCTTTCCAAACCTGGTGAGCAGTGGGTGAAAAGGCATCGAGTCAGGAGAGAGAAGTAATTATGTACTGGGGAGAGCAATAAAGGACAGTGTTGAATGATAGGACAAGGAAGGGTACGAAAGAGTAAGACGATTGTAAATGTAGGAAAGGGCCGGGTTGTGTGTGCGTGTGTGTGTGTGTGTGAGAGAGAGAGAGAGAGAGAGAGAGAGAGAGAGAGAGAGTTTTTTGGGGGTGGAGAAGAAACATGGTCAGATCTGTGCTTTAAGAAAATCACTGATAAATGAGGGACAGGATAGGATGGAATTATATATATATATATATATATATATATATATATATATATATATATATACATATATATACACATATATGTATATATAGTTAGTCTTTCCCAACATGACTGTTCTGGAAGTCTTTTGCATAACTACACATGTATAGCCTATATTGAATTGTTTGCCTTCTCAGTGGGAATGGGTGGGGAGGGGGAGGAAGGGAGAGAAATTGGAACTCTAAAAGTTTTAGGAACAAATGTTGAGAATTGTTTTTGCATGCAGCTGGGAAATAAGAAATACAAGTAATGGGGTATAGAACTCTATCTTGCCCTACAAGAAAAGAGAGAAGATGGGGATAAAGAAAGGGGCGAGGGATGTGATAGAAGGGAGGGCAGATTGGGGCAAAGGGTAATCAGAATGCATGGTGTTTTGGGATGGGGGAAGGGAGAGATGGGGAGAAAATTTGGAACTCAAAATCTTGTGGAAATGAATGTTGAAAACTAAAAAAAAAAGAAAAAAAAGAAAATCACTTTGGTAGCTGGATTGGTGGGGAGAAATTTGACGTAAGTATTGCAATTTTCCAAACATTGAAATGAAGAGAGCTTGCACTGTGGTGGACAGTGTGCAAGTGGAGAGAAGTTGCCCGTGAAAAGATATTGTGAAGGTTGCACAAGATTTGCCAACAGATTGGATACGTGTAATTGTAGAGGTTAAGTAACTTGCCCACAGTCCATTGAAATTCCCAGTACAATTCATAGTATCTGAAACCTCTTCAAAATGTCCCTTTATTTTTCAGAGGTTGAAAAGTATTGCTACCAACCAAATATGAAGAAATAGTATTGTATGTCTCACACCAAACTGAGGAAGTTTGGGAAATACTGAAAGATGATGCAGGAAGAGACATTTGAGCAAATATTATAATGAGATTTCAAGATTTCCTGAAAGGAGTTGGTGGCACTTCAATGGGGCATTTAAGTGTGGTTTTTTTCCTCTCTTGTCTTTTCTTTTTATTTTTACTAGACAAAGTGAGAGAGGATCCTACAGATTAGGAGCAAATGAAAAGAAGTACACACAAGAAGAGGGAAGAGGATTATTTCCTCCAAAGGAGTGTAAATGTAATCCCTTTGGCCTGTCAAGAAAGTCACAATTTCAGAATTGAATTGATAGGACAAGCTTTTTTGTTTGTTTAAGCAATTTTTAAGGGACATCAAAAGTTAATAAAATACCTTAGAAACTGGATTGAAATTTAAGAGATAGACCTCATGACATGAAATTGAAGAGTCATTTATACCATGTATTCTTTTCATCTGTAAGTAGGAATAATATTTTCACATGTATATGCAATGATATTTTCGAATTATTCATAAAATACTTGCCAAACTCCACAGGTGAAAGGAGAAAATAGCAACTTTTTTTAAAAAAACCTTTGTATGGTATGTTCTAATTTCATTGATTTCCATTGCTGTGAAAATGTTTTTTTTAAAAAATAGAATTATCTATGATTCCTGTAGGGAATATAAACTACCTTAGCTGTTGCCTACATAGTTAATATTTTACTTGAACACTTCTATATATTTATAGTCTTGTAACTAACACTAGCTTATTACTAATTTTTTGCCTTATCAGTTGTCTAAAGCAATGAGAATGTCTGATTAATGTTTTCAGCTAATTTTTAAAATTGGACCTGTGATTTTATCAGTGTAGGAATCTCACCCTGAGAAAACTGTATGCATTCATATTTCCAGTTGTTTTGGAATTTATAGTTTTAGAGAGTTTCCTGGGTCACTCAGAGGATGTCACTTGCTTAAAGTCATGGAGACCTTTCTCTGGGAATGTAGGATTTAAATCCAGGTCTTCCTGGCTCAAGTTTGTGTTATATCTACCTTACCATTAATTAATTTATTTATTTGGTTTGAAAATAACATACTCTCAATTAATAGAAATTTAAAAAAAGCATTTTTTTTGGTAATGCTCAAAAACTTCCAAAGCAATTTGAGGGAATCCCATGTTATTCTAGACCTTAACTGAAATATTTTGACTCTAGCAGTACATGAAATAAATAACAACTTCATGAAGGAAATCTGAAGAATGAGGAGACTGTGTTTTCTCTGGAGCTAAAGAAAGAATATCCAATCAGAGTGGGTGGTCAGCTGCTTGGAACTTGGAACGCTAAATGTTCCAAATCTTATATTTCTCTTTTTGGGCCACCAACCACATCCTCTCCCATTACACAGACACACACAGACACACACGTGTGCGTGCGTTGTGACAGGAAACAACCTAGTTTATTTCACTGAGATTAAGACCATCCGACACGCGTCCACAGCCTGCTCGATTCCTCCAAAGTTTTCAACATCATCCCCTATTCTTTCCTCCACTCCATTGTTTTTAGGAGGAGAGATGTGCCTACTTATTAAATACAGCCCTTCAACCCGAATCATCCATGTGAAGTCACTCCTTCTCTAGAGCCTTGGCCCCTGATCCTAGTATCCTTTTCTCTTCATGGCTTCTTACTATCACCTTACAAATATATACAGACCTATACATATATACACATGCATGTGTACACGTACACATTGATAACCACAACAAGAAAACAAACCAAAGAATCCAAGCCTTCCTTTAGTATGTCTACTTAATCTCCTTAGAGGTACCTTTCTTCCTTAGCTAAACTCATTGCCTCTACTTCCTCATTACTTAATCTCTTGTGCTCTGGCTTCCATCTCCATAGAGCTGAAGTTTCTTTCTTCCAAGGTCACCAATAATGTTCTCACTTCCAAATCAGATAGCCCGTTTCCAGTCCTTCCTGTCTCAGACCTCTCCCCTTCTTTTGTCATTTCTGGCTGTGTCTTTCTTTTGGTCGTTACTTCTCCTCTTGGCCCAGGAGATGTCTTCCTCCTTTTTAGCAGCCACTTTGCCATCTCTCTATTCTCTTCCTGTCCTCAGAAGGTGGTGGTTTTCCCAAGGCTCTGACCATATTCTCTTCCCACATTTGATCTTCACTCTCACCAGGAGAGCTATCTGATGACATGTCCATAACTCTGACTTTTGTTGTGAGATCCAGAATGACATCTGTTTTTGGAACAGTTGTACCTGGATGTCTCATGGAGCGTCACTGTGTTAAAAATGAGTTATAAGAACAGGATCCTCCTCCTTTTAATGTCAGTATTTATGTTAATGATACCACCATTCACCTAGTCTCCCCATATATGAAACTTTGGGCTTTGACTTCTTTCTCCTGTCCTTTATTATCAATCATTTACTATGTCCTATTGATTCCATCTGTTTAATCTCTCTTATACCTGCCCTCTCCTCTCCATTTCTACTCATAGTACCCTACTACAATTCTTGGCTTCCTCCTTTCATGATCTTTCCCCTTTGGACCCTACCTTCTGTCGTTTTCAGAATAATTTTCCTCATGAATAATTTATCATGCTATTCCTCTACTCAAGCCTTCAGGATTTCCGTATTAGCTTTTGGGTAAAGCTCATGGATCCACGTTTGCCTGGCATTCAAGGTCCTCCACAATAGGGTGCTACATGAACTTTCTCAGCTTGACCTGAATTAATGCCTCTCACACACTTAAGTCAAACCACATTGCTCTCTGTTACCAAAAAAAAAAAAAAAAAAAAAAGTTGCATTTTCTTAACTTTGTAGCTTAGTCACACTATTCTTTATGTCAATAATATTTGTTAAATTTTAGGTACAATCTCTTCTTTTAAGCAATTCTTGAGCCTTGGTTCCTCTCTCTCTTTTATTTATGCGCTATTTTGTATTGTAACTATCTATGTTTGTATCTTATCTACGAGATGGTAAGGTATGAGAAGATAGCATTTGTGTCTCATCTATATAGCTTACAAGTGTCTAGCCTGTAGTATGTGTTAATAAATGCTTTTTGATTGCATGAAGATATTAACTTATATCCATAATGATTAGTTTAAAATATAATTTCCCTACATTTCTTCAAGGGAAAAAATAATTGCAATAACAAAGCATATATAAAGTTACCCTTTTCAAGTATCACAATTTATAGTGAAACTAGTGTATAATGTCTTCTAGATCTCAGTTCCCTTTTCTGTAAAATTAAAGGTTTGGAGCAGATTTCTCAGTATCTTTCACACAAAAATTCCAATATCTTTCAGGCACTGATTAGGTATGTAACACAAATGAAATTGTAGAAGTGAACAAAAACCACTAAAAGAAACCCTAGTACTTTCTTAATAGATATATTTTGACAAAATATTTGTGGTTGTAGAAAATTCCATAGTAATGTTTTTCAGAAAAGTGAACTGTCTTCATACACACACACACACACACACATCTATATCTTGTGCATAAGTTGAATTTTTTCATGATGATAATTTTGAGTAACTTTAGAAAAACTCATAATGTTCCTGTTTTAACCCACAGACTGAAGCAGAGATAATAAGTAACTTGACAAAGAGAGCTTATCACAAGGTCTTTTGAAACTTTTTTCCTGTATTCAGACTATGCATGCATACACACATACACACATACACACACACACACACACACATACACGCACGCACACAATTTGCATTGTCTTGAAACTAAAATGAACTACTTGGAAATGTATATTTTTAAACCTTTTTTAGGTTCACCTATTAGACACCTATTTATGTATTTTTAAATGAGTTTTCATCAAGGATGTCATTTAAAAATGTGATACTGGGACCTAATGAATATAAATGCATAATTTACTATTATTGTATTTTGGGAAAATGACTTGTTAATTCAACTAAACCACTGTAGAAACCATAATTTTTAGTTCTCAGCCATCACAATATCAACATTGTATTTCTTCTGTGGATGTTAAATAATCCTTAACACCAAGTTCTAGGGATGTGTTTTGAGACCTGTTGATTAAAAGTTTAATAAGTGACAATGTTATTACTAGGAACAAGGCAGGGGAACTACTCTAAAATATTTTTGGAACAAATAAGAATTTTTTTGGTTGGCAGATCTTTAAACAAAATTCCTAAAGACTTGCAGCACATATTTTGCTAATAAATACCTGTTGTTCAGGGCTGGCTATCTCCTTAGTTACTTTTTAAAAAGCACTGAGACCACACACATTGCTTAGTAGAGGGAGGGGGAGGGGGAAATGCTGTTGATACTCTGTGAGCAGCTGCCATCTAGTGGTAGATGGTGTGTAGTGCAGCTTAAAACAGCTGATGCCAGAGGCAGCTGTTCACTGTATGGATGCCAGTATCTTACTGTATTACATTCTAAACAAAGACCATTTTATATTATGAAATAGCCTTTGTTCAACAAATCAAACATTTGACTGATTTTCAAGCTTAAGAGTAGACTAATAAATAACACAAATAACACTAACTTTTAGAAAGAACCACTGTAGCTAAACACAAGCAGAGTTTTGTGTTTTGTTTATAAAGAAAAAAACACATCACAACAGAAGAAAAAAATCTTTAAACTTTTGGAATGCTATTGTACCTTTAAAATGTCTTACAAGGTTGGAAAAGTTTAAAAGGTTATTTTTCACTATAAATTTCTAAAGGTGTTATTATTTACTAGCTCTTAAAACAAATCTTTGATCACTAGGGTCTTTAATCCAACAAATGAATAAATATAGGTAAATTGTTTGCCCAGCTGAGGATAATGGAGAGTGAGCACTCTTAGGATATTATTTCTTACTCTTTGCCCAGTTTACTGGACAATAAGAGGCTGTTTTCTTGACAGGACAAATTACAGTTTATAATAGAGTTGAAAACATTGAATAGAAATTTAAACTACCTCATTACCTTTAACAAGTACAAATTTTTAAAAAACCAAATAGGTGAGAACTAGTTTTAATACTAAAAAAAGATCCTCACCCACTTTTGAAACTATAATTAGCCTAGTTCAGCTAGAGAGTCAAAGGTAAATTATGTAACCCCACTGTTTTCTGCATTAATCTGGGTGATTTTCAAACTAGTAGGATTACCAGAACCATCTCATAAATTATTTCTCCTATAAAGAATTAGTTAACACGTAAAGCTCTTTGTAAACTTACGGCAAAGAAATGCAATAGTTACTTAAGAGATAGTGATGGACACGTCCACTCGTGTTTACATCAGTAAATCTAATCCACACATAATCTATTTTAAAATATTATTTTCTTGTCTTGTTTACCGTGTTTGCGCTTATGTCTCCATTCCTGTCTCTTCAGACAATTTTACTATTTCATTTTGTCACCAAATGAAAAATATGAAATTAGAAAACTTTATTTTTAGTTCATTTTCTGTGTAGGACAATGTAATATTCATGTTCATTATAGTTTTGCATAATCTGAAAAACCATTTATTTTATTTTTTCTTAATGGGAAACTAGAGTCTGACTTAAAAAATTGAAATGAGAGTCTTTAACACTCCTTTCAGACTTCCCCTTGTCTCATATAATTTTAGAAGCCTTCAGCATTGGTAACTATATGTAGAGGATTGTACTGTACCTCCTCTGTAACTCTGGAGCCTCTTAATCAGACCTTCTATCTCCGTGGCACAATTTCTTTCTCTCACTTTTTCCTGATCTTGATCAGCCTGTTTTCAGCAGAACTTCCAAATTGAGCCAGCCTGTGGCAGTGTTTTTCAGCATTTCCTTTGCTTTCCTCTTAAGTCAAGCTTGGATCTTTTTTTTGGTTTTTTTTTTTTTTTTTTTTTTTTTTTTTTTTTTTTTTTTTTTTAAACCAAACAAAAAAACACCATGCACATTATACGTAGAAAATCGTCCAGTTTTATATTCTAGCAACAAATTGTTACTAAGGTAAAAGATATCTCATGAAGTTTCATTTTGATTTGGAACATTTATACTTAAGATTTGCCTGAGTGTTTATATGCTGACATACAGTCTTTTTCTTTTTCGGTGTACACAGATGTATTCTTTTCTTTACGTTGAAGTGTTCGACTAGTAAGTTTTATCTAAAATGAAATAAGTGAACTGAAAACAGATAATTCAAATGAGTGAGTTTTGTCTAAAATATTATTTATCCTTTTTTTCTGCTAGTTTATTTTCATCCTACTTTATGCCCTTTTTGATACAAGTATCACAAGTTTTAGTATTTTCTTTATCAATTAATTAGTTGATAAGCATTTATTAAGTACTTACTATATGGCAGGCTCTGGACTCAGTGGTGGTGATATACAGAGAAAAACCCAACAGTCCTTTTTTTGAAACTAGATGTTTTAAAGTCATGATATTTTTGCTTCTACCCACCAACCTCTCATATTTTTGTTAGCTTGTAATATTTATTGGGAAGTCAATGGAAATAAGCTTCTGAATTTTATTCATGTTAAAATTAACCCCTCAAACAGGGAAAATTAGGAATGATAAATACTTTGATACCATTCCTACTTAGAAACTCCTCTCTGTGTAAGAATCCTTCTGGAGTAGGCAAAATTCTGTGTAAATCAGATGGGGAAGAAGATAACAGAAGGTGCCTGTTGGCACATGGTTGGCATCTTCTTGGTGTCTGTTTCCAGAGGTCATCTTTCTGTTAGGTTTGAAGGCTCCATACACTCCCCCTCCGTCTCCTTGCAAAAGCATTAACAGCAGCGAACCAACAATGTCAGCCATTTAAAAATTATTTTAGATTTTTCCCCAGTAAAATAAAATAAAAAAGAACATAGTCTTAGAACCAGCATTGTAAGAGGGGAAGAAACCAATTACCCTAGTGTACAGTGCAGTGTCAGTCCTTGGAGCTCCCTACTATTTGAGGTGGTCACAATAACTATTGTCTGGATTTTTAAGAAGTGATGTTACTCATCGAATCTCATACTTGAGGGCTGCACACGATCCCCTTTGGGGTTGGGAGTGGTGGTGAGATGGCAAGAAGGTTTATCTGGACCCCTCATAGTTATTCTTCTTGCCGTCTCTCTGTATAACGTTATATGACTTTATGGTTATTAACAAATTTACAATTTTGATAGGACTGGGAGAGACAGAAAAATGAACGGTAAAAACTATTAAAAGTGAAAACTATTCAGGTTGTAACAATCTTGGAAATAACCAAAATCACTATTCAGTTGTGTCATATTTGTACCATGACATTAAAACATATGCTTAAAACTTCTGAAACATCTGGTTCTTCTCAAGTCTACCTGGGTGGAATTTGGAACTTGATAATGCATGGCAACTCCTTTGTCATATGCTCAAAATATCTTTCCATATGGTGATTCAGTAAACAGTCTTTGAAGGACTTTCTCTTTCTATTATTTTGAATATCCTTTCACTGCGACATTTTTGTATCTTGTTTTTGCTGAAACTGGTCCTTTTCTTCGATAACATGACCTTAAATTCTCTTGGAACTCTACCTGAGAGATTCTGAAAAATCTGAAATACATAAGAACTCATTGTTTTGCCCACTTCCCCAAACGTACTTCTCCAAATATAGTGACTTGGACTAATAAAAAAAAGAAAGCATCATTTCCTTCCATAGGATCCTTCTCCTTCAATCACTCATCAAGATCATATAAGAATAAAATAACTTGGCCAACACCTGTTCTTTGCCCCAAGTGATGTATATCTAACAGTATATTAAATAAGGTCAGTGTCTTTTTCATCCCTGGAATCACTTTATTGTATTGTGGTTTAGCATGTAGAGAGTAAAAATACTGTTAACAAACAACAGCTGTGGGTTGAAATGATTAAATTCATATAGATACTCATTTCATATGTATCCAGCAATCTGATGAATTTTCATGTCCACAACTTTGTGTTTTTATGGCACGATATATTTAAGGTCATGGTACAACTCAAAAGTGATTGTGGTTATTTCCATCGTTGTCATAAACTGAATGAAGAGTTTTCACTTGTAAAAATACTTTTTTCAAACTTGAACTATAGAACAATCCTGTGAGTAGGACAGATGTTTTTTATTCCCATTTAATAGATGAGGAAATTGAGGTTTTAAGAGGTCCCGTGGCTTACTCCAAGTCCAGTTAGTGGTAAAACTGGGAGTATCAGAGAATTCCATAGTTGACCATGATTTCAGAAGTCATATAGTTCAAATTTTTACGACATGCAGGAACCCTCAAGAAAAATTATCCTCAGTAGATGCATCAACTTTCTCACCTCCTATTTGCCTCCCAACCCTTGTGATTTGGTTTCTGTACTTACAGTTCGCTTCTACTGCTCTCCTCAGGGTCTCCAAAGATCTCTTTATTCAGTCCAATGGCATTTTCTCAGCCCTCATCCTTCTTGGCTTCTCTACAGGATTTGACACTGTTGACTCCCCTCCCCTCCCCTCCCCTCCCTTCCCTTTCTCTGGTCTCTCTCATCCCTCTGTATGCCAAGGCTATTTCCTGGTTCCTTTTCTTTTCTCACTCTCCCAGTTGATGATCTCTTCCGCTCCCATAGATGCATTTATCCTCTCTTTGTAAGTCACTCCCAAATCCGCATATCTAGCCCTTATCTTACCTGAGCTGTATGTATGTAGTCCTGCATCTCCCAGCAGCTGTTATAACATCTGATCCTGGTTGAAACATAGAAACTCAACATGTTTAAAACAGAATTGATTATCTTTCCCTCTACACCCACTTGTCCTGATTTTCCTATTTCTGTCAAGGGAACCATCACTCAGGTTGAAAACTTAGACATTATCCTTAACCCCTGTCTCTCAAAGGTCACCCATACCAAGTCGCTTGTACATCTTCCATGCTCATCCCTTCGTCTCCGTTCACACGTACACCCCTCTACTTTGGCCTTGACCGCACTTCACATGTACTGTTCAAGGAGTCTCCTTCTAGCCTCGCTGCAGGCAGCTCATCTCCTCTCCAGACTTCCTTACAGGGGCCATATTGATACTCAGACACAGGTTATTCCACATCAGTCATGATCACATGATCAAGGACCTCGAGTAAATTCCTGTTGCCTTTAGCGTGGAATGGATGCTCATTCTCTTTGACATTTAAAGCCCGGGACATTCCAGCTCCTGACTGTTTTTTCGGAGCTGGTGGCGCATTACTGCCCCTCGTACTCTACACTCCAAACAAACTGACCTTCCTGCTTGACCTCAACCATAACATTTCCTCTCCGTCTTCATGCCTGGAATGCTCTATTTCCTCACTGCCACCTCTCAGAATCCATACTTCTCATTAAGCCAGGGTTACCTTGTTACCTACTCCCAGAGTCTTTATCTCTTGACCACATTCCCCAAGGTGTTAGTGCACCTCCCTCAAATTACTTGTGTATTTACTTACCTGTATCTAAATTGTGTTCCTTTTTCCTCCCCTCACTGTTAAGAATTCAAGTTCCTTGAGGGCAGGGACTCCTTCCTTATACACACCTGCCCTGAGTGCCTTAGGTTTGTAAACATAATAAAAGCTTGTTGAATTGATTTGAATAGGTAACCACCAATTCTTAAACACTTTGTGAGGGCTAAGGGGATTCAGCAGCTAATTAGGTGATATTCTTTTTTTTTTTTTTTTTTTTTAACTGGACCTTTGATTTACTTTCTTTGGGCACTCCTTAGAAGAACTTGTGTGAGCTTAGAGCGTGACACCTGCTCTGTATTAAGAGAGTCACCTGGAGGTACTGAAGTGTTAAGTGATTTGCCCAGGGTTATGGAGTCACTGTTTATCCTACCTGGGACTTATCCGCAGGTCTTCCTGTTTCTGCTACCATCTTTCTCTAGGCCATACCAGACTGCCAGGGAGCCTATTCCTTTTGTAAATAGTGCTGATGGTTACAAAGTTCTCCCTTGTATGGAGCCAAGTTCCACCTTCCTGGTTCCTGGTTTTCTGGTACACATGTACTTTACAACGTACATGTACAAATGTAGAGCACAAATGTAATCTCACTTCCATTTGAGAAGCCTTTAAATATTGGAAGACATTTATCAAGTCTGTCCGGTCATGAACTGTTCCTTCCATGAAATAATTTCAAGATACCCGCCTGCCTCAGAATCCTCTTTAACTTGTTATTTTACCGCTTAAAATATGCAAACAACTAAGTAGAATAATCCAGATGTGATCTGGCAAGTATGTGTTGCTGTTTGACCATTATCTTTGTACTTTTGCATTCTCCACTTTAACTCATGGCAGCCCAAGATACATTAGCTTTTTTTCACACTTCTGAATCTTGTTGAGCTAAATAAATTCACTGGTTTCTATTCACATAGAATGACATACGTTTTCCTTGTGTTTATGCACTTAAAAAAAAAAAACATTCAAGTTCAGTACTTTTCATTTATTTTTTATTACATTTCATCTTGTTAGAGTTTGGCTCAGTGTTCTAACCTGCTCAGAATTGTTTGAAACCTTATCGTCTAGTTTGATGGTTATATTGTCTTCCATGAAATTGATAAGCATGCCATCAATGTATTCTTTCCAGTCATAGATTAAACAGAACAAGGTCAGGAGTAAAATAAGACGAAAGCGTGCCACTAGAGGGCTCCTGATTTTTAGTGTAGTGTTTTGTTTTTTTATCCCCCAAGACAACACAGTGTCTTCTAATGGTCTAATTGATAAGGTGATCTGTTCCCTGTGATATTCATCAGAATAACTAACTTAGCTATGCTGTAGAGGCCGTGTGTGTGTGTGTGTGTGTGTGTGTGTCTGTCTGTGTGTCTAGGTGTAGATTCAACCTAAATGAAGCAGAGTGATATTAGGAAAGATCTCTTGCCTTAGTCAGGCAACTTAGATTTGAATTTGTTACTATCTCTGCGATTGGACAAATCAGTTTACCTCTCAGGGTCTCATTGTCTTCATTTGTAAAATGAGGCAGTTAGACTAAATGACCGTTAAAGTCTCCTTCAGCATTAAATCTTATTTTGGACTCATGTCCAGAATTCCAAATTGTGTTCCCAGGCCCATGAGAACTTTGTGACTCAGGAAGTGATTTAATAATTCAATAATTTATTTTTTTCCTGTAATGAGCACCTGACACAAGAATATTTATTTAGCAGTCGTGTCCTCCAGCCCATTGAAACAGGGTCTGTTATCATATCTAAATCATGAGGTATGGGATAACAGAGGCACCGTAGCTTAGTGAGTGGATAGAGAAGCTGACCTTGTAGTTGGCTAGACCAGGGATCAAGTGCTTCCTGAGATGCGTCATGACTTGTGTGGTCTTGGGTAAGTCATCAGGCCTCTCCGTGCCTCAAATATTTCTTGTAGGTCACGAAATCAGATCTCTGGAAGGGTTTCCTATGCCATTGAGACTGCACATTCAGACCAGAGGATGAAAGAAAAGAGGAAAGGTGTAGGCAGTTTCCTATTAACTACAGGATGATAGGATTTGGAGCTGAGACAGTTGAGATTATCTAGTCCAATACCCTCATATCCATCATGGTTTCCTCTGAATTACGCTGACAGTTTAATACCAACCAAATATTTTAGCATGAAGTGATTTGATGTTCTGTGACGGTTTGAAATAATATGGTACGTTATCATCACCACCATCATCACTGTTAGTTATTAATTGATCTGGACCAGATATTTCATTGTTAAAGGAATGCTCCCTCTACTGACTGAGATCGGCAGCTATCCTGTATTTGAGAATGTTGCCCTGAATACTTGAGAGGTTAAGTGATTTATGCTGCGGGGTCAGTCACAGAGCCTGTGTGGGTGTCAGAGACAGGATTTAAGTCTTGCCGCCTTTTAGGTGGCAGTGTAGAAATGCTGAAGGAGGATGATGGATTTCTTTTTTGCTTCTCTCAAACCTCATTGGGTAAATCTTTGAAATATGAGGATGCTGCACATTGTCCTTATGTTCATATGACATTTTATACTTTTAAGAACACTTTCAGATCTATTTAAATAACAATGACCCTTTAAAATAAGTAGAATTTCCCCATTTAACAGGTGAGGAAACCAACTCTGGAAGCTTAAATGATTTGTGAAAGGTGCTATAGAGTCTTAACTACTATGACTGCAGTACTGATGCCCTTTTCATATGCAATGGTAACAAAACACAATTTTATAGAAACACAAGACTTCAGAATTTGACGAGACTTCATGGGCCATCAAGTTCAACTGACAGCCCAACAAAAAGCCCTTCTACCATATCCTCAACAGATGTCATTAAACCTTTACTAGAAGACCTGCAATGAGCTCTATCTACTGCCCCTTGACTAATTCTGTTCTACTTCTGCATAACTTTGAGTTATCTTTAAAAAGACCTTGTTTAGGTCATCCACTATTAATTTGACAAATGTTTGTTCAGTTTCCCTGCACTTTACAGATGGGGCAGCCAAGTTCCATAGAGAACAGACTTTTTTGAACTCACAAGTAGGAAAGGAAGAGGCAAAGTCTAATTTCTCTTCCATATGATAGCCCTTCAAATTCTTGAAAATAGTTATTAGTTCCCCTTCATCCCTTTTTTTCGGGTTAAACATCCCCAGTTATTTTGTATGACATGAATTGTTGAATTTTCACCCTCCTAGTTGCTTGTCTCTGGAAGCTCTTTGGCTTGTCAGCGTCTTTTCTTTATAAAATACTAGGCATATCATTCCAGTGTAGTGCTCAAAAGAGAAAAGTGAGATTTTCTCCTTCCTCATTCTCAACACTACAATATACCACTTAGTGGAGCCCAAGATTACTTTAGCATTTTCGGCTTCCATGTTGACTCATTGAGTTTGCAAACCTTTAGAGTATTTTCACACAAATGGTTGTCTTAAGGATTGAATTTCTTGGTCTGTAAAATGGGGATTATACCATGTGTTCTTAATTTATCTACAATCCCCATGGGCTTATTTATATATTTAACAGCTCCATGAAAAACTAGGATATGAATCCGAAATGTGAGATATGGTATAGTGGAGACTTCTTTATTTTTTTGGAAGTGTCAAATATATATGTATGTATCCTTACAGGGGACAGCAGAAAGTTAGAATTGAACTTTTCTATTTTGTCTGTGTTGGGGGGGGGTTTGTTTCCTAATACTACAAATTTCAATAATCTGAAAATGAAACAAGAAAGCATATTAATTTTGATATTAGGAAATTCATTTCCACGGGGGTTTACATAATAAGTGAATAACTTATGCTGTGAAGGTATTTCTCAGATTATGTCCTTCTTTTCTTAGATTTTTCTTGGCCTCAGTTTCTGGGCTTCCCTTCGTTCCCTTCTCTCTGACATTTACGTTTTCTTACCTGCTTCTTTGCCTCTGTATAAGGCTTTATTTCTCTCTAGTTCTGTTTCCTAGGTTATAGTTTTACATGGCTGTTATAATTTTAAGCCTATGTATATAGTAGGTTATTAGTCATTTTCATCAAATGATCCTTAATGTGGCTATCCTGGTCACCTTGAACAGACACTTACTTCTCTGGGACTTAGTTTCCTCAGCTTTAATATGAGAATGTTGCATAAAAGTGTGTTTGGGTTTTAATGATTATGGATCTCAAAACTGGCTTTTATTTACCCCACTATCTCAGAATTTCTTTTTTAAAAACTAAACTCTGACCATCCTGGCTTCATTAAAAATGCCAAAATATATTCTTTTTGTCTCTTTGGTTGATGTTTTATTTATAGATAGAAAAACAGGAAAAGCAACCCTTCAATCTTGCTGGAAAATTATTAGCAATTTCCTTTAAAAAATGGCAAGCATTTCCTTTTTAGAATGACCGTAATCTTTGCTAGTCTTTTGAACTAGAAATGCCCCCAAAGTAAAATGTAAATAGAAAGAGGAGTAAAAATTAGAGAACCAGTTTATCTGTTCCCCTACAAAGATAATCTGTACTCCAACCAAATTGGACTACATACCTGCCATTCCACTCATAGGCCTTGCCTTACGCTGTTTCTCCCATAAAGACTGCTTTCTCCTCTCCTACCACTGGCATTTTTCCATCTGTGTGTGTGTCTCCATTCTAAAAGACCCAACTTAAAGTGCCATTTTTAGGAAGCCTGAACTGACTTGACTGAAGTTAAAACTCTTTCCTTTTCTATACTCTTATACCTCTCCTGTCACTTAGAACACAGGGCTTTTAGATTAGTTATTTGTGCACAACTGTTATCTCCTCTGCTAATCTGTAAGCTCCTTAAGTAAGAAGTAAATGTTTATTGCTCTGCAGCTTCCAGTATCTTCCATATCTAATTTTTTGAATGATAATGAATGGATTCCAAATAATAGTATTCAGCAGTTTGTAAATTAAGATAAGCAAGAATCTAAACTACTTGTAAGCCTGCTTGGGAGCCTTTCAGTGAACAACACATTTTTGAACAGTTTCTGTTGGAATCACTTCTCAGAATTCTTAGGAAGCAATTACTTAACAAGCAATAGTCTGGGCTTAATTGTATTTGTCGAATTGAATCTTGAAAATTTTATTCAATTTTAGTCATATTGATTTTTTTTACTGAGTAATAGGACAAGATATTAACGAAAATTTATTTAATTTTTTTATCATGTGCTGTTTTTAATTTTTTTTATCCTGTAGTCTTCCTTTCTTCCAATCCTTTCTGTCCTTACCCTTCATTCCTTCTGTATTAAGGTGTCAATAAAGACCACCCTTTGCCATGTACCCAGAAAGGCTGCCGACGTTTTGGTTTACGATCACCCTTGGGATATAAATGAGTTACCTCCAGAAATAATAGAGATTCTTTAGCCTATGGAATTTGTGAATTATTCTCTTGGTTCCATATTTATGTTTTCACTGCCCAGAGTGAGAGAACTCAGTGAGTATGTGCCTGTTGTACTTGACAAAACTATGAGGCATTATTTCCTGAAAACATTCCTTGAAGAGGCTGTATTCAGGAAATATTTAAATTACCTTTTTACATGGTATCAGTGGTAATGGAGAGATAGTGATGTGGATCATGCCAAATAGTAAAGATTCCAAAAATAATTATTTACTTTATATAATATATAATATATATAATATATAAATATTTATATATTATATATTTATATATGTAATATTATATATAATATATATATATGAAATATATATATAAAATATATAATTTACTTTGCAATGCATTATATATTTTGGCAGCATATTTATATTCCTAATTATGTTTTGCTCAGCCTAATATTAAAATTAGTTTAAATTCTGAAGCATAAAACAACTGACGGTAGAAACAGAGGAAGGTAGCCCAGAAATCTGTTGATGGCAGCCAGAAGTTTGTCTGTGATTTAAAATTGACCCCATATAATAACTCACAAAGGAGTTAATTCTCACGTAAGTAAGTAGGTGTTAACTATAGTGATTATTACTTTTTTCCTTTTAGTGGGTCTCTTGAAAATGTTTTGTATAATAATAAGATTCTCAATAAGCCATAGGTCATAAAGGTCATGACCTTTATGTTACATTAGTGAGAATTTTCCATTTGCCTTTTCCTTTTTTTGTTTAGGTGATTGGTGAGATGCTGAGGATTAGCTAGAAAAGTTAAAAGGCCAGTTCCAGCCACAGATGTGTAACAATAAAAAAGAAATATATTATGTATTTGTGGGAATTAATGGGATAATTGAATTATGTTATACATGTAACATGCACATTTTTAAAACCCTCAAATTCTGTTCTCTACACTTCTCTTCTGCTTTGCTCTGCTTCATGCATCTCCAGTGACTCAAGGAACTTTTGTGGAGGAAGTCCTGAGTAAAGGGAGGGTAAAAACTTTTATCCTTTACATGTGTAGTGTGAGGCAACACAGAGTATATATGATCCTTATAGCAAGGAAGATGGGTTCAAGTTCTTTCTCTGACATAGACTGCTGCTGTGTAATGTTGGGTAAATCACTTAAATTTTCAGTGTCTCAGTTAATTCTCTAAGATAGTTGCCCAGAGAAGGTAACAATCCTCATTGGTAGAGGTTTTCATATCCTAATGAGTTTAAATTTAGATACAAATTAAGTAAAATGATAGCCATCCATCTTAAATTATATTTTAAAAAGAAGTGTTTCTTTACATGAGCAAAAAACCCAAAACAAAACACCTAACTGTATAATAAAACAGAAGAGGTCTCCTAGAAGAACAAAAAAAAAAAATGAAACTTTATGATATAAGTAAATTTCTTTAGTAACCCAAGAACATGAGACTTTAAAAAAGACTCCATTTAACATCCTAAATGCAGTTGATTTGATATTATATTTTGTCATTGCATTTTAGAACATTCCTTTTGAAACTAAATAATGTTTTTTACCATCAGAAACATGAGGCATAGAGATAAATTTTCTTAATAGATCCTGTGAAAAAGTTTTTTTCATCTATAATTGACATATCTGCAATATATAGCAAAATCTAGCTGCCCTTACTAAAAGCTATTATTTAAGAGCCATTGGTACAATAATTTATATAGAACATGAAGTATTTTAAAATTATTTAAGGATGATTAAGTATACATTAGTATACCACATGGCTGTATGATGAATGATTTTGCATATTTTACTATCATATTTAAGTTGCTTGAGGAAAAGGACTATTGTGTTCAAACATACTTGATCTTCACTTATTAATTGGCTGAAAAAATTATCTTTGGACTGATCTTTGTGCTTTACAACCCTCATGCTCAAACACATCTAGTGTCTTAAGAGCAAGACCTACAAATTGAACAAACTTTATTGAATTAGTCTGCTGGTTGCCTCTTCATGTTTTCACTGCCTTCTTTGTGAGGGCTCAGTGGGTTTTGTTTTCACAAGGCAGCAGGTGTCCAACGAGACAATACTAGAGAGATTAGTCAAATTCAGCATCAAGAATGTTATGAGTTGTGAATTCCAGTGGCATTTTTTCTTATTCATCCTCAGGAACATTTCTCAGCTCTTTTGAGAGGATGAAGTGGACAATACAATGAGGAGTTTTGTGCAGCAGAGGTCAGGTTACAGAAATGATGTGATGCAATATTTAAAATGTTTAACAGTACAAATAAAAGAGAACTCATGGATGGATTTGAGCGGTGTAGGACATGAAACTGTAGAACACAACCAAAGCCTTGAAATATCCTTCTTTAGTATACTTTAAAATATTCTTTAGAGAGGGTAGATTAAAAGAGGTGAAAAGTTGGAAAAAAAACAACTAAAATACAGTCATGATAAAGGCAAAAATTCAGGATTATTGTCAGTTATATTAAGCCTTAACCTTCATGGTATTTAGGACAATGGAACAAAAAAAGGAGCTAAGTTGTGTAAGAGAAAGTTTCTGTAACTGATACAGAATGGAATTAGCTGACACATTTTTCCCTTGGAAATCATGAAGCTCAAAGTCTTTCCCTTGCTCTGATGAACAGATTGTAAATTTTATTTTATTTTTTTTAACTTAAGCAAATAGTGGTATTTTCCCGACATTCTCTTCCACTCCCATCTTCCTTGACAGTAATCCGTTTTAATAAAAGGTGTCAGTGATGATTGGCACTGTTTGTACTCATCTGTTCATCCCCTCAAAACGTTATTTATTTTTTAGTACAAGAAAAACAGTTGTTTCCAGGAACTTAAAGCATGATACTCTCTTTGTTGAAAACCTGACCCTCATGATTATGCAGAATTTTTTGAAGATTTCCAGAGATGACACAGTAAGCTTCCCAGAAGAAACACAGAGGGAAGATTTGGATAACATGAAAAAAAAAAAAAACACAAATGCTGAAAATTTTACATTGGTTTAGAAATCTAGTAAATCATTTACCAAGGCAGCTGGGTGGTGTTACTAAGCACCATGTGCCAGAAACTGTGCGAAGTGCTGGGTTACAAAGACAGGCAAAAGATATTCCCTGCTCACAAGAAAGTACCCACTCTAACGGGGGACACAGCGTTCAAACATCTCTGTACTGTGCAAACAAGCTATATACTGCATAAATAGAAACAGTTAACAGAGGGAATGTACTGGAATTGACAGGAATTAGGAAATATTTCCTCTGCAAAGTAGGATTTTGACTGGAACTTGAAGGAAAACAGAGAAACCAGGAGACAGATTGATAATGATGATAGTAATTGACATTTATATAGTAATAAACATTTATAATCATTTGCTCTGTGCCATACACTGTGCTGTCTTTTTCAAATATTATCTTATTTGGTCCTTTCAACAACCCTGGGAAGTAGACTGTTATTTTTCTCATTTTACAAATAAAGAAACTGAGTTCTTAGGGTCATAGAGCTAGCAAGCGTCAGAGGCTGGATGACTCTTATCCACTGCAACACCAAGTTGCTCCTGTGAGGGCAGATGAGAAAGAATAACATTTCATGCATGATGGACAGCCAGGGAAATGGCTGGAGTTGGGAGATGGAGTGTCTTGTGTGAGGAACAGTAAAGAGACCAGTGTCACAGGATAGAAGAGTACACGGGGTGGGGTGGTAATAAGATCTTAAGAGACTGGAAAGATGGGAGTAGGGACTCAGTGAAAAAGGGCTTGGAATGCCAAACACAGGTTTTTATATTTAATCTTGTCGGTGATAGGAACCTCTGGAGTTTACTGAGTGGGAGGCAATATGGGTTGTCTGACTGGGATCAGGAAGACCTGGTTTCAGATTTGGCCTCAGATACCTACTAGCTGTGTGACCCTGGGAAAGTCACTTAACCTCTATTTGCTTTAGTTTCCTTATCTGTAAAATGGAGATAATTATAGTGCCTTCCTACTAGGGTTGTTGTGAGGAGCAAATTAAATAATCGTTGTAAAATGGTTAGCAAAGTACCTGGCTCATAGAACTGTATCGAAGGATAAAAATATGTGTAAAGTGCTTCACGGACCTTACAGTAATATAGAGGTATTAATTATTAGCTGGTTATTATTATCACATGGCCGGATGATAAATGAAGACCTTTCATTTAAAGGAACTAAAGGGCAAGTGTAAACTTCGGAAAACAAAAGGCAATGCAAAATGGGGGCAAGTTCCTATCTTGAGAAGATGTGAAAAGAAATCATCTAAGTAGAGTGCTTAGAAAACATGGGTTGAGGTGATCATTTCAGGATGAAATTAATTATTTAATGGCACCATCCAAACATTTAGTTGCATAGTCATAATTCAGGGAACAAGGAGCTAGGGAGGGGAGGTTTTTGGTGTGTACACCAATATTTAAAAGAATCAAATTTAGGGGTCAGAGAGTCCACTGTAATGATTATTTCTTTAATGAATGTAAAAGTGTCTTGAGGTAGAGAGATGATAAGAAAGCTTATACCCATTTGGAGAAACCCAAAGTCACAAGATAACCCATTTTTAGAACCAAGAATAGGATCTAGGACTCCTGGCATCCAGTGCATTGCTCCATTTCCCATATCTCATTTCATCTCTCTGAGGAGTAAGGGAAAATAAAGTTGTTTTTGGTTGTTTTTAATTGAGAGGGGAAAAGAACTGAGGCACTAATATGTACTAAGAATTAAGTGCCTTAAAATGAATATAAAAACCAAAGTAAGAGTGAACAGTGGAACCCAAATCAGTCATTAAAGTGGAAGGGGAGTAATGTATCCTACAAAGTGCATTTACTGTATCTGTGCATTTTAAAGGATAGTAGTTTTTTTTTGTTGTTGTGGAAGATGTTGCCTGTGGGGTTAAAAACAATTAAAGGTAATAATTCTGTACAGTGAACTTCTGGTACCATTAGAAGTTAGTATGTTTCTGCTGTGTGTATGTATAAAATGAGCCATTCTCATTTACCCATTTGGATGCATATTGCTCCAGCTAATGTCTAGTTTGTCAAAGCTTAAGGACAGAATTAGAATTTTTATTTTAATATAGATTTGGGAGAATATTTAAAAGAAATTAAAAACCAAGCCGACCCTCTACATCTTTGTGTCTTGCTTTGGATTATCCGGGGATGAGGAATATATTAATTTAGGGGCTATTCTTGATCTGTTGTTTTAGATACTGTTATTATCATCATTATTTCTATTTGAATCTCATTAGAAATGGTATTAGTAATAATAGATATCACCATATCAAATACTAATAATCTCTAAGCTACATAGAATGAAATGTTTTCAAAATATAGAACTCTAACAAGAGGAGATCAAAATCATGAGGGAACAAGGTGAAATACATAGCTTCTCCATTTGCCTGATGGCTACTGGAGTTTTACCAAGGATGTTTTCATTGAGCCTGTGAGGTTACATCCTAAAACTTTTATTTGACCACAAAACCAGTTATTTTATCCAATTATGTAATAGTTCATAGACCATCAAATATAAGGGAATGACAGCAGCATAGGGGGCCTTACCCTCGGATCATTTCTGTGTGAATCTCATAAAAAGAGATGAGAAGATGGAGATAATAAATTTACAAAGCACTTCAAGATTTATAAAGAAACTTGCATATATTATCTCTTTTGATACAACCACCTTGCACTACAAAAATTTATAGCCCTCATTACTTACATATGAGGAAACTAAGGCTCAGTATAATTAAGATACTTGCCTGTGGATCCACTTGCAACTTCTGAGTGTCAGGATTCTAAACCAGGTATATCATACCTTCAGTTACAGCACAATTTCTACTACATCACCCTGTTTCATACTATAGTAGTGGGAATTAGAACATAAATTAAGAACATAAGTATAGATATTTGCTGCAGTGCCTCAAGGTTCTCCTTTATACCGTTGCGGGAGAGAGGGCTTATACTTAACTTCATATTTACTATGTCGTTTCTACATAGCATTTGCCTCACCAGGTTTACTTTCAGAATGTTGCATACCTATAATGCCTGAATGTTGAACTGGCTGGCCATAAAACTTTGCACAGCGGATGACTCCTGGGCCTCTGGTAGTTAACCATTATGAGCTTTTGAAGTTCACTGGGTCATAGCAATCTCCACTACTCTTTCACCTAAAAGCAGGATAGAGAAAATGCAGAGAGGCAAATAAGAGAGGCCCATATTCATGAGCCACATGTCAGCCTTAGATGGAGAGGGCCAAAGGCTTCTTCATTTACATTGTCTCTCTCCTTAAGCTCTGCCTAGGAGGAAAAGAATAGCCAGCCCCAATTGAATTGTGATGTTATCCGAATTCAGACTGTGTTAGGTGAAAGCATGACATAGTAGCAGAAAAGCTCATAGAATAAAATTTAAAATGAAGTCATTAGAGGAGCTTTCAGTAATGGGGATACACTGTATTATCAGTACAAAAAGGGGATAGAAAAAATGAAAAATAACATTAGAAATGGCTTCAAAGTTTTAACTGGAAATGTGAATTATACTATCCCTAGGACCATCAAAAGTGCCCCATTTATAGAATTTTGCTTCAACTTAGCTTTAATGAAACTTTTGCCAAAGAATGGTAATGTCTGCAGTGCGTGGGGCTTAGAAATATTTTGTTCTAGTGACTTAAAGGCATTGCCCTTGCCTTTAAAATAATTGTCTAAGTGGGCAGAGAAACAAAGGGTTAAAGATAAGTTAAAATCATTACATTACTATTAGCATTTAATACTATTTTAAGCTATATGTGTCTGTTTATACACGTGTGTATATGTGCATATATACAAACCTATTTACACATATATGTATTCGTACACGTGTGTATATATATCTCCACTCAACTGTTTTGTCTTTTAACTGATTTTCAGTTGAACTTGAACTAGCCACTTACGATGTTTAAAATAATCATTTCCTAGTTTAATGAAGAGAAAAATTTCCAAAATGGTCAGATGTACAAAACTTTGTGTGTCACTGCTTCAATGTCACAACTGATATTCCAGCCAAAAAATATATGATTAATTTTGATAAGACTTATTTTTTCTGTAAAATCCTTATTTTTACTTACATGAGTCAAACCACACTATCTCAAAGTACCCTTCCACATTTTTTCTTCCAAAGCAAATTATTACTAATACAATAAGTATATAGTTCTTTTACATTTACAAAGAGCTGCCATAGAAAGAGTAATTAATTTTTTTCTGACAGCAGTTTATTTTCCTGAGCTAACTCCTTTCTTTTCACATTTTCACCTAGTCCAATGGTATCCATGCCATCAACCTTCTTATACCTACTAATTGCAAGAAATGATAATCTGTTTCCATTGTAACAGTTCCACATTCTTTGGAGACATTTTGTCAGTGTTCCTTTTTGATTTAGAGTATTACTATTTTTGTTCAGTTTGTCATTTAATATTGGTCAAAAGTACAACCACTTGAATTTAGATTGTGAAGTTTTTAGAGCCCTGTTTGGGAGCACAAATGTTTTGGGCTTTGACAGATGTTCTTTGAAAATACCACAGATGTGTGGTGTCATGTTACATTGTTGCTCTCAGACTCTTTGTTTTAAATTATAAATTCTACTAATAGTATGGGGCATGTGTTTTCATAAATTCTTATCCCCTGTGATACAGGAAAAAACAGGTTTTTTTCTCCTTCTCAGACTTTAACCCCGTCGAGAATTTGAAAATGACCTTAACAGAATGAGCGTTCAGTCCCTTGAGACTGCAAATATATGGGTTATTTTTAAACTAATTACTTTGAATTAAACAAAGACTTAAGACATTTTTCCCCCTGAATTGAAGTCGAGGTTAAATACACTTTTATAGCAATGAGAATCTAACCCCAAACATATGGCTACCCTTCAGTGCTTTAGGATAATCCCAGGGGGAGGATGCACTTTACAACTCTGTTTGGCTTTAGTTAAATGTTAGTTTTTTCAGCTCATGTGAGTGGAACAATTTACCCATCATCCATCTCATCTCATCAATTTGTGTATTGCTTTGGATTGGTAACATTTTATATGTGGACATAGCCCTTTAAATTTGCTTAACAGTGGCTCATTAACTACATACTAATTGAAACCAAACATTTGTCAGTCTGCTCCCTTCAGCTCCATAGTAAATGCATTCTGTGAAGTAAGCATTATTACTGCTGTGATGAAGACCATCTTAGAATTGATCTGTAACCAATTTGAAGAGATTCATTGGTTTTGTCTCTTGCTCCAAAAGAGGAAGTGTCAAAGAACATTGTAAGGTAATTGACAGTCATATATATGTATCTGTGTGTATATACATGTATGTACACACATGCAGTTATAATCCACTGTCAACTCTACATATATGTTAAAGTTTCTGAAAGCCCAATTAAAACAAACGAAAACAGTAAGACTCCTGACAGAAATCATAAATTTTTAATCTAACCAAGAACTCTCCCAGCTCCAAGTTTCAAATCCCCTTTCTGTTTTGTCTTCCGTTAGAATGGAAGTGCCTTGAGTGTAGGGACTGTCTTGTTTTATTTGTTTTGTATCCCCAGTGCTTAGCTTAGAACTAGATCATAATAAACACTTAATAAATGTGTCTATCTGTCTGTCTGTCTAGTCATGTAGTCCAATCTTGATCTCAGTTATGATTCATTCCATTTGTACCATTTTAGTCAAATGTATTTGTATGGGAAGATGGCTTTTTTTCTCCAGAAAGTGTTAAAACCTCTATATGGCACATTTCTACAATACTCTTTCTTACAGAGGAGAATTTTGGATAATATTGTTCTGTTTTGTTCTCTATCCACCAAAAGATCCCTGTCAAAGACGATATTTCACTTGTAGGCCCTCCTCCAGTGTAGGCATCAGTTAGTACTGGTTTGTAGATTTAGCCATGGAGAGCCCTTAACACCTTTCTAGGACTTTCCAAACTGACAGTGAGTGACCTCATGTAACGATAAGGAAAACACAGACTTGGTTATATAGTCCTGGTATGGAACCAGAAGTGGAATCTTGGAAGAGCTAAGTCTAAGGTAAAATTAAAAACCCCTTAAATAATGGATAGAAATAAGCTTATGATACTCAAAAGTACTTCATGGTGGCACAGCTGAAACTTTGAACAATCAGCAATGGGCTATTAAGGGGTTGCAAAATCATTAAGGCTGCTATCAAAGAGAGAAAACAAAAGGGTTCTGAACCCTCCCAAATAATGGGGGAAATATTGGCCCAACACACACACACACACACACACACACACACACACACACACACACACACACACACCCATGCATCTAATTATTCCATGCATCTAATTATTCCTTTCCCTGGTTGACTTTCTCTTTTTTTCCTGCTAATATTTATATAAAATCTACCCCTTTTTTTCCCCCTTCCTGAAATGTTCTTCCCAGTTTTTCTGTCTACTCTTTGTCTGGCAGACTCCTCCTTCCCATTTTCTGTGAGCATCCAAGCTCTTCTATCTGAGATCACATTTTTACATGATTCATAACTGAATTTATAGTCCTGGGTACAATTATTTCTCTGCTTCTTACTTCATGAACTTGGGTAAGTAACTTAAAATTCCCTGGGCTTAAGTTTTCTTCATGTGTGAGATAAGGGAGGGTTTAGGCTAGGTCATCACTAAAGTCCTTTCCAACTTGAAATATTTTTTTTCCCTGTGTCCTGTAGTACCTTTTCCTGATAAATAAATTGTCTTTATTCTATATGTACTGACTTTTCTGGCCTCGAACAAACCTCTTAACTCTTAAGTGCCCAAGTTAACTTAAAGATTCTAAGTTATAGACAAGTTGCAGAGCTGCATAAATGAAAATATTTTCCTTATGAGAGTTCTGCATACTAATGCATTTATAAGTCCATTTCCTTCTTCCTATTCCCCTTCCAAAAAAACCCCAAACAAGTTAAAACACAACCTACATGGCACTTTGCTAGGCCCTGAAAGTATAAAGGTAAAGCACAATATAGCCCCTACCCACAGAAAACTTAAAATATGATTGGAGAGGATCATTGAGACATGAACACAGATAAATATGATACAGAGTTGAATGTAATAGGGACAAAGAAAGGGGTCTAGCTTACATCATTGTAGGAGGGAAAGAATTTTTTGATGAGGTTATCAAATAAGTTTTCATGGAGAGATAGTACCTGGGTTGGGTCTTGAAGAATTGGAGAAATTCAACAGGTAAAGTGATGAGGCATCAGGAGTGGATGACCTTTGGAAAAGCAATTTTAAGGGGATAGAATAAGATTGTGGAACA
The DNA here is from genome assembly GCA_023548195.1 of Bettongia penicillata ogilbyi. Classification (NCBI taxonomy): domain Eukaryota; kingdom Metazoa; phylum Chordata; class Mammalia; order Diprotodontia; family Potoroidae; genus Bettongia; species Bettongia penicillata. The sequence goes on along the minus strand of JAJHZJ010000318.1, from coordinate 6,971,861 downwards.
GCTGGCTGAACACATGAAGAGGAATTGAGTAAAACAGGGCTGGAAAGATAGGTTGCAGTTAGCTACGTTTGGGTAGCCCCATTATAGTATTACTTTTATTTTTCTGAGCCAGATTCTGTAGCAGGTCTCCTTTACTCATGGAGTAACTTTGGTTCTTTAATTTTAAAAAAAATTACAGTTAATTCAACTTTAGTAAATTTTTACATTAAATTAATTCCAACACATAAAATATCCTGACTTTTTACTCACTCTGTCCAAGTTTTCAAGGTTTTTTTCTTTTTTCTTTTTGGTCCTTTCATTTCTATTCACTTTTCCTCTTCTTATAGTTTTATTAGTATGATCTCTGTTTTACTGGTTCTTTTTTCCCCTTTCAGTTATTTCATAAAGTTCTTTCCATGTTTTTATCTTATTCATACTTGACAGTTTTAATTACATTATAGTATTTTGTTTCATTAATTTACTAGAGTTTAAGCATTCCTATTATGGGACATTTCATTTCCTTCCAGTTTTTAAAAATTAAATGTAAAACTATGAAAGTTTTTGAAGAGCCACTTTTTTGCTTTGCTTGTGATAACAGTTTTAGGGTCTGTTTCCAAAAGTAAAATTATTAGATCAAAAGACAGGATCATTTTTGGAACTTTTACTGTATGCTGCCACATTCTTCTTCAAAAAAGATTCACCCATCAACAAAGGAGTATATCTGTTTCTCCACAATCCCATGAGTGCTCTTTTATGACTTTTTTTGTCAGTTTGAGGATTGCAGATTATTTTAATTTACCTTAATTTTAATTTACTTCTCTTTTGACTGTTGATGTTTTTTTATTTTAAAAATTGCTCATAGCCTTTGAATAATTACAAATTGTGGATGGAAAATTACCTTTTTGTGTTTTTAAACTGCTTACCACAGGTTTTAGTTAGACATATTTTGTGAAGTCATCATTAGCAAGAAAACATTTTTATCACTCCTCTTTCTCCATATTATGACAGAAAACAGTGGGCCATGTCTTGGGAGTTCCATCCTTGTGTCATTAGGTTGCAACCTTGCACCGGACTCTGAGAAAAGAATGCAAACAAGAGAATTACAAATTGTGTAAAATATAGTACCTGCCAAGGCACTATACTCCTGCTTGGAGTCAAGTTTTATGACTTGGAAATAGGCGCTTATAATTGATGTACTAATACTTTTGCTTTTTTGTTAAAGTATCAACTAGCTGTATAAACAATGAATTTTCTCACTGTATTTTGTGTCTTATTAAGCAAAATAGTGATCATCATCATATTGTTTTTCCCTGTGGATTATCCATAAACCAGGGAGACTCATTCAAAGTCAACTAAGGGCCAGGATACTGTTACAATTTTCTTGAAAATAAAGTATGCTCAAATCAATTAACTTCATTGTCTTTGTGGTACTAGCATATTACCATTTCTGTAAATTTTAATTTAATAATAATAATAAATTTAATTTAATTCTGTAAATATTAAATATCCTTTTAATATTGCCTCCATGTTTTAATGAGAGGTGGTAACTTTTTATTTTACTTTGGGTTCTCTAGGAGGAAAGCCGTACAATTGCAAGTTTTCTGAAGAGATACCTGCAGTGCTGTCTCATGGAGATCACAGTCGTCAATTTGGAAATGGTAGCATGTCAGAAAATAAGGCCAGTGAATCAAAATTAGGAATAACCGTTTCTGTTCCAATACTTGAAAATAACATCCAAGATGCTTCTAAAAATGCTGAACAACACAGATGTTCACTTGACTTAAAAATGCCAGCATTTCACCGTAAGCAAGAGATTCCAGGCCCTGGCAACAACGTGGATTTTGTTTCAGGTATGGACCAGGCATATTCAGAAATGGCAGTAGATCTTCAGGTCTCATTAGAAAACCAAGCTAGTCATCCTAAAGAAAAGCTGTTTGATTTGCACAACAAAGACTATCCTGGGGGAGGAAAAAAGGTGATAATGGCACCAGACCTGATTCCACTAGATTTAAGTGAGAAATCCACAAGAGATGATCCCAGGAATAAGGATATTGCTTCGTCCTTGCAGGCTGCTTTGATTGTCCACCCGTGTCCTTATTGCAACCACAAGACTTACTATCCAGAAGTTTTGTGGATGCACAAAAGAATCTGGCACAAAGTGAGCTGCAACTCTATGGCTCCTCAGTGGATTCAGCAGAATGGTTATAAGGGTATAAAGAATACTGTGGTTTTTCTCCCCAGAAGTGGACGCACTGGACCTCCACCTGTTCTTGGGGGCAAAGACTGCCAGCCCTTGTCCATTGCCCGATTCACACGCACCCAGGGCCCCAGTGGGTTGTCAGCCTCTAAAAGCAGTTCCCCTCTGGGAGTCACAGTGAAACCAGCTAGTATGCCTAAGAATAAGGACAGCCCTTTGGGTGGCAGTTCTGAGCCATGGGCATCAGGTCCTGATGGATATCGGCAAACCAAAATGTCCCATACCCAGGAGCAATACAGTTCAGCTTCGCAGCACTCACCGCAGCTGAAACCTAAGTATGAATCCAACTCCAAACTGGTGCATGCAGGCAGCTATAGCCGAAGCATAACGCCTACCCAGACCGTCATATCAAGGGCAACGCCCCAGCTCACTAATAGTAAGCCAGCAGAGAAGTACTTGATTTCCCCAATGGGGGCCAGCTTTACCACTCCGAATAAACACTGTTCGTCTGACTCTGTGAAGGCCAAATTCAACCTTCAGCCTCAGTATCAACCTCTGTGTAAAACCGAGCATTATTTGAAATCAGAAGGTCCCTCCCTGTCTCCTCGGGAGCCCCACAACAAGGCAGCACATGAGCTGAGGACATTGGCCAACTGCAGCGTGGGATCCAGAGGAAGCCCAGTGATGCAAGCTCAGTCCACTGTGACAGGAGCGTCCTCAGTTTTACACTCCCTCAAACAAGAGCCAGCATCCGAGGGACATGACAAACGCCTGGACATTCTAAACATCTTCAAGACGTACATTCCAAAGGACCTTGCTACGCTCTACCAGAGCTGGGGTGCTAATGGCCCTGCCTTAGAACACAGAGGTAAGACTTCTAGTACTTTCTTTCCTCCCTATGACTTCTTAGTCATTTATATAACCAGACTTCATATAAGCAATGTCTTTTCTGAGACAGTTTGAATAATTTTTCCCTCTTGGAGGGTCATGGATGCTGCTCCCACCTGCTGCGTGACTTTCCAAATGCAGGTCAGATGTATCTGTTTCATTGCAGAGCATTTATATATATTATATTCCCTCACCCACTACTTTGAGTGAAGGTAGAGTTACACAGATGTTTCAGTTCCCTTGTAACACTATTACCCTAGTGATATGCTGGTGTTAGTACACATCATAAACTTCCCTGCTTTAGGAAAAAATAAGGTCTCTCTAGGCTCCTGCATGATGTGAATTTGGGAACCCATTTAAATTTTCCCTGCACAGATATGTGCCAAGAACATGCAGACTTGGTCCTTTCTTGGTCTTTCTAGACAAAGAATCCTTGGCCACTCATTGTCCTTATTTATCAAAAGATAAGAGTAATCATTTTGAGTTACTATTTTAAGTTTTATTTTTATGTGTATTATTTTAAAATATATACACTCTGTGTTCAGAAACAAGTAAACAGGGTTTTATATCATATAAGTAGTCCATTTAAAATTCTTGGAAATAATAAACTTGAAAAAAGTGTTTTACAAATGGATTGTTAGGATTCTTTTCCTATTTTTTTTACATTAGCATTTAATAAGAAAACTGCTTACAGTTTACCATATGCTATACAGAGCTTGCTATACAGAGCTTATAAAATATGCTTCTTTTTAAGGATATTTGAAACACAAAGTGCAGTTAGGTTCCTGAACACTGGGGATTTATCATTAAATACCAAAATGAAACAAAAACTCCATCTTCGACGTTTTTCTCTAAGGCAGCAGTTATATAATTTCTCATGACTCCTTTCCATTCTTAAAAATTGTTTCAGATCCACTCCCCCAAGAACTTTTGTTTATAGGGGCCACCTCTGTTGATATTTGGTATGTTTTTATCCTATTAGAAATGAAAACATCTTGGTATTGGTATGAAAATAGTTTTGACCTCATATACTCCCTGAGAGGGTCTCAAGAGCCCCAGAGGTTTTTGTATCACACTTGGAAACTATTCCTCTAAAGATTTATTATTTTTTCCCTTGATGGTATTAACCTTGATCTGAGTAAAAATGAGGCAACATAAAATATAAAGTGATTGCAAAATAAATATATCTTCAAAAGAGTGAATGGATGGGTGAATGAACTCCTTCAGTAATGCTGATGGGGTTGGTGGGAGGGACTGATCATTGAATACTTGTTTTCAGAAAATAGAGGCAGACTTCTCAAAGGAAGGACATAATTCTTGGTTCTGTGAAATAGTGGTAAGCAAAGCCCTGGTTGTTAAGGAGTAGAATATGGAACCAAGTGATGGCATTGGTTTAGAATCATGTATGAAGAACCTTTGAGAAAGGTAATGGATATAGTGGGTAGAGAACTGGCCTGGAACTTAGGAAGACCTGGGTTCAAGTTCTACTTGTGATGGATAATTACTGTGTGACTGTGGGCAAGACATTTAAGTCCTCAGTTCTTTAGGAAACTCTCTTAATGATAAAAGTTTGCAGAAAAGGTGCTGACTTGCATTGGTGGAGAGAATTTCCTTACTCTTGGGAGTTCCCTGTACTAAAGAAACGATACATTTAGTCCTTATTCTTAAAAAATCCAACTCTTTAAGATTGTATAACAGAGGGCATAGGTTGAATGTTAGTAAGAATTTCCTCAATCTTCATTGTTATTTTTCAGCCATTTTTACTGAAAGTTCATGATCTAAAAGCCAGCATGCATAGAGTAAAGAAGAAAAGGTGTTTGCTTATATTAAAGTATATAATATAAACTACCTTTAGATTATGGGATTTCTTTGCCTATAAATGAATAGATATTTGGCAGTAAAGTTCATTCTGTTGCCATGTTATTTCTATGTTGTTGATTAATGCAGTACTTCTGTTACTCTTTCTCATAGCTAGATCTTTTTAAATTTTCTAGAATGAAGGTGAGGTCTTAGACCCCAGAGTGATGTGTGAAATTGTGGTAAGGGATGAATATGAAATAACAGTTATTAGATCAGCCACGTTTTTTATTTTATCAGCAATGGAGCACCATGAAAGATTTATTTTTAAGTTCTGTTTGATGCCTTTTGTTTTCGACCTGGTAGCGATTTTGTAATATACCGTCCTACCCATAGGACCATCTCTTGTAACAAAGAAAAATAATTAAACAGAACCAAATAATATGTAACATACCTAGAATCCACAATACTCCCAGTTCTAATAAGAAGAGGGAATTACATTGCACTATCTGTTTATGAAATCATACCATCGTAGATTTAGAGTTGGAAGAAGCCTTATAGGTCATTTCTCCCAACCCCTCATTTTCCAATGAGGAAACTGAGGCCTAGTGATGTGTCTTGCCAAAGGTCAAGAAGATATTCACATTAATAGATCTCACATAGGTCAGTCTGTCAGTAAACATGTATCAAGTGTCTGCTTTGTTGTAGGTACCGTGCCAAGTGCTGGGGATACAAAGAAAGGTAAAAGATAGCTCCTGCTGTCCTGAGTTTTGAAGGAAACCAGGGATTCTAAGAGGCATAAATGAGGGAGGGTATGCATAAGGGTAAACTACACAATGACTTGAATGAAGGACATAGTGTCATATATGAGGAACCGCAAGAAGGACAGTTTGGCTAGACTGTGGAGCTTGTGAAGGGAAATAGAATAATGTGTATTATGTCTCTAAAGGTAGGTTAGAACCAGGCTGGGAAGGGACAGATCTAGGATTTGAACCTCAGCCCTTTCCCTGTAAATATTAAACTCTTTCCATATACCATCCAATTTATTTACTTTTTAAAAATTCTCCTCCCTGACATCGAATTGATTTTTCTACCCTTCCCCTCCCTCACAGCACATACATTCTCATTTCATTCTAAAAACCTATGTGTCATGTGTTAAGACTGGACAATAGCTACCACACAACTTCGTTGTTTTCTTTCTTTAAAAAGCCTTACATTTTCTATATATAGTTTTAGTTACTTTTAAAAATTATTGTGTTTTTTTAAAGAAGCCAACCAATAATGAAAAAACTTTTTTTCTTCGTGTTTCTGTTACCTATGTGATCTGGGGCAAATTAAGGGTCTCAGTTTCTTTCTTTGTAAAATGAAGAGATTAGATTCTATGAGCTCTAAGTTTTCTTATAGCCCAAAATCCTATGAATGCAGTTTAGGTTAAAAAAACTAAAACAACATGATTGCAATCACAATGTTTTACAATAAATAGGAAATTCATCGTGGAGTGAAGTTAATCTAGGTTTCTTAAAGAGTATAATAATTGAATGCAAGCTTTGTCAGGTTCTGTCACACTATATATCACACTATTAGGGTTTCCTGTCTGAATATTGTGATTGACAATTATCTGTTTCAAGTGAGCCAGTAGCTTAGATGAGTTTGGGGAGCTTCACTACCAAGTTGACTTGGTTGGTGGATTTGTTGACCTCATAATGCTTCAAAGTCCATGTATCATGTCATGGAGGAATTGGGATTACCATCAGTTGAAGCAGTACTTACACTATCTGAATCATAGATTATTGGAACATAGTGACATTAATTTACACATTAATCCTGATTGAATGAAATTTTGCCTAGTAGGAAGTCACACCAGTAGAACAAGTGCTTTATATTTTAAACTGATTTAATTCTTTTAAAAAATGAATTGGAAGATAAATAATTTTACACTAGTGGCATGAAAGAATTGTGTCATTTGTTATTATTGGGCCCGTGATGATACTACATAGGATTTATTTATTTATCTTGGAAATATATTCTTTTTAATCTTAAAAAGGTATAGGGTTGTATTGAGGAAAGCACTTGAAACCTTAAAATGCCGTATAAAGATGAGTTATTGTGAGTTATTTTTTTAAATGTTAAAGGAAGATTGATGATTTCTGAGCATAGTACTTGAAATACAGTCTAGTTTGGCACATTTTCCCTACCTTTTAAAAAAGGTTTAGAGATTTTTTTTTTTTGTTTAAAGCATATAAGTTAATATGTAAATATTCCAACAACATGTCTTTCTAAAACCTCAAGCACAAGAGGTTTAAAATGCGATCTTGTGTTAACTGTGATAACTTGCCTACAAAGTCTGTCTTGGATTGATTGTTAACAATTCTTAATTTTACACTTCATAATGTATACATAATATTTTACCTTTTACTTTTAAATAATACTTTTCCTACATAATTAAAATTTCCAGGTCACGGTGTGAGCTTTTTGCTCACCAGGTAGTCTTTAATGCAAAACAAGTTTATAACCTTTTTTTTTTTTATAAACTCAGAATTTTGGAGCAGCCTTGACTAAAAAGGGCAAGACGACAGCTGAAAAGCCTCCTAGTGTCTCCCTTTCCCTTTTTAAAGGAAAGAAAAAAAGAATATGATTGTTTAAAAAATATAACAAGAGTCAAGTCAGTATTCTGATGTGTATATGAATAGAAGAAAGGGACGTGGGAAGTGCATGGGAAGACTGTTTTGGTGTGTTTGTAGGAGAGACTTGGTAAACAGAAACAATAACAGGTAGCACTTTAGAGTTTCCAAACTCTACAAATGATCTTATTTGACCAACTCAAACATTTTTATATCAGTTTTTTGAAATATCGGTGTTACTGGCATGGTTGTTTTCTGTTTGCTTGGTACCTGGTTTTCTCCAAAATATTGCCAGCAATTGAAGATGTTTTAGCTTAGCTGGATTTGCCAAAGCCTACAGTTTAAAAATTCAGGATCATCTGCAAGCTGTGAAGCATCTGAATAGATCTTCAGAGCAAGGAAATGAATGGTTAGAATGCATATAGAATGCATAGTGTGCATTTAAAAAGATGTGCACGCTGGATTTAGTGTCGTAACAGTGATCATAAACGTTCCTTTGACATGTATTCATCCACAGAGACTAGGTGAAGTGTTCCATAGTCTTTGTCATCTAAACATCTAAAGAAAGATTATTTTTAGAAATTGTTTCTATTTGAGGTTAATAAGATGTTGTATAGCAATGACTAGGGGGAAAGATACACAGATTGATCACTGGGATGATTCAGACCAAATGGAATGTGGATAAAATGTTTTCTTAAAAACCAAACAGATTAACTTGAGATAAAATCTAGCTACTTGGCAATCAAGAGTTTCTCAGCATAAGATATCTATACTTATAATAATAATAAGTATTATATTAATAATAAAATTATCATATCAGTAATAATACTTATGTAACATTATAATATAACATTTTATACAAGGAATACAACAAATAATTATGGTAATGTATTATGAATATAATATAATAATAACATAATAATAAATATTATCCTTGCATTCAGGGATCTAATTTCTAGAGACTGTGAGAAATTCCCATTCATCTTTAATTAGATTTTTAAGTTTAATGCTCTGTCCATTATATCACATTGCCAAATAACATTATTTAAATTTTATTTCTTAACAGGATGATGCAAATTAGAGTTCTCTTTTTAAACATTAAATACAAAATACAACTTTTAAAAATAAAATCTTAGAAATACTTGGAGGTAGTGTATCTAAATTAGAGATGAGGGTTAAAATAAGAGCTTTAGAGTTTTAAATTAACTGTTGACCAATAAGATGTAGAAGCTCATTTTCCCTTGTTTCCTGTTTTTCCCAGAACTAAAAGGACTTAGGCTAGAAAGTGTAGAAATTTGATTCCTAAAGTTAATTGTAAATATTGTTTAAGAGTAGACCTGTAACTTTTCCAATTAGCATCTTGTCTTTTTCTATCAACTGTTGTAGCATTGCAGAAAAAGGCAAATGCTTAGAAATTTCTCTGAAGGTAATATCCTATAAAAACATTAGACTTTTTGTTTTACTTAGGAGGGGAACTTCTTACCCAAGTAGAAAAGATATTCCAGCAAACAACGGAAACCACTAAAAGCCTGAACCCAATCTCCCATAAAAGTCAGATGTGTCCTTTTTCATCAGTAGAAAAAAGACAGACCAGTCCTTTAAGTCAGATACTGTAAACTGACCTTTGGAGAAAAAGAAGAGGTTCAAGTAGCTTTCCACAAATGCTAATGGCCTAGAAAACATGTTTACCAAAGTGGGTAGGAGACTGCTCGGGCTGCTTCTAGCTCCAAATGTCTGCAGTGACACTTTCATTCACAGATGTCTTTCGTCTGTGCCTCAGAGGTCTTGAGGTCAGAGCAGCCCAGGCAGACAGGTAAGCAAGGGCTAAAGGTTTGATCAGTTTGTGATGGCTGCACTCACTCTGCATTTGTCTCCCAGGTATTGCAGCCCAGGGGGGACAGTCGGGCTCTGGTTCTACTCACTTCCTATTATCCATGTGACTTGTCTCTGCCACGCTGGAGTCACTTTGATTTGCCTGATGTACTGCTTGACAAAGCTGGGTGATGGCTGAGAAGTGGATCCAGCTGCTCTGAAAAGCACACACCTGACATGCCAGTCCTAGTGCGGGCACATCATGGGGAACGTTTTTTAATTCAATGTAATTTATGCATTCTTGCAGTCCTGTGTGTGCCTGGTCTGTCAACCAGTGCCTAGATGAAGGCTGACAGTTGTCATCCAGGGCCTGAAGGTAGCCTCATATAATGACACATTAGACATACTAATGATGTTTTCTTCTGGCATAATGTTTTCCTCTACCCATTCTGTCCCCTCCCTTTTCCTTTTCCTTACTGCCACCTCGGCCACCACCACCACCACCACCACCTCCACCTCCATCACCACCACCACCACCCCACAGGAATGCAGCGGACACAAGGCCACCAAGGAGAGCTCATCTGTATAGAATGTGGCAAAGGCTTTACCCAGTCTAATCACCTAATGACCCATATGCGGTCTCACCCAGGTATCATTTTCCCCCCCTTACCAGTCATTTTATCCATCCAGCTGAAACAAGTAATCTCACTCATGGTACAAATTATGTTCTAACTGGTTTACTTGCTTATTAAATAGATAAGTGTGTATACATAGATATATACACATATATATATATACATGCATGTATGTGATATATGTATACATACATGCTTATACATACATATATTTTTATATGTATGAATTTTCTACCTTACATCAAGGTTGTTTCTCTCTTTCACTTATATTAAATATTAAACTTGTTCTTTCTGTCCCTCACCTGATTCCTTCCCCCTCCATCCCCACATCAAAGTGCCTTGTGGCTTAATTTGAGATAAGCCTGTTTGCAAATGTTCCATTTTAATTAGAGAGTAGGCTACTCGGAAATGAATATGCTAATGAATTCCATTGCCACCAGCACAAATTGAAATCAAAGTGCCTCCTTTAAGCCTAACATAAGGCTTTGTTTTATCTCCTCATTGATTTTGACTAGAACAATGTTACATGAAACCTGATCCCCTTCAGACTGGTCAGTGATGTGCTATAAAATCCCACATTTAAAAAAAAATAATAATGTGCGTACTTGAGAACACAGTGGTTGAAACTACTCTGTGTGTCAGGATACCCACTATGTGAGCATGAGAGAGACAGTGTAGGAGACTGGGAGATTTGCAGGTTCTTATCAGAAGTGTGAATGATGCATACATAAACCAGGCTGATGCAAAATGACAGAGGCCAAATGGTAAGTAATGCAAGAAGAAGGACCCTTTACACACACACTGATAATTAATGCTGTCAGTGATTGCTTTCTTCAGCAGAGAAGTCTGAATTAAAAAGGGCAGTGGCCTTAGGCTGCCATTATCAGCCTCTCTTACTGTAAGTGTTACGGTAAATTGGTATTTTCCGGCCACAGGCTAGGAGCTGGTGCCTTATTTATCTGTTCATTCATTTATTTATTTCTCTATCTGTATGACTATCCATCTTATCTATCTATGAATGAATGACTGAGTGTGGCTAATCTGCAATTGTTTCAAATAATATGTAGAAACTAATAAAGCTTGAATGTTTATCTATTAATGAACCCCTTGTTCCCGCAGTGGTATTTGAATCTAATGGACTCCGAGAGACTGAAGTTCACACCACCTCTACAGATGCCCCAAAACAACAAGTATGTTTTATAATTAATTGGGTGCTGTTGTTTTTTAATGTGGTGACTGGGAAAAGAAGCACCATGTATTCATCACTAAAGCACTGTTTAAGTCCAAGTGTAGAAACAAATTTGCACGGTCCTCATTTGAAAACCTAAACTTTCTTTTACAGATGCACATTGAAAGAAAGTACTTTTATTGTATGCTAAAAGTAGCTTCAGCAATAACATGTACTGTTAAATATTATTGATTATGTAGTAGAGATAAAAGGCAGTGTGTTATAATTTTAAAAAATTAGGCATTTGAAAAGCTAAGCTTTTATGAAGAGGAATTTTTGGGGGATAGGTCTTCCTTAAAATTGGAAATACTACAAGTAAACAGTTTATTTCCTTTTATTACACTGTATAAGTATATTCTTGGCCTTTAGTTTGGTGCTTTGCATTCTCAAATCTAGTGCTGTGTCTGATATTTAACATGATTCATGATTTTATATTTTCCAATATACATTTTAATATTATGTTATTGATGTAAAGTAGTTATGTGTGTATATGTGTCACGTATGTGTGTCACATACATATTTATATGTATATCATAATGTAGATGTTCATGATTGGATAAACCATAGATTTTATAAGAGGCCCTATCTTGAACTTTTCTTTGTGACATAAAGAGGCAAAGAGTTCTTTTGGTGCTTGTGTTAGGTGTTGTCACTATCTTCAACATTAATTTCACTTTATAATGAGCAACTTCATAGGTCATCTCTCATGTAGGACTTGAGGGCATGAGCTATTTTCTCCCATTCTCTCTCTCCCATTGTTGATTATTTTTTTTTTTAATCAACTGTCTTACTCATGCCCATAAAGCATTCCGTATTTGCTAAAAGCCATCTTTCTAAATAGCTGCCTCAGAAAGCATACTGCTTTCTTTGTCACTAAAGAAAGGGTTTCTTCTAAGGAATTTCTAGAAACTTTGTCCTCAAAGATAAGTCTGCGTTCACATATCAAGTTGGGTTACATTGATGTGCTGGGCTACCAGCCATAGAAGAAGAGATTTTTAGAATTAGAAAATATGTCACTCAGTTTCACTTCAGTGTTCATTTATAGGTGAACAGACAGGCCTGTGGAAGTCTAATGATTTAGCCAACAGTCACATAGAGTTAAGACTGCAACCTACTTAGGACCTCTTTTCAAAGGATAGTTCTTGGTTTTAAGTATTTTTAGGAAGTTCAAATTGCACAGAAAGATCTGCTGCTAAAATGCCATTGAGGCAATGGAATAGGACCTGCTGTGATATTTCAGATGGACCTTTTACCATTCTTAAAGTCTATAGTTTAGTGGGACAAAGGCAGTAGTTTGGTAATGATGAACTAAATGAACTAGGTATGGAAACATTTCAGTGAGTGCCCAAATTTGTGTGTAGACTTTACTTGCATTAGGTTGTATTGACCTTTATGACTGAATGGAACTCCTGTACCTTGGAGAGGTCATTGAAATGTTTGTATGGAATGTAGCAACTGCAAGGTCATGCCCTAATTGGAGAATTACGTATTGAGATTACAATTGGAATCACTCCAACGTATTCCTGCTTGTATCAGTGATCCATTAAAACTCTCCAAAGACATGGCCCCATGATAAAAGCAGTTATTGGAGTGAAACATTGGGCAGTTCTATGAATAACTTAGTGCAGGGCTTGGATGAATATACAAAGTTTTCCTTTTAAAAAAATGATTCTACCTAAGCACCTTTAAATTCTTCTTTGTGTCACTAGCTATGGGTAGAAATATGAGATTTATTAAAAAAAAAAAAGAAGAAACTTTGGAATTAAGATTGTATGTTAAATTGGTTTTAAACCACTGAATATTTATATTAGAGATTCCTAGCAGTGATTCTTTCTTGATAATCAGAGACAAACTGTAAAACTGTACTTCTACTTTTGTCTTTGTCTCTGTAAACTAATATCCTGTTATTAGGTAGTTGTTACAAATGTTTTGCCTAACAAATTTACTCCGGTGCAGTGTGTGGTCTTACTTTCTGCTAGTCACAGGCATAACAGACTTAATATTATCTTTCAATTCACCAGACCCCGTGGGGACAGACGGAGCTGTGTTATTTTTCGGTTTAGTGACAATGGTTATCCAGATTTCAGATGTTGTAGTTCACATCCTTTCTTAGTTATAGCCATCCCTTTTGATGGTAGTCTATATCTTTAATCACATATAAGATAATTACAGCTATTGTTGATTTAACATGGAAAGTTATGATTCCTTAGCACAACTGCATTTTATCCAATATTTGGATCCCATTTTAGTATATGAGTTCCCTAGCTTTCCCCTTGAAGGTTCCCATGACTAGGGTTTGTAACTTATTCCCCTCAGTAGTAGTCAAAATAGGCATCATGAAAGGATAAACTAACTTTTAGAGTTATTCTCTGCTTTTCCTTGGTTCTCTTACATTATGTATAAGGTCATCAAAATCTGAAGTTCCTTTTCCATGCACAGAAGGATATTTTGCAGTTGTGCTGTGATCTTAAAGTTATTTATGACCCCCCTTTGTGTTGGAAGGGGTCTGGAATCACAGATTTAGAATTTGAAGGAATCTTAAAAGTTACCTGGTCCAAGTCTTATCATTTTATGGATCAGGAAACTCATGGTCAGAGAAGTTAAGGAACTTTTAGCATTGTGGCAAAGTTGGGATTTGAATCCAGTTTCTCTCTCTCTCTCTCTCTCTCTCTCTCTCTCTCTCTCTCTCTCTCTCTCTCTCTCTCTCTCTCTCTCTCTCTCTCTCTTTCTGTCTCTCTCTCTGTCACTTTATTATTAGAGTGATTTAGATACCTGTTTTGTTTAAGGAGCGGACACGCTACAATCCTAGGAAGAATGTGACCTCTTCAAGGTCACGCTGCAAGCCAGTATCATCAAAAAAAGTGTAATACATCCTCTCACTTAGTTTTAAAGTTCTTTTCACACTACACAATGCCTCATTATCTCTTCCCTTCACACCTCAATTTTTAGGCATTTCTTGTAAGCAACAAAATATTTTTTAAAAGAACATTGGCACTCACTGTCTTTTTTAGTGATTTCCATGAAGAAAATAGTGGTTGGAGTTTATCCTTCCAGCAGTGTAACTCATGGGAAACACATTGCATATTCATACTTAATATTAATTATAATTATTCTGGTGATCTGGGTGCCTGCTGGAAGTAAAAAGTTTGAAAGATATTAGGAGTAATATGTATTACATAAGATCATTTTATAAAGACATTGTTATACTCTTTAGTATAGCTGAATTACAAAAGAAAATAAAGTCATTAGTGTTTGTTTTGAATGATTAAGGACGATATAGTGAAAATAAAATGGAATATTTAGTCTTTTTAAGTTGTTTGAGTGGTGATCTCATTTGCATTTATGTTTACTTAGTTGAAGAGTTAAATTATTAATTAGTTAAATCATCCGACAAAAATTTTTAGCTTTTTTTTTTTTTACTGTAGCATTTTAAAAGAACCAAGGAATGAAATTTTGCTGACGTGCAATGAGATGGCCTGATTTGTTCCGATTTTTTGGCATTAAAATAAAATCCATGATTAATAGTTCATTTCTTATTGTTGTAAATGTCTTGTTTCTAAATACTTTTGCTGAGAATAAGAATTTCATTAATCAGAATAAATTGGTAATGAACAAATAAGTGAAAACTTAAATATTTTTTACCTATGAAGTAGATATCACGTAGATGGCAGATTATAGAAATGAGAGTACCATGTGTATTTGGTCACATTTTTGGGCCATCTGCATAATGAGCCTTATTGTTAAATACGGCTTATCCTATATTTTCCCCGTTCATGTAACAGTAAACTTTTGCATACACATGACCATTTTAATTGTATTACATTTAAAAAATGAAAGCATTGTCCAAAATGTGTGTGGCTATTACATTTATACCTAATAAAAGCCAACTATTTTATTTAAAGTGGAAGTCTTCTCACTGCTTAGGCTTTTCTGTTATAATACTGTGATGTGATTATTTTGTAGGAAGGGAGATTCATGTCTGAGTACCTAGAGTGATCTAGAATTTTTTATGTACATATTTGTATACCTTTATGCAATACATATTCCCAAGCCTTATCAAAGAAATGAAATAAAAAATATACCTCATAAACTACTAGGGGAGTTCAGTACACATCCCTGGAAACACTGACATATTTGAAAGAAGGCAGTATTCCTTCCACTATTACCTAGTCTACACAACTACAGTTGGAAAGGCAAAAAAAAAACCTCTTAGAAATATACCTCCAAAGTTTTGACCTTGGCTATATTGCTCATGAGGAGAAAAAATGAACTTGCAGATGCTCGCATTTTATCTACGTCATCTTATCAATGATTTATTTTTATTTTTATTTTTTTGTGGCTTGCCCTCTGGTGGCTACATTTTCTCTCTGCCTTATTTGTTAACTGTAACTTTTTTATTGATTTAGGAGCTCATCAGGATGACCGTATTGAATAATGAAAGAGTATTCCTAATTAATCAACTGTTTAAAATGTCTTTTTTTTTTTAAAAAATAAGGCAAGGACTGAAAATTATATTTCATAATGAATAGCAATTTTAAGTGTAGATATTGTTATTAAGAACTAGTTGGATTCTGTAGCTAGGTTAGGTGCAGTGGGTAGAGGAATGGACCTGGAGGTAGGAACACTCAGCTTCCTGAGTTCAGATCCTGCCACAGACACTTAGCTGTGTGATCTCTAGGCAAGTCACTTAATTAACCCT
Organism: Bettongia penicillata ogilbyi; assembly: GCA_023548195.1. Classification (NCBI taxonomy): domain Eukaryota; kingdom Metazoa; phylum Chordata; class Mammalia; order Diprotodontia; family Potoroidae; genus Bettongia; species Bettongia penicillata. Next base: position 6,956,005 of record JAJHZJ010000318.1, on the reverse strand, counting down.
GTTTGCCTCAGTTTTCTCATCTATAAAATGAGCTGGAGAAGAAAATGGCAAATCACTCTAGTATCTATCTTTGCTAAGAAAACCCCAAATGGGGTTGCTAAGAGTTGCGCATTACTGAAAAACGATGAAATAGCACAACAGCAAAGTTGGGTCTTAGGGATTTTGTAATTCTTATGAAAAACTTCCTCTTTCCTATAGACGAACCACCCCTTTATCTCTGTCTTATTATGGTTTTCGTAGATTTCATGCTGCTTTCCTTCTCTTCTTTTGGTAGTAGATAACATACCCCCTCTTACTATTAAGACATTCAGGGAGAATATTTGCTCTGGATAAATACCTCCAAATCAGAAAGTAAGTTTGACATTGGCAGTTACTACATAGGTGAACTTCGAGCAAGAGTGCTCTCCCATCTCCTTTTTATTTAGAAACTCAATGGACATTTTCCTTGTCCCCTGGTGTATCCAGAGCTTGTTCAGAATAAGCCTTGTTAATGATGAATACCTCCTCTTGGAACTGTTGGGTTCTCTCTGAGGCATGATGTAGTTGTGCAAAAATGTAAAACAGTCCTCTCAGTTTATTGCGAGAAATTCAACATCCAACTAAGGAAGTTTTATCACATCCCTCATTCAGTTACTGTTTCCTACATTTCAAATCTACCACAGTATATGCCAGTACATTCCCCCTGGCTCCCTCTCTCTAATTTTGTTGCAAATTTCTCTGACTTCTACCAGACTTTGACTGGTAGATGTCATGAATCTGGGGCCAGCATTAATTAGGAATTTTCCAAATCTATTAGCAGAAAAGAGACACTTAATTCATTATGTCAAGCAGAGCTGGACTTCTTTGCCTGATTTCTGGGGCTGCTGTAGGCGCAGCTTGAACCTATTTAGAATTTTACATGGGTACTGTATTTTGTTGTTGTCATTGTTGTGTGTTCATTTTAAATGGTCTGTTTCAGTTCATCAGAATTTTAGCTTAAGGTTAACACTTTTATGTAAGATTAACCATGCCATGTTGTTTTAGTCATCAGAATTCTAAACCTCATGGTTCAAACAGTGATGTTCCAAATGTCATTTTAACATTTTATAGCATCCTCTAGGAGCTTCAGGCTCACATTTATTCACATTTTTATCTTGCAGTTCACTTGACTTTAGAATATCCCTTCTATTTTTTCCAACATGGTAATTATTTATGGAAATTGGTTAAAAAAAAACCTCAGGTTTTGACAGACCTATGTGAGAGCTGTACTTTTCTTTTTGTTTGTGTGGCTTTAAATTCAGCCTTTTTTGGAACTATCATTCGGTTATACAGCCTCTTTGTACTCAAAATTTTACTTTTTAGATTCATCCTGTAATCTCCCCCCAATCTTTTTTTTTAACTTTTCTTTCCCAGAGCTTCCAAATATTGTTATTTTCTATTTATATATATGGAAGAGTTTATAGGAGTCTGATTTTCTTTACCTTCCCATGGAAATGATTAAAATAATTGTAATATAGTTGGTCAAATGTATTGTGGGTCACACTGATTTAAAATAGAAGGTAGCTAACTTGGGGGGGGGTTGCTTACCCATTTTATTGCATGTACATTGTTTTAATTAGAGAAAAAAATACAACAGTATGAATTGAAAAATGCAAAATTGTGAGATTTTCTTACATTTTCTTCTCTTTTTCATCCAGGGGAGAGACCATTCTAATTCAGACATTGCCCAAACAGTGCCTCTCAGAAAGGGAACCTAAACACACATATCCAATGTGTGCACCAAGAACCATTTAACCAGTAGTTAACAGTACCCTGACCGATGGTTACAGCAGCCTCCAAACAGTGACCCAGAGAGCCCTGCCTGGAAGACTTCGCTACAGACCCTCAAATCCTTAGAAGCCACTATGCTAGAATGGAAACTCAAGAGAGATGCCTCAATATTTGTAACCATTTAAAAATAAATGAAGATCTTACATACCTAATATAATATATATAATATGTATGTATATGTTATACATATATCTTGTGTACACATGCTAATCAGTTCCATGGTTCCATATTTCCTTTATAATTAACAGTGGGACTGGCAAGCACAGTGACAACACAAGGTTCCTACATCATTCAAGATGAGTTTGAGACACTGGAAAACCAAGCGGAAAAAAACTGCATTTTGGAGAACATGATGAAGTAAAGCACTGTAACAGACCCTCCTTGATGCTCCTGAGGACTCCTATTTAACTGCATTGAACAAACAAATAGTGGTAGAGTTGAGGGCTGATGAAGTGTTAATACTTACCACTCCTTGTTATAGTGGAAAAGCGAACTGAAAATAGTACATAAAAGATTGGAAGGAAGTGGTATTTGGTGCTGTGAAAAACCATGCTTGATCTAACAGGGACTGACTGACCATATTTCTCCAATGGTTCTATTTCATTAAAATCTGGGGGCCACTTGCATTTCCTGTGTGATCGTTCTAGACTGTTTGTTCACCAAGAGTTCTACACGAATATGGAAATGGAAACACTTCTATGGATATGCTTATACTCTGCTTTGGACGAGAAAGCTAGTTGAACACTAAGAAAGGCAGGCTTCTGTATTTTACTCTCAGGACCTTTTTGTAACAGGGCTACATTTGGCAAACTGCTCACAAAAGAAGACTGCACGTTTTAACAGCCACTGAATGCTCCTAATGTGTACATGTTTTTAATAATAGCAGAAGAATCTCTGAGCAAATGTAGGAAACCTAGATTGGCTAGGGTACTGTATGCTCTGTATGCTTCTGTCTTTTTTTTTTCTTTCCCTCTCCCCCCAGCAAGTCAGTTTCCCCCTTTCCTTCCTGGGCCTAGTGACACCCCCCCTTTCAAAAACAAAAAGATGACTTACTTTTTCATGGTGGCAGGTTAATAATGTTCTTATACTATGTCATGTATTGTACTTGGTGGTCACTGGTAGTGTTAGGGGGGAAAATGCTTTATATACCTCTTCCTCAGTAACTCTTTCAAATGCAAGTTTTCGCGGTGGGGATTAAGGCACATAACAAAGGATCTTAAACCATGCAGTGTAAGCAATTAAAAATGTATTCCACAGATATAAATATTTTCTTTCCTTATTGCTGTGACACTATGTGTGATGGTAATATTTCTGAGAGTTTCAGATTTTTGCACATATGATTTTATGCATTATCAAAAGTTACTGCTGCCTTGAAAGAAAATGTTCTGTGAAATTTTTGCAAAAGCTTTACTAGGTTTTTTTTAAATTGTGACTTTTTGTAAAGGCAGGAAATGGATTAAAACTAGCATGCTAAATATATTTTTCAAAAAAAGCAATAATTTTACATGTACAGAAATTATCCTAACCTTTAATACTGGTGAGAGCAAGTTTACTTAATACAGTAATGGACTAGGCAGTTTTTTGTAGTAAACGGGCTTCTGATACAAAGATTTGTTTAAAAAAACCCAACAGCAACAGAAACCCTAAAGTGTGGTTTTTCTGTTCTAATGATTTGTTGAGTTTTCATAATTAATTATAATTATTATTATTAGACAAGGTTTGGTTCTGGATTCTACTTGTTATTGGTTTTGGATTACGTGACGGTTCATCTTACTTTGCAATGCTTGCAACAATGCAATGTAACTTGCTAGTGTATTTTTTTTTTTTTTTACTTATTTCCCTTCATATCCCTACACCAGATGTGTACCAGAATTCTCTGTAGTACTGGTATAATTAGGAATGTCTGTGCAAATACTTAGAAGTGACTGTAATTGACTGTTTTGTAAAATTATTTTGAGTGAAGTTGCATAGACACATTCCACTGTTCACCTGTTCTGTTGATTTACGTTTGATCATTCTTTGGGGTTCACACTAGCGATAATTTTTGCCTTTCTGGGTCCTGTTTCCTTGGCTTAAGGTAAATGGTGACATTTCAGGAATGCATCAAAGCTAGCTGCTTTAGCCCTATTTGCTTCTCTATGTTTTTAGCTATTAAAAAAATTATTCTGTACCCAAAGTGACACAAAAGTGTAGTGTACATTTGTGATTTTTCAGAAGCGGTATGGAAAAGCCTAATTAATATTTGTAAATGAAAGCTTCTTGGTGAATCTTCCTTCCTAGAGTGTCTGACAGAGAAAGAAGAGGAAAATGCTGTCACTTCCATTACAGGGTACTAATCAACAAAGTTTACAATCAGAGTTTAGTTACATAGAGAACAACAGTAGGGGGAAATCAGTTTAAATAATTATATGCTGTGTATGGTGCAGAAATCAGATTTTCACTTAATTAAACAAATGTGTGGGGGTTGAGGAACCCTCCAAGAATGCCAGCCTCAAAGACAAGATGTTTTCAGGAATGAAACTCTGGTTTGTACTTTTCCATTTAAAAAAATTATCAATGTTATTGTATCGCTTCATTAATTCATTTCTGTGAGTTGGACCGTAGTATTTAAAATGATTTGTGTTCCATATTTATTTAGCAAATGATCAGCATTTTTTAAAAAATTTGCAATTTTAGCATGATATATTTCTGTAAACCATCTTCTGACTGTTACAGACTTCCTACTACCTCTACCAGAATCTACCTTTCCTTGCTATTTAACAGGATTTTTTACAGTGTTGCAGCCTAATGTAACTTAGACAATAAAGGGTTTGTTTATCTTTGCTGCAGATTCTCTGTGTATCTGCCCTCCTCTCCTCACTCATTTTCCATTCTCTTTTTCTTTCTCTTTTTTTCTCTTTCTTGAACTAATGGAAAGAACACTTGAAAAAAAAATTACCTTACAGAGGCCTTTCAGGATATTCATACTTGGTGCTACTTCTTAGTCTTTATAATGAATATCTAAGGTGAATGAAAGTCAGATGCAAAGTATATTTTCTTACAGATAATCTCCTCCATTTTCATGTTTTTGTTTGCATTTCCTGGAAGTCTTTATGTCAAGAACAGATGAATCAGTTCCAGGATGGTCAAAACAGAAGACGAATTACTGAGCCAAATGCTTTGAAAATTTATTTATTGGTGAAAGTACTCTGCAAGAGGCTATCTCACTGTTTTAAAGCCCAGAAAACACTGATTTTCCAGGTTATAGTGGCAGGGAACAGACAATTTAGATTTGGGACCTGAGATTAAAAATAACTTTTGAGAAAAAAGCTTTTAAATTTTATTATCATAGAGTTCATTTTCTGATTTGGCCAGTAGGCCAGTCTTTGGCAGTAATTAATTATATAATCTGTTTTCCTAATTTGTGTAGATATATAAAGATTGAATGACTGAATGAAAAAGCATTTATTAGGTGTTTCCTGTGTACCAACTACTGTACAGTTTGCTAAGGATACAAATAGAAAAGCAAGATTGTCCCTGCTTTCAGGATGCTCATACCAGAATACAGTTTGACAATGCCAAGGACTTTAGTGCCCAGCACTTTTTTGGGTGGAGGTGGAGGTGTGTTCAGTGTAGTTATGACTACTCAGGAGGTAGAGGCTACGTAGTAATAATAAAGCCTAAATGAACAATTTATGCTTTAGAAGCATTGTAGCCTTTGGAATTCAAGTTGATAGCAAGTTCTTTTTTCTCTGGTGACTTTTCAGTATCATAACTAATATGTACTATATCAATGCAGCTTAGATAATGAATGAGAGTATCCTCCTGGATCAGAGAAAGTGAACAAGGTCCTCATTCCTCTTGGAAGGACAATTTACCTCTTGAATATCTGTGGTCAGATTCGGCTTTTTGTTAAAAAAAAATGAAGTAGAGCAGTTGAGATGTTGTAGGTGGAGACGGACTGGCAGAAGTACTTTCTCCCAGTTTCTCCCATCACTGAGAGAGTGTGAGTTCTTTTATGATGTTTTCATATTAGAGTTCTAAGTGCAGAAGAGCACATTCACTGGTAAAAATCACAAGCTGGCTTTAAGTAGATGACCTTCCATTGAACGGTGAACTTCGGTTAAGTCACAGCTCTCCTTTTAGTTTAACTGATGCCAGAGAACTCCATAGGGGGAAAAAAGATTAAAAGATCACTTTTCCAATGAAAAATGACCACTTTTCCCCTACTACCCTTGCTGAACATTCCTAAATCAGTAAAATACGGAACATTATAAAATTTCAATGCAATTATTTTTACACTGCTTATAATTAGTTTATATATATATATAAAATATAATTACAGTCAGTTTTTAAGATGTTATGGAAGGGATTTATGATTCAGGTAAGTATGAGGCTAAGTCCTGTCCAATTGTAAGTTTCTAGTTCTATGATTCATATTAGGAAATGTGACTAATAAGATGGGTGAATTGCATGGTTTTTTTTCTATTTCCAAGAAACTAATGTTGTATTTTATTGGTTAAGTTGTGAATATGAAAAGAATGTTTAGATAATATCTCCCAAAATTTGAGGAAATACAAATATCTTCTCTGTGTTATTAGCATTGAAAAAAAAATTCTACAACTCTCAGAATGTGACCCAAAGTCAATTCTCGAGTCTCATGAGCTGTTAAAAAAAGGTGTACTTTACTGCTTTTGTGTATTGACATAATTGGCTTTTCTTATGAAAGTCTTACTTCTAATACCTTTAAATATTACGAGGTGACTCCTAGACCAAACTCTCTTTCAAAGTACTGGAATAGTGTGTGATGTACTTTGAAACCTTTGAGATTCTCTAGTATGCACACCTGTATTTACCTCTGTTGTGACAGCATAGCCTAGCTCCATTTTTGTAACATGCCTGGGTTCCCCAAATATATTATCTGCACTTGTCAATCAATGGCTATATCTTGAAATGAGTCTTAGCCATTATTCAATTGGATTTCTCTAATTAGCCAGAATTTTGGGGTAGAGCTGAATGTGAATAAAGCATAGAGGAATGCCACCATTAAACACTCTCAAATGAAAAGATTATTATCTTCATTTCCTCGCCACCCCCCAAATACTGACAAGAAGCACTTTCTCAAGGCAGCTTGACATCTGACCAAAGAAACCTTTTAAAATGTCAGTCTATTGGAATAACTGACAGACAATGACTGTGGTTCCTAGACCAAGGTTTAGTTCTTTCCAGTTTGCATAGTGCTCACAGCAATTTCCAAATAATTTTAGTGGTTTAATGGAAGAAAGTGGTTGGTTATTTTTTTTTCTTTATCTACCAACCGCCCTGGAGTGAACCATGCAGTATGCTTTTTCCAGAACATGTTATAATAAGGAGTTGTGGAACCTACTGGAAGAAGGTTGTGAGATGGCAGTTCTTAACACAAGGAATTTTGTAGCATAGTATGTTGGGAGCAAGACATGAGCATTCTCTGTCTCAACAAAAGTATAGCCAATATCAAATGAGATCATGTATTTATGGTGCCTGGATCTCTTTTTCCCTCAACTTACTATACAGCATGAAAGGAAGGGTGGTGGTTTGTTAATTCTTATTAAGGCACTCCCACCTCCTGACTCTTAATTTTCAAGGTAAAGTTATTCTTCAAGGGCTTTGTAAAACTTTCCAAAGAAAACGTCAAGTGCTGATGTTATTTTCCTTGGTCTGTCTGACTGCATTAGCCAGTTGATGTGGTGGAATAAAAAAGGCCTTGAGGGAAAGAAAATTCTATAAGCACTTCATGTAATCATCCTAGACTCCCATTTTCTCTCCTGACATCGACTGAAAAGAAGAAAGATTGTACTTTGCACCACTCTTTACCAAGATGGTTATGAAAGTTTCTATTTCTGATTTGCATATTGAAAGGGATTAGTTTCTGGATTCATTTCAATTCAACCAAGATAAAGCATTGATTAATAATTTTTTATGTGTTGGGCATTGTGCTAAGTTCAGACATGCAAATATAAGCAAGCAAGATAATCCTTGTCTTCAAGGAGTTTGTATTCTAATAGGAAAAGACAAAGCATAAATGCATAAATTAGTGCTAGGAAGGGGGAGTAAAAGGAAAAGAGGCTATTTTGTGACATAACAAGACTGACAAATTGCATGGAGGCCTGAAGTATGGCTAGGAAGCCACGGGTAGAGTCTAATTTGATTTTGGGATGTGGGTCATGGTGGGGAGTCTCAAACATATACATACACATATATAGGATGTCTACTGGTTATAAAGGACTGTGCTAGGGGAATAAGGATGAGTGAGACATACCCACAGAGAGATAAGAGAAGCACAGAGCTATAATAGGCAATTGTGATATGTGTTGCAAAGATTTGCTGTGGGTGTTTGGTGATAGAAGATATCACATTCAGTTGTTGGGAATCAAGAAAGTCTTCTCAAAGGAGGTAGCAATTGATGTGTATCCTAAAGGATGGACTTGAGTCACGGATTAGCTAGGAGTGCCAGGCAATTCATTTCAGCTCAAGAAACTTTCACTAAGAATGCTTTATATGGGGTACATTGGTAGACGTTGAGGGATGCAAACCAGCAAAAATACTGAAGCAGTAAAGTGTGGGATGTTTTTAGGGTGAAAGAAAAGTGCGTAGTCCAGCATGTCTTCAGTGTAAATATATTTAAGACACTGCTGAGAGATAAAGTTGGAAAGGCAAAATTGGGGCTCTGTTGTAAAGTGATTTCACTGTCAAGGTGTTAGGTGTTTGAGAGGTGTGGGGTGTGATTTAGAGGCATTGAAAGTTTCTGAGCAGTGTATTGATGATGATCTGAGGTATCTTTTAAGATGATAATTCTGGCAGTGCTGGGCATAATGGAGGGGGGAAGGAATTGGGGGTGGTGAGAATAGTTAGACTACTGAAATCATACATTCAAGAAGGTTTGAGCTAGAAGTGGGAGTAGAAAGGAAAGGACAGACTCAACAGGTATTTTGAGGTATGATGTGTTGGATTTAGTGAATTTCATTTGGGTAGTGGGGAGAGAAATCAAAGGTGATTCAAGGTTTGCAAACCAGGTTAACCAAAATACTGGTGATGACAAGAACAGAACTAGAGAAGCAGCCCTGGGGAAGAAAAGATGAATTGCATTGTGGTTTTATTGAATTTGAGGTTCTGGAAAGACATATATAGTGGACAATTGTAGATGTGAGTCTTGATCTGAGAATAGAGGTGGAATTGAAGTGCCTAAATAAAAGCAGAAGCTAAAGCTGTGGAGATGGATAACATTAACAAGGAAGAGGGTATGTAGAGAGGAAATGACTTTCTCAGAACCTAGAAAAATATTAACATTTGTGTGGAAAGGGATCTGGAAGCAAGAGAAGACAGTGGTGAAAGAAATAGCGAAATGATAACCAGGAACATACAATGTCATAAAAGCCAAGCAAGGAAATATTCAAGAAGGGGTGATTAATAATAACAAGTAATAGAATATCTATGGATAATGGAAACTGAGCAAATGTATTGGTTGTAATTGTCGTTGTGGTCATGAGAATTCAACGAAAAAAACATGCAGCTAATATGTGCAAGGCAACATTCCAGGTCCTAGTGACAAAGATTTTCTTTTTGAATGATAGCATTTCTTCAAGGAATTTATATTTTAGAGAAGGTTCAGAAAAAATGGTGGAAATTGAAGCCAGACTGTTCAGAAGGTCATGGGATCCATAGGCTTAGAACTGAAGGGTTGTTAAGGCTAATTCCCTCATTTTATAGATAAAGAAACAGACCAGATGATTAGCTCAGGTTCACACAGTAAGAGTCTGAGACATGAGTCAAGTCTGGGTCTTCCTGACTCCAAATTCATTATTTTGAGGAAATTTGGTGGTTAATAGAAAATGGCAAATTGAAACATGGTGGAGTCCCTTAATTGGGGGCAATCTATGTATGTTTGAGGATGGAGGGAAAGGTGAGAATTAGCCCATGGAGGAAGAAAATTCAAGATGGAGGGAATAATCGCTGGAACAAAGAATAAATGGGAGCGCCGACATAAAGAAAAGGACAGATGGGAAGATTTATCTTGGCAAGGAGCAGAGATTACTTTTTTAAAAGGAGGGGAAAAAAGTAAGGGTGAAGGTACGGATGCATTGATATCATTTAAATCCTAGTTACTGGCTCTAAGGAATACCCTTTTGAGATCTACATAATCAATGAAAGGTAAAACAAAGCAAATGTTCACTTACATATGAAACACAATAAACAGTAAGAGAGTTGTTGGAAATTTAAATAGCTTTAAATTAAAGGTAATAACATAATGAGTTATTTTTTAAAACGAGAGTCTTGAAATAAATTCCCAAGTTTTGATTCTGATATGAAACCACCCAGTTGAGAGGAATCTTACAGGTTAACTTAGAAGAATCCACCCGCCCCCCCCCGCCCCCAGTCACCTCTGTAACATCCCAGAAAAGTGATCACACAGTCTCTGCTTGATGACCTCTGCCAATGGATACTTATTGCTTTCCAGAAGCAACGCATTTTCTTTTTGGTACAGCACTAAGTATAAGGAACTTTTTCTTTACACTGCTGGCAATCTCTCTCACTCTATAACTCTTAGTCATTAGCACTGGCTTGGGCCACCAGAGTCAAAACAAGTTTGGATCTCCTGTTTACATCATAGCTTACAAATATTTAAAGTCAGCTATCTTGTTTCTGTCTTCTCATTTCCAGGCCAAATATTCCCCAGTTCCTTCCATTGATTCCAGTATGGATTAATCTTGAGTCTCCTCTATCCTGATTGCCTTTCTCTAGACCATAAGTTCTGGGAGTTGGATTTCAGCAGGTCTATCAACTTAATTGAAAAAGGTATCTATTTTTTATAGCTGAAATTTAATATAAAACCCCCTCATTTTTCTGAGGAGTCCACACCACACTGTCAAAAGGGCCCATGACACCAAAAGAGGTTAAGTCTGATCTAGCTAGTATTTCTAACTGGTCACCACTCTTTTCTAAACTGTGGTGTTCAGAACTGATCACATTCTAAATATGTTTATGACCATGATAGCTCTCATCTTCCTCAAACTGGACAACTTGGCTGCTTTGCTTGATCATTTTCTGGGTGTGCTATTGACTCATATTGAATGGGTAGTCCATTAAAACTCCCAGATATTTTCAGATGACCTCTCCTCCCCATTTGTCAAAATGATTTTTAATCATTTATGACTTTACAATCAAAACGACTTTACACTTAACAGTATTAAATTTCATTTTATGAGATTAGGGTAATTGTTCTACCCTACTGAGATCTTTTGTATCTTGATTCTGTCATCTAGTGTGTAAGGTACCTCTTTCAGATTTATGTCTTCTGCAGATTTGATAAGCAGATAAGCATGCCATTCGTGTCATTAAGTCATTGACAAAATGATGAACATCATAGGGCCAAAGACATTTCTGGGCGCTCCAATAGAAGTTTGTTTATGGGTCCACGTTTAAAAGTAATGACTTCTTGGCTACAGTCATTCAACCAGTGATGCATCCATATGACTGTTCTACAATTGAGCTTCATGTCTTTCCATTTTACCCACAAGGATAGTATAAGGTACTTGGCCAAATGCTTTGCTGGAACCAAAGTGCTCTCTGCCTCTAGCTTTCCCTTGATCACCAGTCCTCAAATACATATATTAAGGGCCAGTGATTTCATTGATTTGGGAAATCCTTGACTTCTCCATTAGATTGTGAGTTCCTTGAGGGCAGGAGCTGTCTTTTTCTTATTTATATCCCCACTGTTTAGCACACTGGCACATAGAAGGTGTTTGATAATTATTTATTAATTTGAATTGAATTGATGAGCATCACAACCTACCTATAATTTAGAATTTTCAAAAAATTTCCTATGACTGAAAATGATTTACTCGTGGTCGCTTAGCTAGCAAATTTGAATGTATGCCTTTGTTAATCCCCAGTGCATCAGTTACTCCACTATGCCATATTACCTCAATACTCTGTTAACCCAAACAAGCAAAAAAAAAATGATGTTAGAATTGCATGATCTCTTCTTAAGGAATCCATTCTGCATCTCAATGATCATTGGTTCCCTCTAAATATTCATACACATTTTAGGGATGCTATAATAATAATACATTCTTGCATTTTTCCCAAAAATCAAAGTCAAGTTTTTCTACCTATAGCTTGAAAATTCCTCTCTTTTGTTCCTCTGAAAATTAGGGCCAGTTTTGCTTTCTATGGTTTGGGGGGAACTGTTTCATTAATAATAGCTCAACAATCACATTTGGCTGCTCATTTAGTACCTCGCATACTCAGGTATTCATCAACCTGGTTATTGAATTTACTGAGGGCAACCTGGTGCTTTCTGACTATGGCCTGAATTCTCCTGATCTTCAAATTCCTGTTAAATATTTTTGTTCTATCTTTTCTTTACTAGGTCTATCATTTTGTTCTAGTCAAGCATTGTACTTGGCAAGAAAAAAAAGTAAAAATCTCTGAGCAATTCTGCATTCTCTCCATTTTCCTTTATCTCATCTATTGAAGAAGTGGTGGTATACACTTTTTTCTTTGTCTTGCCCCCAACAAACTTTGTTGTCCTATGCATTCATTCATCTGAACTTTAGTGGTCCTTTCAGCATTGTAAACTTTCTTTCTCATTCTCCATAATTTGTCTGTGAGTTCATCTTCTATACTTATCTTTCATAATCCAGATTGGTTGGTGAGATTCTTGTATATTGAAACTGATCTATCTAGACAGTTACCTTTTATCTTTTTCATCACAACTGTTTCTTTTTTTGTATTTTCAGAATTTCACTCGTTAATTTCCATACGCTTTAGACTGACTTCTCCAGAATTATAGTATATATGAGCCTAATTTTCTTTTCTCTGAATCTGCAATATCTGGTTTATTACATATAGAGAGGTGATTTTCCCCCTTGCAATCCCTTTTCACTTTTAAAGCCCTCATAGACATAATACATATACATATCATGTATGTACACACAGACACACACACATATAAAACTGGTTTCTGAATATACTTCATCACTAACCAAGAGTTAACCACACCTATATTTTAAACTATAACTCCCTTTATCAGATATGAGCTCTTTAATTGACTGTTCACTTTAACTCTCCCTTTTTTTTTCTGAAACCCCTAACTTCAATCAGCAACAGTTTTGAAAATATCACTTACAAGCATTTTTTAAGTACTTGCTGTGTACCAGATGTGCTAAGTGTTGATGAAAGAAAGACAAATGAAGTGCCCCTCCTCAAGAGGTTCACATCCTGCTAACAGTTATGTTTGAACAAGGTATATAAAGAATAAATTGGAAAGAGTCATACAGGGAAGGCACTACTGGTATTAAGAGGGCCTGGGAAGATCTTGAAGAGTGGGTGATATTTGCTGAGACTTGAAAGTCCTTGGTGTCCTTCTCAAGACTTCGTAATGGGGCCTCTTCCAGTCGTGCTGATCTGTATCTTGCCATGTGGCCCAAATGTCTCTGGAGGAGAAAGTGAGGCTGGTAACTTTGCACAGCCCTCCCTCACTTTGCAAGTCATGGCATCACCTTCCTGATATCACAGTCTTTTTCGAGAATGAAGAACACACAACAAAAGATTTCATAAATGCTATTAAAGTTTGCTGAGTTTCTTCTAGATGGGATATTTACTTAAACAATCGTCATCAAGTTTGGTAGGTTTAAGAGACTTTCTGCCATGTCTCAGATATGTGATCTGAGAAGACGTCTCTATGATCAAGGGACCAACTTTCAAACCTTGCCTGTGTGGCTTTTTATCTGTGTGAATTTAGGCAATTCACTAAAATTCTCCAGGAGTCAGTTTCCTTACTTATAAAATGATGGGACTAAATGGTCTCTGAGGACCATTCTGGGTCTGATTCAATGATTTTTATCATTCTATTATTTGTTGTTTAGTCATTCAGTCTCGTCTGACTTCATGACCCCATGGACAATTTTTCCATGGTGTTTTCTTTGCAAAGTTGCTGGAATGGTTTGCCATTTCCTTCTTCAGTGGATCCCCATTTTTTGTCAGAGCTCTCTACTATGACTACATTTTGGGTAACCCTGCACAGCATAGCTTACAGTTTCCTTAAGCTAGGTAAGTTCTTCTGTGATGACAAGGCAGTGATCCAAGAAGAGATTTTTTTTAAAGGCAAATAAGGGTTTGTTGACTTGCCCAGGGTCACATAGCTAGTAAATGTCTGAGACTGGATTTGAACACAGGTCTCTAGAACCAGAACCCTATTCACTTCACCATCTGGCTGCCCTTCATTCTGACCTCATAGCTGACCTCAATATTTGACATCAGTAGTGGCCTCAGTACCCCTTACCAACCTCTACTTTTCATTTTTTTTCTGACTTTCACTTAATTTCTATGAGGCCACCATATCGGCTTCATTGTTTTTGGTTCACAAGAAGCTCATAGCTGTTATGTAGCTTCTATATTACATGCTCCTCTGCGTCACGGTCTTTCAACCCCCATTTCCTGACACAGGTCAGGATTTCCCTCTGCTTTAGATTCTTTGTCTTACTTGTTTTCATCTGGAAGTACCTCTGCCAGTCTTTTAAGGACTCTTTGTTTTCCTTGATAGTTTGGAGAGAGGTGTTCCTCTACCCCTTTCACTTTCTCCTGTAGGAAGTAGACCAGCCAGAACTTTGTGGATTTGTCACTTCTTAGAAATGAATTCTCGGCAGGGCAATGAAAAATCCCACTTGCCTTCCATACTTACTGGAAGCAAGATACTATCAGTTTCCCCCCTAGTTACTTTGAAGTTATTTTTTGACTGGTCAGATAACTTTTCCTCATTTACAAGAGTACATTAATTGGTGAGCAAATTTCTTGGCATGATAGATCATTGAACTATCTATGGCTTTGTAGATGGATACTCTTACCTTGCCTCAGACCCTTGAAGGTGAAATTATTTCAATCATACAATTTATGTTAGAGTCAGATTCAAACCATGATTCCAAGTCTAGCCCGCCATTCGCTACACCATACTCTCCCCACACCCAAACTGCATGAGACAAACTGTAGCAGAATCAATAAAACATGCTTGAAACTATAACTTTTAAAGTAACAAGGTGCATGTAGGGAAAACTAATACAGTTGCAGCAATGACTCCATGTTTTTAAATGAGAAGTCTTCCAAATCAGAGGCAGCCTGGTGTAGTGGATGAACACTGGCATTAGAAATTAAGGAAGCCCAGATTTAGCACCTGCCAGATTGACTAAAATGATCAGCAGCAAGCATAACATGTTGGAGGGGATGAGGAAAAATCAGGGCACTAATTCATTGTTGGTAGAATTGTGAACTGATTGAGTCATTTTGGAGAGCAATCTGGAATTACACTGTAGACACTTACTAGCAGTGTGACCATAGGAAGCGATGACCACTCTGTGGTTCATTTTCCTATAAAAAACAAACAGGTTGGATATGATGGCCTCTGAAATCTCCTCAAGTTTTAAATGTATGATCCCAGAGTGGGGCAACAAGGAGAGAGATAATAATTTTTAAAAGATAGCAGTCTTGTAATTAGTTAATTAAATGGATGCACATCATTGTTTGGGTAGCATTAGGTCTTATGGTTAGATTCATCATTTTGTTGTGGATATGTGGTGGGAATTCTTATAAGAACTTAATGGGGCTATTTCCAGGGATATGGTAGCCTAGTTCTGTTTGATGGTTGGCAGATGTTAGCCAAAGTTCCCCAGAGTTCTCATAGATATTTGTTTGGAAATAGGGTACAGTCAGAAAAAAGACCTTTTGCTCCTTGGGGGGGGGTGTGGGAAGGTGAAATCAATGGATTTAACCATTGATGATAAATTGATTGATGATTGTACAGATCTTTGCTCCTTGTTGTAGGGAATGTTAGACAAAAGCAATTTAACCAGTTACTGTTTTGTGGACAGGGGAGGGACGGACAGTGAATAACGGTCTGCAAATAACAAAAGCTTTTCAGTGGCTGCCCAAAAGGTCGATGATTTACTCCCACAGTGTTAGGGGATGCTCCATTTCTTACATGGTCTTTTAAAAGTTTTAGTACCTTCCCAGAATAGGCCATTCAGGAATCCCCTAGATATCCATGTCTGTTTTGTAGTCTCCCATGCTACAGTCACATGGGGGCAATTACCCAATGTATCTGGAATATGAAGCTTGGGAGCACAAGCACAGATAATATCAGAGAACCCACTGTCTCATATGAACCTTTGAAGGTACAGTTGGTTTTTTTTTCTCACTTTGTATCTTTGTTACTTTGAGAAAAGTATAGACTGGGACTGTTAAAAAGGGAAAGACTCATAATCTCTATTATACTACTAATTGGCAGGTGAAATTGGAGGTAGTTTCTTAATGTGTGACTGGAAATGCATTGGCATCCCCATTCCAAATTCCTGTCAAGTGCCTCAAATTTCACTCAGTTCTTTAGATTGAAAATCATTAAGAACCTTCTTTAATCAATCCACAAGAACTGAATAAGTGCCAACAATGTGCCAGATATGGTACCAGGTGCTGGGGATACAAAGACAAATGACAACTGTGCCCTTAAGGATCTTACATTTTATAGGTTGAAACAACAGTACACATATAAGTGTAGACAAAATACGTAGAAAGTAAATTTTAGGGTAATTTGACCAGGAGGCACTAGTAATTGGGGGCATCAAGTAAGGCCTAAACTAGGCAGAGACCTTTGAGTATCTATCTAAGCAGATGAATACCTCCAGGAAGGTTCACATCTTAATCTATTAACAGATGACATTTTATCTCAAGGATTATTATATCAATGAAAAAGATGATCTTAAATTAAAATGGCCCCTTCCATAAGAATATGATATATGAAAAAATGTTTTTTAAATATATAGTGGTATACACTTTTGATTTTGCCTAAAATTAATTTTTCAAATTACTTCTTAATATACTTACTACTACTTACTGCTCTTACTAGTACCTTTCAGTTTTGACACATTGCATCTCTTCCCCATTTCCATTACAACTACTCTTGCACCATTGACTTTTTCCTTACCTTTATTGTCTTTTCTATTTTCAAATTCTTCAAACTCAAAAATGCCCTCTCCAGCTCTATTCATGCAATTTGAAATACAGTATTTCCTATAAACCCTTTAGCTATGGCTTCTGGTTTTATCTGTTCTCATGCTGTCTTAATCCGGTGATAAAGCAGTGTTATCCTAGGCGTCTTTATTTTCCCTGCAGGAGTTCCGGCATGATCCTAGCAGCTTCTACTCCTGCTAGTGTAAAATGTGCAGGGCAACTTCTCTTTAGACCTTGGACTTCATTTCCCCTTTGCACTCACACCTCTCATCTCTGCAGGTTCTGCTGTTTTACAATCCACTTAGATAATTTGGGAAATCTAACAAATCTGCCAAAAATAGTAGCATAATCTCTGAAGAACAATATGCCACAGTATTTTGCAAATGAATGAGAAAATCCGTAGTGATTGGGGGTCATTTTCTGCCCCCTACACTATCCCTTGGCTGTTGAAAAGGTTTTTATTTGCAGTTTCATATTTTTGTCGCTAGATGGCACTCAGACCTTCATTTAAGATAATTTCATTTTTTTTTCCTCATAATTTAAACTATTTAGGGTTAGGGGAAACAAAAATCTCTTTCTGGTGAAAATACAGGAAGGAAAGAACAAAGGAAGCAAGGGAGGGGAGAGAGGGAAGAAATCAGGGGGAAGGAAAGGAGGAAGGGAAGGGAAGAAAGAAAGGAAGGAAGGGAAAGAGAAAAAGGAGGGAAGGAAGCAAAAGAGGGAAGGAAAAAAGGGAAAGAAGGAAGAAAGGGGAGAAGGGAAAGGGAAGGAGCTTGACATTTTAGGAGGGAAAGGAGGGAGTCTGTGGTTACTGTCAGGTCTGTAAAAGAGATGGGCGCGAGGTACGGAAGCCAAACCTGAGTCACTTTACAGTTTTGCTTAGATTGATTTGATATGGTATAGTCTTAAATACCAGGAATCCAAGTAGACATGATCTGGGCCCTCTCTGAGCATAGACGCCATAACCGTGTGGTTTACAGACTTCGTGTAGATCAATGAACAGGAAGTGCAAAATTTAACAGCAACAAAAACCTTTGGCTTTGCCCGGAGACTCAGTCCATCTATTCTAACAATACCTGGGCAAAAATCCATCCCCCTTGTGGCATTCCCATAAAGAGGTTATCAAGCCCTTCTTTGAAAACCTCCAATGAGCCAGCAAACACCTTCACAGGGGAGGCAGCTGATTTTACTTTCCATATTTAGAAAGTGTCTAATCACTGCAGGTTTCGTCCGTTGCTCCCAATTCTGCCCTCTGGGGCCAAATAGAATAGATCATATTCATCTTCCATGCGAAATACTTTCAGATACTTGAAAACCCCTATCAGCCTGCCCAGATCTTCTCTTTTCCAAGCCAAACAGTCCTCCATAGCACCATCTCTAAGCTTTTGATCCTCCAGGTTATCTTTGGGCTGGATAAAACACGGTGGGCAATCCCCATGCACTATGCTTCTCTAAATGGAGATGAGGATCATATTAGAGCCTGGTGACTTGGGCAGTTGGGTGGCAGAGTGGATGGAGCGCAGGGTCTGGAGTCCAGAGGATAGCTTCCTGATACTCATGGTGTGACCCTAGGCAAATCACTTAACATTGTTTCTCTCAGTTTCTTCATCTGTAAAATGATCTGGAGAAGGAAATGGCAAACTGATCCAGTATCTTTGCCTAGAAAACTTCAAATGGGGTCACAGAACTTGATCTAACGGAATAACAGCCGAAGAGACTGGTGTGGGGGGTCCTTCCTTCTTATAGCCTGAGGCTAGTAGTTCTTTTGGTTTCAGAACTTTTGAGCTAAAGCTGATCAGACATTCAGACTAAATCCTTCATTGATAAAATGAGGGTGAGGGTGGAGGGTTGGCAATAGGTTGCCTAAGGAGGAACTGACTGGCCTAGGTTAGAAACAGCTTTAGTTACAATTAACAGTGGGATTAATCTGAGTGACTGCTGCCTTTCTAGTTTAGGCAAAAAAGAAAAAAGGAAAAATCACAGATTTTTGGCTACCTTGTCACACTATTGACTCATGTTGAACTATACCCTATAATCTTGTGACCTTTTTCAGACTAACTCATGTCATCATATTTTCTTTTTCTTCGACTTGTAATGATGATTGCAAAAAAACCCCCCAGAAATTCAAGAATTTGTATTTATCCCTATTAAGTTTCACTTATTTATATTCAGCCCAACATTCAAGCCTATTGAGACCTTTTTGGATCCCAACTCTAAATTTCAGCATATTAGCTATCTCCCCAGGTTTTGTCACATCCGCACATGCCATCTATGCCTTTATTCACATCCTTGATAAAAATGTTGAACAGAATAGAGCCAAACACAATTCCTTGAGTCCCTCACTAGATACCTTTTTTTTGGTCTTTTAAAAAATTAATTTATTTGTTTTCAGTTTTCAGCAATCACTTCCATATGTTTTAAATTTTTTCCTCCTTCCTCCCTAAGATGGCATGCAATCTTATATGGGTTCTACACATACATTCTTATTAAACACATTTTCACATTAGTCATATTGCATAGAAGAATTAAAAAAGAATGGGAGAAACCATGAGAAAAACTAAAACATCACAAAAGAGAAAATTGCTTCATTCTGAGTTCTGATTCTCTAGTTTTTTCTCTGGATGTGGATGGCATTTTGCATCAAGAGTCCTTTCAAAATGTTTTAGGTCCTTGCGTTCATCACATGCTATGGCTCTTACTGTGTATGGTGTTCTCCTGGCTCTTTTCACTCAGCTTCTGTTCATATAAGTCTTTCCAGGTTTTTCTATAAATACATTCTTCTGAGCTGATATTGACCCATTCAGATATGCTCTGAGGTTCAGTCATTCAGCCAGTCCTGAATTCATCCAACTATACTTCTGTCTAGCCACATCTTTCTATGTTTCCCACTTGAATTATATGAGAGAATTTGTTCAATGCTTTCTTAGGATCTAGGTAGAGTATATCTCAGGTTTTGCTTTGTGTTGGCCTGAATTTGTCCTCTGTTTTTATTGCAGTAAATGACTGGAAACCAAATTTACTGCAGTAAATGTGGTAAAAATGATCTTGGTTCTTCAGGCTTCCCCTTGTCTGCAAAGGCGAGCAGCTCAGCAATCCTGGGTAGAAGTGGTCAGCACAGGGGTAAAAGGTTCCTTCAGGTAGGTCTGAGTAGCTCTGAAAGGCAGGTGGGCCAACCACTCTGTGCTCTTTGGAGAAGCTCTTCCCTTCCAGATGCTGATCATGTACCAGAGAGCTGGCTGATGATCAGCTGTTACCAGCTGACTATGCTTAAGTTAATTCTTGGACTATCACATACTTGATCTAACCACCTTGTTTGTAAAGAAAAGGGTTAGTCTGGCACAACCTGTGCTTGATAAAACCAGCCTGGCTGAAGGAAGAAGGACTTGGGTATGAACTAATGGACCCATCCTCCCAGTACCACATGTGAACCCTTCCTTCAATAGCAATTACTTTCTAGACTACTACCCCCAGTAGTGGGACCTTGGTCCTGGTAGCCTGCACATACCCCTGTCCATCTGTCTTATGTTCCCCATTCTTATTGGAATAGAGTGAAAGGAATGCCATTTCTTCTTTCTCACTGTCTACAGGAGGAAGGATTGGGGGTGAAATGTTAAGCATCTTTGGCTGGGATGCTCTATAAGGGAGGGAGAGCAAGTTATATTCTCTGGGGGACTTCATGCCCTGTTCAAGTGCACCCAATTATGTATAATTCATAGGAAAGCCACCTCAGATGCAACAAATGTGAAATGTAATGAACACAGAGACCCATCTACCCCAGAGATGCTATGCACACCGCAGCTGAGTTCCTCCCAGACCTGTCTCTGCCATACTCTCTTCCCCTGGCAGACTCTTCCCATCACTTTTGCCCTCTAGGCACCAGGATTTTGATTTTGATTTACATCTTTCCTATTTCTCCATAATTTCAGGAGCATTGAATTTCATTGCTTTTAGTTACTCTTGTCAATTTGGTAAGAGATGGTATCTTAGAGTTTAATTTACATGTCATGTTATTAGTGAGAATGAGCATTTTTAAGCTGATAATTTTTTCTTTTGTTTTTCTTTTGTAAATAGTCTGTTCATGTCTCTTGAGCATCCATTTTGAGGAGGTGTGTTCATACATTTTTCACAAGTTCTTTTATTTTTAGGTATCAAATTTTTATGTCACATTCGCCATCATTATTACCCCAAGCTGTTTTTTCTGCTTATTTTGGTTTTTATTATGTCGATGTTTAATAATTTTCATATAATCAATCATCCTTATCTTTCCCTTGAAGATTGTATTTATTTGTTTAATAGAAACAAAGTTATTTTCCCTTCATAATTGGGATTAAGTGCGTTATTCTACTTTCTTCCATCTTTTTTTTATAGCTTACTTAAAAAGAAATGCTTATCTAGCACACAGACGTAATTCACTGAGGTATTTGGTGTGAAATGAAGGTCTAACTCCATTTCTTGTCACATTGGAAACTAGTTTTCCCAAGTGTATTTGTTAAATAATAGCTATTTTCTCCAGTTTTGATTTTTTTCTATCAGTTTCTCCAACATGAACATTTTGTATGTGTTTGATTGGATATCTGGTTTCTTTCTTGATTTTGTTAGCTCATTTCTCCATTTTTATGTAGTAACATAGTTTTGATGATAAGTTTTGTTAAATGTCTTTAAATATGATATTATAAATAGACTTTTGCCAATTTTTTTCAGTATGCCTAATGTTAGTCTTGCCCATTTGTTTTTCCATATAAATTTCTGTGAGATTGTGAGATGTGTTTCCTCTAGGACCATTTCATTGAGGTCCTCAGTTCAGCTCCCTTTTAAATCATTTAATTTCTATTGTAGTCATTTTGCATTAAGTTCCTTAGGTTCTATTTATTTCACCAGAAGTAAGCACTTATGAAATGCCTTATCTATTTTTCTATCTAAAACAGAATCAAATATTCACAGTAACCTTTTTGTGTGGTATCAAAGAACAGAGAACAATGTGGGTGCCCATTCCTTGTACAAAATATTTTAGCTGGGATAAAGGGATGGTGAGCACCTTCATCTCATCACATTCTCATAACTCTGAAATTGTTCTATGTGACCAAAACTTCCCATCCTCCCAGCTTTCCCTGTGCCTTACTCCTTCTGAACTTATCCTGTGTCCTCACTACGCCACCTGTCTCTGCCTTGACCTGTTTTTTCCCCTCAAAAATCTTAACCCTGTAGTTAACAATTTCAACTTTACACTCTTTAGCCCTCATATCCTTTGCTCCTTTGTCTGTCCTTGCTTATCCTTTTCCAAACCAAAGCACTAGGTTACTCTCAAGTTCTTTTTTTAAATTTTTTTCCAAGTTCTTCCCTTCTGCTGGAGTGCTGTTGCTGAGGATGGCTGGAAGAAGTCATATAACCATGCTAGCTAGGTCTATTGCTATTTTATCTTATTAAACTTTACCTGGGCTCTCATTTCTGTCTCCATGACTAGACTTGCTCTCCTACTCACCTCTGCCCTTTGGAATCCTTACCTTTATTCAATGCTTAGCTCAAGTTCCATCTTCTTCAAGAAGCCTTTCCTGATTTCCCCATTTTACCCGGTTTTCTTGATTTTTAGATCCTCCTTCCCCAAATCACTGTATATTTATTTTGTATATACTGAATTTATCTGTCTATGAACACATAGTATCATCCAGTAAAATATAAAAGGTCATTCAAGGCAGAGACTGTCTCACTTTTCCATTTCTATCTTCAGTATCTACCATAGTACTGGCACATAGTAGATGATGACTAATATTTTGTGGATTCGTTTTTTTCTCTTGTGAATTACTGGGCATGTCTATTGCTATTCTCCTTGCACTATGGTTAGTCTGTCTTATATTTAGATATAGTGGTAGATATTATAATCATTTTCTATCCTTCCTTTTCAATGGAAAACTTTTTTTGATTTAATTTATAAGACACCCATAAATTTGTAAGACTCTAAAAAATAAAACTGATTTTTCTTAGGTATACTCCATCCCTGGCAAAAATCTCATCATTTCTGTATATTAAGTTGCAGAGGAGAAATTTCTAGATGCAAGGGAATCATTGTATCTCAGCCAGTTAATTTGAAAAGGTTTCATGGAGGAGAGATTTAATGAAGATTTGGAGAACATTCTACTTTGGCTTGATGTACATGAAAAGAAGAAAAGGAGAACAAGAAGGGATTTTAGAGTGTTCTTTGAACTACAAAGAGAGAAGTTCAAGTAGAGTCTCCAACAGAGACGTTGTCAGAAAAGCAAGGGAGGCAAGATATAAATGCATTAAGTTTGATCCTTCACTAGAAGTAGGATGCAATCCTACTTCAGACATTATCATAGAGTAAGAACTAGAAGGGAACTTCAAGACCATTCAGTCCAACCTTGTCATCTTACAGGGGAGGAAACTGAGGCCCAGAGAGGTTAATTTACTTTCTCAGGGTCACACATGTAGTAAGTGGAAGAGCTGGAATATAGAATCAGGTCATCTCACTCCAAAATAGCTTTTGACTCAGTCTCCAATCTTTCTGAAATTCCCTACTTGTTAAAAAGAAATAGTTCTTCTCATGCAAAACTTAGAACCCACGAGGCCACAAAATCACTATCATCTCCTCAAAAACTCCGAGTATGTTGAGAGCTAGATGGGGCCATGTGTTCTGACTTAGTTCAGATGTCACGGAAGTCACAGAAATGCCTATATGCTTTAGGAATCTGGCAGGGTCATGGTTGGTGGGGAAAAAATGAGGGGAGAATATCTTCCTTTATTCACACTCAGGTGGCCAGGGCTAGAGAAGAGGTTTAGACTTCATCAGTTTAATTAAACAAAAAAGCACCTGCTGTTTCAGAGCAATGGGCTGGATGAAGACTGGGAAAACAAAAAAAATCTGTAAGATGCCTCTTTCTAAATGGTGTTTATGGTACACACCCAAATAATAAAACAAGAATAAAATATGAAAAAAAATTTTAAATGATAAGTTTATAGGAGAGGCACAAATTTGCTACTCTCACAACTAATGTTTGAGAGCATACTGTGTTCACGGCACAGTGATAGTTAATAAGAATATAGAAAGGCAAGAGTTATATTATTTACAAATCCATCTTGTGTTTATTTTGTATTTTTTGCATGAGTTTAGCGCAGTTTGGCCTCAGATTAGAGTTTGATAAAAATTTTTAAAATTGACTTTTAGAGACATACAATTCATCTCTATGTTCACAGAGACTATACTTTTTAATGAAAACAATATTCTTTCTTATAAAAATTTTATCCAATTTCAATGGAATAAGTTTTCTGCATCCTAAATACTGAATTCAAGGTTGTAAGCATAAAAAAAAACAGTATTTGACACAGCACCCACCTTCAATCTTGTTGGGGAGTGAAGACTTCCATACAGGAGACATATATACATACATATACACACATACACATGTATGTACATGTGTGTATATATAATACACATTATAATTATTCATAATTATAAATTTATAGTTACACTATATGCAACCATTATCTTTTTTTTTTTAAAGCAAGCACAGCAAGGTGGCACAGTGGATAGAGTATGAAGTCAGGAAGACTGGGTATGGGTCATACCCAGGATATGGGTATGAAGTCAGGAAGACTCTTCTTCCTGAGTTCCAATCTGGCCTCAGTCACTTACTAGCTTTGTGACCCTAGTCACTTAACCCTGTTTGCCTCAGTTTCCTCACTGGTAAAATGAGCTGGAGAAGAAAATAGCAAGCCACTCCAGTATCTTTGCCAAGAAAATCCCCAATGGGTTCATAAAAAATCTGAAATGACTAAACAACAAGAATAATTGATTTTTGTAGTTTTATGAGTGTTAGAGTTTGCTGATGGTATGAGAGACACGGAGAAAATGTGTCTGAATAGAGGTTGCCTTGAGTTAGGAAGATTCATCTTCCTCTGATCTAATATGACTCTGCTTATTAGCTGTGTGACCCTATTTAATCCCATTTGCCTCAGTTTACTCATTTGTAAAATTAGGTGGAGAAGGAAATGGGGAATTATTTTTGTGTCTTTGCCAAGAAAACTCTAACTGAGGTCACAAAGAGTTGGACATGACTGAAAATGATTAAATGACAACAATATATGTCAAAATAAAAAAATATACTTCATATGTAGAGGACACTGTACTAGGTTGAAGACACAGACACAGATTACTATAATTTTGTTAATTTAACAAATACTTTTAAGTATCTCTTACATGCCACACCTTGGGCTAGGTGCTGGGGATGCAAAGAGCAATGAAAACTATCCCTACTCTGAAAGAATTTTTTATTTCAGCTAGAATATAACATGTGTAAGAAGAATTTGTCCCATGCTCTAATGACAATGTATATAACAAGATACTCTAAACCCTGATAGTTTTATCAAGTAAGAATGCCTCTTTGAATTAGAGAACCAATCAAATGTAAAAATTAGGTGTGAAAAATTCCAGACTTCTATGTTGAATCAAACAATCAAGATCATTAACCAGGTGTTATGAACAATCTAGTTAATCAAAGTGGGAAGGAGTGAAGTATGTCAAGCCACTGAATGAAATTAGATGACCACATCATTTATTGATATTCTCTGAAAAAATTAGACATACTTTTGAGTCTAGGTATATAAGAGAAGGAGATTCTAACAGAAATGTGCCAACAGCTGCTATAAGAGTGAAGCTTTGGGAACTGAAGAAAACAGACCTCTTGAACAATTGGGAGGTATCTATGAACCTAGAGAGAATATCACACTCTCTTTGACATCCATTGGTCATGTCATTGTTGGAGCCAAGAGATGACACACACAATACCTTTGGAGAGAACAATCTCTGTACTCTACTAAGTTTCCAATCCAAGGGGCCCAGGAGGGAACTACAAATGCCTCTGGGAACTTCATGAAGATTCCACAAAAGAAACATCTTCTATCCAACCCAGAGCTTGGAGAAACTACTGTATCATGTGAGTTTTCTATGCTTAAGCATGCTTTCTCCTATACCCACTGTGTACTTGTGGGAGAGTATATCTAAGACTTTTGTGAGGATATTGTTATTTCACATTTGATATTCCTTCTCAGCAAATTCCCTTTATAAAGTTATTTATAAAAGTTATTTTATAGCTGTTTAATGTTAATAAATATAAAAGTTATTTGATGTTATAGGTTAATTGAAATTGGGAAGAGGTTAACTGGTTAATCAATATTGGGGCAAATCAAATAGGAACTCTTATGCAATAGGACTAGATTCCCCTCCAGCCCCTTAGACTTATGCCTAGAACCATGAGAGGAGAAATAATTAGCCTGGGGCTTGGTCTGCCAGTTTGAGTGAAAATTGGGCTAATGATCTCAGAGCCTATGCTACAACTATAAAATAAGTTGAGAGATTTGCAAAATAAAATTCTATGTGAGATTTGAAGGGGGAAGTCATTGTCAATCAGAGAAAAAGAGAAGACTCTCAAGGAGGTGAATTAGGGTGAAAAGAATAGATGGGTAAGTCACAAGTAAGAAGTAAGGTATGGCATTTCAAGTATCACGAACAACTTTGAGCAAAGGCAGATTCAGGAAAACACATGGTACATTTAAGAGAAAAGGAGCAGACAAGTTTGACTGGAAGGCAAAATGCATGGAGGATGGTTACAAGTCTGGAAGCATAATGTGGCACCTCATGGAAGCCATTGAAAGGAATTTGAACTTTGCTTAGCTGTTAATAGAGAAGCACCACTATTTTTTATTTTTTGCAATGAGGAGTAATAGGATCTCATTAACATGTAAGAAATATTATATTGCAGCAGTACAAGAGACAAATTGAGGAGGAGAAATAGTCTAGGTGGAAAGATCTTAGGAGACTAGAAATAATGGGTAGATGGTAAAGGATTGTTCTAGGGTTGTGGCAATGTGAATTTAAAGAGGGAGATATTAGAGATGAGGATGTGGCGATGAAGTCAATAATACTAAAAAAGTGATTAGATGTCAGAGGCAAGAATTAAAGATAACCCCAAGGTTTCAAATAAAAGAAACTGAGTTTGTGGTGGTATCATTGAAAAGATTGTGAAGTCAGAAGAAGAAATAAGTCAAGGGGAAAGAAATGAAATTCAATTTTGGACAAGTTGAAGTTGAACTGGTGGGACATTCAGGAGATGTCTGGCAGGAAGCTTGAAATGTAGCTTTAGAACTGAGAAATCAGGACTGAAGACAGAGATCAGGGCATCATCTGCCTAGCTGTTGCTTTAAAGTCATGTAAATGAGTGAAATTACCAAGAGGTCTAACTCTTGAATCAAGCCATACCCAGATCTGTATCACATATCCAAAGTACTTCTTTTATGCATTGTGATTCTTCTGGAAGCAGACTTTCTAGCCTCTTCTATAGGAAGAATTGCATTGGCAGCACTCAGCATTCTCAGAAGAGCTCAGGAGCTCATTTTGTAGGGCCTAAAAAAAGGAGGAACTGGGGGATAAAAAAAAATTGAATCCAACCATTCTGGAGAGCATTTTGAAACTATGCCCAAAGGGCTGTAGAAGTATGCATACCCTTTGATCCAGCAATATCACCACTTCTAGGTCTGTATCCCAAAGAGACCATAAAAATGGGAATAGGACACACATGTACAAAAATATTTGTAGTGGCTCTTTTAGTGGTGGCAAAAAATTGGTAATTGAAGGGGTGCCCATCAATTGGGGAATGACTGAACAAGGTGTGGTATATGAATGTAATGGAATACTATTGTGCTGTAAGAAATGATGAGCAGAAAAACCTGGAAAGACTTGCATGAACTGATACTGAGTGAAGTGAGCAGAACCAGGAAAACATTGTACACATTAACAGCAACATCATGTGATGACCAACTTCAATAAACTTAGCTGTTCTTAGCAAAGCAATGACAATTCCAAAAGACTTATGACGGAAAATGCTATCAGCATCCAGAGAAAGAACTACGGAGTCTGAACACAGATCGAAGTATACTATTTTTTCCTTTTTTTAGTTTTTTTCTTTCTCATGGTTTTTTTCCTTTGGTTCTAATTTTTCTTTTCAACATGACTAATGTGGAAATATGCTTAACATGATTGTAGATGTATGGCCTATATCAAATTTGTATTTGTATCAATTTGTATCAAAATTGTATGACCTATATCATTGTATTGGGGAGAGGAGAGGGAAAGGAGGGGGATAAAATTTAAAACTCAAAATCTTATTAAAGTGAACATTAAAAACTAAAAAGAAATAAATATTAAAAAATAATCTCCCCCACAAAAAGAAAAAAGGATGACTCATGAATAATGGGAGATAACTCCTAGAATAATTAAAAAAAGAAAGCTAAGATACTTTTTAATATATACAAAGCTCTTTCCTCATAGTAGTCCTATGGAGAAGGGTGTGAGGCTATCATCATTCCCATTTAATGGATGAATAAACTGAAGCCCAGATGGATAAATGACTTACTCGTAGTTACACAGCTACCAATTATCTTAAAAGTTGGATTCGAATCCCTTATCTAATGAATCAAAAATTAAACAGTCATTTTACTAAGACATTTAGTTCTTGCGACAAATGATAAATTCATTATGGAATATGTTGAGTTTGACTCAGTGAAGTAGCCGATTTTCTTCTGTAAGCGGATGAAAATATGGAGCAGGAAATTGGTTGAGAGGTCAGTGCCAGAGAAGTAAATCTGAGTCATTAATGCTTATGTGATCATTGAAACTCTGAGGGTACATAAGCTTGCAGAAGAAGAACACATAAGGAAAAATTAAATCCTAATCCTTGGAGAATATCATATCTAGAAACTGAGGGAAAAAATAGAAGCTTAAGTAACAAAATGTTCTAGATTGCAGAAAGGGCTGGTAGTGTCATGGACCGGGCGAGAAGAATGGGAACTGAGAAAAACTCAATGAATTTGACATGAAGGAAATCATTGGCTACCTTTGAGGGAAAAGTTCAGTAGATTAGAGGAGATGGAAACCAGATTGCAGATTCTATGTGTTCCCAACATTCAAAAGATAGGCATAAATATGACACAAGCAGCCTTTGCACTGCAGGAGAGCTCACGAACATAGGGGACTCTTGCTGGATATCTGTTTATTTTGCAATTAACAAAGAGCAGGGGAGCCTTTTCTGAAATTTCTGCTTAGAGACCTAGAATTTAAACTTACACCATTACTAGAAAGCATTTAGTGACTACCATCGATCACTTCTATGGTTTTTAAGTGTACCATTGGAATAAAAATGTCATTAGTAGTTTCCCAGCCTGTTTTGTGTTTATAATGACAATGTTTCCAGGGAAAGATTAGGAAGCTTCTCTGATGACGTAAGATGGCAAAGGCAAAATATTTCAGCAAAACTCAATGAAGGAATGATTATGATGCACTTACAATTATGGTAGTAAATATATACAGTTTATATTGTGCTAAAATTGCTTTGTGGCATTTCTATAACAAAGTAATCTCAAGGGAAGAAAATACAGTTCTGTCTGATTTAAAGGGCCTGGCATCAATACAAGCCATCTTATTCTTGCCAAGCAAACTCTTAATGGTTTGTTAGGTGAAAAACATGCATCCTGTGCTTTACTAAGGTGAACTTCATAAAGTGATTTAATTGATAATGTCTTTCTACCCCTTAAAGCAAATGGGTAATTTTAATTAAGATAATACTTTAAGAAATATTAAGATAAAATTTTAAAAATTCTTTGAAGGAAAATTCTTTAAATTTGATTTAAAGAGTAATTTAAATGTAAAAGGGAGAGGAAAGTAGAAAATTGCCTACATGCATCTACTAAGGTAGATGTCAGAGACACAAGAAAAAGCTACAATATATGAAGAATGGCAATTCATATTCCCAGTAGTGAATCAATCAGTCAATAAAATCAATAAATATTTATCCAGTAGTACCCAGGAGATAAAGGCCAAGGAAGAAGTCAACATTAAACTCTCCAGTGTCAGATGTCTGTACACAGATATTCCAGGTAAGGATAATGAGTAAGATGAACTAGAGATTCTAATGCAAAGGGTTAAATTTTACCTGGACTTGGTAGACTTTGAAAAGCCTACTTTAGTCAAAAGAAACAAAATATATGAAAAGACGGGAGAGGAATAGCTTTATATATTAAGAAGATAATTGCCAGGAACCAAAGAGAGAAAGAACTGTGGAAAGCATTTGGGTGAAGATCAACAGAATTGCAAAGAAAAATGATATTGTCATGGGACAAATGACAAGGATGGAAGAAAGAAATAGACAAGGGGGTTGGGAAGTAGATTACAAGGCTGGAAAAGAATCTTGATGTAGTATTGATGGAGTACTTCATTTACCTGAAGATCTACTTGAGTCCTCTTTCTCTGGCAAAAGTAGAGTAATTAATTCTTGAGTTTCTATAATAATAGTTTCATTATTCAAAAATGAATGAAATGATAAGGGAAACTATTGTTCTGGATATGATTCTGTCAAACAAATACCATTTCTAAAATATTAACAATGGAAAATTTGGGATGAGATACCTATCTTAGTACTAATGATAGAGAAGGCAAAAACAGTCATAGCACGATTGGTACACAAAACATGGAGAAAACAGATTTTAAAGGGTTCAGATAAGTGATAAGTAAAATTTCATTGTTTGAAATTCCATAAGGAGAGCCAGATCAACAGGTATGGGAAACCTCTAGGGAAGTTCTATAGGAAATTTTCTATGGGAAAATTCTGAGGTTGAAAACAAATAATTTCTATCAGGAAAGATAGAGGGATATTTCTAAAGGAGAATTATATGGATACATGAGGAACTCATCAACTTAGACTTTAAGAAGACTTGTATATTTTCTGTTGTAAGGGATGGTTCTCTGGGAGGGGAGAAGAGAAGTCATATGGGGAATAATAGGCTTTAAAAACAAAAAATAATAATACAATCTATTTTTTTTAAAAGATGTGGACAGGACAAAATCAAGTTTAGAAGATCATAAAAGTATATTATTGTTTAATAATAGATACTGAAGCACTAAATGGTCTTGTGAGTGGAGTCAGGTGAATTTCAATTCAATTTCAATTAAAAAAGTGCTTTTAATGAAAAGATCAAATACAGTATAAATACACTCCTCATGGAGGATGGGTAAACAACAGGTGAAGAATTAATATATCTCTTAATTTGCTTTTGTTCTTTCTTCCGGTAAAAGGCACACATGGCCACTGGATAAGGATCTGATAGAATATCCTAAAATAACTTCATCAATGATTGTAAAACGATGTTTTAGGGATTATGGGAAGATGATAGTGTGTTAGGATTTATGGGAGCTCAGATCTCTTGAAAACACCCCAGTAAAGCTTAACAAATTCACCAATTAAGATGGGGATTAAGAAAATAATTTATGGATGTCTCCATCAAGCACAAAACTGCACGAAAAGGTCCTGCAGACCCTCTGAAGTAGAAAAGCCAGAGTATCTGGAAGCCTCTGTGCAAAGCAGTTCTATGGTAAGGGGTAAGGGTGCACAGATATGACTTAGAGAGAGTGTGGCCCTAGAGTCCTAACAGCTAAGGAGAAAAGCCTTAGTAACAGGATTGACCTGAGCTTTGGCCACAAAAGAAGAGAGACCCTTGAGAGAAATCTAGGCAACCCCTAGCCCAACTTAGTATACGTGAAACTTGGGCCTGAACCACAGCAGGAGACAAAGCCAAACAATTCCTGTAGAATGAGTGGCCTAGTCTTGGCAGCCACATTGAGGACCAGGCATGGCCTGCCTATGCCATTCCAGAGTATGGGGCAGAGCTTAACCTAAGCACAGCCTCCTTTCCCCACCTCCACCTATCACCCCCTCCCCCCAATCTAGATACTGAACATGCTAAGATTAAAAACAAAGAAAATAATCCCAAACTAAAGAAAACTAAAGATACTATGAAGAAATTCTTTGGACTGAGAGACACCTAAAGAATAAACCTTGAGGAAGCGAGTGACATCACAAAGCCAGGTAGAACCTTGGAGGAAAAAATTGGCCCAGCTACAAAGATTGCAAGATTGCCTAGCATAATGAAACAAGAAATGCAAAATGCAATAGCTAAGGGGAAAAGAATGGAAATGAAAATTGATACTTTAGCACTGATGGTGGGTATTCTTACCCAAGAATGAAATGCTCTGAGAATTAGAATGGACCAAGTAGAAAAATATGACTTAATGAAA
This sequence comes from Bettongia penicillata ogilbyi, assembly GCA_023548195.1. NCBI lineage: Eukaryota > Metazoa > Chordata > Mammalia > Diprotodontia > Potoroidae > Bettongia > Bettongia penicillata. The sequence continues at coordinate 6,924,048 of JAJHZJ010000318.1, read as the reverse complement.
TAGTAAGTAATAAATACTTTTTTTTAAAAAAAATCCCTTTTTAAAGTGAAGAAAATATAAGAAATATAATCAATAATAACGTCAAAAGATATAAACTGATCTGGAAAAGAAGTTAAGGAGAGAGAATTTGAGAATTATTAGACTATCTGAAAACATTAGAAACCATATTTCAAGAAATCATAAATGAAAACAAAGTAAAAATAGAATCTGCAAGTCACCTCCAGAAAGAAACCCCCCATATGAAAATTCCCAATAATATCATAGTCATAATCCACAGCTTCCAGGTCAAAGAAAAAAAAACCTATACACAACCAAAATGAAAGAGTTCAAGTACCAAGGAGCCACAGTAAGCAGCACACAAGACTTAATAGCTACTACTAAAATAGAGGGGGAAGCTCGAAATACAATATTTCAAAAGGCAAAAGATAAAGGCTTACAATCAAGAATGATTTATCTGGAAAATCTAAGTATAATTTTCTAGCTGGAAAATGAATCTTGAATGGAATAGAGAAGAAATATCAAACATATGTGCTACAGGCTGCATGTGGGCCACAACCCTCTTGAGTGTGACCTGAATCAGATTAAAATGTAATCGGGAAATATTTGATAAATAGGATAAAACAAACACAAAATATAACCCCTTTCTCTCCCATAGATAATATTACATTTGAAAATTAAGTCAATAGATAGCCTTGAGCAATCCTTATGTGTAGTGTAGTAGCCCTGATTGCTATTTGAGTTTGACCTCCATGGAACAGAGGATTTCGAGTGTTCCTAGTGAAAAAGCCAAAGGTGAGTAGACATTTGAAATGGAAATGCAAACACCAAAAGAAACACAGAAAGGCATGCAGTTCAGTCAGTTGGAAGGGACTGTGTGGGGATGAATTGCATATATGTTAATGGGGGTTAAGAAGCAAAATGTTTTCTCAAAACCCTTTCATCTTTAAGGAATATAGTTGCTTTTCAGTCATCTCAGTCATGTTCAATTCTTTATGACCCCCATCTGGGGTTTTCTTGGCAAAGATACTAGAGGAGTTTGCCATTTCCTTTTCCAGCTCATTTTACAGATGAGGAAATGGAGGCAAGTGGGATTAAATAACTTGGCCAGCGTCACATAGCTAGTAAGTGTCTTGGGTCAGATTTGAAGTTAGGATGATGAGTCTTCCTGACTCCAGGTCCGGCACTTTAACCGCTGTGCCACCTCGAGTTCACCCATAAAAAAGATGATAGCAGATGAGAGTAGAAAACAATCTAACGACATGCTGTTTACAAGAAATGTACTTTAAACACAAAGATTCATGTAGACTGTAAATGATGGACTTGAGCAAAATCTATTATGGTTCAGCTCAATTAAAAAAAGTAGAGGCAGCAATCATGATTTCAAATGTAATTGTACTAAATATAGAAAAAACAAAAAGAGATAAGCAGGAAATTTTAATCTGTTTAAAGGTACCATTCATAATCAGTTCTGGAATGCATGTTACAAGGGCGATGAACTTCCCTTCATCTCCAACCTTTTCTCTTCCCACTCCTTCAAATCTACCAGGTCTTACTGACACCTTGCTTACCCCTGATGACTCACCTTCATGGCCACCCTTGGCAGTGTTGGTTATACCTTCACTCAATCTCCTGGGCTTGCTGGCTGAGGCAGGGGAGTTAGAATACTCCTTACTTCCCATGGCCACTTCCAGATTCTCCCTCTTCCTCCATCACTCACCACCCCCTCCCTTTTTGAGGTTCCACCTGATCAAAATCCTGGTAGTCGTTTGTTCCATGCCATCTCCTCCTATAGAGTGACCCTTCTGTTATCCCCACTCTTTCACCTATTTTCAGTTTCTCCCTGTCTGCTGACTCATTTCCTACTGCCTACAAACATCCTGAAAAAAATCTTGATCTTTCCATTCCT